>OU744297.1:5750000-8250000 GCA_916610205.1 Griposia aprilina | reverse complement strand
AAGACCTGGATGAGACTCGCACAGACCAGGGAAGCATGGCACTAAAGGGAGGAGGCCTATAATCAGTAGTGGGTGGAACAAGGCTGCCAATGATGATGATGAATACGAAAGTAGAACCTCCCATAACCTTCAAGGTTAACACAATACCGTAAACAACCTTGTTTATTACAATAAAACCTTGTAGCTCATTAGCCTCAAGTCTTTGATCACAACACGTCAAGAGCCTCCACAATTCTTAAAATATCTATCAGATATTAAATTAATTTCCATACCGTCAGTAGGGCTGTCGTCACGACCTCTAATCAAAGGATCCTTCATATCTAAATAATTTAAATAGGACCGACCCTGGATTATCAATTCCATATTTTACCTGTGAGAGATATAAAATTTAATGAAAACGGCCTTTATATTCTGGTTCAATTAAAGGTGACCTCGTTTAAGGTGAAAAGTGTTCAAATTATGATTTAATCAAGAGTTCTTTGTAAAGGTTTTGTGAAAGTTATAACAATTTGTTACTTGTCATTCTGTCACGCGCAGAGTACAAACTATTGTTGATTATTTGTAAAATGTCATTAGTGTTTCTGAAACTAAAAATAAAAACTTTACAGAAAAAGAAAAAATAACTATTAAACGCATATACTATTATTATACCATTTGTAACTTTAATAATGTCTCTTCTCTTAAAGCTAATATAGTTGGAAGTTCTGCTCAAGCCACAAGAGAAAACAAGCATCATAATACTGCATATTAATTTTGAACGGCAATATCTTCCATGCCAATAATGGTACGATCACTTTCATGAACAGAGCTCCTTAAGTTTGCGATTCGGTTTATAAACTTCAACGAGTTCATACGCGGAGGAGCTTCTTTCAAAGAATATTTAATATGAACTAAGATTTTAAAGAAGATGAAGCAATAGATGATGATGGGTTTTGGAGAAGTTTTGTCTTAGTTTTTATGGCTCCTTATGAAGCAAGAATTAGAGGTTTAAAATGGGAAAAAAATCATCACAGTTTTGAAAAGATAAAACAAAACAAGGATTTTTGAACATTATATTCTTGGTAAAGGCCCAGGCTGCCGATATCAGGGGTTTCTATTTTAAATGTCAAGTAAGTGTCTTACTCGAGATGGGTTGCAAAAAGAGGAGGTCCATATCAAACAAAGGGAGGGATTTTCGAGCAACAATAAGCTAGGAGAATGATTTGACCGCCGTCTACCTTTAAGACAAGTTAAAAACCAGCAATATACTCTACATTATACATACATACTCAGTTTTAATACAGTTTACCGAAAACTCACCAACCAAAACTCCCTAAAAACAGTCAGTTTAAAGCTGCAGCCAATATATCACTGAATACCAGTTAATATCGCTGGCACTAGCCACTGTTGGCCAATCACAGCGCAGGCTTTACGTGTAAAACCTAAATTTATCGCGCAAAGTACGAGTGATTGGATGGCTGAGCGATATATTGGTGGCGCCAGTAATTGAATAGCTGGCCACTGGGATTTAAATTGATTTTCTTCGTTGTTTTTTAGTTTTTCTCTCTTCTTTTTTTATCGGGTTATAGCGGTTCCATTGTTCTATTTTTAGAAGTGATATACATTATTGCGGTATAAATAATTAGATTTTCTCTGCAGTAACAGTGTACATCGTATTAAAGGCTTTAACCCTCCGTATGCCGAACGTGGATCCACGCGAGACACAATGGCTTTTTAATTGTTTCTGTAATTACGGGATTCAACCGGTTAAAAGATCATCACGTCCAGATAAAATCACTAAGCTTGGAAAAAGCATTCTCGATAGGAGCAGTTTTCATAATAGTGTAAAGAAAAGAACGAAAAATAGGTTTATTTGTCACAAAAACACGTGCATACAGAAAATATGAAGTTATAAAAACTTTAATTTTATTTTAAATACAAAACAGATCACGAGCACAGAACAGAAATAGTCCGCAGTTGCACGTCGTAACTGTGATGAGAAGGCTTCCACTCAGCATGAAGATAGGGGAGCCACAACACAGCGCTGCTTTTCAGTGAACATCCGAAAAAGACGTTCGGAAACCAAGCCAGGTTTAAAGCAAAATCATTAAAGCTGAGTTATTTTTTCATGCCCAATCTGGATACTGCCAGAGACTACTCGTATATGTGGGAAAGTATTATTACTACGATAATTAATCACATTCAATTATGGAAAAAATATTAAGCAAGGTTAGTGCTGATAAGGATGATAACGCACCACCCGTCCAACGAAGGCCCTAATCGCATGATGACGATGCTGTTACGTAATATACGTCGCATAAGCGCTTACACGTCGCATAGGTGCTTATACGTCGCTTAGACGCTTATTCGTTATGTTGACGCTGCTTTTTGTACGCAAGACGCAAGTGTAACACCACCCTAACTCAGGGCCGGTTTTAACCTATTGGAGGCCCAAGGCACTTTAGGATACTGAGGCCCTATGGTGAATCTAGGATGCAAGAGCGAGCGAAGTGAACTCGAAATTTGTAGCACCCTGCCTCTGATAACCCCTTAGCTAGCCTAGCTCCCCTAGCTCCGACGCTGGCATGAAATAAGGGGCCTCATGAACCGAAGGACCCTGGGCACTTGCCCAAAGTGGCCAATGGAAGAGAAGACCCAGCCCTAACTTTATTATTAATGCCAAGACATTGTCTCTATTAGAACGTCGCGACTAGGCTATTGCAATCACTTTGTGTTCCCCTAGCGGATACTTGTACTCTATGAAATTAGATCTGCCTTTATTGGTTACATTATTTTTCAGATTTTATGGCTGGAATAATATTCAGCGTGTTTTTGGCTAGTATAATGTTACCCAGTTGACTGAATTTAATATTTTGCGAGGTTACCGACTGGTAGTTAGACATATAAATAATACAACAGATTGTATAAATGTTAGGACTCCGGCACATATTGGAATTGAAACCTAATTTTCTAAAATAGGGTCGAACATAGCTTAACAGTAGGTAGGTACCTAACTTTTATTGTCAATCTGTCCTATCCCACAGCTGGGCCTCGTTTAACAGACTTTTCGGAACAGACTATAGGCCTAATCTGAACAATATGTAACCTGCAAAATCGACGCATTCCACTATTTTGCGAAGGGTCGTTAAAATTGCCCGTTTTCCAATACAGGCCAAAAAAATTAACCCAGCGAAATATTTGTCCAAAAACACAATTCAATTTAGATGTAATTACATTGGCCGCGAGTGTACGTGTAATTCAATATGGCGGCACAGAATTACATCCCGTTAACGAGTGTCAATATTAGTAGTGCAATATAATAATGTTGTGACAGCTAAAGTTGTTATGTGATATTAATTATGTTTTGTGTACAATGTAGTTGATGTTATTAAAAAAATTGCCCTAGTGTTATTCGCACAATAAATGCGGGATTTCAATAATACGGTACCTAATTTTTATAATATGTTTAATTAAAACTGATACCTACTTTTAGTTATGCATATTATTTACTCAAAGCTTGTCTCACCTGTAGCAAAAATTTCATTTGATTTCCATTTCCAATCCATTCCATTATTCATTTTCTTTAAGCAACAGAACAATTTCCATTTGTAAAACGTAGGTGTTATTAGATATTAAATCTACCTATTGGATTTATACATTTATATATCTTATTTTCCAAGATAGTTTAAGTGCCAAGAAAATAACAAGTTCTTCCTATAAAGGTCAACTTACATAATATTTACCCGAAAATCTTTTTAATTCTCAGCGTTGGCACAGACTTCTGCTGAAATAATCTTTTACAAAGTTTCTTCTATCTTTTTATAACAAAGTTTGTTATTGGAAGGTCTTACAAAAGATACAATTATTAGATACTTGAAGTTATATCGTAAAAACGTCTGGAAGTCAACTAGCTGAACTTATTCATAACTTTATGAGCACTTTGCCTTTATAGAAATTGCTTAGACACCTACGATATTTTTTTCATAACGATACTTTGGCGTAGTTAATTTAATACAATTAGCGTAGCTCGACGCTAAGCTTCTTTGTTAAATTATATTTTACAAAACTTTTAATCGAGCATAACTTTTGGTAACTGCCCCGACTTACAAGTTGTAGGTCGTGGGTTCGAACCCAGGCAGACGCTTTAGTTTATGTAAGTAATTTCATCACCACTGCTCTCAAAACGGTGAAGGAAAACATCGTGAGGAAACCGGCATGTCCTATAACCAAAAACTCGAAGACATGTGACATCTACCAAATCGCACTGAGCCCGCGTGGTAGATTACAACCCACTCCCTCTCGAAGAGAGCAGGCCTGTGTCCCAGCAGTATGAAAATTATAGGCTGATTATGCTTATCATATGTATGCTACAACTTTTCATCGCTAAGTATGCGCTATTCCCTTATTAAAATGTTAAGCAGGAAAATAAATAACCAAAACAAATTATGGTAAAATGGGCCAGGTCTATGTACACTACTTTAAAAAAAAAGAAGTAGAATTTGGGATAAATACAGAAAATTAAATGTTGTGGTAGTTAATTGATAGATATGTATTCATTATTCTTATCGACTTTCAACATGGCGTCTCACGTTACTCTCTGCTTAAAAGCAATGACAGTAAAGCATAGATCGACCATTAATCATAGAAAGAGAAACGTCAGCTGTCAGAACAGAGTCAATAAACATGTCATACGTCATTAATCAATCAATATGACAGCTTACCGCCAAAACAGATTTTTGTTGTGTTGCAATTTCAAGTGTAATTTCTTGTGGTTTACCAGCAAACAAAGTCATTTTAAAGTAACTGGACAATTGAGAATTGTTTTAAATGTGTTTCGCTAGTTTTAAGTATAGTGTACAAGGACCTGGCCCACGCTCCATACATTTTGAAACAACTCATTTGAAACGATAACTTCTATCTACATTTATATCCCTAACCTGAAATGTTTGATTGAAATCATTATCACCAACACAAGCGTTTCGTACTATTTTTTTAATATACGTAACTTTTTGATGAAATGTTAAAAACTATAGAAATGAAACGTTTTTATCGCCTCCTGTAAAATCATGGTTTTGTAGTTATTAGATCAATATCTAATAACTAATATCTATAGACATTAAAATACAAAATATTATATAATCGACCGTGTATCAATTTACTCGGTCGATTATAAATATTATATGTTGTATTTTAATTTCTATAGATATTAATAACTTCATTGTGTTTCATGTAATGTTTAATATTGTAATTTAACAATGCATGCCTTATAGGGTAGATAAAATATTTTTAAGATCCTGTTGTATCACTTTGACTTTGAAGGCAAACATGTTCAAACCCATCCCTATAAAATACGCACTAACAATAAATACTGCACTGACTGACAGCGTACAACAAAGCTCACATTTCCAACTCAATAAAGTGAAAACAAAACACCAATCATAAACTAAAAACTGTAAAGGCTTATAAATCAACCAAAACTGCGTGCAAATTGGTATGAAAACAAATTATTTATGTATACACAGCTATGTAGACTGGCACCGTAGTGGCAGGAAATTGGCAATTTCTCTGCGAAATGCCAACGATGAGTCTGGACGCGATACTGTGAATATTTATAGTTCAAAGTATAACGGTTAATTGCTGTTACAAAATTGTTAGAAAGGTGCTTTAAATTAATTCGTTGTCAAAGTGGAACGGCCCGGAGGTCCAAAACGGAGGCTCGTTTAGTGTTCTTTTTCCTTGCTTTTTTGTTGAAAATACTTTTCCGTAGTGGTATAACCTAGTTTGGACTCTTTAAAGGTTCACGATTTTTGGTAGCGCAAATTAAAATGGAGACAGTTATTTGAAAATAAGGCTGAGTTAACAGTCTTTAAATGCGCTAGAACTAAGTTTATCAGCCAGTAAATAACTATTTTTTTTTGTTGTAAAATACCAATGCTTATATATGTTAGTTTCCGCGCTAAAAAAATCTTAATGCCCACTTTGGTAAATACTCCTGTAATACACACATCAGTATTTTATAATAAACTAGCTGACCCGACAGACGTTGTCCTGTCTTAACTATAAATTAATGTCATATTTCGTTTGGTTTTAGTTTTGACTATTGACTAAAACTAAAACTATCGACTCATTTATCAACCGATCCATCTGTGTTAAACGATATTTGCAGCGCGCATTCTGTCAATCGCTGACAGTTATTTAAAACGACTGACAGTTATGTAAAATTAATATTGGCGTTTTTCGTAAGTTTTCTTAAATTTTCTAATGTTCCGTTCAACTTCCTGATTTTTTTCTTTCATAAGCACCTTCTCCTGACAATAATTAACACAACGAAAACAGAATTAGCGAAATTATTCCATCCGTTCACGCGTGATGCGATGACCTAGGGAAATAGAGATTAATTTATATATATATATAGAGAAGATCAGGGTTTGCTTCCAACAACAAAACATTTATATATTTAAAACTGAGAGAGCTACTGAAGGACCTTTAATACCCACCTCCCCCACCTCCTTTCTGCTTATAATGGGAGTGGAATGCGTCAGTTTTAGAAGTGACTACCTACCCTGTAAGTATAGGTTAATGACGACATTCAATCTAAAAATACACATCCCTCTTTACTTTCACCTTTCATCGAAGAAAGCTCTCGAGATACATAATAGGTACGTATCGGAAAATATGTATCATTTTTTCTTTGGAAAAGGAAGGTTTGAGATGGGCATGTATTTAATCGAACCTCTAACAATTCCCGTTTTGTGCTCCTAAAAGTATTATTGAGCACTCTAATATAATGATTTCGACTCTTTTTGTTTACCTTAAATAATTCCTATTTTGGGGTCTTGAAAATACAAAATCTCTTAACTAACTGTGACCAACTTGGAAGTAGCGCTCGCCGGCCGCTGCCACGGCACTGCTCACTTCGCTCGCTCGGCTCGCGCACGGTTGGTCACAGTTCTAACCTAACAATTAGGAAGTGGTAAAGGGTGGGCATTTTGGAGGATTGTCTTATGTAATTTTGATGTTCAATAATTGCTGATTCTCAGCCTACTTTGAATAAATATCTTTTGATTCTGATTTTAACTTAACCCATTTGGTCGGTCTAAGAGTGTCCGTCATTTGAAGCGCAAAAAGTTTTTAGAGGTTCAGTTACATATTTCACTCTGAGATTATGTGCCAATACTACCTAAATCAATAAGGATGGAATGGCTTTATTGATTTCCTAGTAAACAATGCCTTGTTTCAGAATAAATACAAACTTTGTGCAACATGACATGAAAGGAAATGGATTCATGGATATTGAGCAAAGTAAACAACTGCAGTAATATGACGTTGGTACAAACAGCTTGTAGGAATCAAGTTAAAATCCCTGTTATAATTTTAAAAAAAATGGTCTTTTAAATAGGAAACACCTATGTATTGAAAACGTGAAGATTTTTTAACGATACTGGCCCATTGCTGAGCCAAGGCTCCACACCGCTCTCTGCCTTTTCTGAACACATTATTCAGTAAAATTATGTCGTACTCACATATTGTTTCTATATGAAGTTAGACGTGCGAGTCCCACATAATTGGCACGTGATAAGACTCACAATACGAGAGGATCATTAGCGGTATATTATTTACAATATTCATCACGTATCACCGTGTACATGATAAATGTATGTGCACATTTCGGGTTCATAAACTCGTCACGTAAAAAGTTTATGGGCCTTTCAGTTGAGTTTCAGAGTTATGGGGCACTCAGAAAATATCCACCGCAACAACATAACATCACGCCTGTAATTCCCGTAGACGTAGGTAGAGGTGTACCTATAGGACACACACATTTGGCCAGTTATGTTTAAGTCCCATTAAATAGGGGGCGATCCTATTGCCATCAACCATGCAGAAATCCAGACTCGGGCTGTTCCTGAGAAATATCTGCCAATGGAACAAGTTATTATAAGTAATAACAAAAGACAGAAGATATAATTTACTGATTAACTATGCAGAGTATAAGGAAATAAGAAAAAGGTTTTCTGTAAAGTCGGTTTACGGACGATAATTTTACGTGATAACGTCATGGCAGAACGTGACAAGGACTCATGCTTTTTCGTGCGTGTAGCCGGCGTTCATCGATTTATAAGACGTTATCACGTCAAAAGAAATGTCACGTAAGATATTGCTAGCAAAACCACTGCATTATACAACTGTATTCAGCTGAGATTTTACGCAAAACGACATAACAAGAAGTATAAATAGTTATTTTCAACACATTCGCTCAATAAATACATTTACGATGCCTTTAAACATTGTTCGAAAGTTAAAAATTACGCACCATACAACGGAACGTGCGGTAAAATAGGCACTCACACTTAAGTACATGTTTTACCGCATACTCGGTTATAGAGCGCCATGCGTATCCTTTACGGTTTATTTTTAATTTCTATAAAAAAAAAATAAGAATTCCATCAAGGAGTTTCACATTAAGAGAATAAATAAGCTGAATAATCGAACCTCCTTGGAAGCGCTTTTGCTCAATACGATTGTCTCACTTTAATACTAAAGAGAAAATGAGACGAAAGATGTAATTCTAATTTTCACCCCGCGCACGTGGCGCCATTTGCAAATTCGCGCCATTTTCATATTGGAAACGTCAAAGATTGTTGCGACTTTCCGACTGATATTTAAAAACAAAATAATATTATATGAGTTCAAGCGAGGAATTCGATATTATTGTACTGGTTTCTCGCAAATGTGTTGAAAAACGTTGTATTGTTGTTGTAGTATCATAATATTATGATATTAGTGCGGTAAGTTGGTTTTTACAAACGAGTAGACGAAAGTCGAGGGCTTACCATAGTCTCGAGTTTGTAAATACCAATTTCCGCACGTGTGTCATACCTACAACGCTTTTCAACACATTTGCGAGAAAACAGTACAATATTAATATCGGATTCCTTGCTTGAACTCATTTATGTATTACTTTGTTTATAAATATCAGCCGAAATGTAAAACAGGTACTTATGTGTGAGTACCTATTTTACCGCACGCTCCGTTGTATGGTGCGTAATTTTTAACTTTCGGACCATGTACATAGGCATCGTAAATGCATTTTTGAGCAAATGTGTTTAAAAGATTATTTTTGTCGTACCGTAGAGTATTCTAATATGAGAATATCATAAAACTTTTTGCGCAGTACCTCATGCATAGTGCAGTGAATATGAGCCGCAGTATCCGCGGTATCCGCCTTGTCCGCAGGTTGGACGTGAGCCTCATGCACAATGCGGATCATCAGCGTTATGTGTCCGAACCATAATCCCTTTATGTAGGTCAGTCGTGTGGACGCCGTTAGTGACGTAAATGTTTTAGTGTTATTGTTATTTGTTTTTATTATCTTGTTTCTTTATTTATATTATTGTGTCGGGGAACGTTTTATTTCTTTGACCTCTTGTATAAGCCCACATTCGCACAGACGTAAAAATATCGCGACGGGTTTTTAGCGCGAACTGAATTTTAAACTCTCGATGTTGAGCCGAGCATTGAAAATCCAACAGTGTGCAACCCAGCGCATCAAAAAAGAAAGTCAACTGTTAGATTTTAAAGTCTCGGCGCTAAACAGTGCGTTGGATCGCGAAATCGCGACGGGAAAAAATTGCCCGTACGCACCTGGACTACGAATAGATTGGCGCATATTTTATATCAAACCTCTTATTATTGCGTAATTGTAGTACTTAGTTGTAGTTTATTATAATTTAAATATCTAACTAAGCTTTTCGATTAAATACGTGCCCAAATATGACCTTTACAATTCCAGTGAATTGGCTTGAACATTTATGCGGAACGACAGAAAAAGAAACACATTTACACCCAAAAATATTCTCTCTAACGATAAAAAAAAACGTATCCCACGCACTCTATGAAACACTATCAATTGGAGCGTGAGACGCATTCACAATTCGGATCATCGTCTATTATATCCGCGTATCCGAATACCCGAAGATCCGAATAAATAGGTCGCGACTTTAGGTCACCGTTTTTGGCTGCATTGCAGTGGAGCCAGACTGTTGGCAGAGAGCTGCTGTTTAGCGAATGTGAAACTCATCCAGGTAATAGCTTCGTCGTGTTTTACTTATTAGATTAAAAACGAGACGCGAGTTAGTCGTTTGCTTTTATTGCAGGTACGCTAAAGATGTATGAGACGTTTTATATGCGCTTTAGTTCAGACTACTTGTGTTTAGTGGAAAGTGGTGAACAAGAACTTCGGTGACTGATAGGTACTTGCTTAAAAGCTTGATTATGATCCACTGGGCGAAGCTTGGTGATATCCTAAGAAATGGTTCTGTGTTTACATCTACAACGAGTAGTATGGTATGGTAGATATAAATAAATAATACCGATAATTTGTGAAAGTGAATACGACAATATGATAATTATATCCCATCATCGCATGCTCCCACTTTAATTCCGTAAAGCGCTACGATTATAGCGATATTAGCACTAAATAATACAGCATGGTATGAGTGCACAGAAGTAGATTTCAAACTAGTGCTGCACTAACGTCGAACGTGATGAGAAAACTAAACGCCGATAATACTGGCAGCATTCGGCTCGGCGTGAACTGGCAACACTGGCGAAAAGTAATGTTACATTCAGTGCAGAATAGGGATTTAACAAGCCAACGGTAGCTGGATTTCGCATATAAGCTGAAGATACGTGGAACGGTGGATCGATTACATTCACTGAAACGAAATTAGAAACTAAACCTGGATTTGCCGAGTTTCCGAGTACAATTTGTGTGGAATTTCCGAGTAGACGTGCGTTTTAACAAAGGGTGGCTTTTGTTTAAACAATGTTTTGGGACTGCTTTTGTTTCTATTCTGTTAACTTAATTGGGGATTGCGTAATCTCTTGCAGGGATTTTGTGTCGATAGATGATAATGAGAACTGTATTGTTGTATTGGCTCTAATGCAATGTTGATATTTTATTGATAATTTTTATAACTTTGAATAGTTTTCAGTTTAGCAACTTCTAATAATGCAGTTACATGTACAAAGTCTGTGAAGACGTAAAGTACCTATAGTATTTTGTGTTAAAAAAACACCACTGTAACCGAAAACGGTAAAATAAAATGTGCCGTCTTTAACAACACAATCCATCAAATTAAATCGGTTAATTTGCGAAAACAATTACGTGATTCATGCAAACAACAAATGGAACTCTCCGTTCCATGCTATTTAAATATTCACGTTTTCACATGGCTTATTTTGGGAGCAAATACTCTCGGGACTGGGGATTTTAACAGGCGTTATATTCGCAAAATAAATATTCGACCGACATCAGGTGCTTGTCAAAGTGTCATCGCCACACGTATTACACGTATGAAACGTATCAGCGTATCTGACAATACGCCACGTATGGATACGCGATTAAGTGTAACGCTTTTAATCGAATATAATTTAGAAACCAATGCTTGTACTCGTAGTATAATATTTCCAAAGAATTGAAATAGGTCAATAAGGTGATGTTTGGGTTAATGATATGCAGACCAAACATATTTTGATTGATTAATTTTATTTGTTGGAAATTCCATCACTCTAAAATTAAATTTATTTAAATGAGAAGTCGCATATATTGTTATCCTAACTGATATTATAAATGCGAAAGTAAGTTTGTTTGTTACCTTTTCACGCCTAAACTACTGAACCGATCATCCTGAAATTTTGCATACACGTTGTCAAGTGTACAGAAACGGACATAGGGTACCTTTCATCCCGAAAAAAAGCACTGTTCCCGGGGAAAACAACAATAACGGTCTTATGATAATAGATGGCGCCACGTGTCTTTCGAATCATAATTGAATTATAACCCGAATTGATTGTCAGTCTAAATTAACGCGAGCGAAGCCACGGGCAAAAGCTAGTGTTTTATACATGGTGTATTTATACATGGTGTTTTATACATGGTGTTTTGTACATAATGATAATACACCCATAGCGGGACAATAATTATGTATAACAAAAGATACAATATCACACTGTCTCTCTAATCTTGCAAGCTATATTGTACATTAAACTACTATTACCCACTAAACCGCTACACCAGATCCCTTAGAATCTCACAAGAAAGGGGTGTTACCTTCAGTACAAGTAAATGAGGCGAGCGAGTGATGAGTGCTTTCATCTTATTACAGTCTGCAGTCAGATTACATTATAGCCGAGCAGATGGGCGTGTGTAATACTATGTTAGGTACATTATCGTGAGGGTTCATTGGACTTAAGTATCTTGATGTACCTACACACAGAGACAGGTGCGTTATGTAATGGTAAGAACTTCACCATAAGTGTAATAAGGGGTTGAAAATTGTTTTGTTGGAAACGAATTCAGGGGTAACGAGTCCTTTTGGAAGAGTTAGCATTGTTTTCAACGTAGAAATGCTGCCAGTCTACTAGGCGTTCCAAGGTATCAGTGACATGCAGAAATACTTTGATAAATAAGTAATTTTATTTTTTATTTACTACAGCATTGATATGAGGCTTCAAAGGAAGACGGTCCTCTGTTTGGAAGTATCATTGTCACAAATACTTAAAACCTCGATGTCAAATCAATCGATCGAAAATAAAGCTAAGAGTTAAGTTCTGAGTTGAGGTGCACGATTACTGACAAATGCGTGCACTTACTGGAAAGGTCCACTCAATCTGTATAGTTCTTTCCTCAAAAGATCATTTCAGATACCAATCTACATGGTCTTCACATGATCTGACCAAGATTATGTCTGGACTTTAAAAGAGACTGTGACCTCTGAGTTTGTTTCGGCCTTTCTTTTCAGAGTAGTCAGATACGAAACACCGACCTCATCTAGTTTATTTAAAAAATATAATTGACGTGTAAAAGTGTTTGTACAAACGTACTTACAGAAATAAAATCATTTATCGTTTATAAAGAAAAAAAATCAACTATACTTTCTAGTATTTCAGCTGGCAACAACTCATCACGCTATGTATATTAGCAAGACTGGTCAGCATGGCAACCTAATAGCTGTAGGAACTCATATTTGCCTGAGCTAATAACAGTAATCCTGACGAAGTGTACCTAGACCTAAGTATAAGTCCAGCCGACAAATAGACTGTTCAACCGTCTAGACGATATTTGTCATAGCGTGACGTTTTGTGGGTGCAGTCGACTGAGGAAGGCAGTATGTCAGAAAGATGGATAGCAGTAGCATATATTAAGTGTGACTACCAGTAGGTCTATCAGCAGCGGTGTGGTCCAGATTTATGTCTCCAGCATGCAGTGAACGTTTGTTTGGCTGAAAATGGTTTTGATAAAGTTATTAATAATTTTTCTGTTTATTTAGTTTACTTCGATGGTCCTAGTTTATCATTTGTGACTTCGAGTTACAGCTATGTGAATATAATCCAGCATTGCTTATGTAAGCTGTCACGCCCTTTAAGCCTGGAGGCTTTTATGTAGGTATTAAGTTTTGTATACTTTTTATTTTTTTAGCTTGAGTACCTATGGTTTTTTATTATATTTTTTGGTATATTGGCGTGGCTGACATATGGCAAATAATTTAATATAATGTTCTGTGTCTCGTAATGTTAATTAATTTGCATACGTACCTACTATTTTAGGTACAGAAACAAGTTTTTTTTTTCTAACTGAACAGACAGCTGTGCTGCTGGGAAGTTTGTCGCGCTACTTCTTCTCCGCAGCTAAAGCACTAGGAAATGGTGAAGGGCGGGCGTTTTGGGGGACTGTCTTATGTAATTTTGACGTTCGAAAAGTGCTGATTCTCAGCCTAATTTGAATAAATGACTTTTGATTTTGGTGTTTAAGTATATGATAAGCAAATGAATGTGTATGGCATGCACATAGGTACATAGGTATGTATACAATCGCTGGCCTGTAATTTTCTACGCGTGTCACGCTTTGGTGCCGTCGTGCACTTTTGTGGCTTCGTTCACGAAGCTACGTTCTATTTTTTATTGATTTTCTGGCTCATACTAGTCTCTAAAAATCAAAGTTGACATAATTATGCTAATTGTTGAAAAATGGGGTCGTAGTTTCTAAGCTAGGACAAGTTGGTATTACAAGAACAAGTCTTTCTGTATGCAAGTATGTACGTTTCTGCAGCTCCTAGGAACATGCTGAAACGATACATAGGTAATCTAATTTAAACAAGTAGGTACAGTAGAACTATTTTCTTATTATTATTTTTTTTTTTTTTTTTTTTTTTTTTTTTTTTTTTTTTTTTTTTTTTTTTTTTTTTTAACAAAAGTTTTGTTTTATATTTTATGTATGTTAGTTTGTAAGGTATATGTCTATGGGCCATTTTGCCTGAAATAAATGATTTATTATTATTATTATTATTAAAGTCTCTCGGGAATCATCGCATTTCCGAATTCAAACGAATTCTAATTTCCATGTCCATCAATTATTAGATTTATCGTGTATATTGATTTGAATTCAGACCTAAGTACTTTATTGTTGTTTTGTTTTGACGTAACAAACAATAAAGTACTTAGTTCTGAATTCAAATTATTATACTTACACGATAAATCTAATAATTGATCATCATAATCATAATCATAAAGTTTATTTGTGAAACACACAACAATCATAAAATCATAATCAAGTTGTTGATGGACAAGGACATGGAAATTAGCATTCGTTTGTATTCGGAAATGCGATGATTCCCGAGGGACATTAAGAAAATAGTTGTACCCACTGTACTGTTCTCAATAGTTATGCAACAACGAAAATACCTATCGCCAAAAAATACGAACTTTTCCAACCCCACAAGAAGTTAGACTCAAAACCCATTAAAATAAAATTTACAACTGCGGGTGCAATTAAACGAGTCGGGTATTTCCCCATAATCTGTTTATCGGTGATTCATTGCAGTGGTGTCACCAGCAGAGGGGGGACGATGATCAATACCAGTTGTCTAGACTAAGGTTATGAGTCACCGACTGTACCTGGTACTTGTGGAGGGAAGTTATAAGTAATGCAACGGGTACGGCGTTGTGTAATGGATTCGTGAGCGGTAATTAGAACCAGCTGGTAATGTAGTAGGTATTGTGAATTTGGTTTTGAAGAGTTTGTGAGTAAGCTCTGGAAAATAAAAATCTTTATTTGCATAAAATGTATTAGGTACAAAATGTGTTACATACAGGAAGGAACTTTAACCAGTGCGCAAACTGTAACCATGAATTCAGGATATGATTCTAGAACCCTTAGCATATAAATATTTAGTCGGTTATTTAAAAAAAAAACAGCTGTTTCATAGAACTAACCACAAACAACACAACTATAAATAAATAAAATCTGAAATAACCAGAAAAACATTTTAATTGAAATTAAAAAATGAAATGATGATGAATGATGAAATCTGGGATACTAGAATCTAGGATAGAAAAGTGTCCCAGAGTGTCTTACAGGCGTTGCACAGGGGGTGGGTTCCAGAATTGGTCTTTTAAGTGGAACCGGGACCCCCCAATGTGCTGATGGTGATCACCGGGGTGGTTTTATTGAGGTAAAAATCCCACACTCCCCGACCTCCATCCCCAGAGGTCGGGTGCCTTCTGAAGATTTACCCCAAAAAAAAAAAAAAAAAGCTTCGAAAAGTGCAAAGCTTACGCGGGTACGGAACAACAATTTTTGTTTTTTATGACCGTCGAAAATTTCCTGCGCTTGAAGGGTATAGAATCATATGCTGATTTCATGGTTACAGTTTGCGCACTGGTTAAAATTTATTCCTGTATAAAATTCAGTGCAGACACATTCCGCCATACAGTGATAGCATGCAAATATTTAATCGATGTTAGACAGTTGAAATCTAAAGAGGACAATAGATATTTAATTTACGTTGTACAGAGCAATTTTCTTGATTTTATTTATTGTTTTTTTTTTAATCATCAGGCTCGAGGTGGCCCGCTAGAGGTACATAACAAAAGATAATCAATTGTGTCTCATTAACGATGCCTGAGTTACGAATATCTTTCACTACCAGAGGCCGTACTATGACATGTTAAAGCCATCATTGTTCCAGTGTGAAAGAGAGACGAAGCTATATATGACCGATAGCAGTATCCTTTTTTCGCAATGGAACCATGATGGTATTAGCACGTCATAGTAAGGCAACAGAGGGCGGACGGTGATCAATACCAGTTGTCTAGACAAGGCTTGTGAATCACCGACTGTACCTGCCGATGTATTCTGTCAAAATCTCAACGTGAAAACCTAGGTAAAGCGAGCTGTCAACCAATCCCTATTGTCAGGTGGAATGACAGCTAACTTCACCCTTGCACTGTAATCGATTTGAGCGTGCTTACACCCGTTCCGAGTTAGCGTGACCGCGATAACGATGTCCCGTGAATCGTCATAGATGACGTCATGACATGCGCCATTTTGCGATAACGCCGACTATGCCTTAAATTAATATCATCGTGAGCGCTGTCAAAAATGACAGTTGTGCGTAGTGCTGTTGAGTTGTTTTGAGTCGCATCTTTGGTCTCATACATCTCAACCAACAAAACAGAAGTGCCAATGCGTTGAAATTAAATTTCCAAAAAAAAAAACAGGCGGTCATTCTTTCTTGTGCAAGGTTTGGGGTTGACGTTGAGCGAGCACTGTGAACGCGTTCACGAGCGTTCCGAATTGTTGACAGCTCCCAGCTGTCATAATCATGATATCTAAATCGGGAACGCAAATTATTGATGCGATTATGACATAATTCGGAATGTACCCTAAGTTTTCACGGTGAGATTTTGCAGAATGGACCGGCTGGTACTTTTGGAGGGAAGTTGTAAGTATTGCAACAGGTACGGGGTTTTGAGAGGCAATTAGAACCATCCTAACTTCCTAATTCATATTATACATGTGAAAGTAAGTTTGTTGTTTGTTTGTTTGTTTCGCTCTCTCCTAAAACGGCTGAATGGATTTGGATGAAATTTGGCACACAGATAGACCATGACCTGGGTGAGGATATAGGCTACTTTTCATCTTGGGTCGCAGACGAAGTCGCGGGCAACAGCTACTAGAATTTTAAAGTAGTTTTCAATATAATTATTTTTAATAAATTTTTTATAATTACTTTATTATATTTTTTTTTTTTTTTTGTATTTGGAATGGTTCCTATTCAACTTTATTTTTTATTGTGATGATATTTTCGTGGAATGCAATAGTTAAAGCAATGTTCTTTCAAATCAGCGAAGGTTTAGAATGTGAATTTAGTAAATTGCTTGACAAAGTGTAGTTCAATTCAATTACATAATTAGGTCTTATTTTTGGACTTTTTAAAGAAAAATCTTACAGTTTGTGATTGTGAAACATTTGAGCTTCATTTCTTGCTTCATTTACCAAAGTATACACATTCGTCACAACCGTATATGTATACATATTAGTATCATTTTAAAGCACACAACATAATCGAAAACGCTTATAAAGCTGACGTTTACTTTACGCGTAATTGCTCCATTCTCGGCAACGTTCGCTCGTTAAGCGACGAGCCATCGCTTCTTCCAAGCGACTCGTATTTGAACAGTGTATGTAGTTAATAGCTTAATATCTGTAATGTGCTCGCTTTGCTAAAGTTATCTTTATTTAAGAAAGCCGTTCCGTACGAAACTTAAGCAAATAACTGGGTGTTGTAGGAAAAAACTAATTTTCATGATCTTTTTCGGTTATTCTTTTGTAGGGGGGATGCGCCAAGGTAGCCCGCGAAATTCAAATTTTCTTACGTTTTTAGTAATTTGCAGGTCAGTATCAGGTTGTATGGTGATCTAAATATGATTCGCGGCCGTATCAAATATGGCTTTACAGAATTATAATCATTAGAATCAGCAACACAACTCTTTGAATTGCCATCAAATGTCATGATTTCATGAAATAGTCATTCAATAGGGTAAAATGAACTTATAGAGATGTATTAATGATTTTTATGATTATAATTCTCTATATAAATGATTGACATGGCCGCGAATCATATTTAGATCAACATACAACCTGATACTGACCTGCAAATTGCAAAAAACGTAAGAAAATTTGAATTTCGCCGGCTACCTTGGCGCATTCCTCTTAAGCTACTTCTGCCCGCGACTTCATACTCGTGAATTTTCTTGTTTTAAGGGGACTACATGACCTAAACGCAAATTTATAATGCCTAAAAATATATGATCCACTGCAGTAACCAAAATCAGAAAAATATATGATATTCTTCTGGATATATGCTAGTTAGATAGTGTGTTGGAAACATAATACAATTAACTTGATATGATAGAAAATAAACACGAAGATACCTCTAAAAAAAATTTTTAATTAATAAATACCATACTAATATACATGCAAACATTCTGTTTTTTTGTCAGATTATTCTACAAGTAACATACTAACGTAATAGTGGTTTAATTTTTTAGTCCAATGAATAGATTTTTTGTAAATCCATAATTGCTTCATATTTTGCAATAAATTACCAGCGTTGTGACATCGCGCGTCTCTTTCTTTTCTATGCAATCCGATAGTGACCGCGCTTTAGCTCTTGTAAGCCTCTTAACATAAAATATATCGTATGGCACTCGGCAATACTGTAGCTTCCTCTTAGAGAAAGAATTTTCTGAATAGGATCAGTACCTAGTTCCAAAGATTATCCCCTACATAAAAACTCACAAATTTTACCTCTTTAGTAAATTAGTTCTTACATATTGAGGTAATTGGTGTTTACAGAGCAACAATGATATGTGAAATAGTCTTTTACACTAGAATTATTTTCTTAATGTCCCTCGGGAATCATCGCATTTCCGAATACAAACGAATGCTAATTTCCATGTCCATCAATTTTTAGATTTATCGTGTATAATAGTTTGAATTCAGAACTAAGTACTTTATTGTTGTTTTCATCAAAGCAAAACAACAATAAAGTAGGTACTTAGTTCTGAATTCAAATTATTAGACACGATAAATCTAATAATTGTAGTACTTTTATTCAAACTCTCATGCAGGTCTTGCTTTGCATAGATGCAGAGAATGATATCTCTGTATAGCACGAATCAATGCAGAACACATGCCTAGCATACCACTTAAGGCAGATTGCATCGGGCATAGATTACAGACATACTTGTCCTCCTGGACTGGCAGCCTCTCGAGACAAGAATGAAATATCATGCGCACTGCACGATTTATTGAAGTTCCGGCTATAGGGAACATTGCATCACAGATCCATATTATAAATATTATTCCATACTAATATTATAAATGCGAAAGTAACTCTGTCTGTCTGTATGTCAGTTACATCTTCACGAATTCACGGCTGAACGGATTTGGATAAAATTTATCACACGGGTAGGACATAAAATACTGTTTATACCGGTAGTACATTCTCATGGCATAATTTCCGACCTCCACGCGGACGAAGCTGCGGGTAAAAGCTAGTGTTCTATAAAGCAACATTGATACACCACCGAAAATGTTGCAATAAAACAGTAAAAACAACTCATCAATTACGAAATCGCAACACGAATTCGTTGATCAAAAATACCTTTGCAATTCAAATGATTGTCACCGATTACTCGGCGTTCAAAAATAATCGAAAATAAAGCTTCTGATTGCTGCAAACACATTAAAAAGCAATAGATTGCGAGCAATTAGCGCGTTTCGGTGCCATCGAGTGAGGGGAAAATCGAGCAAAATATCACGATGCAATTTCCGAACGAACGCTCCGTTCGCCCGCTCTTCGTGCATCGCAATATGATGTCGGCGCCGCACTAGTGTTATTGACGATGCGCGGAAAACCGACGTAAAAATTTCGTACGGAATTACAAATATGAAGGCTTGCGAAGTTTATGAGATTCCGAGTTTTGAAGTTTTACAGGAACATTCTCGAAACACGCTAAGTTTTAAAAGTTTACTCAATGTTTTTGACGTTTATTTCAGCTTGCCGGGGCGGCGTAGGAAATCAATAACTCCAAGGTTTAACTGTGACCTTAGAGAAGTTGATATGTATAGTATGCTACTGGTAATAGCACAAACATGCAAGAATACTCAATTACTCATACAGCTTTCACTCCCTTTCGTACCAAAATGCCCACAACAATGAAAAAACCAATACTAATTTCATAAAAAGTATACGTGGTATTCTAGTCGTTACACGTAGACAATATGATTGAAATAAATACCCTGCCAGTACGATGCGTGATAAAATTTAATATACCGCATTATTTACCGCTCACAATGGAGGCAGATGGTTTAATTCAATAGGTGCATTGTTCACTTGTTCAGCATTACGTGAACGCGTCTGCTCTCTACGGTAACACCTCGATAAATTAACAGAGAGTATATAACTCGAAATATTATAAAACTACCCGCATCTTCATAGAATAATTTCTACGAAGATGTGGGTAGTTTTATAATATTTAATAACATAAAATCAAGTCGTAAAGAGGAAGCTTCTGCTGGTTAGTAGAAAAGTTTTTATTAAAGCTCGACTATCGGTTTATTGAGATGGTTAAGTAAGAAAGTCTCTAGAGGTAGGAAGCCACTAATAAAGTATACATACTTCACAATATAAAACTTTCTCGGAACGACGAACAAGACTATAATGCTGTAATGCTATTGATTTGCTACTACAACTACAACTCAGCATTACTTAACAAATTCATCGAATATTTTCATAAGAATATTTCTACAACAATTTCCATACACGTATACGGAAAACTATTTTCCTTAAAAGCTGAATTTCATTTCACTCTTCTCAAATATACTCGTTCCTACAACCGCATGGGTTCACGAATATCTACGACATTTTTCTGTGGTCGTATGCAATTGCATACGACCACAGAAAAATGTCGTAGATATTCGTGAACCCATATAACCCGGCTGATTGAAAACAGCAATCACCCACGAGCGGCTGTCGTATTGATTGCATGCTCTCCGAAATTGCAGGGTTATCGAAAAAAAGCTGTGGAACTGTCGAGCGCAGATGGGTTTAGGATTTTAATAGCGGATGAAGGCAAGTGGAAGGATTTTCTTGTTAAAGCTGTTTATTTGCATGCGGTTATGGTTCCGTATGTTTTGGTGTTGGTACCACAATTCATTAATTTAGGTGCCAATTAAGTTTACTACTAACACAAAAAAATAACACGAACTATATACATAATGTGCTCATGCATTAATGAGTTCTGAATGTCGTATAAATGCTAAGAATACTGTCATGGCAAAAGATCACTCGTCTAGGAGTGTTCGCAATTCAGAAACGCTGGCTCCTCTGCAGAGGTAACTTTAAAAACGCGTAATTGAAGGAAACGAAATACCAACTAACATTAAAATTATTATAAAATAATAAGTAAAATTATTAAAAAACCGGACACAAAAAAGAGCTGATGACCTTATAACGGCTGAACCGATTTTGATAAAGTATGTCTAAGAACCACCGCTAGAAAAACTACTTTCAAATTTAAAAAATTACCATCCAAATCGGTTCACCCGTTTAAAGAGCTACGGTGCCACAGACAGACACACACACACATAGCTGTCATACTTATAACACCCCTCTTTTTGCGTCGGGGGTTAAAAACACCAATTCCGAGTTTCGTGTCTTTGAACTTCGTTTTCGCGTATATTTTCCTTTCAATTTATCTGGTTCCCTGAGAAGTTGACTGGCCAAAAAGAAAAACTCCTATACGTTAAGAACTGTTTTCTTGAAAAGCTTCCGTGATTCATCCTATTATCCTTTCATCTTCACTAACAATTACCGTCAAGGCTTTCGTTTACTGTAGCTACTATCCACCATACAGTATACAAGCCTTTGTAAAAGTAAGTCACACTATTAGGTACAGTTTAGTGCAAAAATATATTCCATACTAAAGGCGAATTTCACCAAACTTTGATACCTAGAATAAGTCTTACCCTGAGAATATTTTTTGAATTTTTGACAGCTTTTCCATAATAGAACTGTCAGACGTCAATTTTATTCCACGGATGAAAGATTCAAACGACGACATGCTCCTAAACTATTGCTTGAAATTATGAGGTGTTTTGCATAGATCATCTTTGCACGCGTACTTTTTACACGACTGCCCAAAAATAGGAGTTTTGTTTTCAGAGTTTATGTACTGTGTGTGTGAGGCTTTATTCCACCATAATATTAATTGTATCACATTTCAATATTAGAACCGATATTCTGCGAGAAACTCACTTTTGATTTTTTCGTGTATATATAATTAAATACTAGCTGCTGCCCGCGGCTTAGCCCGCGTGGATGTCGGATATTATCCAACGGGAACGTACTACCGAGACAAAAGTAGCCTATGTCACTCCGTATAACATCAGCTATCTGCCAGTGACAGTCCCGACAAAATCGGTCCAGCCATTTCGGAGATTACCCGGAACAAACAGTCAATCACTTTTGCCTTTTATATATATAGATTTGCCTTTCATATATATAGATTTTAAGTTAGACATTTAACGGAATATAAAGTTCCATATAAACTTAAGTACATCCCCTATGAATTTTGAAAAATCCTTCCTTAGTGGATACCTTCGTCATAAGAGGAATACGTGTGCGAAATTTTAAGTTTCTAGCCCTAGGTTTTGGCCTGTGTGTTTATTTAAAACTTCCATCCCCTATTTTACCCTCTTAGGGGTTGAATAATGGAAAACGCTGAAATACGTAACTCATTATTTTTGCCGTACTCAATTCATACGAAATTTCATGCAAATACGACCAAGGAATAAAAAGTATCATACAAACTTTTATCCCCTATTTAACCCCCTTGGAAGTTGATTTTTGAAAAATCCTTCATTAGTGGATGCCGACGTCATAAGAGGAATACGCGTTGATACATCAGTCAATCACTTTTACCTTTTATATATATATATAGATAGATATTTGTACGTGACTGTACTTGCACGACCACTTGATGACGCGACTTCCGTTCTACCTACCGGTAGAACGGAAGTCGCGTCATAAAGTGGGCTGCTCGGGACGCGTGGGGGCGAAGTTAATTATATTATTATTGGAAAGCTTTCTTCCTATAGCGTGTTGAGGTATTGTATAAGTTTTTCATGAGATCGACCAGATAATAATATCTAACTCTGTTTCTGTGTGTGCACCGAGGTAATTGTGTAACCCACTAACAGTAGGTTTGGCTTACATTTTGACAGTTCAATAACATTCATTGCGTTATTTACGTTGTTTAACAGACAAATTTTTGAACATATGAAGCAATGGATAAGCAATATCCGTCAAAATGATTCAGATTGTGATTGATAGTGTGTTACGCCATTAGAATGCTGTTCTTTGCAAAGTTAGTACGAAGTGAGGTGTACGAAAAGATACAGACCCTTGTATTAGCATTATCACAGTTGAAAATACAAGATCACGAATATCGAAGTGATCATATGCCTGCCTTTTCCTAACTTTGTTGGGGTCAGCTCACAGTCCAACCGGTTGCAGCTGAATACCAGTATTTTACATGGAGCGACTGCCTATCTGACCTTCACAACCCAGTTACTGGGTAATACGATACCTCTTGGTTAGACTGGTTGTCAAACTTTCGGGCTTCTGATGACCCGTAACGACTGTCAATAGATCCACGAATGACAGCCATGAATATCTAAGTGAGTTCTACAAATATTAAAAGAATTTTCAGTTCAGTAGAAGAGCTTTTTCAGATTTTTTATCTACAATGAAAATGTGACTCTTTACTTCTCATTATTGTCATAGTTAATAAATAGGTACTTACCTTTGGAATGCATTTACTGAAAACCCATCCACATTTCAAAGCTACACCGAAATATCTATACCTACCTACGTAAATACCTACGTGATATCATTGCTTTTAATAGTCCACAATTCACTGTTCCGGTATAGGCATGCCTTCTGCTTGGCCGCGGATTAATACTCAGAATGTTACAGTACAGGTACGAGTAGAAACTCATTGGCGCGGAAAATCATAGGATCTATCCCTACTCGAGATTAACTTACAACATAGATATCAAGTATATGTATATTGTATTGTGTAGATAGTAGATGTATTGCTAATCAGTTCACATGAAGGACTGGAATGTGGGGTACTAATACACTGCTATGAGCGATCTTGAGCGGTGAAGAGGAATATACGTAGGTAATTGTCTTAATATTATTATCTTCAAATTCAAATCTTTATTTGTGTTCCATAAGGTAAACAAGATCTTACAATGCCTTAAAGCTTAGGTACAATTACAGGCACAGAAAAAGTTTTTAAAGTAAAAATAAAATTAAGAAACAATTAATAATTAGTATTATTTTAGGTATGTTATCACCAGAGATCGGATATTCGGATGCATATTTACCTAAAGGTGAGATGTTGGCTAATAAGGAATGCGCATTTATATTGAAAAAATCTTATCTTTAACTAACACACACCTCCTCTTACACCCTACATACTCATATTTGCATCGGGGGTTAAAAATTAATTTGAAATATTAATATACATCTGAATAGATATGCAATCCAAGAAACCCGGGTTTTTTTTTCACCCCACTAGTTATGTATTCCCGGTGTTCCTGGCATCTCGGTTTTTTTTTTACAAAAAAAATATTTTAAGAAGGCGCTTACATACTTTCTACTAAAAATTACCTTTAGGTAAATATGTATCCCAATATCCGACCTCTGCTTATCACCTAACCAAACAATTTAGTGAGAGTATGGCTCTTTTACGACTTCTTTTAACAAAACGGTCTAGTTTCCTAAGTAAAATAACATTTGTAACTGTGGCGCTTTTGAAAAGACTCACTTTAATTATGACGTCAGTCTATCTTTGTCACTTCCAAAGCTTACGATAATATGATAGAAACAAAATGATGTTTCAAATAACACCATCATTGTGAATTAAAATAACACTTATTGTAGCCACTTCGTAAGTCCCAAAAACGAAAAAAAACATACCTACAGAAATTATAAAATTATCGATAATTTTTCAGCATTTTGGCAGCCATTCGCCGAAGCGGCCTGGAAACTATAAGGGATGTAATTTTCATCGGCGGAAGTGACCTCTGTCGGCGACGTAGCGTATTTCCTGTCAACATCAAGTTTAATTGGTTTTCCGACGAGTTGTAGGTACTCTACTTATGTACCTACTTGTAAGTATATAGGTAGGTAGGATTGCATCGCTCAAACTTGAAAAGCAATTAATAATAGTAATAAAATGTTGTGCTGTCCAGATAAATTACGTAAACGAAATGAACTTATTTTTATGAAGTAAAGTGTATATACCTTAGTATTTCTGCCTAGGTACTTGATAAGTGAAACTTTTACAACAAAGAGAATACTTTGTATTCTATTTGAACACCTGTGTCTAATATCGAAATAGAGTAGCCATTTTTTCATCTCGTTTTACTCTCATGCTGAGTCAAGGCAATTTTTTAAACATTTTCTTTTTCTATTCTAAAAATGTTGAAGGAAAACTCAATCTACCACAAAATACGTTTTTATTCTAGTACAATGTTCTACAACATATCGATTTTCATTGTGAACTGCAACAGAGTTGTGGTTGTTTGTTACTACTAGCCGCTCAATAGGGTGGGCGCCCCAATTGCGTGCCAGCCCGATTGACTCACTCACCTGGAACAAGGGGCATGCGTCGTATGTCTGAGCAATTTATCGAGTTTACATTTTTATGTTGATGTGCTCAGGAAAATATACAACATATTTCTCAAGGCAGCCATTGATTTGCATGTTTTTAGACGTCGTGTCACGTAGCGAACAGTGATTTGATATTTTTTGTACGATCGCTTCGGCTCTTCTATTTCTATGTAAATGTGAAATATGTTGAACATGTGTAGTAGATACTTGTTAGAAAACCGATAACTTGGTTTTCCAGACACTAAAAAACAATTTTCATCGAATTGTCTTTAAAGTTTTAATAAACACACAGTTAATTAACTTTCTAACTAACAACAAACATAAAATCTACAAGAGTGACAATAAAAAAACTACAAAAGATAAGACACCCGTTCGTAGCTTGGCCAATAAAAATAAACCTGAAGCACGCTTAGCTTACTTACCCACGGGTGTGGCCATGCGACAGACGAAACACGCGCTTTGACCATGAAACAACGCACCCTAACCCTTCATTAGTCACGCAATATTCGTGTCAATAAATTCCCAGATACGTATTGACCACACCACTACTCCACAGACCACTAAAACTTCTGTTCCTTTTGTTCAAAGAATTATAAAACATAGCTATATTGATGAATACATTTTTTTTAAGTCAAATAGGAAGTGCAACGATGAAAATCCTGTGAATTTACAACTAGAGTCGATAGAACACTATTTATGTCAGTTTTCACGTTAGCGCTGAAAATATACAGCGTGAAGCTTTCGACGGGCTGCCGTGAAAAATATACGCGCTGACAGCTATTTATAACCACACTTTCAACCACTAGCCGACAAATGGTAGGCTCACCCGGTCTATTGACTTTTTGGGTCTTCATATTATTATGTAAGCAAGGGCATTCGTAAATAAGATATTTTTTGACATTATATCACTAGTGATGTCATTGTTTTGTGGTTTTTCAGTCCACTTCGAACGTTTTTCTTAATCCAATACAAATGTAACGAGTGTAAAAAAGCATTGTGTGGTTTTATGAAACCACGTTATAAGTGAAACTTTTTCCCTACTCCGCGGCCGACCGTCACGCGACATGTAACACACAGACGAAAAAGGTTGAGACGATTTAATAAAAGTTTCACTTTAAAATACCCTTAACGAAGCCAAGAGTCACTGGTTTTGCTCGTTATTATGATATTTTTTTGTACGGGACCATATCTGGGAACCTTCTGTTTACGAATGTATTGAAGGTCCAACTTTAAATACTCCAAAGACTCCTGAACCCATAAGCACAATCTTTTTGCGTGCGTTATGTTGCGAACTACGGTAAACAGCGAATTTTCATACCAAAAATAAAAGTTGTTTCCCAGCATTTATTTTTGCACAAAGTTACTTTGTTTTTTGTACAGAATGCGTAGAGAACAACTACGCGAAGCGCCTTGTTACACCCTGTATACGGTAATAGAGCATATAATTGTAATTTAAACAAGTTCTGTTATTCACAACGAACTCTAACTATAGTTACGGAAGTCACACCACAATGTTTTAACTGCGTATCTCAAAGTCATAAGTAATTAACTAAGTGGGTACGTACATACTTAGTTTGTGGAACAATGTTGTAACGTTAGTATTTGTTGAGAGGAGTTATTATTAGCATTCCTACTACAGCCTTTGGTTAGACTAAAATCTCCAAGCGGAAAAACTAGGATTTTGTCTAATTATGGACGTAACAAAATCTTTCGGCCTTTTACCGAAAAAGCATTTTACAGTATAACAGAGTTTATGAAAGAGGATAATTTTTCTTCGTTTTTGAGATGACGATGTTGTATTTTATTGACATGTTATTGTATTTTTTTGTGGAATAATTGTAATTTGGAATTGATATGTTAATGACAGTAATTCATATTTTTTATTGACTAATTTATTTAATGATTACTTTGACATTTAATTTTATCAAAAAAATGTGCTTGCTGAAGTGTAATGATACGTAATATTTAATGAATACTGATGATTTAATAAGTACCTATATAATTTTAATAGTGTAATTTTGGTGAATATTATAACGGTTTATGCACCATCTCTTCCTACCAATTTGTACGCCACTTTATGCGGCTGAACATGTTAGAACTTTTCTGTATCTTTTATTATCTTGCATGCAATATATCATGTACACCATGTTTAAACAAATAAAATTTTACTTACTTACTTACCAAATATGTTGGATTTGGCTTCTAGTCTAAACGCATGCAGCCTAATACCAGTATTTTACATCGAAGCTACTGCCTATATGACCTCCACAACCCATTGCAGTTTTATTTATTTATTATTTTATTTTTTATTTTAGATGGGTTTGCTCTTGACTCTAGTCTAGGTCAGAGATGACAGAGACAAAGTCGACGATGGAGTGAGCTTACCCAGAAGAAGCCTGTTCACTCTCACTTTGAAGAGATTTGGGTTGTATGCGGTCGGAAACACAGACGCAGGTAGAGAATTCCACTCTTTTGCTGTGCGTATTATAAAAGATGTTTGGAAGCGCTTAGTGCGAATTCGTGGAATAGCAACTAGGTAGGGATGGTAACTTGCAGTGTGCCTAGATGTCCGATGGTAGAAGGGGGCCGGTGGAATGAGGTCGTGGAGTTCTTGGGCAAACTCACTGAAGTACAATCTGTAGAAGACCGACAAGCAGGCAACCTTACGGCGATGAGCCAAGCTGTGAAGCTTGGCATCCACCAGTTTTATGTCGCCAATGAGTCTCTTAGCTCTACGTTCCACCGATAACACGATTCCCCTTGGTAAGACTGGTTGCGAAACTTTTAATCTTCTGACTACCCGTAACGACTCTCAAAGATCTACGAATGACAGCCGGGACCAACGGATTAGCGCGCTGTCCGAGACATGGAAGGGTCTCGATATGTAATGAATGGTCACCCATCTACGAACCGACCGCGGCAAGCGTAGCTTAACCTTCGATCGACCCGTGCAGCTGTTATTATTTAGCCATGAGGCCCTAATTATGGACCTAATAATAGAGTATATTCATTATGTTTTGTTACGAAGCTAAGATTGTAAATGACTTTTGTATCTCTACCAGCATAAGCTTTTTGTGTTATAATTGTATCTGATTACGGCAAAGCAAGGGGAACTGCACTATGAAATGGTTTTGTATCAAAAAAATCTTGTCTTTAACTAACACACACCACCCCTCCTCTTACACCCTACATACAGATATTTGCATCGGGGATAACATTAATTTTAAATAAACATGCATCTGAATAGTTACGCAATCCATGAATTCCGGGTTTTTTTATTATTTTAAATACGTATGTTTTTAGAAGTCGCTTCGATACTATACACCCGACTAGTTATGCATTCCCGGTATTCCTGGCACCACGGTTTTTGTTTTCAAAAAATATTTTTTTCTACACATTTCCTCAAAAAATGCATTTACGATGCCTGTATTCATGGTTCGAAAGTTAAAATTTACGCACCATACAAAAGAACGTGCGGTAAAATAGGTACTCACACCTAAGTACCTGTTTTACCGCATACTCCGTTGTATAGCGCCGTGCGTATCCTTTACGGTTTATTTTTAATTTCCATAAAAAATATGTTAGAACTACACCAAGGAGTTTCACATTACGAGAATAAATAAGCTGAATATTTTAATAAGTCGCTGCCATACTATCATAGCTAAAAATTAACTTTAGGTAAATATGCATCCGAATATCCGATCTCTGTTTACAATGTACAACATCCCATATAGTTCTACAACAAGTTGATATATACAAAGTTCGTGCCTGTATATTAATTTAAAAAAAAACAATGTGCTTAGTTGCATGACGTATAAGTAATTACCAACCTGCATGAACAGTCATTTTCTGTGTTAAACTATTAACCTAATTATTACTTAGTTTTAGAACGAATGTTGTGTAAATGGTCTAGTAAATTGACCATGTGTTCATTCATAATTTAGAATACATTTTTAATATTGGGTTAATGGCCTCAAAAATTAGAAGAGATTTAGAGAAAAGGTCATAATGAAATGGCAAATACTTATCTCTACAGTAATTTCGGTGACCACAGTAACTGTTTTTTAACCGACTTCCAAAAAGGAGGAGGTTATATGTCCGATTGTATGTATGTTTTTTTTTTTTTGTATGTTCACCGATTTCTCCGTCAATTGTGGACCGATTTTGAAAATTCTTTTTTTGTTTGAAAGGGTATGCTCTCGAGGTGGTCCCATTGTCACCAAGTTAGAATCTGATGAGGGATCCCAGGGAAATCCTCAAAATGTATAGGCACACGTATAGCGATTTGGGTATTTTTTATAGTAACTCGTGCATTTGCTCTTGGAAAGCACCATTTGGTGAAGTGGAACTGATGATGAAGACCAGAGGTGGCCACCGGAACTTCTCAATAATAAGTATTTCACGGGTTGCGATTCGATTTTAATATGGTTGCTAAGCAATTTATGCTCGTCACAATGAATATGGTGAAATGGAGCTGTTGGTGGCTTCACCATCAGCTCCAGTGGTTTTGGTTCTTAACAGGAGAACTCCTCAACAATTAACGTCCCTGCGTCGGGAAAAGGAATATTTTGTAAAAGGTGATGAGCAGTTGACATTAGGCTATTGTAACATAGATTTATTAATAACTGACTCACAAAAAAGTGAAAAATAAAAAAACTTTTTACAAAAAAAACAACCGACTTCAAAAAAAGAACACTACAAAGTGAAAAATAACTTTAATTTCCGAAGTCGGTGGCAAAAAACAAAATACAGATACAAAGACACCGACTTCCGAAATTAAAGTTATTTTTCACTTTGTAGTGTTTTTTTTGAAGTCGGTTGTTTTTTTTGTAAAAAAGTTTTTTATTAGCAAGAATACGCAGATCGTTGTTTAATAGTTCTTGACAAAGGTAACCTATTTATTCTCATTAAAATCTGTACAGAACAACCAAAATAATACCTTAATTACTAAAATCATAATTTGTTGTCACGTTCAAAGAGTTAATTTCCGTTCCTGCCGGCGGCGCCACCGCGCCGGCAGAACGACATAAATACTGAGGCATCATACAAGCATACCCGTGCCTGTCCGGTACGTGTCCGGATTATATCGTAATAACACTATTTCTGGACAAAATGGACGCCGCGGAAAATACCGACCGCAAATGCTTCAACTTAATTACGTAACTTGTGATTGCCTGATCACTGGAGTATTTAAGTAATTAAGTAGGAATTTATATAACGTTTTATTTATTCAGGTTCTTCAACAACGAAGACACTATCACTTTACAATTTGTACATTGTAAACTTACGTCTAAGGACCCCATTGCTTAAAGAAACACACAGCATGTACTACATTATGCGCAGATAATAACACAACTAATTAATAAAAAACAATTAATACATAGTTCGTTCGTTCATTGTTTGTTTGGTCAGTCGATTGGCAGTTAGAGACAATATGATACAAACTTTAAGTACCTAATTGGCTTTTCAAATGCGGACCAAGCCTTTTAACAGCAAATCTGTCGTCAAATCTTTTGTGAGCTGTTGTTATTGGTCGAAACATTATCGACTACCAATCATAAAAATTGGTACAAGACTTCACAATTGAAGTTTGAAAGGTAATTCAGAAACCACCGTGGGGATTTACCTATTTTTCATCTGAGTTTAAAGATATCTAGTTGTCGCTATATAGATTAATTATGCCGATAGTGCAAATGGTAATCAAGAAGTAGATAGTACAATTTTATTAATGCATTTAATAATATAATCTTAGTTACACAATTAGGTACTATGAACTCTGCAGTACACTAATCTCTAGGTTATTGAAACCAGTAAACAAATCAATTAATCTGATTGAGCTATAAAGAGCTGTTTCATGAATGCTTTAATATTCAACAGCGTGTATTAGAAAGATGTGGTCACAGACCATGAAAGATGTGGTTGGTGTTGTACAGACCATTTAACTGAACAACCTTTTTTTAATGGGACCAACATCGTAATCGCGAAAAAAATATCAACACTCCCGTACAAAACTTCAATACCTACTCGACCCAAATGTATTGGCCAGCTGATAATATTCCCTTCGATTACGATGTTGGTCCAATGGAGAAAGTTTTTCAGTTTGTACCACACCCTTAAATTTGACCACACCTTTCTGATATATGCCGCATCGAATAGAATAGAACAGAATACTTTTTATTATGTACACCATAAAAATTGCAGATATAGATGTAGAAATTTTACATAGGGTGACACAATGGTCGGAGCGATCTTTTACAGACAGCCTTTGGATGGAGACAAGGGAGAAGGAGAGACAATAATGCAGTGGTGTATCATTTACATATACAACAAATACATACATACATAAAAAATATACTTATCTACATATAATATATACAATAATAAACAGTAATATAGTTAGGTGAACATGAATAAAAAGTATATTTTACCTGCAAAGTTAAATTAAAGTACTAACACTAACCGTGTACTTAACGAAAACTTTCATCAAGAATACCATAGTTGAAAGAATAATGTCTGAGTGAAGTTCTACCAAGTTTACTCGTTCCTCACAACTTTTCAACTAATTCAACCTGAAACCGTTTTACGAGTAATCATAAATCGTAGAAAACGCAGCTTTGAGAGGAATTTCCTTGAGAAATGTTACCCTCTTTGGTGAAACGATTCTATTTTATAGTTCGTAAAATATTATTCTTGAGGTAAGAGATTCATATAAAAAGCAGTTCAGTTGTGGTGATATCAAAGTTTTTAAGCTTTAGTAGAAATCTTGAGCTAACTAGATTTTACGCTTTGGCTCAGTTAATGATGCCTAACAAAGTTTAATCAGACCTGCTGAAAGTTGTTTGAAACTTTATGTCGGTTTCACAAAAAATTATAAGTCAACATGTATCATGTTATGTATCACACGTCTTAAAAACAATAATTATAACAACGACGTAATTGTACCAAAACCATCTCTATATTCCAAAGAAAACACACCCAAAACTAGTTCATCACAAGAACATTAATTTCAAACTAAATACCAATTTGATAAACAAGACGCTTCAACCAAATCACGTACAACCCTAATCTGATCACGAAATATCTAACCTAACTAATCTTCCTAGAACAGCCGTATTACAAGCCAATACATCTGACGTCACAGGTCAAACTTGCTTAAGATACCCTATCTTCTGATAAATAAGGCCACTTCCAAAGCTATTATGTAAACTGGCGATCCTTTATAGTACATTATTTACGAGGACAACGCTTTGAGCCCTTAGCTCGTAAGTCTCAATAAAGGATCGTTGAATATTTGTCGGACAATTTGTTGAACCGTCGTATGTCACCTTTATTCTTTGAGGAAATTAAATTTTAAGTCAAGAGAGGAGTCTTTTGACGTTGTTTTCTTGTTACAAGCTTTTATTTAACTACTTTGTGATGAAAACCATCGAAATTATTACATGTGTGATAGGTGCCCGTTTAGTAGTTGTAACTTGGGTAACTGTATTTTGTATTTTCATACATAAAAGTGCAATTTATAAAAGAGCGTGTCTATGAAATTTCGTATCTATGGAAGAGCGCATTTTAATAATCTGTACACTTTGACAGTCCAATCAACTGAAATAACGAGTAAACGCTTTCTAATTAAAGTATTTAAGTCGACGTTTTCTAATGGCGTGCCAGAAATATTCCTTTTGTCATACACTCACACTCAAACATTTCCAAAAAAGAAATATATAAAAATACCTGAAACTACAAAGTGATTCGTAAATAAAGGAAACAAATGATCCGATCGAACCTCCGGCAAGATAATCACTATTTACGATACTGTAATCTGGATAGCTTTCCTACGAAATGGGTTACGAAAACAATGGAAGATATTTATTAGAACGGTTCTGTTTATATAACTGACCTACTCAAGTTCTATACAGATTAGTCCAAATAATAACGTCATAAAAAAAATGATTTCTCATGCCCAGAAAAAAATATACCCCACGATCCGCGATTCTTTATAATTTTTGGGTTATATTTTTCTTTTTAATTTCTTGAAAAAGACATGGGAACCGCTGTCTTAAATTCGATCTTTATTTTTACACGGCTTTTTCACATTATTTTTTGTAATGTTCATTGATATGGAATATTCTTTTAGACATAAAATAATCATCTTCCTATCATTAAAATAAGGTACAAAAATTTTGATCGAAAAGGAGGAATTTACGTTCGAGTGATATAGAGTCGAAAAACCGGTTATCTTATGATGGTTTACCTGGGACGGGCGTTGTCAGTTTATGACATTTGTAACATTTTATTTTTAAGAGTTTAAGTTTATTAAGATAATTTGATATTTATCTAGCATTCCTCTCAATCCAATTCGATCAAAATTTTTGTATCTTAAAAGAGTGATAGAAAGTTAATTATGTCTGACAGAATATTCCATACTGAAAATTGCAAAAAAAATATATGTGAAAATGCCGTGTAAAAATACAGATAGAATTTTTATAAAGCGGTTGTGATAAAATTATCAAGAAATTAAAAAAGAAATATATAACTCGAAAGCTATCAAGAATCGCCGAACATACTCGTATATGGAGTATTTTCGGATACTCCTGGGCATGAGGCATCTAATTTTATTTTTATGACGTCATATTATTTGGACCAACCTGTATAATAAGCAAGACGGTATAAGCAAGTGCCCATCTATATTCCAAGCTCTAACTAGAATAAGTAGGTTGTAAGTAGATAACCTGGTTATACAGGGTGTGTTTATATGATAGGAGGTCAGGGTAGACACTAAAACTATGAAGAATTAAAAAAACGGTTAAATTAGTTATGACCTCGATTCAGGAGATTACTTACGTATCAATTTTTGTTTCTATGGATCATTTTTTCAGTTTTCGTCCTGCAATCCATCTCACAAACATACCCTGAATATTTATTGTACATAGTTTAAATAGGTATTTGATAAAGTTAAGGACGCATAGGACAACAAAATACGACTTATTGGTTGATTTGCACGAATTTTCTCATAATAATATATTTTGTGTTCGCGACTCGTTTTTTTCCTAACTTTATTAAATATATTCAAAATGTGCCAAATGCCTAATACGTGTTTCTGGAGTTCGTCGAGTCGAATCGCCCGCAGATAAATTAACTACGTGCGAATCGCCTACACAAAAAATAATATTATTTAAAGGAATCTATTCGTCTGTTTCGGCTGGGTAAATTCGTGCGAATCAACCAATAAGCCCAAAATACAAACAAGATAACACAATAACTTTGTTAACTCTGTAAGGTAATTCTGTTCTTACGTTATTGTTACGAGTACCTCAGTATTAATTCAAGTTCTGTTTTAATAAGCTTTGCACTTTACCAAAACTTGTACTATTTTCTTGCAGCATTTATTCTTGTATTAATTTATTAATGTTGTATTTTTTTTCATCAACTTATGAAAAAAGCAAAAAACAAAAAGAAAAAAAAAAGCATAATACTTAATCTTATTTTATTGTGATAGGTAGAGCTATACGAGAACATGACCTTAGGCCGATGAAAGCTAGTCTGCAAGGCTGACTAACGAGGGTACGTCGAGTGTACCTACAGCCATAAGCATAAATACCTTAGACTTCAAATTTCAAAAGTGATTTCCACATAAACTATTGATATATATCTTATGTTGTTACTAACATAGTAATATAGAAACCAGACTATTATGAAATTGGTAGTTTTTTCAAAGATGCAATTTTTATATTACCCTTTTGTTTTAAGCGTTACTGTAAGGTATGTATTTGGACCGTGCTGTGCAGAAATGATGCAATCCACAAAAATAAAATATTTTGTGGTTGGGTCATTACTGCACAACACGGTCCATTTATGCTCGTTACGTACGCCTAGCACTTCCATTTATGGAGGCTCTTTTCAAGTATAACAATTACTATAAAATGGCCGTAGGAATCTGCTGGATGTGAGAAGCCCAGAACCGGTCGAAGTGGCGGTGCTTGGTTAAGGCCCATGTCCAGCAGTGGACGTGTTCCGGCTGAAATGATGCTGATGATGAATGAATTTATATATATAAAGTCTTTTTTATAGAGATATATTTTCCCGAATATCACAATCTTTTCTTTAAATTCAAATAATGCTAATCAGACAGCAACATACAACTCTCTATGGACTCAAAACTGACGGAGCAAAGGAATAATAAACCATACGAGCGAGTGTCCTACAGAGAATAAACTTAGAAGAATATTTTTCTTTTGAAAATTTAAATACGGTTTTAACGTCCGTCCTTCATTGGATTGGAGAATAATGAGTTATTTAATATCTTCTTAGTTGCATGAAAATAGTAGAAAACTTCATGATTAAATATAATTAAACTGATTAGATTATAAGGAAGATAAGTATTAATTCCTGTGAAGTCTTTATGCAATAAACGCGGTGATTCCTGTGACTGAGAATAACACTAAAAACAAACTAAAAAAAAGAGTAATTTCCCCATGAAACGACTCAGTAATGCGCTGATTGAGATTTCAATATATCTTCATAGGCAAGAGCACTAATTTATAAAACATATAATCAATTTATTATTTATTTGTATGCTATTATAAACTTAACAAACAATTAAAATCCAAGTAATGGACGTCCTGTCTAGCCACCACGCGAGGAAATAAATGTTACTGCAACACTAACACAATAACTGCAGACAATTGAAACAAATACGAGAAACTTCTTCAAAATTGTATCGCACATTGTTTTCATTGTCTGCCATTAAATATATTCTTTATTATTTCACATGAGGCAACTCTGCGAATTTTTCATGTATCATGTTTCATGTATTTAAAACAAAAATTCCGGTGTTTTTGTATGAAAATAAGCTCTCTGCACGGTGCAAAAATCCACCTCCAAAGCTGCCTTTGTTTCAGGTATTTCAGACTATAATATGCCAAAACGGAGTTTCGTATTCTACATGAGCATGCCCCTATTTTTGTAAATTCGTATTTCAGGAAAATGCATTCTGAAATATCTGTTGGGCTCTGAAAACGGACCAAATGGTGTACGATAATGCACCTGCGCTTTTAATTTAGTAAAAAAAGTTTTTAAAACGATGAAATGGTACGTTAAGAAAAAATCTCTCGCATTTTTACGATATGAGCATTTTTGTACAATGGAAATTAAAATACTGCTTTAAATAAATATTTTTAAGCTGGGTCTTTATTTACAATATATATATATATATTTTAGTATCGTTGAGTTTATTTTGTTTTCCGATTTTACGAGTATCATCGGAAAACAAAATAAACGCAACGGTACTTCAATACATTCAGCATTTTGAACATACTTCAATATATTCACCGTTACTGATATGGAAAAACAAGCACAATATCGTTACACACACACAGAGTGTAGAATCGTGTCACTTAAAGAACACATCCAAAAAGAATCGTCCCACATAACCTCAATGTAGATACCCAGGCCGAACAAAAGTTTTTATCACAAGCGTATTCTCCGAGGAGGTTGGTGCGAACTCCGACCTCCTCCAACTTCTACTGAATTTGTTGAGCCACACATTGTTGCCAACTGTTTGTCTTCAAACCAAACTGTTTTTGTTTTGTTGGTCTTGCTCCCACTTGCCTTAATATATCTATGTGCCTGTGGGAGTGGGAACCGAAGTTGCCTTATTTTATTCAGCTCGGTGAAAATTTGGTGACGGAAAAGTAATTTGCGAAGTTATTGAAGTCTTGCGAGTTTTGACTAAAATATTTATTTGACACTACCACTCTGGTCCGTGGGTTCACCCACATACTAAGAGAACTTTATCATAATATAAGTAGGTACCCGAAAAACAAAACCTTTCCAAAAACTTACATTTATAATAAAAATGGGATGGTTTTAAACTGATACTATGACATGGTAGCATAGGGTACATCAAATTCGTGAATACCTTGAGAAATATGGGAATAACCAAGTCTCTTAGCTAACTATATTAGGTTATCACTTAGGTAATCCAAAACCTAACCCAAAGTGGTCTAACTTTGTAAGTAGACTCCTATTTCTTGAACAACGTATTACTAGCACTAACTCATCAACTACGAAATCCCTCGACCTGAAACTTGTAATATTTCAGTTCTGGTTTCAGTCTAACGATAAAACTTAGTTATATGTTACCTGCCTTTTCATATACATAAAAAGTATTATGAAGTCTTTGGGTCACACTAAAATAACCTGACATCTCGTTAATAGTGCGTAAAAAGGACAAAAGAGGTTTTGAGTGCCCAAGGAGGCCTGAAGGTTTAGGTTCAACAAAAAGTTTTGCTGATCTGCTTAGAAAATCCTCCTGGGTGTTGTGATGTGAATATTTTCTAGTAGATACCTCAAGAATTATTTATAAGAAAATGAATCGAAAAAAATAATTGTTATTTTTTTATTTCACGAGGCCTTTTCCCTGCAATAAGACAATAATAGGCATGCGTGGTACACACGGCTACATATCAAACTATACTTTTCCAGTATAAGCTGACCTGTCATTGTACGGCAATCCTATACAATGCTTGATCAGCTTAAACTGTAAATGTTTAGCTTGATATGTAGCCGTATGTACCTGAGAAAGACTGATGGGTGCCCGTACATCTGTTTTTACAAATAAACTACGGGTTTCCTCTTGTTTGTACATCCCAATTCTAAATTTAAAGGGGTTACTTCACGTACTTTGCTAGCGTCAGTAACGTGCTACAAGGGAGTGAGGGTCAGGTCTCTACGGAGGCCTGTAGCGGTCTGCTGGGGGCGTGCCATCCTACGTCTGTGTTATATTGCGTCTAATTCGGACCTAGTTGCGGTGTTTCAGTGTTCAAACTACGCTTGTTTGCTTCTGCAGGGTTTCTGTATAGAGTTTTAATTGTTGCCGTGAAAATGGGAACATTAATATACAGCTTTATAGTTCTCTACTCTTTTAATGAAACTATCTTATCTCTGCAACATGAAAATCTGCAACGCTTTGGACGTGTTGCTGTGATGTCAGTTTTCTTTCTGTTTTGTCTTAGATAGACATACGTCGTATTTAAACAAACTGGACAGGTGCGAGTAGCACTCTCACCCTGAGGGTTCCGTCTCACGGGTATACTCGGCTGCCCGAATTTCCAATTTCGGATTAAAGGACAAACTTAACTTTGCCTCGTTGCATTTTTTCCTTTATAGGTACGGAGCCCAAAAAAGTAAGAAAAGCATAAACACAATGGGCGGTCTAACATTACAGATCATCTTTTTTGTTAATAATCACCGTGTACAATATTTTTGGATATAACGAAAATGTACAACTCTGACCCCCAAGATACAGACTAACGTCTAGTCTGGGGATCACCGTTCAAATTGCTATGTATGATGTACTTGATTATTAATAAATAATTTCAATTTCAATCTAATAATTTGTTGTCCCTACCTATCTTGTGAAGAAAACTATAAAGAACGTACGTAATTTTCTTGATCATTGTATCTTCTGTTGTAAAACTACACATGGAGACAGATTTATTTGGAAAAGTTTGTTATTTTGTTCAGAAATACTTTTCTGAAACGTTGTTTATAAAATGAGAATAAAGAAACCATTCCTAAGCCATCAATTACAGCCTGTACTGTATTCTTGTACAACATACTGTGTTATTGTATATCATACAATTTCTTTGTTTTTATTTGTTCATTTTTTAGAAGCTCTTTGCACTAGGGAATACTCGGTCGCTCAGTATATTCGTATATTTTCGCAAAATATACAGCCTCGGTGTTCATCAATTATTTTTTATTCTTAACTCGCTGTGTCTTCGGCTCCGGGAGGAGTAAGCAAAAAATGAGTAGAGTTTATATAATTTACTTTTCTGTTTTGTTAAGTACCTGGTACTTGTTGACAAGCCTACACTGTCCTCCCATACCTATTAACACTGTAATTTGAAAACATTGTAAAAGTCCATTATTTTTAAAAGAGTACCCGTGGAGTTTGTTGCTGGCTCTACGAAATAAGAAACGACCAATTGAAACCGTGCACCTAGCTTCTGACGTTTCATAAGTGCCCATGTAGGTTTATGTGAAATAAAATATTTTGATTTCGATTTTGAGATATAGGTATTAAAAAACACTAATCACGGTACCTACATTGGATTAGTGGTTCTCTAGTTATAAGCGCACTAACAGACAGACACCACGACAAACATTATTTTAAAAATATTGCGCTTCTTCTGGGACAGTCGGGTTATAAGAAAATATGGCGTTGCACGTGTACCGTACAACTATTTTCTTAATGTCCCTCGGGAATCATCGCATTTCCGAATACAAACGAATGCTAATTCCATGTCCATCAATTATTATATTTATCGTGAATAATAATTTGAATTCAGAACTAAGTACTTTATTGTTGTTTTGGTCAAAACAAAGCAACAATAAAGTACTTAGTTCTGAATTCGAAAATGCGATGATTCCCGAGTGACATTAAGAAAATAGTTGTAGTTACCCTATATGCATCTCAGTAAAAATCGATCGGGAATTCGTCGAAGAATAAAGTACGGTTGCTATAGCAACGCATCTGTCGTTCCCCGTTTGTTTTAATTGGTTTTGCTAATTGGCACCGGTAGCCGAGATACCGAATAACAATGTGATGTTTTATTTTCATCTCTAGCTGAGCATGATTTTATTTTACAGTCGGAATAGTTCTAAGCTTCGCTAAATAAACGTTGTTGTTTTAAACTTTGGTTCAAGTTTTGTTTTTATTAAGCCTTGGTGAATGAAATAGTTATTTTCGTATGAAAATAGATTTTACAGAGGTCGTATTGCGTAAGTGTTTAATCGAAATCTAGAATAGTTTTCCTTAACGTATTAATAGACCTTTTATATAATGACTCCAACCTCGGCAGGAAAGTTCACGATTATGATCCTAATCGGTACAACTTTTATTCAACAAAAAATCATAGAATGACCTAGCCATTCACCAAACTTAATTCTAGTTCTTATCCCCGTACAAAAACAGCTTAGTTTCAAAAGAGTATCTCGGTAAAGGATCCTATCTTAATTAACGATGTCCCGATAAAAAGAAGAAAAGGGGATATTTTATAGAAACCCGCCATTGTCCGTGGCCACCTATTGTTTTGCAATGACCGAGAATTTTCTAGTCTGCCGACGATCGGGATCGAATCTCTTTGGGAAAATAACAGCAGTTTTCTGATGAACATCGTTTTAAAGAATAAAAGAGTAAGCCTTTTCATTCTAGGGTTTAGTCCGGGAGAATGGAACGGATTTATTTATTTCGTTTTTTTTTTAAATAATGATAGATGTTCAGTTTTGGATCTGATGAAGTGTCATCATCATCATCATCATAATCATTTCAGCCGAAAGATGTCCACTGCTGGACATAGGCCTCCCCCAAGCACCGCCACTTCGACAGGTTCTACGTTTCCCGCATCCAGCGGATTCCTGTAGTCTTCACTACGTCTTCTACGCAGAAGTGTCACTATATTTAAAATATTCTTTACCAAACTTTGTTTTTTTTTTAAGAAACAAAATTGAAAATCTGTTTTTAACCTTCAAGCAACAGTTAGTGGCCAGTACCATATCTAAAGAAACTATTTATTCATAGATTTATCTACCCTCTCATGAAATTTTGTACCTAGAATTTTGTACAGCATTGACATTTAACTTGATTTAAATCGAAACTTAAGTATTCGACAATCGAATGTTTACAACAAATCTGGGTTCTATTCCCCTCGGGCTACAATTCCGCCTCGAGTGCAATGATAAACTTTGCACACTTGCATCAAAATGTACTTACAATTTTAGACGTGTCCCACAAACCAGACTTAACTATTGCCGCTGTTCCTTTTAATTGCTACTTAAAATCTTTGTTTTAAATTGTTTAGTTGTTAACGAAACACTTTACAGAAACCTAAGAAAACAGAAGACGAGAGGGCTAAGTTTGATCGTTCTAAAGGCTGCTACTTGAACCAAACTCGACGCAATAAATAAACCACTACAGAGCCTTTATTGCGACCTAACCCTAACACTTTTTGACACAAACTGTGTGAAAGAGAAACACTAACCCACCTACAAAAACTGTTGATGTATTTGTGGTTCGATAACTCAACATAAACGCTATATGAGTTCAATTTTTTTGTAACAACATATAATCGTCTTTTATCGGGCACGCAAACAACAGGAACTTCACCTAACCACCATACAACAATATAACATGTCATCATCATAATGGAACACGTCATCCACCCAACTTGGCGCATAATGCAGTGTAATCACTTACTTCGCATAACGCCACGTCACGCCAGTCTAAATCGAATAAATAATAGAGATGTACCCGAATCGATAACCACTATTGTTAATCGACTAATTTCCATGACAATACCTAGCTTTGTTACGATTTACGAGTGTGATATTCGAATTAAATGATCCGTGAAAACAGCTTCATTTGGACGTGGCGTAGTTATTTGAACAGTTCGACTGTGTATTAAATGTAATACTGGCCTCATCGTGAATATGTTTGCGAATTAAATAAGTGTACTGACATTAATTTTTCAGTTGACTGACTCTATCACGGAAAAGCAATTACAAGTAATTAAAATGTTGTGAAAACTTAATAAACTTATAATTGTATTGAATTTTCGCGCGTTAAATAAAAAAGGAGTTCAGTAAGCCAATATTTTTTTCGTAATATGGAATACTTAAAAAAAAAAAAACATTTACGGTTTAAACTAATGTTATAAAAATCTGCCTAAACGTCAAATTCCATTGATGAAAATCTGTAACCATTAAAAAACCGCACGATAGCAACAGTAAATGCACGTCGCATAAAAGTAATTCTTTATTCGCATAAATTCGTATTACTAGTCCTCATACAGGCCCCTAGCATATAACATTACACAACGGCTCCGGGCGCTCAAACACACATTGAGTGCAATTGCCCAAGTCAAATTAACTGAATGTATACAAGAATGCTTTATTAAACGAGGCATATAGTCGGCTTAATAACTTTGTGGCGCAGTTTATATGTTAGTTTACAGCCTTGAACATGCTCTCGACACACTCAAAGCTCATTTTGATCGCTATTTACATTCTAGCCTTTTGCGGAACAGAAGATTCTGCCAGTGATGTTCCTACACACTGAGAGTGAAGACTTAAATAATTTAAAACTAATTAAGAACTACGAGGCTTCTCTAGCGAAAAGTTATGCGCCTTTTTAATTTTGTCGCGTTTTGAGATTTCCTCCGCATAAAAATCTCATTTCGACGTCATAAAAAGAACTTGCTCTCTTCATTTCAGTATTTTTCAGACCATTTTTATTAAGACAAGTCAAATGGGCTTTGACTTGTCAGTCATAATTTAAAATAGATCTTGCCCTCGTAGCAGACTTGTTGCTACGCCGCCTACGAGGGTCTACGAGAAGCCGTAGACGTTTAATCGTAGACGTTTGCTGACGTCACAATTTATCTAGCTAATAGGTACATTATTCGCGGTGTGTAGTAAGTAATATGCTTTTAAAGTGACGCGGCTAATTGCTAACATTAAGCTCATGTATGTGTTACTAGGGAATTACTGTGAAAGTGGTATTTAGTATGTCTCTTTGGTAGCTGGGTTATAGATGTATTTTCGTCAATCTCATTAAAATACTACTCAACAGCTTAATTAAAGCCACAATAGCAGCATCGGTCCAATATATTTACAGAATCGACGACCTTATCGGGTCTCATTAATCTGAAATCGGTGTCGTACAAAATACAAAATCAGACGCAAGCATTTATAATACGATACAGAACTCATCAGATCAAAAATGACATATATTTTCCGAACAAAAAGTTAATTCAATCGAAATGGACAACAGGGACTGGCAATATTTTCTGATGAAGCGGATAGTTTCTACCATTCATTATTGGATTGCCTTCGCGCTTCGTCGAATGCAAACAAGAAGAGTTTCATTAGCTGAAAAGCCAATGCTGCACGTTTCTTTGTTAGAAAAAAGAAAGAAAAACGACGAAAATACGCGTTCCACTTTCCTTTCTCTGCGGAATGGATGGCGGGGAAAGGGTTGAGACATAATGAAGAGACATGCAACTGCGGGTTGAGATTGTCTCTTACATGTTCTGTTATTTTTCTTGTAAATTGTAGGTTTGTATATTTTTGGGAACGCACTGTTTTGTGAAATGTTTGTACATACAAATTATTTACTCAATAAAAAAATGCTTTCAACATTCTTCGAAATATAACAGAAAACTTAATTACAAACATTCATTCATCAAGATTAAATATCTTGAATAGGGACTAAGATCCTAAAAATATACCTATTATCCTTATCAGTCGCCCGCACCCTCGAAATTTATAAATTCAAATTAATTTCGTTTTTATATGAAACATTTTCCTGTGTCCCTCGAGCTATGAATAAACACATGATTACAATAAAATTTGCACATATTACGTGGGGAATCTTTTCTCTTTCATCAGCTAAAAGGTCCGGCGGACGGCATATTGACTATGTATGACTATTTACCCCTACAGAATAGCTGGGATGAATGTTATGCACACACTCTTATGTATATGAAATGACGGATTTTATTTCGGTTTGTTTTGTTTATATTACGACTAGCTACTGCCCACGGGAACGTGCTACCGGGACAAAAAGCCTATGTCCTTCCTTCCCCAGGATGCCATCTATCTCCTTGCCAAATTTTATCGAAATCCGTTCAGTGGTTTAGGCGTAAAAAGGTAACATACATACAGAATTACTTTCGAATTTATAATATTAGTATGGATAAAAAAAAACATTCAGGGCTCGATTAGAAGATCTTTCCTACCATTTACGAGTACATGGGCGTAGTGCCTACTATTTACGAGTAGGTACATGGGCGTAGTGCCTACTATTTACGAGTACACGGGCGTAGTGCCTACTATTTACGAGTACATGGGCGTAGTTCCTACTATTCACGAGTACATGGGCGTAGTGCCTACTATTTACGAGTACACGGGCGTAGTGCCTACTATTTACGAATACATGGGCGTAGTACCTACTATGCAATTGACTTCAAATCATGGTCTAAAAAAACAAGGTCTGGCATTCCGGGAGTGACACATGCTTACGTCACTATCCAGTTGCCACTTTATTGCAACAAAACACGAATTATGGAAACATTTTCAGTCACCATTCTGTTAAAAAATATATAAAAACCATTTAAATTAACGTTTCATTTTTCTAATCAAACGAAACAATTTAATTTAAACAATACCAACGTAATTTTTAGTTAAAACCTCTTTGGTTTATCGGATTCGCACAGGTAATAAAGGCGATTGGGGAGTTATTATTACACACTACTGGTAACTCAGCGGCGATGACGTAGGCTTGTGTCACCCCCGTGACCGGAATGCTATACCTGGCGAAGTATATTATTATACCATGCTTCAAATCTTATCGGAGGAAAATTCTAGTGGGTAAATAATTTCTTCCAAGAAATAAAATTACAAAATAAAGGGAAATTAATATTCAACACATACTTATATGCAGAATTTTGCGGAAATTGCTCTGTACTATAAAAACAGACACGAAACATATCAAATTGCTTTCATGAGATTTTTCAAAGAGAGCTATTCCGTGAACATACAAGTAATATCCTGCGTCGTTTACGCACAAGAGCGAAGAAACAAACCGTTTTTCTCTCAAAGCGAAAACATACACACTTAATGTACGAAAAAAAACAAGCTCCATTACTGGGAGTTCCGACACACGCCACAAAAACGTGGCAAAGTTCGACAAAGATAGTGTCATTAACATCAATGGAGGCATTCTGGCCCGCTTTGTGCACCCCTCACGACCACCACTCGGCTGGGTAAGCAGACAAAAGAATCCCGTGAACAATATTCCGCACAATGAATCTGAACAGGTTCGTTTTCCCGGCTACTTGTCTGCCTACCCTCGTCGATAGGAATGTTAATAGGTCAGCTCTGAATAGTAAGGCAATTAGCCCACGCTATTATTCTATGACCTAGAAACCTTTAAGGGTCAACAACGTTAGTGAATGTGTAGAAAACCATTAGCCTTTTTCTGCATAACAACGGTATACTAATAAACTAAGCTTACCTTAGCTCAGCCATTTATAAAACGAATTACTTGATTATTCTGGGAATTTATCAAAACCTTCACTTTGACTTTCAACAAAATCCGACACTCCGAAAAAGTTTATCTAAAACCAACATCTAATCTTGAAAACTTTATTCATAAAACTTGAAACTTTTAGAGATATATATTAAAGACTCTCTTAGGAGTCTGAAGACCTCGTTCAAAGAGAATAAGAAATCAGCATCAACAGACGATAAAACGGACTGGGAAATATATTTTAGTGACTGCGTACATTTATATAATTCGCTTAAGACGACCTTTTCACCCTCCCACAAAAAGCACCGAAAATAATCCACATTTTGATCATCACTGCTTAGTCAGAGATTTACTTTATTACCTCAGCTGTTTTGACCCCCAATTCAATCCACATCAAGCCTATTTAGTAGGCTGTATCAAGCCTGAGGTAGATAAAGCACTAGTTAGCCTGTGAAGCCAGACGAGTTAGCCAATCCGACAGCGGTAGCGCGTTTGCGTAAGCCAACCTGACGTGCCTACGTTACGCCGATATATGTCGGATGCGGTACCTCATTTACTTTCTGCCTAAATGCACAATTTCTACATGGATAAAGGGTTTGAAAATCTTTTTATTCCACGTGAAACGACTGACGATAAAAGGATTACCTTTTAAAGGTGGATACTTAAAATAGAATGAAAAGGTATGATGGAGACGACATTAAGATACAAATTCATTATATTAGGCTTTTCATAGCGATTCAGTTTATTTGCCAAAATAAAGGTCAGTTGAATGACCCGCCGAAATAACAGGCTAGATTGGAAACGACTCCACAAACTCATTTTCTAATTCATCACTAATCTCATTAGTTATGCTCTAGTGTATGTAACAATCGAATGATATTTTTAATACCAGCGTCAATTTTTCCAGCAAAAACGTAAAACTTATTCGTAATCAAATTTCTTTAAAATTTCAAGAAATACCAATTTAAAAACCCAATCAAATCAGAGCAGAAAAAGGGGTTAGCAATTCGGTTTCCGGAAAACGTAACTTGTCAAATAGAGGCCCGCGGAAACCGTCGCTCCTTATAGAACAAAAAAACAATTTCCTGCTACCATTTCCCTGTCCCAATTTCCTAATAATGATCCCCTTAAGTACTGACCAGATATTTCTACTACCACATAACCTTTTACCCATTAACCCGACCTTTTCCTAAGCCCCCTCTACAATGATGTCCAAGCCGTACAGTATTCATTATCTTGCACATTTCATGGGGTATTTTATCCTCCATACGAAACCACCACAGCAAATACTCTAATGAGTAACATTGCGAACTAATGGCAACTCCTTTACGGCGTTTGCAACATTTTCCCGCATTATCGTACGAGGATTTTTTTCCGATTTTATTAAGTTATGTAACCCCCAAAACGCTTTTAGTGGGACCGAATGTACCCAATTTGCAGTAATGTAAGATATTTTACGGCACAGGTGAAAATCAAAATAGAGTTTATTTAGGTTCTCTTAGATACATTAGCTTTGTTGTGGAAATAGAATGGTAGTGCCTTTTGAATATATTTTTGCTATTTCGTATTTTTAGTTTCGGGTATATTTGTGTGGTAGAATTCTCCGTTATAGACTACGTACAAAACATAATCTCAAGATTATCCAGTACTTATTTCAATCGCAATTTATAAAAAAATACGATACAATGCGAACGATAACTTATCATTTTCCTATGCAAAAAGTCCCTACACACATCATCAAAGGGTTAAAACTCGCTCATCAACAAATAAACAAACTATAAAGATAAGAATTTGTTTCACTACATTACCCCCCCCATACGTAAAATATTACCTATCAATAACAGCCATCCAAAACTCAACCTATGGGGAACGCTAACCCCGTGGGGGTTAACATCATCGTATGAAAAGTCATGCCCCCCAACAAAATAGATTAGGTATAGGTGTTTATCTGTAGGACGGTCGTAATATATTACCGGTGAACTACCATGGGTACTTGGGTATCGGGGGTTGCCTGTAATCGGCCCCTTGAGAGGACCTGTCGTTTCAACCTGAGTGGCCCTTTTTTCCACTCGCCAAACGTTTTTCTTAACGGAAATTCTCTAGAGAATTTGTTTTCTTGTCTGTTTTGTTTTATGGTACCTACTGATTCATAACTATTCGACAATAACCGAATATGTATCCATATCAAGTTAAAATGAATATTCTGATTTTACAGTGACAATGATAAATAAATAATTTAATCAGAGCATTGATACGGTATGCCCTTCTCGATTTGGCAGAAATTAAATGATGACTATTGTAAATTAAAACATAATCGACTTTCCTCGATACAAATAAAAGTTTTAATTAGTAGCATCGTATTCCGTGTGTAGTGAAAATATTCTGAATGTGACAAAGGCTCTGTTTATACGCCAATGAACATGATTCCCACACAATACTGCAACTAGTTTGCTTTTCCAGTTCTATAAATTTAATATTTCTTTGTTATCTATCTAACTTTTGTTCCATTGTTCCGACAAACTACTCAAACTGAAAGTAATTTTCGTGTTCATAACGTTTTCGATTCAGAGCTTATAATTAAATAGCATAATTTTCTGTCTGTTCTGACTGGTATAATCGTTGTAATAGTTCAGACATCGTAGTGTCTTCTATCTATCATTTCACAACAAATCTAACAAAAAAATACTGTATTTATCTATTTACGTAGAACTAAATAAATATCGACGGCAAAGACAAGTAAAATTGACACGAATGGGTATCATCATATGGGTAGCATGAATGATTTTCATGAAGTTTAATATCTAATATTTCTAAGACTGGCTAACTAAAAATATATTACTTTAACATTCGGGTTACCTATGTTTTTCAAATTAATTAGTAATGCCAACTTCCCTATATTCGGCATCTGTTCCAAGAGATGTCTTGGTCCACTGACACTGTCAATCTTAGTCTCAAGCATTTTATTGCCGTATATAAAATGTTTTACTATTCCATCTTCGAATCGGATAATAGTAAGATTAAGTTTTTATCAGTTAGATTTATGTTCAAATTAAATTAGATAACAAGGTAAATAAAACTGTCACCTATAAAGAATACATATCTTATTATTTCATCACTAAACACGATTCTACGAGCACTTTAGAAACAGCTTCATTAAATAATAAATTTAATCATCTATTTCAGATACATCCTACGATTACATCCATATTTGTTAGTAATCTTTTGCAATCTTTTTACACATAACAACTACACGAGAAAACCACCTACATATAAGTCGAATTAAATACATAATCATGTAACAAAAAGTATACTTATATAACAATAGAACCCGGAAATTAAACCAAGAAACCAGAACACGCCAATTTACCTGGCACACGAAAACCAGAAACGGACTCCAAATTCAAAAATCATACTTGAATAACAATAGAACCAGGAAATTAAACCAAGAAACCAGATCACGCCAATTTACCTGGCACACGAAATCCAGAAACCGACTCCAAATTCAAATGAACCAGTTAGCTCTAAGCTAGTTATACAGGGCTATTTGTTTTGCTTATTCCATCCTTGTAGTTGGGAGATAAGACGAGCTCCTATTTCATTGTAATAGTATGATGACGCCCCAGGGCGTTCGCTAGGGGAGATTGGGGAGTTTGGATGCACAACGGTCTGTAATAAAGTCTTTGAAATCGCACCAAACTGCGCCGAGTGTGGATAATGGCACTCGAATTGCATTTGTTTCTTGACTCTTGGGGGCTTTAAAGCAATTAAACGGAGAGAGATAGCGGGATGTGCTATGGCGTCGGTTAACGGAAAAATGTTCATGATTTAATACACAATGAGACACATACGATACATTATTAAGAAACCTAAAAATCTAATCTAATTATGATGGGAAAACTACAGCTTTTTATAGTTCGAACGATACCGAAAATTTAATACTTCAATAACATCTCAAACACATTTTCCATTTCACAGACAATTTTCCCCAGAACACTGTGTCTATGATATCTTAAATGCGTTATCTTCTTCGGACCAGTCCCGACACTGCGAGTCCCATAATATCTCGTGTCCCGACACTGCGAGCCCCATAATATCTCGTAAAAAACGGAATATGTTTACACGTTTATGACTTCTAACTTTGGACATTTGAACCCTTGCTTTTGTCCTGGGTTCGTGGTCCGTGTGGATGTAAACGAGACTGAGTTTTAAAAGCCCCTTTTGTCTGCTTTTGTAAGATTATTTGCTCATAAACATTCGTTTGTGAAACATAAAATATGGTTTAGTAGTCAGCAGATTTAAGTCGAATATTAATGCTATTTATATTCTAAAGGTATTATGTAGAAAATCATCGTACGTCTATTTACTTTGTAAATGAGTTCAAGCTACTATATTCAAAGAAACAATCCAAAATTATTTCACGTTTTCCAATAGCTAAAAGAGTTTCAATAAACGCCAACCCTAATAAATCCGGATTGATGGTAACCCTAGATACGACGCAATATCGTAGTGGCAATAGACAATTTATAAAGCATTGTTACCCTACGCACGCAGACTACCGAGAAAAAAATAAAAAAATATGGTCACAATAAAAAAATATGTACCAGAAACATTTACCAACGTCGGGACAGCCCTAGTTTCGGTTACTTAAGGTCTTAAATCTTTCCTTAGATTTATAACCCGGGGCTGGATTTTACGTAAAATTAATGTACAAAATGTTATGAGACCCTGTACGTGATCAATTATAATTTATAGCCTGTACCTACAGCGTTCAAGTTAGAAACATTTTTAGTAATAATTTAAAAAATATATACAGAAAAATAGGGTTATTCAACGATGCTAAATTAACAAATAAGATAGGTACGCGTTGTTGCTTCTTTAGTGATGTTTGTCACTCCTATCGGGACAATATAGGCATTCTTTATGTCAAAAATTTCTTGTGAGAACGTATATCTTCGTACATTTTAAAGAAAATTCCAGATTCAACCTTCATAACCCAACATAACAATACCATTTATATAACAGAGAAAAGGATGAACTTTTAACAAATCTAGGAAAGTGTTCCTTTGTGAAGTGGGCGTAAAAGAATTCCTGTGATCAGTCAGCGAATTGTTCAACTTCGTTCCTTTAATTAAAACAGAAAGGAATACTTGGAAAACTTCTCTGTTCGGCAACTCCTTACCTGTAACAATGGAAATTAAAATCATTATACTTTTGGTAGTTTTCATACACTTACATAATATTATTAGTATATGTTTTCATCAAATTGAATAAACTCTTGTTCATTACCTACTACGAACCAATATATCTATAGATAAAGATTAAAGACAGCATTGTCATGACTCGGGCACTACCTGCATTATGTATTAGGATCGTTCTAGGTCACCAGCAACATCTACTGAATTTAAATATTTATTTAAACTTATTAAACCTCACTGCATATCTCCCTGAAGTGAGACAGTAATTTTTAAAACTGGATATCTTTATATATTGAGCCATTACAAAAGAAACACCAGTTATATACAGATGAGTAACCTGTTCTTTTACTCAACAACACCCTAAAACCTATTTCATTATACCCATGACTCGCGAAACATACATAATACATGGACTTTCTAAATTACATAATTGGCTACAACCAACGAACATCGATAATTCAACTCTTAAACACGCTAAGGCAACCGGATATCGCGTGACGTCAGATACTGGTCGACTCTATTTGTCAGAATTATAAAAGGCGCCAGGTTACACATTTTTCACTCAAATTCACATTTTGAAAGAAGTAGGTAGTACGTGGAGCTTGATAAATTACGGTGCAGTGTGATAAACGAGGTTCAAAGTTTAGTCGTATTTTCGAAGGCTAAGTGCCTTTCTTAACGCCACGTAAGTAAAGACTTATTGAAGTAGGCATGTGTAGCATTATGTTTACCTGCTAAAGGTTTCTAATCTAGTAGCGACATTAATAACTTGTGAGACTGACGAGTTTGCCTATCTTTTAAGGAGATGCTTAAGGTCAATCCTCAGCTGTAGCCCACCAAATTCACATTTTCTTTGGTTTTTTGCAAATTGCAGCTCTGTTTTATGTCGTATGTTGATCAAAATGCGATTCGCGACTGTAGGAATGATATATTAACTGAATAATAATCATCCATTTCATATCAATCGTCAAACTTTGGAAATTTGTGCCACCTAAGAATTTTCAAAATATTTCTTAATAGCTATTGCCCGCGGCTTCGCCCGCGTGGATGTCGGAAATCATCCCAAGGGAACGTACTACCGGGATAAAAAGTATCCTACGTGTTAATCCAGGTTATAAACTATCTGTGTTCCAAATTCCATTCAAATCCGTTCAGTAGTTTTTGCGTGAAAGGGTTACAAACATCCATCCATCCATCCTCACAAACTTTCACATTTATAATAGTAATAGGATGTAAATTCTTAGGTGGATCAAATTTTCAAAGTTAGGCTACAGCTGAGGATGCACCGCACCTTAAGTCCTCGCCACTACGACACCTATACGTGGGAAAGAGGTGGTTTATACAGCAGCGGCCAGACAGCAATGTCTTCTAAAAAGTCAGCAATGAAAACAAAGATGTATTCGATTGCTGATACAGATCTTACCTATTTAGCAATTTTGAGCTAAGTGGACTCCCAACAAAAGCACCAGAAAACGCCAAACAAACGAAGTTCTAACTTGTTGAATTTATGTAAAAATATTCATATGTCACAAACAGTATAAGCAATCTTCGCTCAACTGTAATGCTAATATAACCTTATTCAGTCTTATTCCTATTCAGAGAATCCCGTTACAGAACATTTTACTTTGTGAAACTCTTAGAACGCGAAGACCCGCAAATGACTTTATAATACGACCAAATTGCAAAGACATCTGATGATACCTGAACATGTGGAGAAGCAAAACATTACCCGGTGCTTTTTAAATTGGCCGTTAGGAGCCAAAAACCATGCGATTACGTAATCTCTTTTGAATTTCCAACGGAATGAATGTATGTAGCGAGGATTTCGTTTTGCACTAAATTTTAGAGAGAAATTTTGCTTGTAGTTTTTTCGAAGGTAACTTTTAAGTAGCTGCTACGGCGTAGCACTCGTAGCGCTCTTAGCAAGCATTTTTTCTTGATTCTTTTAGTTCATTAAAATTGTACAAAATCATTGTGCAATGTTCTTTCTCTGATAAATTACGGAGTAATCCCTAATTTAACTCCTCTCCCATTTTAGAAGCTTTGGGTTTGCAGTTTAATTAAAATACTTAGACGATAAATAGTTGTGTCGGTAACCCATTAGAAGCAAGCAAAACTAGACCCGCCAATGCTCAGTTTTTCTCAAACCTTTTCCAGCAGCATCATGTCACCATAATCACCACAAAAACCGGTTTTAACGAAACCTTTGAAACTAAAAACTTCTACCTTACAAGTTAGCAAATCATTTCCGAGCACCAGCGGACGCGGACGGGCGAGTTTGCACAGGATATTTGACTCGGTCGTGTTACGTAGGTGTTTTTATTCATTTTCCCTGTGAAGTTGATACCTTGCCCCCTCCTTCGTTCCCCTCCCCCTACCCCCCTTTGTTATGACAGAACGCCCGGCGGGAACCCGCTGCTACCTCGAGATTATAACTTTTTCTTGAAAACGAAGTTACATTTTATACAGCCCATTAATAAGCCGGGATTTCGTTCGCAGTGCACTGAAAGCATTATTCTTTGATAATTTAAATCGCCTATTTATCGTGTTTATTGCGTGTAATGGAATTTGAAACCGAACCGTTGGAATTTTCTTTTTAGTTGCGCGTAGTAGTTACGGTTTGAGTTAAGTATTTCAGTGACTTGGAAAGTATGTTACGAGGTTTCGATGAGAATTCAAGTACGTATTTGTAAATGATATAAAAATTACTAAGTTAGTATTATGGTTGAGTTATCCAAGCACAAGATTTATTCGCTATAAATCTCTCATTGCGAGCAACGTAGAGAATTTGAATGCACTAGAGCAGAAAAACTGTATGTAACATTTTGATAAGATAAATGGGCTGTTCACTATATTTTTAAATAATAATATAGATGGTATGAGGAAATAAATAGAGCTTAAACACTATTTTAAGTAGATTTCTAAAATGATAAAGAAAGTGAAGGGTGGAAATAAACAACGAATTTATTTCACTAACAAAAACTCTAAAAGAATAAAATCTTTTAAAACAACTTGCATCCACAATCGCAAAGTGCTTACCCACCGTAAAGAATAAGCGTGAAATAAGCTTTGACAGGCTAGTCGTAAGGAAGGGGGGAGGGGGGCTTTTAGTAAGCCATGGTAAAGCGATCGCCGCTTTTTGTGATTCTTCTTTTATTTTGATCTATTTGTTTCTTAACATTCCGTTTTATTTCTGTCAAATCAAAGTGGAGGAAGTTTTAAGAAATCTGATTGTGACGTCACCAGTCAGACTTTCTTAAAATTGTTGTCGTTTTTCTTTTAAAATTTAAGATGACAACCAAAAAAGCGTCACCTCTCTCTCAGTAATTAAACACTGACTATATCGACGCTAGCTCTCTACTCTGTTCGTTTTCATTAATTGGAGAGTGCACTATATAAAAACCACAAAATTACAATCCACCCCATAGTTACAATATAATAACCATATGCCACCAGCCTCCATACTTTACTTGCTTATTTTAATGATGTTTATGCAATACAAACTGCTGGCTGTGGTCTTTCATAGTATATTAGTATTTCCCTGGCACTACAATATTTATTTCTCAAATGCTTTAACACAACACAAAGCATTCCTTCGAACACATAATGTAACAGGTCTGCGCAGTATCCGTCTGTGTGCAATACCGACTACGTGCAAAATCCAGTATCCGCCTGTGTGCACTACCCGCTACCAATAATGTGCAATATCATATTAATATGGCGGCCTTACCACAACCGCTGCGATGACGTACACACTTTGTACACTAATGTATACATTATTGTGTTTTGTGCATAGTGTGTGTTTATTCAGGGAAATGTTATAATTAAATCTATGTTTATGTAAGTCTTTAGAAATGGTTGAAGTAACAAGCTGAATTAGATGTGTAATAATGAACCTTTATCTAGTGTCAACACCGAAGTTAGGCCAAGATTATTTCCATACAGTTGAAGTAAGTACATTAAGTTCTTAAGCAAAACCTTTGGACCTATAAATTGACATTTCACGCTGACCTTTTTAGCAAAGTTAGCACAATGCACTCTAGTCTAGCTCTGAGTTAGGCAATTCACTCTAAAGTTTAGTCGACGAACTAAATCCATTCCGTTCCCGGGTAAATATATATTCCACTGTTCCACAACACCCAATGGCCAATATGGGAACGAAAAATCGTCTCTCCTCTGAAAAACGTCATACTATCATATAAATTCGATCAGGCCCGCCTTATCCAGGCACATGCGATAAAAAACATTAGCATACGTACTTGGGACACTGGCTTCCGCCATATTTTATGTGCAAATAACAAAAAGCACGCGTCGCGGCCAAACTTTAACAACCTTGTAAAAAAACATCGGTCGAGCAAATGTCAACCTTATGTTCTAAACAGCTACGCCTGAACAAGTAGCTGAGTAACCTTCTGTTTTTACGCGTTAAACAAAACACAACCCTAACGACGTGTTACTGAAGTTCAGTTTTTATTAGGTTCACAACAGTATCGAACGTGATTAATTACAAATTGTTTCATTATGTACCTAATTCGAGTAGCTGAAGGTAGCTTTTACTTTACGCGTCTGCTAGGGAGGGTGTCATTGTAACTTGGCTCTCATTGCTTTGTCGTTAAAGTAGTGAATAGTGTGTATCGTTGATGTAGGCTCGTCTGCCACGGGGAGAGTGCCCCCGTGCGCCATGCGGCGGCCCCCGTAAAGTCAAATGCAAACTCTATACCTTTACCCTTTGAAGGGAAACAGCTATTACGCCATTTTATTGGCTTAAGATAAGAGCTGTTCTTGGTAATTGTGTACACAAATGAAGAGCTTTTGTGATTATGTTATAAACATGTTTATGATAGGCAATCACGACGACGACGTTGCGAAAAATTGGCTTTCACTGAAAATTACCAAAATTATGATACATTTTTTTTTGTAGTATTAACGTTTGAAATATTGGTCATTTAACTAAACATTTCGTCACGTATGAATATAACATGTATGTATATAATTAGTATGTACCTTCTTACAACCTATAAAAAACTGTCTAGTGCCTACTACATTATTACAACTATTTAATGGGTTAATAAGTCAGTCATTGGAAACTACGAAAGGTCTAGTGGCTATCCTTAACTTGCAAAATTATTTCCCCAATACCCATTTTCCACCAACTCTACCTTCTACCGATAGCATCATTGGATCCGATACATAAACTAACCTCACTTAATCTATCGAGTACCGTTCCAAGATTATATTCAACAAATTACCATAGCTAAACGAGTTGATATAAATCTCAATCGCTTCTAATTTATCTACGGCGGGGTACCTCCACGTCAGACGCTATTGCGAAGTCCTAAGCTTTAAAATGACTTGGTTTTTCGACTCGGGCAAATGTACTGTGATTTTTCTTTGTTCGCTCTGACATCGATGGATGTCAATTCATCGGGAAAACGAAGGAAATGGCCTCTTTTGATAGAAAAAATACGGCTTTTTAATGTTGTCGGAGAGGCTGCAGCGGAAAAGTAAAGATGTATTACGGAGAATTGATTTTTTGTTATAAATTTATTGATGTTCGTATCATTTAACGACATCACAATAGGGTATCGGGGACTTTTTGAAGATGCCATTATAAAAGAATCGGCATGACCTATATCTTTACGCTTTCTTATATTTACTTTTCAATTTATGGTTTTCCTTTTACTCCTATAAATAAATTGAGATCGGGACATAATTGTGCATATAAGCAAACGGGAACCAGACATGCCAGCAATTCTATCTGATCCCGAACAATATCTATAATTACAATCTTCGGCCTTTGATCGTGTACAATTTAATGCAAGTAGCGTGCTATCTATCGATCGCGACGTCTGTCCTCTGCGAAACCAAATGCCTGAGTGAGTGCTTAGTCGCCCGTGAGCGTCTAAATACCACGCCCTTTAAAAACTACCCACATTCTAGACATTGAATGTACTAAAGACATGCCAACTAAGATATTGGTCATTGCACACAATATTGGTTGGTTGGTTGGTTGGGTATTGGTATTGGTGGTATTGGTTGGTTGGTTGTTGGTTGGTCGGTTGGTTGGTTGGTTGGTTGGTTGGTTGGTGATATTAGTTATTAGGTCTCGTGAGTATATTACTAGAAAATTTCATGACAGAGATTACCATCTACTTACATACTTGGGTCCTATATCCACTTTACGCAAAATATACCTTACCGAAGCAAATATATTATCGAGAAAAAGGTACAAAATACTTAAATGATATTACCCATCATACCTACACTGGCACTTTTCTTGGCTGTTCAATACTCCATCTATCTCTTTCTTGTGTATATAAATCTTGTCATAATGAGCAGGACACGTATAGATAGGTTCGGTATTGTGTTTGTAGGGTTCGATAAGTTGACATAAAAGCCGCCGACCGCAAAATATCTACTTGAATAGAAAGTATTGGAAAATATTAGAGGTGTTCTCTCGACGCTCGACAAACTTGGAACCGATAAAGTTTGTGCTGCAAACCAGATGACTTTTGATTCTTAAAATCTATGAATTTGTCATAAGATTGATCAGACAAGGTAATAGACATAGATCAGGGCTTACAAAATACAAAAAAAAGAAACCTTTATTATTTTGTACAGTCTCATGGGCATGCAAACCATATTTTATTACAAAAAAAGATATTATACAATATTTCACTCCTCTTGCTCAAAAATTTCGTCATTGTAGCATACCAGAGTCTGTTACCAACGGAACTACAAAACGAAAAAGTATTTATTCATAAGTAGAATAATCATGAATAAAGACTCGACTTATTACTGTTTCTTCAAAAAAAAAATTTTTTATTTTTGAAAATGGAACTAAGTGGCGATCTTTTCGGTAGAATGCGTGCATTACGTTGCGGCTACAGAAGAAATAATAAAAAAGTAAACTATTTAATATTGTATTGAATAAGTTTACTTTCTCACAATCGTAGTGAAAAGTAGAGTGTAACACACGGCGCTAAAAACCCATTATAACTCGGGAATAAAACTACCTCGTATATAATGGTTCATTTTAGTCCCTTGTCTAACAATCTACTAGAAACAACAATTAGGAATTTTGTCATAATGGGGTTGCAGGCAGATTGATTGATTGATTTAGGAATTTTGAATAATACCAAATACAAATTAATTTCAAATCGTTTGAATACAAAAAATGTCAATGGCAATGGTGTGTTTCAATAATCCGTTTATTTTGTGCCCTATTTAACTTGTTTTTTTATCGAGTGGCCCTTAAATTCGCTCCTCTTCTAAACTCAACAGGTTCTTATAGCTACCTATCTAAGTAAACGTCGATATAAATACATCTTCATTACTGTACATGTACACAATTATAACAGTATATAGCTCGACTGCGGTGGCCTCCCACTGATTGAATCTTTTGATGTGATTGAAAGCGTCTTTTAATTTAATTTATATCAACAAACGTTTGAGCTCTGAACAGAGTCAATAGATATATGTACGTATAATATACATCTAAGTATATTAGTATGTTATACATTAGTTATAGCATATTTATTTACATAAGTTGTTCCATTTATTTTAATTTCTCTTTCTTCTTCTCAATACATACGAGTATTATCATTTACAGCATTTTGTAACTTTAGTAAAAAAAAAACAATTTTTCTTGAATTATAGACAGGATTCGACATATTATTTACTTGTTAGGTACCTACTCACTACATTCAAATTCCAGTTTGTTTTTTTTAATATTCTAATAAAACTAACTGTAACATTTTCTATACCGAGAAAATCGATACTGTAACAAAAAAATATCAAATAACAATGCGCCCATAGGTCATCAGTAATTAACACCAACCAATCACCGAATCACATAATTAATCGAGAGGCGTTCCTCTCGATTAATTAGGTGATTCATTTCATTTGTTTTTTTATTATTCTTCACCGATATTTGAAACTGACTCATTGGATTAGTTATACTTGCAAATGCGCAGAAACTTTTTCCGAATTTCCAAGTTTAGGAAAAGTTTTAATAGGTATGTTCTCCTAGGGAATAAAAAGCCCGTAGCAATTCCGAGTTAATACTTATGTTTCATGCTGGATTATATTCGAACGCAACGTGAATTGTTACTGAATAAATAAATTAAATTGAATTAAGCTTGCAATACAATACACCAGCCCAATATACAATAAAAACAACAGAAAACAATTACTACCGTGCCTATTGCCAACGGAAAAGAGAATCATATTTTCAGTTTTGCACCTCTCTGTTCTAGGAATACAAGCTTGGATATATCGGGAAAATACCGAAACGCAACTTCCCACATTGCATATAAAACAAGATAACGATACCGATTTCCGAACAATCCTTTCATTCGATGGCTTAAATAAATTGGTGGATGGGTTTCATACCTATTCCATCCTTTCGGGTACAATACCTATCCCATATGATTTATTTCTGGGTATCCGCCGACCGAAATTGGGGCGAAGTCAAACTTTTCGACCGTTTCTATGACGGATATCGGTTCTCGGTAATTTGCGTCGATCCCGAGCCCTTTAGGGTTTTGTACTGTAAAAATGGAACTCCATAACGAGTTTGTAACTCCTCGATTTGATACGGTTGTGAGTCAATATGGGGTATGTTTATTAGATGATTGTTTTGTAAATTAATTTTGGGTATTAAAATTATAGGGGTGGAAGAAATTTTTATGGCCTTCGATACGTAAATTCACATGTCTATTGTGACTATGTCTTTTCGTCCATTTAGAACTGATTGTTCAATGGTCAGGAAGTCATGGAAAGAAGGCTTGAATCGACATGCCGAAAATAGCTAACTTGATTTTTACGAGGGTAAAGTACGAGTCGAACGACAATAACGAATGCGAGATGCGTGAGAATTGCCTGCCAGATACCTAGTTTTTATCTGAAGAATAAATATGACAGTTTGACATATTTTCCGCATGAAATCTGTCAAACCGTAATATTTATTCCCTGTTTCTATGATAAATAAAAACAAATTAAAACACATCCATATCTTACAAGCTTATATTATGACAGGGCAAACCATCAGTCAGTTGCAAGGTATACGGCGACAGCGGCGGCGCGCCGTGTCTTAGGCCTGAATTCCTCCTACGCTGATGTCAGTCGCGTACGGTCGGTCGCGTACCAATTGTAGCAACGTACGCGCCGCTGACGTCAACGTCGCAATGTGGTGCTACATAATATTTATTATTATTATATATATATATATATATATTATTTATTTATTAATAATCCCCTAGTGCGATATAAGGATGTCCGTAAGTGTGTCCGTGGCTTCACAACGGGCCCTATCAGAATACAAGCGCTGCGGTACTTATTTTATAAATATCTCAGCTTTATGCTGAGATAGGAGCCTTTTTGGCCTCGCACAGGTTTTTTTTAATAAAATTGTTTATTGTTGTTTTTATTGTTAATTTTGTTAGTTGTAAATGCTCCTTTTTTATTTTATTTTTTACTCTTTGTATATCCAGTGCGTGTCACAAATAAAATATTTTCTTTCTTTCTTTCTTTCTACATCGAAAACAATGTATAAGTATTCATACGCGCGACCGACGTACGCGACCGAAATCAGCGCAGGAGGAATGCAGGCGTAAGTGCCGCCATGTCTGTCAACAAATTTCCATAGTGATCTATACAACACTGACGACCGTGCCTACACACGGCGAATCAACAGTAGTTTTTCAAGGCAAAACATCCCTGTCTACAACGGGTCTTAGTTAGGAATACAGAGCAGGTCCTTAGTTCACCATAAATCAGAAATATCGCAAGTACTTAGAAGCAGAATACCAATGTTGATGACGTCGATATCTCGACACAAACAGGGTAGCGTGCCCAGTTGCCGGCTCATGCTAATTTAATCGTTCTGCTTACCCACGCGGCTCCCACGCGACTTATAAGTCCTGTGCTTCGTTTAGTATGTAGGCAAGTAAGTACTGTACTAGGATCCAACTACCAAACTTTCTTTTTTTCATATATTTTTGCACGAAAATTATATGTAAAAATGAAATATATAATGTATGTTTTTCAGCCACTATAACCTTAGCTGGGACTGAATTCTTATTAACGCTCAGTTCGTGTGCATTATGTTAAAACATGACACTGTTTTAGTTGGTCGCATTACCATTTCTATCTTACTTCCAGAGCTACTTAGGAAACCAGATTTCTAGATTTTTGGCAGCCTCGCCAAAAGCCTCGTTTATCTTATCTACGTGATGTGATTGGGGAATACTGGATAGTATACTTATTTGATTAAAAAAAAGAGCCTCTTTTTGTAAGGCTCTCTTTTCGCAAAGCTAGAATATTTTGTATGAAATAATAGCTTAGCGTTAGGATTTATTAGATATATTTGTACTTATTTACGGCGAAATATTTACAAACATATAGTCTTAAAATAATAATAGGTACTTATGTACTCGTAGGTATAAAAAGAATCTTAATGATAGAATGTTATTATTTTAACTAGAATCTTTATTAATTTGAATGGAACCTGTCAAACAAGGTCGCCCTTTGTATGTTTTACTATAGTAAATATATAATTTATTTTCTTTGTAGTGTATATTTCTGGTGTACAATAAAAATTATATAAATAAGTAATTAATTAATTAAATGTTGCTCAAATTTTAATTAACTCGCATTCTGAAGCCACTGTACCAGAAACAATGACACGTTAATTACCGACCCGATACATAAATCAAAGGCATTTTCCCTTTGCAACACAAGCATAGTTCAGCTTAATAATATCACTACAGTTTCTACTGGGGAAACTGGAAACTATTTAGCTCTAACAGCTGCTGTGACGTCAGCATAATACAATTCCTTCGACTTAGCATTTTGTGCCGCATTTACAGATCGTTATTAGTTTATTGCAAAGCTGATATTCTGTTATTTATTGCTCTGTTTGATCTTTTGTGCTATATAGAAAGAAAATTTGTTTATTCTGCACAAACAATACGCACATTACAAAAAATTAGACAAAATACATACACAAATATAAAAGTACCCAAAAGCGTCGTATTCAAAACGTTAAAAGTTTGACAATGTTGTCCATTGCTTGATGTCATGTCAGGGCAGATCAAAACCAAAGACAATAATACACTAATGTGTATTATTGTCTTTGGTTGGCAAATGACAACAACAAACACAAAACAAAACATGAAATGATCTACTTCTCTATAGAATCTTTAGAGTACCTAGGTATTTATATAGAAAACAGAAATATTTTAAAATCAATGAAGGACAGTCTTTGATAAAAAAAATCACACTACAAAGTGAAAAATAACTAATTTCGGAAGTCGGTGTCTTTGTATCTGTATCTGGTTTTTTGCCACCGACTTCCGAAATTAAAGTTATTTTTCACTTTTTTTTGAAGTCGGTTGTTTTTTTTGTAAAAAAGTTTTTATTTTTCACTTTTTAGTGAGTCCGTTATTAATATATCTAAGTTACGCCTAGTATAGCCTAATGTCAACTGCTCATCATCTTTTACAAAATATTCCTTTTCCCGACGCAGGGACGTTAATTGTTGAGGAGTTCTCCTGTTAAGAACCAAAACCACTGGAGCTGATGGTGAAGCCACCAACAGCTCCATTTCACCATATGCATTGTGACGAGCTTAAATTGCTTAGCAACCATATTAAAATCGAATGGCAACCCGTGAAATACTTATTATTGAGAACTTCTGGTGGCCACCTCTGGTCTTCATCATCAGTTCCACTTCACCAAATGGTGCTTTCCAAGAGCAAATGCACGAGTTACTATAAAAAATACCCAAATCGCTATACGTGTGCCTATACATTTTAAGGATTTCCCTCGATTTCCATGGGATTCCCTCATCAGATTCTAACTTGGTTACAATAAGACCACCTCGAGAGCATACCCTTTCAAAGAAAAAAAGAATTTTCAAAATCGGTCCACAATTGACGGAGAAATCGGTGAACATACACAAAAAAAACATACAATCGAACATATAACCTCCTCCTTTTTGGAAGTCGGTTAAAAAGCAGTGCCTGTTGTCTATCTTTCTAACCTGGTATTTTTGCTTTCTACTATATTTTTGAAGTAAAAACTTCTTTAGGAGCGTTGAGCATGATTTGGTACAGTAAAATCTAATGGGTTCGTGTTGCCGACAAGCTATCTTAACGGTATATTATCTGAAGCCATACGTGTGACCACTTTTATTTCATAGTTTTAAGTTTTCACTTCTGTCGGCAATCCAATTTTTTTTTAACCACATAGTCTTACTCGACCTTCATACCCACAGCCCGTATTCCACATTTATGATGAAGCATACTGTTCCATCATAAAATACAACCCAATTTGGGCGAGTGACTTGTAAAAAAAGAGATCCATTTCAATGCAAAACGACGGCTCGACAGAACAACGAAAAACTCGCAAAACGGAGATATGAAATATTAAATTTTAACTACCACGAGAGCTACCGAATTTCCAACTGCAGAAGCAATTAAAATAGCAAGCCGTAATAGGGAAAAGTGAGATGAGTCCGTAACCAAAGTATAACGTAAAACAAGACAAAAAATACAGTTTAGTTTTAATAGGATTCGCGCCAAGACTTTTATGTAGGTAACTTTTTACGTGCTGCTTTATAAGCAGCTCGTATCCAAAAAATATATGTTAAATCTTGCAGTCTTTTATATCCAGCACATGTACCTACTTATAAAGTAGATATCCCCATTTTCGAGATATAATACAAATTAAACACGTTGCCGCTGCTCTGAAATGGTGTTTCAAAACATAGTTACAGTACTAAACAGTGTGTATAGAACATCAGACGTTTCCGCTCAACCGCAAACTTAGATGATAATACCGAGGAATATACCGTAGCCTGGGATGTAACAACAACAAAGGGCCAAATTGATTGTGACAAACAGATTTAGTTAACCACATTTGGGATGGAATATAGCTGTTAAACACAACAACATTACCGAGTGTTCAATAAACCAATCTCCTCACGTCGAAATCCTACAAAAACTATTCCAATTTTAATCCAAACTTCGTCAACAACTAGCGCAAGCAACTCGTCTCGTTCTAAACGCTCCACAATCCATTATAAGGCGTCTAAGACCGGTCCAGACACGTACCAAGTGAAAATCTAGATCGACAGATTCCCACACTGAGTTCCAAGATCCGAACAACTCATGTAAACAGACCATAGTAATCGAACTTGTTCCTGGAAAATAATAGACAAAGTTTTAAACAAGCTATTGGTTCCGTAATTAGAGATAACGTAACTTTTACAATTTTGGGCCTCATATTCAAACATCTTAAATTTATAGTGGTCCAAAAGTTTTAAATACTCAGCAAAACGTGTAACCGCCTTTAGTTAGCAGAATACCTTTGTCAATAAACCATTGTACGAAAAATATTCTACTCGTAATTAACAATCTTCAATTTGGACTGTCAAATTTTCTAAATTAATTAATTACTTTGGTGAAGTTCACGAAGACCTTTTGACATTGTATTAAAAATGCAGTCATTTATCACTAAGGGAATGTTTAATTTTGAGAGAAACAATCAAATAATAAGAAGTTTTCGATAGTTGGTGTCTTAAAAACCTGCCCTAGTGGTTGAAAGGATTAAAAACCCTAAACTATTGCTAATGAACTACATAATACCTCTTTACTAGTCTCTACGCTCAGTAGGTCTTAGGTATAAGACCTGAGAAACAAAATCGCAATTCTCTCAAACTAAAACCGTTATTCCTAAAACACATTTAGATATTCCATATTCAAATAAAATAACAATGTCCACTGCTGTCCGTCACGTGAACACGCTGTCACGACATGTCGGACATGTCGTGTCGTTATCGGCCACAAGACGAACGAGCCTTTGGCGTGACGATATCCATTAGTTTATCCGCCTCGACGGCTGCTTTGCCAACGTTGGCCAACATGCGATGTATTGAGATATTGGCCGCCAACGTTCGATGTATTGAGATATTGGGCTAAACTAAACGTGAATCTATAGTGAGTATGTTGTGAAACTGATTGAGCTAGCTTAAATTAGTTTGTGCATGGTTGGGTTTATTGTCTTAGCTTTTAATTGCTCAGTTAACATCAAACTTAGGTTTGGTTTAAGTCATATGTAGTATCTTATTAAACGGCTCTCCTTTGAAATTATTTTTCATACTGGCAAGATAATAATAGTAAAAAATGTCTTGTTGCACCTGCACCTGTTTAGAAAGGAATGCTACCGCGATAACGGCAAAGGCTAGATAGAAGGTAGCCCGCGAAATTCAAATTTTCTTACGTTTTTTGCAAGTTGCAGGTCAGTATCGGGTTGCTAAATATGATTCGCAGCCGTATCAAATATTTATTTATAGAATTATAATCATAAAAATCATCACTAAATCTTTTTAAGTTCATATTACCCTATTGAATGACTATTTCATAAAATCATGACATTTGAGGCCAATTCTAACTTAAGGAGTTGTAATGATTATAATTCTGTAAAGCCATATTTGTTACGGTCGCGAATCATATTCTAGTCAACATACAACATGATACTGACCTGAAAATTGCAAAAAACGTAAGTAAATTTGAATTTCGTGGGCTACCTTAGTGCATCCCCCTTAAATCTTTATAGCTTCCAGTCAAAGTGTACTAAAAGTTTTAATAGTAAAATTCTGTATTTTATACCTACTACAACAGCGCAAGCGCCAAACATGATCTTTTAAGCAAAATGATCCTATCACCAAACATGATCTCTTAAGCTAAATGATCCTATCACCAAACATGATCTCTTAAGCTAAATGATCCTATCACCAAACATGATCTCTTAAGCTAAATGATCCTATCACCAAACATGATCTCTTAAGCAAAATGATCCTATCACCAAACATGATCTCTTAAGCAAAATGATCCTATCACCAAAACCCAATCTGCTATCCTTGTCTCAACTATGTTGGGGTCGGCTTCCAGTCTAACCGAATTCAGCTACCAGTATTTTACATGAAGCGACTGCCTATCTGACCTCCACAACCCAGTGTCAAGGTAATACTATACTCCTTGGTAAGACTGGTTGTCAGACTTTCAAGCTTCTGACGATCCGTAACGACTATCAAAGATGAATGAGATGAGATGAAAGAGAATGACACCCGGGACCAACGGCAACCAAGACCCCTCCGTGCCTCGGAAAGCTCGTTAAGCTTTCCGAGGCACGGAGGGGTCTTGGTATGTAAAGATGGTCACCCATCCATGGACCAACCTCGCAAGTTGAATTAAAATGTTTTACATAAAATTCCAGCCTGTCGTTTAGGTGTACCGACTTTACATTTTAGGCGCATAAGTAGAATACGTAACAGCGTCATTATAGTTTGCACTGCGTGGCAACGTCGCTTTTCAATGTTCAAGGATTGATCCTAATATCACCATAAAAATACCTATAAAAATAACAGACAATCCTTTAATTGAACATAAACCAATCGATTCCTATCTGAATAACACCACATATATAGTCCCAGCCTTAAGCTATAATCCGTTGAACATAACATTAACTAAAATTACATTTTATCGTCGATATTCTACACAAACGTTATGTGACCAGCAGATAGCGACCAATAACGGGTAAATAATGAACTGACTTGCCTTATGTACAACAATATAAATTAAAGGAGTAATAAGCTAGATAGCTCTAATGCCGCGGGCTATTCACTTTGCAGTCGATATTTAAGAGAGGGAGTATGAAATTCTCCTTATTTTATATTATAACCGCACCAGCACCTAACCTGTACTCTTAATTAAAATGACCCTACAGCATAAAAAAATTATTAAAACACCTATAAAAATTATCTTCCAATAGAATTGACTAAAATTACATTTTATCGCCGCTGTTATACATAAACGTGATGTGACCAGCAGATAGCGACCAATAACAGGCAAATAATGAACTGACTTGCCTTGTGTAGAACCATAGGAATTAAAGGAGTAAGCTATATAGATATCTCTAATGCCGCGGGCTATTCGCTTCGCAGTCGATATTTAAGAGAAGGAATATGAAATTCTTCGTATTGCACGCCTCATAAGCGAAGCGCGTGAGGTAGTGCTCTACTCTCGCCTTATAAAGAACAAGTAATTCCTTGAGCTAAATATGTCTCTATTTACTTCATATCGCACTTGTAGAATAATATTCACACACCAACGTCAAGAAAAAACACTAGTTTCAACACTCATGTTATTTTCAAAAGACATTTTGCTATTTAAAATAATTAAAAAACTGTTTAAAAAAATATTCTGAGGACGTCCGTGTGTCTGTTTGTATAGATCCTGGCGTGGTCACGATAACTCCCGAAAAACTTAACTAATAGAGTTTACATTTCTGTATTCTGGAAAACTAAGTCCTTTCGAAAATCACGGTCTAATTCAATGTTGTTCAATTGTAATCAGTAATTAAAAAAAAACACGACTGGACATTTCGTTCGTTGTATAATTATGTTTTATAGAATTGAATGAGATTATGAGGCGTGAACTTTTGGATTCCGTTTTTTTTTACTACAACAGCACAATCACCTTACCTGATCTCTTATGTAAAATTACCCTACAACTTTTTTTTTTTTTAAAACAGCTATAAAAATAATCCTTTAATAACTTTCACTAAAATTACATTTTATCGCCGATGTTTTATACAAACATGACTGTGACCAGCAGATAGCGACCAACAACGGGCAAATAATGAACTGACTTGCACTGTGTAGAACAATAGAAATTAAAGGAGTAAGTTAGATAGCTCTAATATCGCGGGCTATTCGCTTCGCAATCGATATCAAAGAGGGGACAACCTGTATTGTGGAGCAATATCGTGTAGGATCCTTGATTGTAATAATGGGTTAAGAGTTATTGGTATACTTGTTTAACTATTTATTACTGTAAATAATTTATTGATTTATTTATTTGGTACACCAACAGCAAAATTAATTAAAATTAACAAAAAAAAATACTTATAAAAACATAAATTGCAATTAGAAAAAATAAATAAAAATAAGTGACATACAAAAAATTAAAACAGAACAATAACGTAATAAAAGTACTGGTATGTATGCCTTTTATAACATCGTAATTAACAAAAAAAATACTTATAAAAACATAAATTGCAATTATCAAAGAAAAAAAAATAAAAAGTGTCATACATACCACGAGAGGTGGAAGGTGAAAGGGTATGAGTGTGAGTGATAACTAAGAATATTCATTGTTAAATAATTGTTCCTCCTGAGCATGTAGCGCCTGGGTTCGATTCTCCGGTCGGTCGCAAAGTGTTTTTGGGTTTTTCCACCAGAAATTTCTCAGTTGCTACTGAGAAATTTTCCCGGAGTTTGTGCCCGGTTGGTGGCAATAGGCTCGCCCCCTATTACATGGGACTTAAACATAACTGGCGAAATGTGGGTGTACCTACTATAGGTACACTTCTGCCCAACCCTTCGGCGAAATACACGCGTGATATTATGTTATGTATGTATAATTGTGTTTGTCTATTTTCGACCAACTATTATGCAACTTTTGGTATTGGAATTTATATTAAGTTCTATTTAAAGCCTTGTCAATTGGAGACTTAATTCGAGTTTCCATTAATAAATTGTTAGGTGGATACAAAACACAAAACTGATTAGCAAGCTAATAAGGCTTTTAGATCACAAACCATTTGACGACAATTCCATCCCTTATCAAAATCATACAACGCAATATAATTAATTAGAACTTCCAACAAGTTACAAAATGTTACAGCCAATATAAATTTCAATATCCCAAAAATTCCTGGAGACACTTTCAAGAGGCGCTCATAAAAACGCTACTTATTACATTTCGCGACCGCCATCTTGGAACAAATTAACTTCCGACCCTGTATAGGGTGAAAAGTACGCGAAAAATTCGAGTCTCTTTAATAAACTCCGTATTATGAAGCTCGAATTAATACGCACACCAAATAGCCTCTTTTGGCTCCTTTGGGACTCAGTAGGGATGTCAACAGAATTTAAATCATCGATATCCATAAAATGTATTGTATAAGTAGGGCTTGTTTTCGTTTCAATACTATTTGCGATGCTTTCCAACAAAAAATAAAAGCTTATAAACTCGAATAAATAAGCCGAAGCGAAGTTTCATGTTTAGCAAACATTTTGGAGTTTACTGAACGGATTTAAGTGCTCGTTGTATTTGAATTTGTTGCCGAAGTATCGATAAACCAACATGAAGAAGCATCCAATATCGAGCATCGATGTTTTGTAGATAGGTGGTGGACAACCCTATCGCCGCTATCCGTAGGTGCACGTACTTGAGGAATTTCTCATTTAGAGCGCGCTACCCTATGCACCTTCTGATGCCAGTACAAAAGTAGAGAGGAGACAGGAAAAATTTGGGGACAGGAAAAATGTGAGAATTTCGTTATAACACAAAACGCGCGGCGTAAAATATCTAGTAAATATGGCATGTGATATTCTTCTTGAGAACACACGTTATATAGGTAACTTACATATCCGTTACAGAAGCTAAACCTAATAAATTATAAAAAAAGAATTCTAGAAAAATTATTACAAGACTGTTGTATGCTTCACGTCGAAAATCTGCCCTATTAAGTAAATTAGATTATCTGTTTGCTCAAACCTCGTACTAAGCAAATCACGTCATTAATAACAATAGGCCCAAACATAATATAAACAAACTATTAATTTAATACATCAACCCGTCAACCAATATTACGTCTACCCTGAAACCCTTATATGCTCGGTTCCTATAAACAAAAACGAATCGTTTTGCTTGCCAATGGTAACATTTTTTATTGCCAAACTGGGCATATAAATAGATTCGTAAGCTAATTTTACCTGTGATAGCTACTTCCATATGGGAGGATCTAATAAGCAAAGGTATGAGGACATTGCTTCATTATTGGTAAAGATACAAGAGTCTTAATTTTAACCAATAACGGTCCATAAATTATAGGAATCGGCCAATAGGGATCATTCCCGTCATATCACTCAGCAGTAGAAACTCCATGCGTTTCGCATTTCGCAGGACTTTCCAACAATTCGCACCCGCCTTCAATCGTGCAAAGTTTGACATCAGAATTCGGAATGTCGGGTCCGGAATCTTTGAACCAGCAGAGGGCTCAAAGTAAAACAATATGGAAGACGTCAGATTTATTACTCAGCCAATAGTTTTACGTGAGTTCTTGCAATGCGGTGCGAATACCTGTAACTAGGAAAGTAGGAAGGTAGAACCTATTCGAGCTAGGTACAGAAATCGAATCGGAGTATTGACATTGGATTCTATAAGTTGGATTAACTTGAACTCGTTAAAGTTGAGCCGTGACTTCGGATCGGATTTGCATTGAGAAGCAGCATGGTTTAAATTGACTTTGATAAGACAGCTTTATTGGTGGAAACTATGTGATTATTTAACAGCAAACTGGGACTTTTGTTACTGTCGTAGACAAATTACCTGCGGGACACTTTTTTTTTAACTTCATGTAAGTATAGCCGTACCTGCTCCTTTCCGTAAGAAATTTCGATAAATTTCCTCAGTGCCTCTCTACACCGTCTTAGGAACTCATGTTCCACAAGTTTCTCTTCAATAGTTTAGGCTGTATGTATGTCAAGTGTCAATCAGTCGAGTCATTTACAGAACTGCTCATTGCTCAATGTTTGTTGCAGAGGATAATTTCCTTACGAATGAGCATAAAGCATGGCTTCACGTTCCCATTATCTTATAATGTCAATAGAATACACAGTAACCTTAGCTAGTTGCTAGATATATTCTCCCAATGATTTCCAGCTTGATATGTATTGATAGTAAATAAACATTATTTATATATTCTTTATTGTACACCACAAAATACTTTTTTTTTTAAACATACAGTACAATATATACAATAGGCGGCCTTATCGCTTTCTGCGATCTCTTCCAGGCAACCTTGGAATGGACAGTGATTTGCCTGGACATAAAATGGGGCTGTCGTTGGTGCAAATAATAAATACATATACAATACATTAAAATAGATACACAGATGTATACATATCCTAAAAAAGAGATACATAAATACATACATACTAAATATACAACGTGGCGCTACAATGGCGATATTAATTTAACACATGAGTAGGGCTAGTGGCCAGTAACAATAAAAAAATATTCGTGAAACACAAAATACAAATAACAAAAAAAAATGTGTTAACAACAACAGTGTGTGCCTCACGGCTGCGCCAAAAAGGTTCATTTCAGCATTAATTAATCAAATCAAATCATTTTTATTTCAGGAATATACCCATATTGAAATTAAACCAAATTACAATTTAATTATTAAAAAAATATTAAAACCTGGCTGCTGCCCGCGGCTTCGCCCGCGTGGATGTCGGATATTATCCCACGGAAACGTGCTACCAGAACAAAAAGTAGCCGATGTTACTCCTTATAACATTAGCTATCTTTCAGTGAAAGTCCGGTCAAAATCGGTCCAGCCGTTTCGGAGATTAACCGCAACAAACAGACCGACAGAAAGACAGACAAAAAAATGGTATTTTGTTCTAAGTACCGTATATACTTTCATATGCATTTAGTAAAAAGCTGTTATTTTGACGTTACAAACAGACACTTAAATTTTATTTATTTGTAGTATGTATTTGTATGTATGTATGTATGTATAGATGTATAGATAAATTATTAAATTAATACAAAAACTTTCTTATTATATTTTTTTATTATTGTTACTGGCCACTAGCCCAACCCATTTGTTAAATTAATGTCGCCATTGTAACGCCACGCTGTATAAGCAACGAAAATAAATGAAGACTATAGATAATAACAGTTACGAGAAGAAGATCACAACGACAAGTAATGTTCCTCCAAGAGTCTTTTAAACACAAGTAACGACTGCGCACGTTTTATTTCGACTGGTTACTAGGTCTATTCCTTCCATTGGGAATAACAGTAATGAGTAAACAAAGGCACATAAAACCACAAATTAAACATGGCGGCGACAGTTGGTCTGTCCGCAGTTTGTAATAGATTTATGGTGACAGCAACATTGCGACGTGGAATACCCGTCGGTGTGTGTGTCATAGTGACCATAAAATATAATCATTTGTGGGATACTGATGATGACATGTGATTGCATTTGGCTGGTTTTAATAACCGGTTTAATGCGAGTACGAGATTAAATTTCGTTTATTTACTTCAATTTAACTAATACAAAACAAACTTATAACTTCGCGAGAGTCGCGGAAGATGCTCGTATAGTAAAATGTAGGTACGTCTTTTCCCATTGGTGATCGGCACTTAACTTTTTTAGCTCGCCACAATGGCGGGCTTTTTATATCTCCCAGAATGTAGGTACTTCTAGCGGCGCATTTCTTTCGGTGTTGTAGCCTGACGACGTGATGTCCAACATCCCCCACCCAACCAACGGGCCAATAGGCGTTTTTCTCTGCTGGCTAGCGATCCCCGCGAGTAGGTTAAACAATAGGAGCGAGCGAGATAGAGAGCCGTGCTCTTCTAGGCGGTGGTAAGCCTTTTGAAACAACTTTATTTAATTTATTTAGTTTGTTAGAGTTTACTCGCGTTATACCGGTTGATATAAGTATTATTTATTTATTTATTAAAACTTCTCGCACACAATAGTATACAAAGGCGGACTTAATGCCTTAGGCATTCTCTACCAGTCAACCAAGGGTGGTGAAGAGATAAGATGGCAGGTGCTCTAAATAACAGACATTACTAATAATAATAATAAATATTAAAAAGATAACATAAGTATTTATAAATAAAATAGGTATACAAGTACCTAAACAGAATATAAACTTATAATACACATACATACATATTTACTATAATATATATCTACATTATACATATATTATATATATACACAAAAAGGGAAGGAGGTAATTGAGATGACTCTACGCTATTTATTTTGAAAATAACTCCGCAATTTCCGCTTAAAAGCATACCGACTGGTAGCCGTCCTGATTTCAAGAGGAAGCGCATTCCAGAGAAGAATGGACTGAATATGAAAGAAAGAATGAATAAAATCGGAAGTATGAGAAGGACAGAGAAGGAGAAGATTGTTGGAAGAACGCAGATTCTTAGCGTGTGAAGAACATAGATATTGAAAGTGAGACATAAGATAAGAGGGAGGGGTGGGAGAGTTGAGAAACGAGAAAAGTGTGTGTTCACTATGATATTCATGGAATTGGGTAAACATTACGAGGCAAAATATCTGTTTTTTTTTTATATGATAACGTAGTATGGGCAAACTATTTGCATGCTTAACCGATCCGTTTGTACTTACATACACTAAAAAAAATACTTAAAAAATCTAAACTCCCTACTGGGCATATTTTTCTTCCGATTTAAGAAACTACTTAAAGTCACGCTTGAATAGAAATAAGCAAAAGAAAATGGTACCAGTTCGACCTAGGGCCTTTCAGAATCAAAACGAAACAAACGTTTCAAATAACTTGGAGGTCACATCAATTCTGCTGGATAAGGCTTATTTTAAAAACAATCCCGTACCAATCCTAAAGCCACCATGCTACAACGATAACTTTCCATATTTATGGCTTAGTCTAGACGGCATAAGTCATAAATTACATTTATACCTAGTACACCCAAGTATAGCTTCACATTTGGCAACCTGTACCTATTTTTCTCTGAAGGGAATTTCTGTATCTTTATTAAAACTGTAGATTTTGTATATTCCCAGCGTTTCATGGAGGTAGATAAAATTCGGTCTGTAATTTTATTTATTGTTCCCAGTGTACTTTTATTGCACAAGAAAAGATAAGGTAAATACTCTTTATTGCATACCATAATTGGCATTAATTTGCATTTAATCATGCATTACCTCCAGTTTTTTTGGAGTCGATTAAAACCAACATCGTAATCGCAAAAAAATAAACAGCTATCCCATCCAATTCTTCAATACCTACTCGACCCATAGAGCTGATAATTTTTTCGCAATCACGATTTTCATCCCATGGAGGTTTTCAGTTTGATGGTATCTACCACACCCTTAAATAATGACCACCCATTTCTGAAACATGCTGTATGTGTATAAAAAAACAGATGTTCCCAATATTTTGATCGCATAAGTATAGAGGTGTGAAGAACAGGGTGTAAAGTTCACTCTTACCTCCATAGAAAAGGAGGAACCTCCGACCAGACGGGTGTCGTGTCTGGTGGGCAACTGCGACACAATTAATGTCGGGACGTTATATATATGCTAGTTGCGCGGTAAAGTCTGCTTGCGCGATGCAGGATTTTGCGTGACGTTAGTGTGACGCGTAGCTCGCATGTGGCGTTGTAGATGCCGCTACTTATGAATTGGACTTTGTAGGGAGCAGCTGTTTTTTTTTCGTATTATCGATTCAGTCCCCTTAAAAAAATTGTTCATCTTCATGAGCATTATCCCTTAAAGTAAGTCCCTCGTTAAACTTAACACCATGGTTAGTTTATTAATATAAGAAACAACAACAATTCTAATGTTATAGTCCCTACCAATCAACGTCTTAAGACCTATTAATAGCCATTGATCGCCATAAAGCAGACACAAACACAATAGAAAATCCATTGTTTACTGTTCCACCGTCAGTACAAAATTGATGGCGGGTGAAATACTACCACATATATTTCACAAAGTGTCAAGAACTCCTAGCATAAGCTTAAGCATAATCAGCCTATAATGTTCCCACTGCTGGGACACAGGCCTCCTATCTGTGAGAGGGAGTTCGTCGTAATCCACCATGCGGGCCCAGTGCGGGTTGGTAGAAGTCACATGGTCTTTAATTTTTTTGGTTCTAGGATATGGCAGAGTCCTTACGATGTTGTCGTTTACCGTTTTGAGATCAGTGGTGATGAAAGAATGTACACAAAGTAAAGCTCCTGTCTGGGTTCGAAACTACGACCTTCAACTCGTAAGTCGCCGTTGCACTTGGCCACCTCTGCTGAACTCCCAGAGTGGAACTCTCTACCTGCGCCTGTGTTTCCGACCGCATACAACCCAAATCTCTTCTAAGTGACAGTGAACAAGCTTCTTCTGGGTAAGCCCACTGCATCGTCGACTTTGTCTCTGTCATCTCTGATCTAGATTAGAGTCAAGAGCAAACCCATCTAAAATAATGAAAAATATAAAAAAATCATCTGATCATACGCCTTCATCTATGGCAGTCTGCGTGTCAGAATTGATTGATTCAGAGAACAAGGTACAGTCGTATAGGTGTAATATGAAGCATGCTATCAGGTGCTCACAGTTTTCACTATCCATCAGTTTAATTTAATTTTCTGACTTTGTTTTTCTTACCTTGAACTTGGTACATACAGCTACACATCAATCTACAAATTTCCACTATAAGCTGATCTCGCATTGTATAGGATTTCCGTACAATGAGAGGTCAGCTTACACTGGACTTGTATGGCTTGATATGTAGCCGTGCGTACAACACAAAGGGAGATGACAATTCAAATGAAGAACTATTAATTTGTCTTTACCCAACAACGCATGAAGTATTCGAGCTGACAGTTAACTGACGAGTAACTAGGTATTAATACCAGATAAAATCAATAACATTTAAACATAAACAAATGCTTAGAGAAAAGTTAAAAAGAACAAAGACATAGTCGTTTCATGACACGCAATATAATACTTTGTTCCACCAACAGCCCTCTGAGGTCAATGACCTGTCGATTATTCTCGTAAAAGTATGTATTTCGTGATATTTACTCGATGTCATCAATAACTGCAAACCAATCGGAAAGGTTATGAACCTAAATTTGATCTGAAAATAATACAGCCCGCGGCCGATAAATACGGAGACATTGGGATTCATAGTCCTATTACAGTCAACGAATTGTTATTTATTTAGGTTTTCTTTCTATAAGGAAAAGTAATGATGACTATATGACTATACTACACAGTATCGTGACTCTGATCAATACTGTCTTGTCTGCGCAGACGCTGTAAATATGCATCCTACCCTGTGTTTTAAAGTCGTTTGAACACCAAAACTGACTCTGCTATTTTTAAGGCAGATTACCTGTTTGTATTTTTTTTTTCGTTTTCGGGGGAAACCTTCAAAAGGCACCCAACCTCTGGGGACGGAGGTCAGGGAGTGTGGCATTTTTACCTCACTAAAACCACTCCGGTGATCACCATCAGCACATAGAGGGGTCCCGGTTCCTCTTAAAAGACCAATTCCGGAACCTCCCCTATGCAACGCCTGTAAGGCACATCTCTGGAGAAGGCAGATTACGTAATTGCCATCCGAAAGACATTAAAAGATAAACAAGACAATCATAAAAATAAGTTCATAAAAACCAGATCAAAAAGTTTAACTGGCCTACCACTATCGACTGCAATACTGAAACTCCACAAACACATTGCCCTGAACAAAAACGCTTTCAATTCCACGCTCTAAGAGACCGCAAAACCGAATTACTTTACGTAAAAAATAAAAAGTCCATCTACTACGCAAATGTTGGCACTAACTGAAACAAACAACACGGGAAATCCGTTGGAAACAAGGACCGTTGAAAATGATAAAAAACCTTGTAAAAAGGTGGAAAAACCGGACCGGGCCGCGGCACCGGGAATGCCGTATGCGAACTATTTGGGGCAGGGACGTATTGTTGCAAAAACACAGCTTTTACAACCACTTTTATGTCTGAAAACAGTGGAAACGTTGCTATTTACAAATGCTGAAAATTCTGAAAATAAACAAACTTTTCTGGAGACAAGGGAAATTAAATTGGAGGATCTCATTTACATGTTTTGTGACGGTTTTCTGGTCTCGCGTTGAGTAAGAATAGGCTTGGTTACATCCTAAGGGTGTAATAGGTGCCCTATAATGTAAACTGGTATACTTTATGTATTATGTTGCGTACAGCACGCAGGTAAGCGATTAGTCGGGTAAATAATCAAACAGTTTAAAAATGTAAAAGTGCCTGACTCCCTGCGTCGGCGACAAGACTCATAGATCGCGGAAGTGCGCACTAAGATGCGCACTGTATGATGGCGGAAGACGAACTGAATTCGCGGTCAGGCGCGAGTGTAAAGCGCGAGCGGGTGTTTTGCCAAGCAAATATGTACTCTACGATTTGCGGTGGTAAGCAAAACGACGTGATAGGTACACGTGTAAAGTCGCAGCGACGGGGTCTCAATGCTTATTTATTATAAAAGCACACAAAATAGACTTTATGATTTTTTTTTCGTTTTCCATACGTAACACATTATAATAAGAAAATAATAACGTTATTTGTAGTTTAGACAGGTCCATAACTTAGATTTAGAATATTTTCTAAAACATAGTTCCCAAATTATAACTTCATGACTGTAAACGAAGATAACTATGAACATTTGAGGCAAATAACTGCAAACGAGCAACACAAGCATGTCTTCAAACCAACATGATATTGAAATACAGCTGCAATCGAAACCGCCGCATCTCTTAATGGTATCGTTAAATTTAACACACCATATATATGGAAATAGCTTGGAAATACACATGAGGTACACATTAGAATACATAAGAGTACATGCAAATTAAAGAGGAGCTATTTGATCACACAAAAAGAATACATCCAATCAGCACACAGTACCACTACTATCAATGACTACTACATAGGAATTTCTACATGGCGTTAGATATTTTGTAGAGCGCGCATTTGATCAGTTGAGAACTAATTGGGTCATTACAAGATTGGTGTATGGGTATCCCAATAATCTTATAGTCAAGCGGGGTGAATCGAGACGAAACTTTAATAGGGATTTTAACATTGAAATAATATAGTTTGTTGCTAAAACGGACTCTAATGTGTTTACTGTGTTATAATTATCGATTAAGTGCCCTTGTTGGCAACAAAATATATAATTTCAATGTTAAAATCCGTTTTAAAGTTTCGTTCCGATTCAGCCCTGCATCCCTATTCACCCCGTTTGACGGTATCCCCGGTCGTACCGACTTGAAAAATTAGACTAAAATTTTGGCACATTCCTGTTAATTACTCCAACTAAGGTAGGTAAATAAGCTAGTGCTACAAGTCGGTATGTTAATTAACGTAAACCAATTCACGCACTAGCTTATTGCAACAGGCGGGAACCAAACTCACGGCCTCGCCAGTCCGCGCCTCCAATGAGATAAATTACTGTTATTGCGCTGTGTTGTGTGAGGTTTAATTATATTTATTGAATCAGGTTCCGGTTCTGCAAATTTTGAAACCGATAATTGGGTAGGTGAAATCTTACTGAGGAAGAGGAGACCTCAGGAAGGAGATTGGCACATGAAAAGAGAGGCCCAGCAGTGGGGGAAGTCGGCCTGTGGATGATGTTGATAAAAATCCCCAATAAAAAACAAAAATTTCTCTTTTGCAATAAAAAATCTGAACACTATCTGATAAAAACGTAATTCAACCTCCCACTGAATTCTCTTTTAAATATCAAACTTTATGCCGAAAGGTGTAGTATGGTAATTTATTTATAGCAACACCATCACATCTCAACACGCATCGATGTCGGCCCATAAAGCCGGGTACTCATGCAGGACATTATGCAGGCTCACACTCGTGCGATGCGTTTACATGTAGATAAGTATCTCTGCTAACGATGCCCCGCCTATCTTATTGTGCTTGGTGTTATTTGGTGCAAGTTAGGTGAAGACGCGTTTTTAAAAGGGGACTTGGTATTTTTGACATATTTTGAATTCATCACTGTTTGTTTGTCAATGTTTAAAAATAATGAAAAGGATATTTTTTTTAGTATTTCCTTGGTAACTTGGCTTTCAGTGAATCAAGCATATGCCAAATGCCAAGTAAACACAGCTAACATACCCAATTTAATTATGAATTTAAGAATGAAAGAGAGAACGTCAGGAATAGATTTAATTAGATTTATTTTTCCATAGAAGACGTGCTTTCTTTTACCATTTTTCGTGTTTTTTTTTTTTGTTTGGCCTTGTTGAGAGGATGAATGAAGGGTGACTAACAAAAGGTATTTACAAGGTAGATGTGAGTGGAAACGCTGGGAGGGGACGCCCTAGGAAGACATATAGTGACCTTATTAGTCATGTTCTTCAGAAAGGTTAGGTGCGTAGTACTCGCAACCGGCGTGCGTGTATGACCAGATGTATGAACGTAAACGAGGCAAAAGGAGTATGAAAGGATCGTAGCAGGTGGCGTTCTGTAGTTTCTGCCAACCCCCATGGGAAGAAGGCATGAGTTTATGTATTTATATATTTTTGAGAAATATTAATAACAACGTTTCAAAGCATTACAGACCTTAGTAACCAAATGTTTAGTCCCCTTTTACTCGCGCTGCTCGTTTGTGCCTTACACCAAGCGTCACTTTATCGAGAGAGGCGCATGATTTATATTCTTAGTTTCAGTAATGAAGGTTATTTACTTAATACATAAATATTACTCTGCTAATAAATGTAGGCTTATAGGGGGTCGTAAAATGTTGCCTATGTTGATCAATCGATACTTGTTCCTAAAGCACGGAATATAAAGTTAGTAAAAACTAATATTAAACGTGAATATAGGGAAGATTGGTACGTTAAAAACTCCGCATTTTTATGCAAACAATTCCGTGACTGTTGACTCACTGGCTGATTGACCATGCAAAACCTAAGGAACTGAAAATGAAACGTGGAAGACCCTTATTGAGTCTTATACAAAATAACCAAACTGGGATGGAAATTTCTATGTAAACGTAGTATTGGTACTTGTTTCATACAATATACAGCTTGTTCCAACAACGCTTAACTAGCGTTACAACTAAATTATCACTCTGATGCTTTTGAATGCTCTCATGAAATCCATTTGGGCGCCAACCGAACATGATAAACCCGTGCTCAATTGAATTAAGTCGAGTCTCCGCGCTTCGGCGCTCAACTCGCACAATGTTGTTCGCGTGGAGCCTATCAGCTGACTCGAACCATTGAGTGGCTGACTTTAATGTTGATAGTAAATAAATGCCCCTGATGTAAGCTTATTTTTAACATAAAACATCACGACTGTATTCCTAGACAGGTAGGGCAGGGGTGCACCTATAGTAACATACACATTTCGCCAGTTATGTTTAAGTCCCTTGTAATATGGGGCGAGCCTATTGCTTGGAGCGAGCTTATTTTTACAGCGGTTTTAAAGGAGGCAGGTATAGCCTTGCTATATATTCTATGGATTAGTATAGCTAAGAAGTAAGGAGAATATAGGCGGTTCGGTGACGAATAATAGACAATTGTGAAGAATTAAAAAAACACTACCCGAAAATAAGGAAAATGTAAGTAAAATCCTTTTTTAAAACAAGCTTCTACAACAAGAAGAAGAAACTACCATAATTAAATGCGTATATTAAATTTCGTGTCTGTACCATTGACCGTTAAGCAATCCTTCGTCTGGAGCCAATACTGGGTGTAAAATCAAGTCATGCATCATAAAAATGCATTGTCTTTGAAACAGAATCAACGTGTGAAATTTCAACTCCATAGGATAAGAGGAAGTGGTTTTAATTCAGCTTGCAAGATTTGTCCCGAACAAACATAAAACATTGCAAGTTAAATAAAAGCTCTTTACAAGCTTTTATTTAACTTGCAATGTTTTATGTTTGTTCGGGCGGTGATAATAATGAGCATTAACTCTGGAGAACAGTCTAAAATCAAACTGTACCTACCTAACTTAGTTTCTACAGTGATGATAAAGTCTTTAACTACACAGACAGACAGAAAATACGTACTTTTTTTTAGACCGTCAGCAATTTGGATATGCTTGTAGCTATGCATAATTCTCGTATCGTTCTATTTTCTTTGAAACACGTCCGGCAGAATTTCGTTTCGCCAAAAAACTGGAGCGGAAGTCAACCGACAAGAAATGAAGTACGCACCGCCCTCAATTCGCCTGAGGATGCGAATTTTTATTAAGTAGCCAGGAGTATATTATAGCTGTGGGCGAAAATGTTCTGTGTTTTAAACTTACTTAGATTTCATCCTTTTTTTTTTCTTTTTTGTTTGGGTGGGATATCATCAAATGACCTCTCCCGCTCTGGGCGGAGCGGAAGGGCGTGTCAGACTCTTACTGACTAAAACCCACCCGTGTTCCTTCAGTTGCCTGTGCGCCAGGGCCACGGTAACTCTTTTGAACAATCCGCGACCCCGGCAGGCATCGGCCCATTCGGACCCCGTCAATTATGCTGACAACTCTTTCATCCTAACACGTTTAAATTCACACGACTGCGATACACTGCATGGCTGCTTGATCATCTTTTATTATTTCGCATGTCTATCTGACATTACAGTAATTCATTCTCACGTATACCGCAACATAGCCAACCAAATCTACTTCTATTTTTCCAACAAAATATAACGAAATCTTATGAGATATCCACCTTTTCCTTATCTCACATCTTGAGTTTCTAAACCAGTGTTCATACCTCTTTCTTCATTCATCATTTTGAACCCACTTATTCACTGCACCATCCTACTTTATCCTACAAAATTCTTCAGAATAAGCACAAGTAAATCCTAAATCTCTGCGCTCATGAAAACATTCAAGCGCTATCATTATGTTAACTCTTTACATAATAAGAAAGTCAGGGATAATGAATGAGCTAATAAAAGGATATAATGCCCTCTCGTGAGCTTCACTATTTGTCAACAGGAGTTCTCATATAAATTGAGGAGGAAATTCTAGTGTTATTACTCTGAGGTACCATTCTGTCCCAGTTAGGAAGTAAAACTAGGTTATACTAGCAAATTGTATTGTCAAAGTTTCGGTACGAAGGTTTTTGACGTCTTTGCATAGAGTCTGATGTATTCGGGTTGTTTAAAGAGACTGAGAGATATCTCCTCTTTATATTAAAAGAGAATTCTTAAAGTTAAGCAGGGATTTTTGTGCATTCATTTCTGTAAGGCGATGTGTAGCATTAAGCTGGTACAAGACTAAAAGAAAGAAAAATGAACGTAGCGTCGTGGCCATCTTTTTTTTTTTTTTTTTGTTAAGTACTGGCTCGATTTTCCGCAATTTCAAGTGAACGCAGAAAATTGTAGGTACTCATAAAAAATCCCCGTAGGTACTCATAAAAACCGTAGTTCCCCAAAATATAACATCAAACAATAATGTCATAATTAAAACACAACAATAGTTAAAAACAACACATTTGCATATTTCAAAATAACAAATTGAAATTCAGCCTTTTTTTTAAAAGCCCTCCATTTCTTCAACCCCCCTAGAGGTGAGGTGTCGGATATGTAAATAAGACGAGCACTCTCGGGTTGGAATTAAAAAGTGGCCGACGGTCGAGATAGCGCTGTTGTGGAGATAAGGCTGCGCTGACGAGAACCCTACAGTTAAGCCAAGTGATTTGGTGGGACAGATTGTGGGTTGTGCTGATTATTATTTTTAAGAGAGTCAGTTGTGAATTATTTTGTGTGAGTGAGACAGACTGGTTGAACGATAGTTTTAATAAAGTTGATGTATTGAAGATACAAGTGGAAGTTCGAATACAAATAGCAAATCGCAGAAGATAGGATAGATGTAGCTACTAATAAAATCGTGTCCGATGAAAATCTCTAGCTCAGTGAAGTCGAGCACTCAATTCAGACGCAAAACCTGCACGTCCCTTAAAAAAACCGTCAAGAACCCTCCCCAAAAAATCCAATACACCCACAACTTCCCTGTTCCTCACAGAATGAAAGAAAAACAACAGTTCAAGAACTTTTAATTAAGAACTACCATGTACCGAACTTTTTTAACGTCCAACCGATTAAAAGTAACAATGTCGCAACAGATTTCTATCAAAGGGGTTTTGGGGAAGAAAACCGGGTAGTCCGGGTACTTACTCGTGCCCTCTTCCCTTTAATGAATACAATCTTAATCACGCTGCCCTTTTCTCGCGTAAATATTTAATTAGGTCGCAAGGTGCTCCTTTAACGGCTTAATTGCTGAAAATATGGTATTACACAGACGTTTGTTGCAAGGAGAATATTTTAATTTCGCGCTAAATGCGGTTATATGGCGCGTATCATTTTACGATTTGCGTGAGTTGAACGCTTGTGTGAATGTTAAGTGGTGTTGACGTTGTAACGGGATAGTGTTATAAAGGGATAACATTACGTCTGTATTATCTGAACAAATGTATGGTACACCCACATTTCAACAGTTGTGTTTTATAGGACATAGTTTACGGGGCGGTTTTTTTTACCACTAACCGGGCACAAATCTAGACTTCTAACTGCTAGTGACAATTAGGGATGTATCTCAAGACCCCAAGCTCAATACACATTTGCCACTGTACTAGATCACCAAAGCAGTTACAGAGGAAGATACGAATTCAGTTAAACCAAAAAAAGTACTAATTAAATAAACATATAGCTAGTCCGATACTTTTCCTTCACGAAATAAAACTGTGATAACTACCATAATAACACATTTATTAAGATGGCTTTTACGTTATTTTGCAAGTCCACGATCAATACTCGTAATAACTAAATTACCCATACTGAAGGACAAGTCAATCGGTTCAGTATAATCTGAAGGCCGAAGAAAATAGCCATCTATAGAAACAATAATTATGTTTCCTATGTACCAGTATAATGGAGCAATTACTTAGTCTTGAATTAAATAATTTGTAAGCTTATTCAGTTCATTAGGAGTTCAAGAAAAATAACTTACATGAATGATTATCCTAAATTGAAGTCGTATCGTGAAGGCTTTCAGAGGGTGAATTCTGGCAATTGGCAGGCAACGTCGTAAATAGCGATGAAATATTATGTTTTTATGATACTAAACTATGAAATATCGCTCACCAGTGCACTAAAATATTAATTGTGAATTGCAATAATAACACGATGTCGGTGTCGAAAAAGAAGATTAGAGACTTAAAACGAAATATTCCTTGTTACGATTTTCATGATTCAAAGAATAGACACATATTTGCTCAGTCAAAGAAGGCTTTAATAGGAGATACGATGCCATCAAAGGAAATAAGATCACTTATAATTTATTATACCAACTAAGTCACCTAGATTTATCGTTATTCCATTCAAGACTAAACACATTACTTAATCACTGACGCTTTTGAGAGTTTTTCATTAAAACCAACATTTTTCCATTAAAAAAGAGACTGAACTGACCGGAGAGTCGTTAGTGTCGTTTTTGTGCATTCAATGTCAACTCTCACACAAAAAAGTTATTTGTGCAACAAGAGAGCAAAGTTGGTTTTTGCAAAGAGTGTTGATTTTGAATCCCGAGTAAGCGAAGGATTCTATAATTGAATCACGAGCGTAGCGGGTGATTCTAGGTTAGATTCCTGAGCGGGATTCAAAGACACGAGATGCAAATAACTTTGGTCTCGTGTAACACATACAACTTTTCATCTCAGCAGCGTGAAAATATTAACTAAAGGTAAAAAAATACACCATGGTGAAAATTAAACCACAGGTAATTGTAAAAAAAACAATATCAAAAAAATTATTAAATTTAAAACCTTATCAGATGATTTGCAATTTTACGGTTATATGTGTATCTGAACGTTCGCTGTATTGTTTGTTTCTTTTTTGGGCCTATTAAGTATGGAATTTGAAAATCGGACTTCGAATCGACTTGTTTCTATCTCTCGCTTTTTTCGTATCGAACTGAAAGTGTCAGAACAAAGAGAAGTTCCAATATTTCGAATTTTGTGAGTAGATCCAGCACTGTGCTCGGAATAAAAAAAAAAAAGTTACTTAGTCTCACGCTCGCGGCAAAATTTAATTATGCTCACGGTCTTTAAACAGCAAAACCTGTTTGAGATGCTGAGGTGAAAAAACTAGTTCTATCCAGATTTTACATTCCAGTCTTTAATTTTATATGTCAGAAACGTCTAACCCGTGCCTAACTTCATATTTTTTGCCGAAAACTGTGCCGCACGTAATAAAGTAAAAAGGGAAATCTTTTTATTCAGATTAGGTTTGTATGTGAAGTACTTTTCGTTAGTCAAGTAGACTAAATAGGACTAGGTATAGTAGGACTGTTTTGCAATTCGCAAAGCTTCGAAGATGGAGCCGAGACGCAAATTACATTCCGACTGCGTTAGTTGAATACTTCAGCTGAATCTATGTTTGGAAGCTAAAAAGTCGGTAGCTGGTATTTCTATTAAGAGCATTCTCTGTATTGTATTGTTATTGCCATCTTTTATTTGTGTATTACCGGTCCGGCCCTGCTTCGCACGGTTTTTACGACTTGACTAAAGACAGAGATTTATTTATCATCTAAATGTCGGAAATACGTTTACTCAATCGTTTGACTTTGATTAATCGGGACGCCAGCGCCACCAGGCGGCGCTCGACAGAGTTCTACAACATCACACTCGACCAGAGTTAAAGCAGAGTTGGTCGGCGGCAGTCAAGCAGTGAACACGTTTAGAAACTGTCGCGCGTTCTGTATAGTTGTGCAGTGTACCTACAGAGTGTGATTCGCTAGTGTGATTAATTTGTTAGTAAATTATAATCTGATTTGAACTGCAAACCGTTTTTCTATTGCGCGATAACCAACACTTCCCAAAGTACGCCCTCGGTAGTTACAATATGGCTGATGATAAAGAGAGAGACGTACCTTCTCTGTCATATAAGTTAAATATCACTGTACAGTACACATAAACATTTAGAAATAAATTCTCTGAATGATGGTGAAAACCGTATCAAAATCCATTGCGTAGTTTAAAAGACCAACGCGGTCACACAGACAGACACGAAAAGCGACTTCAATTTATAATATGTATATGGATTTTCTACTTTGTTAAGCCTAATTAAATAAAGTTTTTTTTTATCTGTCTGTTCTCCCTTTTGCAGTTGGGAAAGCTGATGAGCATGCACTGCTGACGTCATCAACGTCTTTCAGTTGACAAGTTGCCACACTCGATATCCGTATATACTTGTCAAGACTTACTTACATTTTGTTATACCATTTCAAAACACTTTTTTAAACTAAAACTTTTCATCTCATATTTACCGAATAATATAGGGGAAAAGACTTTGAAATCCAACTTTCGTCGTAAAATAAATACTACTAGTATTTCTTTTGAAAAGAGTAAAGAAGCGAGTCAGTGTGTCAGGGCCGCTGCAGCTCCACTTGAGATAAGGCGTCCGCGACTTAATGAGGACTTCGTCAGACTTCGTAAGGTAAACTGAGTACTGGAGTTTACTGGAAGTCCTATCTTAGCTCGTAAAATTAGATTAGATGCAATTTTATCAGGTTCGGAAAGACAGTGTTTCTAATAAGGTTCTGTCGATTTATCAAAGTACAAAAAAAAAACGGGAATATGGTTTTGTAGATACATGATTTTGTCGAGATTTATCCATACCTGCAGTATGTCAGGGCCGCTGCAGCTCTCTTTGAGATAAGGCGTTCACAACATAATGAGGACTTAGACAGACTTCGTAAAAGTAACCCTAGGTCTAGAAGTTCTGGGAAAGCTCGTAAAATAAGATTAGAGGTTTTCATCTGGGATGGATGGATTGATACCTAAAGTTTTTAATGGGGATCTGTCGAATCTGTCGATTTATTAAAAATATGAAGATCGGGTTTCTTTTTAGTAATAGTATGATGATTTGAGTGGCACGGGAAATTAATATGGCACCATCAGTCACGCGTAAATTAAGGAATAAAAAAGCTATTCAGATTGAGGCCGATAAGTTTTTAAATAACTAAAAATAAAAACGTATGAACACAACAGGGTGTAGAAAAAATTTCATTCTTTTTCTCTTAAGTATTTTTCTATTTTATACATCATTCTTAGATTCTGAACCCCTCAAATAACATTTAACATCATATTTTATTCCAGAAAAAAGCTCTTACCTACATCAAAATAGGATTGAAATTCCCGTAAATATATCTGAATAAAAATGTTTAACGACGCTAATAAAATCTCTTGTATTATTCTCAAATCGGGTCCACAAGTTTATTGTTTTCAATTACTTACATCTTTACCTTCGTATAATATCCTCGATTTTCTTCATCCAGAGAGAACGAATTTATATGATTACGTATTTAAATCTCATGTACTTTGTCACGAGATTTTTTTTATTGTTCCTATTTCTTTTGTAGATGAATTGGGCTATTTATTATTTCAAACTCTGTGAGGCGAACAATTTTTATTGTAATTTTATGTAGTAGGTATATTTTCTTTACTATCACTCGAAACAGTATTATAAAACCAAAACTCGAATATTTTAAATACTTAAATACCTACTATAGATCACAACTTTAAAAGTTTATTTCCTGAAACTGTAAATACCATTTACTCAAATAAAGCTCATCCTGCTCTAAATAAAGAATGAAATAAATACTTAAACAGAGGAGCCGAGAGAGACACAATTTACTTCAAAAGTTTAGTCATGGACCACGAATAAACAGAGCTTAAAGCACGAACTCTTAGTATCGCAGTGTACAAAGTAGAACAAAGTTTCAGAACAAGCTAAGCGACAAATTGGACTTTTGCCGGTCGGAAAGTAGCCGATATACCTATGTGAAAACACCTTTGATGCGACACCATACTAGATAATACAACTTTTAATTGATTAACTCGTAAAACTCACAGTTAGCTTACACAATTTACGAAAATTCCTTTCATCGTAAAATAAAATCGAATATAAAAACATCCGTAGCAACACAAAATTGGAAACCGCAGAAAATTGGACTCAATAAACCCTCTTAATCCAAGCAAAGCGAGCTCGAAGTGACAATGGAAAATTAAAAACCATTAAAACATTTTTCAAAACAACAGTCCCGTGATAGCGTCGAGATAATACACGTTAAGCTAACGTAATCTCTGAGTAACACTGAATTTGAATTAGCCCACTAACCTCTATTAAAAGTTACGTGGGCCGTCCATTACGTAGGTAATTATAAAGGGCGTTGTACAAAGTTTTAATGAGAAGAAGCGTCGCTATCATCGTAGACAGATAAGAGACACTGGTGTAATCCTTGCCTAATTGATTCGCGAAGCGTCGACTCATGCCCTTGGAGGGTATAGGGCCGTTGGCTTTGTTGGCAGTCCATATCGATTCGGATACCGTTATCGTTGGCATAACGCTAGGGAACAGCCTACTTAGGTTATTGAACAGGGAGTAATAAACTGATGACCAACTTTACGGAATAGGTAGGTACATTATGCTTTTGATCTGCTAATGGATTCTTGTAACGAGTTATATTTATGAAAATCAGCGTTACTTTAATGACGTGCTTTAATTTTGCATGTGTAAACAATGGGTCAATTTTGGTCAAAACTATGGCATTTATTTTCCAGAAGCACGTTCACCATGTTCAGTTCACATCTAATTAATATTCATAAAGGGTTGAAATATTCTCAATAATCAATATTGCTTCTCATACATTAATGTCATGGGAAAGAAATTCCACACTCACTCACGAATAACATCACCGTACATTCAACAAATCAAATTAACGCACACATTCCACCGAAAAACTATCTGAAATAAACGATCAAACAACTTGCGAAAGTGTCTACTTCAAGTAACCCTACGGTCCCTCGATGACGCTTTCAAACATTTTTGCCAACACAACACTCCTTTTGATTCTACAAAAACGACCGCTCACCGTTCAACTTTCCTTCGTAGGAACTTTGAATGGTTTTCCAAGTAATTATACGGAACTCTGGCTGACACTTCATGGTCCCTTGAAGATCGTTCATTAAATAAGTTGACGTCACGTGTCTTATTAAAATTAACGGTCCTTTGGAGGTTTCAGGATTATAAGATATTATAACGATGGTTTCATTCTCGTAAATACTTCTTATGTAACTTTCATAAAGTCAATGTAATAAGTTATGTATTACTACAGCCAATATCTGAGTCTACAATAAACCTAATCATCAGTTATTGAATAGAAAAGAAACCGTTATCCTATAATAAAATACAATACTTGGATACAATATTGCCTCATCCTTTTCAATTAAGAGTACCTAACAGTAATAAGTTTCAGTTATATCTATAAACTAGCTTTTGCCCGCGGCTTCGCTCGCGATGATTTAGAATTTGACAATCAATTAGGGTTGTTCGGGGAATTATAGTTAGGAGGATGAAAAACCACTCTATCGACACTCTAGACTCACAAAATGTATTAGGTACAAAAAAAAACTCTTAACACACTACTAAAGTTTCTACAATATTATATAATTCAATGATGATTCGAAAGTCACGTGACGCCATCTATTATCATAAGAACGTTATTGTTGTTTTCCTCGGGAACAGTCCTTTTTGTTCGGGATAAAAGGTACCCTATGTCCGTTTCTGTACACCTGACAACGTATATGCAAAATTTCAGGATGATCTGTTCAGTGGTTTAGGCGTGAAAAGGTACCAAAAAAATTTACTTTCACATTTATAATATTAGTTAAGAAGTTAGGATATATAGTTACTCAATATCTCTTTTTATATGTATAATACTCGTAGTAAGTGAATGCTATAGAGAATTAAACAAGCAACGAGAAGCGAAATTTTCAAAGTACGCTCCGCTGCTGAAAACCGCACTCTGTCTTTGAAGGTGCTCCAAATGTAAACGGTAAAAATATCCGCGGTACAAAGTTGCAAAGAGATGCATTCATCTCTATAAACTTTTGCAGTTTACAAGTAACTGAAGTCTTTTTAAGTAAAGAGTTCTCTATCTGTTTAATCAGCCTCTTTGTCGGAGTGCAGCTATCCATTTAGATAAGTGAGAGTTAAGTAGTTCCAAGATTTAGCTTGTGCAAAGTTTCTAGAGTGGATTCGTTTTTCTTATCAGAATTTCATATCGTCCTCAAAGAAATACGTCGAATTATAATTACAAGTTACCCTATAGAACCACGCAACGTAATAACTATTCAGGCATTAGAAATTTCAACCCGTGCCTACTCATGGAATGTCATAAACATGGTAATGTCAGAGCATTAATACGGATTATGACAAATTAGCCGTTAGGAAAACGAAAATTTATTGCTATCCAAAATATATTTTCACCCATATTTCGATCGAAGCGATTCGGAAATTCATAATTTATTTCCCGATTACAATATAACAGCGGTGTCCTTACGGCACGCACGTAATTTATAACATGATTCACATTTAATGTATTATTTGCATGCTCTTTTTAATAGAATAGAATAGAATACTCTAATCTCTCTCTCTCTCTCTCTCTCTCTCTCTCTCTAATTAACTGGTTTAATGTCCGAAATCCTGTAAAAGTTTCTAGACAGCCACACTCTGAACGCGAACATTTTGAAGTGGAGAGTTATGTCCACTCGGCCACCACTTAGCAGTAAAGTAGGGACTTAGGAGCACTAGAAAGACGATATTCCCTTAACACCTACATCCACTCTCTGTAGCGCTGTACCTTGAAAAGAAAATTGTCCAAAAGCCAGCTATAAAACTGTCAGTGTCGCCGGTAGCCCATCAATTACAAAGAGCATAAGCTCCACGGATACTCCATTCTGTAGGGAATGGTACGGACAGGAATCCACTACACTTCCACCCAACTAGCGGCACTATTCGACCGAAATAAACTCGAGCATGTCGTGTTGCAAAGAAGTCTACTGAACTTGGAAATATCTCGGGAATAGCAAACTTTAAACTTCCCTTTTAAGAAAAGGATACGAGCTACATTGGCTCGGAATCGACTTAACGGAATGCACAATCAAAAAGACAAAAGCATTATCTCGTCTGGGAAAATTCCCGAGGTGTAATAAAATACCAGCTTAACTCCAGTACCAATCTTGAAACGAAATACGAAGGATTATTTCGTCAGCTGATCTATATAATTTAGAAGATTGAAGGTTATTCGATGGTTTCGCAGTACTAAGACCCAATTATATTTTTCATGCGGAATAAGCATAAAATTGGATAATTCTGTTTGACAATTCAGCGGCAGTTTTTTCTGTGTGTTCATTTAGTTCACATTGGAGCGCAAAACCTCGAAAAACTGAATGAGAACAATCAAAATCCCTTTAACACAAAGTGGACAACAACCGTCGTATATCTGCAGTGACAAAACAAATACCATTTCATGGATATCTTTGTTGAGCACACGGTACAAAGTACCATTTCACATTGGAGTATACAAAGCGGCTCCATTCGTTTGGAAATATATCACGGCATACAAGTGGAGGCTCTGTTCGTGCTTTTCTTTTTGAGAAGCTATTGAGGCTCGTTTAGGCGAGTAATTGGGATACAGGACAGTGTGCTGGACATTCGTGTTCCCCTGGTAACGGCGTGCAAATATGCGGCGATCACTAATGGCGACCAACGGGTACTTTCAGACGTTTTTAGAACACATTTTCGGCTCTTTACGACTCGTCGCATGCTCTGTTTTGGTCTATTTTTTACTTTCATACGTCTCCACTGTAATTTAATCGTCGAATTAAAACGGAATAATGTGGGGTTTACAGCCTAACCTATGTCCTGCGCTTAGCGTATTTGCAGCAACAAAATGTTTGCCTGAAAGATAAAAATCTCTAAAATGGTTTTTCGCATGGTCGTTGACTTTTTATTTGTGATTTGGTTAAATAAACATTGTTGAGACTCTATTGTGTATGAAATCTACATAAATGCCTTACGAGTATATCTGCACGAATCTCCAATATCTCTTACTTGGTACAATAACCTCATCGCTCTCGAATCAATATTCAAAAGGCACTCGTGTTGCTTCGTACTCAACAGAGTTATGGATTTATGCATCTCACTCGATGCCAAATTATTTACGTGCCAAAATGTAAAATTACGTGTAAATAGGTTACGAGTTTTTAATCCTCGCTTCGGATAAATGCGAAGATCAAACCTCATATGACATGACGTCTTTGTGTTATGGCCTTCATTTGCAAGTATATCAAAGGGGAAAATACAAAATATATCTTTTACTCTTCTTGATGAAATTGAAGACACTTCTCCGATTTTTATTACGTTAGATACGAGCGACACAAGCAAGATTTTTGTTATGTTCGTAAAAGATAATTTGATGGGGTACATAAATATATAAACGAAATGAGAGCACACACAAAACAGAATTCAATACACAGGAACGAACCCACATCAAAAACAAATTCCTTTTACAAAACGTATCACAACACAACCAAAATGTATTACTTTAAGTCCAAAACTAACACGAGTGGGTTTAATACAATCACCTGACTTTGCAATTTATCCGTTCGCTATCACCCGGGCCGGGTAATGCCGGGTATACTCGTAACATAACCGTGGTGTGATGAGACCGGCCGGGTGAATACTGATGAGGCACGTTGACCCGGCCGAATATTAATCACTGGAGTAATGCGACCGCCTGTTGCATTATGTAAGATCTTGGAGCCAAGACTTCAAGAGAATTTCTTGGTTGAAATGGGAAGACTTTAACGGAATTCCTTGGTTGAAATGGGAAGACTTTAACGGAATTCCTTGGTTTGAAATGGAGACTTTAACGGAATTCCTTGGAAGAAACGGGAAGGCAAAGACGGATTTCGGAAAAAAAAGTGCGTCATTGAAATTTGGCAGGCTGTTAGGTACGAGTAGGTGTTATTGATGAACCTTGGCTTGAATGAAAAAGATTTTTATCTTATAAGAGATTTGATATTTATCGGTAAATTTTCATCAATGCTTGGTCTTATCCATGGTATAATAATATACTTCGCCAGGTACAGCATTCCGAGATACAGTGGTCACGTGGGAGATACAAGCCTACATCATCACCGCTGTGTTACCAGTAGTCTGTAACAACAACTCCCCAACCGCCTTTATTACCTCTTCGAATCCGATAAAACAATGAGGTATTAACTAACAATTACGTTGGTATATGTTTAAGTTGAATTGTTTCGTTTGATTAGAAAAACGAAAACAACGACAATTTAAATGCTTTATATATATTTTTTAACAGAATGGTGACTGAAAATGTTTGCATAATTCTTGTTTTCTAGCAATAAAGTGGCAACTGGATAGTGACGTAAGCATGTGTCACTCCCGGAATGCCAGACCTTGATTTTTAGACCATGGTCTTATCTAAGTGCAAGTTATCCTTTCAGTGGTGCAACAATAAGCTAGTAGATAATAATAATAAAAAAATAAAAAACACGTTGATTAATTTTAATTGTGCCTTTTCTGTGTGAGAGACTATTCACTATAAGGCTCTATAATTTTTGCAATTTTCCTATAGGTCTTTATTCTTTCGAAACTACAAACTTTTACGATCCAATCAGCGTGTAGCTGCAGTAAAACGACTTGAAAACGCTTACACCAGTTACAAACACAGGTAGCTACACCTATTCCCTGCCAGTACAATCACGATCATTACTTTCTAATATTAGCTACAAGTTCCCCAGTAACTACAATCAACCAGAATAGAAACTTGTGCCCATTGTGAGCTTCCACTTAACGATCATTAGTCAGATGAACTTAGGCTAACGACCAATGAGTACGCCAGATTTTACTTAAAAGTACAGTAGCCGGTAAAGAGTTCTTTCAATATCTTTGGTTGTCATCTTAATGAAGCTTGACTTTAGATTTTAATCGGAAACGTTGATTTTGTGTTGTTTACGGTACCCGTGGGACAGACAGGTTGAATGTAAAAACATTACGTAACATGCGCTTGTATTTCTCGAAGGATTGGACAACATCAGTTAGGTTAATGTCCCATGTAGTAGGGGGCGAGCCTATTGCCATTATCCGGAGACAAATCTAGACTCCGCGGCTGCTACTGAGAAATTTCTAATGGAGAAATCCAATAACACTTTCCCCGACCTGGAAATCGAACCTCCTACTCAGCAGTCATTTACATTTAAACATGGTCAAATCACATCAACTAGTAAAACTTTATAGATGTAACGAATCATGATAGAACAAAACAACTTGACCTATGTGGCAACATAAAAACGTAAAGTTTCACGTACGATCCTAACTAACGTTTGATACCAAAATACGAGAATAATTTCGCCTCCACACATTTCAAATTCGAGTAAAAAACCAATATTCAACCCAAGGAAAATCGGAAACCCCGCATCCCACAAAATTGTATTGTGAGCGGATTGCCGATAAAAAATAAGAAAAATAGTGTTGCCATAATATTCCCGGGACCAGTCTGATTTATATCCGAGTAACATCAGTCAAGCCATATCCAAGTTGAGGGACAACCCGCCCGTGTGAGGTCGAGGAAATGAAATAATTTTTCATTTTCCCACCTGATTAATCTCCCTTCACCTTCTCTTATCAGTTTATGGAGGGTAATCTACTTTTATGGAACTAGTAATGAAGAATAGTGTCTTCTCTCTAAGAGGAGAGGCGTTTGCCCTGCAGTGGGTCTATAAATAGTCTGGTATTATAATGAACAATATGATGTTTCTATGTATTTTTTTGTATCTATAATTATTAGCAATTTAATTTTCTATCATTTTGCACCTACTATGTTTCGTCTCGGCAACACAATACGTAAGGCATTAAGTCCGCCTTTGTATGGTTATTTTTACTTGTGCAAGTTTTTTTTATAAATAAATAATGTATTGACGCTGAAAAGCGAGAGTTGGTATTAGTGTGAGAGCCCTGGCGGCTGAGAGTATGTCGTGCTCACTCAAATGTCTCGCTGATGGTGGCGTGTGTGTTGGATCATTAAGTTCCCTTCAAAATGGTTGAGCTGAATGGTGCTGATCCATGCGTCATGTTCGTGAACGGGCGCCGTCAGTAGGGACTGGTCATTTCTTATCTGCCACGGCTTATTTTAATTTAATTTAATATTTGAATTGTTTTTGTCTTTTTATTACGGACGCTTTTAAGGTTCTGCATCGTTCTCACATGTATAATTTCAACATGAACGGTGTTACCAATATTTTGTAACCATATTTTGATTTAAAAGAGTGTCCATGGAGTTTCTTGTCCATTCTTCTCCATAGGTACCTACTACGCTTTGGAATGGGCAACTAGCTTCATCTTTCTGACTGACCGACCCCTTGACAATTCAAAAGTGCCTGTAATTGGTTTATTTGAAATAAATGCTTTGAGTTTGAGTTTGAGTTTTGAGTAGGGACTTCATTTAGCACGTAGGTACTCAATATCTAACCTACCTAGTAGGCATAGTAAGTAGGGAAATATAAACGACAGCTGAATTAATTACTTAGTGCCGTTGTGATATTCCACTCTAACTGCTGGTACTCAATATTATTATTATTTATTTATTTCTAAAAAACTTAGCCTGTTACAATTATGGTTTTTAAACCACACAACGAAAACCTCTCAGGGTATTTGAATGCTTCGAATTCAGGCCACAAAAACTCCACTAAAAGCTAGTAATAAACTACCAACTGTTTGAACAAATGTTGCCTAGCCTATTACCATTTTTAGGGTCCCGTAGTCAACAAGGAACCTTTATAGTTTCGCCGTGTCCGTCTGTCCGTCTATCTGCAGCTTAGCTCAGAGACTCTTAGTACTAGAAAGTTATAATTTGGCATGGATATACATATTAATCACGCCGACAAAGTGGTAAAATAAAACCATGAAAAAACATTTTTTAGGGTACCTCCTGTACTCGTAAAGTGGGGATGTTTGTTTCTTTTTCTTTTCTATCCCATGGTGTGGGGTATCGTTGGATAGGCCATTCAAAAATATTACGGGTCTGTAAAAACCACTTCTCGATTCAGGAATCCGTTTGCGTAAAATTAAGCTTTAAATTTTAGTTAGAGTCAAGTGTGTCCCCCCCCCCCCTGCCAGCTAAATGGTTGCTTTTGTACATGTGAAAAAAATCACGGCAGTAGTAGGTATATATAACGAAAATAAAAGGAAAACTATAACTACTAAGTAGGCTTTACAAGTTTACGAGTAACAGTCGACCAACTTACATATGCAGTTGGAGCGTATAGGAGAACATGTTTTTCAACTACAATGTTAAGTTTGTTCTTGGGATAACTTTATCCCAAATACGGAACCCTTCATTGTACGTGGACCGAGACGCACTTGGCCGGTTTTTATTTTTTCAACTTGGTATTCAAACAATGCTGTGCTGAGCCTAGCAAATTTATTAAACAAGGTCACGCCCCGGTTTATAGGGATAATAAAAAGTAAAACAACACGTCCATTTGACGAATGAGATCTAAAATGAGGATCTGCCACGACAAGAAAATGTAAGGGCCACACAATATTCTACTCTGGCAAGTCATGCATTATAAAGGTAAAATGGTGGAAGTTGTAATGAGTTTATCTATAACTAATAAGTTCTTCTTCGGCTTAACTTTCCGTAGTTTCTATCTTACACTGGTTAATTTTAACATGGAGTTCGCTGGCGGATGTCCTAATTTTGTGGAATCTGAAGTTATATTACCAGTTTACCTGCAATGTACCTAGATGTTTCTACACAAAATATAAGAGCATTATTTTATAGATGTCGTTTATTTTTGTTTTGGTTCAGAGCAATATTTTGGCCTGTTGTTTGTCCCTAAATAGCGACGTGAATGAAAACATCCTCATAAAAAAATACATTCCATCACCTAACCGCTATAATCAAGTAATACAAGGGAAAAAGACAAAAGGCAAGATATTTTATTTGTGCAAACACCGCATTGTTAGAGGCGTCCCCCACAAGGCTCATTACTGAAAATTAGGTTAGAGTCTCTAGAAAAATAATGGCGGGTTCTTCACTCGATGAATATTCACAAGATGGCGTCGTACTGGTCATGACGGTTCCCGCGCCGCGCTCCGTCACGAGGATAATTAAGAATAATTATAAAACCCGACCCGCACTCGCGTCCCTCTATATTGAATTAATAAAACCGGAACATGCCGATTCCGAGATGAATTTCGATAGGATTATAATTCACCTAGGTATTTAAATGGCACGTGTGAGGGCTGACACGGGATAGCAGCCATTTTAACTCTTACCAAATTTATCGAAATTCTTAATTAGAAAATCCAGCTTACCTGAAACAAAGAACGATAATTCATTAATACTAAGAATAGATGGGTCGTACAGTGAATTTAAATGGACATTAGACCTTAGCCAAGGATTCAGACATTATTAAAGGAACGTCGGAGGTAATTCCCGCGAGACATGTATCTCCTTTCGTCGATTGAAATCCGGAGAGCTACCGTTGCTATTCGTAGCTCCCTACTGGTGCAGGCAATGCATGCAATGCATTTACCTTACACTCCTGGATTCTCTTTGATGTGTTTATCGACGAAATAAGATACAACACAGAGTTAAATGCATTTACTTAGTTTTGATACAAGTTTAGACCTGTAAATATACAGGTCTAAAGTATAAAATTAGGTTATAATAATGTTAAATGAAGTTTTCCGTTTATGATGTACCTACCTCTAGTCTTCAGTTACCGACCTACTTATAAAATAACAAATTACTTAAACTACTAATCACTTTCTAAATGCAAACTTTAAAAATATTTGTGCAGGATCAAACAAAAACTTCAAAGTCCTTCCAAACAACATAAATCTATTTGCCATTATCATTCAAATTCCTATGTAACAAACACGTATTCTGCTGAAATACATAGTTCGCTACAACACATGAGCGCTTTACTTACTACACAACATTCGGCATTTCTATAAGGAAATAGCAGAAACACCAACATTTCCCTCTCAAATAACCATTTCTTATTCCTTGTTCAGTCCGTGTGCTATGCAAAGGCGAAGTGTTACAGATAACTTTGTACGAGCGTCGCTAACAGTACATACGAAAGCTACACAAATAAATGGAGCGGTGTGAACGTTCTTCACTACAACGTATATTATAAGTACCCACATAGCCCCGAAGCACAGAAAATGCTGCGGGGTACGTATCATTTATTTTTCTTTTTCATAGACCGTTCAAAGGCAGAAAAGAGTGATTCCTTCGATTGCGATTGCGGAAAAAAAAAACGAGACAGTTCAAAGAGGATTCGAACGGCAGACGATTTTCAGCACGATCTATTTTGCGTTTTTTTATTCATTGCATTGAATAAATCTGCAATTTTTATAGTGGCAATACCTATTGGATGTCACGTTTCATAAAAATAACTTTGAAAAGCTCGTAATTTTGTTTTCAGGTGCAAAAATAAATTGCGATAACTATGCACTGTGGTGTCATAGTGAGAATTGGGCTTTACTTTATTTTTATTGAACATGTTTTTAAATTGGAAGTCTTTGCTGTGCGAAATTTAAATAAATTAACACAACATCACGCCTGTATTCCCCAAAGGGTTAGGCAGAGGTGCACCTATAGATAGTACACAAATATAAGTAAATTATAATTATTAACCACTTACTTACTTAGTACAGGCATCATACTTTGTAATACCTATATTATTTCTAAGATTTATACAGTATTTTACCAATTTTTTTTTTGAATAAATATTAATTTTTATTTTTATTATACCTACAGAAAAATAAAGATAAGATAAGACCCAGAAAATGATAATTTCCTAAGCACTTAATTCCTGTAACTCAGCGTCAAATGCAGTACCTACTTTTTCATAACCTTATACCTATTACTTCTCTTCAAAGAACGAAGCCAAAAGATTCTCTCTGCTATTAAATAATTCACACAGCTTTTCGCCTGCAGTTTTATCACTTGCCAACTCCTTCAGCCATTAACCGTTATGATAGTCTTCGGAATACTAAATTCGAGAGACTTAACTAATACTTTAGTAGCGAGACTATAGTTGTCGCGTTTTAGCGTGGCAATAGCGGTCGTTAACCCACCTACATTTTTTAGCATTTTTTATTTCAAACTATAATAAAGTCCGTTAACGTCCTGAATCAATATCTATAGCACATCATTATCTTCAACATGTTCCAGTAACGATAAACCATACAAGAAGAAATATTAGGGGGAAAGTTAATGACCGCTATTGCCATGCTAAAACGCGACAGTTATAGTATAGGCTAGTTCTCTTCTAAGAAGACAGCCAAAAGGTTCTCTCTACTATTAAATAATTCACACAGCTTTTCGCCTGCAGTTTTATCACTTGCCAACTCCCTCAGCCATTAACCGTAATGATAGTCTTCGGAATACTAAATCCGAGAGACTAAATTGATACCGTAGTAGCGAGACTAGCTTATTTATAACACTCATAAACGTTACTTAGATATATTATATTGTTAAAGTTAAGATTAGAAATGTATTCGTAATTGGTACTGTAGATAAATAAGGGCTAATTGCGGTGTTATCTTGGATTCAGTTATTTCTATTCGGAAGCCAGCTCTTGAGGCAGCTGTAGTATTATTTATACCTGTATCTTTAGGCTTCTATTATTAAGAATATTATCCATACTCATATTATAAATTCGAAAGTAACTCTGTGTCGTTTTTACGCCTAAACCACTGAACGGATTTCGATAAAATTTGGCAAGGAGATAGATGGCATCCCGGGGAAGGATAAAGTCTACTTTTTGTCGTTTTCGTGCGATAATTTTCGACATCCACGTGGGTGAAGCCGCGGGCAAAAGCTAGTATAATATACATTTAAGCGTTCGTACACAAGAGAACAATTATAGTTTAAAAGTATATATCATAAGATCCGTAAACCTCAAAAGGTAGGCTGTTGAAATAATTTCTAAAATATATATGTACTAAGCCTAAAAGCTGCCCAAGGACAGCAAAATGGCTTTAATTAAGTTTCACCTACACTGAAAATTGTACCTGTAAATTGTAATAAACCTGACGTACAGTGCTGCAGTAACTAAACAACCCTGAACCAGCTCAACCTAGGCTGAAAAACCTGAAGTAGGTCAACGCGCTATGTCAAAACTTGTGTCCTACATATGTTGGCAACGGCACTGGAGGGATGCCAGGATCCCTGGCGACTTCATAACCTTGCCAATTTAAATGCGCCACACTTTTGCCAGAAAACCTTGGAAGTCGTTCGAAGTCGTTGGATGTCTTGCCGCAGTGCAAAGTAAAATACACGAGGAAAATTGCGACTTTTCGTGTCATCTGAATACGATAAGATGAGAATTCTACGTCACGTTTGTATTAGATTATCTGTAAATACATTGGGGTCTTGTTACGTATAGGAACGTATACTCGTGGAAGGAATAAGTTGAGTAATTTTGAAATTCGTTCCTTTCCCGCATGGCGGGCGCATGTCACGTTTCTGAACCGCCATATTAATTCATAGCTATTGTCAGTGTAGGTACGTAAGTCTGATCTAAAGTCGCCTAACCTTCTCATTCTTCTACTTTACCTTCTAATAATGTCTCTAAAGGTATCTCTAAGGATGCGAATGAAAATACAAAATAAAGTCGTTTGGCTCAAGTACACGATCATAAAGCTTAAGAATATTCTAAGCTTGTTTTTGTTGAACTTTTTATGACTTTCATTTCCTTGATTGTTTTGGCGTACCCCAGCAGTATGCTAAGGCAGAACCATTACTAGTCACCACAGTAACTAGAAAATAAAGCCACAGTATAAATAAAAAAATATTAAGGATCTTTTTTTTTACAATACCTTGTGAAAGGTTCAATCGATTTCTACGGATATAATTATGATAAATGATTTTATTTCTGTAAGTAGGTTTGTACAAACACTTTTACATGTCATTCATATTTTAAAAACTAGATGAGGTCTGCGTTTCCTATCTGACTACTCTGAGAAGAAAGGCCGAAACAAACTCAGAGGTCACAGTCTCTTTTAAAGTCCAGACATAATCTTGGTCGGATTATGTGAAGACCATGTAGATTTGTGTCTGAATTGAGGAAAAACCACACAGATTGAGTGGACTTGTCCAGTCAGTGCACGCGTTTATCAGTAATCGTGCAGCTCAACTCAGAACTTAAGGAGCTATACTCAACTAACATAGGAATAAAGCTTCGCTTTGTTTTTCATAATGATAGAGTAGCAAACGGGTCGATATTGGTGATTCTCCAGAAGGAATGTGTAAAAACACTGAAATATCAAGGGGTTTCCCAGGCCTTTAATAATATTAGAAAGTTGAAACTTAAAGGCACATGACTCTTGTGCCTTTAAGTGTATATGTATAAAAGGAAACCAGTAGAACCGTTTTATCGCCACAATCTTATAAGCACATAAACATTTTACGTGACCATATACTTGAAATAGCGCACTATATTTCATACGAAAGATACCTTACACCAGATCTACACGATATACAACTTGACTACAATTTTAATATAGTTATGTTCACAAGTTACAAGCAATTGTTTCAAGGATATTGGAAACGTGTTTTGGCGAGAAAACATTTCTAGCTGAAAATTTCTTTGCCAAAAGTGACTTTTAATAAAACTTCGTATTACATTTTTATTTTTCACTAGCTGCTGCCCGCGGCTTCGCCCGCTTCGACGTCGGAAATTATCCTACAGGAACGCCCTACCGGGATAAAAAGCCTGTGTTACTCCTTATAACATCAGCTATCTGCCAGTGAAAGTCCCGTCTTAATCGGTCCAGCCGTTTCGGAGATTAGCCGGAACAAAAATATTTTGGTATATGTACCGTGTATACATCCATATTCATTTCGTAAAAAGCGGTTATTTTAATATTACAAATGGACACTCCAATTTTATTTTTCTGTATGTATAGATGTATAGATATAGATGTATATATGTCATGTGTATATGTCGGAAATACGTTAAACTAATCGTTTGGCTTTGACTAATCGGGACGCCAGCGCCACCAGGCGGCGCTCGACAGAGTCCACAACATAACGCTCGACCAGAGTTAAAGCAGAGTTAGTCGGTAGCGGTCAAGCAGTGAACACGTTTAGAAACTGTCGCGCGTTCTGTATAGTTGCGTCGTGTGCATACAGTGTGTGATTCGCTAATGTGATTAATTTGTTCGTAAATTATAATTTGATTTAAACTGCAAGCTGTTTTTCTATTGCGCACTAACCAACACTTCCCATAGTACGCCCACAGTAGTTAAAATATGGCTGATGATAACGAGAGTGACATACCTTCTCCGTTACATAGATTATTTCACATTGGTTACCGTCGTATAGCATTGAAGCACCAAACGTGATCGCCGATCACCTTAGGCCGAGATCTATAAACATAACATAGCACGTGCTTTGACTTAGACATGTTTCCGTCTCTATCATGCACATGTAGTTTGACCGTTGTGCGATTGTGACAGGAATAACGCTTAGCCAAAATACGTGCTAAGTAACTTATATCGATCCCGCCTTAGAACCCAAGTTGACATTTTTTTTATTTAATTATTTTATTTTAGTTTCTGCATAAAATCGTTATTTTCATTATTTTCTGTCTATAGTACGTACACTGTAAAATTCCGAACTTTTATTTATCGATCTGGTGTTAACTTGAGAGCCCATAACACAAGTTTGATCTTAGCTTGGGTGTTAGAGGTTTGTAACTCTTTACTACCCTACAATTTATATGCAAAACTTTTCATGTTCAAGTTCATGTTCATGTTTCATGTTTCATGTGCAAGTGGTAAATTAGAAATTGTAAAACGGGAAATAAAGATTATTATTATTATGTATGTCTCATGGTCATGACCCTGCTACTTTACCGGTACCTATGCTGTACAAAATGTATGCACTGACATGCTGCTTGCTGGTAAATATAGTAGGTAGCCTGGTACTACATCCCCAAACGAATTTACAATGAAGTCTACTTCTACAAAATAATATGTAAAATTCTAATGTCTTGTCCTGTAGAATGGTCACTAATGGTCCAATGGTCCACTGACCAAACTTAGTCGAGATTCAAGGTTCGTAGTTCGTAGAAAGTGTCAATTAAAGTAGTTAGTAGTCCTCCAGAAATTGTAGTGTTGTCATTAGAGACCAAGATTGTATCTCCGTCCATAGACAAATTTACTTTGAAAACAGTTTACTACCCCTGGTTGCCCAAACCAACAACTGAACATTCCCCTGCCCGCCAGAGTAAACTCTGGCAACAGACTGGTGCCATCAATCCATCGGATAACTTAAAATAGGTATATAATTTGTCTTTACTATTAACAATGTCAGAATATCATTAGTTAAAACTTTCAGATTAGAGCGTTTAGATATTATTGACCTATCAAAAGATAAATAAATATCTTAAATTCCATGACAAGAAATACTTAGACATTTTTATTTTGAAACAATACGAAAGAGCAAGCAGCAATGCAAACAATGCTTGCAATGCAATGGCTTGCAGAGCAATGTGTATTGTCTTTGGTCCCTGGCCATGGACAAAATTGTAAAACTTTTAATTTTTGGGTACGAGGCTTTTGGCTACATTGTATGTCTGTATTTTTATGAATGTATTTTTTTTGTAATGTGCGTTTTGTTTGTGCAGAATAAACTATTTTTCTTTCTCTCTTTCTTTCATCTTTAAAGATTCGACGGCACCCTTCGTGGAAAATAAGTGAAAAACTAGCACACGGACACAAGTTCGAAGGTAACAACGACATTTCTCTATAGTAATTTTTGCTTAGTAAGGAGTATTTTATTTACGAAATCCCAACAGTTATATCATCAAATATTTACAAGAGGAAAATGGAGGTCTTTATCGTAGGGCAGCTGCCTAAATCCCGGAGCTCACCGTACATTGTGTCTCACAAAGGCCGTATTTCTGCTCGTTTAGAGTCATTGTCCTAACTGTGGTGTAATACTTAGTTACTTGATTTTTGTTACGTCTTTGTTTCGTTATTGGATGGATCAATCTGATTCATAGGACCTCCATCAAAAGTCTGTTTTCATTGTAAGGCAATGTGTGAGCTAAAACCGGCAGTTTGGAAATCAAGGGCTTGCCCCATATTCGGACATTACAGACTAATTAAAAATGCTGCTTATTTATATCTACTACCCGTATCTTTTCATATATATATATATATATGAAAAGATACGGGTAGTAGATATAAATAAGCAGCCACTAGTAGAGTCTGTAAAAAAACAGTTTTCTGTAATTCTCTTTTGTGTTAATTTTATTTTACTTTCTCCAAGTTATATAAATAGTAAATACTGGCATCATTTTTGTATGTGAATGTACATTACGTAAATTTAAGTTAAGGAAGAGTGGAGTGTCCTAATACTCGTACAGGCATTTATTTATTAAATGGACACTTCTATCACTAGCTATGTAGTACCAACTTTGTAAATAACAAATAAACTATTTGTATTTTTTAACCGACTTCACAAAAAGGAGGAGGTTCTCAATTCGTCTGTATGTTTTTTTTTTTTTTTTTTTTTTTTTTTTTTATGTGTGTTAGCTCATAACTTTTTTCTGGGTGAACCGATTTGGATGATTCTTTTTTTATTTGATAGGTGGTGCTTCACATGTGGTCCCATTTAAATTTGATCAAGGTCTGACCAGTAGTTTTTGAGTTATCCTTAATACTGCATATTTTTTCCACTTAGTTTATATGGATGATGTGCTAATAATTTCCTATCACTGTTATTTACACACCAAGTAGTGGTATACGAATTTGTGTGGGGTAGGTACCGCAACTAAAAAGTGAAAAATAAAAACTTTTTTCCAAAAAAACAACCGACTTCCAAAAAAAACACTAAAAGACGTGAAAAATAACTTTAATTTCGGAAGTCGGTGGCCAAACACGAAAATAAAAAAACCAAAGGCACCGACTTCCGAAATTAAAGTTATTTTTCACGTCTTTTAGTGTTTTTTTTGGAAGTCGGTTGTTTTTTTGGAAAAAAGTTTTTTGTATTTGTACCTTGCATTTCTGTCTTATTTACAAAGCCTAACCTCCTATATTTTGATTATATGTAATTTTTTTTTTTTTCATATTATGTGTTTCCTTGCATTGCACTGTGCCAAATTATATTTTTTATATATTATATTACAGGGTGTTTTAAACGTAGTGGTCCAAAGACAAATCAAGTAAATCGGAGGTGGCCACCTATCATTTAAATAAATTAAAGTTGGGATATTCTCAACAATATGTTTTGGTAATTCCTGTTTTTACTAAAAAGTAGCAGCCCTTTGCAGTTCCGCCCACTGACTATTCACTGAGTGTTTATCTACAGTTTGGAGTTCCCCGGAGCCCTGAGATGACTTTTTTTACAGTCTTCAAGAAGTAAAGTTAATTCCGAACTAATCTAAATCTTGTTCGGGGCCGTGGTCCAAGATTAATGAAAGAGTAAGTACTTGTTTTGTTTTTATATGTATTTCAAGGCTATTCGGCAACAATTTCTTGTGTACCTGCCAAAGACAGCAACCTTCTTAGGGGAATGATTGTAGTTGTCTTATATAATCACTACTTCTACAAGCAATTTCTTTGATTTAAAAGAACAATTCATTACAATTGGAGAAAGCATTGTTCTATCAAGCATACAAACATAAACAAAATAGAACTATAAAATTACTTCAGTAATAGACAAACAGAGTAAAAGGACAAAATGGACATACCAATTTAAAAAAAATCGAAAGAGTTCAGTTCTGAATACAATTTTCTCTTACTTATTGGCTGGCCTGGCTTCCGTCAACAGTCCGGAAATGAGTTTCGCCGTCTTATTCCCCCTCCGCCGCCCCCCCCCCCCCTCCTCACCCCTTTCGTCCCGTGGCAGGGACAGGCAAGCCACCTCATTATTAGCACGTCGGAAAATCCATTTGACCCCGGCCGACTTGAAGAATAAACAATTCAACTTCCTTACAAAGTTATTTTTTATTTATTTATTTGGTCCAGTTGCTTTTATTTATTTAAGAGTTGAAAGCGAAAATATAAATGGTTTTTTATTCTGGCAAAGTAAAAACAGAATATTTTTGAATCTACAAATACCTACGTATATTTCAATTTTATTCATTCGCCTGAGCTCTCGTTTGTAAATGGTATGCTCGTGTTTGCTTTTGAAATCCACAAAAACGAATCCAAAAATAATGTTTGTACGAAAATAAACAGAATCCCTAACGAGGTCCACCAAATGAAAGCAAACAGGCTACCCGAAACCTGCTCATGCACGTTGATGGAATTAAACGCCACTTAAAAACTCGAAAAACAATCGTTAATCATAACTTTTTCAGTACATATAACAAGATAAGGAAAGTCACAAACGAGATCTCTCACGAAATCAAATTACAAATTCTAGACACGGACAACGGTAGAGCTATGCATTTTGCCTAAAAAATCATGCGCGAGTTGTATCCTTAGACAACATGTTTTTGCTGATCACAAACCTATTACGTTACAATGACTTCCAACCATACGACTAATGGATACGTACTCGATTTTACAAATTCATGATACAAGCTAGCCAACTTTAACTTGGCTATAGATGACATCCCGGCCAACCCAAAAAATATTAGACAGGCTGGATTTGCTAAACTTAAAAGCGTACCTTGGATTGCGGCCAGTTGCTACAGATATGCGGCCAAATCGAGATGGAACGGAATGCATAGCGAAACATAACCTGAAAGGTATAAAAGAAAAGGTATCCTGCTTATACAATCTGCCACTTATTTTTATGTATGTATGGTAATACGGATTGGTGTCCGCACCAACGCGCGTATTTTGCGTACGGGTATATCAACACCCTCCCCACTAACTGTCGTAAACAGCAATTGATATATTTCCAGGGCAACAGTTTTTCGGTCGGGCGCTACTACTAGTTGTGACTTTATTAATGAATTAATCAGTTTTTTTATTCTTACTCTTGGCTTACTCTTTAAGTTAGTAGTTGCCCTAAATCCCTAAGGTATCTATTTATTTATATTTATTCATTTGAAGCAGATACGTCACTCTGTGAGAACTTTTGTCTGTTACGACGTGATTATTTGGTATAAATAAAACTCATTTAATATCGTATTAATTTATTATAAGTAATAAAAATGTTCGTTCCTGAGCTTAAAAAGTAACAAGTTACGTTTAAGAAGTTACAAAAAAAATATGTTTTAAAATGTTTGGCAATTTAGCTGTGTACTTTATGTAAATCTATAAGTAATGAGATGTATTAAGACTTACCCTTCTTTAAAATAATTTTTATTTATTTATTTAATACTTTATACACACAAATATACAGAGGCGAACTAGCTTAGTATAAATTTTGAGTTTGTTCTTAACAACTAGGTCTTAGTTACTTTATTATCACAATCACATTCTTTGCAAAAATGTTAGTCTTAAATTGGACTTGCTTTACCTAGGGCTAAGGCAAGCAGTCGATCAGTCTTATTTATTGGACATAGCAACTAGAAATCAGGTTAATAATTATGTTATAGGTAGGTAACTAAATTATAAAAACAACCAGCTAGTAAAATCAACAGTAAATTTAGTAATCAAAAAGGTATCATGACATGAGCGAGAAAGTGACGTATAAAATGCCACATGCTCCGGTAACTTAATGATTGGGTGTTCCCTGTTGTTAGTGCCAACAAGTCATCAATTTTGGGTGGTGTCGAATTGAGAAGTTCTATTTCCTCTCTCAAGAAAACAGAGACCAGTCTCCTAAGAGAAAGAGAGCGTGAAATCACTTCTCCATCAGGTCAGCCTTCTTAACAGAACATTCCATCATTTCTGTTCGTGAGAAAGTCATATAATGAAGTCGAAACTTCTGTAAACCTCCTTTTGCTTGCTCTCTCCTGCCATGAACAGGCTCCAGAAGTCATCATAAATAGTGAAATTTTATGCTGAAAGACAACGTAAATAGCATTTTCATTGTTAATAGGCAATGACTTGTTGGAGGTCAAATGTAGCATATTGTATTGTGGTTGGGTTCTGCTGTGATGCTAGTTTACATTTATTTATTTCTGATCTCAACAAAGTCTTCTCTTGTTGGAGCATTCTATACTTTCCGCAAATATTTAACCGCCTCGTTGGTCTAGTGGTCGCAAGCGCTACTGCTGAGCATGAGGTCCTGGGTTCGATTCCCGGGGCGGGCAAAGTGTTATCGGGTTTTTCCATCTGGAATTTCTCGGTAGCAGCCCGGAGTCTGGATTTGTGCCCGGTTGATGGCAATAGGCTCGCCCCCTATTACATGGGACTTAAACATAACTGGCGAAATGTGGGTGTGCTATAGGTACACCTCTGCCTAACCCTTCGGGGAATACAGGCGTGATGTTATGTTGTTATGTTATATTTAATTTTTAAATATGTATGTCATGCACAAACTAAACTGATCTTTTTTTGGGCGGTCGAACTATATATTTTTGGATCCATAAACCGGAACGATGTCTATTCTCTTCTTTAAACATGTGGTACATCTTGGATAGCGTCAGCTCACAATATAAGTATTCTCTGGCTAGAGGAAATTTCTCTGCAGAAATGATGATTCAATCTTCGGAAATCTGTCAATATGCTTTTCGATATTTTTTTTAACTATGGCATCATGTTCAATGAAGCATTTTCTACGCCCTCCACGTCTTTCTTTTTCGCCTGTAACTTTTTCAAGTGATGTTCTAACTGATTCCCAGTGTCTTTAAGAAAAACGTTTGGCAAGCTTGGAGACTTATTCTGAAGAGGAAAAAATATTGAAGAGAGGCTTGCCTCCTAGATTTTGGTCCAGCAGTTCGACGTTTAACAGGTTATTTTTTTACTTGCCTCACAATAAACTGACTGTGACTGAAAAATTCCTTCTACCCCACGAATATGAAGCTTATTTCAATAATAATAAGCTTCATATTCGTAGAAATTGTTTTGACAAATGGGACATAAATGAAAAAAAAAATGTGTAAACATTGTAGACAAAAATTATAGCTAAGTGCCATTCAGTCATTTTAAATTGTGACGAACAGAAAAAATCTCACTAACTGTAGTAATGTTCATACGACGGGCAGTGAAAACCTTTTTCCCTCCCTTTGCACATACGCAAAACAAAATGCGTGATTATCTTCTAAAAGGTAAACGACACAGAGACGAAGATTAGAGAGAACTTATTCGTAACAAAGTTATGAACATGAAGGTAATGTCAGTGCAGATACATCAGTTTGTGAGACAAGGCAGTTAGCGGGGAGGGTGACGATCTGTATGTCACCAAAATATCAGTGAGCCCGCCACGAATTTGAATAGTAAATTGAGAGTTAGAGAGCAAGAAAGGTCGAGTTGTGTCAACTCGACCTTTCATACACAGTTGTCAGACAAGAGGCAAAGTCGTGTCTGTTGAAAAACAAAAACTAACTTAAAACTAGAAATACAGTTATTCCCAGTTCCAGGTGGTACACGGGGTTGACTGTACCGTAATCAAATAGACACGTACCAGGCGCTCATAACACCGTAGAGATGCGCCGCAGAGGAGAGGCACAAAACGCTAGTGCGCTACGAGCCCTCGACTCGCGTGCCGTCGAGGGCCGCCAGTGATTAGAGCGCGCTAACAAAGCGCAAAGGGCTCTTAACCTACATGCTCCGTTTCACAGCATCGCCCGGTGACACTCCTAGGGACCGCTGCGAGCCTGGTAGCACACCCACTCGCTGACGGCTAATCTCACTTTACTACAATTTTCTTCTTTTCTTTTATTTGAGCAACGGCAAGTACGTCAACGTCATCCAAATAAAATCAAAATTCATAAGATGCAACTCTAAATGATATCACTAAAACCTTATCAAAAATTCAACAGTGTAACCGGAATAATAAAATACAGGGGCGAGCATAATATAAACGACACGTCATAAAACCTTAAAGCAAGCAATACATAAAACAAAAGACAATGTTACAAAGCGCCGTAGATTTCCTAGATAAAACCGAGAAAATGGCTACCGAAATGTTCAGTTTTATTTTGCACAACTAGAAGTACTTGTGGAGGCTTTTATGGCATCAGGGAGCGGCAATAAAATGGCATTTAATAAAACGGAGCTCCGCGAGACAGGCACCGGAGCCGCTAACACTACATTCAGGAACATGAAACACGTTGACACTTTGCAGATATTGATTTCTAAAGCTTATTTCTAGCCGAGTGTTGAACATCGTCGTCGTTGCATTGATTCTTGTGAATTTATATAGAAGCTGGCACCTCGTCAAGTAATAAAACCGTTATCTTCGCTCGTTTGCGCCAAAACGGAACATTGATATGCCCCATACTCGGCAATAAAAAGCTAGAAGCGTGCAGAAGCCGAATTTCAGCGAACGGCACGGTAATTACGAGCGAACTTCGAAGGTGGGAGACAACTTTACGCTCGTAATTTGTTCCTAAACTTAGTTAATGTTCCCTCTGACAAGATAAATTCATTAAACGTTACCTGTTTCGAGCTTATAGACGACAAATGAATCGACGTCCTCGTCTCTAACGACATCGTCTATCTCAAGTGTATCGCTCTCCAACCCAAACCGATATTAAACTACGAGTGTCTCATTTGATAGTCATACTAGACGACCCGCTATTCAATCTTAATAGCTTATAACTTTTCTTCGACAAAGCTCTCTTGACAGCTATAAAGTTAAAGAGCCAAATCCTTTCGAGAATATTGGCAAACTTTCAAATATATCAAATCAATAGTAAATATCGTTGTCTGTCAGAATAAATCCCTCGTCTACGAACTATTACTGCGACTTCCATTTTCTAGAACACGTCTCTTCACTTTTATGTTGAATGTAATGTTGAAGTTGTTTGGGGCGCCACCGTCAGTCACAGCAGTAAAACCACAATATTGTCCAAGTGGGTCGATATAAAGCCTAAATGGCGCCGCGCTGGAGCGGTCAGTGCATCCCGCGGAGAGTGGACCCGCTCGCATTAAAGTTTTACAATGCCATTAGAAGACGAGACGGTGAACGGACTCCTGATTGCTTTCCGCAGCATTTTAGTCCATCAACTCCCGCGTTTCAACGTTTAGCTGAAGCCAATATTTTGAAGAGCTATTGTTTCAGTTTATTGCACGATTTCAGTTAGACGGTGAATAAGATAAATTGAGGAAAATGGTTCAGTCTCTTTCAGGGAAGTAATGTATAGAGCTTTGTCAAAAAGAAAAGCCGTAAATGGCGAGGGTGGGTTCATATTTTGACTTTACTTATTTTGTTTAAAAAAATATCTTAAGCTGCTCTTGAGGAAAGACTTAGAAATATAAAACAGCATGAAAAAATAGTCAAACAAATAGGACAATGTTATCAAGTCATGAAATTCAGTCTTTCGTAATATGTCAATGCTGTCTGCAACATTTGTTGCAGTATTTACCCCAGACAGAATATATATGTTTTAAGATCCTGACTTGGTTTTTACAACCCTCTCCATACTACACAGCATGCATCAGAAAACTGTGGTCAAATTTAAGAGTGTGGTATAAAGACCATTAAAGTGACCAACCTTATCTTTGGGACCAACATCGTCATCGCGAAAAAATTATCAACTGTACCTATCAAAACTTAAACTTCTATAGAGGATTTTCCTATCCACCATTATCATCACATAACATTAACAACACATGCAGACATAAGGGCGAAAAATGCCCTTCATAAAAATGCCCCCACTAATGGTTCGACTTTGTCGCTCCGTCATAAAATTGCTATAATTTTGGTTCACGATAAAGATTTTATTGGACGACAAAACGTAGCGTCATATAATGCGAATATAATAGAAATAGTGATGGTAGACCGTAAGTCAGTAAATCTTTTTATAGTTACTTTTAAACACAGCAATTTTAATACATATTTGGACTGTGATTCTGCAATAAAGTAAGTTCAAGTAGCACTTGATTTTGACGTAGGTACTGGTCATAAAAAGGAGCTTTTGTTTTGTGTCTAGACCAAATAAAAAATATAAAAGTTTAACCAAAACAAACTATTGCAAAAAAAACTAAATACCTATAATTTGATTGCACCCTAAGAGCCAGCCGAATGAACTTAATGAATCATAACATTCATAACACATAATATAATCTAGCAGCTCATATCGCTGACGTCATTAGCAGGGCCGGATTGAAAGCACACATCACGTGAAATGGCACACGGAACAATACATTCTAAACCAACCATTATTATATCCTATAATATGTTATTTAATTGCGACTCAAATTCTCTCCTGCCTCCAAATCGTTGCTGACGTTAGAGAAACCATTTACAGTATATAGCGAATAGGCAAGTGTTCCTTGGACTTATTTAATGAAGTCCCGAAACACAAGGATAATGTATGTAAATAGATACGGGGTCACGATTTATGTTAGTAATTGGTGCGTCGTTCAATTGTGGCATAGAATTGGAATGGAATTTATTTATGACTTGGATGAGAAGCGACTCACGTAGTGGGTTTACTGCCGCGGTGCTGTTGCGGTACTGCTCTGTAAATGTCTCATTCAATCAAGTCTGCTGGTCGAATTGCTGAAGGCCTCGACTGAACGGTGACGTCATAGACTGAAGGTCATTTGTCAAGGATTTTTGCTGAATAATATCGTTCTGGGGAATCTATACGCATGCGTGGATATTTCGAACTGTATGGGGATATAAATAAATTAAAAAGCTTCAAGCTCAGCAGCAGCTGCGAATGGTGGCAGTGAAGCGAGAAATGGTATGCGAACACGTACATATGGAGCTATATCGTCCAGCATTCATATCCACTCGTGTCTATACAAGTTATACGTGTTTGTGAATTCGAATGGGTTTACCCCTACACAATGTGCTACGGATTTCATTAATTCGGTTCATCAATATTATAAGATTTGAGGTCTTAAAAATGATGTACCCTACCTATTTTAGGGAATTTCGGATGGCACATGATTTCTTAACTATGGTTCTTTATTTAATATCCTCATTAGAACAATATTTTCTTGTCCAATGACTTCTACGATGTAATGTCAGGGAAATCATTTTATTTAGCTATTGACTACCAACTAAAATTGTCCTTATATTTAATCCACAACAGTCATTCTTTGTCAGTTCACGTAATGTGTCAATTTGATATATAACTAGATTTCCTAGTTGCATTATCTTCTTTACCAAACGAAACTAAAACGGACTGTTCGGACATTCTATTTTAAAAACAAAATGAAAATCTCTTCACTGGAAGATAGAAAAACTTCAAACTGAATTCCCAGTACACATAAAACAAAAGAAATTACAACTACAACTCTGAAACTCAGCACAGCGGATAGACGGATGAATTAAGGAGAGATGCGGGCACCCAATCGGATAACAACGCTGATTGCAATTTGATTTAGCCGTATAATCACTAAAACAATCAACTAAATGTACGGAGCTTCGCGTGTGGAAGTGCTGGATAATAAAGGCACAGGCCCACAATAGGCTTAGACGCCTAATGCAGTGTGGTTAGACAATAATAATTACTTCGTACGACAAACGCTGGAGTATGTTTCCGTCCCGTAGTAAGAAGGGTATTCTTTGTATGCGGCTCTTAGAATATTACTTAATATTCGTGTTGATGAAGTAGATTTAGTTTATAGCGGATTAGTTAATTTTGATAATAAAATAAGCAAGCTGAAGTGGCAATGTGTCGGCCATATTAGGTGTAGAACCAATGACCAGTGAGGTATACGTGTTATTGAGTGGAGACCGTGAATCGGCAACCCAAGGTAGGACGCCCTTAGGCCAGGTAGAGCGACGATCTTTGCAGAGTGGCTAGTAGCAGCTGGATGAGAGTTGCCGAGAATCGAGCTGAATGGCGTGCAACTGGAGAGGACTATGCCCAGCAGTGGACTGCTGTAGGCTGGTGATAATGACGATGATAACTTCTTGCATAACTAAATATTTTTCTAAGAAGTTTAAAGAAATCTTCTCAATACTGGAATTCGATTTTCAAAAGAACAATCTAGAGTCTAGACCTTAGTTACCCATTTAATATTTGTATCGGAATTTAAAACGCGACATCCAATTCCATTCAACTATTTTCAAGTCAATTTAAGTTAATAACGTTACCATGCAACAAAGAGCAGCCGATCTGCAAATCGATAGTATCGATATAAAGAACATTGGCGATTCGATGACGGGGCCTTTAAATAGGAAATCGGATTACTGGCATATGGCACTGGCGAATAGAGGACAGGAAACGAGGCATTGTGGTCGAGTTCCACGGTCCAGTGCCTCTCTATACACCGAGTACTTGTTTAGATGTACTGACCTATGTTATGTGGATTTAGCTGATACGGTTCGGCGATTATTAGCTAACACATCCGGACTGTCAAAGTCATTGGTCATTATGATCCAATTGGTACCAGATATTAGGCTGGCTGCCAAATATTAGGCGGCAAAACACAAAAACAGCAGTATTATTAGCGTCAGAGTAAGAGGACATTTTGAACATAGCGCATTGGTATTCCGTAGTCAATAACTTCACCGCGCATGTGTCGTGAAAGATGGTAAAGTCATAAACACACAGGTCAAGTCTTGAAACAAATACTGATCACCATAACGTTTGCTCATGTATAGCAATGGGCTTTTACGGAATAAATAAGGCAATTATAGGGAATTATGTTCTGGGTACCAGAATTTTCCACATCAATATTTACCGAGCCGTCATGTTTTCACCTACTTACGTTACATAAATTTGTAAATATGTTATACATAGTTGATTTATTCGCTAATGGATTGGAAAAGCTTTTAATAAAATATCACTACATTTGTTACCCCAGAGAGTTGCAAACAAATTGACATTGGCAAGATTAAAAACCTTTTTGCGTTATTTATATTATTTGCTCCGACTGAAATGAAAATAGATAGGACTCTTTTGGATTATTATTATCTTGTGTGAGTAGTTGTAGTAAAACTCGTTTTTATATCTAATCAAAATTTTGTAACGCAAACATAAACACGGTTTATTTACTTTTCATAATCCACCACACTCGGCGAACGAGAGGGTCTGAATAATTCCGTCCCAATTTACTCTCCTTCAAGAGGTTACCTCAAAATTCATTTTTCACGCAGGGTACCTTGGAATAAAATGTACAAGATTAGTTTATTCGCTCGGAGGGCCGGGATATCAGTGTTTAGGCCCGTCGCCATGGCAACTGGAGCAGAAGGGCCTATTTGCCGCTCCATTGGGCATTTTGAGCGGCACTGACGTAGTTAGGACACAACATGTATGTTACAATGTCGTTATAATGAAGTTTGAAGACAGTAATGGTTCATAGAAGAGCTTGGGCAGCAATATCATAGGTTTAGGACCTTGTTCGGGCATGTATTGATGTTATATGACGGTCTGATAGCCAGCTGGGAGGTCACGTCGTTTGTGATACCCTATTCTTATGTTTGATTTTATTAAAATTTTAGACAGATAGATACTTAAGTATTGGATTCCCTGCTTTATTAGATCTAGCCTATTCTATTCTCCATGAACTAACTCTGTTCTTGATTTCCAAAGACTTGTTTTAGTTACTGGATTTACAAAGCCAGTTCAAAAACATGGTCACGTATATCGATTTACCAAAAAGAGATATGCAACTAGAATATCCTCGTATCAAATCCAATTATCACAATCGATTTATATCTCAAAAAAACGTTGACAGTGTTGCCACAACTAGATATGAATAAATGATGACCGCCGTACTAGCCTGAGGCACTAGCGTAAGTACTGGAATGTGGTCTAGAGATTTTTATTTCTGTCCTATAAATAGTGGCGTCCTAGCAAGGACGAGTAGGTTTATCGATATAATCGTTTACAGTTAAATTCGGCATGCCATCGACTTGGTTTTTAATCGATTTGGAATGTTGATGCACATTGGTAGTAGGGATAATGTTTTGTAGTGGATCTGCGGTGCTTTTGATGTACCGTACTTTTATATTTTAATTATGGATGTTTTAATTGTAGATATTCTTTTAAGATAACTGCATCGCTTGAATGTGTTACAATTAACGCCAAATACAAAACAACGCACATTTTCATCCTACGTCTTGCGAAAACCAAGTACTGACAGGGACAGGGGCGGGGGGGGGGGGGGGGGTAGTGACAGAGTGGTGGGTTGTTTGCTAGAACTTACTTTACCGAGCCTGCTCTAAGCCCCAATACTGTACTAATATCCAAAGTTAGGCTATTGAAGAGTATCCAACAATAAACCCTCACCATTGTCCCAAAGAGTCCGTAGAGCTCATACTGTAGATATTGCGGACCAAGACTTAGTTGCCAAGTTAGCAACACCAAGGGAACACTAAAACCAAGCACTCAACTAGTCGGTAAACAAAGGCAAGCCAATAAAAACTGCTGCAAAACAGCACAACTGTTTTCTTGTTACCAAACAGAAAACGAGTTTTACAAAGTTGTTCCTTTAGAAATACAACGCTGGAATCGTGTAGCTGTGCCTTTATACCTCCTTTCTCTATGCTCCCTCTGTTCTGATGTCACAGTCAAAAGGAGTTCGAATTTCAAACGGATAGGAACATGAGGATGGAAAGGTGATCTTTTTTATTTGTATGCCAGTGTTCAAGGGCCTTAGTTGTCTGATTTATTTCAACCATTCGTACATCTGTTTTAATAAAAATCTGTTAAATTACTTAATAGTCTCTTTCTTGACGTATATCCTACTTCAGCACTTACGTAAAACATATTCACGATTATTCATCCAGATTTTATTTATTTATTTTATTTTATTATTTTATTCGGGAAACTTACAGCTGACTTATACAGTATTCCTAAATAATATGCAATTAAAGGCCATTTACAAGTTTCCACTGCTAAACACTAGAATAGCTACTCTAATATTTAGCTCACTTCAATATTACGTATGCACTTACATGACACAGTTTGTATAAAATGCTGAATGATATCGCCACATACGATATTTGTAAGCAATCTATATATGTAGCTACCACCTTGTGACAACTTCTAGCTGGTAAAGTTAATTGTAACCACTCTGATAACACAAAGTTTACTAAAATCTAAGCTCACATTAGACCTTGAAATTGCTCCACAAATGTCCTTCTACCACTGAAAGTGAACTCAACTAAAAATAGATAAATTTCCCTTCGCACCCTCTCTGCCCACAACACTCCGCAAGGTTGCATTCTTGCTAAACAAAAGACTGTAGCGCACAAACTACGTAGCAGAAAGTTCTAAGACGGCTCTCTTATGGCCACTAAACCTACGAAATGTAACGCTAGCTCTTTGAAAAACACGAAGAAGCCTGAAGCCTTAATATCTATCTACTTCTCTCCCCCATCTCTAGCCCATGGATGAGCTGATTCTAATCTGCAGTATATTTTTAACCGACTTCAAAAAAAGGAGGAGGTTCTCAATTCGTCTGTATGTTTTTTTTTTATGTTTGTTAGCTCAGAACTTTTTTGTGGGTGAACCGATTTGGATGATTCTTGATGTGTTCATAATTTCCTGTCACTGTTATTTACATACCAAGTAGTGGTATACGAATTTGTGTGGGGTAGGTATCGCAACTAAAAAGTAAAAATAAAAACTTTCTTACAAAAAAACACTAAAAAACGTGAAAAATAACTTCAATTTCGGAAGTCGGTGTCTTTGGTTTTGTATTTTCGTTTTTGGACACCGACTTCCGAAATTAAATTTATTAAAGTTTTTACACTCCATTGAATCTGCAATGTTATTATTACAAACAAAAACAATTTATTTAAAAAACCTGATATCGAGAGTAAGTACCTAATAAGAATAGAGTCAGATTTTGAAAATTTTGATTATATATTTATATTTTTCACATTGTCTTTATTTATATCTATGTCACACTTAGCTGTTATTTTTATTTTGTATATTTATGTAATACTGTAACTTAAAAAAAAACCCAGATGAAAATAATAGTATGACCAAATTCCACCTCACACAACACCAAATTAAACCAACTTATAATCAACTCGTCCACTAAGCAGAAATAGTGATTCGGTATTTAGTCAATGTCGCTTGCTTCGTGGCCCTAATCTTGCGAACTGAAGGCTTAGCACGGAGTACCACCGTCGCCATCTTGGAACAGGGATTAAATTTCAAAGAAGCTCTTTGAATTGAGGGTAGGTGTGTGTGGTACTGTTATATTTTCTCTAAATCTATTCAGCGTGTACGTAGATATGGTCCTTTTGTACAGACTTGCACTGGGCTTGCGTGCTTATATTTTCTTTGAGGATAATAAGATTCCCTTTTTCTAGAATTTGCAGTAATTCTATTGACAGTTTACATTACCTTGGAATCTTTCGCGATGTTCAAGTTCACTGTTTCGATATCACTGGGGAATAATGTTAGATAAAATTAGGGATTGCAATCCCGCAGCTCATTCTATCCCGCGGAATTGATATGCGGGTTAACTCAATCCCGCGCGGGATCACGCGGGATCCCGAATCTTTGAAATTATGCTATAAAATCAAATTGAAACTATAGATTTTTGTGTAAAAATCAGCTTTTATTAAACATTTCTTACATTAAGCAACATAAATTATTTATTTTCTTTTAATTAAGTATAAGTAATCTGTTTTCTTAGATTCAGCTTCAATCTTGACCACTTTTCGTACTTTTTTCAATAGATCGTCATATTATGTTGTAGAAATCATTTCAAGTGGCAGTGAATTTATATTTACAGTCACACCCTGTTCATTGCACCCTGTTCATGTGCGGAACGGCAACGTCGCGCTCGTGCCACTTGCGATTTACGCCAAATTTTTTATTTGCGGGATCCGCGGACCCGCGCTTTGAAGGTGCGGGATCCAGCAGATTAATAAAAGGAGCGGGATCCCGCGGTAATGCGTGATCCCGTTTTGCGGGATTGCAATCCCTAGATAGAATACAGGGTGGCACGCGAAAACTGAAACCATGAATTCAGCACACGATTCTAGATGCAGGGGGGGTTCAGAATCATGTACTGAATCCATGTCCCTGCCACCTTGTATACTTAAACAACAGTTTGTAATTATTTATTTAACCATTTATGTACACACATCTATAAACAGACTATTACATTACAGACATTATTTAAGTTTTAATCTCTGGAAACTTAGTGGGTTATATCTGTTAAGTTATTTCTGTTTGTTTTCCCTTCCGAAATCAAATAAAATAATATTGTACTAGACATAGACATGGAGTCCTTTGGCTTAACATGGATTGATTAATTGAACATTAAGCACACATCACTACTGTGTGGGAAGAGATCGATGTCGATGTTTTATGTATGTATGTATGTAGCTATTGTATATGTAAATGGTACACCACCGACTACCTTCAGTATTGTCTCTCCTTCTCTCTTTAATCCATCCAAAGGTTGTCTGTAAAATACCACTTTTAGCGATACGACCGCCCATCATGTCACCCTATGTAAAATTTATATATTTATATCTGTAATTTTTATGGTGTACATAATAAAGAGCATTCTATTCTTTTCTATTATATTCTCAATCCACAAGGGATTCAAATATAAGCGTAAAGAACTTTCCAGAATTTCTAATTTGTAATGTTTATTTAATTTTATTCACTTCGGCTTTTCAGAACTTTTTACGTCCTGCCAACATTTTATAATCAAGTTTTAATGTTTTCCAACTTCTAAGCTTTCAGCAAAGTCTCGGGAAAAAATGAATGAATTTCTCTCATTTCTATAAAATATTGCAAACCTCTCCATAAAGGACCAAGTTTTCTATGCGGCGTTCGTACGGCTTCCTTTGGATTTCAAGAACATATTGACGAAGTTTATATTCTTTGAAACGTTAATAAGTAGGTAATGCAGAAAAATATTTTATAATAATATCAACGACTTCAAGATTTACAACGAATTCGAGATACATGAAAAAACTATTCAAGTTTGTAATCTAAAAAATATTAGAAATGGTCAGGTCTATGGGAATTGCCGCATTTTATTTTTTATTTTTTCGAATAATTTTTCTTAACTAAATAACTTCAATGACAAGTTACGTATCTATAAGTAGATTAAAGATTAATTCTGTGTCTAAATACACATTAATAATTCCTTGTCCCATTCCATTAACCAAAAACTTCGCCACAAACTAGTCCCATTGTTCCAGCCTTTGAATAAACCACAAACAACAACATTCTACCACTATTCAAAATATTGATCATCTAAGCCCAACTGGCTGCATTCAGCACAATACCCGACGTGGCCGTTCGCAAGTTTTCAATAGACTCAATGAAGTGTACATTGCGACAGAGCAGAACACGCAGATAACTGAAATTAATAACCTGGTACACTTTATATATCTGGTACAGTTCATATATCTGGTACACCTTGTATACCTTTGTCCATTGTGTGTGCTGTCGTCGGGTAGGATAGTGGGCTTTATGCGATTAGTGTTGAACAGTTGTTTGTAAATGTGCAACTGATTTTGGGTAGTGGATATCGCTCGTATTTGGCTGTAGTACAAAATGTATTACTATGATTTATTACTACAAGGCTGTATTCGAGATGTTAATGTCGCTAATTTCAGTAGATAGGTAACTAAAGGTACTTTTTTTTTTTTTTTGTTGTACCTATAACTTATTCGTATTTTTTATTTATCTTTTTGCTGAATAAATTCTGTTTCAGATTATCTGCACACAAACAGAAGTTTAACTATTACACGTTGTCTGGCATATCCCAATTAAACAAAACGCTAAACCCTGGCGTAGGTTTTAATCACTCTACAATTAACCGAGAGGACGGGACAAACCTTATCAACGACGCACATACACAACAAAAGGGCACTCGAGCCGCTTAAACAATGGTCACTCTACAAAGCCACCCCAAATCCAGCCAGAAAGGAAAATTGGAATAAAACCTTCGCAACATCGACTGGGTGACCAGATAATATATTTAAAAAGACATTATGTTGTGAAAAGGAGATTTGGAAATGGAATTTTGAAGCTCCGTATTTTAAAAGGTTTGAAAACAGAACAATATGGCGGCTCTTAGTGTGGGTTACTGGGAATAAAAGTTAAGGGAGGAGTTTTACTTTATAGGTTTTCTGCGAGAGTAATGGACTTTTCTTGTCGCTCTGTCTCTAGGAGGACTGGAGTGAGTGGAATGGGAATAAAACTTACTATATTGGCAGAAACATATATAAAATATCTTACATACACCTCTTTGACATAGCCAAACGCCCGTCCCAAGATTTACTATTCTCAGGGAAAAGGAAATTATATCTGCTTATCAAACATGGCAATAGAAAAACTTGCCAGAGGAAATCATTCATTACTATGCGCGTGAGCAATGTACCGCCAACTAACTAACCTATGATCATCGTAAATCAAGCTAATCCTGCAATCTTCAACCTTAACCTGTTTTTCTTTGCAAACTTGTTGTAGCTACTGCATTACTTATAGAAAAGGAATTATGGGTGAAGTAGTTATAATAAATGCAACAGCACTTGAAACTACCTGTGGTCGGGAAATGATGGCTTAAAACGCTCGATGAAATTGTACGTACTGTGCCGTCTAAGCATTTTTATGACTTGTGGAAAATATTATTATTATACAAAATAAAAAATAAAAATAGGTATAATATGACTAATATGACTGTCCTCTATTAGGTCCTGTCGAATGTGATAATAATTCAATACCTAGTAGGTATTTGGAAGAAAAAAAAATGTATCTTAACTATTTTTTTCAAATCCATTTCACCGACATATACGTCTCGCGAATGGTCCAATTTGAAACATACTGTGAAAAATGGCCATCGGTGCGTTCCAGAAATAAAATATACCTACCTACTACAAAGGTTTTCGGCAGTCGCGAAAAAACTTGCAAGTCTGCGAAAATAACAAAGACGAATGACGTAACAAAAAATCTTTCTCTGTATAATAGTTAAGAAAAGGTTTTTAATGGTTTTTTTTTTTTTGTTTCATGGATTCCTATAATAGCCGATTTGAACTATTTGAAACGAACACCTTGGGAAATAACTACACTTCGTTACGATGTCGTATTTCAAAAACGTCCAACCACATCATTAGTTACGTGTTTTGGATCGACCGGCAGCGGCACCCTGTTCCATCAAGATTTATATATTTTTATTATATATTCGAAGACGTCTTACGTTACCTAATTATAGGTTTGACTCGAAAACACTATGTTAGGAAACGCTATCAAAACGACATTAGAAATCACCATATCAAAAACTTCCGCAACAACCGGTAACATAGAACATTGTAACAAAGCGAATCAGCCAATATTCAGGTGATCCGATAATGCCGGCTCTTCCCTTTTGTTTCGCGGTGTCAGTCACTCATATTCCATCAGGTTGCACCGAATCCCCTTTAAAAAGAAGCTGGATTGTAGAACGCGGATTCGAAAAAGTTTATTACTGGTCGAGACCGTTTGGAGTGGAACATGATCGAATTTTGATCGAACGACATCGACAGTTTGGTTGATATTGGATGTTAGGGAGGTTTCAGCGATGCCTATATCCCGCTTACGAGATGAAAAAAGATAGGAGCAGCACTACCCACAGCCTCTAACTAAAAATCAAGTAGGTTGGTGTTTCCCGATGGGAATTTTATTACGTCACGAATGAAACCTTCGTGCACTATTATTGACTGAATTAACGGTTTTTATCAGTTAAGGCGGTGGCAGTTGCGTAACTATACCACCTGAGGCTCGTGGCAAATTCATTGGATGGGGCCCAGTAAAAATCGTCACGCTGCAATTTAATTTTAATAAATCACTGACGTAGTTACCCAACAGTATTACTGTGTTCATTTTAGTTAAATATTGGTAAATTTAATTTTCAAAAGCATAGGTAGTTAGCTAGTTTAGGTAGTTAATTATTAGTTAGCTAGTTTTAAAATATGATTGACGTGTAAAAGTGTTTGTACAAACCTATTTACAGAAATAAAATCATTTATCATTTATCATATTTATAAAAAATAACAATTTAATCGTAACATAAAAACTCTTAAAATTATTTTCTCCGAGCTTTCTGTTCCGCAAAAGTATATAATATCGGGTCATAGAATTTTCAATAGACAGAATAGCTAAGTTACGTAGCCTGTCTTGTCCCATAGAGTTCCTTAAATAAATAAAAATGTAAATGTAAATGTTGTTAAAAATCTTAGGATACTTCTGAGCTCGCGGCATCTCGGGCCGGGGGCCTCTTGGGGCGGAGGCCTCGCGAGTCGGGGGCCCGTGGCATTTTGCCAGCCCTGCTATCCTATAGTTACGTCACTGAATCGTGGTCAAAGGCAGAAATGAAACGAAATAAGTGTTTATTAAATCTTGTATCAACATATAACCTCACGCCAGTATTCCCTAAAGGGTTGGGCAGAGGTGCACCTACAGTACACAAAAAATCTAGCAAACCCTAGTATGTAAGTATGATAAAATAGTGCGTTTGCACTTGAATTAACCAAGGACCTCATATTTCCACTATAATGAACCCAGCAATAACTTACACACAGTGAACCAACATAAACTTACCTCATTAGCCGTAAATCAATGATTGACGACTGTTTTTAAATCATTACCGGAAAAATAAACTCACAATAACACTAGAGTCCCATTAACCGGGTACCAGGAGCCCAGTGTGATGTAGGAGGTTTTATTACCCATTCGATATACAACGGCAGAACATATTGCGCGTGGAAAATCAAAAGGCCATTTGATTTTTCGAGCGCTATAAGAGAATATGATCCTTTAGGGCTACCAACTAGTTTTTTTACCAATCATAGACCAGTCAAGGCGGTTTAGCAAAAAGTTCATTTAAAATTTGTTCACGTTTGTCGGTTAAGGGAGGTCCCTCGTTGAACGGCACCTGATCAGCATCGCCTTCGAGTCGTCATGGAGTTGACCCCCCATAAACGTCATTCCTGCCTCTAGCTATTTTATTACAGCCATATTTAAGTTTTTTAAGTGCCTATATTATGCGTTGCTGACTATGTTGCTACGGCGCGCCCTACAGTCAGCATAGAAATGCAATCCATGTATCTAGTAAGAAGGGACTGGTCATTTCTTAGCTGCCACGGCTTATTTTAATTTAATTTAATATTTGAATTGTTTTTGTCCTTCTATTACGGACGCTTTTAACGTTCTGCAACGTTCTCACATGCATAATTTCAACATGAACGATGTAACCAATATTTTATAACCATATTTTGATTTAAAAGAGTGTTCATGGAGTTTCTTGCCCGTTCTTCTCCATAGGTACCTACTCGTACGACGCTTTGGAATTGGCATCTAGCTTCATCTTTCTGACTGACCGACCCCTTGACAATTTAAAAGTGCCTGTAGTTGGTTTATTTGAAATAAATACTTTGAGTTTGAGTTTGAGTTCGAAGATTTTAGATCCATGATCATTTTGTTGTCTTTTTGACTACAACCAGTGCGAGTTACGTTACTAATAGCCGATATACATAGTTTGATGCAGTAATGTAAATGTCTTTAGTTCAAAGTAAGTTCATATAAAGTTCATTCATGCAGATCCAAACAAAGGCGTCGATCGATGCCGTTGTATGAATTCCTGCAGCTCGCTAAGTATGTTTTTGTATCCATTCATTATGCAGAAATTATGTGTACAATTCCATTATGTACCTATTAATTTAATACTGTGAAATATTGTGCTAATAACCTGTTATTTATTAGAACCGTGGATAACCGAGTCTTTTTTATCTACATGGTCTTCACATGATCTGACCAAGATTATGTCTGGACTTTAAAAGAGACTGTGACCTCTGAGTTTGTTTCGGCCTTTCTTCTAGAGAGTAGTCAGATAGGAAACGCCGACCTCATCTCTTTAAAACAATATTATTGTCATGTAAAAGTGTTTGTACAAACCTACTTACAGAAATCAAATCATTTATTATTACATAAACAGTTAATTACACAAAAATACGCGATCTTTTCATTTAATACAGTTTCAATTTGAACTTCTTTATCATGGTACCGTAACCGTTGAAATAAAACTACTTAACTATATTCAAAACAGTAAAAACCCTAATCATAAATCAGGTACAACATACGTACCTCGTATGTAACAACAAATTACCTAACTAGTAGGTACCTACTCGTAAAGAAACCAATTCATTGTATACCGCAAAGTAAAATTGCGAATTTCCTCACATCAGAATCATATGTAATTTACGGCTATTTCCTCCAGGCTGTGTGGCTGAGTTGGTAAATGCAGGGACGCAGCAAATGAGATAGAAATGTATGGAAATGAGGGTGTATGGGCAACAAGACGCATAAGTATTGCGCATTATTTATGCCCCGTCGCTTTTGCAGCTGCCTATATATATGCCGTTTTGAACATCCTTTATTTCAGCTATGACGCAATACCAGAGAATAGATTTTTTTAAATGCAGTACGAGTATTTTGGTATTCAAACGAGGCCTAGTTCCAAATTTAAATCTAAACTCAATAAAACTTCAATATTGCCTGTGTTGTTAGCTTGCCAGTATGTACCTATAAAAACATTTTCGATTTGAATTTGGAAAGCGCTTTAACAGTCATAAAATTAAAAAGAAAACGCTTAACGCGAAACTCGACTAATTTTAGTGCAAGTATAAAAGTATATGGCTACTTGCTTGCGAATCTTAGCTACCTAAGCTAAGATTCATATAGATTAAATATCTAGCTGCAACTAGGTACTAGCCTCTCTAAAACCCTACTTGTAGCGCACTCTTGTCTAACATTCCAGAATGTTCGCTCTTGAAGTGGTCGCTACTAAAGTTGAATGCCCCTCGGACTTTAATTGATTTTATAAGTCTACTTAGGAACTGAATAAGAAGCCGTAGAAGATCCTTTTGTTTCAAACACTTGTAACGTATACTTTAGTTCAGCAAATAATTTAGGCAGTATCAGCGGACTTAATGAAAAAGCCTTGTTAGCTGCTGTGTTCAGAAACCTTAAATATTATGAGTTCGAATTTTGAAATTATAATTACTAACCCCGTTTAAGAAGGCCTATTAATTTTTTATAAGTTGTTAGGTCACATGTCAAGTCATGGAATTAGTATATTCTATGCTATCCTATGTCAAGTCATGGAATTATTTTCAAGTATCTTACGTCAAGACATGGACTTGGTATGTACTATCCTATGTCAAGTCATTCGATTAGCTATTGTGACAGCAAGCTACTTAATTTTCGTTTTGATCAGGCTTTCAGTAACCGGTTGTTAGGTAACATTATGCAGTCGTACAGCTACGCATTTAAAATGAAAAGCCGTTAAAGAAAAGCCGACGGGCATTGTTGATCGTAAAAGTCTGTAGATCAATATATTCGATAGCCCTTTAATTCAATCCGAGTCTTTTTTATTTTAGCGATTTTGTAGCTTTCAAGCAATTAATCAGATGCTGAATTGCTAATGTAAACGCAGCGCTTTGGTGCAATACAGCGCTGAATGCGCTTTTAATTATCTGAAGTGCAGCGTAATGCATTTGAGATAATTTATTCTTGCGATCTTAAGTTTTGCTTTCTTTTAGGGCTGGCTACGAAACAGCAGTGTATTTTTTTTAGTTTTCAGTTCAGAATAATGTTAGATTGTTAAGAATGCCTTCTTATATATTTTTTTATGTTTCAGTCATTTCAATTGTGGAATGGTAGAATACTTAGCAGTAATATTGAGTAATTTCATGAATACAAAAGGTTTTCGTTTGCAATATACCAAATCGATACTAAAATCAAATAAATTGATGTTTCTGCACAAAAATGGCTCGGAAAATTACTGTTTTGGACAAAAACAAGGTTAATCTAATCATCCGCATCGTAAGCGTAAGAATTATTCATAATTTAGTGTCCATTCTTAAGCAATTACGAGAATGGACGACTAGAGTGGCCCGATGACCACGCAAATTACATATTATGTTCACTTTCTTGAAAAAAAATGCTGTAAAGCAGATCTTAGTGGCCATTACTTAGATTTGATTATGTAGTCATGTGTTTTAACGTTTTGTTAGTAGGTAATAATACTGCTTTGCCATCTTACTAATGGAAAGGTGATTCATTTTCAATTCTATTTCGAGTCTAACGAGTGAAGAAAGTCATAAATGTATTTTTATGGCATCCGTAAGCCCAGTATATTGGCCAAGATGAAGAAAATTTCATTACAAGCTTAAATGTTATTTAGAACTATGAAAAATATTAACTAAGCACGTGTAGGACTTCATAAATACCTTTTCTGTCCATTTGGTGCAATTCAATCCGTATTGAGTATGGTTCACGGTATTTTAAATAGCTATTTTCTATAATCGCGAACCTGAAAATCTCGGTCGTTTATAAAAAGACCATTCGTATAAACAATTACATGTATTTTTACATTCACATAGCTCCCGCATACGCTACTATAATTACGCTAAAGCTTACCAACCGCAGAAAACGCGAATACAAAGTTTTTTATACTTATCTAAGACCCAATAATGTTACGCAACCTATTAAATAAATTATCAAACGAAAAACGCTGACAACACGCCAACGAAAACAACTTTTACGGCATCTGCAAGTGTATGAACGGGCTCCTTTCAGCCAGACACTATTTTACACCCGCCTTGAAAACATTACCGAACACATTCAATCGATTTTCGACTTAGTGTCCCCGGCACGATGCTGTCGCTTCACATTCAATAAAATCCATACAAATCTTCCATTCAAGCCTTTATCTTACCTGTCCGGCATGCAGCACGTCCAAAAATATGGTAAATACACTTATAAAAAGCACGGCGCGCGTCATTTTTGCGGCCGCGTTGCGTTCCTATACCGGACTGGCGAGAGCCGACGTTTGTGCCAGACGCCAGAAACCTGCGTACTAGTCGTGGTACGGCACTGTAGCCGTACCTAGCGTCGTATAGATCGACCCTCTCGGGAGGGACAAGGACGGCTGATGCGATACCGCGGGTGGAACAGAGATGCGAGAGGGAGGATAACGCACGCGCAATGCTGTAAGTTAAACGCTGCGTACAATGAGGACTCTATCGAAGGGAATCGCGAATGCCGTCTTCGTCTGGCTTTGTCTGGATTTCCCGATGATGATGCGTCATTTTTTCTATGGTTCAGATTACGCACTTATGTCTATTCTAATGCAGTTTAAAATTGTTTGATAGGTATAAAATTCAAGCTCACATCAATGAGGATAATTCATCTCAGCATAGCCCTTTAGTTAGCTATAGGTCATATAAGTTGCACTCGATAAAGATATGCGTAAGTTCAAAGTACGGTTGTAAAATTTACCCTTTTAATACCTGCGCTGAGTCATCAAATACCAGCTTGGGGTGACAGAGCTTTCACCTCGCTGCTGTTCTATAGCCTTTAGAATTAGGTGTTGAAAATCGATTATGTATGATTCAGCTGTTTGTTAGTATTTGAAAACAAAGACGATCAATACTGAATGGATGTTTTTCAAACTCTTATTTTGTACAGATTTAAACGTGGGTTTAGAAATTACATAGCAAACATCTCATAAAAAATAAGATTCTAGTTACCAACGCGAACGCTCAGCAGATTGTACAAATAAATATAGACTTTTCGACGGATTCGTGGAATATCAAATTTTAATTTATTTAGAAAAGGATAGACTGTTTTTCACATAATAAGTACCGACAGATAGCAATAAACAATATAGTATATTTTTCTTAAAAAATTGATGCGTGACACTTAAACAAAAAAAAAACTTCTTTCGAAGCAAAATGGTGGTAAGAGTGGACTGTTATCACTATTTTCTTTAGAAAGAGGTCAAATGAAATGCACTTATGAAACGGCAGAAGCTAGATGCACGGTTCCAGTTGGTCGTTTCCTATGGAGAAGAACCGGCAACAAATTCCACGGTTACTGTTTTAAAAATAATAGGCTGTTACATTGTTTTCAAATTACAGTGCTAATAGGTATGGGAGGACAGTGTAGGCCTGTCAACGAGTACCAAATAGAAAATGGTCTACAAATCTACAGTTTACAAGTTAGGCCTACAACGTTCACAAAATATAAGTCTTTTTTACAAAAAAACAACCGACTTCCAAAAAAAACACTAAAAGACCTGAAAAATAACTTTAATTTCGGAAGTCGGTGTCTTTGGTTTTGTATTTTCGTTTTTGGCCACCGACTTCCGAAATTAAAGTTATTTTTCAGGTCTTTTAGTGTTTTTTTTGGAAGTCGGTAGTTTTTTTGTAAAAAAAGTTTTTATTTTTCACTTTTTAGTTGCCGTACCTACCCCACACAAATTCGTATACCACTACTTGGTGTGTAAATAACAGTGACTGGAAATTATTAACACATCATCCATATAAACTAAGTGGAAAAAGTATGCATTATTAAAGATAACTCAAAAACTACTGGTCAGACCATGATCAAACTTAAATGGGACCACATGTGAAGCACCACCTATCAACTAATAAAAGAATCATTCAAATCGGTTCACCCAGAAAAAAGTTATGAGCTAACACACATAAAAAAAAAAAAACATACGAATTGAGAACCTCCTCCTTTTTGTGAAGTCGGTTAAAAAGAATCTTTATAAAAGATAAATAAAATAATAAAAACCAAGTGACCCGATTGCCATTACAACTGTAACAAATCTGAATTAATTACTAATTAATATTACTAATTTCTCACTATACACTTTACACTTTTTATTTGTTTGTTTTATTATATGTTGTGTTGTGTGCCTTGTAGTTTGTGCTAAATAAATTCATTTTCTTTCTTTCTTTCTTTCTAATTAATTATCCTGTCTACAAAAGCCATTTGTAAAGAGTTGAAATTAGAATTGTAGGTATATACTAATGTCAAATTATGAGAAGATTATGTCAAAGAAGTACATTTCTTTTTTAATAACCATCGTATACATAATTTGGGAGCAGTTAATAGACATTTACATAGTGATATCGTTAATGAGGTACCAGGGAAGCCACATGTGCAGAAGGAATTATTGCCAAACTTCCTGGTCTTCAACGTAGTCTTTAATCAAATAATATATTTTTTTGTTATGGATACGTTTGATGTGGGTTTTAAACTTTCCATCGCTAAGTTTTGTAACAGACTTCGGCAACTTGTTATAAAAGCGGATGCTGTTTATAAGAAACGACTTGATTGTTTTAGTTAATAAAATTTTGGGAATCACATTTTCTTTTAAAGGAATATACGCTTCTTATTTAAAAAAATCCTAAGTTTTTGCGAACATACAAAATACTTTCTAAGATATAAAGAGGAGGCAGAGTTAGTCTATCAATGTCTATGAATTTTATTCTAAGAGACTCGCGAGGACCCATTTTATAGATCACGCGTATTGCCCTCTTTTGTAAAATGAAAATTGAACTTACGTCAGCTGCCGATCCCCACAGCAGAGCGCCATAAGACATTATACTATGAACTAGACATATACTATGGAAATAAGCAAAGTATACTAACCTAGCAGTGGCTATATCAGTCAACTACCTTATTTTTTTACTGCATATGCAGCTGAACTTAATCTATCTAAAAGAGCTCTAATGTGGGCGGCCCATTGCAATTTTGCATCTAAAATAATTCCTAGAAATACGCAGTATCTTCAGGAATGCATACGGTATTTTTTAACTTGAAAGTCTAGATTACTTAATTATCCTATACCTAGAAAAACTACGGAGCTCAATACATAACCTCCTCCTTTTTTTAAAGTCGGTTAAAAAGTAAAGAGAAAGGTGACAATGTGGAAAAGGAGTTTCCTCAAAATCTCAGCAGCTCTAAAACCGTAAATCTTAAGATACTGCGACTCATTGGTTAAAAGGTCCCCATGAGAATTTCTTGGTCCATTCAATGTTGATGAAATCTCTGAAGACGAACATTAAACATTCACCACCCGTGGGTCCCGCGTCGGTCCGTCCGTCATATCCACTTGGAGAATAGGTTACCATAGATCACGGGTTTGAGAAGACATCTTTTTGAATGATTCTTGATGCTGAAACATGTTTTGGTAATACGCGTGTACGTACTTACTTACATGGCAATACGTGGTGTTCTCAAAAGTGCTGATCTATGTATTTCAATTAAATCAAAAAATATATCAGTTCAAGATTTTTAGCTTAGTCAGAGTTAGTACTACGCGGAAATCAAGACGGGAAAATGCATGGTACGTCGATTACTGAAGTGGGTATGTTCTTGGATTGCTGTGTAGGTACACTATAATACAGCAAGCAATAAAATTAAATAATAAATATAAGCATTGTAAATAGTAAGAATTGCATAAGTGGACGGGGTTAAGAGAAAGGACTTTTATAGAAACCTAATTTAAAAAATACTCAAAATTAAAACAACGCAAATGGTAGAAAAGCAATATTATTTCGCTCTAAAATTTATAACAAAATACCTACATATGCATAACCTTATTTTGTAGTCACGTAAAATAAATGACGTACCCACCTACATACAATAGCAAGCAGGGGTCACAAAGGCTCCTCTTTCCTGGTGCTCCTACAGTGGCATGCTCGTAAGACCGACACCCTTGTATATCTCACCTCTCACCCTTGTCAGCGGCACTCGTATCAATTTCACTACGTATCGCACTGTTTCTGCTTGTCTATGTCCCTTATGTCAAAACTATTCCATATGATTTGTTCAGGAAACGATTACTGATCAAATAAACAAGAACGATGTTCTAGAAAGGTAAGGAAATCATAATAATTGAGGAGCAATTTCCATAGTGTATTTTGCTAATTATTGTAGATATATTTACTGCTGTGGGGCAAGCACATGTAATAAAACATTTAAAGCTCAATTTAATAACTTATGGATTCGGTCAAATGTTTATTTGTCAGAAATAAATGATTCAACACTTATTTACGTAAATCAAGTAGCGAATCGATTCGTTTCGACATTTCTCCGTATCAAACGTCAAATTAGGCTCATTACTATTGAATTAATCATTATTAAATAAGGCTGTAAGTTTAGTGTAGGTATCGTATTACTATTCTGAAATTAAATCACTAGTTGAAAATCGATCGCAAAAACCTCGGCTGTGAAGGAAAAAATTATGAAAACTGGAGTTTGAATTTTTTCCAAGTCCCTTTTATGCCTCAAAGCGCTTTATTAATTGCGCTTTAGATATCAAACTTGTGTGGCTGGTTAAATTCGTCGGTGAATTCTGGTGGTGCTAGGTATAACCTGCATGTTCTGTATTGATAGATAGGCTATCACATGCGGTTCGTTTATGCACTTCAGTGCCAAAGCCGTCCTCCGCATGATTGAGTAGCTCGTAACGCTTATTGAGCTGATATTGCATTGAAACTGCATGCCATGTTAATTTTAATTCAGGTGTGCTGTGAAAGTAAACGAACGGGTGAATTGAATGAGGACTATAGATATTGATGATCATCATCACTAGTGCCGGCACAGCAGTCTTTTTCTGCATTATACTTAGCTCTATTAGCTGTTTGTTTAAAGGATAAGCCAGCCTCAAAATGATGTAACTATACATCCACAAGAATTCATATAAAGGCTCCCACAGACACAATTTCTATGAAATTTCTATACCAGAATCGCGTCGCCCCGTCGCGTCGCGCCTGTCTGCGAGAGCATTAATTGTAAATTTTTGGTCCATGATATTGTATCATTGTGTAGCCACAAAACATACTACAGATTGGGTACTCGATTGTAGAGCCTGACATTATTATGGAAGACAAATTGAAAACAATCAAATGAATTCTTGTTGATCACCTATATTTTTTTTTGAGGTTGACTGTCATTTCCACATAATTATGTGTACTTTTAACATACGTATATTAATTACCTACTATAGAAGTTATTTTACGATCGAAAGGACTAAAGTTACTGAAATATAGACCTAGATCTAAGTGACGCAATGAGGATACCTCTGTAGAGTTCAATGAACGTGAAAGCTTCCATATTTTGCTTCTACTAAGGCTTCGTCGTTCATCGTAGAAAGTAGAGATTAATATTTCCAATCGAGCTTTTTAGTTTAGAACTTCATCGATCCTCAATTCAAAAATTAATAATGAACTAAGTTAATAGCCAAGAATAGCTTCGCATTCATCGACAAAGTACAGGACGGTGATGTCTAGTTTCAGGAGCACGAAAGCCTTCATGATTAAAAGAAAAATGAAATACATCATTTACCAACGCAATGCCCGATTGCTCGTGTAGATCTCTCTTGAATTATAATTTCATAAATTATAACAAAAGATTTTCCGATCGTTTTTCAGATTTAATAGTAGATTGTTATACAAGGGGCTAAAATGACCCATTGTATACGAGGTACTTTTACTCCCGAGCTTGTTACCGAGGGAGTAAATAGAAACCGAGTTATAATGGGTTTTTAGCACCGTGTTTTACACTCTACTTTTAACTACAATTGCGAGAAAATAAAATAATCCAATAAAATATAAAACAGTTTACTTTTTTTATTTCTTCTGTAGCCGCAACGCAATGCACGCATTTTACGAAAAGAGACTTTTAGTTCCATTTTCAAAAACATAATTTTGTTCTTATTTTATGAAACAGTAACAAGTCGAGTCTTTAATCATGTTTACTCTACTTATGAATAAAGACTTTTTCGTTTTTGTAGGCTCGTCGGTAACAGACAAAAATTTAAAAAAAAACTTTTTCCTAGAGGAAAATAATATGCTATTTTATCCCCGCTCTGGTACGCTACAATTAAACTTTTTTTGGGCATTGGTATCCGGAAAAAGGCAAAATGCTAGGATGTTAACTTTACAGGGGGCTCGGATGGTGCGTCTCACTTAAGTTACAGTAACATTGGAGCGTTCAGTGAACTCTTCCGGTGTCATACATAAATGACGATAATCGTCAGCATTAACGAACGACTAAAAGTGTTTTCTACAAAAGATATTCTACAAAAGTGTGAGTGTTCTTTTCTTTTTAAAGGTTACAAGGCAGTTAAGAGTGGAAACGCCGGGAGGGACGCCCTAGGAGGATATATTAATAGTGTCCTTATTAGTGATGTTCTTCAGAAAGGCCATGTGCGTAGTACCATCCGGCGTGCGTGTATGACCAGATGTATGAACGTAAACGTGGCAATAGGAGTATGTAAGGATCGTAGCAGGTGGCGTTCTATAGTTTCTACCTACCCCATGGGAAGAAGGCGTGAGTTTATGTATGTGTGTATGTATAGTCTATTTTTTTTTCATACCAAAATAATTTACTAAACAATTGACGTCACTAAACAAAATGACCAAATGAATCCAAACTAGTGGTCATATGGCCCGAACACATATTTTTATTAATTCGCCGCCAGCAATAAGGCTGTGACGTCGGTGTTTTGGCAACGCCGACCGACGTCCGGGGTATGATTGGTCTAATATTGATCACACGAGACCCGGTTTTACCGACAAAATGCTCTTACGTAATTTTTCATCGGTCTTTATGACCCTTTATATAACGTTGTGTTACCGTTTAACTTTGTACTAATTGGTCTAAAATGCCTGGACACATTTTAGGAGCTGACCCGGATAAATTTTGTAAAAGTGGGGCTCACTCTCATCAACTTTATTAAGCTTAAGCTTTGAGCTCGGATAGTAGAAATAAAAATAGTATGCGTATATGTTCGAGATACGAAGGGTGGATTACGTAAACGTTAAAGTAAAGTTTATTTAAATTATTATTTACTATATATTGCCCGTGACTTTGTTTGCGATCCTAAATGAAAAGTAGTCTTTGTCCTTGTCCAGGTCATGGTCCACCCATGTGCCGAATTTCAATCAAATCCGTTCAGCAGTTTTAGCGTGAAAGCGCAACAAACAAACATACAAACTCACTTTCGCATTTATAATATTAGTTCGGACCCTCCCCTGCTTCACACGGTTTTTACGGCTTGACAAAACGTGGAAATTTCTTTATTATATGTTTTTTAATGTGAATGGATTATACACATAAATGTTCCGGAATAAATTTTCTAAATGATCGCGAAAACCGCATCAAAATCGGTTGCGTAGTTTAGAAGGACAACGCGGTCACATATACAGACACGAAAAACGACTTTAATTTATAATATGTACTAGCTTCTGCCCGCGTCTTCGCCCGCGTGAACGTCGAAAATTATCCCACGGGAACGTGCTACCGGGACAAAACGTAGCCTATGTCCTTCCTCGGGATGCCGATGCCGATCGAAATCCGTTCAGTGGTTTAGGCGTCAAAAGATAACATACAGACAGAGTTACTTTCGAATTTATAATATTAATAATGGATTGATATCAATATTGCATAGCACATGTGTGAGTACTATGTACCTACTATAAAGCTACCATTTAATAGGTTTTTCTTTCATTGACTTGAATGTGCCCTGGCGGCTGAGAGTATGTCATGCTCACTCTAATGTCTCGCTGGTGGTGGCGTGTGTGTTGGATCATTAAGTTCCCTTCAAAATGGTTGAGCTGAATGGTGCTGATCCATGCGTCGTGTTCGTGAACGGGCGCCGTCAGTGGGGACTGGTCATTTCTTAGCTGCCACGGCTTTATTTTAATTTAATTTAATATTTGAATTGCTTTTGTCTTTTTATTACGGACGCTTTTAACGTTCTGCATCGTTCTCACATGCATAATTTCAACATGAACGATGTAATCAATATTTTGTAACCATATTTTGATTTAAAAGAGTGTCCATGGAGTTTCTTGCCCGTTCTTCTCTATAGGTACCTACTACGCTTTGGAATGGGTAACTAGCTTCATCTTTCTGACTGACCGACCCCTTGATAATTCAAAAGTGCCTGTAATTGGTTTATTTGAAATAAATGCTTTGAGTTTGAGTTTGAGTTTATTAATTGTTACAAACATAATAAAGAAAAGCAAAGCCTTAAATAGCATTTTTATATTAGCATGGACTCGTGACGTCATCAAGCAGAATGGATTGAAAATGGCTGCACTAAAGAGAGCAAGCCCCTTTGAGAACTATTGGATTGAACTGATTCCAACTTTTTTATCACTTTATCGTACCGAAGATTGTTAAGATTTTAGTACGGTGCAGATAACGAATGGATTCTAGGTTTCTAGTACTTTTTAGGGTTCCGTACCCAAATGGTGCCAACGGGACCCTATTACTGAGGCTCCGCTTTTCGTCCGTCCGTCTGTCACAGGGCTGTTTCTTTTGAACCGTAATAAGCAGCCACTTGATTTTTTACAGAGTGTGTACTATGGCCGATATAAAAACAAATATAAAAACGAAATAAAGTTAAAAATGAAAGAGGGTCCCGATACTCCCGATACAAGACAAGTTTTATTTTTTTAATGTAGTGTTAAATTTTGTACGATGGTACGGAACCCTTCGTGTGGGAGTCCGAATCTCACTCGGCGGTTTTTTTAACATTTACCTCGTAATAAATCCTTGAAGCATGAACGTTTAATAGAGAGTTAACAAAACTATGAAAACTGCTGGCGATGTTGTTCGACGCTCACCCTTAATTGGGAAGCTTACGAAGTTATAATTAAAATCTACTTGTGTTAACTAGCGTTACCCAAGCTTGTAACTAGTGTTGCTTCAACTAAATCTGTTTCATGTTGCTCTTATGATCTTGTGTTTTCTTTTTCAGTGATGTAACACCGCTTTTCGGTTCAAGTTTCATCTAGGATAGCACCAATTTAAAGCCTTACAGACTCTCCAAAGCACAGGTACCTATTGTTCAACAAATTTTCACAAAACTAAAAATTAAATTCATCAGGTATTTTATATTCAGATCTTTGACAGTCATTAAAGATAGTCAGAAGTCCAAAAGTCTGACAATCAGTCTTATCAAGGGGTATAAACCCAGTGACTGAGTTATGGACGTCAGGTAGGCAGTTGCTAGGGGTTCACATCGGCGTCAAGTCGACGTTGAAGTATCTGGGACTCGTCCTCGACAGCCGGTGGAACTTCGTGGAGCATTTCCGACGTTTGGCTCCCAGACTGCAGCGAGCCGGGACTGCCTTGAAGCGGCACAGCGGACAGAGCTCCGGCGAGATCTCATAGCGACGTGGAGCGTGCGATTGTCGCAACCCAGTGCTGGGCTGGCCACAATTGCGGCGGTAAGTCCCCTCTTTGAGGAGTGAATTGAGAGGCGCCACGGCGTCCTCACCTTCCACCTGACGCAGCTAGGTCCTCACTGGGCTTGGTTGTTTCGGGAGATTTCTGTTCCGGATAAGGCAAGAGGAAACGCCCGGTTGTTACCATTGTGTGGATCGCCCGGAGGACACGGTGAAGCATACGGTGGAGGTCTATTTGGCTTGGGCGGAGCACCACTGCGTCCTCGCGGAGGCGATCGGCGGCGACGATCTCTAGCGTCCGGCTCTGGGCCACGCCATGGTACGAAGTGAGAGGGCATGGGAAGAAGTTACCTCCTTCTGCGAAGCAGTAATGCTCGCGACTGAGGAGGCGGAGCGCGTGAGGGAGAGGCAATCCTTGCGTCCTCATGCCCCTAGTCACTGCAGGAGACGCCCTGGGCGTCGGGAATCAATAGCCGATTCCCGGCCACCGTAGGCGCGGGCTTGCGGACGGCGAGCAATGGGTAGCTCGCCGTCCGGTAAAGACCAGGCCCGGGTCGACGGCGCGTTGTGTTCCACGTGCGCCTCAAAGAGATGTTAGCACTAATTGTAGGGGCCCGCTAGGGCCGATGCCTACCAGGGTCGAGGGTTGTTCGAAAGAGTTACCGTGGCCCCTGGCACAGGCAACTGAAAGAACACGGGTGGGTTTTAGTCAGTAAAAATCTGACACGCCCTCCCGCTCCGCCCAGAGCGGGAGAAGTTATTTGATGACTAACCACCTAAAAACAACAGGCAGTTCTCCATGTAAAATACTGGTATTCAGCTGCATCCGGTTAGACTGGAATCCGACCCCGTTAGGCAGATTGATTATGTATTGTCTCTATCAATCTTACTTATTTCACCCACAATTCCAGGACAACACTACGCAATATGTTGTATCAATGATTGTTACTCCCATTTGCAATGCCAATAGCCATTCTATACCTTCAGAAAAGCGAGAAAACTAACAGTAGACCGTCATCTGTTTTCCTTTTTACAGCATTTGAATCATTCAGTGGCTCCACTCTCAATAAATCAATGTAAGTAGGCACTATTGTTCAGGGATACGGAATAGAGTTGCCATTGTATGAATGGAAGCCATTATTAGGGTTATAAAAACATCGTTACCCTTGACAACCGAGTAAAGAGCGTTATTGTACTTAATAAATTATTTTTGTCTGGTTTTTTGACTAGTCTCGTGTTTTAGCATCGTAAATCATGGTAGGAAATAAACTATTGATTGTATAGTTTACTGTAGAAACGGTTTTCGTAGATTTTTATCATGGACTGACGAGTGAGGACCTTTTCCCTGTAATGTATAGGTAAGTCTAGATTAGAGATTGCACAGGATGTCATAAAGATGGGAAAACTGCTTTGTAATTGACCCTTGAAGTTCAAATCGCACTAAACACGCTTCCGAACAGGAACTGCTGCATAAAATCGGTCTACAAATTAAAGTTAATAATCAAGCCATCTAACTTTCAACACCATCTCGTTTCGGACCCGAAATAAAGCCTAACAGCACTAACACAAATATATTTGCCAGACAAATCCGTGACTAGCTTTTAAAACATTCAGAATCGTAGCACCGAAATCCTTTGCCCATAAACTAACATTAAACGAGGCATCCCCTATCCAAAAGTGAGCAGGCACACATCAGGGCATCTCAAAAGGAAGATAGTACATAACAAATCGAATTTTGAAGCGAACCACGGCAGGCCAGTAAAGCATCCGCACATAGAAATGCTGGGCGCTTGGTTCGTCGGAATATTCTAGACATTTGCATATGGCGGCCGGTGACGTCACGGCATGTCGCGTGCAGCCAGACGCGCTGGTATTCATGCGGGCCTTAGCATAAAGCTGCGGACGCAAAGGGAGATAAATGTGTTCGGATTTGTCCGGGCCCGGCCAGTTCGAATTCAGTAAGTAATGGTGTGTTTAAAAGGAATTGTTTGTTGCTGTAGAGGAAATATCCGATGGACTTTGGAAAAAGAAGAAGAAATCTACCTACCTATCATCAATTTTTATAAATTCTGGAATACACATGAACCTACTTCAAAAAGCACTTTTTAAGGAAATCAATGTGACACGGATGTCACCAACATAATTATACACGTTTAGGTACTGTTGAAGTTTGGCCTCCAAATATAACGTTAGTTAGGGCCCGTTAGTTTTAAACTTAATCGTCAAAAAAATAATGCATAATGCGCATTTATTATTTTATTATTCATTTACGCTCAATCAGCGCTAACGAACCCTCGCAAAACCCACTTCGTTATAAGATATCAATCAAATAAAAGTCATACTCAATGCCAAATATCCTCCAAGACCCTCATAACCATTCTTTATCCTATAACGGGCTATCTCATATCCAGCGTCCATGTACGGCTATCCTACACAATAATGAGCTCAGTTAGTGAGTCCGTGGCTTAGGGTCCTGTCTAACGACGCAAGCTGTTGCGTTATTTTACCAGTCTCCTTCCCGAGACGGTCCAGTGATTAATAATGGCGTCCAAGCTTTATATTATCTAGCCTAAGTGGCTAGATAATATAAAGCTATGGTTTCTTAAAAAAGCGGTGAACCGTCACACAATAACACCTGTCAACATACAGAGCGTTTTTAACACCGTAACATCAAATAGAGCACCCTAATTACGTAACACACTATATATAACAATCTGAATAATTTTGAAGGTTATTGCTAATCCATTACGTCATAGGTTCTAAAAATTTGTCTGCTCAACAACGTAAATAACGCAATGAATGTTGTTGAACTGTCAAAATGAAACCCATTCCTACTGCTAGTGTGTTACGTAGTGAAAATTACAGATTTTCATGACGGAACCGCTCAAAGTCAAATCATTTATTTCAAATAAGCAGTATAAGGCACTTTTGAACGTCAAAATTTACAAGGAAAATTGAATTGATTCTAGTTGCCCCTTCCAAAAGGTAATTTCGTATGGAGAAAAATGGGCAAGAAACTCCACCGTTACTCATTTAGATTATGTATACATTCATTATATACATAATTATATGTGCAGACGATGCTCTTATAGGATACCGTAGCTTTTGCCCGTAAGACTTTCCTTTCTGCTAGAAACCTTCGTGGTAATCAATAGACCTTGCTGACGTCAATCCGCATGCCTGAAAGATTTAAATATTCACACGTCGTGCCAATGAGTCACAGTAAGTTTTCTAGAACTTGTCCCATTTATGTAATAAATTGGAACGTGGTAGGTACTTCAAATCACTTTGCTCTGTTCCTTGTATTCTTGAAGTGACGCCAACTTCGGCTGTAGTAATTGGACGCGAAAGAATTAGGTGGATAACCAGTCTTCCTGCCATCTTACGTCATTCCTGTAAGTTGACCGTTGACGTCATAAATTTTCTGCTTCATAGGTCTAACGCCATCTAGTAGAAAAGATTGAAACCGTCGAAGGCGCTACCTGAAAGTTAGTTAGAGGCCTAGCCTAAACAATTTCATGGGGCCTAGTCAAGCCCATAAGTCTTAATTAGTGTAACCACAAAGACATTACTAATAATTGAACTATCTAGTTTCTACTATTGCCAAACAATACCTTTATTAATTTAAACACGTTACAGGAATGGAATTAAAGGCATTGCCTAGCTGGACGTGCTCTGAGTCACAAGTTTTAATTTAGCTAGGTACATTTTTGTAAACCTAAATAATGATGAGCCTACGCTAATCATTATTAAGGGCTTTATAGGTTTTTTTTCAAATATAATACCTAAGTATTGTATTTGAAAAGCAAGACAGAGTGTAAAACTAAAGTATTATGTAAGATGTCATAAAAACAAAGAGAAATAATATGCATGACTTATTTTCAGCCCCGGATCTGGGGGGGGGGCAAAACGGGGCCCACGCCCCGGGCGCCAACTTCAGGGGGCGGCAAATTCAAACGTGGCAAACAAGTGCACCACCCAGCGCAACGCAACTCTGCGATAAGTGCGGGTGGCGCACTGCGGAAATCACTACGTGAATTAGCGTAGGCATAGGTCGTCAAACGATGTGAGTGGGTTGCGGGCGGAGCAGTTGAATTCTGCCAAGCACTCTCCGTTTTTAAAGCACATGCTCCACTTTTATTTGCGAAATAAAAAATGTAGCTTTCTATCTCTTGCAACATTCGATCCAGCCTGTCCCTCCTTGCTGTCCTCCCCCCAGTGACGCCCTAAGCCGAGGTTCGTACCCCACATGGGGTGCCCTTAGCGTGCGATCACCCAGTAATATTATTTTATACCCCCATTGGCCTATTTTTTTAACCGAGTTCAAAAAAAACTTTTTTATAAAAAAACAACCGACTTCCAAAAAAAACACTAAAAGAAGTGAAAAATAACTTTAATTTCGGAAGTCGGTGTCTGGTTTTGTATTTTCGTTTTTGGTCACCGACTTCCGAAATTAAAGTTATTTTTCACGTCTTTTAGTGTTTTTTTTGGAAGTCGGTTGTTTTTTTATAAAAAAGTTTTTATTTTTCACTTTTTAGTTGCGGTACCTACCCCACACAAATTCTTATACCACTACTTGGTGTGTAAATAACAGTGACAGGAAATTATTAACACATCATCCATATAAACTAAGTGGAAAAAATATGCAATATTAAAGATAACTCAAAAACTACTGGTCAGACCTTGATCAAATTTAAATGGGACCACACGTGAAGCACCACCTATCAAATAAAAAAGAATCATCCAAGTCGGTTCACCCAGAAAAAAGTTATGAGCTAACATACAGACGAATTGAGAACCTCCTCCTTTTTGTGAAGTCGGTTAAAAATCGAGGGGAACCTTCGAAAATCGTAGGGGCGACTAGTGCGTTTGTTAATTTTTTTCATTAAGTATTTTAAAGCACTACAATTTAATGAAGGTCTGGAGACGATCTGATGATGGAGCCGAAAGACAGTCGAGGGAATTCCTTAACGATTTACAGCAGTTATCTTGTGTTTGGGCTTCATTAATTTGTATTGATGAGAACTTTACACCTAGATGGGTTGTGACTGTCATTAGGGGTCTGATAATAAAGACGAACGACAGTTAAGGGAACTCCTCAACGGTTTACAGTAGCTACCTTGTGTTTGGACTTAATTCATTTATATTGATGAGAACTTTGCACCCATATGGGTTATAAGTGTCATTACAGGTCTGATGATGGAGACCACAGACAGTCGAGGGTATTCCTCAACGATTTACAGCAGTTACCTTTTGTTTGGCTTACTTCATACGGTTCAATATGCCAAAATGTTCAGTTCGTATAAAAATAATACCTAATTAAGATTAAAGTTTTACATAGGACTTATTAGTCCACTTATTTTAGAAATATTGCTTCGCGTAGCGGGGTCCGCCGGGCGTCCCGCCCTTTCCGACGCCTGTAAGTGCAAAGGCGACACGATTTCCTTTAATTGTTTACCACAGCGCTGGTGCAGCTGTTGGATTGGAGCAATAGCGATCGATAAAATTTAAATGATATGTTTCTGGCAAAATATTCGAGCTCACTTTACTCGCTCTTACAGCCTAGCGATTCTTAATTCTTAAAACTTTTCTGTATAAGTCGATTAAGGACTTAAAAAATGTAACTTGTCTGAGACAAAGTACTAAAATTTTCGCGCTCGCTTCACTCGCTCGTGCATTCTATATTGTACTATTTGGTGTTAGGCTTTTCTGCATTAGTCGAGTGTCGCGGTCTTAGCAATTGAAAATCATAACAATACAATCAGATTAATTATGACAAGGCCATCGATATTTTTGCAGAACAAAAGGCTCAAAGAGTAATATTTTTATTCTAATTTTCTACTAACAATATAGTTGAAGAGTTTGTTTGTTTTTTGTTTGAACGCGCTATCCTCTAAAACAAGCAGTTTGATTTGAAATATCTTTATGCCTTTATTCAATAAGAAAGCCCAATTCTTGAGGAAGGTTATATAGTATTTAACATCACGCTGCGACCCTTAAAAACCGAAAAGTAAGAAAAAAAAAGTCAGAAAGAACGCTAACCGAAACCGAAGTAATATCGTGGGCGAGTGATCCGCAGCAACGCGGTGGGTTGGCGGCCGAAATTTCATGCGGACGAAGTCGCGGACAGAAGCTAGTATGCTATAATCTCACGATTTATTTCAAATATCCTGTCCTATCCTAATTAAAATAATTGTTCGATGTCCATGTATATTTAAATAAATAAGTCTTCATGTAAAAGGTTAACGGATTGGCGGGGCGGGGGGCGGCAGACTGCAGGTTTTGCCCCGCCTCAAAAAACTTCTAGATCCGGGGCTGCTTATTTTTAGACATCTAATAATTACCTACACCTAATCTAACCTTCTATAACTGTTTAGAAGTACAGTCGCCAGCACATCAAGTTACCACAAACTGTCAGATTCTCTCATTCGATTTTAAACTTAACCGTCAACGTTTTATTGTTCAAAATCATTTGGAGAAATTAGACAGTTTCGTGTAGCTTGACCTGCTGGCGACTGTACCTATACATGGACAGCTAGGCTATCGACAGTTCAATTATGTTGGGGTAGCCTTCCAGTCTAACCTTATGCAGCTGAATACCAGTATTTTACATGAAGCGACTGCCTATCTGACCTCCACAACCCAGTTACTGGGTAATACTACCCCTTGGTACGACTGGTTGTCAGACTTTCAGGATTCTGACGACCCGTACCTAACGACTGCCAAAGATCTACAAATGACAGCCGGGACCAACGGCTGAACGTGCTTTCCGAGGCACAGAAGGGTCTTGATATGAATAGACGGTCACCCATCCACGGACCAACCGCGGCAAACGTAGCTTAACCTGATTGATCCACCCGTGCGGTTGTTATTACTTACCCACAATCCAGGTCAAGTCGTATCGATCCAAAACTATTTGAACGTCATTCGTAACTTTTGATCAAAACTTACTATGGGTTCAAGTTCCAGTTTTCTTCAGGTTTTTTCCGGGCTAGCCCGAAACTGGACTGAAACGGAAACCTTTTCGTAAGCTCATGATAACCACATGGCGAGGTTACTAGGCGATCTCTCTCGCGTTTGTATCAGAAACTTGTAGAGCTACCTCGATATAAATATTTGTATAGATTCATATCTATACAAATATTTATAATTTATTTATGTGTGTCTCGAAAATTATAATATCAAATTCCTGCCTCCACATAGATACCTACATCTACTAGCGGTGTAACATTCACCCTAAACCACTTAAATTAAATGAGATTCCGAACTGATTCATAGTGTGGTCTGCACACTTCCCCTTCCGTGACTAATCGTGGCCGGTCGAGCTATCAGAATCACGATACAAAGCCATACATCATATTTACCCTCAGAACCCCATAGTGTTTAAATGTAAACTTATATCATCACATCCTATCCCTACTATCCAGCGGGGTAATTGCGTAAAACACTAACAGTAGGAATAGCTTTCATTTTGACGGTTCAATAACATTCATTGCGTTATTTACGTTGCTGAGCCGGCAAATGTTTCGAACATGAAGCAATAGATTAGCAATAGGCTTCAAAATTATTCATATTGTGTTTGGTAGTGTGTTACACAATTAGGGTGCTGGACATGGGAGCGGTCAAATTAGAAAATATTTTATTTTATTTTTTTAAGTTAAAGGTAAAATTTATATTGACAAAACCTGCCTACATCTCAAAATATCGTCTGTCGTCAAATAGTCCTGCTAACAGGCCGAGAGCTGCAGCAGGTATCGAGAAGATTGGCGAATGGCGATGACGTCGTACGTATCTGTTATTCCAGTAGCACCTATATATTCTTTGAAACAGTAATAGTGTAGCGGTATCAACATCGCCACATGCGAGCTACACGTCTTACTGATCCTGCATCGCGCAAGCAGAGTTTACCGCGCGACTAGCATATATACAACGTCCCGACATCAACCGTCGGGCAGTTGCCCACCAGACACAACACCCGTCTGGTCGGAGGATCCTCCCTTTTCTATAGAGTATGAGTGAACTTTACACCCTGTTCCTCATACCTCTATAATAGTTTTACGGCAAACTAAGAAAATAAAATGTTCACCAGGCAAGCTGACCAGTGGTAGTAGATCCACTTATAACTGTCGATCTTAATTCATGGTCAACATCTTTTCTAGTTAGTGACACGATACTACACCACCACAAAGACTATTGGTCGACTCGTATTTATCTTTGAAACAAAAACATAACCGCATTATTTCACGCAGCTTGTGTTAAAGCTCGAGGCACAAGGGGACTTCCGATATATCAAAAGAGCCATTAATTGCGTCCCCTGTTTCCGCGACATTTGGCTAATGTCAGGGCCAGTCACCCCTACAGTTGGTGAGTTGGGGTAGCTAGTACGTAGGTAAGCACTGACTGCCCCCGGAGACACGACGCTAATAAAATGTCAAATCGACACGAGTCCTTCGTGTACTAGTGCAAGGGAAAAAACACAACTTTACAAGAGAGCGATTCAAAGGTTCTAAAGCTTGTAACTTTGACATTACTTGACAGAAATATATGAATTTTTTATAGGTTTGTAAATTGTATGTAAATTTTGTGTGTGTGTAAATTTTGATTTGTACTTGAATATTTTTTTAATAAGATTGAATAATTAATTTTCATATATTAAAATATATAAGAACATAGTGTCACTTGCATTTGTGCAGCTTGTTTTCCTTAATGTATTGATGATTTTTTTGCAAATGGAGGGAAAAGGAGAAACAAAGCTTTATTTAAGATGCATTTTTCGGTATATTAATATTTTTCACTGACTGCCTCGACGGTCAAGTGGTAGCAAGGCCGACTGCTAAGAATGAGGTCTCGGGTTCGAGTCCCAGGTCGGGCAAAGTGTTATTGAGCTTTTCCATCTAGGATTTCACAATGGCATCTCAGTCTGGAATTTTTGCCAGATGGTGGCAATAGGCTTGCCCCCTTTTACATGGGACTTAAACATAACTGGCGAAATGTGGGCATAGGTACGATGGGTACCCTGCCTAATCCTTCCGGGAAACAAGCCATGATGTTATATAATGTAATAATTTTTAAAACTTGTTCTACTAGAAAAAAAAAAACATTTATTTAATTATAACGCTTGCTTGTACTTTGTACTAAAAAACGACTTGTACCTGTTATCTATGTTTTACTCTCTTATACTTGATTAGTTTTATGATGCAAGGAAAGAAAGAAAATACAAAATAATGGGTTATTCCAAATAATGTTGACCATATCAACTACTTTACCATCTAGCAATAATAAAAAGTAAAATAAGTAGGTACATAATTCATCTCAAATTACTTAGTTATATGTTTGGTCGGTACTTATTATTTAGTAAGTTGTTCAGGCATTATTATCAAAATAAAATATGTATGAAGGTATAAGTAGGAAGTAAATCAAAAAGTTAAAAAAAAAAACTTTTATTTCGAATTTTGATCTCAAATGAAATAATGGCTTTGCCATGCAACAATAAAATAATATTCTTCTTAACTTACGTAGGAACCGTCGTTAACTATATAATTAGTTAGGTATTTGCTACTCAGTCTTTAAACGCAAAATAAAATATCGGTTCGTCACATAAATAAGTAGATAATTATCACAATAACAGTTACAGCAGTGGTAGAAGTACGATGTAAATAAAAAAAAGTCAAAGTGTTTATATAAAAAACAATGGCTTTTAATTCGGTTGGCAAAGTTTATAGAGAAGAATTTTAATGCGAAGCCTGATTACACGAAAATATGGTTTAAAATATAATCTACTAAAATATAGGAACACGTGATACAGGATTTTTTAAACTCACCCCTGTCTGGAAGGTTCTGTGAAAGATTTGATTCCGTTTTGCACGAATAGGTAAATAAATTGAACATCGATTGTATTTAATGAGGATAAACAAATCGACTTCACGAGGTAATTTTCCAAAAACCCTTGTAAGCTGTAACGCTGCCCTGCACTGTGCTGTGTGTGTGTTGTGTGTGTGTGTGTGTGTGTGTGTGTGTTGTTGTGTGTTGTTGTGTGCGTGTTGTAGCTGTGTGTGTATTGTGTTGTGTTTGTAAGTTGTTGTTGTTGTTGTTGCTTGTTGTTGTTGTGTGTGTATACGTAAGTCTTTATTTTCTGTAAAAAATTTAGTAAGTACTTACCGAGTTTGAAGTTCATCTTATCGCCCATTAAGATTTTTCTACACAAAGTACAACCGAAACTTATTTTTACTCCCCCTATTAAGAACTAGGTGTCTTAATAATTTTCTTAGATTAGATTCTTTCCAAGTTTAAAGTTATTTTAGCAACAGAATTAGATTTTTTAATAAACTGCTTTCTGCTTTTTGCTTATAAATTGTTGTAAGTAGCTGTTACACTCGACAGGTAAGTCATCTTTTGGCGCGTGACCAAAATCGGAACTAACGCCGCCATTTTGTTTTTTCAAACAAATTTCTCAAAACAACTGCACAATAATATTTACCAACAGCACCCCTCTATCAACGTCATTCGAGCGCCAAAACATGCTTGTGGCAGTGTAGCTATTTTGTAATTCTAAGACTTTATATTCTAAGCTGTCAAAGATTACTTGCGTAATGTGGGTATGTGGGTGTGTACTGTGTACCGATACCGACACTTGAAGTACCTATTTAATGGTGCGCCTTGAGTTTAAGATCGACTCCTAAGCCGTGACGGCAAACGGCATGACGCTCTCATCGCACGCCCCCTTCCCGCCATGTTACACATCTGCCAGGCATCCCATGACGGCCACATTTTTTTTATGGCCGTAATATTTACTAGGTAAACCTTCATTCAAAAGACGTTATTTTCTAAGAAACATATTACAGTAGACTTTTTTTTTTTTTTTAGTTTCTTTTACCTAGTTGGTGAGGTGATTGGCGATATTTTCATTAAAAAAAAAATAAGAAATTGCTGAGTTAGGTATCCGTGATACAGGTAGGTCCTACGCCGATAGATGTATGTTGTGATCGGCATCTAATAAAATCAGTATTTTACCCAGTTAGAAAACAATGTTTATTCACATAAAAACAATGAAAAATAATTATCATAGTAACATTTTTGCTTAAAACAATTATAAATAATATTTATCAATAACGACTTTTCTTACATAATTTGGTCACTAAACATTTGAAAAACATTAACAAAAATATTCATAATGGTTTTTTTTTAAATTACTATAGGTACACTGATTTAAATAGAGCATAGTTTTCTATTATCAAAGCTAGAAATCGCCAGCATACACCGCTTACTACTCTTAGTAAAATAGATATGTATTAGGACAAGGACTTGTTACTATTACTAATGATAAAATACTACTATTAATCAATGCCTTGATACAATCTATACATATTTGAGCATGTACTCATATTGTCTATGTATTTCATTAATAAACAAATCCCATTTTTTTTTTACAAAAGTAATTTGTTTTTGTTTTTTTTTGTGAAATTGAGTTAAATATTGTTATCACAGACAGTATCTACAAATTTACTAACAAATCGAGCTACGTTGTAGTTAATTGGGTTAGGTTATAGAAACCCCATTGTTTTATTTTTATTTACATTGTTATTTTTTATACTACAATTTTGTCAAGTAACCTTCGAAACTAATACCTTTTCATTCACTAGGCCTGACGAACGTGTTCCTTCAGTTGCCTGTGCGGGTGGGTTTCAGACTCTTACTGACTAAAACCCACCCGCGCAAGCAACTGAAGGAACACGGGTGGGTTTTAGTCAGTAAGAGTCTGACGCCCTTCCGCTCCGCCCAGAGCGGGAGAGGTCATTTGATGATTTCCCAAACCAAAAAAAAAAAAAACTGACGAAGTCCATTCACACCTTTTTAAGAAAAATGTAGCGTGTGAGCAGTATGCTCCTCGGTATTATGGACGCAGATAACAGACACAAATCTAATCTAATCTTCAATCACATAAAGGAGCTTGAAGCAAATATCAGTTACCCATAATTTGTTTTTTTTTTAAATGAGAAAGCCAGAATTGGACGGTTACAATGATATACATATTATTTCATCTGTATGAAAATTAAGGAGAGAAATACATGCCCTAATTATTAAAACTTCATCGGCGTCCCCAGGTGTATTTTTTTTAATGTCTGTCTACATACCAAAATATCCTACGTTTCGCATACAAAAATATACATAAAACTATATTCAATTGAAACGAATTCCATGAAAGAATCATCTCACTGGCTACCGTCAAACTTATCAGTAGAAAAATATTACATATTTTACTGCTTTGTAAATAATTTTCTAAAAAACATAACCCTCTTTCACAGTCGGGTAATTAATAGTTGATCTCTTTAATAATGTATTCCGCAAACTCTGTTGGCGGGCACGGCTTTGTCTGAAACAAGAATGATAAATTATTTATCTATTGTGTTTTGTTTTTATTACCTAGCAAGAAGCGACAGAACATTAAATCTTCATCAGTAAGGCAACCTCCACAACTTCCCCAACCCAATTACTGAGTAAAGCTAGAGCAACCTATTTTTTTCCTAGATAAAATAAAATAAAAATCGTTTATTTTCAGGCAGCGAAGGCCCATAGCGTGTTAGTATTAAGTTCCAAAAAAAACTTACAAACTACGTTAGTAGAAGAGTTTAAAAAAAACAGCATCCAATTAGGAAGATTTATCAAGCCCCATGTCTGACATGTAGCTTTATAAACCTATCCATTGTAGGCCCTTCTAACCTATCTGAAAAAACATTCAGAATGCTATTGCTGCTCCCTCTCACTCTGCGCATCATTGATGCCACTTTAAAGCATCACTCACAAGAACAAATCGAATTGCAAGCTCGGTTTATGATCGAGTTCTCAAATTTTACTACGGGGGATTCGCCAATGTAGCTCGCGATTTTTATTTATTTTTACGTTTTCGTAATTTGCAAGTCAGTGTCAGGTTTTATATTGATCATAATATGATTCGCAACCGTAAGAAACTACGTATTTACAGAAATGAATGAGTCTGCACCGAATTATAATTAGTAGAATCATGAATAACTCTGTAAGTTAGAATTTTCCTCAATGCCATGATTTCATGTCTCATTCATACAATAGGGCAGGGCAATAAGTTGTATTTATGATTTTTAGTGATTATAATTCTGTTAAAACACATTCGTTTTGGTCGCGAATTATATTCTGATCGACATGCAACTTGATACTTACCTGAAAATTGCAAAAAAAACCGTGAGAAAGTTTGAATTTCGCGGGCTAGAGCTTGTTCACTCTGAAATGACGCGCCCCACTACCGCATTTACGCACACAAGCAAATTTCAAATATAGTGCATCCATATTTGAAATACACATAAAAACATCATTGTAATTGGTCATTCGGTTGCCGGTTAGACTCCCGACTTAGGAGCACAGGATTTGTTGTCCAACTAATCATAATTGGCTTGAACGGGCGAGAGAGCGGACCTCTTGTTAATGTCTGTCTCCATACAGAGCGTTGTCGGATTTATCACGCGACTAGTCGACCGCGATGTTCGCATACAGATTGACTGTTCACGGAACAGTCGACGCTCCCACACAGATGAAGTGTCGTTATTAATATTTGCACTCACACATCTAAATCACCTAGTTAAGTAGTTGGAGCGCGTCATTTCAAAGTGGACAAGCTCTACACTGGCGCTTTCGCCAATTGGTCTCAAATCAAAACAAAATGGGACTCACCGATCATTTTCGGGTATGGCAAGTTCAGATTATCCATAATACTGATGAACTCCTTCAAAGGTTTCGTCAACCTGGGGTTGTATTTCTTCTCCTCCCACACCGTGGTCGCTGTCTGACCCCTATAGTCGTGCGCTGGGTACAGTTTGTAGTGGTCGGGTAGCGTGAAGATACGCTGATGTACCGAGTTGTATAGGGTTTGAGGAGAACCTTCCTGGAAGTCAGTTCGACCACATCCTCGGATTAGGAGGGTGTCGCCCGTGAATGCTAGGCCCTGAAACAGAAAATTTTGACATTTGAAAACTAAATCGACTTAATAAAATCGCTTTGCACAAGAGTTCCTTATACATATAGCAAAAGTGAGCACTAAAGGATTTTTTTTAAATTCATCTCCTAAAGGGAGTTAAATAGGGGATGAAAGTTTGTATGGAAGTTCGTAATTTTTGCCGATGGGGATGCCATCGGACGCATGACTTATATCTCTATATAACCGTGTTAAAAATATCTTCACGCATGAATAGTTTTTGTCTATTCATCGCCAACAGCGATTTTTTTTAAAGATTAATAATCTTTAAAAAAATCTCGATACAAATACAATATTTCTATTCTATCGCCGCTTTACATTATCACTGGACAAGTTGGAGAAATAATTCAGCACTCATGGGTATGTCCTGGAGTGGCCGTGGTAAGTAGGTTGTGTCCACCGAAGGACACAACACCGCTGTCTCCAGATGCATGTCTATTATAAGCACTAATTCTTGCCTATCACACTATCTATACTATACATCTTCTATACATATATATACATATACCATACATATACATACAGATAAATTTTTTGGGTAACCACTGAAAACCAGCGCCGTGCTGTGGGTCCCCTATACAGCATCATGCTGAGTGGAAGCCTTCTTGTCACAGTCATGACGTGCAGCTGTCGACTATTTCTGTTTTGTGCTCGTGATTAAAGATCTAGTTTGTTTGTTTCTTTTTATTAAATTGTTACCTGAGCTAATTTTTTTTTTTTGTATGCACGTGTTTCTGTGACAAATAAACCTATTTTTCTTTCTTCTTTCTTTCATAAATAAAATTGGAGTGTCTGTTTGTAATATTAAAATAACCGCTTTTTACTAAATGCATATGGATGTATACACGATACATATACCAAAATAATATTTACAATATAATATAATATATATCATATTTACAATTTTTGTCTGTCTGTCTGTTTGTTCCGGCTAATCTCCGAAACGGCTTGACAATTTTGACGGGACTTTCACTGGCAGATAGCTGATATTATAAGGAGTAACATAGGCTACTTTTTTATCCCGGTAACACGTTACTGTAGTATAATTTCCGACGTCCACGCGGGCGAAGCCGCGAGCAGCAGCTAGTAAACAATAAGAACTTACCTGTTCGTGACATTATGTGATAAAGCATCCGTTGTGTCACGGAGTGGCCGTCTCCAACAGTTTGTGTCCACTGAAGCACACAACATCGTTTTCTTTCAGATGCATGTCTTTCACAACACTACTCCTCACATAACACACTACAATCTAGATTAACTGACCTGTTCATGACAGATATAAGTAAAGCATCCGTTAGTGTGCCCCGGAGTGGCCGTGGCTAACAGTTTGTGTCCACCGAAGCACACCACATCTCCATTTACCAGGTGCATGTCTGCATCAGCACCGGAATCCTTGCCTATCACACTCTTGGTGTCGGGCAATATAGCCTTCAGCTTCCCTGTGCCTGTTATGTGGTCTGCGTGCATGTGGGTGTTCACTGGAAAGGACAAAAAAGTACACGGTAAATCCATCAATTATAGTATTGTAACGCCTGTATTCCGTAAATGGGACGTAATAAATGAAGGCATGTATTTAACGCGGCGACAAATTAATCTGAATTTGGGATTAAAATATAATTAAAGCCGGTAGCAAAAATAGTAGGTTGGCAGCTATAACGAAGAATAATTTTAAGTAGAATGTAGCAGCTTATTAATCAGTTGTTAGCTTAGTTTTAATTTGGGGGTGCCCCAAGTCCTGAGCTCGCTTCGCTCGCTCTTGCATCCTATCCCACTGTTAATATTAGTCGCCATGACATTATTTATAGTACCTCGCCTATGATTTTAATTGGCCCTGTTTAATATGATCACTACCTTAAAGTAGCAGTTTAAAAAAAAAAAAGTATTTCGAAGCTCATCTATTATGCTATTCACCTATTGCTAAAATATTTAATCGCTGCCAAGTTATTTTCTTTTGTAGTAAATAGTTAGCCGACCTTTAAGTTGTTAGTCGCCTGGAAAATAATTAGCGATAAATGAACAACAGTGTGTTTTTATTAAAGTCTTTCCGATTATTTCTGAAGAAAGAAAGAGCAAATAAACAAACACTGAGTAACCAAACCGCTCTGCGAGCGAACTCCCTTTCACAGAGAGAGGACCTGAAGCCGTACTATGACGCGTTAATACCATCATGGTTCCATTGAGAAAAAGGGATAGTGCTATCGGTCATATATAGCTCCGTCTCTCTTTCACGCTGGAACTATACGTAGCATGCCCAATAGAGAAACTTCTAGATTTATCTTCTCTTCGTAGAGTAGAGATAGAAGTGGTCAAGCTACGCATGCTGCAGTGAGAACGTTTTAGACTGATTTTACTAAGAAAGTTATCATACATAACATAACATAACATCACGCCTGTATTCCCCGAAGGGTTAGGCAGAGGTGTACCTATAGCACACCCACATTTCGCCAGTTATGTTTAAGTCCCATGTAATAGGGGGCGAGCCTATTGCCATCAACCGGCACAAATCCAGACTCCGGGCTGATACCGAGAAATTCCAGATGGAAAAACCCGATAACACTTTGCCCGACCCGGGAATTGAACCCAGGCCCTCATGCTCAGCAGTAGCGCTTGCGACCACTAGACCAACGAGGCAGTCAAAAGTTATCATGTCGTACCGTTAGTTTGTTATTTTAGGAGAAATTGTGGCGTATTTAAGTCACATGACCCTTTCATTTCGGATTTTCCGAGTGACATTGGGGCAGTTATTTTCTGGTTTTTCGTGATGGGGAATATTCACTCGCATAACTGTGAGTTTCTGTTCTGACTTCCTTACAAGTAAAAAGGATCAGAACACAGTTATTTTGAATATTGATATTCCTCATACAATTATTTAAGGAAAGGCCATGGTAATTATGTAGCGAGTTATGTATGTCTGAGTAATAGAATTCTGGCGAATAGAGCAAGAAAACGTTACCATCAGGAAAATTTATGTCAGAACAAATTATAAACGTTTCTCTTAGTTACCACGAACACGAGCATAAGTAGTGAGTAAAGAAAGAAGAAAGAAAGAAAATACGTTTATTTGCGGTACACTGCATTCAGGGTGCTGATGAGGCTGCCCCGATTTTGCAGCGCATCAGGAATGTTCGCCGAGTCGCATGTGGACTGTTTCTATTCTACTATGCGAAAGCGGTGTACATCCCTGGTGCGCAGGGTTCGGGCTAGCTCCAGCGGCATCCTGAGGACATTCGCGCAGAGGTTCCATTGCCAGTACCTGAAACATTGCTGTATGGTTCACATACTGAGCAATCAAGGTCGGTAATGTGTTTATGTGGTATTTTTATTATGTGTTTTTATTTATATTTTAATGCGTGTTTATTTTATTTTTAATTTGGTAAAACATTTTGTGCATAATTATGATCCTTGTTGGTCGAAATAAACGTATTTCATTTCATTTCATTACGCAAAGAAAAACACACAAATACAAAAAAGAAGAAAGAAGAAGAGAAAAAAAGAAGATGAAGAAGTCAGTTCATCACTACCAGTGGAATAGTATTATGTACAGTCACTAATCGGGGCAACATGCACAATCTCGCGCCTAAAGGTGATAAATTACTACACGAATAATGTTTACGCATGGTCATGGCTCATCATTATAATGACCAAATAATGTCGCTCTACGCATAACATATTGGTAGTTAGATCGCTTACGTAGTAATGACCAGGGGCCTAAGTCTAAGGTCTGTCCATTGTGAGTTTTTGACAGATTTGCCATACCAAATCTATCAAAAATTTACAATAACGAGACCATTGCAGCGTTTGTAAATCAATACTTGCCACCCTGCAATAGATACCTTCCTTTAAAAAAAAACTATTTCCAGCAGTTAACTACAAGTCTTACTTTACTAGTAAAATAGAAGATATACTCACTAGCATAAATCAGCTTGAAGCCCAACTCCTTCAAAAGCGCGGCATCTCTCTCGACATGCTCAAGCACAGGGTCGATGAGCACGGCATCACGCGTACGATTATCGCCCAGCAAGTATGTGTATGTACTGCTTACTGTGTCGAACAACTGGAATAGAAGAATAAAGAAGAGGTTACAGACAGTTAAACAAAAGAGCATCGAGCACAGGGTCTGTGGTGACGTATGATTGACGCCCACCAAGTAGGTGTATGTATTGTAGAGATGGTGGTGGTGGATGTGGATGGCGTTTTTGGTGCTTAAATGCAACCTTTATGACTGCTTTTAAAAGTAAATGGCTGAATAACGTGACAAACATTAATTTAGAAAAAAGAACAGCAGAGAAAAAATCAGTACGCCTCAGATTTTGGCTGACAAGCGAAGAGACAAGGAACAAATATAAAAATGTATTAACGTATAATCGCCAGTATTCTTAGCGTGTCGGTGGCAATCTTAATAGAGTCGGCCCAAAATTGAGCTATGAGTTTGGGACATTCAGTAGCGTCCATCAGTTCAGACACGCACGATACGATATTAAGTGTCCCATTGGTTGTTGAACAGCGCCAAATTTACACTCCAGGGCGGAAGTCATCTGTGAATCTCCACCTGAGCTGGTTTTCCTTGCTTCGGCCAACCTGGGTCCGCAGTCTATGTAAGACTTCCAGGTTAGCCAAAACAAGGCCAAAAAGACAAAGGTGCTAACAGGGCTGACTGCACAGGTTTCGCTGGTATCGCCACTCGTTGAGGCTATTTCAAAAGAAGGAAATAAATAATGGAAATACGGTTTATTGGCACAGGCTACAGGACTACTGCCAGGGTCGCGGATTATTGGAATGAGTTACTGTGACCCCTGGCACAGGCAACTGAAGGAACATGGGTGGGTTTTAGTCAGTAAAAGTCTGACACGCCCTTCCGCTCCGCCCAGAGCGGGAGAAGTTATTTGATGAATTCCCACCCAAAAAATAAAAAAAGACTGAATGGCAAACACTGCCATTGGCACAAAAAAATATTCTTAAAAGTGGATTGGTGATAGTAGTGATTAAAGCGTCATTATTACTCAAAACTGTCTATTTGTTCAAAAAGGGACGTTTGATTATGATACCGCTTTATCTACCGTTATCCTAATCACACTTGACAATTATGTATTGTATTCGAATTTATAGGGAACGCTGTGTTCTAACGCTTTTACTGATAACGACTAAATAACTTGACTTATTCAGAATGTACACAAGTGCTTATAGGTTACAAGTGCTACAACTCCTAGGCTGGACGAGACATTCTTATATTTTCAATTTAATAATAATACTAGGCTATTATTGTCCAACTGCCTATGCCCTGCAGTGGCAAAAAGCAAAGGCCTCTTCTCACACAGAGAAGGCACGAGCATTGATCACCACGCTTGCTCAAGACGGGTTGGCGATTACAGATTTAAGGCGCAGATATACGACTTTTAATGATTTCAAATTGAACATCACGTCTAAACAAAGTCTTATTTGTTTGAAAAAAATATAATTATGATAAACTAGACTATTTTCTTCGTAATTTGATATGTGATTATTTGAAATTATATTTTTATAACATAGTGTAATTAATTTGTAAAGTAATGTCTAAAGTGAACACAAAAATGATAATGACGCAAAAACTATCGGGCGTATTTTCATGAAATCTGCACCATCTAAAAGACAATTTAATGAACCAAATTTTTGTATACGGATTTTATTTGTATTTTGTTTGATAAATCAAGGTGGGTTGTTTTTGCGAATAAACTTGATGCGCGTTGAAGCCGGGTCTCTTGCGGGCGACGGGCGGCAGTGCATCGCTGACCAATGTCCGGATAGACGCTAACGCTCTGTGCAATTTTATTCGCTTAAAAGTTTCGCATGCTCCTCCCACTCGCTCAAGGTCGCTGGCACTTATGGTCGCCTTAAGTATATCTATAAGTCCAGGTTTCCTCATGATGTTTTTCCTTCACCAATGTCAGCAATGTCCAAGATAAACTCAGAAAGTACATATGAATAGTAAAGTCACATTCGTCTTGCCTGAATTGAAAACCACAACCTTGACCATGAGAGTAGTGGTTAAGCTTAAGACCTTGCCTCTCATGTATGAACATGAGAGGCAAGGTCTTAAGCTTAACCACTACTTACGCCAATCGACTAAATTTAAATTTACTCTGACATTATTAGAAAATAGTTTCTATTATTGGTTTGACAACGATGAGATCTGCGAGTGTCACTATATAAAGAAAAATGTATGACCAAGGCTTTCAGAGACTCAATGAAAACACAAATCATACATTATATTGGATGTTATGCTAACATTTTCCAGCTAACATGCAATAGACATGTATGAGTAGAGATTTATTGATGAATGAATTATGACATTTATTGTTTAAGGAACACTAGCGTGTGTGTGTTTCTCAAACAATAAGCACTGATTGTTTTTAATAAAACTATGATACAATCAATATTATAAGCTTCGTAGTTTATAATATTGCTTGTTTTATAAACATTCGTGTAAATATCACACTAGAGAAGAAAACCATATTCTTTGTTCTCGTTAACATAACATAACATCACGCTTATACCTATTTCTCGAAGTGATAGACAGAAGTGTGTAACACAGAGCAATTAATTATCTATGTTCCTTGCAGAGCAATGTGTATTGTCTTTGGTCCCTGGCCCTAACCTCAAGCAATGGACAACATTGTAAAACTGTTATTTTTGGGTACGAGGCTTTTGGCTACTTTGTATGTCTGTATATTTATTAATGTCATTTATTTGTAATGTGTGTTTTGTTTGTGCAGAATAAACTATTTTTCTTTTCTTTTTTTCTTTTTCTTAGTACAACCACTTTCTGCTGGCTAGGTTGGTGGTGGAATTTCATAAGATCCCATGTTGTAATTATGTAGGTATAATAAAGGGGTGAGCCTATGGCCATTATAAGTTCTTATTACTTACCTATATAAATTCTTAAAACTTTCAAACTATTTTATTCGCCATAATTAACCATGAAATATAAACTACAGTAATAGCTACATCCAATTATTACATTTTACGGTTGAACGGTTTAAACAGTTAATTTTACGGTTGAAAGTTTTTTTTTTCAGTTGGGTTTTTATTTTAGTCTAGGTTAGAGTTGATAGAGACCATGTTCTAAAAACACAAAGTCTGGCATTCCGGGAGTGACACATGCTTACGTCACTATCCAGTCGCCACTTTATTGCAACAAAACACGATTTATGGAAACATTTTCAGTCACCATTCTGTTAAAAAATATGTATAAACCATTTAAATTGTCGTTTCATTTTTCTAATTAAACGAAACAATTCAATTTAAACAATACCAACGTAATTGTTAGTTAAAACCTCTTTGTTTAATCGGATTCGCACAGGTAATAAAGGCGATTGGGGAGTTATTATTACACACTACTGGTAACACAGCGGAGTTGACGTAGGCTTGTGTCACCTCCGTGACCGGAATGCTATACCTGGCGAAGTATATTATTATACCATGATAGAGACAAAGTCGACGATGGAGTGAGCATACCCAGAAGAAGCCTGTTCACTCTCACTTCTCATTCGCTTTGCTATCAAATTTTCCTTACGTTACATACATGTAGTGTTTGGGATTCGAGTACCAATAAAATAAAAACCACTGTAATGCTAAGACGAACGTTTATTTTTATTATTTTTAAAGTTAACAATCTGTTTTCACACCGCACCATAAGTCGTCCTCTCTTCGTTTTTTTTCCATTCGTTCCTCTCTTCCTCCTCGTTCTCTCACTCACTCACTCAGTCCTTCACTTACGTTCCGTTCCCTCTATTACTTCCGCATTCATTCCCACATACATACTCTCCATTTTATCATAGTATTTGTACAGTAGTAAAAACTACTTCAATGAAACATTAAACTCTCGCTGAAAACAATGCATTTCCCATTCTACGCATGTTACCATATCAGATCATTATAATTATCGATTAAATAAACTGATATGTTGATAACCTTACAAGCACCTAAGATTTATTATTGCAACACGAAAAGTTTATATTAAACAATGGGTAGGTGTGTGTGGTAGGTGGTTGGAGATGAAGAGTTTATATAACTATTGAAAAAAACAAGAAACGAATGTTTTGCCGGGAGAGAAAATTTAATTTTCTCAAACATGCTTGGAAATTCGAGCATTATTTTGACAACCTTCTTCGAGATATATCGAAAATGCTGTACAGAGGCCGTAACTATGACGTGTTAAAGCCATCATTGTTCCAGCGTGAAAGAGAGACGGAGCTATATATGACCGATAGCACTATCCCTTTTTCGCAATGGAACCATGATGGTATTAGCACGTCATAGTATGGAAACTGGTCAAATACATGCGGGCAGCGGCCGGCAATATTAATATGAAAATCTATACCTGTCGTGTTTAGCGGCCGAATAAATTACCTACTATGAAAACTCTAAACTGACGTGTAATTTAAAAACAGAACGAACTTTTTACTTTAACCCATGGCAACCAAGGAGGTAACTTATCAAAGATTTTATTTAAATCTCTAACTGGCTTTGCAAATAGAACAAAAAGAAACAAATGAACATATTGGCGCGAGGAAAGTTATCGTTGTTCGTCGTTCATTCTAAAATTTATAATTAACAAGCTGACCTGACAGACGTTGTCCTGTTTTAACTATGAATGTCATTTATGTCGTTTAGTTTTAGTTTTGACTATTGACTAAAACTTAAACTATCGACTCATTTATCAACCGATCCATCTGTGTCAATCGCTGACAGTTATTTCAAACAACTGACAGTTATGTAAAATTAATATTGGCGTTAAGTTTTCTTAAATTTTGTAACGTTCCAATCAACTTCCTTATTTTATTATTTCATATGATCCTTCTCCTGACAATAATGAACACAACAAAAAAACAATTGTGAAATCGGTCCAGCCGTTCACGCGTGATGGCGTGACCAAGGGAAATAGGAATTCATTTTTATATATATAGATTTACTTAGTTTGAAATGTCGCGCATTATTTGAGAAAAGTACCTACTATAAGTACACAAGCCTTGGCCGATGCAGTAATGTACTATTTATTCATAACATAATATAACATTATCCCTTCTCTTCCGGTAAGTGTAGACAGGGATGTTTACTTGTAAATTTATTTTATTCTATAGATATAGAACCGTACCTAAATAGGTACGGATTATCTAGTATCCTATCACCTCCTACTCTAGTTAGTTGCTGCTACTAAGAATATTCTGATAGAAAAACCTAATAGGTATCGACATACCGATCTTGAGAAATGAATACTATATTAACCAGGTACCTACCTGCTTTACACGTTAAGTAAATTAGGTCCTATCACAACAGAATTAAAGAGATGTAAAAATATGAAAATCAAATACAGCTCAACAAACACAAGAATTAAATAATAATAAAAAAATTGTAGGCAATGTTTTAGTTCCCTTAAAAAAAAACATCTACAAATATCATTAATGTGCTTTTAATAAATTGTAACTTACTTTAAAATATTACTATTAGCTACAAACACAAGTTTAATAATTTCCTGATTTATTTTTAAACATAATGTACTTTATAATGTAATTTAATAAAGAAACACTTAAAAACCAATACACACCTGTCTAAAAAAGAAGTCAGACCCCTTATTCATGGTTGTAGACATCATTCGCACTCGAACACAACTCTTGGACAAAGTACAGACCGCACCGGCAACGCGCCAACCACCGAATGACAGCTGTTGCAGCATCCTGCGACAAATAACAGTACCATTGGCGTATTTGTACAAACATTGGTGTAATTTCATTAAGAGGGCGCCCTACGGTCCACTCCTTTAAAAAAATATTATCTCGTGACTGAAAAGGAATTATGAATAACGGCTTGTAAGGACTCGGTAAGTGTGTCTAGAATTTTCTAATACCTTTTATAAAGTTTCATATTGAGACACGAAGCAACAAAATCGATCTAAAGAAAAGCGGCCACATTCCTCTAGATCGTATTTTCCTTCTTAGTCACGACATAATATTTTTTGAAAAGAGTGGCGCTAGTGGACCGTTGTGCACCCTCTTAATACAAAATTAACTTTATTAAAATAGTCATAGGGTATCATTTCGTATTGATCAGGTTAGGCGAATATTTGGCCAAATACGCCAAGTGTGGCAGCATTACACAATCATCATTAGTTCTTGCACCTCAACTCAAAGATGTCGTTACTTGATATTAATTTATCTTGATAATAGATATAGATGACAGCTCATATCAGATAAGTAATATTAAATAAATATGAAAATAACAACGGTAAATAATTATAATTCTTGTTGATTAGGATGACTCAATATTGGGCAATAAAGTTGGTTACTATACCCGAAAGGTTTAGGTAATTAAATAAAGGTAAACAAATCGTAAAAAGGGATTTTTATAGTTGACACTTTCTTGTTTAAAAATACGTCACAACAAAATTAAAGTTATTTGCGATTTATACGATATTTTCCTCTTTTATTAATGTATGTTAAACTTTATCATTTATTCGTAAACTATACTCTTCGTACATGTAATTGCTTGAGCACAATTTTTTTGTTAGATTATAAAATAGTATAATATTTTGTAATCTGTCTATTGTAAAGAGCCCAAAAAGACAGGTTCCCTAAACCTTATAAAACATACAACGAATTAGATAACGTTGCTAGATTGAAGAGTACACCTGTGACGTAGTATGGCAACTGAAGTAGCAGGTATTACGTTTAGTCGGTTAACCAGATGCCTTATAAGTTGTGGATGAATTAGAAAAAATGTTTTATGGTGTCACTTTATTGCGGCTGCCACCATACCACTGTTAACGCAATTCAATTGAGTTAATATGGGCTCAAGTTAAAGGGTTTGTAGCCGAGAAAAACAATACTTTTAAAATGTCTGACCTAAACATTCTTTTGCCAGAGGCTTTAGCTAATGTGACTGCTGAGAATTGGAAAAGTTGCGAGGTTCATGTAATAAAAGAAGAACAGAAAATGTTTAAATTAGACAAAATAATTGATGATACCACTGAACGCTTTATTATTAATGTGACAGATAGTTCCTCAAATTCAGATTCAGAATAGAGCCTTTTATTATGGGACTCAAAATAATATGAAATTAACATTTGAAATAAAAGGTTTAACATCTATGAGTCACGTGTTTTTTTTTGTTTACCTTTATTTAATTACCTAAACCTTTCGGGTATAGGTACACATTTTTTTTATTTTAATTCTATTGTTTTTACACACAAATAAGTGAAGGCCTACGGTCGTGGGGGCAAAAGGACAACTGTGCGAAGCCGAAAATAAGTGATTAAAAAAATCGTAATAGGCCGTATAATCTTATAATAGTCCTAACTTGTGGACTGTAGATTTGTAGACCATTTTCTATTTTGTTAAGTACCTGGTGCTCGTTGATAGGCCTACACTGTCCTCCCATACCTATTAAGACTGTAATTTGAAAGCATTGTAAAGCCAATTATTTTTAAAACAGTAACCGTGGAGTTTCTTGCCGGCCCTTCTCCATAGGAAACGACCAATTGGAACCGTGCACCTAGCATCTGACGTTTCATAAGTGCCCATGTAGGTTTATTTGAAATAAAATACTTACATATTTTGATTTTGATGATTTACAGTCATAAAATAAACAGAAATACAATACCTTTTTTATTGGCTAAATAATATATTCGGTGAATAAGCATCTTTTTATGGTAATATGTGCTTCCTTTTACGAGTTCCGTACCCAAAGGGTGACGGGACAATATTACTAAGCCTACACCGCGCGCCGCGCCGTGCTGTCTGTTTGTCTGTCGGTCTGTCCGACTATCTGTCACAGGGCTGTTTCTCCTTAACTCTAATAGTTAGCTAGCTGATAGAATACGTATAACTATGGCCTCAATCATTGGAAATATTAAAAAAGAAGGGTACCTTGGATTGCCCACAAGGGGTGTCAAAGGAACTTCATGCAACTTCACTTGTGGAGGAACTAAAATAAGCCCATGATAACTATCCACAGTTGCAGATAATAATTATAACTGGGAAAGCAATAAAGAGCATTATGGCAGAAATATTATAAGTATAGTTACTAAATTACTTACCTACTGTTTCTGATCATTGTACCTACCACACACACAACACACACACAACACAACACACACACACACACACACACACACACACACACACACACACACACACACACACACACACACACACACACACACGCATGGAACATGGGGACTTAAACATAACTGGCGATTTGTGGGTATACTACCTATAGCCCTACCTATACCCTTCGGGTATTACGTGCGTGAAGTAAAGTTATGTGCTATTTATATCTTATGTGTGTAGTAAACAAATATGCCATGTGTATACCAAAGGCGATAATAGTGTGATAAATGAATAATACTGTACAGTCATTCTACTTGAAGTAAGATATGCTATTAAATACCTTTTCTCACACACTTACGTTATTTTATACATTTTTAATAAACACCTCTAAACCACAAGCGTGAAGACGAAAAAAATAAATTAAACTAAAATTACCTAAGAATTTACCTTAAATATTAAATAAGAGTCACAATAACACAATAATTATTCCACACTTAGAACACTATTCAGGAAAAGTACAAGAAGCAATGAATGCCCATGTCTCATTCTCAGCCATTTATTAAATCATTCAAGGAAAATTCATTAAGTAATACCTAATGAGAGTAAACAGTTAGGCACAACACAGGCAAACCACGAAACATTAATTATAGGTTTATAATAGAAAATCCTAACGTGCACGCCCCATAATCTCATTCAATTCTATAAAAAATATACAACGAACGAAATGTCCAGTCGTATTTTTATATTACTAATTGAATTAGACCGTGATTTTCAAAAGGACTTAGTTTTTGATAACACAGAAGCGTTTAAAAAACAATGGACTCGATTAGTTAAGTTTTTCGGGAGTTATCGTGACCACGCCAGGATCCATACATGCAGACACACGGAACGTCCACAGAATATTTTTTTAAACTGTTTTTATTATTTTAAATAGCAAAATGTCTTTTGAAAATAACATGAGTGTTGAAACTAGTGTTTTTAGGGTTCCGTACCCAAAGGGTAAAACGGGACCCTATTACAAAGACTCCGCTGTCCGCCCGTCCGTCCGTCTGTCTATCCGTCTGTCACCAGGCTGTATCTCATTAACCGTGATAGTTAGACAGTTAAAATTTTCATAGATGATGTATTTCTGTTGCCGCTATAACAACAAATACAAAAATTTAGAATAAAATAAATATTTAAGGGGGCTCCCATACAACAAACGTGTTTTTTTGTTGTTGCTTTTTTTGTAGATAATGGTACGGACCCCGTCGCGCGCGAGTCCAACTCGCATTTGGCTGGTTTTTTCTTGACGTTTGTGAGTAAATAATTCTACAAGTGCGATATGAAGTAAATAGAGACATTTTTAGCTCAAGGAATTACTTGTTCTTTGTAAAGCGAGAGTAGAGCACTAACTCACGCGCTTCGCTTATAAAGCGTGCAAATAGACCTGTGTGTGACTAATAGAGATGTGTGGAAAAAGAAGACATGCTTGAACAACCACAAAAAAGTAGGATAAGGGCAGGATGAAGAGGATAAAGATGCATCACTATTATATCAAATAACGAAGTCCCCTCGCCGTATCTGTCTGTCTGTCTGTCTGAACGTGATAAACTCGAAAGCTACCGAACGGATTTTCATACGGTTTCCATCAGCAATAGACGGAATGATTCATGAGGAAGATTTAGGTGTATAATTAATTAAGGTTTTGTGTAAATTGGCTGAAATATGACGATGATTGTTGCAGATGTCGGAAAAAATCAAGCCGACTGGGAGCTTTGCTGGCGTGCGCCGCGAAAACATTGGATGTTTGACACACACATAGTACGTTCCCGTGGGATATTTTCCGACATCCACGCGGGCGAAGCCGCGGGCAAAAGCTAGTAAGTTCATAATAATAAAGGCTAAAACTCAAAATGGTAGAACCTAATAATAATAACACAGCAAAAAAAATTAACCATACACATAAGTACATACCTTATTTTCAAACTGAGTCTAAAAACAATATTTTTCAAACTTTTATTACCGATTGCCACAACCTCAGTAAACAGTATACATTACGATACTGCACTAATGGGTCGTTGATACGCTAAGAAGAAGAATTGTAATAATTATTGTTTCTCTTTTATGACATAGCAGTGCACTACTTAGCAACATGTTAATGGCAACAATAAAGGCGACATTGCACAGCAGTCCAAAGTTACGCACGTGTAGGTTAGCTTCGCTTTGTATGAAAAGGGCATTGGGCAAAAATTTATAGGGTTTTTATTGAACAAAACAATAATTTTCATTTAGCTACAACTTTTTACTAACATTTTTTTTATTTTATGGGTGTGTTATTTAATAGACTATTGAGTTACATTGGTTTCATTAGTGGTAGACATTTGGACCACTTTTGCCCATTGTCTTTTAGGCGGGATCGTTCACTGTGACCCATGGCCAAGATACGCGCGGATGCTTGGTTAGCAAACAAATGAACCTCACAGCTAACGTGGCAAACCGGCCGTGCACATCCTGCGTAGCAGGTGGACGCTACTGAAGGTGCCAAGCTCGTAGCCAAATTTTTAGCTGACTCTATATATATTGCCATCAACTCGCTAATGCTACGGCTACATTGTCACGATAACGCGAACCAGACTTCGCACGCTCTCTGTTTTACAGCGAGACGTTCGAGCAGTGTGCGAGAGAGAGCGTGCAAAGTGTAGTTCGCGTTATCGCGACAATGTAGCCGTAGCATAAGAAGTGGATGATCGGCTTAATAAAGGACCACACGCCAATTTGTAAACTGCACTGTCATGTTGAATAAACAATTGCAAGTGAATCAAACTGTTAACAATCAGTGAGAAATATGAGAAGTATACAATGAATGAATGGTACCCCACTACGCAAAATTTATATATTATATTTATTTATGTAGATTTACATTTATACATTTACATTTTATTTTCATTTTTATGTTTAAAAAAGATTTTTTTTCTTCATAAACTTTATTACTTCGTGATAAATACCTGTTTACCATTGTGAGTTAAGCACCTCCCTTCTAGTTCTCTCTATTGAGAGGCAATAAAGTGCGCGCAAAATAAGTCTGCGCGCTGCCGAAATCTGAAATAATGTATTCTGTACCTTACCTAAGAGAATTATGAGACGAAATGTAAATAAAAACTCCGAGTGTTTACAACAATATCGCTATAGGATTTTCTGTCAATGTGGCTCTTATAATAGGAAATGTTTCAAATGTGGATAATTATTTGTTTACATCGAGTCTTGCTACCTTAAACATACCTTATTGTGTATTTGTTAAGTAAGCCATGATGCTACAATAATAGGTAGGTAACACAAAATAATATCTTATCATAATACTTCAGTATTATCTCATTATTTTCACTATCACTAGTTAACTGTGCCATTGCTACCATTAATCATTGGGTACGTCTTTCATTGACTTGAATGTGCCCTGGCGGCTGAGAGTATGTCACGCTCACTCAAATGTCTCGCTGGTGGTGGCGTGTGTGTTGGATCATTAAGTTCCCTTCAAAATGGTTGAGCTGAATGGTGCTGATCTATACGTCATGATCGTGAACGGGCGCCGTCAGTACGGACTGGTCATCTCTTATTTTAATATCAGATTTTTTGTTGTTTTTATCTTTTTGTTAAAAGCGTCCCTTTTAACGTGCGTCTTTCTACAATTCTACATCGCATGTATAATTTCGGGTAATTCCACTTTGCCCCACCAAGCCCGCCACCCTGGTGTGGCAAAGTGGACTGCCTAAAATTTTGCAGTGGAATATGCCCCACTATTCTGATTTGATGGGGCGGATAACACTAGCATAAACACTTTGTGGATTCTGCCCCACTAGGGTTGGCACCTCAGGATTTGTGTATGAAGGTTAACATGTATTTTTACATTTGTTTGTAAAAAAAATAACAAACAAACAACAACCCAACCCGTTCGACATCAGGGGCACCCCGAGGTTCGGTTGGTTAGGTTCCTTTAAACCCTTTAGACAGAAATAGGAGCCCCGCGGAGCGGGGCTCCGTCGACCTGCTTATTAACCCTAACCCACGCCGGACGACGTCAGGGGCACCCCGAGGTTTGGTTGGTTGATACATGTTAACCTTCATACACAAATCCTGAGGTGCCAACCCTAGTGGGGCAGAATCCACAAAGTGTTTATGCTAGTGTTATCCGCCCCATCAAATCAGAATAGTGGGGCATATTCCACTGCAAAATTTTAGGCAGTCCACTTTGCCACACCAGGGTGGCGGGCTTGGTGGGGCAAAGTGGAATTACTCATAATTTCAACATGAATGTTGTACCTACCTATGAATGTTTTTCAACCTTTTTTATGGTGTGGCCCTCTTAGTAGGTATGGAAAAATATTTAGCGACCCCCTATCATCCGCTATTTTTTTATGTTAAAAATATTGAATCCGTGCATCATTTTTACTTATTTTCACTATAAGGTATCGGCTAAAGGAGTAATTAAGTAGGTACCTAAAACAGACATATTTTTACATCGACTGCGAGTCTGTCACTTCGGCTAACCTTTTGTTTAAACAGAATACCACAATTAACTTCAGAACTTCAGATTCCATTTGCAACCTCCTACTCGTGCAATGTAACGTTTTCGTCGATGGCTCAAATAAAATGCAAATGATTTAACACAAAAACGGATCTGTGATGGAAAAAATTGGTTATACAGGATAAAATTTTAACCAGTGCGCAAACTGTAACTATGTATTCAGCACATCATTCTAGACCCTAGAGGGTCTAGAATAGGGTTTTTTGTGAGTGTGTGTTTTTTGATAACTATCAAAAGAAACATCTGCTGTTTCATAGAAAAGTGCAATACCTACGCGGTCAAAATGTTTGGAACAACGAATTAAAAAAAAATACAACTGACGAAAAATTTCTATGCTAGGGGGTATAGAATCTTATGCTGAATTCATATTTACAGTTTGCGCACTGGTTAAAAATGTATTCTGTATAACAAGAAACAGGCGCAACCACCACATTAATGTGAATGGATGCGCCTGTTACTCGTCACATTAATGATTCATGTGGCTTGTAGGTATTTGTTGATTTGTGTTAACCTAAGCCCTAACCTTTAGTTAACTTTTTTTTAATACTTAAATATAACTTTATAACTATTATGGTTTCATATTTATATGCTTTAAATTTTAAAGTAAAAGCGACCCCCTTAAAGAGATTTCGCGACCCCCTATGGGGTCGCCACCCACACTTTGAAAAACAATGATGTAACCAATATTTTGCTTTAAAAGAGTGTCCGTGGAGTTTCTTGCACATTCTTCTTCATAGGTACCTCTACCGACTACGCTTGGGAATAGGCCACTGTAGCTTCATCTTTCTGACTGACCGACCCCTTAACAATTCAAAAGTGCAAGTAAATGATTTATTTTAAATAAGTGCTTTGTGTTTGACCTTGAGTTTGATTGCTGTAGCTGGGCACAAATTTTTAGAACCTGCGTGTACTGTGTCAGTTACAATTGTACTTAACAAATAGTAAGTTTGCCTCTGCATTCAAGTATCAAAATCATTCTTAAATAATTTCTCCTTTCCAAAACAAGATGTAACTTTACACCCAGGTTTGATACATTGTTTAAATGTTAAAGTTAGTTGGTGCAACTCACTCTTATAGCTAAGCCAGGTCATAATTTTTTTTGTATTAAGAATATAGGTGTAAATACAAAACTAACTTGAAAACAGTCTTTGTTGTGAAGAACAATGGAGATAACTTATTTGAAATAAATTTGAATGTTTAAAAGAGACACTTAAACGAAAGAAATTGAATTAATTATCTACGTTTTTTTTAACTTTTATATTATATAATTATGAGTATAAAAATAATGTTTACTAAAAATTTATTTAACTACTTTGTTCCATAGCTTCGTTCTAACAGATTAGGAAATTGTTGGTTGGATTGGTTTAGTATTGCCATTTTATATTTATTTTCCTAAATAGTAGTTATAGCGTAATTGTCAGGTGTTGTTATCATTTTTAGTTTGTTATTATATTAACAGAGAGTAAATGAATAAATAACACATTTATTTTGTCATACCTATATCTTAATCTGTGTTCTTACTTATACAAGAATATTGCAGCAAAGTAGGAAAAATATCAAATGTTATGGCAATTCTGAACAAAAAAAAACCTCATAAAATTATAGCTTGGTTGTTGACATTGCCAACTGTTGACAGTTTACAACTCTTGCTTGACCAGAAGTTTGCGCTGTCCTGTGTTGTCCAAAAGTTCGACACTGAATATCTATTAATCTCATCCTTTTCAAAAAAAAAAAACATGATGATCAAGATATTTTTCATTTAAAGATGTAGTAATTTAATTTCAAATAAATCAATGTATGGGAAGCTGCCACTGTTCTTTAGTATTAAAACAATCTCTGGTAATTATTCCGAGACATAATAAATGAATTGAAGTCATACTACATGACACTCCCTAACTCCCTATGCAAGAAAACTGAATACAATAAAAAAATCGGTGTGAGTTGGTTTGGCACTCACGAAAATTGATGTGTAAACATGTGAGCTCGCATCAGTTTGGTTCACGCGCTCACATAGACACGGGTCTTACGCTGACGTCATCTGACGCTCGAAGTCTTACGCTTACGCGTCTGACGCTTGAAGTCCCAGCTAGCCCCTACCGTAGACCGAGCGCTAAGATGTTTACACATCAAAAATGCAATGCTATTGATTAAAAGAAGCGTTAATCAAAAACTGGTGCAATGAATAAATTATCACAAAATATTGAAGGCAACAACTGGCTGAACCACATCATGACAAAAATCGTTTCTCATGAATCAAGTACTTAATATATGAAACACCTTTAGCTAGCGGGCTATAACAATAGAAAATCAATTGTGTGTCATTAGCGATTCTTAATAAGTTAAAACACTCATAAACTGTTCAAACAAATGTGACTTGAAGGAAAACATAATAGTTAATTACACACACTTACCTGACTGTAGTAAATTGTAAAATAAATACAATTTATGACTGAACTGTGTTATATATTGAGCAGTTTATTTGATTTCCAATACATGAACAATGACATCACTGATAGGTTTAATCCTATAGCTTCTTCAGTGAGATAAGTAAAATAAACTTTTATAAATTGTTGGAAATGTTTATTTTCAGAATCACTTTCTAGAAATATGCTTTTAATAATGGGGAAATTATGAGTGCAGCAACAAAAGTTTTCTTTAGCACCTACAACCTAACGTCTGTTTTTATATGTAGGCAACGAGTTAATAGCAAACAGCTTTAATTATATTAATTCATCATCTTTACTATTCCAACAGAATATCAAAAACCCAGAGTCAATTTACGAACTTAAATTAATATGACTCAGAGCTACCGATAAATATATTTACTTCTGAATTGATAACTCAAGTGACTAATGTTGTAAGTGAGCTACTAAGCGAGCTCGGGACTTAGGGCACCCCGACTCGGACAGGTTAGGTTAGAAGGGAATGGCGGGGTCTAAAAGACCCCGCCATCCCCTTCGTGGTTATTTTTTTTAAACCACCCAGAAGTAGGAGCCCCGCTAAGCGGGGCTCCGACGACTACGCTGGTCATTATTCATAATGCGCGGGCATTATGAATAATGCCCCTATTTATTACTTGGTCCATAACGTTGCTTAAGAATTATCACCATGCTGCGTCATATTAACAGTAGCTCGTTTTACAATATATATTCGCTTGAAAACCATTTATTAGACGCTAAAAGTTTGTCGCTTACCTATTAATTATTTAGACAACTAAATATATTTGAAGACGAGAATGACATTTTAAAGAAGCTGCCTTAATTAGCACCCTTAATAATGGACCAGACTCGTGGATCTTCTAATGGACCGTTTAAATAAAAGTTTTAATTATATTACTGTAATCGCCACACTTAATAAATAAATTGGTTGCAGTATGACTTAATAGCTCCAGAAAAAGCAAAACTACTTCTTCTTGAGCTATTAAAATATCCTTTTAAAATGGCCCATCATCTGAGGATCTGTGTCACTTTTTATAACACTCATTGTAAGGCGTCTTTGCCAGAATCGGTAAACGATAGTTGAATTTAGACTGTATCTTTGTTTTTATGTTAATTTCTAGCAGAAGTAAAGAATGTAATTAATAAGACTTTAAAGAGATTTTCAAAAACATACATGATCAAAACATTACTTACTTGAAGGCGATTATGGACCACCACTTGTTAAAGGCCTGTTCAATATAAAGAAATCTTATGCTTGACAACTACTTATCAATACATTATAATTATAGAATCATCATTATCACAACGTAAGTTCAAAATAAATGATAAAACGGCAAGATTTGAGCTAGAGTGCTAGCTGTGACAAACAATAATATTTTTGATGATTGATGTTGACTTTTCTTGACATTGACAGCTGACACAAGTGACGACTGTGACACAACTGCACTCTGCACATACTTTGGCACATACATCCTCCAGCACCACAGAACACAAGTGCCAAAAGTGATGAGACAAAAGTTACTAAAAATAAAAAGTATTTTTTTTATTAGTGTGAACGTCTGAATTAATTAAAACCGGTGTCTTAATTAGATATAGGTAACAATAGAACAGTAAAGCTTATTTTTTTCAATGAAAATGTTTTTTAGAAACTTATAATCAACACCTTTTTATCAACATAACCTTCCCGTAAGTTCAAATACTGGCCATTAGTTTTATAGACATGTTTTGACATTATTGTTTTTTAAGTGAAGGCTATTTGCTATTGGAGAAGAAAATGCAGTAAAATGCAAAAATAAACAACGTTGTATAAATATTTAGAATTTATATTAATAATTCCAATGACTATATTTAGAGACATTAGAGGTAAGTTAACATTATGTATACAAAATTATTGCACATAGGATACCCATATTTAAAAAATATATCATTATCATGAGTAATCAACTAGTCATAATATAATATTATGAGATTTCATTGCTCTTCATTTACAAACATCTGAATGAGCAAAGTTAGAAACTATGAATCCTAGCGCAGTTGGTTTGGTTTAGCTAAGCCAAAAATATGTTCCAAAACTTTTCAATGTCAGTTTTGTATTATACCTAATAATTTTAACTAACTTTTTGCTTATTTCAATTGGAATTGATAACATCACAAATTATCATCCATCTAAATTAAAATCAATATTTAATATCGTCATGTTTTGCTTCAAATAAGTGTGTTCTCGCCTTTAGATACACACATTCAGAAACTTGTACTTGGTTGCGTCTCAGGTGGCTGATTTGTTGTATTTCCTTCTCGGTTTTTTTCCTTGAATTCTTAGTTCTATCTTTCTCACTCTATGCCTCAAATGTAAACGTCATTGACCTCTTTCATCCCCACTCTTGTCAGTCAATATTTCGCTCTTGTATGTACACAAACCGATACTAGTGTGCGTTGGAACAGGCATTGCGTCTGTGCAATGTATTGATGTAAACATTCTCTTGTCATTTTATTTCAGTGCGTTTGGAGGATCGTATGGAAATCTCTTCACGGCGCATCTGAAAAACATGTGAACAGCTGTTTTCGTTAGATTTAAAATTATAGTGGACCCTCGATGTTTGTATTTTTATTAAAGTTTTTTTTTGAAAATTAAGCGTCAAGAAAAGTGCGACAAAAGTCTTTGTTTATAGAAGTGTGGAAAAAAGGTCAGTTTTCAATATTTTTACTTGTAATTTAGAACATAAATTAATTAAATTATAAGAATCTGTTCAAGTCAAAATCGGTCGTAAAGTCATAACATATTGTGCCGTTTTTTGTGAAAACAAAATCCAATTTCGAAATCAAGCCTACATTTTCGTCTACAAAATTAGGTGAGTAATAAAAATGCAACCGTAAACAGTGCCTAGTTAAAACACCCAAGTATTTTTTTAAGTACTAAGTAATGAATAAAACCGGACTAGTTGCCTATGACGCTGTGTACAAACAACTTCCTTGTTCTAGGTAACTGTGCAGAAGGGGATAAAATACCCAATCGAATTTATCGACTGAATGGGCTAGTTTATCTTTAGGGTTGTTCCGCATGAGCAAATTCGAAAAAACAAAATATCGATACCATAAATTAACCTTCACCTACCAAAAAAAATACATTCTCCCGCTCTTTTTATCTACAGATCCTATATAAAACAACGTACCTATGACTACATCATTGTCTAACATGCTTCTAATTAGCATGATGTAATCTTTTTTCTGTGCCCCGAACGACATAGCCAGCATGGGTGTTATCGATTTTGACCATGACCCATATAATTCTATTTGCGCGCGTATCTTCTACTTCCTCATTACAAAAACGTGTCCAAATTGTTTTTACCAATCATTGGTTTAGTGCTTCTGTTATTGAGCAATTAATATTATGATAATGGAAGCGATTCCGTAACAAGTGTCTTCATTACTATTGCTGCATTTCTTTATTGCTCCATATGGGAAAACATGTTACCATTATTGTACCTAAGTAAGAAAAAACTAAAGTAGATACTTTGAAGGCTATCTAGAATATAACTAGAAGATAGAGCGGTTACTAAATATTTGTAGCTGATCTGTTTTTTTTTTTTAAAGGTGCCTTTATCTTAATCTTCCCCAAAAAAATATCGAGTCAATATCTTTACGAACAATTTCATCTTTAATCAATTATTATGAATATTTTCTTACATTTTTCGTCTTCATTTTCTTACAGCTAATCAGCTGAAAGGATGAATGAAACAATACATACCTACTTGTAGTTTTTTTTTAATCTTGGCTCTATCAAATCTTACCACAAAGGCGATAAATTCCCGCGCATTGCAACATCGCGTTCAGACAGAAATAGTGAGCCGTCCTTGTGATCGTCGTGCGAATTAAGTAAAACTCATTCTACAGATGTTTATTAGAACATTTTTTATTGTACGTATAGCCTGTAGCAGCTTGTTTAAAACACTGAGGAAGTCCTTTTGTTCCCGCAATATCCACTAAAGTCGCAGATTAAAGTCTAAACATAGTTTTTCGGCAATCATTACAGTTGACTCCGTACAAAACTTTGTCTTGTTTGTTTTCAAGTTGAAGAATAAGTAGTTAACTATATATTTTTAAACCGACCAAGATAAGTCCAATATGGCAAATTCAACGCATTGATAAACTTTCTACAATTTAGGTTTACCCAACGATTATGACTGAAACATGACGCAGCAAAACAAACAGGAATTGCACATGCCATACCAAAATAAAGCGTTTCATTATCAGTAAACGTTGAAGGTGTCTGTAAACAAGGCAATGCAAACGAGTGCTGGTTCTAATCAGTAATGTCTGTCGCACGTGTTATGCGTCCCACGTATTTCAATGTTTATCTCCGACGACCTTCAAGATCCGCGTAACAACATTAACATCACAATCCTAAGTTCCAATCGCAGTAAGCATACTAAGTTTGTTGAACATTGTTGTTTCGAAACCAAAATTCCCTTTTTAAACTGAATTTGGAAACAGGTAAAATGAAAGGCCCAAGGAGGAACCCCTGAGGAACAACTGATTTTTCTGGGCTAATCAATATTCGTATTTAAAATTAAATAAGTAATTGTTAGTAAACATAAGTAGGTAGGTATTTCGACTTGGTGTCATCTCTGTGTCGGCTTAATATTTTATAATGACCAATTAATTATAAAATCCTTCGTTGTTTGTCATTGAGACGTTAAAACAAAATTATCAATATTATTATGTGCCTAATTATGATTCATATGATTTCCTATCATTTGGTGTAATAAAATTAAATGAACGCACAAATGAAGCGCAATTGAATTGTAAAAACAAAACATTAACTACCTATGACGAAAACTAACAAACCAGTGTGGTGGGGGAAAAAACGTGATTATTTCCAGTCACCTTTATTTACAAATTATTCTATGATTTTAACATTAAACGCTGCGCAAAAAGAACTGCGCAGTATAAACTCGCGCTGTTAGAGATTCATAATTAGTTTTTGTAAACCTTTGTCAATGTTAGCAAAGGACACGTGAACGATCTCATTTTGTCATCAAATATTGGCTACGCACGTTCCGAACATTGTTATTTTGTATTTTTTTCCAAAGCGATTATCTATTGTATTTCGCACTTTTTCACGAATCGTTCACACAGTTAAAACGTTTTAGTTCGCATTTATTGCGATTTTGTTTTCATTCATTTCAAACTTCTATCAATCAACTTAGCTTATACGCAGTCCATTTGCGGACATAGGGTTCTTGCATGTTGCGCCACAGAACCCAGGTTTCCAGCTTCTGCATCCAGTCCGTTCCAGCTGCCTGTATAAAGGCACCGGCCCATTTGTAAGGATTCGCTGCTAACCCTAACTTTATTATATATAAAGCCGAGTACAGTAACCCTTCGGAAAAATCCCCATTCCAATTATTACCCATGCTTGGCTCTACATAAATTACAAATTAATCTCTTGATGTTCGGTCGGACTTTCGAAGCCAATATATTTTCGATCCAGACTTTTTAAGCAATAGATGAACATTAGACAAAGTGGTTTAGCCTAAGTGTGGTAGTCGAGACGTTAGGTTCGCCGCCCTTATCGTCGCGGCGCCTGGCCCGAAGGGGTGGCCACTCTGTAGATGAATTCTCATTTATACCACAAAGGAAACCTCGGCGTCTACGTTCCTTTGTTTGCTTCTGAGCAATCCTATGCGCAAACAAATGCACATGCAATGAGATGCTGCTTACCTTGAGCAAAGATAGAAAAATGGATACTATTTCTCGCAGGTGGTGCTAAGAATAATAGAAACTGACGAAACAAAGTTTGAATAGAGAAGACTTTACTTACCTAGATCTAATGACAAAAAACAAATTTGTGTTTTGCTGATGATATAGTTTGAGTATTAATCATTGAGATTCATTAGCAAACAACTAGTTTAATTAAAACAAAACTGCTTACTCTATAGAGAACTATAGGTACAATATTTTGTAGAAATTGTAGAATAGTTATTTCGATGGAAATTGACTTGCCCCTAGCTGCTGCAGAATTACTTCTACTTGGCTGACACGCAAAGCCTATCAAGAGTCAAAATATTAAATATTGATTCATTCTGGTCGTGGAAGGCACGGAAATGCCACTTGAAGTCTAGTACGACACGACATAGATACAACTGGTTCTAGTACTAGAATAAATAATTATTTGTAGTCGCGTAGTGTTGAGCAATATGCACTATTAATTTTATTAGCCTCATTATTTCAACACATGCAGGATGTGTGTAGCGCTTTGTCTTGCACTATCTCAATAAACATCAAGAACCTGATATAGATATTAAAGAATATCTATGTATAGTGCATATTATGAATAATCACAATCAGAACTTTATCCATTAGATGTAGGTAATAAAAAAAGAACAAAGGCGTTAAATATGTTGTGCAAAAATACGATTACAAAGTGTTCCGGCCTTGGTAGACTCTCGCTTTCGGAACAACCTTACTGTAACAAAATTAAAAACTAAAAATAAATCATTAGCGCTAAAAGGTTGCTATTTATATATACTCGTAGAATAGGATAGAAATTCATCGTACTATGTCAAACAATTTGGATCGTATGATACCATTTCCTATCAGGGATCTTATTGATGCTGTAGCACGGAATGCCCCAGGCAAAAACCTCAAAATAATAACAGAGTCTGCAAATTAGAAGAATATCTAAATATGAAGATGAAAAGTACAAAAGGCTAATGCATAGAGTTACTTAATTATTCTTTCACATTATGTAAACAATAACTAGAGCGGAATTGGTTAACTTTATTACGATGTCCAGAGCAGTGGTGCAAGTTGTCCAAAACTTTGGTGGAAGTTGTACTAATTCACAAAGGGCAAATGTGAGTTTATGAACACGACACGAAACGCGTTTATAATGTATGCCATGACACGATCAGTTCCGGAATTAGAAAGGGATATTTAATTTGAAACAAGTTAAGGTAGCTAAAGAGGCTGGTAACATTTTTATTGCGTTCTTCGGAATTTTTACTCACGACTTTTCGTCGGCTGATAGTCGTTTTAATATACGAGGTGGATTGGTACAATGAGAAAGTACGTCGGATACAGGAACTAATAATCAAAACTGATATATTCAGTTAACTTAGAGTTATTTATGAGTACAGTTTCACGTTATAAATCTTCCACGAGCCAAGGCTTCCGTCGCGCTACGCCGTGTTTTTTTAATATAGTCTGTCAGGCAAATAAAAAGGTAAGGCTACACGTAATGTACGTTTAATTTACTATCGCATTACATATCCGCGATGTTCATGATGCTTTGCACAATCAATGGCCGCCAGTTAGCCAACATAGTCGCTCGCAACAGCATTATACGCGCGTTGGAAATGTAGAACGGGATTTATGTCATACGTAATGCGTGGTTATAGCAATAAACGGCTGTCTGATGTCATGTTTTATTGATATTCCACGACGCTATTTGATATGGCATGTAAGAAAACCTAGAGAAACAAGATAATAAAATAAATCATGCTTTAAAAGATTCATGTATTTCGAAGTCGGCTTAGATGCATTATTACGAAAGATAGAAGAAAAATGTCTTCTTTTATACTAAAATTGCAAGCAAAGTTAGAAATCCCTTGTGGAAAATATAGTCGGGACGTGGTAGAAATTTTTTACGCTATTGTCTGGTAAGCCAGCTGAATTCTATTAGCCTTGACTTTATCGTTCATATTACATTCCGCCAACAGTTTCATAGTCGACAAGCATCTAAAGAATATTATAATCGAGCTGTACTTGAATGTAAACTTAATCATTACAACACAATGGCCAATCGTGTGTCCCTTTAGTTCGGTAAGGTCATTTTTTGTGGTCTTTCTTGCGGGTCTTGCTTGGAGCCTTTGGGCTCTTTACATGACATCTACTGTGTATATAAAACCAATGAAAACGTAAACACAGTGAATCATAAGTTGTTTTTTTACAAACGATTAACAGGGAGACGTTAATTTTAATCATTCAGCCGAAAGACGTCTACTGCTTATACTTATTATTATTGGTCGCATCAAAACCTCAGTCCTACTGAGCAAATTGTCGTTTCAAAACTCTATTGTGATTGTGAGACAAGGCACTAATTAAGTTTAATGCACATTTGAACTCGACCTTGGCTGCAGTCACGAGTCACGAAGTCTCGGAACAGCCCGTGGCCCGACTATACTTAGTATTGAGCAACATCCCTTCTAATATTGTTCCTAGTGCTTTAGTTTCAAGCAGAGTGGAGTGGTGTGAAGAATTTCAATTAAATTCAAGCTGGAGTACCTAAAAGAAAGCAAAATAAAGTTGGGGATCGATAGGAACTTAAAAAAGTTAAGGCGTGTCCTAACTTTGGAATGAGATAATGAAATATAGTCTGTATTCCTCTGTAGAGAGACGAGACGAGTCTTTTAGAATATTTTTAAAGGGGAAATTAATGGGCTAGACAAGACATTCAAAATAGTAAATGTAGATTTATACAAATAAAATCCTCTAGTAGAGACTATCGCTGAAGTTTCAAGTAGGTACTACCCCTGCTAGGTTTGCAATAGCAAATACCGATGAGGTAGCAGAACCACAACGCAATAATTCTAAGATTTCCTCACTGTAATTTTGTATTATTTTCGCAGTTTTGCCGCAAGATTACTATAAACGCAATAAACAATATCAGTATCGCCCTCAGTAAACCTTCGTTTTAACGCATGAATGGATAAGAAGTAGGTATCAAAGCGAGTCGTAAAGTATAATAATTATTATTGAATCGCCTCATAAAACACACATCACGAACCGGGCCAAATATACTTTTTACGGTCCCATATCACGAATCTAAACCGATCGATAACTTGTTGTTGAAAACAAATTTCTACGATTCTTAACCTTAGAAGCATTTTTAACGACTTACAGTTAACACTTTTAAAGCCAAATATTATTCAGATGCATTTTTTCAATCAATAATATCTAGCTAGCTAACGTAATTAAAATAACCATTACGTAGATAATGCTCTTGATATGTCTCATTTTGCAATGTTGGAATGCTAATTCATCTGAGAGACTCCTATCACTGTGATTCCTTTAAATAATATTTAGGTTCTGAGCAACTCATGCAAGTCCTTGAGCAAATATTCCGGTCTGTTGGTTTATTGCTTTACGTACTGTGTATTTATTTAGCCGGTTGTGCATGAGTTCAAGCGAGAAGGAAACGCCGCTCATTAATATTGACCAATTAATTAATTTCAAACTGAGCCTTCGATGGCGCTTTGATTGTGTAAGTGATAGCGATACTGGAATATTCATCATGTTCTTCATTTGTTGTCAATCAACTGCACAATACTGTAACATTAGATCATAATTGCTTTTTTTTATGGGCTGCCTTTTCGATATTAGGTACGTTACTTAGTAGTTGACCCATTGGCAATGAACCGACAATTATTGTCGAGGACTCGAGGTTCTAAATTATCGTACGATTTAATCGAAACAGTATTATTATAATTTGATGCAGTATCAGAATTAAGCGTAGTAAAAACTAAGCGTGAATATTATTTACATCATTTGTCTTTGTTACAGACAAGTTGTTAACAAACAAGAATCATAGGTGTCTACCAACATGCCGTCGCTTCTAGAAGCTCTAGAGCGGAAATATGGCGCGAAGGGCGAGGTGAACCCTCCGATAGATGACATGCCAGTTGCGATATTTGTGCCGAAGCGCTCCCCTCGACTGAGTGTGCCCACGCTACTTGTGCTCAATGACTGCGACATCGACTGCGCAGGAGACGCCTGCGCCCTCGCCGATAAGTGTGCCGATGTGGTCGAACTCGATATAGCCAAAAACAAACTCGCCGAGTGGGAAGAAGTAAGTTACTGCTAAGTTCATCATAGATTATAGATAATAACCTCCTTGCCAACTATTACAGCAAACAAGCCTCTGCAATAAGTACACCATTCCCACAGTTACGACAAACTATACCAATTATTGGCAGTTATTTCCGCGGTGTTACGTTCACTCCTTAATAACGTACGACTGACTTAGAGTTTTACTTCTAGGTTTTTGCAATACTGGAACAGACGCCGCGAGTGAGGTTTCTAAACTTGAGCTTCAACCGTCTCTCGGCCCAGATCCAGGCAGCGCTATCTCTTCAGCCACGGTGGGACAATCTGAGCCACCTCATTCTGAATTCCACGTACGTCCGTTGGCCGAGCGTCCACGCTTTACTCAAAGCTCTACCAGCTCTGGAGGAGTTGCATTTGAGCCTTAACGAGTACTCATACGTGGACTTAACAGGGAAAGAGGTTGATGAGAAAGCTCAGTGTGAATCGTGTTCACGACTCAACGTTGATGTCACAGAACCCGTGCACGACCAGCTGAAGAAACTGCATTTCTCCGGGAACCACGTCGTAAGTTGGAAAGAGATCTCCAAACTTGGCTACGCCTTCCCTAACTTGGAAACCCTGCTGGTTAACGACTGTCCTATAACGACTTTAGAGCCGGACCCTTGTGAGAAATGTATCGATGAGCACGGAAATAATAAAAGCCACGATGCCTTCCCGTAAGTGAATACAATAATTTCTTATCATAATGACACAATTAGGTCAATGTGTGCGTTGCCATTGACCTATTGATCTTCAGAATTTGAATACAATTTGTTTTGTGCGGCGTCACATGAGCGATTTCATTAATATTCCAGACACCTCCGCTTCCTAAACCTGAACAATACGGGCTTAGCGACGTGGGACGAGGTGGATCGACTGGCACAGTTTCCTGCTCTCAGGAGTTTGCGAGTACAGGTGAGTTCAATCAACACCTGTTAAACCTATTGTGTATTCATGGCACATAAGCCATAATGTTTGCAAATACTGACCTCGCGAATGCAGGATTATGCACATGGCCGGAACTGTATAGTAACTATATGGTATTCTAAACACGTTGATGTAAGAATTCGTAAATAGGCGTGACTGTAGACATACAATATTGATTGATGGGTAATTTATTGGGGATATTTAAATGATTGAGACAGCTGTTGATTAAAAAAGAAACCGCTTCAGATTTATTTTAATTGAAATCCTGCAACTGCACTTGGCAGTGCATATTCTGTCAGAACGCCAACACGTTTGGTGCCGCCAACTTGTAATCCGAACGTCTCCGCGATAAGCGATCTATATTTGACGCTGAACGGTAACGTATGAAGTGGTCAGGAGTGTTGTAGTTTTAAATTATCCGTGTAACGTCCCTCGGGAACACGGGGCAGCTGTAATGCGGGTGAAGGTCTTCCAGATATAGTGGCGACCTACTTGACGCCCAGTTGTGCAACGTTAGCTAATATCACCGATCAGTACTAGGCACGCATAATTTCGACACGACTCCGCTCGCGGGTATGAACGGGAGCTCTCAGGTTTTATAGGAGCGTACCCTTGCATTTGTCTGGTGCTTGAGACGTTTTATGTTCTATTCAAACAAATTTTGTGTCGTAAAAATGATCGGTTCGGTATTATTATTGGCTTCGTCTCGTTCTCAATAAAGGGAGCTTTACAGAAAATAGGCTTGCTTGTGGAAAATTTCCGCGTTTGCATCAGCCTCAACCGACATAAAGGTCAAGCTACTTTCAATTTCCATTTCGCGTCGGTCGTAATATCACAAAATACGCAATGAGGACATAAGAATATCTGTCAAGTTCAAGGTTGTACAAGTAGATCGTTGAAAAACGAGCCATCCAAATGATTATCTCTTTGTATACACATCCATGTCCTTTGTTACGCAAATCGTTTATTATAGTTAAAGCTTCATTGGTAACGTATTATGAATCGTATGGTCGCAGTCATAGGGTTATTTTTACCTTGAAAACTAGTAGAGTAGCCATGTTTTGTGACCGTCACGCTACAAAGAATGTGAAAGTGTGTCTGTTTTAATACGCGCTTTATGCATTTATGAGCGATTGTGATGTGATCATAATGGTTAAAGTAATTTTTATATGTAACTTACCTATGTATTCTTAGTTAGGAAATATGGACACCTTGACTTATTTCATACATGAAATATGTAAACCGTACGTAACGTGTTATTTATTCAGTAGCAACAATATCCACGAAGTCTGCGATGCTAACAAAAGTTTCCCTGATTCGATTTTTACGTGGATTTTTTTGAGCCCTTGTACATATCTCCTGTATACCGGGAATATACTGGCTTCTAGGCAATGACACGCAATGATTTGAACAGTCAACAATCATTGATAGTTCGAGTATGCACCTGTAGGATCATAGATATAGTACAAGCTTTAGGACTTCATTTCTTGACGATTTCCTCAATATTGTTTATTGCTCTCACAGGAGTCATTTATTTTAGAGATTATAACGAAAATGCTAAGTTAGATAATAAAGTAGGTACAAACAGATATTATATGTGTTTACAGACGATCTCTTGTGAATGTGCTACATAAAAAAAACAATCGTAGGCGATGAACCAACAAACTAACAAAACTGTTACAATGTTGTAACACGAAATATGACAGCGTGGGTTCAAGTCGGACCAACGAAAACAGAAAACCTCGGCTATTTTAACACAAACTGAATAATATCTACTTTTACACTGAAGGAGATCTGAGAAGAAAAGTTACTTGCATGAAATTGTAGAAATAAGTTGCAAGCAAAAAAACCCAAACATAATAGTCCATGAATAATAAACTGGCAACAAAAAAGGATCTTACCTCAGGCAATAAAAACAAAAACTGCAAAGGTAAAGGGTTCGTGAGATGATTCATTCGGAAAACGAATCGAACTCTACGGTCGGGTCGTTCACATTACCAGCTGAGCTGGCATCGCGTCCTTGTGTCACTTGGTATTTATATTTTCTTGTACTTACGTCTGCATGTCGGTTAATATTTTTAATGTCCAATTTAATTAATTGATCAAATTAATGTAGCATTTCGTGTCTACAAAGTTCATTATCGTTATATTTGGCTTTATATCGCGTCATTAGTCTAATGATGGATTGCGTCTGGTCTTTTAGTTGACCTTCGCTTCGCCAGTTCGGAGAACGGAAAATAGTGTCATCAAATTAGTATAGTATTTCAATATTTCATCTCCCTACGAGTGTCGATCGATAGAGTTGCTCTTATAAACTGAAATCTAATACCCTCAACATGTCGACATAGCGTTCTGCTAAAACTTAATATTTGCAGAGCTTGCGAGCCCTGAAAGTCAACTTAAAGCCTGTGCAATTTTCATCCCATTCCGACTTTGTTTATCCTTTTGAAATTACACCCAGGCATAGCAGCAAAAATTGTTGGTTTTGTGTCTATTTTACAGTTTTCGTTCGTGTTTGTGCCCCACATTTTCAGTCTGTTCAGCTGCGATAAGCTCGAGTCATGCACATTCAATCCTGATACCATTAATGCAGAGTGCAAGCTTTAATAGCTTGCAACCTACCTGTTGCGAAAAATATCGCGCTATCGTATTTTATTACCCACTATACATATTTTGTAATAGCAGCACTCACTTCCAAGAAATCGCATTTTGAAAAAATAATCTTCTGCCATATCCGATAAAAATCCGGGTTATCTATCACAGCAGCTGCAAGACTCCACCAAACAAATCCAAAATCTTCAAATGATGACATAATTTGTTACAAATGTAGTTTTCAGGAAACGAGTAGAGTACCGACAGGCATTACTTTCAAGATTATCTAGATTAGGAAAGAAGCGATCCAATCATTTTGCAACCTCCATTAAATATTGTAATTTTGTATCGTTGGAAATACACCTCGAGTTTGGCATAGCAACTTCGGCAGCAGATCATCTTGAATATTGTATCTCATTCTCAATAATGTACTCGCACAATGCATGTACAACTTGTGTGTGAACTGAAAGCGAGGCAATGTGATGTTGTGCAAATGTCTTGCAGTCTACCTATCAAACGAAGAGGTCTGTTCAATTTAAATTGGAAGTGAGTGGCCTTGTTTGCATTTTGCTACTGAATTTGTAGACGGTTTTGAAAACATTTTATCTCTAATAGCTGACTTAAAATTTAACAAACCATGTATCGCTGCACATAAAATAAAACTTTATCAACGCAGCCAATTTTGTTGATAGCAGCTTTAGCTTGCAAAATGGAATTCTTGTTCGTCTTCCTGGTGCATTTTCCCTTGACGTTGCTTATATTGAAATATGGGCTTCAACAAATTGGAAAATTACTTGCCACGTGTGAGGTCAATAAGCTGTAGTCAGTGATTCATATTAGGGCGTTAAACGGTCGAATCACTCTTTAATATTTTGCCCACGCCTTCTGCGCGTCACCACGCTCTTTTATGCAATTTGTTGATTGAATTATTGATTTATTTCCTTTCATCAGTGTTAATACCTACCATTAAAATCAACAATGTTCATGTTTGATCTATTTAATTTAGCACATTAATGTTTCCTTTCAATTTAATAAATAAAAGTTCTTCTTTTTAATTTGTTATTTGTGTAATCTTCTTTGTAATAATTCTCTGACGCCGACTGAATTAATAGATGAAAGATTTAAATGTTGCTTCTATTTAATGTTTTGGTGACTACATTGGACAAATCCATTCCGTTATCTCCAAAATGCAGCTGTAAGACTTCTATAATGTTAAGGTAGCTGTAGTAGGCGCCAGTTCAATACAAAATTTAAAGATTTGGTCGTGGAGTGTCGACCGGGTCGACCCGGGGTGACCCAGAAACACGTGCAATTTTCAACGATACCGTGTTCAGTGATTTTATACCATACTCTAGCATGCTAGAAAACATATATCCTATATCTAGTTTACAAATTTTCCTATAGTTATTATTTTTGTACACCACTGCGTTTTACACAAGCTTTTACTGAGACTAAGAAAGCAATTTTGTCTGAAAGGTTAGATTATTTTCTTAAAACTTAATTATTTCCAATGTGGCCACCATATACATAAGAAAGATTCTATGGTGGCCACACATTGGAATAAAATAAAATTTTAAAACTTAGATGTATTTTAAGTTTAACTATCTGACGGGGCATTTGTAGTTACGTGACGTAGGTACCTTTATGGACTGTCTGGCTGGCATGATTAATTCTGGCTTTTGTCGGAGACTTGGAATCCTCCTAAAGAAAAGATGGTTTGCATTTGAATGCTACATTCAGTTAGTGGTTGTTATGTTCGAGTGAATACCTATCTCGTCTCGTGTCAATAAATGCTTAAAGTTTTGTTTATTGTGGTACTTATCATGTCTCTATAAGCTTTCTCAAGCTGTTCGTCACAGTCAAATTAAGTCTTCGTTTATGATTACTCTCTAATTAATCATGCTATTATTATTTCATGGCAGTTATTAAAATCTAATATCTTGGTGAAAGACGTCGCCATAGAGTCGTGACCTATGAATTCATTAGTCCCCGCTACCTACTCGATGTTTTAGGTCAACTGTCCCCTCGATCAGTACTTAACATTAATATTCTAACTCCTTTGTGTATCATACGTTCAATAGAGAAAATAGGTATAGATACTTATGTGGGGATATTATGGTTCCCAAGGGGCCAAGGGAGGGTTACAAGGTGAAATAAAAGGTCCCAAACCTTGGGCTCGAGGTTTCAAAAGAGCCAAAAGCTTTTTTTTCAGAGAGTGGACCTAACTAGAAAGATAACAAACAAGCCTATATCAACGACAGTTTTTTCTAAAGAAATGGGACACTAACCAGAAGAAGCATAACTAAAAAATAACATTTTAAACAACTAGTTGGTCTGAGCAACTAGTAAACTACTACTAGTTCATATAATTGCTGGTTATCGATAAAAACAACTCTATCCATAGATAATTACTCAAGTGTTTACATTAACATTGTAAAGGGCACTTGGCAGTTTCCTTCGCACGCAATGCAGTAGTTTCCCTTTAGTAACAGCTACGAGTAATTCGATTTTTTTGCCGCAGCACTGTAGCTTAGATATTTGATTGTAGTGGCGTAATCATAATTAGTATAATTTCCTATATTGTATTAGGAATAGGTACGCAAACTACCTACTAACCTATTTCATATATGTTAATCACGTCTAATATCGAGACTGACTTGCCAAAAGATTGTGTGACATTAATTTATCTATTCCTATATAGGTTAAATTCTGGTCAAATGATTGACCAGAATTTTAATCACGTCTAGGCTGGTGTCCTCAAAGGCAACGACAGAGAGTATGGTGTGTGGGACAGAGGGATGTACTTACATCTGTATGGTTTAGACAAGCGTTAAGGATGATTTCCACCAAACGGTTCGCATCGCATCGGATCGGAAAGGATACGAACGGATGCGGCGACAGCCGATTGCGTCCGGTAGGATGCAACGCATACGATCGGCTCCGTAACGTCTGCGCCTAGTCAAATAGCTTCATTCCTACCGTGATGACGTGTTCTAATTCGGATGTATATGTGATCGGATACGACTACAGGCGAACGGAGCCGATCGCGAGTCGCAGCATACTTTCGGCTACGATCGCGTTTCGCGGAAAACGCCCGCGGTCAAGCTGCTGTGCGCGGCTTGGTAATATTATTATAGACTTTAAATACTGTGTACACTATCTAATATCGCTTAAAGATTGTAAAATCCGTTCCGATCCGATGCGATGCGAGCCGTTTGGTGGAAATCTTCCTTTATCCAGTCGAGCATTTTTCAGTCCTGCGAGGTAAATGCGTAACACACTAACGGTAGGAATGGCTTTCATTTTGACAGTTCAACAACATTCATTGTGTTATATAAGTTTATGACCAGACAAATTTTTCGAACATATATGAAGCAATGGATTAGCAATAGGCTCCGAAATGATTCAAATTCTAATTGATAGTGTATTAAGTACGTAATTAAGGAGCTGTATCGAATGATGGTAAATTAAGTACCTACTAAAGTTAAATCTTTCTGCTATATTTTTATTCAAAACGGTTTGCATCAATGCCTCCGTTATGGCAACTCTAGATTATCGTCTTAATACTTTGCTCCTAGTGGGCAGGATCTATTATGTTGAAACAAAGATAGATTAGAAAAAAAATGCATTTGCCTCTAAGACAAAATTCATACGAAAAACCGTTTGAATTCCAATGCCAGAAGGGATACCAACCATTTCGCAATGAACGTGCCCAGAATGACGACAGGCGATATGAAGTTCCTTTACTTCCTTTTGCCCTTGAGCTGGTTAAAATATAGGTTTAATAAATAGTAAGTACACGGGTATGTCGTTGTCAACTGGAAAGGGGAGAATAGCAGTTAAGGAAAGACGCCGAGACTTTCCAAAATGCCTTTCCCTTTTATAGTACTACCTTCATATTACAATTTCTGGTTCCTTTCTGTCTTTTTGTTCTATTTGTAAAGTAACTTTCCATTGTTGCATAGCGCAATAGGTACAGGGTCCTTTATTTCGATCCTAGGAAGGTTTTGCTTCAATTTGGGACAACTACCATCTGACAAAATATTTTACTAAGTCGGTCGAGGAGAAATCTTTTTCCTTGAGCTTACCTCTAACAACATCCAAAGGAATAAAATAAGGACTATGTGTGTACGATATGTAGTACCTGTAATTTAATGATTTTTCTCTTTATACGTACCTCCTTACTAATAAACGTTGTATTGTATAGCGTCTGTATAGTTACACAATGCTTTGTCTTCTTCTTTCGAACGCCAAATTACTGACGACTGAAAGAGAGAAATTGGTGTGTAACTACACAGAAACTATACAACGTTAATTAGTAAGGAGGTTACAATCTACACATGACACGTTTTACGTTTTTCTAACGTCACACTCGGATTATGTTCTGACAACGATATGTAGGTATGTCAGTACGAAATATTTCCTACTTCTTTGTTCTTTTACGTACAGTAAGTAAATATTACGTAGGCACACGCTAGATCGCGATATCTGCTAGTTATTATTTATAAGTACCAAGACTAAGCCACTGTTTACCTCCAGTGCATCGTGATCGTGACCCACCGACGTTTATTTTTTTTCATTTAAGGGAATTAGAGTCATTCGTAGGTATTCCTCTATTGTATTATTGCGTATTGTTTTCATAAGTATCGAAATGAGGATAAATACGGAAATTATTCATAATATTATTATGAGTTTTCTTATGTAAGAGCAGGGTCTTTGAAATCGTTTGAGTAATAATCACGCGCTAGGCTAATGATAAATGCTATTTTTTTTTTTTAATTCATTGAGTCTTTTGCAACCAGTGTTTGCCCTAATTACCTAAAATATATGAAACGTTACTACAACGTTGTATAAACGTTACAGCATAAATTGCTTTCAATTGATTAGGTATCTACCTAGATTTGATATCATTAACCGTGTGCATTATTGTTGCATCCGTTGACACTGTACAAAGAAATCAATACTGTAAATTCAATGATTCAGAACGGGGCTGTTACCGATCGGAACGGAACTTAAAATTTTAAACGGTGGTCGTGTGTGACCACTCCCGCGTGGGTAGTCACATGTTAGTCAGCCAATTTGACGGGAGGGGCCATTCTACAACGGTGAAATTTTGTTTAAATGCTCATAATGCAATAAATTAATATCCTGTTTTAGGCGAAACAAAGTTCACTTCCTTTTATAACGAACAACGTTATACTATGAGACTGCGACTGCCCCCCCTGGTCCTTGAGCCTCTTAGATCTAAGACGGAGATTATTAATATCTTAAATTGATATAACAACCACCATGTACTATCTGCTGTATGTGAATTACGTCAAAACGGGTTTATACAGAAATTTATTACTATAAAGAATAAAACAAACCAGTTGATACCCACGGAGTTTAAAACAAAGGCTTATTTAATAGGTAGGCAGTTTTAAATAAACCAATAGTGGACCATTTAATAATTGCATTACGGTATTAATGCGTATTCAATGTCTGAGCTAATTATACCTATACCTCCCGTTTTTCGTATAAAAAATGTAACCTCTTGTTAAAAAGGGTATAAACATGCGGCAATAGTAAATTCCGTAGGGACCGTGTATGCAAAGGTGATTCCGCCTTCCGTTTTTAGGCAAAACAGGCCAGCGAGGTTGAACGCACGCTCAAAGATCTCGTAATATAAAAGGGAGAACAAAGGACTGCGAAAACATTAGAAACTAAACTCAAACACCTTACCAGTTAGGTCCAATTTTGTTTGCAATCTGAATCTGAACTGTACTTATGAGCTGTTAGTCATTTTCGCCTTTATTATAACCTGGATAATGACTAATTTCGAGCTGTCTGAAGGTAGGTATAGTTTGCGCATATTAGGTATATAGGTTTGCTTGTAAGAGTACCACTTTCCTATGCAGCCTCCATTTTCTAGTGTTAAGTATGTATGAGCGGCGTGGGTGAAATATTTGCGTATTTGTCTGGGTAGTTTAAGTTCGCGAGCCTACAAGACTAGGTAAAATTATGATCGTCACAAAACATAGTGATTGATTTATGAATTCTTGTATGAATTAATCAGTAAGGACATTTTCTTCTGTAGATGAGACATAGAAGCGGTTAAAATACTTAACGAAGCTTCACTCATTAAGCGAGTCGGTACCATAAAGAAGCCTTGGGCCAAGCCAACAATCGATCATAAAATACTTGTCGGGACAGTCGGACTAGGAACTAACGTCTTCGCATCGATTCGTGCGCCCTACAAGGAAACCTGATCCTCGCGGAACCTTGAGATGAACAAAAAACAACTCAATTTAAGTCTACGACTTCTTGTTTTGTTTCATTCGATGTTCCTTTAGTAGCTTACGGATCGTGACTTCGGGATTATTTTTATTGGGAGTAGGTATTGCTTACACCTAGATAATATTCTCAAATTAATTATTCCTATTTGCATATCTACCTATCTACTTAGGTAGGTACCTACTTAGTATTCAATCGACAGCGACGTAGATACGTACTAACCTACGAAACAGCCACATAGCGCTTATAAATAGGTACCTACCTAATTAGCTAGGTACCTACCAGCAGTCAAAACATTTTGAATTTTTAAATAAAATTGTTAATCGGTACTTATTTGGTGAGTTATTGACAATATTAAGTATAAATAACCCATGGAAAGATTAATTGCCTGTAGGTATGTTTATAAGTTGTTATCTCACCCATAACATAGCTAATAATAATTACGAATCATAAAAACCTAAGCACTAAAAAAATATAAATGTCCGGTTCATACTTACTGAACATCTAATTTGACGTTAACATCACCGGCCTCGGTGGCGCAGTAGGCAGCGCGTAAGTCTCATAATCTTAAGGTCGTGAGTTCGATCCTCACCCGGGGCAAATCTTTTTGTATATTTTTCTATTGTAAAATATAAAAGCTCGTTACATTATTGTATTTATTATTGGCGTGTTGCATCATTATAACCGGCATTTGGTAACAAATTATTATACATTTTAATATAATTTTCCTTGTATTTGTATCTAGGATCAAGGTATCTAAATAGCTGCATTTTTTTTTTATTAACTTTAGTAGCTATCTTATCGCTAAAAACACGGATGTTTTCATATTTATACTTCTGAGCGTTTTAGCAAGCAACATTTCGTACGTCAGTTTTCGGTGTGTCCGATTGTCTCACTGCATGTTTGTTTAGTAGGTAGTGGTCGCAAGGACGAATGCTAAGCGGTTGGGGCTTAGGTTCGATTGCCAGGTCGGATAAAATGTAGCAATGCCATTCGGTTTTTTTCCACTAGAATAGTTTTCTAGCAGCCCAGAGTGTGGGTGGACTCATATTTAACTGGTTGATTGATGATACCAATATGCTCCTATTAGGGATTAAAAATATACCTGACGCGAAATGTGGGTTACCTACTGTACCTATAGCAACTAAACCTTATCCTTACGAGCCTTGAAGGACACAGGCGTCATGTTATGACTTTATTTTTAATCCTATTGAGATTAACATAACCAATTGAAAGAAACCAATAAAACCCAGGAAACCACATTGGACTTTTATTCGTCTGGAGTCTCAGACAAGGTCTTAGGCTAACTAAAAAGTATTATTATTTAAATATACAATTTGACCGACTCTTCTCAACGCATTTTCCAGGGCTGGCCGCTATGGGAGCGAAACGAGTCAACGGAGCACGAAAGACGACTGTTGCTGGTAGCGCGGCTGCCTCACGTGAGAACCCTGAACGGTGGCGGAGCGGTGCCTATTGAAGAGAGAGATGCTGCTGAGAGAGCCTTCATACGGTACTATATGGAGAAACCGGAGTCTGACCGGCCAGATAGGTGAGATAAGTTCTTATAATAGGTAGGTAGACTAGTAATCTTTCAAAGAAAAGAAAGATGAAAACAACGATGAATGGATTTCATCATCACCATCATCAGCCTACACCAGTCCACTGCTGGACATAGGCCTCTCCAATTGCACGCCATTTAGCTCGATTCTCGGCATCTCTCATCCAGCTGCTACCAGCCACCCTGCGAAGATCGTCGCTCCACCTAGCCTGAAGGCGTCCTATCCTACCCCTGGTTATGAATGGATTTGTGTGTATGATATTGATGATATGGCAATAAAGGTCAATAGCGAGATAGGGTCAAAGAAGTCATGCTGAGGCGACGACATATAAATTGGCATAAAGGCAGGTTACTGATGACGATGATTAGTTTCAGTAGTTCTCTTTAGATATGTTGTATTTTCCTGTGTATGCTAGTGGCTTAAAAAAACACATTTATCTACTGGTTTCTGTGTCAGTCAACCTAAATCAAATGTTTTGCTAATCTTTGTCACCGAAGGAAGGTATCTTCACAATTTGAAACCGCACACCACTCAAACAAAAGCCTGACGTGTTCTGGAAATCCCGATTACGTACGCACCAGTTAATCAATTAATGCAGCAATATGTTGTCCTTCTAAATTGCAACGTTCGCTACGGAGGTCTTATCAATAAGGAGCCATGTAGGTGAGGTCTCTGTGCTAACTGCCGACCTGAATGACCAAATTCGCGTGCTAATAAGACCACGTAGGTGTGCATAATCATAAAATCTTACTGAATTTGTAACTTGTTTCACTATAACGACGATTTAATCGTATCACCTCTGGCAGGTGAATATCACATTTGCAATGTTTTCTAACCAGATATGGTGTGCCTACAAATAATCTTGACTTTTTTGCAATACCTAAGTGAATACTTACTCCAGTCAGGTATTAGTTGCACTTGCATGACGTAGGTAAGGCATCAGCTTAAGTATAAAACCCCTTTTAAACAGTGTTGTTTTTGGTCCGTCTATTAACCATGTGAATTTGGCCATCTTGGGCTCAGACATTGATATGTTCCAGGAAAGTGGTAGGAATAGGTAGGTACCTACCTAGTATAACGTTCCTTTTGCACATGTGTGAGCAAAAACAATGCTTTGACATTAAGGCCTGAAACTGTGTTAAGCGGACGCCCGCGCGGTTCCATACCATACAAATGTGCTCGGTCGCGGGGACCCGCGCGGGCGTCCGTCGCGGGGAGGCAGGCCACGCGCTCGCGCAACAGTGCCACAATCCGTGTGATGAAATCCATTTCGGGGACACGCTCGGGGCCCTAATTAATAATAATATCCCCACTACCCTGTCCACGCGCGTATACACGCGACGGGCGCCCGCTTAACGCAGTTTCAGGTCTAAAATGTGGATGAAATTTTTTCCGGTCATAAGGTGACTACCAAAGAATTATTTTTCAGATACTGGGAGTTGGTGGGCGTCCACGGCAAACTCGACCCTCTTGTGTCAGTAGATCTGAGGCCGGAAAAGCGCGTACAGATCACCTTCACGTGCGGAGACAACAGCGAAGTGCGCACCGTCGATGTTTACAGGTTAGTTCTACTTATTTTAAACTCTGTATAGTAGAAGTAGAGAACGTAGAAGAGCTGGCATTGTTCTAGTGCGAGACAGAGATGGAGCTTTACAAGACAAAACACATGACTCCCTCTTTTGAGAAGGAACGATGGCTTTTAACAAGTCTTGAAAATGCGCCCGCGGTCTATATGGTTTGCTTTTAGCTTTGAAAGACTTGTCAAACCCTATATAGAGTGTAACCTAACCATATGAAGCTTGTTGATAATTGTATTTATATTATTCCTAGAACTGTATCTGACCTGAAGTCGAGGCTAGAGAGGATGGCTGGCTTCCCCGCGTCTAAAATGAGACTCTTTTACGTTGACCAAGAGCTTCGGGACTCCCAGGTAAATACACTATACCTACTTTCAATCACTAATGGTTTTATTTTATTTTAAAATATTTCCATTTTTCTATTTACAAGACATTACTTGCATGACAAAGGGAATGGATGCAATTCGTTGATCACTAGCATTTAAGAAATCACTTTAAGCTACTTTTAACCCCCTACAAAATTAATTCAGAGTTCTGAATTAACTGCGCCACCAAGCATGTTGAGTTTGTTTTACCTCACTTTTTGATTTTTTACTGCTACACTAACATTGTAAATACGCTTTTTTTCTTACGATTAACAGTTTACATTATTTCTTAAGCCTTTTCAGGGTCCAGAGGAGATGAAGTACCCTACTAAGCAGCTATACTCGTACAACATCAGGTCAGGCGACGAGATCATCATCGACTCGAAGCTGAAGCATTCGATCTCCGTCAACTCGACCGCGTGAGACTACAAACTCACTTCATGTCGGCTGCATTTCAAACACAATCTACAATACTACTACAATAATCTTTTGGCGCTCGAATGACGTTGACAGGGTGGCGCTGTTGGTAAACATTTAGTGTAACTGTTTTGGGAAATTTATTGATAAAACAAGATGGCGACGTTAGTTCTGATTTTGGCCACGCGCCAAAAAGATCCTTAGACTGAGGAAAGGCCAGTCCTATTTGAAAAATTACAAAAATTAATTGTAATAGAACTTACAATATTTTTTCTAGCGTTAGAAAATATGCCAGTACAATATTTCAAAGAGGTGCAACTGACATGCAATAATAGTGATCTTTTCGCCTAACAATGCCATTTCATATGTATTTTCGTGCTACTGTTCGTCTTACTAACATTTATGTACTATCCATGGTATGAGTTTTATGTTTTGTAAGAAATTGTTTCTGTTTTTTCTATGTGGATTATTTTAGGAGTAAAAAAGCAAAGTATGATAATAGTAGGGAATGTCAACGGTTGTCACAAAGCATTTAGTTTTAAGAATTATCGCAAGCTTTGAGCTTGATGAAACTAGTATTATTTACAGAATTATATTTTTAAATAGCACAATTACCAACTGAAATTCTGAGAACTTTGAATCATGTTTTATATTTTATTACTTACAAAATTATTGAGTAAATTATTATACATGCTATTTTTACAAGTCAAGATACGGTACCTTCTTTTTTTATTTGCAATAAGCAACTGTGATAGTAAATTTTTGATTACAAAATCTGAGATTAAACTACTTATTGTGAGACATTATTTTTGCATACTACCTATCTGTAATGATTCTTACATAGCATCTATCTTTCAACTATAACTAGGTGTTGTAAAAGTGCTTATTAACATAAAGTGATACTAACTGCCATTTCGAATTATGAAGTATATTATACCTAAAGTGTCTTTTAGGTATAATTCTAAAATTAATAGGAATTTATGTAAAAAGAAAACGTAAACATCGATTATTTTTGGTTTTATTGTCTTTGGGTACTGGTAGTGCCAAAGAAGTAAATTCATTATAGAAATGTTTTCGATTCTGCAGCTGCCAAATTTTTAATAGGTGAAACTTTTAAGTTTTACATTTTTGCATGAGCTATTTTTAGCACTGGCTCTCAGTTAGAAATTCGTGATGATTTCGTTCGACGCAAAATTACAATGTAGTGACATATTATATTTTTTTCCTTTTATAGATGTAGAAAATAGTATAAAAATGAAAAATAAATGGATTAATTGTATGAAAATCTTAGTTTTATTCATTAATATCACAGCATTTTTATTATTTAAGTACTTACATATTTCACATCAATCTGAGATAAACAACCTTTTACCATAAATAGCTATCATAGCATTTTGAACTTGTTCAGATATACTATCATAAACTTTCAACCAGTCACTACTTCCAATTTCTTTAGTCATCCTTCTTAGAAAATTCATTAAAACAAACAGTTTTTCTGTATTCTTATTCAATACCATTTCTTGTAAATATGCCACAATCATATCAATATCACATTGCAGAGGAGTTTGTCCACTTTCTAGCCATGCCCTTAACAGCTCCCTTACCTGGTCCCAAGGAAGACCCAACAACCCTTTGGGCTTTTCTATTCTTGGTGGTTCTTCTATATGAACTTCTTCTTTTATCATTGGGTCCTTATATGGCAAGTCTTTAGTGACATTATCTCCCTGAAGAAATGTACTAATAGATTTTGTAGAAGAGGGCTGTAGATTTTTTTTTGGAGGCCTGCCTCTTCTCTTTCCTGGAGGAGATTTCAAAGTTATGATGGGAGATTTCTTTCTTTGTGTAATAACTTTGGATTTGCTAGTAGTACTGGGTTTCTTCTCAGGTATTTTTAAAACTTTGGAATCACTGTTAATAGTGACTAGTTCTGATTTTATGTGAGTCTTATGAGTGGCAGACCTGAACTCCTGTTTAACAGGTTTGTTGTTTAATAAAAACTTATTTATTGCTCCTTTTGAAGGTTTACTATTGACTGGTTCTAATTTTGTTATCTGAATGCCAATGCCTCTCATTTCTTTAGGATTTATATTTTGCTTCTTGCATATTGAAATTACTTCCTTTGTTATAACTTCAATATCATTTGTAGCATTATTCAATGAAGATGATTTATTGATGACATTGCAGAAACCATGCCCCATAAATTTTGCTGTTTCTACAGGAGCTTCTTCATCTCTAACCATCAGTTTCAAAGTTATGCATTTCCCTAAAACTTTAAATTGCTGCATTCTTGAATGAACCTCAGCAGATAATTGTTTCAAAAACTCGAAACATTGAGTATTATTTTCGAATCTGATTCCATAGTTCACTTCAGCTGAAACTGATTTCCTTATAGTATGAAAATTTAGAGGGTTTGGATCACGACCACGACATTGATCAAACAGTTGAGCCCCACTCTTATTTCCTAACTGACTTTTTAAGGTAGCTAATGTCAAACTTTGTAGTGATCCACAGGTGGCATGACCTAGTGATTCCAATTTTTGGGCAGTCTGTCTGCCTACTCCTGGTAAATCTCTAAGGTTTATTTCAAATATAAAATCTTCAATAAGGTCTTCAGTGAGGAAGAACTGCCCATCTGGTTTAGCCCTTTTTGTGGCCAATCTGGCTTGTAATCGGTTGCCACCAAATCCAGTAGAACATGGACAGCCAGTTTTACGTTTAATCTCCTCTCTCAGCATGATTGCAAAACTTTGAACACTAATATTCATATCTGCCAATAATTCAGTACAATCTACATACATCTCATCACATGATACAGCCTCAATATCTAAAGTATATTGGGCTATTGTATTGTACAAAGTGTATGCAACGTCTTTGTAACCCTCAAAGTCATAGGGTATTGTTTGTAAATCCGGACATAATCTCAAAGCTGCTCCCATGAACATACCGTTTCCTACACCGTTGGCTCGGGCTTCATATGAACATGAGGCTATTTCACTCATAGAACCATATTTGTCATCCTCATCAGCAATGTTATCAACTCTGCTCTCAAATATAATTTCATCTTCCGGTTTTCCACTTGCCTTTCCTAGTTTCTTGGCTTGCTTCTGTTTGTACAGGCCAAATTCTATATTCCTATCAACACCAGGTCTCTTTGGCCTACCCTGTCCTCTTCTAGAGTGAGTAACAGCTATGGGTTTACCTCTGAGATCAGGTCTGTTGCGTAAACCAACTGATACAAAAAAACAATCCATGTCAATGTGCATGATAACTTTATTTTTCTCAAATTTCAACTGGGATAAAAGATTGAAGTCTTTCATGGTGAAAACAGATTTTGTTAGCTCTGCTCGAGCAGGAAATGAGAAATTACTATTTTCTCTTAAATCATTTACATGCTGTTTGAAGCATGCTCCTAACTGTGAAATGTGATGTAGCCTTGAATTATTGTAGAATTCTGCTATGAAGTTAGGATCTGCAGCAGTTTTAGTTACAGAACCCAAGTTTTGTTTTGATGGTTTGGTTTCCAACCTAACTAAATTATTATCATTTGTTATTTCTGATGCATTGATGTATGAAGAAGATGCTCCTGCATCATTTGAATGTGGATTATGTTCTGTTCTGTTCTCATACTCTGTTTCTGTTACAATCTGTTCTCCTACATCATTATCGTTATTAGAAAACTTGATTTCTGTATCTGAATAATCATTATTTTTAATCAACTTAAAGTTAAGCTGTTTTTGAATTCTTGAGTTTTTATAGAGCAAGTAGTCTCTGTAGTCTAGCAAGCGATTATATGCTATACTATCAGTAATCCATTCAGGTTTTACAACTTTTACTAGAGACATATTTTTAATTTTAGTATCAGGTAAATTGGAGGCTATTATAAAATCGTTGTTTTTTTTATAAGTGTGATAGATTCCGCCATGCTTTGTCATAAGATCTTTTATTTCATCGGCGGAAGGTATCGTAAATCCATTGACAAAAATACTCACCCCGTTGAAAATATCGGATATGGTTTCCTCTTTTCCAGCTTTTACACAAAATTGCTCTTCTAATTTTGCAATCTTAGCTTGCATATATCCACCCCAGGCTTCAAAGCCATTGTCAGGAAATTTTTCTTCACGGCGCCTCATATTATGATAATCTTTACTATTGAATAAAAAACACAAAATTGCTTAAATTCATTCGATTTTTTTCCCTCCATTCAGTAAAACGGGTTGTTTTGTTTGTGTGATTGTTATGAAAATGACACATGATGACAGTGCTATTGATAACTGCACACTTGCACATATATTTTTCCATAGCAACACCGCCATAGTTGTAGTGATATGACTTTAGTAATAAAAAAACCGGTAAAATGAAAATTACGATACTCCCGATCGTGATTGGTGGAGACAATATTTTATTTCTAACAATTTACAAAAATATATTAATATGCTGTTTACGAATTGCTATAATATTCAAGACTCTGGCAAAATATTTTTTTCAAGTATCTAATTAGTCCTGTCCACGCTGTAGGTACCATTTCCTGTACAGTCCACAGTCTCTTGTATGTACAATCCGAGTTCATTGGAATGAACCCTTGATGAACCTTTTGTATGTTCATAATTATAACTCTTCGGTTTACTTGTGATGAACGGAAACTACAACCTTTTGGACATAAAATAATTTGCTTATTATTTTCTTATCAATCTATGGCCATTAATTACTGACATATACATACTCATTATTAGTAACAGAAGTTAACAGTTTACTCCGAACTGTCAATCGGGTCGTACTACGGTCGTACGGATTACTTATTTTGCCGCGAAAATGTTGCGGCTCTTTATAATTTTTAACGCACTTTGCGTATTATTTGCGGCCAGTTTGAGCATTGTTAATCCCGGACCGCGCTTCCCACCGACGAAAGGGGAAGTGTGGCCAAAACCTCAACAGCAAACAAAAGAACAGACTTATTTTAAACTATCACCCTCTGTTTTTAAGTTTATGGTAAGTGAAAAAATAAACCTTTTATCCTTCCTAAAAATGCATGGCCAGACTTAATCGAAAATCTTTTAATTATAGGTAAAAACATTTATCCATTTCACATCTAGGGAGGTACCGCTCCTGACACCGTTTTATTTTGTTGAAAGTATCGATTTTTTTATCGCACCCTGGTTGAAGTTCATTGGACTTTTCTCGTACCTACATAGATAAATGATTTAATGTAACTAATAAATTATAAACCCATCAAAATAACAGTCAAATGTTAGAGTCATGTGTTTCTAAAGACGACTTATAATACGAATATTATGATGAACCAAGCTGTCTTCGATATACTTAATAAAACTTGCGGTTAAGACTCGGTAGGTCCTACCTAGGTACTATAATATTGTTAAATACAAATTCGTACAGTAACTATAAAAACACCTATATTAGTATTGACTTTCTTGTAGCACATAGTCATTTGATTCAATCCATTGATGAATGCTGTTAAAAAAAACTCGTATGTTATTTCGTTAACAAAATAACAAACTATTATTTTTGTTCAGATTTATTTTGTTCAGAATTCCAACTCAGGGAACCGTTTAAAAAATGCTATAATTAAGTTTTAGTTACTTACGTACTCAACAAAAATGTAATAGACTTTAATTTATTGAATTTTTCTTTTGAGTATTTTCTACCATCAATATTTAGGGTAGGTACCTACCTACTGCAACCCATTCGAACTTTCCAACCTGTAGGTACCTATAGTTACCATTTAGAAACTAGAGTACCTATCTAAACTGTAATTACAATTATCCCTAACTTACTCAAATGTCATTGGAAAATGAATACATTTTGTACTTAGACTCCACACTAGATGCTGTCATCAAAAAGGTAGCGATGCATTTTTCTTTTTCGTACATCAACAGGCCGCGTCTGTCAATGATGGCATTTAGCTCCACATACATAGCGTCTGTACATAACATTAGTAAGTACAGTTCGCGCAAAACTTTATGAGCCGTCTGAACGTAGGCCCGAGAACGAAACCGCGCATGGGACAGTTGAGTGGGAGTGAGAAAGTTCCCTCGAACACCTATATTATGCATACTGCGCAGCCACTCGCTACAACTTCCGAGAGCTCATAAAGTTTTGCGCGAACTGTATCCTCGTGATATTTTTTTTTTTTTTTTTTTTTTTTTCCTATTGGGCAGCTCGTAGTTTTGACCACTAAGGTCCTGGCTACTTAACCGGGCAAACCTGTGGGTGCCTTAAGCTACTAACTTAAAGCCTCCAGCCAGGGGCGAACAATACTTAAATTTAGGTGACCGCACGCTAAGGGCACCCCCTGTGGGGTACGAACCTCGGCTTAGGGCGTCACTGAGGGGAGGGCAGCAAGATGGGACAGGCTGGATCTAAATTATATTATTATTATACTGGGGAATTTAAAGCTACAGGCTCAGCTACGGCGCGGGCTGGCGCGTCGTCGAGCAAGGGTCGGGGGGGGGGACAATTACGTCGGGGGCGTCGCGTAGGACCTCGGCGGCGAGGTCGGAACGATGGCGGTCTGTGTTTGTGCACTGTACTGGTGGCCCTACTGCTCTCCTGGAGGAGGGTTATGGGGTCATCGGGGTCGGTCAGGGCATGTCTTGGACGGCGGGTACGACTAATGCGGGAGGGGGCATATCTGGCAGCCTCGACAACCAGAGGGTTGCGATGTGAGGCCGCGGAGTCGAAGAAGCGCTTGGAAATGCGCTTCATGAACTGACGGATAGTGGGGATTTTAAGGTCGAGATGGAGGATCTCGTTCCGAACGAACCAAGGGGAGCCGGTTGCCCTACGGAGGAACCGGTTTTGGAGGGTCTGCATCCTATGGATGTGGTGGGGTTTCGAGTGTGCGAAAACCACACTCGCGTAGGTCATGATGGGACGAATGCACGCTGTGTAAATGCGCAATTTGCACTTGAGTGACAATTTGCTGCGTGCATTCAATAGGGAGTGGAGTCTACCGAGAGCGAAAGCGGCGCGCGAACGCGCCTGCTTTATGTGCTCGCCGAAAGAGAGTCTGTGGTCCAGAGTGACACCCAAGTATTTGGCTCGCTTCTCCCAAGGGATAGGCTTGCCGAACATGGTGATCGGACGGGGAGGGGTGGGGTTGAGTCTCGGTTTCGAAAATAGAACCGCTTGACTCTTATCGGGATTGACTTCGATTCTCCACTTCCTAAACCAGTCACCGAGTTGGTTGACTGTGGTTTGGAGAGTGCGAGATATCGCGTCGGGGCTTACGCCGGTGTAGTAAATGGCCGTATCGTCTGCGAACAGAGCCAACTGAGCCCTTTTACTCTTGGGGATATCGCTGGTGAAAAGCGTGAAAATGAGAGGGGCGAGCACGGAGCCCTGAGGGACTCCGGCGCGGATGGGACGGGGGGAGGATAGCGCTCCTTCGATGCGGAATCGGAAGGTGCGGTTCGACAAAAAGTCACGCAGGATGAGCACGAGACGATCTGGCACTTTAAGTTGGTATAGCTTATATAATAAGCCATTGTGCCAGACTTTGTCGAACGCTTTCGCTATATCGAAGAAAACAGCACCCGTCAACGAACCACGTTGGAAGCCAACGCTTATGTGTTCGACGATACGGTGGACCTGTTGGACGCACGAGTGTTGGGTTCGGAAACCGAACTGCTCGTTGGGAATGAGACCTTTCGTCTCGGCATAGTCTCTGAGACGCTTATAAATAAGCCTCTCATAGATCTTGCCGATGACATTGAGGAGACTGATGGGGCGGTAGCTGGAGGGAGCGGATTTAGGCTTGCCCGGCTTGGGAATGCCGATGACAGTGGCCTGTTTCCACGCTTGGGGGAAGATGTTATTGCTCATGGCACCATTGAAGATGGTGGTCATTAGCATGATCAGGTGGGCAGGGAACAGTTGGAACACCTTATTGGTCATTCCATCAGAACCGGGGGCTTTTCGGGGCTTAAGGCCCTTTATGAGCTCTTGCACTTCGTCGGGGGTGACGGGAGGCAGAGGGCACTCGGGGTCTTCTACGGGGGGGAGGGAGGCTCTCCTTTCGACTTCGGCGTCGACCTCAGAGAGGTGAGCTTGGTCTACAGGTTGAGAGCTGGGCGAACATTGGGCCTCAAGACTGTCGGCTAGGCACTCGGCCTTGTCGACATCATCGAAAGCGATGGTATTGTCTGGGCGGATCAAGGGGGGCATAGGGACTACTTCTCGGGATTTGAGTTTCCTCTGAAGCTCCCAGAATGCTAGGTGGGTAGGCTCAAGTTCGCTCAGCAACTCATCCCAGCCCGTTTCCCGATGCTCCGCTACACGTGTCCTTACAGCTCGCTGTAAGTAGCGCATATGGGCTCGGTACGCGTCGCAGGGAAAGTTGCTGTACGCACGGACAGCCGCGTTCTTCTCAGTCATCAGTTCACGTACATCGTCCGGCAACTTCCAGCGACGGTCGTCCGTCGCTGGAACTTCCCTTGAACAATCGTTCAGGACTGATTGTACGTGTCCAGTGAATGAGTCGATCGCGGCCGTCGTGTCAGCGATAGAGTCGAAGAGGTCGGGGATGGAGTCTAGGTGGGGGGACGTGTTGGATTTCAGGCGTTCGCTTACTTTCCTCCAGTCCGTTACCACTTTGGTGGAGGGGGGTTGGTCGGGGTCAGGGAGGCCTACGCGAGGGGCTAGCTTAAGCACAACTGGTCGGTGGGTATACTAGAGTGTATTAACTATGCATAGCATCACAGAATATTAATATGTAGCAAGCTACATAGCTTAAAGCAGGCGTAGGTATGCATGTCCTTGTGCAGTAGTGGAACTGTGACCTTCAGTTTTTGGTGCAACGCAACACCACTCCAACACCGGTATCTCAACCGCTCGGCATCTACGAGTGTACAACGCGTTGTCAGCAAAGGAGGATGGGCAAAAATGTATATACAGTTTTAAAGGTCTAATTATGTAGATCAATAGTCGTTAAGAGGAATCATTAGAGGAATAGTCTCAGTTCGCTGTCCGTTCAGAGATATACAACCTTAACATCAACATTTTTCTGTGAATCATATTATTTGCTAAGGTTATATATCTCTGAATGGACAGCGAACTGGGACTATCTCCACTAACAACTATTGTTCTACATAATTAGACCTTTAAAACTGTATATAAATTATTTTTATTGGTTATTATTAGTTTTCGGGAACCAAAACGCCCATACTCCTTTACAAGCCTGCCTCAACTATCGGACCTAACACATCTTAATTTTTGTTTGAATTCTACCTCGACGAGGGGCCCGCGAACTAAGATTTAAATCAACCTTCGAATCGCAAACGCGTATTCAATGCGGGACCGACAAGTAGGCAACGCATTCCTACCATACCAACCTGAACCTTAGTTATTGAATAGAGGCAGTTGGTATTGCGAGTCGTTAGGGAGTCTCTGTCTTCTCTTGGGTAAGTCCTGCGGGGTAATTGCGTAACCAGCGTAACACACTAAAGTAGGAATGGCTTTAATTTTGATAGTTCAACAACATTCATTGCGTTATTTGCGTTGTTGAGCAGACAAATTTTTCGAACATTCATAATATGTCGAAAAGTTTTGCAGCAATAATGGTTTAGCAATAGGCTTCAAAATGATTCAGATTGTGATATATAGTGTGTTGCGCAGTTAGGTTGCTTTTGATACAACGAACCAAGTGACAAACTCTGTACCGAATATACGAATAAATAATATGAGTAGGTAAGTAAATATGTACGATACCGTTTTCTTGTAAATGTACAAATGTAATGCGAAGAAATGTCATAGAAAAACTGTGATCACATGTCTCAGTGACGCCATCTAGCATAATATAGCAAAATTAGAGCGGCATGTAGGCGTACCACGCTAGACTGAGCGACTTTTGCCCACTAGGACAAATGTATCGGATTACGATTTTGTTCGCTATACGTCCCGACTATCGTTGAGTAAATAATTTAATGTCTTTGACCACTCCATTATCTACTATTCCGCGAGAAAACAAACAGCTGATAAGACTTCACATTCATGCATTATTTAAAAGATACGCTATCCCACAATAGAGAAAACGACGACTAAGTTGCTTTAATTTTTAAATGAGAGCACTTAATTATAACGGTAATTAAATAATTCAACATTGCCTTACAATAGTATGTAGGTATGTATTTAGATTAAGGAAAATATTTTCCTTTACCGACCACAATAAATACCATACATAGGTATTTATGTCAATTTAAACACCACTAAGTCCCTATAATCAATAAATAATAATAATGATGATAACAATTCTCTTTTTTGTACACGTGTTTCTATGACAAATAGACCTATGTTTTTCTTTCTTTTCTATATTTCAACAGGAAAAAGGAAAAACATGCGACATATTAAAAAATGCCATAGATCGGTACAATGCCGTACTAAGGAACACCCACCATATAGCATGGAGACATTCGAAGAAGGTGTGGAAGCATATGGAGACTCGGTCTGTGGATAGCAGCCCTGATTTCAAGGGTACGCTGCAGGAACTGAAAATAGACCTGAGCAGACCCTGCGAGGCCTACCCACACCTGGATATGGATGAGAGATGTACGTGTAATTTTGTCATTCTCACGCTCACCCATTGCATTGCGACAGATTGCGTCTAGTGTTTACTGTTAATCAGAAAGATTTATCGAACTCGGCCATTTTCTTTAAAATCGCATGATGTTTTTGGCTGGTTTACGGCTGGTATACAGCTATACAGGATAGCATCCCCATCGACATTTCGACCGTGTAGGTATATTAAACTTTTCTATGAAACAGCAGATTTTTTTTTTTGATAGACTACCAAAATTGTCTACGCTAGGGAGTCTAGAATTATGTGCTGAATTCATGGCTATAGTATGCGCATCGATGTCCCTGGTACCCTGTAAACATTACTTAAACTTAGTTTTTGCCGGGCATCGTTTGTTCGATTCGCTCTCAAGCGCGGCGCGTGCGCAGATGTTGACATGGCTCGATACACATAAATCATTTTCTGCTTGGTTGCAACATTGATAAGACACTTTAACTTTCATTCCTGAAATCAAGAATTTAAAAAGTTGGTAGTAAATACAATGAATTTCATAGTCTGGAAATAATATGCAGAAATGTTGCTCATGAGTGGTAGACATAGAGATTCATTTATTAGGGTCTGAAGACCAGAAGCCCGAATTCTTATTGAGGTTCGTACACTCGATACATCTGGTCTTCAGACTAGCTACGCAATGCTACACATGTATAAAATTAAGATGTACCTACTATAAGTACAATCACCCCGTAATTTAAAAAAATCGTGGTTAAAATTAGCAGTGACTTCTGTTCGAAGACCAATCTTTTCTCGACATAACAAAAGCAATACAGCCCAGTGCCATTTAGCCGAACCTATCTTTATTCTACAAACCTATATTATTGATAAAGATCCCATCGAAATGGGTTGGAGGGAATACGGATTGCGGTGGCCGTAATCCAGCAACGTGGTGGATTACGGCCCACTCCCTCTCACAGAGAGGAGCCCTGTGTCCCAGCTGTGGGAACATTATAGGCTGATTATGCCATCGAATACAGATAATATTATTTTTCAGACAGCCTTAACGTTTCTTCAGTCTCGACACTCAGCAGTAACTCGATATGGGGCATTCTGAGGGGTATGGAGACTTTCGTGCAATTGTTCTATTTCTCAAATGGATATAAAGTAAGATATTATTATTCTTAGGTACAAACATTTTTTTTAATCAATAAATAATCAGCATAACAAAGGAACTGGGACTGCTAACAGCATTCACTGGTTACAGGACGTGCTCATCAACACAACACAAATTGTGGACTTCCCAAGATACACGTACCGTGGACTCCTTATCGACACATCGCGACATTACATCACCGTGGCGAACATTCTCAAAACATTGGATGCCATGGAAATGAACAAGATGAACGTTCTGCACTGGCACATAGTTGATGACCAGAGCTTCCCTTATCAGAGCGAGAAATTCCCGCAGTTAAGGTACTTACTTGTTAAAAAAAAGGCTGTCCTAAACGTAGGATTTACTAGAACTATTAGGTACTTTAAAATACTTATTAAACTGATTTGAATCAACGATAGCCTAACCTTTAAGTGTGGAATGGCGAGCGAGTGGTCGTGAGTTTGATCCGTTTACAACAGTACTTCCGTCAATAGTCATATTGACGGAAATATTGAGTAGGTACCTAATGCACCTACCCACTTCTTCATAGCATGATCTGCGTGTCCGCATAATGGGTATTAATTATCACAAAACGGTTTCCAGTGAACAAGGCGCATACGATCCTTCAATGATCTACACAAAAACGAACATTAACCAAATTGTTACGTATGCGAGAGACAGAGGAATCAGAGTTCTTCCAGAATTCGATGTTCCAGGTAAGTCCGATCAGCAGTGCTATTCTCTAAGGATACAGCTCATACAGCCTTGCGCGCAGCGCTATCGCAGCGACGTAACAAGTTGATTCACCGCTGCGGCAGCGCTGTTCGCAAGGCTGTATCCTTAGAGAATAGCACCGCTGAACAAGAAGACGCCATCTGCGTAGACTTTTAACAACTATGTTGGGGTCGGCTTCCAGTCTTACATGGAGCGACTGCATATCTGATCTCCACGACCCAGTTACTGGGTAACGATCAAAATAAAGATGTTAGTCATTGCTATCACATTCAATAGGCATTATAAAAGTACCACATGCATCAAAGACATCCTGATTAAACTTTGACGAGTAAGGTTTAGCAATCGCTAAACCCCCACTTAGAAAGCGTGGTAGTAATCAGAGCTAGTTTCTTTTGTTTTAGAACACGGCACACTGCAGGGCAAAGACCTCGCCCTGCAGTGGCTGCACCTATACCCCTTATCTAACAGTTCCTTAAACCTATACCGAGTAGGTACAACATCGGCCCTTCTAGAAAATCAAATAATAACAGCATTCTTATCACTTTAACTCTTGAGATAGTGATAATATCGTCTCAAATTGACCTTAGATAAACAATACATTAACCGATAGAACGAAAGTTTCGAGTGATGTGATTGCATTGCCACTTGCGATATGTGTCAAGTTACGAATTTGCACGATAAAATCAATTCATAACCAAGGGAATATTTACAATATTTGATTTGAGGTGATGATAAATATGCAGTAATTACAGATATTGGTAATAAATGGTGGATTGCCTCGTTGGTCTAGGGTTCGCTAACACTAATGCTGAGCAGGAGGTCTTGGGTTCAATTCCCGGGTCGGCAAAGTGGTATTGGGAATTTTTCAGTAGCAGCCCGGAGTCTGGGTTTGTGCCCGGTTGATGGCAATAGGCTCGGCCCTGTTACATGGGACTTAAAACACAACTGACGAAATGTGGGTGTAGTATAGGTGCACCTCTGCCTAACTCTTCAAGGAATACCGGCGTGATTTTAAGTTATGTTATAAATAATGGTGTTTTTATTTGTACAAGCAATCAAGTACGTACTTACATAATAATGTAAACATGCTTTTTTGTGCGTTAACGATATGGCAGCTGTACGAACCAAAGGATCAATTACTATATTATTAAATAATCGCACATCATAGGACACTGTTACGCCTGAGAAATAAAAGAATTCAATTAAAACATTATCTTATTAACAGGACACACAAGATCTTGGGGCGTCGCATACCCAGGAATCCTGACAAAATGTTATCAGTTCGGCCAAATCGTAGGGTTGGGACCAATGGACCCGACAAACAACGTAACGTACAAACTGATCGGCGACTTGTTCCATGAAGTCCAGGAGCGGTTCCCTGATAAATACTTCCATCTCGGAGGTGACGAAGTCTCTATGGACTGCTGGTGAGTGTCTAATTGATCTAAACATTACTTTGTTGTTATCTTAGGTATGAAGGTCTTAGATTACTAGTGGTAGTCGATTTTGATAACTGTAAAAGATGTCTGCGCGCGGGTAGTTTGTATAATCACTTTCGATCAGGTGCCATCGAATTGTTTAAACCAAAAATGCCATTATAAAGCGTGTAAAAACAAAAATAACCTATAGTTTTTGTCGGTAACCCAATAGGTTATCCCGATGCTGTGAATCATTCCCTAAAACCAGTATTACTATGACCTACTTAAGCAACAAAATAGTGTTACTATCGAAACTGAAAAAATCTAATACTGAATATCACCGTTTCCAGGGCATCAAACCCTGAGATTCTAGAATTCATGAGTCAGCACAATATGAGTGGGCCCAGCGAACTGCACGCTTACTTCATGACAAATGTCCTTCCGTTGTTGGGACAGAAATCAAAACCTATAGTCTGGCAGGTATGTTACCACACGCATTTTTTTGTCGTCCCTTTCCATCTTCCAACCCCTTGCCCGAATCCCAATGATTTTAGAGTTGAGACAGCACGTCTTTTTCTCCCATTAATCTCTTAGCCGACATCTCAATATTGCACTTCCTTTTTAGCAATTTCATCTAAAATTATATAGTACAATCCATCCGTCCTTTATTTGGTATGCCTCTTTTTTATGGCCATCCACAATCCACATAAAAAATTTCTCCTTCCATAAAAATAAGAATCAAATTCTCTCCGAAATGTTTCAGGAAGTTTTCGATGAAGGTGTAAAACTGCCCAGCGACACAATAGTGCAAGTTTGGAAAACCGTCGGTGCTGAGGATATGATTCGAGTAAGTTATTCTTATTAAGTACCTAAGGCTAAAATAACTTGCAACGTTTCTCATAACAGGTAGTAAGATGGGCAATCAAAACTTGGAAACCTTTAGAACGACAGCTGCTCGACAGTCTTTTACTTTTACAGTCTACGCACACAAACGAACGTCTTCACATTATAATACAACAAAAATATCGGCATCAGCACCAAAATTGCGTAACATACTATCAATCACATTTTGAATCATTGTGAAGGATATTGCTAATCCATTGCTTCACATTTGAAAAATTTGTCTGCTCAACAACGTAAATAACCCAATGAATGTTGTTGAACTGTCCAATTGGAAGCCATTCCTACTGTTGTTAGTGTGTTACGCAATTACCCCGCTGTCAGACATCTGTAAACACACCATCACCACACGTTTTGTTCATAGGCTAAGTCGTATTGCTTGCCCAGGTCCTGGCTGCTGGTTACAAAGTAATTTACTCCGCTCCCTGGTACTTAGACCAACTCCACACTGGCGAAAACTGGAGTAATTTCTACAGGCTTGATCCCCGACTTTTGTTAGGAGATGATTATTTTAACCTAGACGATGTTGTGGGCGGCGAAGCTTGCATGCGGGGAGAATTAGTCGATGATACAAACTTTATTTCCCGGTAAGTGCTCCTCATTTGTTCTACGATGGTATCCTTTATGCATAACGTTCACAATGACCGCGATGTTATTTTTGTTACCTACGTACATAATATGTAGCAGAACATCTAATGCATGTCAGTTCAAGCTATTTAGAAACGTATATAAGATGAGCACGCGTAAAACCATCGCTGCGCTTTCTGGCACCATTTTCTGCGGTTAGTTGCTGATTTCTTTTTTTTATTGATTTTAGGGTATGGCCTCGTACTAGTGCTTTAGCCGAAGTACTATGGACTGGCATGGGCCCTATGTACAAGTTTACTAAAGGCCTCGAAATCACCTCTCGTCTTGAAGAGCATACATGCCGCATGAAGAAGCGCGGCATACTGGCGCAACCACCTACTGGAGCAGGATTTTGCATCGGAGGAGTTTAACTTGACATGACTTGATTTTACATTGATTTATTATGAACTGTTTACTTTCATGAGATTATTACAATGAGTAAGTTTAGTATTAAAATGTGTGACAGTTACAACTGTGTTTCTATGAATTCAAAACCTGGCTTTTTATTTCCATTTTTGGTTGGAAGACCCTTTCCGGCTTTGTCTCCTCTACATTGCTCTCGACACACTAGTCTTTGGGTTCTTCTTATCCATATCGCTATCAAAATAATTACTTCAACAGGAACTCTCGAGCATTCTGCGTTTGTTAACGTCGACATCTGCGTGCACTTGCCTCAAAACGTGCCAATTTTTGACATTGAATTAAGGTTGGGAATATTATTGGTGAAAAGTCCTTCTAGTATTTGTCTTTTCCTTTCTTCCTATTGGTATCCACACACTACAAAAATAACATAGAAATGAAACTCGCTGATGTTTTTTCGTTTGGTTTTTATTTTGTTCAATGTTACAAAAACCCCATTTTGTTACTACCTATTTACAAATAATTAATATCTATTATAACAGGTTTTGGAGGCCAATCACAAAGTTATCTACTCTGCATCATGGTATTTGGACTATCTGGCTAACGGTGGTGACTGGGACAAGTTCTACACAGTGGATCCCCGTCAGATGATACCGAGACATTACAAAGAGCTGAACCTGAACAACATTCTGGGAGGCGAGGCTTGCATGTGGGGAGAATCAGTCGATGATAGGAATTTGATAAGCAGGTACGTAGACTGTAGTTCAATAAGACAGTGTTTAATTAGTCGGGGCAAAAAGCCATCACTGTTGCCGAGTTTGTTGCACTACTTCTTTTCAGCTAGTTTTTGGGAACTGTCATGTTATTTTGTAATTCGATTAGATGATTTTAGATTTTGATTATTTTTAAGTAAAAATCCCGATAATCGTGATTTTGATCTGGTGTCGCGTGTAAACTGTCTTGTATTAACTACTTACAGTGATTTGGTTGCGGTTTCCAGATACTTCATGTGAATTACTGATATCCAGCTACGTATTTCGGAAAGCCTTTGTAATGGCTGCAATTGCCATTCCAATAATAATTTTAGAAGAGGGTATCTGCTTAATTAATATAAGACATTTCAATTGGTTACAGAGTATGGCCTCGTAGTAGCGCAGTGGCTGAAAAACTCTGGAGTGCCGAACAACCTCGTTTTTACTTCTACAGACATGTTGCGAATGAAGTCAACTGTCGTCTGGAAGAGCACGCGTGTCGAATGAACCGACGCGGCGTACACGCACAACCTCCCAATGGACCCGGATTTTGTGTTGGAGGAATCTAAATAATATATTATTTGTTACTTATTGTGTACAGCAATTTAAGATTAGTTTTCTTTCTTAGGAATTTAATTTTTTAAATATTTCTTAATTTTTGTAAGCGTTTTATTTTATGCCTTTATTTTAAGAGCGATTCTATCCTACTGCCATTTATATATATCTTACACTAGATTAGTAATCACCACGCGAAGGCGTTGCCACTGGACATGTGGCCACAGCCATATGCGTAGCTAACGTCAGTTTCAGTGTATATATACGCATGTAACTTAAACAGATACTTACTCCTACTAGTAGTAGGTACTTACCAATACACACTTTATATGTGTAATTGAGACGGATTATGTTTACTCTTAAATGTTTAGTGGTTTCAAATTTCAAAGCTACGTCGTCACGTTTAAATAGTGGTTACACTCTTTTTTAGCACATTTTAATGAGGTTTGCTTCTTTAGTGTATTTGACTCAATGCCTACTGCACCACCTGGCCCGGCCGGCAGCAGTAGGTACGCACGTGAAAATAAAATCGAAGTGTATGGAACTATGTAAGCGTGATAAGTTTTGAGTAGATATCTGCTAGCCATGGTCGTGCAAAAAGAGTAAAACTGGTCTCCAGTCCACACTCCTATCCACCATCCAGATCCAAGCATCGCATCACGGCACCAGTTATCTGTCAAACTTCCCGCCATAGGAAAAAGTCAAAACTGGGAGCAATGATGTGCTGTGTTCCAAAGAAAACCGGTAAAGTAACTACAGAGACACCTCACACAGATTTTTAAATAAACCGTTCTCTCCAGAACCAGAACATAAAAGGGTAGTCTAAAAAATCAAAAAACCCGACTGCGTAAAAGTGAACATCCACACCCAATCTCATGCAGTCGGAGGCATTGATATAATATATGTGTTACTAGATTTGTAATTACCGCGCCAAGGCGTTGCCTATTTTACACTTTTTAGTTAGGATTATTTTTCTCTGACTGTATTAAGTAACGATTTAGGTAACAGTCGTTTAAATTATCTTTCAAAGCAGTAACATTCTGAGTTTGTCACTCGATTTTAAGAATTATATTAAAGATAATTATTATTTTTCTCGTTATTAAGACCGTTATCTCGTTATTATACGATTATCTACGAACTTTAACGCAGCTTTATTATAAGTTTTGAAAATGTAGGTAGGTAGGTAAGTGAGAATCGTTGCTAACAAACTTTAAATCTTTCTAGATCCTAAATATTCATTCAAAAATGAAAAATGATTACAGAAAACTTTAAATGATTTTCAAAGACCTATTCAACGATACCCCACTTGACATAGTTCGGCGCCTTTTTTTTCACAACTGTGCGTCTGGTGGAATTTTGATTACTGTCATGTCGTGACGTAAGAATCATCAAAATCGGCCCACGCGTTTGGTCTCTAGAGTGCCAAAAGAACAAACCGTTCTATTACTGCAAATACCGATTAAGTATAAATGCGGCCAAAAGCGACTGAGCGGATATAAATCGCGATTTGAGATAATGCCATTTGAAAGTTCGGATGTGCTACCAAATCATCAATTATGTTACCATAAACTGTGAGCTAATTTCGTAACGAAGGGTCGTATCAAAAAATTAATTCTAAGGGTCTAAAAAAAAAAATCGTCATAAATTCACTTAATAGGTATTGGCAGTAATAGGACGAAACATAAATACATACATACAAAGGCTGATAAACACATTACCCTCCTCTGCGTCGCGCAGTCGTGTAATAAGTGCTATAACGATCTTTTGGCGCTTGGATTACATTGTCAGGGTGCAAGGTTGGATCCAGGCGGGGGGGGGGGGGGGGTCACAGGGGCACTTCCCTCCACCCCAGACGGATTAAGTAAAATAAAAAAACTGGAAGAATAATACAATAATGCTTTAATAACATTCGTTTCGTTTGTGCACGTTTCCTGTGACAACCAGCACTACCGAGCGATCTTTATCCACCTTAGGCTGGTTGAAGACATAATATCTTTGCTTTGAAGAAGTACCTACTGGATATCTTCAGCAGCAGTGTCGTAACTACTAAGCTGAAAATGGTGCGGCTAGTTCGTAGTTGGGCCCAGAGGTCTACTAAGCCAACAATGCGCCGGCCTAGAGCCTCAGTCGGCGAGAGGATAACTTATAAAGCTAAAAGATAGCGCGGTTCGAAAGGCCTCACGCCTCCAAAGTTTATGCAGCTTCCCTCAATTCATAAAAAAATATTTAGCTAATACCTACTACTATGAATGGTAAAAAGAAAAATTAACCAAACCAAAAAAGAGAAGTACTTTTTAATAAAATCCTAAATAACGTCAAAATATATGTTCAGTAAGAAGCATTTTGGAGTTGGAGACCCCGTACGTATGCAAAATATAAATTTAGGTTGCAAAATTTTCGACCTCAAACCTCAATTTTTTTGCATGAGTAGATAATTCGACAAACAACAAAGTAACTCCTATTTTCGTAAGAATGTCTAAAAGAAACCTAACCGAGAATTTTAAGACGGTGACAAAAAATCTGGATGCGAGAGTATAATTAATTCCGCACGTTATATGTACCCGTTTTTTTGTCATTATTATTATTTGCAAAATTATACTAGAAATACCTACCTGAACTACGAAGACCGGAGGCCCCCAGGCTTCCGACAGGCTTAGACCGCCACTGCTACCTACATATGTCGATAAAGTAACTCTTATTTCTTTATCTATCCTATCCGTCTGGCCCATGTGCACCTCCCAAAAATAAATCCTGGATTCGCCCTTGACAGGGTGTCGTTGTTGGTACTTAAACATTTTTGTGTTATTGCATTAAAAAAACACGATTGTGGCATTAGTTTTGATTTTGGCCACGTGCCAAAAGATCATTATTAAAATCGAATGAGAAAATCTGACAGTTTGTGGTAACTTGATGTGCTGGCGACTGTACAACTATAACGATATTGTGGTTTGTTTGCTTTCAACGAAATGGCATCGCACCTCCAGAAATTCGCAGAAATATATACAGTAACAACGAGAGGGCGAAGCTACAGGATGACCCACGCCACCCAATGCACTTAGAAAGAAAAGAAAAGAAATAAAAATAGGTTTATTTGTCACAGAAACACGTGCCAACAAAAAAAAAAATTAGCTCAGGTAACAATTTAATAAAAAGAAACAAACAAACTAGATCTTTAATCACGAGCACAAAACAGAAATAGTCGACAGCTGCACGTCATGACTGTGACAAGAAGGCTTCCACTCAGCATGATGCTGTGCTATAGGGGACCCACAGCACAGCGCTGGTTTTCAGTGGTTACCCAAAAAGGACGTACGGAGACCAAGTCAGGTGTAATGATTGGTATTACATCTACGTAACAAAATATAATAAAACAAACAGTACCTACATATTATTAAATAACATAAACATTCATTAACCATTATATAGGCACTGCCGTGCCACGCCGACGCCGTGCCGTGCCGTGTACTTGTTTAATCCAGTGCCACAGAGGTTTAAAAGCCGCAAAAAACTGCCAGTGAGCCCTTGGGCAAGACCTGCTTAAACCTGATTTCTTTATTGAATCCTCAGAGAGCCTCCCACCCGGGCACAAGTTATCGGATAGCTTACTTGGAAAACCTTAAATAGACTTCGTACCCAAGTAGGCCGCAGCAAGGGCAACCTCCACCAGTGAGGATTTATGGACGGCTCAGACCTCCGGTATGTATGCGGCGTCTCTCCACATACAATGGCTCACCTATCTCGCGTCGCATACCCTATCACCTGGTTAAATCTTTCAAACGTCAGATATCATTATCCCGATAATTTTGAATTTTTGACAGATTTTCCGTACAAAATCTGTCAAAAATTCTAAATTATGAGGATAATGATATCTGACGTTTGAAAGATTTACCCACCTGCATACGTGAGGACCTAATGGCTGCGTCAGTGAACGATATTCGCGTTGCTCAATTTTGGGCCAAACAAATTTAAAAACCGGTATACACATTTTTTCGTGTTATTTTTGCCATCAACACGTTAAGAAGAAGAACGAATTATCAAAACAACCAGAAGTTGTGCGTTACACATTTTTTTGTCGATTTTAGCTTTCATTTAAAATAATGAGAAAGTCTGAATATGGTAGCCCCAATTTATACGTCAGATTTTCAAAACAAAACGTTTATTTTAAAAGTTCTTTCCAGTTTCACTTTGACTACATTTTTGGTATTTGTTGAGTTGATGTGGAAGTTTGTTTGCATTGAAAATGTCCATGATCGAAGAAGAAGTCGTAGTTGCACCGTGGGTTGGTCCAACAAGTTGCAAAAATACGTTATCAGTGGTAGTTCTCTCATCCACCGTTGATATCATTGAAAAAATATCTGAAGCTCTCATAGAAGTTCACAACAAAGCGAATTTCCGCTGGAAATTAATTGTATTACGATCGTTTCATCTGGAAGAAGTCGTTAAACAGTCTGATCTGACCGGAAAGATCGGTATCGACTTCGTTATTTTAGCAATCGACACGAGTAGAATATTTTGTTTGGAATGGGCCAAGAAAGTGTTAGTGCAAGCGCATTCTGATTTAAAACTTCGTCGTGTAGTGCTTGTGAATGCTGGTGGACTACCTGTGAACGCTATGGCGATAAGTGCTAGTGATCTGATAAACTTCCAAAACGAAATGAAGCTTGATATTATAACTGCCAATGTTTTTGATGCAGACAGTGCTACATTTTTGGCTCGCAGGTTACTCAAGTACGTTCAAGTGTCAGTTGGTGTTAAGACTGGAATTCCCAATCTAAATGTATGATTCCATTAAATTATGTTATGTAGTTTTAAGAATGTTACCACAACCAATTTCAGAAATCCAAGTCTCAAAACATTTGGTTCATGATTGTGTATTTAGGCTATAACCATAGATTTGTCTACCTTAAAACTCTTACATAGTTGTTTATAATGACTTGTGTTGCTATAATTATAAACAACTTTAAATATGGGTCAGTGGGTCGTCTTATGGGATGCAATGGCGACATCTAATTAAAAAAAACTGCTGTGCCAAACTTCATACATTTTATTGGTTTAAGTCAACAAAAATGTAGTAACATCCAGTTTTTTCTTCTCTATTGAAGGTTTTGTCAGATGAGTACTATGACCCTGTGAGAAGATCAGGGTATTTTCAACAAAACCATTGCATTGGCCAGTCAGGAGAATATTATGTTGACGCTCTTTTACATATCACATAACATACATAAACTTACGCCTTCTTCCCATAGGGGTAGACAGAAACTACAGAACACTACCTACTACGATCCTTACATACTCCTTTTGCCTTTACGTTCATACATCTGGTCATACACGCACACCGGTTGTGAGTACTATGCACCATTACACATACACACACACAAACCACTATGACCATACACAAACACTATGCACATATCACATATCACTAATTATATCTCTGTATGGCGCATATCACTATGTAGATAAAAAATAAATGACTCCAATTCTTTACATAATGGGGTGAATAGGATGAGTCGAACTATACAGTGATACCAACCATTATTTGTTTGAGTTGCTAGGGGGAGCCCATGCTCACCCTAAATGTTGTAAAAGTATTGAAGGTTATGATCAAGAAAGGCATAGGGAACCTTGGTGCTACTAGCTATCCACTGCACGATACTGTATCAGCACTAAAGGGCAGTTCAGACCACTATTTAATTTCGCTATATAGTAAAGTACATTGCATCATAAGATATAATTATGTAGCATGATGTTCACACTATACGCTGTACCGCAAACTAATCTATTATGTATAGCAAGTTATTTGACAGTGATCCATCCTAAATGTAACTGGATAATCATACAATATAGCTCTGAGAATCGCTCAAGTTTATTGTGTACAGCAAGCCAATACTTTATAGCATAGCAATGTGCGAATGGGTCCATATAAAATTTTGGCAGAGCATTATTGTTGTAAAACCAGCACTGGGGCTCTTGTCTAGCATAGGGTCATAGTATTATGCTGAGCGATTGCCGTTTTGCGGGGGATGTGATGCATATTTTCCCCCAACTTGTTCTTTTTTTTGCAAATAAACATAATTTCTTTCTTTTCTTTATTATTTTCTAAACAATATTTGCTATAAGATATTGTTTAATATAGTGTAGTCTGAACTGCCCTTAAGGTTTATTCAATTCCTATTTTGATTATTGTATTATCTAATTTGTAAGTAACATTACTTTAGATCAATAATGATAATTACATAATCTGAATTAATTTGTACCATCTTCGTATATGTGACATCTACAAAGCTGCATTGGACTGCATATTGGATTTCAGTCCACCAAAACAAGACAAACCAGTCTGAGATTGTCAGAGTGGTTTCTCTTGTTTTGGTGAGAACTCATCTATACTATTGTGTGATCTACACCTCTTGTAGATTCAAAAGTGCACATTTTGCGAAGTGCACATTCTGCATCCAACCCAATTGATTGATTATATGCTCATTACTAATGAGCATATAATCAATAAATTGGGTTTGATCTATTTCGGGTTTGGGACTCCGGTGTGCTCTCTGTAATGAAGTAAGATCCTGCAATTTTACGAAGAGTTCTAGTTTAAGAAATAAAATATATTTTAAGTTTCGATTGTATTCTATATTTTAGAATGGCTAATTCTAATTATATGATTACTTAAAAAATTTAAAGCTCCTAACTCGGAAACGGTGCGTCGTCGGGCCATGCTTCTCAGAACCTAAATGGTTTGTATTGACAAGGTCAACCAGATACTGCAATAAAATTGGACAATTTCCGGGGAAAAAAACGATTTTTTTTTAAGTCTTCGCTTCATAGCGCCCCTAAGGCTACACTCCCACCAGACACTTCCTTTTCCTTTAATATTTTCACTGTGTCTAGCTTATTTTTATGGTTATAATGTTGAATCTGATTAATAATAATAATAGAAATTTAAAATACCATTTCATGTTTTATTTCTGTGCATTTCCACCGTATTCAGTATTTTAATTATTACTCAGATAATTTACTTAAAAAATATAGAAACAAATCGATTTATTCATAAAATACCGTAGCCAATGGTATAATACCGTATTATACGGTATTTTTCGTTTTATTCATTTCAATACAAATGGTATAATACAGCACTTACATCTTTAGTAATGAGTCATTAGTGTCATTACAGAGAGCACACCTGAGTCAATGCCTTGTCTATGTTGATGTAAGATATTAAAAATAATAAAACATGTTTTACACATTTTGAATCATTTATTATACTTTGATTGTACTACAAAATAATAGGAAGTTCTCTACAGTTACAATTATATTATATATTACATAAATAATAAAACAATTACAGCAGTCCTCACTTGTGCAGAACACTACTGCTAGGTAGTTGTATAAAAACAAAAATAAACTATAGGTGCGGTGATAATGGACATAACATGACCTTATAGCTAACTGAAATACTGCTCATTTATTAACATAACTGTTTTATAATTATAAATAACATTTTAAGCATAGAAAAATCTGTAAAATAATCCAAAATGATAATAAAACAATGAGAATTTCTCATAAACAAAATGTCAAGCTCACAAATTCAAAATGCACTACAATTTCCATGTTACACTAATGTATTCTAAAATATATCGCTATAGATTGTTGCATCTAACATTAAAGTCACCTTAGTGACTTGTTTAAATAAACGTATACAAAAATTTAATATTAGGCAATATCACAACTAAACCGCCTGTTCAATGGCAGGCAAATAAATACAGTCACATAAACATCACTTATATAATCCCACAGTGATGTGCAAGGATCAGTAAATAAAATAATTGCAAATTAAAAGACAGTTTTACTGCACTATGATTTCAGTGTGAGTACACAGTTATGGATACAATAATTGCTAAGGCCCAAACTAAAAACCTCCTCCTTTTTTGAAGTTGGTTAAAAATTGATTCTGAGAGTTCTGAACTAACTACACACTTCACTAATATTAAATAAAATTTTGTGAGGGAACCTAGGAGTATGAAAGTTATTTGAAAACTTAAAAACATAGGTCTAATTCACAAAACCGTAAGATGGAATATTTTCATACAATCATGAGTCATGGAAACAGTGGTGGCCCAGTGGTAACGGCCACATACCCCCACCTGACCTCATGGGGTCCGGGTTCTTGGTGCTTTACTTTGTGTAAAATATTTCATCACCACTTTTCTCATAATGGTGAAGGAAAACATCGAGGAAACCAGCATGTCCTAGAACCAAAAACCGACCAACCTGCACTGAGCCGGCGTGGTGGATTACGGCTCTGGCCTGTGTCCCGCATGTGGGAACATTATAGGCTGATTATGCTTTATGCTATGAATCATGAAGTATTTATAAACAAATACATTTATTTCAGGCCGAATATGGGACTAATAACTATGATAAAATCATTTTCTTGTCTTCATTCTAGTACAATTTGTATCAACTTAAATTATACTTAATAATCATTAAGGGAATAAAATATAAGTATTTTAAACAGATCGGGTTTAAAAATTGAAATTGCCACCATAGCAAAATATTTGATAACTTTACGAAAATAACATCTCTCTAATCTTAAAATTGAACATCAATGTTACTAATGGTTTATGTGCAGAGTTGAGAATTATGTATTCCAGTTTCTAATTTATCAATAAAAAATATTGATTAAATATACATAAACCAATGAATAACATTAATTTTAGTTTAGATTGGTGTTGCAGTAACTATACATAGATAGAGTAATATGTTATCGCTATACTGTTACATAGTGAGTGTGCTTGTCGCAGATTAGCAAACAAATGGAGTGCATAAAATTTTGTCCAATTCTGAATTCATTCAGTTTCCAAACACAATAATGATTTTGGCATTGTCAGGGGACCTACTCTCTAGGTCCGTCAAAGAAGATACGGGCCCGTCCAAAATAGTATTTTTTTCGGACGGGCAGAAACACATCTGGATTAAGGACACTTGTCAAATTGTGTTATCATTAATTCTTAGTTTGGGCCCGTAGGTGATACGGATTTGGAAACGCACGTAATTTCGGCCGAAACTACGGATTTCGTGCTAAGAGAGTAGATCCCCAGTTACAGATAGAAATGTGTGTTAGCACTCCATTTACTCACCATTCCTATTAGGTGTGGACATACAGTTCCGTGCACAATGTCGCGGTCACTACTATGTTAGACACACAGAAGTTTTCTAACTACCAACATATAACTTATCACTAATTTCCTGTACTGAGAGATATAGTTAAAATTTATCAAGCTGACACCTGAAGCATCCTATGATAGCATCCACACAATCACATTGTTTTAACTCTTTCACACACAGTCTGCACGCATTCTGGACTGTTTCGATTGGCTAGCGATACTACTGCGCCAAGTTAGACTCAAAGGCAGAATATTTGCTTGCAGCCTGTGTGCACTAGCTGCCTATGCAGTTGCTTAATGAAATGAAGTTGTCATGTTTTTTTTATATATTTGGAATGAATAGATTAATGGATGATCAATGAACAAGTATCAAGAATGCAATTCCAGTAGCTTTCTTAGGATGCTTCCTTTGTTCGATAGTTCCTACGTCATCCTCACACATAGTGTCAGAAAGTAGAATGTTAACTCCCGCAAGCACAAGTGTCACATTTCAAGTTTGAGCACAACTATCTATACGAAGCTTAAAATATGACCAAACTTGTGCGCCTCTTAATTTTACTAAACTACGCCTTAGGCTTCCGCTGTTGTTGAGTTTAACGAAACAAAGTGGAGTTTCATTGATATGTGGACACCACTGGTTTTCAGGAAATCATATGGAGAGTATATGGCTAAGGTCTAAAAGGGTCTGAACTACAAATAAAATACTGAGATTCTTGATATGTAGCATTAAGAGCGCAAGCCTCAAGGCGAAAAGCTACATATATGGATGTAACACTCCAAAATATTACTGTATTTTGGCCAGATGATCACCTGGAGTGCAGAGCGCTGCGGACTCGTCTGGAGGGCGGAATCCCTGTACTCGGCTACTGCTACTGTTCCAGCGACCGGCCAGTCCGCGGCGTCCACACCCCACCCCATATAGCTGTGTAGCACCTATTATCGTTCACTGTACACTTCGGTCCACTTTGCACCTCTCTCACTACCTGTCAATAAACACAAAGGTAAATGTCAACTCAATGCAAAGAACAAAATATCTATCTCGCTGACCAATGAAGTTTCCGGTAACAAAATATGGTGGGATATACAGGGTGTTTGGCAGAACGTTGAACATACGAAAATGGTGGATAGGTCATCTGCTACTTACTCAGCCCTAATTTCTTTGCCCTGGCCCCCTGAATATTTAATAAATAAATTTTAGCTTTCTTCTAGTTTCACCACTTTCTAAACTTTAAAGTGTAATTTTTATTAAAAATGGGTAAAACAGGCAATTTTTTTTTTTCTGTAAGTTTGAGGACTCACTTTTTTTCTAGCTAACATCTGATTATAGCAATAATTTTATAAGAATCTGCCAACATTAAAGATTTAAAAACGCCATCTATTTCGAGACCCTGCTTTAGAGCAGGGTCTCGAAATAGATGGCGCGTCCGTCGAGTAGAATACGTACGGGTTGTACTAGTCGGAGTCGAGGTTGACGACGTCTTGCGCGTGCGCGGGCGGCGCGCGCGGCGCGAGCGCGGGGCGGCCGCGCGGGCGCGCGGCGCCGCCCATCATGATCTCGCGCGCGCGCTGCTGCTGCAGCGCCATGGCCACGGGGTCGCGGCTGCCGAGTCCCCCCGCGTAGAACTTCGCGCCCATTTGCTGTTGTTAGTTACGTAAAGTTCAGATGACAAGCGCTTGACGCGCTGTTTGCTTATGTGCGGTTACGATGTGCCGTCGGAGACGCCATCTTATAATTTGTAAACACGCATTAGCAAAACGCGCGTCAAGCGCTTGTCATTTGATTGTTAACATTGATTATAAAACAGAACAAAAAGCAAACTGAAATCGGAATAGTATTCTGGCCGTGCAACTTTATAATGTCGAAGCCTGTTGAAGCAACACATTCGACAAAAGAGTGTTCGAACGTGTCTGTCAACCACAATATCGTAGCATGCCATTGTATAGAATAAAATCATGCATTAACTCACTTTAGTTTTAAAACATCTAGTTTAGAATTTAAACCCCACCGTCAGCTTTAGCCGACATAAAAATGCTCCTCACGCTCAAATACGACAATAACCGAAAAGTCATGTTTTTATGGCTTGGATTTAAAATATTATGTTCCAATATCATTACGATTTAGATGAAAGTACACTGTTCATCCTGTTTTTGCTCCATTTTCTACAATTCTTCTAAAAGTATTCATTTAACTTCTATTGAAAATGATTTTACGTAAGCTGTTTTTTTATTATTGTGAAATGGGCGTGCTCTTGGCCTCGATCTTGCCTAATGGAAAGCGATGGAACGAGCGTGCCCAAAAGAGGCCAGTTCACTGTTGGTTTGAAAGCTGCCAGGCTATATGGTTTCCACAGGCTTGTCCCTACGGCCGGGCCGCACACTCACATTCTGCTGCATGAGCTGCTGCAGACGCATCTGGTTCTGCTGCTGCTGCTGGCGCTGCCAGGGCGGCTCGTACTGCAGCCCCGACGTGCCGCCCATGGCGCCGCCGGCTGCTGCGGCTGGAATGGAACATACACATGTCAAAACTGCTCAATCAATGGGTACAAGAATGTAAGCCTTACTTGGAATAAACATCTAAGTATTCTTAACAAACTCCTTGAAATCTCACTAAGGTAAGTAAGTGCGACTTCTGCTTGAATAAAGCATAAACAATAATTTAATTTATATGTCTTTATAATTTAAATTTAAAGGAAAAAAAAATGATGTAAACAAAGTAGTATCGTTGATAATGAATGACGCAACATCATGGCCGCGACAGTAACGGATGTATAAACTGTAGTAGAAAATTGTTAGGGTTTTTTAATTGTTATTGTTAATATTTTTTTATGGAAATTACAGTAGTGGGAATTCGACTTTTATTACTTTTCTCGGGTTTGTATTACTGTATTTTATTGATTAAGTGAGAATTACAGAATTTAATTTTAATTACAGAATATAAATCAATAGTTTGTACCAAATACTGATCCACCTATTACAGGTTCTAGTACAAAGACAGAAATAAAGTCCGTTATTATCCTGAATCGATACTAACCGTTGTCGTCAAAAAAAAAAAAACAAATGAAAAAAGATACACACGTTTTCGGTCGCGTAAAGAAATATCTTTTCGAAAGGGCAAGAGCAACTAACGATATTATTGTAATTTTATTTGGCACTTTCTTATTACCACTTTACTGATTAAATACGTCTATCAGAATTTCCATAATATCGTAGCGTAGCGTAGCGATAACAAACATGTTGTTTGTTCAAATTAGAAATAAACATTCAACTTCAACAGATGTGTTTTGTTACTCTTATTAGATTACGAGGTGTATTAAATAATAGTTCAACAATACAACTCACCTTGATTCATAGCAGGGTTCATCATACCGTGATTCATCATTCCCGGTTGAGTGTACTTGTATATTTCACTCATTTTCTGCATCAACTATAACATAAAAACAAATCTACGTCATCAGCGGTTCTTCTATAACAATAAAAGTATGCGTTACTACAAAATAATGAAAATGACATGCTTTAAACATAAAACAATAATGTCTAACGGCGTCAGGACTAGGCGTGAACATCTAATAAACTAGGGATATAAAATATATCGACATGAAACTTACGCCAAAGTCATATCCACCGAACATCTAAACAGATAAATGTTAAAATGTGAATAAGTTGATAATATTGGTTATATTACTTATTCATACACTTACAAATAAATCAATCAGTGTGTATTTGAAAATAAAGACGCCAATCAAGAATGTTGAAACAAATGAAAAAACAAAACCATTATGGTCTTTGCTATTTGACAAATAAAGGTATGAATATGATGATTATTGTATAGATTATTGTATTTAATTAAATTCAGTATGTCCCCGAGTAATTATGCTCTATGTTCATTACCGTCTTTTAGATAGTTCTGGTTGTTTATGCATGTGACTTGGTGTTTCTAGACAAAAAATATAAATCAACGAAGAATGCTTTCAATGCTTCCAATTCATGCTTGAATGAATCCAGTGCCCCCACATTTATTTCCAATTTTATCATTTTCATTTCATAAAATAAACTGGATAATGTTGTGAATTAAACTGAAATACACATACTAAATGTCGGAAATTGAAAGTTCGCTAGATGGACCCTAAGTAGACTTAGTCGGAGTTCATGAGAAACGTTTATAGCTAAGCTCACCCCTGGGTTAGAGTTGTATATGAGCGGCAACATGTCCCGGATCTGGTTGTCGTTGATGTTGGGCATGTCCTTGCGCAGCATGGCGGCCAGCGCCGCGTACGCCAGCTGCTGCTGTTGCTGCGCTAACAGTCCCGGCACTGGAAAACATTAAGTGATCATAGAAAACTCCAGCAGCGCTGGAATACAGCTAACGAAAGGCAGAAAGTTGCACATAAGCAACAAAAATATATTAATAACTTATAATTTTATCAATATTATTAATGTGGAAGTTGTGTTGTTTGCTACTCAATCCCGCTTTAACGGAATTGACACAGACTATGGCCTGGGTTACTATAACATTATAAGATACTTTTTTATCCGGGTGCATAAGTTACCCCCAGAATGCAAGTTGAAGGTTAGCTAAAGTAACGACTGACCGCACCGGAATAGTTTACGACATATTCTGAGATTGAGGCTACACTTGTCTTGCTTTCCGAACGGCCCAGCATCGGCCATAGACTACAGGGTTTATAGAAACTATATGTACGATGTAAAATCTCACCCATTCCGTTATGCATAGGCCAGGCGGACGGGAAGGGCGCGGGCGGCGGCTTGTTCTTCTCGTTCTCGAAGTCCTCCCACGCCGCCTTGCGTTCTTCCTCGCTTAGAGTCTCCTCTTCTTTGTTCTCGAGCAGAGAGTCATGTTCGTGGTACTTGTAGATCTATGGGAGATTATGTAAAGTTGAAGTATTATCATCACTCTTCTGGAATTTTGGTAAGAAGTAAAAAGATCTACAAAAGGGGGTCTTCTTTTGAAATTATCTTTTTCTGCTGTGAAGTGATAAACTCCAATCTTCATTTTAAAAGTTACTTATTTCAGATGCCTAGTGGTTGCTAGACGAAGCCACAAGAGACATCAGGACATGGTAACATACAAGCTAAGCTGATGTCTCAGAGATTTAATCAAAGCTCTAACGAATGCACTGGAGCTAGTACCCATTACTGGCTCAGTAAGACTACAATGTATGTATAGCAGCAGTTATTGAATGCAAACAAATTCGTAATTACAGGAATCTTTATAGACCTATATAACAAACTTGCAAGCTCCTTATAATACCTGTGCCTCATGTTCTCTCAGCATCTCAGCGAACAGCCTGTCCTTGGGCAGCGTGGGCAGAGGCCGCGGCTCCTCGGGCCGCGCCTCAAACTTGTACAGCTCGGCCAGGTCGTTCTCTGCGTAGTGTCTGTCTATCTGTTGTTCGTCGATCACACGTTTCGAGATAGCTTGCTTCGTTACTTGACGCTCGTAGATTTTTTCTTCCATTGTGCCCTGTTGTGTAATTTATGATTCGAGTTAAATACCAGTTTTATGTCTTATAAAAAATCGTATTGGAAGATTAAGAAATAAACAGACTTAATCAATCGAATGTTGATTTAAATTGTATCAAGAAAATACTGATTTACCCTTATGACAGTTTCGTTATTTTTAAACAGCTTTTATAATGGGAATTTTATCATCACGATCATCGCATCACTGTAAAGATTATTATAAACACAATTGTTTTTAAGGAAGTAAGTCAGGTAAGGTCTAAATAGCATCCAAGTATATATATTTTTTAATTAATTATCACTTACCATAGCCAAAAACCGGTACACATAGCAAGGCTTCTTCTGCCCAAACCGGTAGACCCTAAATATGCTCTGCACGTCGTGGGAGGGGTTCCACGACACGTCGAAAATCACCACGCGGTTGGCAGCGACCAGGTTGATACCCAGACCGCCCGCGCGCGTTGATATTAGGAATAATCTACAGCATAACAACACATATTATTATTAAAATACTCGAAGAAAAGTAACATAAGACAAGGGCAGACAGAAGATGACATAATCGAGAAAATAGTAACAGTTGGTTAACATTTTGGGTCAAAATGCATGAAGTTACATGTTTTTAAAAATTCTTAAAAAGATAGTTAGGTAGTTTACTTGAACTAATTAAACGAGACTAGGAATGTGTGTATACAAGCTGGCCTACTTACTATAACAAAATTCTGATAAAACCCATGAAAAAAATAGTGACTTTATGAAATGAAATTGTTTAATTTGTAAATAGGATATCGGAATCACTTACTCGTCAGATAAAAAAAAAAATAAGCTAGATAGAGTCGACATTTCCTATCTGACTACCCCTGAGAACGAATGGCGAAAGAAACAGGAGTCCAAAGCCCTATACCACAAGACTTTAGAAGTCTACAATTCTACAAAATTGTTACATTGTAGAAAATATTGCATAACACAGAAATTACAAGTATTTAAATTGTAGACTTGTTACTACAATGTATATGAACTTGCGTGCAAAAAAATCGACCCGCCCCGTGCTCTTCAATTTGAAACAATATAATTCAACAAGGTTTATTAACAATAACCTTTATATTGTATACTAAGACCTTCCTGAAAGTATGTAGATTAAGTTAGTGCAAGGGTTATCAAAACTGATTTATAAGTTTTCGAGAAAATCACGAACTTACAATCATGGGTTGTCGAATAATGAACCTCCTTTTTTGAAGTCCGTTAAAAAATCAAGTTAAATTTCATTAAAAGAACAAAAATAAATAAAATTAAACTTTTGTCAATTTAATTGACAAAAAAAAGTCACGCACTTTTTCCGAGCAAACGTGAGTGATGAGGAAGAATTGAGTCGATTTTGTCAAGAATATTGCTTAAAACGTAGTTGCAAAATATTGTGTATGTGAAAATTAATTGTACCGTAACTACCTTCACACAATAATAATTAATAGATCATACAATTTATTTTTTTTGAGATATCGTCTCTCAAATTGAGAGCATGAGGTGGGCTAATTTTTTTTCCACAAGTGTATTTGTAAGGTTTTTCCGTGACAATTATGTGGCTTCAGAGTTTTCTAGTACACACACACTTGTAATATTTACTAATTTGTAAATTGTAATTAGTAAATTGTAATTGTAAAGTTTTGCGGTATAGGGATCAAGTCTCTTTTAGAGTCCAGACATTAAATATCAAAAATATTGTGTAACAAAAAACAACCGACTTCCAAAAAAAAACACTAAAAGACGTGAAAAATAACTTTAATTTCGGAAGTCGGTGTCTTCGGTTTTGTATTTTCGTTTTTGGCCACCGACTTCCGAAATTAAAGTTATTTTTCACGTCTTTTAGTGTTTTTTTTTGGAAGTAGGTTGTTTTTTTGTAAAAAAGTTTTTATTTATCACTTTTTAGTTGCGGTACCTACCCCACACAAATTCGTATACCACTACTTGGTGTGTAAATAACAGTGACAGGAAATTATTAACACATCATCCATATAAACTAAGTGGAAAAAAAATGCAGTATTAAGGATAACTCAATAACTACTGGTGAGACCTTGATCAAATTTAAATGGGACCACATGTGAAGCACCAACTATCAAATAAAAAAAGAATCATCCAAATCGGTTCACCCAGAAAAAAAAAAAAAAAAACAGGCGAATTGAGAACCAACTTGGGCCTGGTGCTGCTGCTGGGGCTTGGGCTTGGGCTTTTTGTGAAGTCGATTAAAAATAATAAAAAATCTTTATTTTTTTCACTCTTCACAAAGGTTCACATAGCTATAAACATATAGATTCAAGAATTATAGCGTTATGACAAAAATGCACTAAATATGATCCATTGTAAGACTGACGTCCATACTAGGATACCCTTGGTGACAGATCACCAGGCTCTATTCATTAATAATTAACATTCAAATGGCCAATTTTTATGAGCTTTAAAATGCAGGGCACAATAGAAATAACTACATTTAAAAAAAACGCCATATTTTTTAAGGGGTGGATTATTTCTTGCCTGCAATTAAAAATAAATTTAAATTGAATTTGACATTAACAATCCATTTTTAGGTACTCCGGCGCTCTTATCAGCTGTTATCAGTGTTCTTCATTACGCCAGTACATGGTAAATTCGCTATTCCTTGGACACCGGGATTACCCATATTCTGACAACGTCATTAAATCCCAGTAAATGTACCCCAGCATTCGATCCCTGATGATGGGTATGATACTGACCTTGCTCTCGGGTTGTCTTCTCTGTTGAAGTTCTTGCACCAGATGGATCTGTTCTCACATGATGTGGAACCGTCCAGCCGGAAGTAATCCACGCCCGGTGACCACGAACCTTTCATCAAATTCACAAATTAATCATTAGCCTATTTATTATAGATTAAGAAAAAAATATTTAACAAAATAGCAATATGAGACTATTAAACGGGACGTGATTAGCTATAAACTTGAATACTCGCTAAAAGTCTGCCGTGAACTGTAAAGTAGTTTCCGACAGGCCTTTTGTTGTGCCTCACTATATGAATTTCTACTGTATCTTAAGCGCATTTACAAATACACGTCTTACATACACAAGCAGCCACACAAAACGGGTAAGTTTAGCTGTAACAGCATTCAAAATGAGCGCCACAATAAAGGATATCTTTCTTTCACCATTTAATCAAAGTCTTTTTAACAAATAGATGTGATGCTAATGTCCTTACCAACATGTCTTCCCAATTTGTCGTCGATGCGTGCCTCTTGGGTGGCTTCGTCCACTTTACCCAGGAAGTGCTCGATCAGATCTAGTGAGTACAGCGACTGTGAGAATACCAACCTGATGACAACGAAACATGGTATTACATAAATACTCACATATAAGACCCAAACAACATATTGTCGTTTGTGTGTTCTAATAGGCCATTTCTTGTGTTTTTCCAAACTTGCATTTTTATAAGCTTGAACAAAATAGCACCGAGTATCACAAAAATAGATTTAAAAAAATCTAAATGGGGTCACCTCTAACGCTGTTATGCAATGTACGTGATAATTATAATAAAAAAAAATGTTTTTATTTTATATTATTGCACCAACACGTAATTTTAACATAACATCATGCCTGTATTTCCCGAAGATATGTAAGGCAACACACGCTGTATTTGTGTGGCGGGTGCTGATGAGCTGCTGGTAGTTTTGGTGCCGAAGAAGAAGAAATAAAACGCCGGACAAGTAAGTGTGTATTGTACCAGTGGCACAGTTGAAAGGGAAGCATGTTGCCAAAGATCACGTAATAATTTACATTTTTGATGTTGATGTTACAATACTAGCTACTAAAATACCCAACACACACAAGGAACGGCGGAAAGTTATGTGAGAGACCTTTGCCCAGCAGTGGGACAGAAAAGGTTGATAAAAAAAGTGTATGATTGTGTAATAGTGGTCCAATCTTATTGTCATTAACCAGATCCAAATCTAGACTGGGCTGATTCGTAACAGTATGGTAAACCCCAACAACACTTTGCCCGGTTACTTTACCGAAGCCCTATCTCAACAGGCAGCTCAACCAATGAGGCAGTCGCCATCCATAATAATATTATACAGACGAAAGTAACTCTGTTTGCCTTTTACCTTTCCACGCCTAAACCACTGCACCAATCGTTATGAAACATATAGGTAGCCTAGGATCTGGAGAAGGACATAACGCTGCTTTTTATCCTGGATATTTGTATTAACTAACAAGAGGGAAAATACAAAATACACGCAGACAAAGCCGCGGGCAACAGCAAGTAAAAAATGATGAAACTCACAGTTTATCCCCGATAGCCTCGCACTGGCGCAGAATATCGAATAACAGCACCAGTTTGTGTGAGTTGCGCATGTCGTCCAGTTCCTCCTCCTCCACCAACCGGATCCACCACTCTGTCGGGTTCTCGTTACGAACTTCCACTACCTCGGCGACGTCGGCGTCTTCGTCGTCGGCATCCACTGGTGAACAAACAAAAAGTTATACAAGCTGAACAGCGGATGCACAATTACAAAAGGTATTCACGTATAAAGAAGGAAGGGCTTAATGAACGTAAGAGGGCGCACACGGATCCACTAGCTCTACTCTTTAAAAAAAGTATTATCTCGTGACTCAGAAGGAATTTTGAAAAACGGCTCAATAAGTGACCTCGGTAAGTGTGTCAAGATTTTTCTAATACCTTTTATAAACTTTCATATACGATCTAAATGAATGTGGCCGCTTTTGTTTAGATCGAATTTTGTTGCTTCGTGTCTCAATATGAAAGTTTATAAAAGGTATTAGAAAAATCTTGACACACTTACCGAGGTCACTTATTGAGCCGTTTTTCAGAATTCCTTCTCAGTCACGAGATAATATTTTTTAAAGGAGTGGCGCTAGTGGACCCGTGTATGCGCTCTTAACAATGCAAAAGAATGTCAAGCAAACGCTACGTTCACTAAAACGGAACGTCGTTTGCTCAGCGGTCATAAAGTTCTACAAAAAGAATACAATCACATTTCTCCAGTTATACTTTAGTCCCCTGTAATACGGGGCCAGCCTACCAAGTCTGCAATTAGGCTTCTTTTACATGGAGCCGGAGTCGCACCGGCGCGAGCGCCGGACCGCATGTTTGTGTATACTAATGAACATCGTGCAAGCGCCGCACCGGAACCGCGTGTACAGCGCATTGATGACGAGTTAAATATTGAACAGATAAGCATTGCCAACGAAACTGTCAAGACGTCTGCTTTTCATTTTAAAATGGATATACCTTGTGATGTTAACTTTAATAAAATAAAAAAACAAAGTGTTACTTATGTACAAATTCATGAACGTAAAGAGGCAATTTTGGGTACATCCTATTTTAGCCTGTAGAAAAGGTGATATTCTCGTGCTTTTTGAAGAAATTATGAAGCAATTTTTTTAGAATATTTCAGAATGAGTGTAAAAACTTTTGTAGTCTTTACAGAACTGTGTGAACTGTGAAATCGTTGCTTTACTATTTAACTCGTCATCAATGCGCAATACGCGCGGTTCCGGCGCGGCGGCGGTGCGGCGTTAGCACGATATTCATTCGTATACACAAACATGCGGTGCAGCTCCGGCGTCATGTACAAGAAGCCTTACTGTATGCTATGGGAGGTGGGCAATTTATTTCTTCTAAAATAATATCATATCAGCTCATCACTTGCTTGCACTCTCTAAGTCAATATGAAACTATGATTCCAATACTTGGTGGATGCATAAGATAACCATTTTGGCAAAAACATACTATTGTCATCGTCAAACTGCGATCATTTATATGCCAAGCATTGTTACTATGGCAGTTTCCGAAGTCAGTTAAGTAGTTGAAACGCATAAGCATCAAAGGGGTATTTCTTTAAAGATAAATGATGTTTATTTCTGTAAGTAGGTTCATACAAACTCTTTTACACGTCAATACTATTTTTTTAAACTAGATGAGGTCGGAAACTGAGAAGAAACACCGAAACAGACTCAGAGGTCACAGTCTCTTTGAAAGTCCAGACATAATCTTGGTCAAATCATGTGAGGACCATGTAGAACTACGTAAAGCTGCAGTTAATATGAGATACCAGATGCCTGTATAAGGCCTTAAGTCTATAAAATGTATAAAAAGAATACTAAAAGGTTGTTAGACATTACCGTTACCTGGGTTGGCCCTGGTCCCCCGCCGGGTGCCAACCTTAGATTCCTTATCCTTAGCCTTGCTCTTCTTCGCCTTGTTTTTCTTCTTGTTCTTCTTTCGGCTGTCATCGCTCACATCTGACAGGTCATCAGAGGACTCTTCTGTTGAAGTTTCCTGGTTGGACAAATAGTTTTTGTTTTTTAATGAAAACGTTTTGAGGATGAGGCTGGATGGTCACAGCGCGGCTCAGCTGTCCAAGGCGTTTAAATACAAGGCCTTGTGACACGAAGAAGGTCAAGGTTCTTATGATTCGGCAATGAACCCGTTAGCTGGTGTTACCTCGCCACGCTAGGGATAAGTGCCTCATAGTAGTGGAGGTTGCAAACCAACCAACCTTCAACATTTCGGCCGACAGTATTTTCTACGCACGGTTGCATAGTCTGATGACGTGATTAACACCCGCGCCAGAATAAGAATGAATAAGTATTTGTATATTTCAACTTACATCAGGAGTAGAATCATCATCAATAAAATCTACAAGTGAGCCCTCGGAGTCTTCTTCTTCTCTCTCTCTCTGAAACAAACATTATTATTTCAAATTAATACACATAAGAGCATTAAACTGTGTTATACAAGGTGGCCGGGACATCGACGAACAACCTGTTACCATGGATTAAGTAAATGATTCTAGACCCTCCTGAAATTACACTTCGGTTATTAAAAAAAAAATGCTGTTCAGTACATTTTCACCGCGTAGGTATTGCACTTTTCTATGAAACAGTGTTATTTTTTTATATTCGTTGTAAAATTTCAATGCTAGGGTGTCTAGAATCACGTTCTGAATTCATGGTTACAGTTTGCGCACCGAAGTCCCTTGTCCCTGCCACCGTATACTAAATATAAAGTACCCGGCCACGATATAAAGCACAGCGAGTTGCAGAAGAAGTTTGACTTTGTCTGACGTCGGCTCTCGTCAGTCATACCTGTGTTACAGTCCCTTTTTAAAGCTCGATGTATATCTAACAAAGTACTGCACCTCAATGGTTATTTGAGGGCTTAATATAAGGGAAAAGATATATATTTTCATGATACATACCTTCTTATTACTAAACACTTTAGCCCGATCCTAAACCATCGAGCGAGTTTTTGTATTTCGAACTTTATGCCGACTTTAGTAAAGTTCTTGATACAAAATTGACAACCTAAGACCGGATTAAGTTGTCAGTTTTGTAAAAGGGTATTTAGATTTCTGTTAGTTTTTTATTTCAAAAACAGTTTAAAGAAAAACCCGTTTTACCATTTTCTGTTGCATAATCTCCATAATCATAATCTTTAAAGAAAAACCTTGTTTACCTTTTTCTGTTGCATAATCTCGTATCTTTCTGAGTTATATTTGAGTACGAGCGGGTGCGTCCATATTCTCTGTAGCGACTGGAAGTCAGGAAACAGGAATCCTGAAGACTTGCCTGGTAGTGGCCTGCAGAAAGATATTATTCGTTAGTCTATAATAAAATATAACTTTACATGAAATATTCTGGAACAAACAACAAGAAAAGCAAGTTTTCTTGTATTTTTTTATTAGATATGATTTATACGAAAGATATTTAAAGTGCGTTTGTGAACGGCGTACAAAACGCGGATGAGTGAGCGTAGGCTGCGATTGGCTGAGTTGAGAACACTCATTTAGGTAGAGCCTCAAAGTTGATTCGAACTAGAAAACATGATTCACACAGAAAAATATTCAATTTAACATAAATGCTCTTAAAAAGACATACCTTCTCGAGTAGTTATCCAGATAGTGCTGGTACAGTTTGACTTGGACATCCGACAGTGTAATAAACAACACGAATTCGTGCTTCGGAGGTAGGAAGGGCGCCAGCACCCCGTAGTCCCTCCTCTGTAAATAAAAAAATATGTGTTATTGTAAATGCATGAACTTTATCAGTGGATCAATCAAATAAGTAAATCTCTTTAAAGAGGTCTTTTAGGGAAAGATTTATGGGCATGGAAGGCTCATCAAAAGGAAGGCACGGCAAGGGATTATTAAATATGTGACGAAAATTTTCAAATATGCTTAGATGGTTTGATGATGTTGAGAAGATGAATAAAAGGCTACTAACAAAAGGTATTTACAAGGCAGATGTGGCTAGACACTATTCCCCCTCCCACTCACTATCTACCACCAAAGGAGCATCTTCCTGCAGGGTGTAACCTTTCGTGGTCCACTTGGAAGTCCCAGAACCGTCTCCGGACACAAGTGGGAAGATGTAACTCCAACCTGGTAAAGTGGGGCTACCTCGATGGAACGGCAGCTGGGTGTGGTGTCACAAACTATGCTCCATCTTCTATCTTGCCCTCTGTCTCCCAAAATTTGCAGTCAAAGAGACCTCTGCGCTGCCACGGATTACGCCGTGGAAGTGGCGAAGTTTTGGGCCAACAAAATTTTAAAAAAGTCGTGGCAGCGACACGAAGAAGGCAGATGTGAGTGCAAACGCCGGGACGCCCTAGAACATAACGACCTTATTGACGATGAACATCACCAATAAGGTCATAATGTCCTTCAGAAAGGTCCGGCGCGTAGTACACCCAGCCGGCGTGCATGTATGACCAGATGTATGAACATAAACAAAGCAAAAGAAGTATGTAAGGATCGTATTAGGAGGCGTTCCGTAGATTCTGCCTACCCCCATGGGAAAAAGGCGTGAGTTTATGCATGTATGTACCTATGAATGTTGTAAATATTAAATAAATGAGTTTATATCTCTAAGTAGGTTTTTGCAAACAGTTTTAGATGTCAATAAAAATTAAAAACTTCATGAGGTCGGTTATATTCATCATACCTGAACAGCTCCATCCAACATTTTATGCAGCACATGGGAGCGTCTCTTCATGACCTTGATGTCACCTTCCGTAGAGTCTGTGTACTGTCCGTTGGTGATTGGGTTCACGAAACGATTCAAGTACTCGTTGTACTTCCCCAGTAGGTTCGGCTTCACGAATTGTACCATGCAGTAATCTGGTGATAAGTTTAATAACAATAAGTTATCGGATCAAATGCCATTAAAAAATATTTTGTGATTTATCTGATCTGGATAGACCAAGGAAGTGTATGGCAAAGGGAGAAGTAAGCCCTAGTTTGGCCCTAGAGTGGGACCATATAAGCGAGATACCTAGATACACAGATGGTAACAGAGACTACCGGTCAAAACTTGGGTCCCGCACAGATCGTGTAAGTAAAGCATATTATACAGAGTGGTAGGGACATTGACGCGAAAACTGTTGACATGAATTCAGCACATGATTCTAGACCCTCTAGCATAGAAATTTTTCGTCGGTTATCATAAAAATATCTGCTGTTTCACAGAAAACTGCAATACCTACGATGTCAAAATGTATGGAACAGCATTTTTTTTTAATAACTGGTGAAAAATTTCAACACCGGTGTCAGAATCGTGTACTGAATCCATGGTAACAGGTTGTGCGTCGATATCCCTGCCACCCTGTATATGTAAAGGCACCTGCGTATATCTGTTGTTTCACGGAAAAGTGCAATACCTACGCGGTCAAAATGTATGTAACAGCATTTTTTTTAATAACCGATGAAAAAATTTAACGTGGGGGGGGGGGGTGTACAGAATCGTGTACTGGATCCATTGTAACAGGTTGTGCGTCGATATCCCTGCCACCCTGTATATGTAAAGGCACCTGCGTATCCTACAAGGGACATCGAACGTAGTGTGATGTTGGTTAGTTCTATTAAAAACAAATCTGTTTTGTTTGGACACATCAAAGACACGTCGTTCTTCGATGTACCTAGATTCTAGAACATTAAAATATACGACGTACATTCTTTCAAGTTGTTTTGTAGCGGTGTCCCGGTGAGTACGATGCGGCGTAGTGTCTTCACTCTGTTCATGGACTGCGACAGACTGGTCTTCTCGTTCTTCAGCAGATGTCCCTCGTCACACACTACCAAGTCTGGTCCTGTATTGAAAAACAAAAAAAATATATGATAGTGTGGCTGAGGGATGTTGTAGCTCGCGTCCGTAGGATTAACCACCTTCTCCTAGTCCCACACTACAAGTGTCCCCCAGGTGGTGCAAAATGAGCAACTCAAACGCGGAGCAACAGGCAGCGGTTAATTAACCTGATATGGCTACCCCAAGCCTAGAGAAATTAAATCTTCTGTGAAGACGTGGCCGTGGCATCGTGAAAAAGCGCTATGAAGAGCCCCTTTTTAAGAATATGGAAAATGATGAGAATACGATGTCTAGCAATCCAACTAACACCCGGCGTTCACAGGTATCCGGGCCCGTGGATGTGAAGATTATTACCAAAGATTCCACAGGGGTAGACGACCATGCCCCTGTTGCAGTAAATGCATCTGGCAGCAATAAATAGCAGCAGTAGAAAGTTCGTTCAACAAGCTTCTCACCCACACCTGTTTATATAGCGTCCTAGGAGCTCCTCACTAGGAAACATTACGCAGATATCTGTGGAGAATCCAGCCAACACTATCCAGGGTAAGGAAAATTCTAATCCAATTGAATAGCAAAAAGATCACAGCACTTGTCCTCCCGATTAGCAAGGAGTATCAACTAACAGGAAAACTAAAAAAAAGGAAACTTAACAGTCCACCGCCACCTGAGAGTGTGAAGGTCTCAAACCGATTTTCAGGACTACCTGTGGAAGAAAATGATCGGACAATAGAAAATAAAATTAGCCAACCTCCACTTATAATACTCTATGGGTTCGATGACGTCAACAATCTCACAGAGCTTCTAGAAACAGTCTCTGAGCATACTAAGTTCACTAATAAAATAATTGATAAAAACCAGATACGAATTAAAAGAAAAGACATTCACATCTATAAAAAAAATAATGAGTGTGATCAGAAAACAAAACCTGATAGGTCACACTTTCAATCGAAAAGATGGAAACCCTTAGATTGGTTATCAAAAACTTACACCACACAACCCCACATCAAGCTATCAAGGAGGCGTTCGAAAATACCGAAAACGTAGTATTAGGTGAAATAATAAACTTTGGTGAAATGATATGGACCTGATAAAGTAACAACATCCACCTTTTTCATTAATTTGCAATCAGGACCAAACAACAAAGCAGCAAAGCAGGTGAAAGTTATTTATCACCGTAGTTGCTATAGAAGATCCTAAGAAAAGGAAAGACCCGGTACAACGCCAAAGATACCAGCACTACGGACATTCAAAAAAATACTGCATGAAACCTGTCTAAAATGCGCAGAATCACACAACACTAAGGAATGCCCTAAGACCGATCGGACTTCCCCAACCACGTGTGCTTTGTGCTTAGGCCCACAAACAGTAAACTATAAAGGATGGGAGGTCTACAAAGAGATCTTGGCCAGAAAAGCTCGTACACCAAACTTCACAAGAGACAAAACAACACAAAACACACAGATCAGCAATATCAATGACGAACACAACTCATAGTTCAAAAAGAACGAAACTACGAATGAACGTAAACAATACTCAGTTATAGTTAAGACAATACCGCAAAAAGGGTCCGCAAGTCAACCAACCTACGAAACAACCACACAACACACTACCAGCAAACTTGAAGAGATATTCCTTTAAAAAATTGAAAAGATTGACGCTATCTTACAACACATGAACACCCCCCTCTTAGGACTCGATAACTACACTCTTCAGTAAAATTACAAAATGATCAATACGACCTAAATAGCCACCTGGAACATCAACAGATTATCTCCCAAAAAGTGAAGTCGAGACCCTGATTAACTTCCATGGCCTCGGTGTTACTTATATCCGTAACACATCTCACATCTAACAGCCAAATCAAAATAAAAACTACAACATTTACACTACAAATCACCCTGATGGTACTGCACATGGTGGAACAGCTTTTATAATCAGGGAATCCATCAAATACCACGAATTGCCCCAGTTCAGCACGGAACATATAGGCAACCACAACAGCTGTCCATGATTGTAATGGAGATATTACCTTGTTTTCTGTATTCACAAACACAATACTCCAAAACACAATTTAAATGAAGAGCAAACAGTCTATGTGAAAAGTCTTGGACCCCGCTTTATATAAAGGGGGAGACTGGAACGCTAAACATGTCCATTGGGGTTCGCGACTAAACACGACCGGAGGAAGAGAGTTAAAAAGTGTGTTGATACGAACAATTTAATCACAATTGACACATCTGAGCCAACCCACTGACCGACAGACCCCAACAGACTGCCTGACGTGTTGGATTTCTTCATTATGAAAGGACTCAGCAGGCTCTTCTATGATATCCAATCTTGTTTGGATGGGTCGTCAAATCATATACCGGTTATTCTAACAACTGGCGCGACGGTTTTAAATCGCCAAAAAAGTCCCAGACTAGACAACATTAGACTAGAGTAGCAGAACTGACTGGACAGACTACCGCAGCATCATTGATATGTTACTCAACTCAAAATCGCTTTAAAAAAAAAAATGAGAACATCGACAAAGCAGTAATAGATTTTACCAGAACTATCCAAGATGCATGTTGTAAGTGCACACATGAACTTAATAATAACAAACCAAGACAACACAGTGGCGCTGGAAATTCGCTAGATGATCCTAGAAAACCAGAGATAGCGTCGTGTGTGGAATACTAGCCGCCGAACAGGCCTTGACCGATACAACCAATCAAAGACGCAGAAGATGTTACTATGGAAGCTCACTTGCAAGTCCTGTCTGCAACCAGTGCGACCACCTATTCACTCTAAGGGTAAACAAAAGCACAAACCAGCCAAAAAACCTAAAACCACCAATTAGAATAGAAGGACGGAGCTGGGCTAGAACTAAACCAAGAAAAAGCAAATGCGTTCGCTGAACACTTCGTCAACGTTTTCGTACCAAACGAACCCGAACCTGGAATAGATGATGTCAACATACACAATATACTAAAGCTTGATTTCCAGCTGAAAATGCCAATCAAATCGGTAACTCCTCAGGAGATTAGGCGGGGAATCAGGGCGACGGATGATAAAAAAGCCCCAGGTTGTGATCTCATAGACTAAAAGGTCCTTGAGGAACTACCTACAAAGGCGATCGTTTTTCTGACAACTGTTTTCAATAATATGCTCAGGGTAGAGGATACTACGCATTGCTGTGGAAAGTAACATAAATCATCATGATACACAAGGCAGGAAAACCGCCTCACGAAGTGACGTCCGATAGACTCATTAGTTTGCTGCTCGCACTCCAATTTTTTTGAAATAACATTGCGCCGGCTTCTAAGTTCAATATCGATAATCCCCGATCATCAATTGGGCTTTAGACCAAATCATGCCACTACAGAACAATTCATAGAGTATGTCGCGTCATCAGAAATGCTCTCAAACCAAGCAACACTGTTCCTCAAATTCCTTGACGTACAACAGTCTTTCGTCAGAGTATGGCATAAGGGCCTATTTAAGTAAAATAAAATCACACTTACCACACTGCACTGTTACTACAAAATTCTGGAAGCTTATCTATCTGATAGAATATGTGTTATATGCGTAGGTAGCACTTGTCAGTCCAGGGGGTTTGCGGTTGGTCTCAGAACAGAGCCCTTAGGTACTCTTGCTAGTATGTTATGGAAATCCAAGGGGCTTTCATCTTCCTTGACCCGAAATATTCTATCAGATAAATAAGATTAGGCAGAGGTGTACCTATAGCACACCCACAACCCGCTAACCCTTCGGGGATTACAGGCGTGATGTTATGTATGTATATATGTATGTGTGTATAAATAAGATACCAGAATGTTGTAGTAACAGTGTGGTAAGTGACATTTTATTTTACTTAAATAGGCTCTTATGCCATACTCTGTCGAAAGCCTGTTGTACGTCAAGGAATACTGAGGAACAGTATTGCTTGGTTTGAGAGCATTTCTGATGACGCGACATACTCTATGAATTGTTCTATAGTGGCATGATTTGGTCTAAAGCCCAATTGATCGGGGATTATCGATACTGAACTTAGAAGCCGGCACAATATTTTCAAAAAAAAAATTGAGTACGAGCAGCAAACTAATGGGTCCATCGGACGTCACTTCATGAGGCGGTTTTCCTGGCTTGTGTATCATGACGATTTGTGGTACTTTCCACGGCAATGGATAGTATCCTACCCTGAGCATACTATTGAAAACAGTTGTCAGAAAAACGATCGCCTTTGTAGGTAGCTCCTCAAGGACCTTTTAGTGTACGAGATCAAACCCTGGGGCATTTTTATCATTCGTCGCCCTGATTACCCGCTTAATCTCCTGAGGAGTTACCGATTTGATTGGCATTTTCAGCTGGAAATCAAGCTTTAGTGTATTGTCTACGTTAACATCATCTATTCCAGGTTCAGGTGCGTTTGGTACGAAAACGTTGGCGAGATGTTCAGCAAACGCATTGCTTTTTCCTGGTTTGTTCTATCCCAGCTCCTTCCTTCTATTCTAATAGGTGGTTTTGGGTTTTTTGGCTGGTTTTTGGTTTTGTTTACCCTCAGAGTGAATAGGCGGTCGCACTGGTTGCAGACAGGGATTGCAAGTGAGCTTCCATAGTAACATTTTCTGCGTCTTTGATTGGTTGTATCGGTCAAGGCCTGTTCGGCGGCTAGTATTCCACACACGACGCTATCTCTGGTTTTCTAGGATCATCTGGCGAATTTCCAGCGCCACTGTGTTGTCTTGGTTTGTTATTATTAAGTTCATGTGTGCACTTCCAACGTGCCTCTTGGATCGTTCTGGTGAAATCTATTACTGCATTGTCGATGTCCTCATTATTTTTTAAATCAATTCTGAGCTTGAGATCAATGATGCTGCGGTACTCTGTCCAGTCTGTTCTGCTGTTGTATAGTCTCGGACTTTTTTGGCGATTTAGAACCGTTGCGCCAGTTGTTAGAATAACCGGTACATGATTTGAAGATCCATCCAAACAAGATTGGATATCATAGAAGAGCTTGCTGAGCCCTTTCATAATGAAGCAATCCAACATGTCAGGCAGTCTGTTGGGGTCTGCCAGTCAGTGGGTTGGCTCTGATGTGGCAATTGTGATTAAATTGTTTGTATCAACACACTTTTAACTCTCTTCTTCTAGTCGTGTTTAGTCGCGAGCCCCAGTGGACATGTTTAGCCTTCCAGTCTCCCCCTGATATACAGCGGAGTCCAACATTTTTCACATGGACTGCAAGTTGCTCTTCTTTCAAATTGTGTTTTAGAGGACAATATACAGAAGACAAGCTAATATCTCCATTACAATCATGGACGGCTATTGTGGATTCCTGTATATGCTCCATGCTGAACTGGGGCAGTTTGTAGTGTTTGATGAATTCCCGGATTATAACAGCTGTTCCATCATATGCAGTACCTTCAGGGTGATTTGTGGTGTAAATGTAGTTTTTTACTTTGATTTGGCTGTTAGATGTGTTTCGGATATAAGTAGGACATCAAGGCCATGGAATTTAATCAGGGTCTCGACTTTGCTTTTGTTTGGAGTTAATCCGTTGATGTTCCAGGTGGCTATTTTGATTGTATTGATCATTTTGTAATTTTGTTGAAGACTGTAATTATGAGTCCTAAGAGGTTGCTCATCTGTTGTAAATTAGTGTCAATCTTTTCACTTTGTTTTAGGAACATCTCTTCCAGTTTGCCGGTGGTGTGTTGTGTGGTTTGTTCGTAGGTTGTTTGAGTTGCGGCCCTATCATGCGGTATTGTCTTAACTATATCTGAATATTGTTTACGTTCATTCGTAGTTTTGTTCTTTTTGAACTGTGAGTTATGTTCGTCTTTGATATTGCTGATCTGTGTTTTGTGTTGTTTTGCCTCTTGTGAAGTTTGGTTTGGTTTGGGCCAAGATCTCTTTGTAGACCTCACATCCTTTATAGTTTGCTGGATGTGGGCCTAAGCACAAGGCACACGTGGTTGGGGAAATACGATCAGTCTAGGGCATTCCTTAGTGTTGTGTGATTCTACGCATTTTAGACAGGTTTCATGCAGTAATTTTTTAATGTCCATATTGCTGACATCTTTGGCATTGTACTGGGTCTTTCCTTTTCTTAGGATCTTCTATAGCAACTACGGTGATAAATAACTTTCACCTGCTTTGCTGCTTTGTTGTTTGGTCCTGATTGCAAATTAATGAAAAAGGTGGATGTTGTTACTTTATCAGGTCCATATGATTTAACCAGAGTTTATAATTTCGCCTATTGCTATGTTTCCGGTAATTACGAATGTCTCCTTGATAGCTTGATGTGGGGTTGCAGGTAGTTTTTTACACTGACCTGCAAATTGCAAAAAAAGTAAGAAATTTTGAATTTCGCGGGCTTCCCCTGCCGGCGTCATTTCCGTGGCGCTTGCCCCTTAAGCAAAACTTAACAACATTTTCTACCAGTGGCTTTTAGTGGAGATCCTGGAGCCTTCTCATGAGGAATCCACGCGATAACCGAAAGTATACGGAAGTTAACGGAAGCGTCAGACTTTATAAGGTGTCAGGTAGTAAACAGATGACCGACCAAGGATATGGTGCAGTGCCATGCATTTGCAGGAGTTTGCTGTTACCGGCAATGCATTGGTAGAACCTGAAAGTAGCTGCATTACCCTCTGACCTGAGGGCCTACTCTCTACGTCGGGAGTAGACCTCCTGGATCCACGAGACTCTCCTGGAACTTCTTATTGTTGTCGGGACAGACGTTGCGGAACATCTCGCACGTACACGCCGCATCGATCGAACCTCTGCTGCAGCCATTGGCTAAAAGACACTGCATCATCCACTGACCTGGATCCACGAGACTCTCCTGGAAGCTCCGCAGCATCTTCTTCTTGAACTTCTTGTTGTTTTCAGAGGAGAGGTTGCGAAACATCTCATAGCCGAGGACGCACACGCCGCCGCCATCCAACCACTGCTGCAGCTGGAACGCGCGCTCCGAGTTCTGCTTGTACCTGGGTTGAGGAGTTGTATGGGTTAATTAAATTATATTTCAATAAAAACATCTACAGTACAACTATTTTCTTAATGTCCTTCGAGAATCATCGGATTTCCGAATACAAACGAATGCTAATTTCCATGTCCATCAATTATTAGATTTATCGTGTATAATAATTTGAATTCAGAACTAAATACTTTATTGTTGTTTAACAACAATTAAAGTACTTAGTTAATAATTAATTCAAATTAGTGTCTTGTCTTTATCAGCCCTTACTTCAGAGGACAGCACGTTTAGATCGTATTATGATGCCTCCAGAATATGAAATGTTTTTTTTTTTTCAAGCTTGATTTTCCTATGAGAAAAAAAGCTTGTTTACACGAAGCGAGTCTTTCGACCGACTGTCGAGAGTGGAAAATGTTCATGCGAGCATGATCAATGACCAGGCTATTTATCGAACTATGATTTGACAAATCGAAATACAATTTTTTGGTTTAAACAGACGCGGTCAATTTTGAGAAGCAAAACTATTTTCGACTTTCGACACAATCGCACCTTCGGTAGAACAAGGGCATAACTGAAAAAAAAAAACGAAAAATTACTTAAGTATGCCAAATTGCTTTAAAAAGTGCCTTTTGTCTAGTGGAACAAAGACTCGTGTCAATATCAGCTTAATGCCGCCAGAGGGCAACAGTACCTTTGTCATATTGTAGCATTTTTTTTACTATCTTGGCAACAAGATCTTAAAATTACTCCTGTAAAATCACTAAAATTGCAGTTATGCCCTTGTCCTACGAAGGTGCGATCATGATTATCGTACAGTCCACAACACGTCAGTGGTAACAAAACTATTATAAGTTGGCGTCGTATTCTTGAAACTCGTACGCTAGGCCAGCTCAAGGTCAGTGTTACCACTGACATACGGTCGACTGTACGTACTATTTACACGCGTCATCTTTTTCATCTCCTTTAGATGTGAGAGGGTGTGGGCCGTAATGCACCACGATGGTCAGGTGCGACTGAGTGGATGGTTGAATCTTACATTCATAAATAATATATTAAATTAATTCGCTGACAGACAACCCACAGCCTAAACCGCTTGGACTAGAAGCATGAAATTTTGCACAAGAGTTCCTTATTTATTGAAGATTTTTTTTTTTTTTTTTGCAGAAAATACTAGGACCAGGACCAGGTTTTTATTTTAGGTGTTACCAGTTGTAAAAGTTGGTGGTAATGTACAGTCCATATTTAGCCTGTTTAAGGAATGCAAGGTGAGCGCTAAGGAAGGATTTTTGATATTTCATATCCTAAAGGGTTTGTAGAGGGGATGAAAGGACGTTCGTCATTTTGGCCGATGGGAAATCCCATCGGGCACACGGCTTGTAAACGATAATTTGATCACTTCTTACCTCGACAGCTCGTACACGTCAACTTCAAACTCGGAGTGGGCGTGTTTGAGCCACATCTTGAACTCGTTGACCCAGTTGAGTACGGTGGACAGCGGACATACCACCAGCACACGGTTCACGCCCGTTAGAGTTCCGTGGATCAGCAGCGTGTGTGTTAGCGATATTACCTGCAAATATTTGCATGATTAGTTGACGTCTAAGGCCCACTTGCACCGACAATCACTAAACACGTTTAGCACTAAACAAGTTTAAAAAATAATTCTGTTTCTGACAAATATTTCAAAATGACAGAGACAGAATGATGTTTAAAACTCGATTAGCGCTAAACGTGTTTAGTGATTGGCGGTGCAAGTGGGTCTTTAGTGTTTATTTAAATAATGTTATTTGCACTTGATTGACCTAACATTCAGTTTATTACTAGTTTATGTAGAATCTAATTATTATATACCTCTAGTGTGAGGCCCTAATATTGTAAATATTTATGTAAATCAATTAAATCAATAAACAATAGTATATTAGCGTCCACACGGTAAACTGCGTAGACTAGTTGCGCGGTGGAAAAAATGCTCCGTTTGGCCAGACACTTTACAACGTTTACGGCATTTTTAATGAACGCCTTACTCAATGACAATCAATGGTCATGGGTTTCAGCTAGGATATAGCAATACATTTATATACTCAACAATGACTTGCTTCTATGAGTCGCACCTTAGCTTCGCTATCAAGAGTTATAGAGTGAGAGTGTATATATCTATGGCACTAAACAAAGCAAGCGCCCAAGGTCCGGGCGCTGCATTCCGTGCGCTCAGTCAAATTGTATAGAATTGTTCGTGATGAAGCATAGCAAGCGTCCGAAGCGCTGCTCCGTCATTTTTAGTGTTCGATACGCAGCGCCCTAGGCGTCGCGCCACGGGCGCTAGCTTTGTTTCGTGCCTTGGGGTCCACTTTTCAATCGTCTATCAACTATCTGAAGAGTTTTTTTTTTAAATAAATCTTACAATGTTGAATTGTAACCTACCTATCTAAAGAAAAAGGATTATAATGTAAAGGATTACTTACTTGTAAAGTTTTTCCCAGTCCCATGCAGTGCGCGAGGATGCAGCCGGATCCCTTTTCTCTCTTGATACGCTTCACGCTCTCAAAACAAGCGTCCCACATAAACTTTATACCGTTTGCCTAAAAACAAACATTATTATAATGTTTTATCATTTGGATATGAATGTGTTGTTTTTTTTTCGACCGGAATGGAAAACTATTCGGATCACATTGAAAACCGACAATGATAATTATTGACATTTAATTCGAAACGAAGAATGACTTCCTGACTTCCGACAATGCAACAATGGTCTTTATTTACTGATAAATAAGGTTTACCTGATGGGGTTTCAGCTTCTTCACGAGTCCTCTGTCGACCTCGATCAGCGGCTCTTTAGTTTCAGGATCGAAGTCCAATATCACCTTGTCCAAAACAACCTCGTCTGGTTTACCAGACTCGTCAAATTCCAAGTTATTGTACTGTAAAAGTAAATTACATTTATTATTTATCTGTTTTTCACAAATCTTAGTGTTAAATCGGCCTGAAACATGGAACGTCGAGTTTTAGCTTAAGTATCTTCTCCATCAGCTTTGTAACAGTCTCTTTCTATACAAGAACTGTAAGTGATTTTATTCAATCTTCGAGTGAACTACCGGTGCCGATTACACGGTGGGTAAAATTGGGAAAATGATGCCAGTATGTGTAAAACTGCCTCGTTGGTCTAGTGGTCGCAAGCGCTACTGCTGAGCATGAGGTCTCGGGTTCGATTCCCGGGTCGGGCAAAGTGTTATTGAGTTTTTCCACCTGGAATTTCTCAGTAGTAGCCTGGAGTCTAGATTTGTGCCCGGTTGATGGCAATAGGCTCGCCCCCTATTACATGGGACTTAAACATAACTGGCGAAATGTGCCTTCCCTTCCCTTCGGGGAATACAGGCGTGATGTTATGTATGTTTATGTGTAAGAGCGTTCATTCGCCTGAACGTAAGCAAAGAGATCTATAAACATTCATACTGAGTTCCACAACTAGTTTCAATAGCATTAGGGTATGTGGGCGTAAAAAAATACTAACCAATTTCTGTCTCTCTAAAATACGAGCGACCCTTTCTTTTTCTTCGCGCGCGGCTTTTTTTGTGGCCTCCTCCAATTGATTCTTACCCATGACCTGGAATCAAACATAATATCATTAACATCCATTACGTTCCAACACATATTTCAAAGTCTAAATATTGGTAAAAAATATACTGAATATTTACCTTACGTATATTCTTCCTGCCATGTTTATTTCTGCCCTCATTTTCAGTGTCAGACCCAGAGCCATCACTGTCCCTCACTGATTTTATACGTCGACGTTTCTTTGTGCTACAAAGAAATAAACACCAGTTAAAATAATTCTAAGGAATGGTGCAAAAAAGGTGATCCATAGAATGTTTTTAAATGACAACTACAACACTAGAAGCATACAAGATGAGTTCCCATCAAAGAAATATAGCTGAAATGTCACATGAGCCTGTAATTATTACCAAGGACCCATGCCCTTGCGTTTTAACTATTAAACGGGTTTGACGTTTTTCTATTGAAGCTGGCATACTTAATCCATCGCCGTTTCGATTTTTCTGCAAAGTTACGGCGTCCGATGTAACTGGCATATTTATCCCCTATTGATATAGTACATAGACATAGAGAATGGACTGAGCGTTCGATATTCAGTTGTGAAGTACATAACAGGCTGAAAAGTACGAGAGAGACAAAGCAAATGTGCGGCCAGTAGTTGTCTCTTTCTAGAATTCCGATTGATCCACGTCACTGGCGGTCAGGAGTGTACCGTTCTACGCTGGATGTAACAACTGTAAACCAAAAGAGACAAGTATTGGTCGCACAGTCGCTTTGTTTCTTTCTAAAGAGTGGTCCCGTTTGTGAGGCTAACGCTCTGTCCATTCTCTCTATGACATACTACCCTAAAATGTCATGTTGCCGAGATATTTGAAGGTAAACTTCTCTTAAAGCGATCTCCACCTCCACATAGCTCGGCAGGCCAGTAACATCGTGCGCCGCAACTTTGAAGAAAAATCGATAGGGTGATTTTGCCACTTAGGTTCTACGCCCCCTACGTAATAATGTATCATATTATACATAAGTGAGGAGGCCTAGCATTACTAGTTGAGTAATGTATCTGTTGCTTAGGTCTCCTCTCTGTGATTGGGAGAGGGCCGTAGTCCACCAAGCCGGCTCAGCGCGGATTGGGGTTGTCGTTCTAGGAAATACCGGTTTCGTTTCTATAACGGGAGTAAAAAGACATTTAACGAAGCCGAAAGTGACTTTTGCTCCCCGTCATTGTATTTTTTTTTTGTACTTGACCATATCGGGGAATCTTCTGGTTACGGAGCTATTAACCTCTTGAATTCCGCGTAATGAGACACAATGATTATCTATCGTGTCTCGCTCGATATCGCGACCTAATTTTATACGAAAACAAGTTTTTTATGTTATAACACAACTTTAAATACCCTCACGACCCCAATACTCAATACTTTATTGCATTCCATACGTATTACATAGATGGTCTAACAAAGTAAATGATCAATATGGACCCTGCCGGGCACAGCAAATTTAGGAGAGAAGAAGAGGGCTAAGCAGCAATTCAAGCTATTTAATATTATAAAAAATTATTAGATGTGTTTAATTGGGTGTATAATTATGTAAATGTATATTTATATAAATACATATATATTATTAGGTTTCTGTAGGTATAGTATGCATATCCCCTGCACCGTCCCACGCGGGTCATAAGCACATTGTGTTGCTGCGTTACGTTGCACACTACCGTAAACAGAGATTTTTCACACTAATAATTAAATTCGTTTCCAAGCAATTATTTTTGTGCTATGTTATTTAGTTTGATGTACAGAACGCGTAGTTGACGGCTGTGTGATGGGTCTTTTTCCTCCCTGTATAATTAGATTTAGATACTATAACATACCCTTCTTCATTACTGGATCCTCCCGACGCATCACTCTCTGTGGCTTTCTTCTTTCGTTTGGCGCGTTTTATGGACTCAGAGCTTTCGTCTTCCGTTTCGTCAAAGTCACTAACTCTCACATCTTCGTCGCGTTGCTTACGACGCGACGTTCCACCTTCGGAGTCAGATGATATCGCGTTCGCCTTGCGTTGACGTTTTAATTTTACACTGAAAAGGCATAGATTATTGCTATGTTCAATGCTAATAATAAATTAAATTAACAAAACAGAGCACAGATGCTTATTTGCCTGAACTAGTTTGAATCTGTGCTTCAGGCTAGAAGTAGAAAGTGCATAAATCTAACCTAATAGTATTATAAATAGAAAAGATTTGGTTTTTGGATTTTTGTTTGTAATGGATAAACTTAAAAAATTCTTAACCTATTTTAAAAATTATTTCACCTTTAGTAAGCTACATTATCGGCGAGAAACATAGCCTGTATATTTTTATTTTTTTTGTATATTGTGGTGTCTTACGACTTCCACGCGAACGAAGTAGCGGGCAGAAGCTAATACTTAATAAATTAACCAAGAGTATAAAGTAAAAACTTAGGTACTTAAATAAAAGTAAAATAGCATGTTAGCAGTTCCATTTAATATTGCAGACAACAAGTAAATCTTGTCTGTCCATCATAATCGATGGTTAGTAAATATTTAAGTTATTTTTTTACAGCTATAGTAATTTATTTTATAGATATAGTTACTAAGTAAGTACAGAAATGGGCCTAAAGGACGTAAAAAATATTTTTACAAGGACATGTTTTAAAGTTGCATTAGATACGTATACTTCATCAAGCCGTATTTGTTTGTATTGTCAGCATTGTAGGTAAGCATGGTGTGCTCTTTTAATAAAAGTTCATAATGAAAAGCTAGCTAACCGTGAGTACGTTGCAATATTTATATATATATATATAGCAGATTTGTGGGTAGGAAAGTAGAAGGAATGCAAGTTTGCTACCTTTAAAATTGCTCTCTGAGTTCTTTCAAGTGAAAGTAAATAGTTTTTGCTACGCTACTTCAAGTGATCTAGTATTGAATTATAGATTGACCTATGGCCAAATAATCTTGAGTGATTCATTTTGAATCTGTTAATTTTCGTTTTTTTTTTTAAACATATTAGTTTGCGCACTCTTTTATCTAGACTAAACTAACTAAAATAGTGTGTGTTGTCCATTATAAATAACCCAGACCGAGGTTTTTATGTTGCTCGTTTTGAGATTAAAAGGACAAATACACATGTTGACGGTACGGTTTCCACATTGATGGGCATATAGATGTGGGTTAGTATAGTTACGTTGAGGCTTGCGCATGGAGTAGTGAATATATTTTGTTTTGTCAGCATTAAAAGTTAGTTAATTGCTTTGAAGCCAATAAGTCACAGTATTAAAACCTAGTTGAGAGATTTCGAACAGTTCGTCGATGGTAAGCCCTGAAATCTGCATGGATGTCCTCCGCCCTGAGGTTGGCGGAGGGGTATATCATATTTCTGTTGACTAAAACCACCCCGTGTTCCCTCGCACACTTGCACCGGGGGCTACGGGCACTTAAGCACTCTTCAACGCAGCCCCGAACTGGTGCCGGCCCGCCCCTGTGAGCCCCGTCTGGTCAAGTGGGGGAAATGAGGTGTATGACTCCCCCCGCGACGTCAAAGCGGGGCGCGCGTGGAACATTACGCGCCGCCACCTCGCGTCTTATATGATACAGGGCGGCGGACGTCCCAGAGTCCGCTGTCCCTGGCCCCATTTAGGGGGGCCGGAAGAGGGCATCATCTGCCCTTTGCCGACCACCCGGTGCGCCTGCTGCGGGCCGGGAGAGCACTCGACATCTCCCTCTCCCATTCCGCTGCCTCCTTCTGCGACATGAAATTTTCGCAGAAGGAGATGACCGCGTCCCACGACGCTGCGCCGCCAACCATAGTCCGACCTGTCATCAGTAGTCTCAGTGCTCATTATGAGTCATTATTTTCCTATTGTGCGTACGACTCGTTCTTTCAGCTTCATTTCTCCAGGGCATATGATTTTTTGGACCATGTTCTTGGTTTCGTCACTGGTCTTTGAGTTATCACAGGGAGGATAAATCGTCACGGAGCTAAGATTATTAGGACGAACAAAGTTGTTGGACCACTTCTTCACCATATCTGCAAACGATGTATGCATCGTCCGATTCATCTCAGTTAGATAGTCCGATAGGTCTTCAGCTTCGGTCATAGATTTAAGGGAGGTATGGGTTTGTATTGCTTTTTGCTTAATCGACTGGTATTGAAGAGCAATTTTGCGAAACTTCATAAAAAAACTTTCGGCAAAGATTGCTTATTTTTAGCTTCTGATCAGCGTTTAGTTTTCCATGAAATGCAATAAAACAGGCCTCATTCAGGCACTGCTTAATAGACCCCATCCAGTTCTGGATCTCCGGATCGGACACTACTTCAACTTTCTCATTTTGGTCCTGTCTTAATTGTTTGGGCGGTGTCGGTGGAGGGCTGCGTCGAATCATCGCGCCCCAACTAAAAGTGCTGCCTTCCATATACCAGATTTTTATATCAAATCAGTCCATTATTATAACTTATTACTTACACTGTTTTGTCCGGTAATACAATATAACGATGTCACTTTAACAATGCACTAGCTACGCCCTAAGTCTCGATCCCGTGGGAATATCGGGATAAAAACTATCCTATGTACTAATCCAGGTCATGGTTTGCCCATGTGCCAAATTTCATCCAAATCAGTTCCGCCGTTTTAGCGTGAAAGCGTAACAAACAAACATAAAAAACACAATCCGTTCTTTTTATAATGTTAGTTTAGATAGATCGATGAGCACGTCTGTATGCTTGGAATTCCTACGAATCTATTGATACTGAAGTAATATTGATATCATACAAATCCTAAGTAATTATGTCATATTTATATTAACTCCCTTACTTATTGACCCCAACTTATCTCTTTCGCTAAAATAGTGTAGAAGAGTGATATAATTAAATATTTTTTAAAGAGTTTATGTACTTACTTTTCTTCTTCTTCTGAATCTTCCACGGTATGAGTTTCCTGTAAAAAAACATTACAGAATGAAGTATAAATCATCTAATTCACAAAATTTTATACAAACGACTGCACTTTCTACGAACAAAGCAGTAGGGGAGCGCGCAATTTTTAACCGACGAAAAAAAAAGGAGGAGGTTCTCAAGTCGACCCGTATATATTTTTTTTTTTTTTTTTTTTTTTTTTTTTTTATGTATGACCACGCATAACTTTTTACAGAGTAGTCCGATTTTGATGATTCTTTTTTTCAATAAGACTGATTTGTTTGAAAATTCCAAATTGCTAAGATATACTGTTATAACGAAAGTGCTATATGATATCATACCTCAGCTTCGCTCTGCTCATCTTTATGTGACACTGAGGAGTCACTTTCTCCAAGTAAGTCATCCTTAGCTAAATGTCCAATGCTGTCTCCATTAAGTCCTGGCAACGTTACTGGAGGCAAATCTAAAATATAAAGTGCTTATTTAGTTATATGTACTATTACATAACATACATACATTGTCGTCTGTGTTTCCCACATTTTGCCTGAAAGCTATGGCCACACTGAGGCAAACTCCGACAGCGTGCGTCGATTATTTTAATGATAAGGAAGTCACTACTAGACTATTTGGGCCAGTTTGAACACCTCCATACCACTTAGATGACACAATCGGTGCCAGCAAATTTCGTCACGTATCCCGAGCGGGAATGGCCTCAGTTTGGCCAGACCATTATGTTTAAGTCCCATTTACAACTTAGATGACACAATCGGTGCCAGCAAATTTCGTCCCGTATCCCGCGCGGGAATGGCCTCAGTTTGGCCAGAGCTTTATGTTTAAGTCCCATTTGCGTGTATTTTATTTATTTGTACTATTAAAATTATAATAAAATATACCTTCTTCTTCCAAATTGTCATCATCGGATGCGTCAGAGCTGCTCACGGCCCGCAGCAAGTCTTCGCCTATGGTCGGTGTGGGTTTTGATTTGCTACTCTTCCTGGCAGAACTTCGACTGCCACTATTGTTCGTAGGAGTGTCGCGCCGTCTATGCGCTTTGTTTAAACTGTTCAAGTTAGTCAACCTACGGACATCGTACCTTGTTAGATATTTGCAGCAATGTAGATTTGCTCACCCTAATCATTATTATTTTGCCACACCTATTAATACAAATATTATGTTTGCATTAATAGGTATGGCAAAATAATAATACCTTTTCTGTTAATTAGTAATTTTGCAAGTCAATGGCGAACCTTTTAATTAATTCCCCTTCTTTACATGTCGATTCAACTCAAATTTTGACCGACTAGCGTGTAAGTATTTAATTTTAACATAATAATTAAGGGTGCACCACACGCGCATAAATTCCTTTTTTGCCACGGAACAATGTTTCTTTCAGCACTTTTTAGGGTTCCGTAGTTCTGACAAGGAACCCTTATAGTTTCGTCATGTCCGTCTGTCTGTCCGAGGTTTTGCTAAGAGACCGTTAGTACTAGAAAGCTGTTATTTTGTAGGAGTGTGTATATCAATTACGCCGACAAAGTTGTAAAATAATTTTTTGGAAAATATTTTTGAAGTGGGGATGAATATTTTTTCGTCGTCTACCACATCGTGTGGGGTATCGTTGAATAGGGCTTCTAAAATGACTTGGGGGTTGCTAAACTTATTTTCCGTTTTAATGCTGTATTTACGAAATATTAAACATTAAAGTGCAATTTTTTGTTCCAGTAGGGCGTCCCCCCCCCCCCCCTTCTAAAAGCTAAACTGCTGACTTGAAAAATCTGGAAAAATTCACGATGATAGTGCATTTCATGAATTTAAAGGAAAATTATAGCGGTTAAGTTAACTTTATTAGTTTAGCAGTAATAGTCGTTGAACTTGGGTGTTGGATAATTTTGTACCAAATACAAAATCCTTAGCATTAATCATTTAAAGTGACCAAGATGAAGTAGTTGCTTGTTTATAACGGGTAAAGACTTGCATAGAAAAACAAAATTTGAAATAAAAAATAAAATAAAAATCATAATAAATTATCATAACAACATAACATAACATCACGCCTGTATTCCTCGAAGGGTTAGGCAGAGGTGTACCTATAGTACACCCACATTTCGCCAGTTATGTTTAAGTCCCATGTAACAGGGGGCGAGCCTATTGCCATCAACCGGGCACAAATCCACCGGGCTGCTACTGAGAAATTCCAGATGGAAAAACCCAATACCACTTAGCCCGACCCGGGAATCGAATCCGAGACATCATGCTCCGCAGTAGCGCTTGCGACCACTAGACCAACGAGGCAGTATTTTTTTTTTAAAAAAACATAAGTTTCACAATACTGCCGCTAGATGGCGCTGTACCAAAGGGTTACGTTTTCATTATAATCATAATAAAGAACATCAGAATCTTACTATATTGTGATAACGGGCTACTACGGAACCCTACACTGTAAGTGGCCCGACACGCACTTGGCAGTTTTTTTTTATTTAAAACTGATTGGCGCGGCCGAGTGAAAAACGTCGCCGTTTTGTAATGCGGCTACCTCACGTTGAGTCGGATCGTAGTGGCGATATATTCTGCAAAGCGGCGTTCAACGTTTAGCTTTATTGTCAAAATAAAATAAGCCAAATATTTAGTATCGACAGTTTTCAATTTACCATTCCTATTATATGGATGGCGTCATAGCATAGTCGACGGAGCCCCGCGAAGCTTCTGGTTGGTTTAAAAAAAATAACCACGAAGGCGATGTCGGCGTCTTTCAGACCCCGCCATCCCCTTCTAACCTAACCTGTCCGAGTGGGGGTGCCCCTTAGTGCTAGTGAATTGAAATCCGGCTCAACGTGAGGTAGCCGCATCACAAAACGGCGACGTTTTTCAATCGGGCGCGACAATTTGTAATACGGCGTGTTATAAGATACGGCTACGACATAGACATGGGCAAAATGTATGACTAATAAAAACCTTTTTACAAAAAAACAACCGACTTCCAAAAAAAACACTAAAAGACGTGAAAAATAACTTTAATTTTGGAAGTCGGTGGCCAGAAACGTAAATATAAAACCAAAGACACCGACTTCCGAAATTAAAGTTATTTTTCACGTCTTTTAGTGTTTTTTTTGGAAGTCGGTTGTTTTTTTGTAAAAAGGTTTAAATTTTTCACTTTTTAGTTACGGTACCTACCCCACACACATTCGTATACCACTACTTGGTGTGTAAATAACAGTGACAGGAAATTATTAACACATCATCCATATAAACTAAGTGGAAAAAAATTGCAATATTAAAGATAACTCAAAAACTACTGGTCAGACCTTGATCAAATTTAAATGGGACCACATGTAAAGCACTACCTATCAAATAAAAAAAGAATCATCCAAATCGGTTCACCCAGAAAAAAGTTATGAGCTAACACACATAAAAAAAAAAAAAAAAACAGACGAATTGAGAACCTTCTCCTTTTTGTGAAGTCGGTTAAAAAGAAAAGATTGAAATGTATCTTTCGGTCACTGGAATATGTATGATCAGTTTATCACTCTTTTATATCTTTATAACCTTATGTATCAGTAGCAGCTCACGCTCGCGCACGACACGCAGCGCAATGCTCACTCACTCAGCGTGGCTCGCTCCTCACAGAACATTCTAAATAGAGAGGTGCGAAGGAGACTTCAGGACTTTCCGATATCTTCCATAAATTGGCCTTGGTGTGGCCGGCCGTCCCGGCCGAGGTACAGTTTGACCAACTTATCAGTGAAACATTGGAACTAGCATTTTGAATGCGACTTAAGATCGGTTTTGATGTGAAACATCTATAACCACGTGTAAAACCGATTGTTGGCGTGGCGACGCATGCCGTGGCGACGCCACGCTATACGATGGTATGTTTCACATCTGCCAAGCGTCCCATGACGGCTCAATTTTTGATGTGAAACATCTATAACGACGGGTAAAACCGATTGTGAGCGTGGCGACGCATGCCGTGGATACGCGTCGCCAAAATAATTTCGATGTTTCACATCTGCCAGGCGTCCCTTGACGGCTCAAATTATTTTTGTTTATCTTTTGTATTTTTGGTGACAAATAGCGCCACCAATAATGTTGGTCGAAGAACATTAAAATCAAAATAATAATTTGTTTAAGAGTGCAGCGTGCGCTATGCGGTTGCGACACAGATAGAAAAAGACGCCGTGAGTGAATGAGTTGTAAAGATACACTGATACATTCGGTTTGATGGAAACGGAATGATTCATATCTTTTGTATCTATCTCTCCTGAGTTACCCATCTCTACTGTCATATTAACATGCTAAGTAGAACTGCCCTGCACTGTCTTGACAAATATTTTAAAAGTTTATGGTAGCCGCCAGTCCTTTTATGTAGGTATGAACGCCACACAAATTTAATTTCCCTAGATTTGTAATTGTGGAAATATAAGTATTGAAGATGAAAATATTTGAATTCAACTTTGCTAATCATAAATCAGAAGTCACTTATTCAAATTAGGCTGAGAATCAGCAATTTTTGGACGTCAAAATTACATGATAAGACAGTCCCCAAAACGCCCGTCCCTCACCACTTTCTAGTGCTTTAGCGGGTAAGATGGCGTGAATGACTAATAAATTTTCTCAATATTACAAAAAATGTGTTAATACTTGCCACAGTTTACTTAAATTTTGCTAATTGTTTGCTCTATGCCTCAATATAAGACACTTCTAGCCATTATTCTTGTGTTAAGATATTTTTGTCTTCATTAGTTAAATAAGTTAGTTAGTTATCACGAAACACAATGTATTCGTGAAAAACGATATTTAGATAAATACAGTAGCAATATTGTTAGGATTATTACATAAGGGCTCCTTATTATCTATATTCTATGGCATTAGGTTGTCAGTTTCACAAGGCCGGATATCTTACGATCTTATAAAATACTTACAGGCCGAAAACTTCAGTGGTGACAGTCCCATGGTTCTAGCGCGACCGGTTAAAGCGGGACGCGGCTAAAACAAATGACGGGCACCAGACCCGACCGCACAAGGTATTGCGTTGTCAAAGATCAGTCTGCTGATTTCTCTATGAAATATTTCGTGATTTACTTTACCTTGAACGAAATTTCAGGCTTAAAACGATTTTAAATATATGTATTATAAAGCATATCAAAAATATTAACTATACAAAACGATCTATGCCTACGACTGCCCGTGTATAAAGTATAAATATTGTATAAGCTTAAGAAAAAAAAACTGTATACAATTTTGCTGGTTACACGATAACATATCATTCTGCTTCAATTCGTTATTATGTTTTTGTTTCGTACTTCTTTCATAACTTTACTTAAGGTGAATATGCATCCGAATGTGCTATCTCTGCTCATAACGCTGTAGCATGTAAGCATGGTTTTTTTTTCCAATTTTTATAACTCACATTGTAATTTGTTTGTTTAGACATCCAATATTTTTATGTTTGGATAGTGCGTTTTGTAATGCGCAGCCATATCTGAGACCACAAGTGGCCGCCTGCAATGACGGCATGCGACTGAATGCGTGGGCGGGTCTGAGCGGTCACGGGGGACCGTCCCATCGTTCACAGCCATGTAATCACCCCCCCAGTACGTCTGCCGTCGCTTGGGTGTACCATGGGACTATCACCGAAAAAGTCGCCCTATAGTAGCTATCTACATTCCCGCCGAAGAGAGAATGCGTTCTTGACACGTCAGTTTCATACAAACGAATACGTCTTAGGCGAATTTGATCTTTATTCGTTACTAGAATTGTCGCACTGATAGGTGTCAGGAACGCATTTTCTCGACGGCCAGGCGGCCGGACTGTAGCTAGCTGACAAAATTTTATTAATCACAATCACAACTAAAGTTCCTTCACCGGTCACCCCATTCAATTTTTTATACAATATTTACCCATCAATTTCTTTGTCACTTGCATCTTGATTGTCAGAATTCTGGCCGCTGCTCCCACTGGGTTTTGCTTTAGAGCGTACCATCTGTAATTATTTCCATAATATTTATTCAATCTTTATGTTATGTATACTACAATATAATTCAAATACAAAATAAAGGTATAAAGTATTAAAATGATATTATTCAATCATTAGTTTTGCATTGTCTGTTTACATGATTAGTTTATATGTTTATACCTCTATTTTGAATTTAGTGTGTAAAATTATGAAAACTACCTGGTGTTGCTTGTCTGATTTATGTGCTAAATTAAAACTCCATATGTTTCAATTGGCATTTAATTGCTAACTACCAATGCACATCAATACAGAACAATAAGTATTATCCTTAAACAAACACTTGGTACACAAGTAGACATGAATATGAAAAACATAAAACTACAAAAATGCAATTCATATGTTACATAGTTTTTTAACACTCATAATATTAGAGAATGGCATTAATTGTACATACTGTGACTTATGTACAATGTTCATAAAGCTTATATTTTGAGTGTACTTATTACTTATGTCCTAACCTTGCTAACACTGGAATTTGACTGCTCATCTATGGTTCCATCAATCTGGTCAATAGTTCTGCAATCTTTATCTACAATGTTTGAGTGTGCCTTGCCGCTTTTGTCTTGAGAGCCAGATTCCCGTGAACTAAGATCCTTACTATTTCCCTCGTTTAACGAAGAAGAGCTTGAAATACGTGATTTTCGTTTAGTATGTTTATGTGTGTGCTTTTGAAAATCCTTATCTGGTTCCTGAGAGTTCTCTTGTTCATTTTCTGAACTAGATGAATAATGTAGAAGACTTTTCTTAGCTTCCCTACTTTTGATGGCATGCTTTCTTTCAAGCTTGCTCATTTTTTTTTTTATTACTGGTGATTTTGTCTCACTCTCAGATGAATCATCCAATAGGGATGATTTAATTTTTTCAGGATCTTGTGTTGATTCACTTTGCTCAGTTCTTTCAGGCTGGTTTTGTGACATGTTTTTTTCTTTAACGCTATTATTAGGTTTATCAAGAGTATTATCATGTTGATTCTTATCTGAATCTGAGTCATTGAGCAAAGCACTTTTAATCTTTTCAGCAACTCCTTTTTCTAATTCTTTTTCACTTTCATTAGCAACAGAATCAATGGTTTTATTTGTGACTTCCTGATCATTTCCATTATCATCAGATTCATTGAGGAGAGCATCTTTTATTGCTGCAGTATCTGTTAACTTGTCCTGGTTTATTTGGTTACTATTATCATTATTTTTTGAAGTTTCTTCCGTATCTTCAGAATCTGAATCATTAAGAAGTGTATTTTTTACTTTGTTTGCTTCAGCAGTTAGGGCATTATCAACATCCTCTGACCCAGACTCAATAAGTAAGGCATTTTTAACTTCATTAATATTTTTTTCCAAATTGTCCTTTTCTTTATCCTTAACCTTTGTTACCTCACAAATAGTTTTAGATCCATGAATTATTTTTTGGAGATTGTGAGTAAGCAAAAAGTTTATAGTTAATTGGGGTAATTTATTTATATTTACAGTTAATTGTTTAGGTTTAAATTGATTAACTTCATTCCTTTTTACTGCCCAAAATTCATCATCACTTTTGTTTGCCTTTTGTGCATTTTTACAATTTGTACTACTTTTCCTAACTCTTCCTTTTTTCATTAAGTGATTATTCTTAGTTATTTGTTTACTTTTGGATAATGCTCTTATTTTGGTATCTAATATATTAGGTTTAAGTAATTTAGTAATATTGACACATCTTATTAAGGGCTTAGAATCATTTTCACTATTATTTACTTCTGCTGAGTTATGATCTGAATCATCCTTAGACTTTGAATTATCACTAGTTTCACCTAATTTCCTTTTTTTAGACTTGGGTTCAATTTCAGTAGTATTCTTTTGGTCAACTTCATTTTCTTTACCAGAAGAGGATTGATTTTTGTTTTGTGTGGTATTTTCATCTTTGTTTTGTATAGGTTCATCGCTCTCTGAGCTATCATCAGCAATCCTAATCTTACTGAACTTCTTTCTTATACCGGTTGCTTCTTTCTCTCTTCTTTTAGTTTTCATACTATTTTTTTCATCTTCAACTACCTTTGCTTCATTTGCAAAGCATTCAATAAGTTCTGATACTGCTAAATCTTCCTTCAAACTGATAGTTTCTTGACTACTTTTACTTTTTACATTTGTATTATTCTGGTCATTGGCACCTTGTTCACATTGGGAATTATCATCTTGTGTCTCCAATGAATTAGTGGAAATAGCCTTATTAATTACATCAGAATTAGAATTTATCATCACATCTAAAGATTGCCTCCTAACAGTATTAGTATTGTCAGAATCCATACTTTTCTTTCTGGACTCCTCATTCTTACTAGATTTTCCAGATTCACTTGCATCAGATTCAAGAAGTTTTGAAAAATCGTTTTGTTTTTTTTTAGACTTTACAATGTTCTGGTTTGTATCAGAACTGCAAGAGGAGTCCATTCTTTTTGAACTTCCTCCTATTTCCTCATCAGTCTGTTTTTCTAATTGTTTCCTCCTTAGCCGCTTTAGTTTACAATCGTAAAATACAGGATATTTTTCTTGCATGGAATCTGGCATGCCTTTAGCATGGACTTTTAGACTTGTAAAATGGTCGATTGAAATCTTCTGTGATATTCGCAATTTGAATGACTCGAAATTGAAATAATAAAACTTTTTATTGCTATCTCGGCTTTTCCTATCGATCGTTTTCCCGCCATTATCTGTGTTTGCTTGAGCCGCGTCAACTATAGCCAGTACTTTCCGAACGCCGGTTTCAACATTCTCAAGTGACTTTTTTGACAATTCACAAATGAGAAGCACCTTTTTCGCCGCTTTGTGAACAGCATGCGCATTTCTTAATTTATTCTTATGTATTCTCTTCTCTTTCAAGTTCTCAGATCGAGATCGCAAATTTGATCCGAGTTTAGACAAATATTCCATTGCTTCACATAATACATCACAAACGGGCACCTCGGCAGCCATTTCACGTATCCGCCTTACTTAGCACATTTATCCTCTATTAGACTAGTAACTTATATGTCATAAATAGATGATTTTAACACCAAACTTGGGAGTCTTCGTTAATCATGCAGTTCGATAGTTCGATGTGAATTATTGAGATTTTTTAGAAAACAATTCGCGTTTTTCGAAAACCAAATAAAAAACCATAGACTAAAAAACGTTCCATTTCCGTACTTTTTTTTCTTTGATTAGTGCAAATTGTCAGTCCACCTCCATTTTCAAATATTTTAATAAGAAACACCCAAATTATAAACTTGTAAAATGTTTTGATCGACTTTCATCTTGAGGTCACTAAACTTACACCACCTACTATCGTGGTTAGGGGAGATATTCTATCGATTGGAAAATACTCGTACCTGAAATGGAACGTAGTGCTTCCTCATGACCTATTCAACTTGGTCGGGTAATAGTTGCACATAAATATAACATACAAAATAGCGGCAAATAGGTATATATATGAACTATAACTTAGGCAGCGCTGTATGAATAATTATTCATAATCAGGTAAGATTCAATTATCTATTTTAGAACAGAATGGCACTATTTGAATCCCTATTATTCTATTGTCAATATGGTGAAACCTAAGCTTTACAAAAAAAAAATAGAGGTACCAATTTTTTGTACTCACCTTTCATGTAAATGGCTGAACTTGGGTTTTACGGACACCTACAAAGCAATTAGACTTAACTATGATTGAAAAACATTATTACATGTTCTAATATAGATTACACAGTAAAATTATACACATATTCCGCTTCCAGACCGAAAAATCGGCAATATAGGCAAGGTAGGTAAACTATCCAAAACAGTCGTGAAAAAGAACCATAGACACTAGAGGAGACGCAATGTACCACGGAAGTAAAGAATGCCTGTGTAACGATCCATCCATCATCAGTTTTTTCGGTTGATGAATAAATAATACTGCATAGTTACAGAAGCTGAATTGTATCATGGGCATAGTTAGTCATACTTATTTAATGTTACTCTTACAGTATAAAAATAAAGAAATATTTTAAAATTCTATCAAAATAATGATACTTGTAACATCATAAATAATCGACTTCCTGACTAAAACTAATGCCGTCCTATTGAAAATACATCGCATTGGTTCTCTGGGTGCTCTGTATACAAATTTTAATTATGGCTTCCTAGTATTCGAATCGTAAATAAAAATAAATGTTTATTATAAATGAGAAATTAATCAAGCTGGATCGAGTCCATTCAAATAATAAATATAGGTTTGCTACAGGCACTTTTGTTTTTGGATTTATTACAACGGGATGCATAGGTGGCGCCATTAGCACAAGCAGTAAACTTAAACAAAACGTTGGCATGGTTTGTGGCTTTGAAAACTAAGTAAACGACACTGAAAGGACTGAAACCCAAAGTTAATTGGTTCAGATAGGGTCTGAATTCGGCAAAACGGTTCGTGATGTCTTTAAAAACAGTTTACACACCATAAGACTAGACATACCTTAGTAATTTGCTACATAGTAATAGATAATCTGTGAAGTGAGTCACTCACATCTAATCAATGATTAGATGTGGTTTAAATAGTTAGAATAAAAAAATAAAGACACAGTGTCAGCCGATCTGTCGCTAGCAATGTTAAAAATTGTGTGTGGGTGCGTGGACGTCAGATTTTGAAATCGCCAGCGACTAAAGTAACTGCGTGTGTACCTAGCATTAGAAGTGACTAAAATTATGAAGGTACTATGTTTCCGTTAAGACTATATTAGATATTAAATAACTATTTCTGGACCACAGAGTACATTTTATTCTGCGAGTAAGTCAAAGGATCGTTTCTGGACTATGAATAAAAGCTGTTTGAAAGGTGAAAATATTAAATTCCACGTGCATTGTAATCAACCACTAACTTCAATCAGTAACGATCATAATTCACTTCTGCGAGTAAGTCAAAGGATCGTTTCTTAACTATGAATAAAAGCTGTTCGAAAGGTGAAATCATTCAATTCCACGTTCATTGTAATCAACCACTAACTTCAATCGGCTAACGATCCTATTTCAATGGGATGACCTTGGAAAGACTCAAGGTTTATCGTTTAAATCGAAAAAAAATCGAGTTGATGAACTCGTTCAAGTGGGAGAATTAATGACTGCTGCAGAAGTAGCTTCGCGTTCAAAGGGAAATTGAAATATTTCAAAAAATGTTAAAGATATGAATCAGTCCATATTAAGAATATTAGTTCTGTGCAGAGTGCTAGACAACTAAGTGGTGATGAAGCGTTAACTTACTGCATAGATTCTAAATAAGCAATACACTCTTACAAGCATACTAGGAAGTGGTCTACGAAGGCAAGACAAGCAGTGATATGATGGAAACGCGTGATTCCATCATGTCACTGCTTGACTAAATCGAGCATTTTGTTATCACTGAAACTCGTGCTGAAATGAATCTACAAGCTTTCCTATATAAAACCGTTGAGCGCTGAATAGACGAGGGAAGTGATCTGAAGCGTGTGTCCTAATTCATCGCGTTTTTGAAACTTTGGAAATTTATTCTATCTAAGAATTTTTCAGAATAATTATTTCATATGAAAATTCTTAGGTGGAATAAATTTCCAAAGTTTGACGATTGATATGAAAATGATGATTATTATTCAGTAAATACATCATTCCTATTGTCGCGGATTGCATTTTGATCAACATACGACGTAAAACAGCTGCAATTTGCAAAAAAACATAGAAAATTTGAATTTGGCGGACTACAGCTGAAGAGGATTCCCCTAAGGTTTTTGAATTCGATGATTTATGAAAGTTCTTGGATGTAGAAATTCGGTTTGGAGATGATTGATTTGGCGCGGAAGCAATATTCAGTTCTGCTGAATGAACCGCTAAATAATTTTTGAAGTGAAAACTTCTTTAGCCGCGTTCAGAGATTTTTCGTAGGGGCAAAACTTATGGGTTCACGTCACCGACATGCTAATGTGACGTGTTGCGCCAGACTGCCAACGCGCCTGTGTACATTTTGGGGTTTTCACTTCGGTCGGCAGTGACTGCTATTTTCTTTTGGAGTCGTGGTAGCACAGTGACATCGGCCACGTTGTACCAGTCGTAGGTCGTAGGTTCGAACCCAGTCAAGCGCTTTACTCTATGTAAATTATTTAATCACCACTGCTTTTAAAACATGTGAAGGAAAACATCGTGAAGAAACCGGCATGTCCTAACAACCAAAAATTCGAAGACAAGTGATATTCTAGCAACCCGCCCTGGGCCCGTCCAGTGAATTACGCTTAGGTACCTACTCCTTCTCAATGAGAGGAGGCCTGTGACCCTGCAGCTGTGGGAATATGATGCTAAAGGAGATCGTTTTTTTTTGTATGGAGACTGGCCTCGTCCCGGTTCGCTATTTTCATTATTTTTCAAAATGGCGTCGCATGATGTTACCTATTTATATGGATAGGGGTAATGTAGACAAATAAAAAATGTCTTTAATCTAATGTCCTAAAACTAAAAAAAAAAAAAATGTCCGGATTATTCTAGGAAAAATAAACTTTGGTGAAATTCGCTCTAAGCCTACAATGTACGCACAATGTCAACGGGCCTCGCCGTTTATAGTCTGGCTCTGGGATGAAAAATAAGATAGGAATAAGTTATGTGGGTAGGGGGCCCCATAAAACTGCGACGTTTCTGACCTTGGGGCCTAGACAAAAACTTTTCTGATAGCGTTAACGCCAGACGCTAACGTCAAAATGTATGGGAATGACATTACCTGTGGAAAGGACACGTAATTTCACGTGTTAAGCAAATGTCAACTCCATACAATTTGATTTTCCGTTGGCGTTAACGCTTATAGAAAAAGGATTTTGTCTAGAGGGCCTTGAACTGTTCAGAATCGTCTCAAAAATATACTCTGTGTCTCTGTCTTCACTTCTGTCAGATAAATTGAAGTTGTCACTTGGTTAGTCAGTGGACTCAGTGGACACGTCACGACCGTCACTGTCAGTCAGCGCAGTCAACCTATACGATAATTATGGGGGCGTACGATAATTTGACCCATTGTACGATTTATAGTGCCACAAACTTATCTGGCCCGGTGATGGTGGCACTGTCAGTAAACTAAGAATGACAGACCTTATCACTTTGCTGATTTAGTTAGTTCCAATTTAAGCCACCGGGCCAGATAAGCTTGCTGCACTTTACTATTGCGTATGTTTACTTTAAGATTGCTGTTTAAGTATACTAAGATTTTAATAAAAATGGCTAATAATGAGATGAAATTAAACCACTTACTTATTTCTGTTACTTTAAGGTAAATTGGAGACTTGTACTAATAATTAATAACAATAAGCGTGTGTAAGGTGTTAGAGAGTGCGAGTGTCCCCACTGTGCTTTGAACTCGTAATGAGAGTAGTCGTCCTGCTCCAATTGTCGTGACATGCACCGTTAAAATACCGCGGCACAATTATTGTCATCGGCAATGCGATTTAAATTTTCTGATATTTTTGTTTCATTAAAAAATAGTGTAAAAGCTAGAAACGATAGTCGTCTAAACACAAAACATATCAAAATCGTCACCACACACCACTCAAAGCTATAATAAAACATTGTTTACAGTTTGTACTGCTGGTGCTATTGTATGGTTGTATATGCTACATTCCGAATTTCACCATAATCTCTCACAGCCCTCACATCAATAATTTGCGTGTCGATATATATATCACGATTATGACAGCTGGGAGCTGTCAACAATTCGGAACGCTTGTGAACGCGCTCCGTGCTCGCTGAACGTCAACCCCCAAATCTTGCACAAGAAAGAAAGATCGACTGTTATTTGAAAATGGAAGTTCAACGCATTGGCACTTCTGTTTTGTTGGTTGAAATGCGTATGAGACCAAAGATGCGACTCAAAACAGCTCAACAGCACAACGCACAACTGTCATTTTTGACAGAGCTCACGATGATATCTATGCTAAGTTCAGATAAACGCGCAAAGACGCGCGCTGCTGTGCGATTCACCTGTTCAGATGGCGGCGGCTTGCGCGCGACAGTCTAGCGTGAACATTCAATGAGAATGGACGTGGAGGAGGCAATTTGCTTGTGGGTTTCATACCGCAAACTACGACGTTGCCGTCGAAAGTAAAGACGATACTGGGTGCACCCTATTTTAAGTCAAAAACTTTCTTTAAGCCTGTTTGTGAATTTATATCCCACACTAAGACTACACGAAGATCGATTTGTCAACTATTTTAGGATGTCGATTGCATCCTTTGACTTTTTGTATGATTGCGTTGAAAGGATTTGCAACCTACAGATGGTGCTGTAAGATATTGCATATCACCAAATGAAAAACTGATAGTAACATTGAGGTAAGTAACTTTTTATTTTAAAATCAACATTATGCAGACTACATTACGTCATCATGTCTTAACAATTTATGGCGTTCACAGTTATAAGGGTGAGGCCAAACAAGCGTAATATTTTGAGTAGTGAGCCTCGTAATTTCGGTCGCGTAATTTATGCTACATTCGGTTTCATACAAAACTCACAGTGGTTTAAATTACGCGCCTCACAACTCAAAAAATTACGCTCGTTTGGCCTCACCATAAATGGCACAACATAGGATCACACTACACACATATTACACTATCATATATATAATCATGAATGACAATTCACAGATAGACCACGTATATGACGTAATATTTTTTTTCTAAAAATAATTATTCACGAAACCGAAAATCAAATTCTATAATTGTATTTATTATTTTTACAGTCAAAGGGTCTCTTAAGTCATGACTTGACTTTCAAAATGGGAACAATCACATATTATTAATCAGTCTTACAATCACTTATTTTTATTTACTCGTTTACTATTTTTTAATGAAACAACCATAAAGTTTATCATAGGAACTTTAAAATCAACATTAAAAAAGAATCTAAACGTGGCGTTCCATGCCTAAAGGGTCCTTCAAGTGGCCATAAGGACCCTTTAAGCATGGAACGCCACAAACAATGAACTAATCTTATTATTGTACTTAATTAATATTATAATAATGTCGAAAGCAAACTTTTTAAATTATTATTAATCAGTCTTACAATCACATATTTTTATGATTTAAGAACATGGTCCTCGTTTTCCCAGACCTATTAATATTGTAGGGACAATGGTATAGGTATAAACCCCACTGTAGGTATCCGTTTATACCTATGGGATTTGCCACGGGAGTCACATACGACACTTGTTTGTATAAAAAAAGACACTGGCTTGACTACTGTTGTATTCTTATTTATATTTCCGAAAAGGTCCCACGAGTAAACAGGAGCACACGGATCGGCCAGTGCGCAGTAACTGGCGATCGCCCATACATACTTCTCTTTCATACTACAAAACGCTGACGCATAACATTCATACTTACATTGTCCCTACAATAAACCATTTCTCTTGACACTCGTTGATTCCCCATTAGTTAAAACACTCCAAAAATTTATTTGATTGAATAAAATAAAGCTTTAATTTACCAACTCATAAAGGTGGTTCAGTGTTCGTCTCATAATAAAATTAATTTGTGTTGTCTGCTTACTAACAATATTTACTAACAAATGTTTTGTGTTGTCCTTACAGTCTACGCAAACGGATCCAGTTTTAATTAGGAAAATCATACTAAAGTCAATACAACCGCTTAACTTCAGCGAATACATTTTGTTTCCTTCAACATTGACATTGGTAGAATCATCGGTAAAACGATGGAGCCATTAATAATAGGTCTTTACCTATGAAATTGCCGTTTTGTATGAAAAAATTTAAACGAATTTTTTTCATGAATTTTTTATTTGTATTAATCGAAGTAATCACCCATGCAATCAATGCATCTTTGCCATCGCAGTGGCAGTTTATTGATGCCCTTCTTAAAGAAATCAGCTGGACGGGAGGCAACAAATTCTTCAAAGGCATTTTGTACTGCCTCTCGGGTATTAAATTTTTTTCCCGCCAAGAAGTTATCCAAATTCTGGAAAAAGTAGTAGTCTGTAGGCGCAAGGTCTGGTGAGTAGGGCGGATGACGGAGAGCTTCCAACCCCAGTTCTTGCAACTTGGAGACCGTCTGCTGTGCAGTATGAGGTCGCGCGTTGTCGTGCAGGAGCAGCGGAGACGAGCGATTGACCAATGCTGGTTGGAGATGCGCCAGCTTCTCCATCATTGTGTTCAGTTCTTCACAGTACACATCTGCAGTAATGCTCACCCCGTTTGGTAAGAAGCTGTGATGAATCACACCGGCGCTAGACCACCAAACAGTGACCATCACTTTTCTAGGGGTAAGTTTTCGTTTAGGGCATTGTTTAGGTGCTGAACCAGGATCCAACCAACTTGCTGAGCGCTTACGGTTATCAAACAGAATCCATTTTTCATCGCAGGTAACAATGCGGTTCAAAATTCCTTCATTTGTGTGTCTGTTGAGCAGTGCAAGGCACGTCTCGACGCGTACTTCGCGCTGGCGATCATTGAGTTCGTGGGGCACCCATTTGTCAAGCTTTTTTACCTTGCCAATTTGACGCAAATGGACCAATATTGTTTTGACGCTAACGTCGAAAGCTGCTGCTAATTCAGCCGTAGATTGTGTATCATCAGCTTCCACAATCGCCTTTAATTCGTCATTGTCGACCGAAGTCTTCGGACGACCGCGAGGTTCATTTTTCAGGTCGAAATTTCCAGAACGGAAGCGAGCAAACCAATAACAGGTGGTGCGTTGGTTTGTAGTGTTAGCTCCGTAAACGTCGTTGATGTTGCGTGCCGTTTGTGCCGCGTTGCTGCCACGACGGTACTCATATTCCATAATTACTCGAATTTTTAACGTATCCATGATGACGAAAAAGATTGAAATGCGATGAAAATGTAACACTAATCAATAAAGAAATGACTACTTTTAGAAAAAAAAATCCATGTTTTTAAAATAAAATTAATTTGAAATTAGAATTCTTAGCCAAACAAAAATTATTTTGATTTGAAATGGCCAGTACTGCAGAACGGCAATTTCATAGGTAAAGACCTAATATAAAATTGGAATTGGAATTGGAAGAACATGGTCGGCGTTATCGCAAGATGGCTAGTGTCGTGACGTCATCTTTGACGATTCACGGGACATCGTTATCGCTCTCGAGCTAATTCGGTTTTTTTGAAGTGCAAACTTCTTTTAAGCGCGTTGAGCACTTTTCGGGTGAACAAAAATCATGAAACTCGCGTTAGCGTCACCGAACTATTTCCATGAGCTTAATATGTATACTGTGTATATATTATGTGTACTGTTTGGGTGAACAAAAAGCGTGAAACTCGCGTCATCGTCACCGCACGCTTCGACGATACAATTCACAAGTTACTTAGTTTACACTTTTATCGGCAGTCCCCAGTTTTTTTATTATATCCGATTTAATAAATTTGTCGTCAAAACGATAATTTTGACGTAGAAACTCGATTATTTGAACTTTAGGACTTGGCAACACTTATTTCTGTTGTCAGCTCCGTTAATAAGATTAAATAAGTTCTGTGGTTTCAGTAACCTCTTGTCTCTCCGTACTCCTTTTCCTACCTCAATACTTTCTTTACTTTGCACAAATAGCTTTCCTGTGTATAAATGCATAGTCTCATTCATTACTTTAAATAATATTAAGTTGTAATTTTTCGTCATTGTATTTAGCTCATTATCCTTTATTATATCACTGTATTTAAATAATACTGATCCTATAGATGTATCCGTCCTATCCTAAATCCCGTTATAATTTTTAATAATGATATTTTCGTTTCCCTAACTTTGTTTTATTCATACTAACTAAACGTGACATTGGCTAAATGCACAAACCGTGCGAAGCCATAAACCAAAAAAAAAAAAAAAAAAAGTTCTGTGGTTGTCAGTCAATATTGCAATTTTTTTGATTGCTGTCAGGTTGTGTAATATAAAATAATAATGAATGCTCTAAGGAGGAATACGCTAAGAGCTCTATCTAGATTTTACAGCGAAGGTACCGGTGGTTCTCAGAGTACGCCCCCACCACTTGCGCAGGCCAGTCAGACAATCACCGACGTTCCTGGACTGAGCAGCAATGTAATCCAACCAGCAGTACAACCCGTGGGTCCTGGCGTTGACCCTAAAAAGACCGGAGCGTACAAAGTCCCTGAATACTTTCAATACAATAATATGAGTTTCTTCGAAGCTGAAATTGAAATGGCAAGCTTTAGATGCCCTCAACCATCCGCTCTGAAAAAGTAATGTTTGCTGAATATTGTCTTTTGGTATAGTTCATTAATAAATTATTAGAGAAGGTTAACCATTGTTTTATTTCTATATTATATTTTAGCATTTGTGTTATCATCATCAGCCCAACTTTACCCACTGCTGGGCATAGGCCTCTCTCTTCTTTACCAATTGCCATGCTCCTGTCCCAGCCTTGTGTTGACAGATACACTTAAATTGGTCAAGTTCTCTTGGCAGGTCCAGGTGACCCAAAATTCTCAAACCGGGCTGTCTGTGATACCCATCCATAACACTATCTGATTGACTCAGTTAATCAGGCACACCTGTCTCTGCAAAGGGAATATGATATTGTTTACTGCTAAGGACAAGTTTCCATAATAATTATGATTAGCTCATTTAACCCTTCGAAGCTGGAATGTGGATCCATGTGAGACAATGACGTTTTATTTGTTTCTGTGATTACGGCATTAACCGGTTCAACGATTAGATGCACTTCCTTTATGATGTTGTTGTCTTATATTAGCAACAGACAATTCATATTTCAATAACAGTACCATCATAATTTACTCTGTGAACCACACAAAAAGAGAAATTATCCTCATATAATCTTACATTGTCCATAAAATAAGATTGGAGCAGATAATTTATTTCAGTACTGATAAGGAATGCACATTTCTGCCTGGCACTGTTCCAATACCCAATAATGGCACTACATATTATTATCATTGAGTATGTAACATTATAATTTCTCTTCATTAACAATAAGGACAGGAATAATTCCACCAATTATTCAGTGTGGGTTTTAAATCCACAATTTATTTTTGTTTGGTCAGTTACCTATCAACATGAAAATAATTTATAATATTATATAGTTTATATTGCCTATGCATTGTCAGAAGCCCAAGTCTGACAACCAGTCTTACCAAGCAGTATTGTGTTACCCTGTAACTGGTTTGTGAAATACTGGTATTCAGTTGGACCTGGTTAGACTGAGATTAGCCACAACATAGCTGGGAAACGGCTAGGCAGATTGATTGTATCCTTCCATCCACAATCAGCCTATAATGTTCCCACTGCTGGGACACAAGCCTCTTCTCTTCGAGAGGCTATTATCTACCAAGCAGATTCGATTCTATAATTATATTGAATGAATCTACATTTTAAAGAAGTATGTACTTTCAATTCTTTTATCAAGAACTCCACTGCTACTCAATTCAACAATAAGATCATCAAATATTGAAAAGTGATAGTAGAAAAAGGTAGGTACTATAAAATAACAAGAACATTAAATTTTGTAGTGTTTTATTTCAATCATTAGATTCTCATACATGCTATAAACCTACAACTAAATAACGTAAAATGCAAAATTACATTTTCAACTGGCTGACTTTATACACAATATTATTTGTAATGCTCGTGGTACCTACACAGACAAATGCACTAAATGACAACAGAAGCAACGCCACCTATAAGTACAGCAGCATCAACATCTGTAAGAGTGGTAGCAGGCTCCAGGCTTTCAGCATACACACTCTCAGCCTCATGTTACTTCTTCTTCGTAAGCTTCTCAGACAAGTCGTCAAAGGTGGGGTCCTGGAGGTTGATCATCAAGCTATTGCCAGGAAGGAATACACGGTTTTGAGATTGAGCAATCATCCTAGAGATGCTTTGAGCAGCACGGATCTTACGCAGCTTCAAGTAACCAGGGTTCATCCCCATAGCCTTTCCCAACATTTCAGCGGCTTCAGCTTCACCCTCAGCCTGTACAATTTTCTGCTGACGCTCCTGCTTGGCTCTTTCCACAACGAAAGCAGCACGCTGAGCTTCCTGTTGGGCCACCTGCTTAGCCTCAACAGCAGCAGTGTATTCCTTACCAAAACTTAATTCGGTCAGTGAGACATCATCCAAAATAATATTGAAATCAGCTGCACGCTCCACCAGCTCTCTTCTGATCAAAAGTGACACCTGCTGACGCTGAGTAATCAATTGAGATGCATTAAATTTTGCAACTACGGATTTCAGTACTTCATTGCAAATTGATGGCAATACTTTTTCATCATAATCAGTGCCAAGCTGCCTGTACATCGTAGGGAGTGACATAGCATCGGGGCGGGAGAGTACTCTCAAAGAAATGTTAACCATTTGTAAATCCTTAGAACCGGTGGGTGAAGAAATTTTGCGAGGTCTTGACCTGATGTCGTAAATGATGGGGTACTGGAACCAAGGTATACGGAAGTGCAAACCTTCACTCATGACGTGTTGCTGTATACCTCCTATTCTGTTGAACATGATGGCACGGTGACCACCTTCGACGGTAAACAAAGCTTGCGAGACGCCATAAGCTGCCGCACCTAAAGCTGCCACCACTTTCAGACCGATGTTGAGGCCAGGGGGTCCACCCTTGGCGAATTTGCCGGCCATATCGTTAAGCTTACTTTGAGCCATGTTCGTTCGTTACGTTCCAACAAGTATAATATTATTAAATTTCAATACTTTTCCGACAAAAAAATCTAACCTAAAACGGCAGGCCGAAATCGAACAATTCTATTGTGCAATGACCATAGACAAAAAGAAGAAGTCAGAAAAACAGATAAAAAGAAGTATTTTTTGTTATCTATAAACCGGCAACTTCCGCTGAGCGCAATGGTTCCTTTAGTCGATTATTAGTTTTAGCCCTACAAAAGACGATCAACAATAATTTTATTTTATTGACATTACAAGATGATGACATTTAATTTTTGTATCTGTAATCTATAAATTCAGCTGAAAGCGTATCTCTATGTAGTCTGTGGGTGAAAGCAAAATGTCTGTTTTCATAAATTTCGTCTAAAATATTTACCATAATTACCTATAATATAAGCGAATTTGTGCTTTCGTAGTTCAGTTCCATTGATAAAAGTTAAAACGTTGTTTAAATATTGATAAAATAGAATATCGTGACCGCCTAACCATGGATTCGTGTATTGGAGTTGAACAGGATTTGGACAAAGCTCTAACAAAATTTAACTCTCTGAATGGTCACACTAATAGAGTTTTACAGGATATAATAGACCAAGTTGAAGAACTGAGAAAAGAAACTGCAAAACGTAAGTGATTTGTTGTGCCCCCCTCTACGTGTCCTCTTTGTTCACAGAGTGTCCTGTTTACATATATTCTATGACCATGACAAGACGAATTTCATTTATTTACTAATGCCAATTTCTTAGCTTTACCGTATTTAAATGTAGGAAACTATAGTGATAAGATTGTTACATAAGTAGCTACTATTGTTTCATGCCCGTTTTGGGAAGTGTTTCTTAAAACATTTAAATGAGTGTACCTTTCACCTGTCTACAAGACAAGTGCCTTGCTATAGTAATAAAAATAATGAAAAAACATTCCTCAGTTCAGTAGATATCAGCCTTTACTCTTTCTCCAGTTCTTATCATTCTAAGCTTAGCAGTAAACAAGCTATTTAAAATAAGTATGTTTATAAAAATGGGTCTGTGAGTAATATACATTTTTGATAACATTGCCACACAAGGTAATAAAATGGTGGATTTTCACCTTTGTGTGATAGAGTAGTAGTCTCCTTGCTTGTGGCAAAACATTTTTTAACACTTTGAGAGACACTACCAATAAATCTTCTATTGTGTGTTGTTCAGTGTCCTGAAACCAATTAATGATACTTACTTTTCTTTATTATTTTCAGAGGCTGAGAACACACCATTATCACCAGCACAGGCTATGGTAGTGAGTGACTTAGCAACATTAGTCAAACAGACTGTGTTTCAAATGTCAACGGGTAAATATTGCAATACTTCCACTGTACTTTAAAAGTTAAACTAACAAACAATTATATTGTTTGGATATCAGACCATTTAGGTTGGTATTCAATGAGATAATATAATTATTGTTTTAATCTAATAAAAAATTGAGCTGTCACGGGACGCCTGGAAGATGTGGAACAGCAAAACTATTTTGTATATAAAATATGCATGAAGGGATGGTTTATTAAAGGAAATAAATGTGGCGTAATGAAAAACACAATATTACCTTTTTTTATAAAGAAAACCTTTTTCTTTATTTAAAAAATATGTACATATTAATTTTATACCAAAACTAATTTACGAGCGCGTGGCGACGCCGGTCTGACCCGCCGCATTAGATGTTTCACAACAATAGAAATATAAACATCTTAATTTAACCATACCACATCTAGTAAAAATTGATGGAAAGTCATGTCCATTTTCATTTGTATTACTTAATGCCAAGTAAGAGCTATTTTGTCTTCTAATTCCACAGAGCATAGGGAACTTCATGCAACAGTGTCCCGAGTAGGCAAGTCTATTGACAGGCACTTCATTGCTGACTATGCATCTGTAGCGCCTAAAGCTGAATCCTTCTGTAATGACGTCAACAGGCCTATCATGGAGCAGGCCATAGCTCAACATTTGTATAGACAGGTAAGAAACTAGTAACTTAGTCCCAATTTTCTGAGTATTAAGCAGAATTAACCAACTAACTTAATCGGAATTTATTTATTAGAATGTAGTTAAACATAGTATGATGTTAATCTATAATATACAGGGTGTATCAGATTGGTGTGGTCAAGTTTAAGGGTGTAATATAGACCATCAAGCTGAACAACTTTCTCCATGGAACTAACATCACAATCTAGAAAAAACAATCAGCCGTCCTATACATTCGCTTGTATAGGTATTGAAATTTTGTATGGGTCAGCTGATAAGTTTTTCTCAACTACAACGTTGATCCCATGGAGAAAGTTATTTAGTTTGATGGTCTGTTCCACATCCTTAAATTTGACCACACTTTACTGATACCTACATCCAGTATTATTTCCTATCGTATCCTACTAATAATATTATAAATGTGAAAGTTTGTGAGGATGGATGGTACTTTTTCACCCAAAAACTACTGAACGGATTTGGATGGGATTTAGAACACAGATAGTTTATAGCCTGGATTAACATATGCAATACTTTTTATCCCGGTAGTACGTTCCTATGAGATAATTTCCGACATGGAAAAAAGAAAGTTTTTTTCTAATTGGACTGGTAGCAAGCGGATTTGAAAAAAAAAACTTTTTGCATAGCCCTATTCTTGAGGAAGGAAGGTTATTTAACATCCCGCTACGACCATTAGGAGCCGAGCAAAACGAAAAGAAAAGTCGGAAAGTACGCTAAGCGAAAACGAAGTAATAGCGCAGGGAGCAATGCGACACGGTGCTGGTCCCACCGCGGCTGAGGGAGTTTTATAAAAATGTGGCTGTTATTTTTGTATATCTTATGACTTCCGCGCGAATGAAATCGCGAGCAGAAGCTAGTAATTGTATAAGTTCTGTACTATCTACCATAACATAATTATGGTATACAAATATTATACAAATGTCATTCATAACTAAATACAATAAATCTTAGCAGGCTGTTGTGATTTATTGACCAAAACACAGTTAAAAATTATAATTTGCAAGCTAAGTTTAAATAGAACTAGAAGTGGGATATTATTTTTACATTCATTCATTTATTAGAGCATAGTATAAAAGTTGATAAGTACAACATAAAATGGATTTTTATATAATTATATGTATAGACTTACTATAATTTTTACCATATTAGAAACAAATACAATAGTGACCTGTTCATGAGACACAAACATTAATTAATTAATGTCTGCAAACAGGTCCTAACTCTGGTTTTCCTAATTTTTAACCAACATAAAAAAAGGACGAGGTTATCAACTCGATTGTATTTTTTTTTAAATGTTTGTTACCTCAGAATTCCATCATTTTGTTATGTTGCCTAGACTGTTTATAATTATTTTAAGATTGTGTCACCAGTCACCTCTCACCATGCTGAGTATTCAATATTCAGATTTGAATATTCAGACTTCAGTAGACACGTGGCAAAGAAATAGATTGACCATTTATCAATAATATAAACAAATAAATAAAATTAAAGTGTCTGTTTGTAACGTCAAAATAACAGCTTTTTACTATTTGTCTAAGAAAGTATATACGGTACTTATAACTTTTTATTTTCTGTATTTCTCTCTTTTTGTTCCGGCTAATCTCAGAAACGGCTTTACCGTTTTAGACGGGGCTTTAACTGGCAGATAGCTGACATTATAAGGAGTAACTTATGCTACTTTTTGTATCGACTGCATGAATAATTTCCGACATCCAGACGGGCGAAGCCGCGGGCAGAAGCTAGTAATGAATAATAATGGGAATTCACTGCATGTGACAGTTCAGGGCCAGTTGTTGTGGAGATGCTTGAAACACATGAATAAATAACCGAGCGGAATGGAAGCTTCTTAAGGCGCTTCCGCGACCAAACGACCTTGAGCGTTCGGTCCTTCTCTGTCTACAGTACAACAATTTGGCATCTTTAAAAACAATTTAAAATTATTAAAACAAAACGTCCGCGTCGTATTGCTGTCGGTGGCACACCTAAACTTAATCCGCTTGCTGAGCTGGCTCAAACCGGTTTGTAACTGCGCGGGCGCCGGGTCCACGCCCTGCGCGCGTTGTCGATGACAGGTCACGCACACGTACCTGTGCGTGGCGTTAGTATGAAGCTTTCATTCTGCTCGGTTTTTTATTTATGTGCTTGGGGGGGGGGTTTATGCTCGGTATTGGATGACTTGTGATGATAATCGCAGTCGCATTGTGAACTGGTGCAACGGGACATTTTGTGCTATGGTGCGCGGTGAAGATTTATTCAGTTTTAAGCTACGCAAAGACAGACTCGCGAAGTCTAAAGCTCACAGAGCCACTAGTTAATTAATCATTCACGTTAAATGATAGGTATACATTTGAACCCTATCAGTAAAATGACAGTTTTTAAAAACATTTCATGTTTGTTGGTGCTGGAGTGTGTAATTGATTTTTGGGTGACGTCTGAGTGTGGAAATTGTGGCTACATTGTGGTATTGGGTCCCACATGTAAAACAAATGTTAGTGGTAAGAGTAAATAAATAAATAAATGATGTTTCATTTCATTGCTCCTAAGACCAATGCCAACACCATTGGCCATTGGTCTTTGTCAAGGCTGGAATGCGTGATACGTAAAGCAACGCGGTGCGTTGTTTGTTTACAAGTATCGGTTTCCGCCAATGTGCCAAACGCCCGAATAGGCCAAAGCTTTAGTATACCTCATATTCCACAGGGCCTCGAAGACGTAGGGGACGCATTCGTATCAGAAGCGAAGATTACGGGCGTAGAACGTACATGTACGTTTGCGTTGCTGCAGCGGTGCGCGGCGGCGTTGGCCGAAGGAGAGCCGAGTGCGGCGCTGCATTGGGCCGAACGTCGTGCGCATGAGTTGCATAACTCGCCCCTTCCTTTCACCTTGCATAGGATGCAGGCCCTCAAGGTATTATTATTATTTGGTTAGACACACTAGCAGTTAATAAGCTGATACGTGTGTGGAATGAAAGTGGATTCTTGAAGCAGGTCAGGCATGTTTCAAAAATTCTAACTAATATTATAAATGCGAAAGTAAGTTTGTTTGGTACTCTTTCACGCTAAATCGGCTGAACGGATTTGGATGAAATTTGGCACACTGATAGACCATGACCTGGGATCGCAGACGAGGTCGCCAGCAACAGCTAGTTCACTTTAATAATGTACTATACTATTTCTTACTTACTTCATTGGCTAAATTTTACAGACAATCAGTCCTGTGAAGCTTAGCCATTAATTAGAAAAGGGCCCTGTAATATTATTTTGATCTAAAAGTGCACGCACTGTATTGAATTTGAGAACTTGATGATTGATAATTATGATTGACATGCCTCCTATTTAAAAAAAATCTTCTACACAAATTATAAATATACATTATATTTATGTACATAATTATATAATATACAAATTCCTGGGTTCCTGGGTTCGATTCCCGTGTCGAGCAAAGTGTTATTGGGTTTTTCCATCTGGAATTTCTCGGCATCAGCCCGGAGTCTGGATTTGTGCCCGGTTGATGGAAATAGGCTCGCCCCCTATTACATGGGACTTAAACATAACTGGCGAAATGTGGGTGTGCTATAGATACACCTCTGCCTAACCCTTCGGGGAATACAGGCGTGATGTTATGTTATGTATGTGTACAAATTATTAACTTTGTATTTCACTGTGTAATATTTCTTTGCCACTTACTGTGGCAGCACATTTGACACAGTGATAACTTTATAATTTGTAACACCTTATGACCTGTGTCATCGTTATAATTTTCTTACCCTTATGCCAATTTATTTGGCGTCGGCGCAACACAAATCTCGGTCTTTTTCGGGGCAATACCAGCGCTGATAGGCTAACGATACACCTGCTTTGCCTGATGTTTCCCCTGTACACACCCACAGCTGGCACGGGAGAAGGGCGTAGGTGCAGCCATAGAGTACGCTAGGCGCCAGTTCCCGATGCACGCGATGCGTCACGAGCGCGCGCTGCAGGCGGCCGTGTGCGCGCTCGCGTGGTGCACGCCGGGCGCCGGGCCCGCGCCCGCCATCTACCAGCATCTACTGGACCCTAAGGCGCTGGGTCAGTTGTAACATAACTACTTACATAGAGCACGCTGCAGGCGGCCGTGTGCGCGCTCGCGTGGTGCACGCCGGGCGCCGGGCCCGCGCCCGCCATCTACCAGCATCTACTGGACCCTAAGGCGCTGGGTCAGTTGTAACATAACTACTTACATAGAGCACGCTGCAGGCGGCCGTGTGCGCGCTCGCGTGGTGCACGCCGGGCGCCGGGCCCGCGCCCGCCATCTACCAGCATCTACTGGACCCTAAGGCGCTGGGTCAGTTGTAACATAACTACTTACATAGAGCACGCTGCAGGCGGCCGTGTGCGCGCTCGCGTGGTGCACGCCGGGCGCCGGGCCCGCGCCCGCCATCTACCAGCATCTACTGGACCCTAAGGCGCTGGGTCAGTTGTAACATAACTACTTACATAGAGCACGCTGCAGGCGGCCGTGTGCGCGCTCGCGTGGTGCACGCCGGGCGCCGGGCCCGCGCCCGCCATCTACCAGCATCTACTGGACCCTAAGGCGCTGGGTCAGTTGTAACATAACTACTTACATAGAGCACGCTGCAGGCGGCCGTGTGCGCGCTCGCGTGGTGCACGCCGGGCGCCGGGCCCGCGCCCGCCATCTACCAGCATCTACTGGACCCTAAGGCGCTGGGTCAGTTGTAACATAACTACTTACATAGAGCACGCTGCAGGCGGCCGTGTGCGCGCTCGCGTGGTGCACGCCGGGCGCCGGGCCCGCGCCCGCCATCTACCAGCATCTACTGGACCCTAAGGCGCTGGGTCAGTTGTAACATAACTACTTACATAGAGCACGCTGCAGGCGGCCGTGTGCGCGCTCGCGTGGTGCACGCCGGGCGCCGGGCCCGCGCCCGCCATCTACCAGCATCTACTGGACCCTAAGGCGCTGGGTCAGTTGTAACATAACTACTTACATAGAGCACGCTGCAGGCGGCCGTGTGCGCGCTCGCGTGGTGCACGCCGGGCGCCGGGCCCGCGCCCGCCATCTACCAGCATCTACTGGACCCTAAGGCGCTGGGTCAGTTGTAACATAACTACTTACATAGAGCACGCTGCAGGCGGCCGTGTGCGCGCTGGCGTGGTGCAGACCGTGACCCACCTTTCATCTTGCACCACATGGCCCTGTCTCCTGTACACGTGAGGATCATTAGATCCTCACGTGTACAGGTGACAGACATTAGTCTGCGTTAGCGAATGGTGTTAGCGTTGCTGAGTACTGGGCCAAACAAAAAGTTTAACTTTCTTTTCAAACGATATTGGCCATCGACACGCTAAGAAGAACATAGCACTACTTAGCTCAGGAAAATAAGACAAATTACAGGCAAATCTACGAAAGAAATCCTTATAAAGATTTCTCACCAGCGCCTAATTGCGTAACACACTATCTATAACAATTTGAATCATTTTGAAGCCTATTGCTAATCCATTGCTTCATATGCTCGAAAAATTTGTCTGCTCAACAACGTAAATAACGCAATGAATGTTGTTGAACTGTCAAAATGAAAGCTATTCCTACTGTTAGAGTGTTACGCAAATAACCCGCTGGATTATATTGATTAAATTTAGATTAACACCAGAAATACTGTGCATAAAATCAATTGGGAAATCGTGTGCTGAAAAAAAAAACTACTGGACGGTAAAAAAACAGTCTTTAGTATTGGATTTTTGAATTACTTAGCGAATTCTGCACAAAACAATCCTACACAATATTCACGTGGGATCAATAGTTCTCGTGATATATTGCCTTAACATACCAATAACATTTCCGCAGGTGCCGAAGCAGCTGAGCTGTTTATAAAGGAGGCGTGTGCACTACTCCGCTTGGCCCCACTATCCCCTCTCGCCGGTGGAGTGTTAGCAGGAGCTCGTGTGTTACCTGCACTACACGATATCAGGGCTAAGATGACGCACCCGCACGTCATCGCTGCCTGGTCTGATGATGAGCTGCCTTTCGAGGTAAGATATCATCAATATTATAGAGGTATGAGGAACAGGGTGTAAAGCTCACTCATACTCCATGGAAAAGGGAGGATCCTCCGACCAGACGGGTGTTGTGTCTGGCGGGCCATCTGCCCGACGGTTGATGTCGGGAAGTTGTATATATGCTAGTCGCGCGGTAAACTCTGCTTGCGCGATGTAGGATTTGCGTGACGTCAGTATGACGTGTAGCTCGCATGTGGCGATGTTGATACCGCTACAATATAGGATTCTCTAGTTTCAAGTTCAATAATTCGGATTATCTGGATTAAATTATATAATGACAACACACCAATATAATGCATCATAATATTGAAGTCAGGCGTTTGGATGTCAAAAGACATAGATGCTAGCAGAAACGACCATACATCAAAATTAAAAGTTATGCAGCAGGGCTGACCAATGCTGTTTAAACTTTTTACTGTTTACATCTAACCCTCTTTCGTTTTTAGCAATTCAGGTATCGTTATCCTGTCACTTGAACTTGACGTTTAGATATGCGTTTAGGGCCATAAATAATCCAATAAGTATTTATATTGCGAAGATCTTCTGATCAATAAATTTCTGAATCAGGTGGACCTAGGCGAGGACGGTGGCGGCTACCACTCGGTGTTCGCGTGCCCCATCCTGCGCCAACAGGCGTCGGAACAGAACCCGCCCATGAGACTCCTCTGTGGACACGTCATCTCTAGAGACGCGCTTAACAAACTCGCTATGGGTGCCAAGTGAGTATACTAGCTATAAAAAAATATAACGAGTACTTTAATGAATTATGGGGTGATGGAATGATACAACGTTATAATTATTACGTTTAGTCCAAGCGAACGTGTTTACCTCAACGCGCCTATTCGCTCACTGGTTTTTCCAAACAAAAACGTAATTCAAATAATTCGAAAGCTCATTCCATATTCGCTTGACTGTTCGAATGCAACCAGGGTTATTTTACTGCCAGCCTGCCCAAAATAAGGTCGAATTTGCAGACTACCTTTACAGTACTAAGAGCACTGTAAGGAGCTCACACATTGCCTGCAACACAAATATTCTTATTCTAAACTCAGCCTTATTCGCTTCTGATGTGAATGACAATTAGGGCGAACTTAACGCGATCTTAGGTTTGTACAAACACTTTTTTACACGCCAATCATATTTTAAAAACTAGATGAGGTCGGCGTTTCCTATCTGTCTACTCTGAGAAGAAAGGCCGAAAGAAACTCAGAGGTCACAGTCTCTTTTGAAGTCCAGACATAATCTTGGTCAGATCATGTAGATTGGTATCTGAAATGGTCTTTTGAGGAAAAACCACACAGATTGAGTGGACCTGTTCAGTCAGTGCACACATTTGTCAGTAAACGTGCAGCTCAACCTATAATTTAAGGACCTCAACGATTCGATGAACAATACTAAAGAAACGACATTTGGGTAGGCCGCATAAATTACTCAAACTGCTAGACCATGATTAAAACTGTGAAGGAAAAAAAAAATGATCCACATAGTCTTATAATATTTTACAAAGTAAATATTCATGTCAATGTATATACAATTCATCAATGTCAATGTGCAGGTATATATAAATCCGGAAATAATCTGGGTTAAGTTCGTCAACCGCGTTCAAGAGCTGTCAGTGTTATCATTGCTGCGGACTCTCGTTGCGATAATTTTCAAAAAATGTACAAGATGTTATTTCCCATACGATTATTTTCCGGCCGTCTCTTTAATATTTGGGTACAGAATGTTCGAAACCTGAATGATGTCCGTAGTCCTAAATTGTCGATGAGAGTTAAAGGGTTATGTAGGATATATTGTGATATACCCATAGATTTAGTATATACTACTAGCGTGAGATTGGCAATGCAAAAGAGAAACAGCATAGTCTAAGCGTACGTTAGAGCGAGATAGATACATAGACGAGACCATTCACGTACACGCTATTGGCATGTACCGGTTTTTTTAATTTTTTGGGTGTTTTAATCATCAAATAACTTCTCCCGCTCTGGGCGGAGTGGGAGGGCGTATCAGACTTTTACTGACTAAGACCCACCTGTGTTCCTTCACTAGTTGCCTGTGCACCAGGGCCACGGTAACTCTTTCGAACAATCCGCGACCCCGGCTGGCATCGATCCTATCACACCCCGTCCATTATTGCTGACATCTCTTTGAGGCGCGCGTGGAACACAACGCGCCGTCGACCCGGGCCTGGTCCTTACTGGACGGCGAGCTGCTCATTGCTCGTCGCCCGCAAGCCCGCGCCTACGGTGGCCGGGAATCGGCTCCCGTCGCCCAGGGTGGGATGTCCATGACCTGGATTAGGACATAGGATACTTATTATCCCGATATTCCCACGAGATCCAAACTTATACGGGTGAAACCGCGGGGCGCAGCTAGTATATACTAAATCTATGGATATACCGGATAAATGTTGGTATGTCCTACAATATGAAAGTGCTAGTCAGTAAGAAATGAGTGGGCATGGCATTCACTCGTTGCAATAATTATTATTAGGTAGGGGAAAAAGTTTTTCGTATTTTATAAATATAAAGTTGTAGTAAAATCTCTTCGGCTGTACTGTTTGTATCTGGCTAGTTTTGATACCTTTAGATAGACGACATTTAAAAAAAGAAAAATAAATAGTAAAACACATTTTTACAAAAAAACCAACTGACTTTTAAAAAAAAACACTAAAAAACGTGAAACATAACTTTAATTTCGGAAGTCGGTGTCTTTGGCTTTGTATTTTCGTTTTTGGCCACCGACTTCCGAAATTAAAGTTATTTTTTTACGTTTTTTAGTGTTTTTTTGAGAAGTCGGATGTTTTTTGTAAAAAAGTTTTTATTTTTCACTTTTTAGTTGCGGTACCTACCCCACAAAAATTCGTACACCACTTCTTGATATGTAAATAACAGTGACAGGAAATTATTAAAACATCATCAATATAAACCAAGTGGAAAAAATATTCAGTATTAAGGATAACTCAAAAACTACTGATCAGAAATTGATCAAATTTAAATGGCACCACATGTGAACCACCACCTATCAAATAAAAAAAGAATCATCCAAATCGGTTCACCCAAAAAAAAGTTCTGAGATTACACAAATAAAAAATTAAAAAAAATTTCGAATTGAGAACCTCCTCCTTTTTTTGAAGTTGGTTATAAACGTTTTTCAATTGTTTTTCTGTCCGCCAAACTGAGCAAAACTGACGAAGAAATTTGATACATTTGAAGTTTTCTTACAAAAAACAGTAAAAATTGCGACACAAGCCGCGAAATAATATGAGACGTTTATGGACTCAACGCAGTGTCAGTTAGAATAGCACAAAATTGGTTCAAGCGCTTTCAGTCCGGGAATTTTGATGTAAAAGATGCAGCTCGCTCTGGTTGCCATGTTACGGATAAAGTCGATGCCATTTTTGAAAAAGTGGAGGAAGCTCGTAAGGAAGTATTAGTAGTTACAACATAGCTGAAGAGTTACGGTTGACCACAAAACAGTCTTGATCCATTTTATAAAGTCTGAGTATACAAAAAACCTCGATATTTGGGTACCATACGATTTTTTAATCTTGAATTTGTATATAAAACACGAAAGAACGTTTTCCCCTACCTAATATTAACTATAATGGCTATTAGAGACAAGTGGAAAAGTATCATATTGTCAAGCTACTTACGAGATAAGTTATATTTTTAGAGTTGCATGTCATGTCTTGATGATTGATGAGTGTTAGTTAATTTTGTAGATAGCTTAAACGAAAGTGTGTCATCCAATCCATCACTTGCCATGCCAACAATAGGTATAGTTCAGTACTTGGATTACAGCTGCACTATTAATAAACATTTGTACATAAATATTAGGTGAAAGCTACTTAGGATTTTTAGAAGGTTGGACAGAAATCAATGTGTTAATGTTACCATGCGTCAAGCGTGCTGATACAAATATTGTCGTTTATTTAAAGCCGATCGTCCACAATGCTACTCAAAAGTAACCAGTTACAAAGTCAAATCATCTATAAGTAGCCACAATGTAGCACGAATAGGGTTACCATCCGTCTGGACATGTCCGGCTTTATGGCCCCCCGTCCGGCTTTGTCATTTGTCCCGACTTTTTGTCTTAAGGGGATTTTTATTAGGAATTCTAAAAATAATTATATAATAATGAAATAGAAAGATTAAAATGCAAAATGTCCGGAGTTCTTTGTAAATGTCCGGCTTTTTGTCAGGACTTTTCATATTTCGAAATGGGAACCTAAGCAGGTGGCGTTCTGTAGTTTCTGCCTACCCCCATGGGAAGAACGCGTGAGTTTATGTATGTATGAACCATAAGCACGAATGAAGTTACACGTTGGGGGCGTGGGCCTTAGCCTATCGTTCACGACGGCAACGCTACTCAAAAATAAAGCCTGCCAAATTATTTTTTTCTTTTCCATTTTCAGATTGAAATGTCCCTACTGCCCGATGGAACAGTCTCCGGCCGAAGCTCGACAGATTTACTTCTCGTGAACAGTTACGTAGCACTAGATACCGTTGTTGGTAGCACAAGGGAACGAACTTGCCACGGATAAGCTGTGTTGACACTGTACGAGTATTCTCGATTCCAAATAAAAAGAATAGACAATTTGTATTTGAAGATCCGATTTGCCATTCAGATGGTACTCACTCGTATCGTGTCAACGCAGCTTTAGAATTTGATGTTATTAATTATGTCTAGATTGTATAGAATGTGTGAACGCGTTGAAAAATATGACTTAACGATCGTAACCACTGATGCGGTGTCTAGACATATAAATAAATAATCAAAAGATTTAGATATAACATTGCAGGACTGAAAAGTAATATTTGATAACAATTCAGTTCTTTTACGTTTTTTAACATGACAGTGGTATTAAGCTTTCAATTTGACCAGAGACAAAAAAATAACAAAATTAATTTTGCAACATGCAAAATTTATAAAACATGGCGGCATAAAACAATTGTCACGGTGAAGAGTGTCTTTGATTCAATATTTTTTTGATGATGTATGAATGGTTATGAAAAATTCATTTTAATGAAGTTATGTGCAATACAGCATCCGAATTAGCGCTGAAAAAGGAGGTAAAATCACCATTCAGAGCACTCATTTCACTTCATTTACGGTGGTGAGTTTGATATGGCGAATGTTGGAAAATACTATTCTAATAGATGTTCAATAAGGTAGATAACATTATATTGTAATTTTAAGACAAATATTATTATTGTATGTTAACGTACTGACTGGTTGTAGAGCCATGCTTTTGTTCTTTTTTTTGTAATAAAATGAATCCAGTATTCAATTCATATTGTTTTATTTTGTCTCGCATTTAGTCATTTAATGCTAGGTACACACGTAGCTACTTTAGCCGCCGGGGAGTCGCAGCGTGTGTACTAGCATTAGGCTCAATCCAGGAGAAAAAGGGGAGGACTTGATTTTTCTATTTTCTCTAGCAATACGAGAATTACCGGGCAGCCAAGGGCTGATTACCCAGGGTATGCCCCGGTCATTTAACTGTCACCCTGTCGCCATCAGAGGCGTAGCTACCGCTCTGTATCAATGGTACGGGCCTCCCCGACGCGACGCGTTTATGCAACAATTCGTAAAATATTATCTGAAGCCTCAAATTCATATGGATAAGAAGCCCGTAATGAGTGAACAAGTAATTTGTTTACGACTTACAAAGAGGATCCAAGCTGTAGGCGCGGTCCAGTTCTTAACCTCTTGCAATAATTTAGTATACACGGCTACATATCAAGCTATACATTTCCAGTATAAGCTGACCTCTCATTGTACGGAAATCCTATACAATGCGAGATCAGCTTAAACTGGAAAAGTATAGCTTGATATGTAGCCGTGTATACTTGAAGTCGCACAGATAATCTAACGTACTTATTCAAGTCAGGATGCCCCATTTTCCGAGCTCGCTCTTGCATTAGTAAAATGACAATGATAGCTTAACCTAGTATCGGAGTCAGGATTCTCCAAATTTCTAGGTAACTCCGGTCGCTCTTGCATTAACTTAGTAAAATCACAATGAAAACTAAACCTATCCCAGTCGTGTCACTGACTGGCAAGGCCAGACTCTGAAAGCAGACTCTGTGGACTCTTCGATCTAGCTCTTGGACTATACCTTACTAATTGAACTAATTATATCTCCTAAACTAAGACCCGATCAAATCTGTGACTTGGCGACAAATTGCGACTAATTAGCGACAAAATATGGGAGAAAACAAATCTTCGCTAGGTGCCCTAGTTTTTGAGATGTAAATGTGGCCCTGCTGGGGAGACTCCAGATCGGCCACCTATAAACCCTTATATCTTTTGAACCAGTGACCGACAAATTTCGAGTAATTAGCGACTAGTTTCTTGTGTTATCATAATTAAAATCCCTGATGGTGGCCCTACCAGTCAGTGACACCCTACAGGCACTCGAGGTGTGATATTATGTAAATTAAGTATAGTAAAGATGTGTGTGTATATTACCATATTTATAGCGGATGGCAGGGCGTGTCTAGCACCCGCAGTCGTCCTGGGACAATCTCGCACTATTGTTGGCGTGCGCTCCCTACTAGACGAGTGACTCCGCTGGCGGCACACGTCACCACGCACCCCTGAATGCGTATGTGTTGTGGGGCACAACCCACAAGGACCTCGGGGAGCAATTACAAGAAAAATACCCTTCTTCGCCGCATTCGGGTTAAAAGCTTGTTGGGGGCCCCCTATTTTTTTTATAAAGGGCGCCTGTACCCCACGTTCTAAATAAAAGCGGTCGCGCGAGTACGCGATCATTTGTACGATTTTTTACGTACAAACGGGACTTGATTGATCGCGCGACTATTCATATAAAAGAGCGCAAATATTGCGTACTCGCGCGGTGATCGCTTTTGGTTAGAACGCGGCCTTAGGACTAGGTACGCCATTAGTCACATTGTACAGGCTACAATGTATACCTTCTTCTTCCTTCAATATTTCGTAGATGTATTGATTCCAGTTAAATGGCTTTGGGAGGGGGGCCCTTCCTAGTAAAAAGAAACGATACATTTTTCTCAGTACATAATTTATTTAATGGATATGTACAAAGACAAAAGATTTTAGGACAAATAAAAATTTGGCAATAACTCTCAACAATAGCAATAATATTAATTAATAAAGAGTGGTGTCGTTCAAAAGCCGGCAAAATATCAACAACAACAATAATTTAATTTTATACTTAAATATAGTTCGGACATACCAACGTAGGGCTAGCTTTTAGCGAATTGTCACGTCACCGCTGTAATAACACGCATCATTGTCGATACACACACCTTTAACATTTAACCAACAATATGTTTCTCAGAATCAGTTTCCGCATTCAAAAGCGAACATTTACAGAGATGACGTCACAACGTAGTCCGTAAAACGATAATTCCAAACAAATACCACTTAATTCAAATAAAGACATACATTTTGTTTAAAAATTCCGTTTTACAAACAAATAATAACAGCATCATTAATTAACCTAAGAATAAATTAATCGATAAAAAAAAAACTTTTTGACCATAGAACATGAGCCGTAACAATTTTAATATCATATCGATATAACTCTTTAAAAGGAATTTTATGATCGTTAACAACTGAAGTGATTTAATTTACTATACTATCATTCAATTGGTTTTTAAATCAATTTTCGATATTATCATAAAAGCTTGTCGGTCTGAGACCATAACAGGTGAATAATATATTGCTTGAAAGTTGCTTAAGATCATAAAATTTTGTTTAAACACAGCACTTAATAAATAAATCGCGTTTTATCACACATAATTATATACGTAGCATCTACCAGCAAAGTACTACTATTAGGTACTAATTATTGCTGTAAAATTTCATCTACATACCACCGAAAGAAAGGCTAGTGGGTACGGTTAGAGAAAAAAGTTCCCACAAAGGAATTACACTCTCAATAAACACTACATTTCAATGCAATGTTCGTATTATAAAGACGTGTTTAACACAGTCTCTGGTTGTATATTTTTTACCTCAATGGCAAGTGCAATATCAAATACTGTACTCTTCAGAGGTCGACAAAATGATTATCACGCAAACTTGTTTCTCCAACCGTAGTTATCTAAGAGAAAACAATACGAGTAAGATGGAAGACGCTCCTAAATACAGCAAAAATGTATGTATTTTAATTATTTAGCAATTAAATTATATTACTATAATATCACTTACGACCTAATCTATCTATGCGTTACATAGTATTTTATATTAATATAAATACATTTATATTACTGGTATTTGAATTTGCTTGATATAATATGGTAATATTGTTATAATCTTCATAAACATTTGGCACACATAGACCATTCATTTGCCTAAAAAATATACGAGGAAGTCAACAAATCATAAGGATTGGAGAAAATGTATCTAAGCATTTCGCCATTGGTTTAGAAGCACTTTGAAAGTCAAGTCATAATTTAATCTGCCATATTTTACTATACGACGCTTACAAGCCCACGATCAGGCGCGGATCTAGGATTTCACTCAAGACGGGGTGGGGGGTGGGGGGATTTCTTTCTGGAGGATGGAGGTCAGGGGGGGGGGGGTGAATGTCTCAAGCCAAGAAAGCACTTTAAAAAAACCATAGGCACCTATTTTCTTTAAACTCAACAATGTGCCCCCCTTTTCGAGTATGCCCAGGACTTATATCTTAGTAATCTAATGTACCTTTACAAAGTAAAAATACAGGTTATAAAACTATGTTTCTGTCCAATCACCCGTATGCTCCGCCCCCCTCTGTATCCGCGCCTGTCCACGAGTGACACATTTTATATTATTTATAAAAGGAGTCACACATGTTTCTTATAACGTGCAATTTATATTACTAATACCAAAATGTATTAGCAGATTCGAAAATTGTACTGTAGTTAAAATTCGAAATATCTATTTGGCATTTTATTCAAAACATTCTAACGTTACACCACGTGACGTCACTGTCACGGTGGAACAAGCCACAGGTTCGGGGGAAACGAAAAAATATATATAAATTTCACTAATAAATAATATTGCTTCATCACAAATCAGTCATTGCATCAGTCTAATACTTCCTACGCGTAAACACGACGAAACACCAATGAAATTGTACTAATCAAGCCATTCAAATAAAAAATACGGTTGCTTATGATAACATTAAGACAGTCCGACACCACGGTTTACTTGTATTTCTGTTCTATACATACTCTTACATTTTTTATTTTTTTAGTACAATTTAAGTGAAGAGATATGTTTCGTAAACTGTGGCGAAGGAGATCATTGGACAGTATTATTATACCAAAAACCCAACTAATATTACGAGACATTTAGACAAACTTTAAAATAAACTGAAGTTTTTATCACAATTAACTCTATTTGGTGTATTCTTTCAAGGCTTTGCCGTGAGCGCCAGATAAATACACATTTTGAAATGGTTTTAGTAAGAAAATAATATTTACTAACGGGACTTATAAACACAGAAATGTATTTTTTATTCTAAGTCTGTCACAGCCTACTTATCACTAGTTATTTTGGTGTTATGTAAAGTAGTTTGTAAACATCCATGACTACGTCCCTGCTGTCGTCAATTAAGTTTTTTGAATATTTAACAGATTATCTATACAGCTGTTTCAATGGTATTTATTCCGGCACTCGTCCTCTCTAACGACAGTCCGTACTCCAGTTATAATTCTCTAACGATAGAATAGAAGCATTTCAGTAGGCACTTGAGAGAAAACGGCGTCGTACCAAGTACACAGGGTAGCAGGGACCATGAATTCAGCACTTGAGTCTAGACCCCCTAGCGTAGAAATTATACACATAACATAACATCACGCCTGTATTCCCCGAAGGGTTAGGCAGAGTTGTACCTATAGCTTACCCACATTTCGCCAGTTATGTTTAAGTCCCATGTAATAGGGTGCGAGCCTATTGCCATCAACCGGGCACAAATCCAGAGTCCGAGCTGCTACCGAGAAATTCCAGATGGAAAAACCCAATAACACTTTACCCGACCCGGGAATCGAACCCAGGACCTCATGCTCAGCAGTAGCGCTTGCGACCACTAGACCAACAAGGCAAATTATACGTCGGTTATAAAAAAAGAAAACAGCTGTTTCATAGAAAACTGTAATATCTATGCAGTCAAAATGCAAGGCAGAGAAATTCTTTATTTATTAACCAACGAAAAATTTCAACGCAGTGGGATTTAGAATCCTGTACTGAACCCATGGTAACAGGTTGTACGTCGATGCTACCTGCCAACCTGTATATTACTTAACCAATAGTTTATACAATAGCAATTTAGCCACACCAATAAAACAGGCATTGATATAATTTTAGCTATGTAAATAGCAACACTCATCCGCCATCCATAACGTTTTTATGACATTTTATTTTTTTATAGTATTGAAAATAGAGTTCTAAAATGACGAACACGATTATATCAGGTTACTGTATTGGTATTATTGTTAATTTCTATCATGGACCTAAAAAAAGAATGAAAATGATTTTCGTTGACTTTTGGATCTGTATGTAGAGGTTGAACGTTGTCTGTACTTATTAGAGATTAATTTACGGTAATGATTGATATAGTCTCTAGAGAGGAAGCAGCTGCACAATATATCGAAAATTATATATCTTATAATGACGAATAAAACTTCTCTATATCTGAGGCGATTGCCATTACATGCTAAGTCTTAATCGCGAGACACCGGGAACTCTGTCTACAGGCTAGTAAATATACCGGTAAAATTATTTGAGTACATTTTTCATCTAATCACGCACAGATACGAAAGTATAAGTCCTTATCAATATGATAATTAAGATTTTTTGTTAACACTGTAGGCGATTGTTTGAAGTAGTTCCCTTGGTTTATGAACACAAAATACGGCTTGCTTATGGTTAATGCAAGTATTTGCTACAATAATGTAAATATATACATGTACTATCACTTTTGGAAGTAACACAATACATTTTGATCGCCTTTATACAAAATTTGTATGTTCAGATCACACGGTATATTAAATAGTCATACATTTAATATTGCTCAGTTTAGAATCAGTAATTTTATCTCTATACTTACCGGTGAAATATATCCTGACATATTGAAGATGCAGGTAAAACAGTATGACATAAGAGTAATTATAACTTAAAACCTATCATGCGCCACACTTCCGTCCAATTATGCACAATAGCAACTCTATTAAATGTACACTCGTACATTACTCTGGCAACATTCGGCATAAAATCAAATTGATCGACGGAAATACGGGAACACTATATTACTTTAAATTATGTATACAATAATTATTTCTTACAATATATTACGATTGATTGACTATTAGTAAATGGGGAAAAAACCTAAATGCATAAAGGGAGTAACTATTCAACTATTTTCCATTCTTTTAAATAAAATATTTCATACTAAACAATATCAGTAGTATCACATCTATTACTATAAGTATCTACTATTATGTAAAGTGTAATTATTCTAGAACATGGTTCGCGTAACGCCTGTCTTTAGGATAAATGTGATGTTTTACACTTGGAAAATATATTGAATGAGAAAATAGGTCCTAACTAGACAGCAAGTGAGCCATTTACCTAAGCACGATAACTATTTCATATTGAATATAATTTATATATAGTAAAGACATCTGTGTATCTCAACGAGATTTGCTAATATGGATTGTCTTTATTGGACTAGAGAATGGTAAACTTTATGTCTATTTTATAAATTGCGACAACAGAATCAGAAATTGTCAAACATGTTTTATAACAATTTTTTTGTTCTTCGAACTCATATGTCACAATATAGAATCACTGAACTTTTTAGTGGGCCTTGCCCCGAGAAATTTAATTTTTCATTTAATTTATACTTTATTGATTTAATAACTTAGTCATAATTTTAGAATTATTATTGAACGAATTTCAATAGTGCCCTCAAGTTTTAAAACTGCATAACGAAAAGTATTCTTTAATCTTGAAAAAATAACAAATAATAATTGCAAGCGCTGTACTTTGTTGAAAAATAACTTTACCATTTAGATTGTTTAATATGTTACAAGATTGGTATTCTTGCCTGAAACTAGAGAGGTTACCATTGGCAACGTGGCTGTTCATTTTATAAATCGACAAACGGAAAAGGTAAAGGGTACTCAAAGTATGCTGCCATTATATTATATATTTTTGGCCAATAAAAATTCAAGAGCAGGTATTATTTTAGATTTCGTGACGCTGATAGCGAGCAAATAAAGTTTTTGTTCGCACTTTGTATACCCAATACCGAACCGAAGAGTACATTATGTCTTGTTACAATCAGAAGAAATCGAGATATCAAACTATAAAAAGAGCGTATAATCGGAGACAGCGGTGTTCCGCGCACTGTACCGGCGGCCACACAAGAAGTACAATCAAGCGCAGCAGCACCGGATCATATTAATACTGCGCGTCCGTGAGCGTACAATAAAGAACAGCAGTGTACTGGCGACGTGAAGAGAATAAGCTGAAGTATCTAGTACCTGGACAGGTCAACAGAGGGCGCTCGACAGGTGTCCGTACAGTCACTCACTACCTGACAGGGGGCGTATAATGACAATCAGCGTTGTTTCGCAGCATCGTGAAGAGAATTAGCTGAAGTACGTAACCCCGCGTCCAAACCAAAAACTTCGTACGCGCGAATACGCGAAAATGAACGCATACTAGAGCGACGATCGCGTTGGTTAGCCACCCAATAGTCAGGCTTTAGTACCTGTGGAGTCTAAGAGAGGGCGCTAGAAGTTGGTAGGAGTCGGTCTCACTAGCTTGACGCGGGCTCTGAGCGCACGCCGCGAGGTTGAGCAGCGCTTCGGCCGTGCAGACCGGTGTCGGTACAGTCCAGTACAGCGGGCGTACAATGACGAACAGCGTCGTGAAGATAATAAGCTGAAGTACGTAACAGTCAGGTCTTTAGTACCTGCGGAGTCTAAGAGAGGGCGCTAGGAGACATAAGGGCACGGTCTCACTAGCTGGGCGCGGGCTCTGAGCGCACGCCGGCGAGGTTGAGTAACGCCTCGGCCGTGCGCCTCTCCTCGCAGCCGCTGTACGAGTGCTCGTCGCGCGCGCAGCGGGAGATCACCAGGTGCGCTGCCGGCGGCAGCTAGACAAAAAAAAATATCAAGGTTTTATTTACGCCATCGGCAAAAATCGACGGGGCTGAAGAACTATTCTGACGCCTGTCCACTATTTGGCAAGAAGACTGAGACAAGACTGAGGGCCTTTCTTGGCCTTCAAGACATGACCTCCCCGCGTGTGCGGATTCGCGGTTCCTTACTTAAGAACACGTTTTCTCCAACAGCTAGTATGGCGACATTGTGTTCAGTTTATGTCAAACTTAAGTTGCAGCGGGCAGGGACCCACTGCGACTTAAGTTTTGGAATTTTTCACATACATAGGAAAGATAAACTGAACACAATGTCGCTACACTAGGTGTCAATGGCATTGTACCCTAACAATGCTCGTAGAAGGGATGGCCCATGAAGTTAAAAGTTCTAGAGAGGGTACGAAGTGTTGTTTGGGTAGGCTAAGCCCCCACAAGGTGGACCAACGAACTGGTGGGCGCGGGAATCTGCCGGATGCGAGAATCTTTCCCAGATGTTGACGCCTTTTGAACGTTAATTGTGTATGTTGTTGTGTTTGAGTGTTGTTGTTAATTACCTGATCTAACACCGCAGGTCCATACTTCATGGCCAGCACGGTAGCTGCCGCGAGGTACTCGTCAGCGCCAGGCTCAGGGTCTGCCAGACGACGCGCTAATAGAGACACTCTCGCACCGTTCTCCGGAACAGGCTCGGTGTTCTCCACCGCGTCTCCTGCTGCGGGTATAGGTTGCCGACCGAAAGCCTGTGGAGATGTTTTCTGATTAGAATTTCCTAGTGTTGTCCGCTTCTTACGTTATTGGGCGTGGATACTTACTGTGGCGTTTGTGGTGGTGTAATTATTTGGTGGAATAGGATCATCACTATTAATGGATTTTTAATGATAACTAAATACCATTTTCTTTATTATGTTATGAACTTATGGCATTCAATTAATTTCTGTTTAATTTAATACTTTTAAATTATGCTACTATTCACACTGTATACATTTTTTGTACCGGACACTACCCTTGTGAATATGTAATTATTATTAAAAACTTGTGATTCGCAATAAAGAATGGTTCTAAAATAAATATCAATACTATATACATGCATTATTTATAACTACATAACTTGCGAAATGTGGATGAACTAAGCGAACTTCTCCTCGAGACAGTTCCAGTGAAAGTTCCTTTAAGAACATAGCGCCACGTTTTGTTTATAACAAAATTATTTGTGGTGTCGTTATGTAGCACATACTAGGAAAAAATTACGGCTTAGGAGGTCCATGCGGGACATACTACGTAGGTATAAGACATACCTAAGATATATCCAAATATTTATAGTGCCAACCAACCTGTAATAACGAGGCCCGATGCTGCGGGTCTACCGTCCATAGCGACCCCTTACCTAGACCTGGTGCAGCTGCTACCTGAAATACATACGCTTCCTGTTACATTCAGTTCTTTATCAGTGTGATATGAAAATTAAATCATCGATACAAAGTGTTATAAATATTACATTCTAATTCGTACGGAAATTATTCATATATCTGAAAAAAAACTTGATTTTCGCTTTAAGAGGCTTACAAGAGCTAAAGCGCGGTCACTGTCGGATTGCATAGAAAAGAAAGAGACGCGCGATGACACAACGCTGGTAATTTATTGCAAAATATGAAGCAATTATCGATTTACAAAAAAACTATCCATTGGACTAAGAACTTAAAACACTATCACGTTAGTATGTTACTTGTAGAATAATCTGACAAAAAATCTGAATGTTTGCAGGTATATTAGTATGGTTTTTAATCGTTAAAATATATTTTTTGAGGTATCTTTGTGATTTTTTTCTATCATATCAAGTTAATTGTATTATGTTTTCAACACACTATCTAACTAGCATATATCCAGAAGAATATCATATATTTTTCTGATTTTGGTTAATGCAGTGGATCATATATTTTTAGGCATTATAAATTTGCGTTTAGGTCATGTAGTCCCCTTAAGATAATTAGAAAAAAATAAAAAAAAATGTCATGACACAGGATAGTAAAAGACTTTAGAATCGTCGAGTGCAAGAACTATTTTATTTATTGTCTAATGCTCCTTCTACACGTTGGCCCAACATGCGCCAATATAAAGCCGGATTCACATTACTGTGTTGTGTCCTGTCGTGACGCATTCTGACGCAGTGTTAGCAAATCAAAACTCGGTGTGATTTGACGTAGTCCTGAACACATTAGTTTGATTGGTGTATCCTGCGTCACGACACAACACGACACAGTAATGTGTCCGTGGCTTAAGCCACTGAATGTCTATATTACAACGATAAGTTTACGCAAATGGCGGTAGTTCAATAAGTATACTGTAGCGGACATTGGCTTACGTGGGCCCAAAGTGTAGAGGAGACTTTATCACAATTAACCAACACTAACCTTATGGAAGCACTTATTCAACGACAAATTGTGTCGGACGCTGTTCTTCCACCCTTGCGGCGCATGTCGGAAGTAGGGGAAGTGACGTACGATCCACGCATAAATCTCTTTAACAGGTAACGCTCTCGCAGGCGCAGCTTCGATAGCCATAAAGATGAGGCAAGAGAAGGAGTAAGGAGGTTTTGTATGCGTATTCGCGGGAGGGGAAGGAGGGGCCTTGCAGGGAGTGCGGGGAGGAGACGGGACTCGAGCCACTGGGGGTGGTGTTTTTGTTTCTCTCTGTGGACGAAAAGAAAAAATGCATTTAGTGTTATGACGTCACCAATTATTTATTTATTTGCTCTCATGCACATCACACATTTACATACGATTAATTGTCGGTTTTAGTTGAGTCGGTAGTTGTTATGGCGGGCCATAGACAATCACAATAATGAGGAATATGCTCTTAGTTTCTAGATACCAGCGGGTTTATTAACTAACGTTGCTTAAAGTTAAGAGACATTTAAACGTCAAGAAATGTGTGGCTAAGCAGACGTTAAAGTCTGCTAAGCCATACATTTACACAAGTAATGATTATTCAGTACTTGCTTAAAGCTAAAGTAACGTTTATAAATATACTCCTGATTCTACACGAGTGTTTGTTACAGCTAATAAACCAAATTTATGGTTTGGAATATTCCTACGCAATACAAGTTTCTCCTTAGAGAATTTCACTAGAAATTTATTTCTATATATTGAACGGACCTTTCAGCACAATCCTATACGAGCTATTTTCACTTCGAGTATTGGGTTGTTGCATGGATGCACATAAGTTTGCTTACAAGGGAGCGAAACCGAGTACTTTGCCAACATTCCAAGAAAAAGTGAAAATAAAATCGACGTTAGCGTTAAAGATTTTTAGGTTGTCCCATATTCATTTAACTATGTTTCAAAAATCATTTTCAGCTTTCGGTAACAGGCTAATTTTAAATTGAAACAGAATATCTTGTCACCTGAATATCTTTATCTGTTCAGGAGATGTTATATCAGTGATATGAAGATATCAATCAGTCATTAAAGTGACTAAACCAATTTTACATTTTTTATGTCGCTTATCGCAGTAAAACTGAGGATATTTTTCTGCTTTAGCAAAGCTATCCTTTTGATATCAATCCTTGGTCTCCTCCAAAAAACTTACTAAATGAAATGATTGTCCTTTCCTTGCCAAGAACAAGATAAATAATATCTAGGAAAATCGTAGATAGACACTGATAAAAATGTCCCAAAGCGCGTAGGTATCTATGTATGTAAACATACAATAGTCATGATACTGCAGTAACCACGACTAAATACTTCCCATTCGGAAGTGTTTAGTCGTGTCGTTCCAAGTATTCGGAAGGACAAACATCAAATTAAGTTCATAACGAAATAATGAAGGTCGGTTACAGTTACAAACGAATGCTTCCTCCACACGATCGTAGGTGGCTGTCCAACATGCACTTGTGTAAATAAAACAATGCGATTGTAAACACCGCTGGTAACAAAAGAAAATATGTACTATTGATCTCACCTCTGCTGTATAAGTATATTTTTTTTATAACCTGATCAGTTTTGTAATTTATGCTATCATAAATCTGACAGTCATGGTCGTAAATTAAAATGGAAGAGAAACGAAACAAACTAGCATAAAAGACATAGTTATTAAAGTTAGTTTGGATGTTTGTTCCTCAATCCCGCAAAAACAGCAGAACTGATTTGGATGAAATTTTGCACACGGGTAGACCACGAGCTGGTTTACGACTAAAACCTACAAACAGCTGCGACACGCGACGCGAATCGCACGTGACACACAAGGCGCCGCTCGTCGCGCGGTAGGCGGTGCCTTTGTGTCGCGCCAATTTGAAGGAGCCTTTAAGATACTTTTAATAGCGGGCACACGGGCAAAGCCGGTGGCAAAAGCTAGTAGGACATGTTTATTTTCGAAGCCTTCCCGATGTCATTAATCTTCACCTAAAAAGGCAGTGAGAAAATAAATCACTAAAGAAACAAAGTAGGACGCTTAACATAAAAACATTAATAGGTCATTCGTTTATTCTCGAAGCCTTCCTATTACGTTACATCTCATTATATTATCTGCTCTCAGAACGGCAGTGGGCAATAAACGAGGTTATTATGCACTCCTACTATATAACCGTTATAAGTATGAGTCAGCTTTGTATTGTATCAATGAATGATGAATATCGAATTAAATAAATTGATTTCCTGCACTCTGTAAGTATCTAGTGATTGAATAGGTACACACGGCTAAATAATCAAGCTATACATTTCCAGTATAAGCTGATTTCGCATTGTAAAGGATTTCCGTACAACGAGAGATCAGCTTATACTGGAAATGTATAGCTTGATATTGTAGCCATGCGAACAAAAGTGGATAACTGCATAGGTACCTATCTTACCTTAAAATGCCATTACTGATTTCAGACGTGGTTTCAAGTTATGGGAAAAGGCTTGAGTTTATGTTTGATCAGACATTTATATTGAATCCATATCAATATCATAATCAGAATTGGCACACAAGTTGACAATGACCTGGTTTGGGACAGGATACCCACTTTTTATCCCGGTAGTCGACCTCCACCCGGGCGAAGACGCGGACAAAAGCTAGTAATATACTAAACTCTTCTTCGTTTATTCAACAAGTAAAATTCCATATAAAATATCTAATGAAAGAGGAATTTTCAGAAGCGGAAAATTGAAAATCATACTTGACTTTAGTTTCCTAGTAAATTAGAATATGCATAGAAATTCCACGAAACATAGCTTAGAGCGTCTTCACCGCTTTGGCTGAAGTGAATCTGTATTACTAGCACGTTTTGCGCGTTAATGTAGACCCTATCATCCTACATCTGTGTAGATAGAGACTTGCTGAAGAAGCATTTATCTAGGTTTATTAATTCAGAATTTTCTGAGACTAGGAATTTAATATATCAGCCTATTCGGTCGCACTGCTAGGTAAGGGCTCCATTCATCAATATTCTAACGGCTATTTGCTGTTTTGGTCCAAAAAGTTAGAAGCTCAGCACCTAATTGCTGGTTGATATTGTCAAAATGCTTGGAATTTTCATTCAGGTGCAAGTATATTTTGAGATAGTTTTGTTATAGAAAGTGGGTTACTAATGTGAACAGTAGGCGATAACAGTAGCATATCAAAAGTTGCGGACTATCACAATCTTTGCGCATTACGTAGTAACACGTGGCGTGTCGCTTACAGTGAAACCACTACGTGTCAATGACGTCACCTCTACGCTAAAACCGTGTACACAGTGGCCTGTGCTGGCGCACTTTATAGCCACTGATAGTACTCCATTGAGTAGAAGTGGTGTTTACAAATTTAATGGATGTTTGTGCTGTTAACATAGGTTTTTATGATTGAAAGAGTTTACTTTTGCAATTTCTAAAAGAAAAATATTCAATTAATCAATACCAAAAACACATACATGTACTCCGTTTTTTAAACATAAATAATTTTATGTACAGCATTCTTTAGAAAATAAAACCTTTATTAATGTTAAAGGCTACAAAAAAACCCTCACAGAAAAAACATTATTTTTTAATTATGGTATGTATTTGCTATTCAACCATTGGACTCTATTGGACCTTTGAAACGACATTGCCAAGACATTTCAAGGTACTATCACTATAGTTACTATATTGTGTCACATTGAACGATACAAAAGCCTCCGTATCTACGTTTAATCTGTTTATGTCACATATTGACGGCGTTATTAATTAGTGAGTAATGAATAAACCTGAACTTAAGTTCACATTTAATCTTAATACGTTGTAAGAATGTTCTACCTATGTACAGGTTTGTCTTGGAGGTCACATATGACGAGGAAATCAGTAAGTATAGGCCTGTATAGGTTACACTTAGGTCACATAAGATTACTTGGAGAGCTATATACTTTCCCGTAGCAGTCAGTCACTTAAAATATCAGTGGATAAAATATTCTGTTAAGGCGACAATAAGTGCCAGCGACCTTGAGCGAGTGGGAGGAGCATCCGAAACTTTTAAGCGAATAGAATTGCACGTAACGTTAGCGTCTACCCGGAAATAGGTCAGCGATGCACTGCCGCCCGTCGCCCACAAGAGCCCCCGCTTCAACGCGCATCAAGTTTATTCGCAAAAACAACCCACCTTGATTTATCAAACACAATACAAATAAAAGCCGTATACAAAAATTTGGATAATTAAATTGTCTTATAGATGGTGCAGATTTCATGAAAATACGCCCGATAGTTTTTGCGTGATTATCGTTTTTGTGTTCGCGTTAGACATTACTTTACAAATTAATTACACTATGTTATAAAAATATAATTTCAAATATGTATTCACATATCAAATTACTAAGAAAATAGTCTAGTTAGACTACTATAAGACTATTCGTTTAGACGTGATGTTCAATTTGAAATCATTAAAAGTCGTATATCTGCGCCTTAACAAGCCTTGTAGGTTTTTGATGAAATAATGCATTTGGCAATAAGTTTACATTATTGAACAACAATGGGATTAAAAGGGATCTCTAGTTGGATTATGTTAATTCGGGAGCTGTGACTCGATGCGCGGAATGGTGCATTCTATTCTTAGTTGAATCAATCTATTTGATTTTTGAGATTATTTAACTTGAATTATTAATTGATTCTAGGAAAATGCCTAGGAGGGCAGTGATCAACTATTTGTGCATGGTATAATAATATACTTCGCCAGGTATAGCATTCCGGTCACGGGGGTGACACAAGCTGAAGTCATCACCGCTGTGTTACCAGTACTATGTAATAATAACTCCCCAATAGCCTTTATTACCTGTGCTGTGCGAATCCGATAAAACAATGAGGTGAATTGTTTCGTTTCATTAGAAAAATGAAACGATAATTTAAATGGTTTATATATATATTTTAACAGAATGGTGACTAAAAATGTTTCCTTAATTCGTGTTTAGTTGCAATAAAGTGGCAACTGGATAGTGACGTAAGCATGTGTCACTCCCGGAATGCCAGACCTTGTTTTTTTAGACCATGTATGTGTGTAAGTATTGTATTGTGGCTAAAGGCTCCCACAAGCATGTGCGACGCGACAGCGCAACACAAAGGCACCGCTTGTTGCGCGACACGCGGTGCGTTTGCGTCGCGCTGTCGCGTCGCGCCTTTGTGCATGAGCCTTAATGTGTCTTTCAGTTTATCAGTCAGCATTGCATAATTTACTACTTACAAAAATCCGACGTCAAATAACTAATAAGTTCGTGTATGCCACGTTATCATCTGTAGGTAAATCTTGCGCAATCCATACATTTAAGTGTGTGTTGTACCACATAGGAGTACATATAGCTTACAGGTGATAATATTTTGCGGTTCTCATAATTATAATATCTACGATAACATTAACGGGTAGCGCCAATGACATGTACATAACTGCTTGCGACAAAGTTGGCAGATTACTTGCAACATTCAAAAGTAAACGTTGACATGATTATCTTACGGTCTATTTTGCACATTGATTAATAGTGATAAATTATTTGGGACCGTATTACTCAAACGCTTTTATGAAGTTGTAAAAGGAGAACTATTAAGCCAGGAGAATTGCTAGCAGCTTCCTGCGGTATCCCTATCCCTTATAACACAGCGATATATTACTCAAGCATAGTTACATTACACGATGCTGTTTCATTGTGTTTTATTTAGCATCTACAAAGATCATTACAGGTTGGCTATGATCTAAGTATAGATTATGATAATGAACTCACCTTCACAATAATTTGGTTATCAACCATTTTCGTGTCCTCCATATCCACACCACTTTTTGTTAGATTTATACCTGAAACAGAACAAGTTTTTGTTCAGTTTAATACCACAGCACAAGAATAACCTTTTCAATTTAAAATTAATCAAGATTTTAATGCAAAAAATCGACTGAACGTTGCATGTTATTCTATATTAGTGATAACATACTTCTATGTTTTTCAACGGTTCATTAAAAATCTGAAACGGCACTTAATATGTTTACCAAGACTATGGAATGTATGTGTATTGTTGCTTTATATTTTTTTCGATTTAATGGCTGCATTCCACTGGCGGCCATTATTATCAGCAGTAACTGCATTTAATTATGAGTGAAGTTTGAATATTGTAATGTGAATGCAACTGAAGTGGTACAATTAATAAGTCCTCCGTTGCATTGACTCAAATGTCTCCGGTAAAGTTGTGCTCACAGTCAAGAGGCGCCGACGTCAAATAAATTGGGATAAGAGCAGCGGGTAATTGCGTAACAGACTAACAGGGGGCCTAAAATGGACGCTTTGGCAGAATCATAATATGATCTGCGTACAATTCGTATATCCCGCAATTCATCTGTTTGACAGCTGCTATTTGACATTAGACTTCATTAAAGCAATGCATAATTTGTGGAGCATTTTACGAAACTTCATACAAAACTGTCAAACAGATGAATTGGGGAACATTAATTGTACGCAGATCATAATATGATTCTGCCAAAGCGTCCATTTTAGGCCCACAGTAGGAATGACTTTCATTTTGACAGTTCAACAACATTCATTGCGATATTTACGTTGATGAGCAGTGTTTTTTTCTAACATATGAAGCAATGGATTAGCAATATGCTTTAAACTGATTCAGATTGTGATTGATAGTGAGTTACGCAATTAGAGCGCAGCAGAATGATAATGATTATTATGACTTTCGTTCACTACAACAGTGTTAAATACTGCAATCAAGTTAACATCCTCTCAATTGAAAATATAAATCTCCCGGCATTATTCTGGCCGGGTAACAGACGCTTAAATATTTCGCAGTACAAATTACAGTTCATAGACAACTTGTATCTCAAGTAGTCGCTCAGGATGAGTAATGCCTTTGCTTAGATGTAAAGCGTCACGTTGCGTCACGCCAACGCCCAGCAAGGGCTAGCCGTTACGTCATGAGGTTAATCACTAAACTATTTTCTTATAATATGCGATCTTCAGTCAAGTGAAGCCGTAGTTTTAAAGCGTGTTCCCACTGTGTCGTGACGACCGCCAATCTTTAATTACTGTATATATGTATGTCTCGCGCTTTGTGTAGGTATTTAAGACATCCTTTGTCATCCAGTGTAGTTTTTTTATAAAACGTTGCTCCACACTAGGAATTTCTCCTGTATTGTGGGTGCGTTTACAAACATTTAAACTCACATACACATAAAGCCAGACCCGGAACAACTACTTGTAGGTCATACAAATATTTGTTCCGCGCGGGAATCGAACCTGCGACACAAAGTTGTTTCTCCAACGTATACGCTGCGCTTACGCCGCGTCTACGCGACGTAGGCGCAGACACTCGCGACTTCAATCAACGCTAGATGAGAAGGCAACCTTAAACCACGGAACGGCTTCGAAAATTTTATAGTATGATTTACATGTACCTTGTTATTTTTTGTTATAACAAACCAGTTGGAACAGGTAAGAACAACACCATCACAATACAGTGGGAAAGGTTCCTAAGTGTATCTAATCTACCTCTAAGTAAATTCCTGTCTTGCAGCCAGCTCAAACTGGTGAGGTCGTCGTCGTGGTCAGCAGGGGGTAGGTTGCCGGCGTTGCCTCCGCAAGCCACCCTGATGAGAACATCACATTCGTATACTAAGCGAGACCATGAAAAATATTACTTACTGTTACAGGAGTTTGGGCTTGAATGCATAACAATATGAGTTTTTAGCAATGAATGATGATCATCAGTGATCGGAGTAGGTAGATTGAACTGGGGTCATTGATCCGAAACGTATATATTACTATGGACATTCCTCCGGAATTGGTGGATTATTAAAAAAAAACCGGAACTTATGTAGGAATTGTATTCTGCCAGAGTGGAAGGAGTCATTTGATGATTTGCCATCCTCAAAAAAAAGGTAGGAATTGTAATAAGATGAGCAATTTTATTCTTTATTATTCTTCCTATTTTTTTTTTTGTCACGATTTGACAAAACCCAACGACCAATCAGAACAAAGGATCATGGGTGGTACAATAACCGGTTATCAGAACAATGCGTACGCCCGCCGGAAATACTAAATCCGGAAATACCGGAATTACTTTCCGGAAAAATGGCTTATCCATGTTATTCTTTCTGTGTGTATTTATGATACAAGTACTAAAAATCAATCTACCTACTCCGATCACTGATGATCATCCAATAGTGTTTCATGTGAAATGCTTAGGTAGGTAGGTTGGTATAAGTCGCTAGACGAAAAAAGTTCTGTGCTCCATTGATAAAATACTTGTTGAAATAACGAAATCATTATGTTTTTCGAGATCTACGCGGGCGAAAGATCTGGGAGTCTTTCCACTCTAAATCGAGCATTTTATATTAAAATGGCAAATTATTTTCCAGGCGACTAACAACTGAAAGTGCGACTAACTATTTGCTACTAGAAATCATAGGCAAGGTACTATAAATAATGACATGGCGACTAATATTAACAGTAGGATAGGATGCAAGAGCGAGCGAAGCGAGCTCGGGACTTGGGGCACCCCGACTCGGACAGGTTAGGTTAGAAGGGGATGGCGGGGTCTGGAAGACCCCGCCGTCCCCTTCGTGGTTATTTTTTTTTAAACCGCCCAGTAGTAGGAGCCCCGCGTAGCGGGGCTCCGTCGGCTACGCCTTATTATGCAATTCAGATAAAACCCAGGATAAACCAGGATTTATTTTTTGTCCAAAAATAAAAATTCAGAAATAGGAGGCCTCGCCAAAACAGAAACTCGATGCCAGTTTAAATTAAAACAAAGCTAACAACTGATTATTAAGCTGCTACTTTCTACTTAAAATTATTCTTCACTGTAGCTGCCAACCTACTATTTTTGCTACCGGCTTTAATTATTTTTTAATCCCAATTTCAGATTAATTTGTCGCCGCGTTAAATACATGCCTATTAAAATTGCACGTTGATATCCGTCTAGAAATGTTACTAAAATATCTGGAGTTTGTATCGATTTCCAAAAATACCTAGTGTCTAGGTTATTTCTGTGATGTATAGAAGACTAGCTTTTGCCTGCGACTTCGTCCGCGTAAAATTTCGGCCCCCCCAACATCGCGTCGCATCCCATCGTCCGCCCGCGTTTATATTTCGTTTTCGCTTAGCGTTCATCCTGACTTTTTTCCTTTTTGATCTGCTCCTAAGGGTCCTAGCGTGATGTTAAATAGCCTATAGCTTTCCGCAAGAATTGGGCTATGAAATGCAAAAAGAATTTTTCAAATCCGACTGCTAGTTTCAGAGATTAGCGCGTTCAAACAAGCAAACAACCTCTTCAGCTTTATTATTAGTATAGACAGAAAGATGTAACTGAATACTCGTATAAGCATAGATTTATGCAATCTGTTTCTACTAGGTACTAATACTATTGGTACGTGTGACACTGCTTTATAGGTGGCTCGGTACCATAGACCTAATATCTCTATGGTATGTCTGGTAACTCAAATTCACGGTTACATCAGGTACCCTATCACTTCCCGTTCCCATGTCCGTGGGTAAAGAATTAAGGATGTGGCGATTTCACTATGCGAGGGGAGTTCCTATAGTAAATTGCTCGCCATGGTAATATGCAACAACAATTTTAATGTACCTCATCACGGAGTTAATTAAACGAAATATTTAAATGATTTTATCTCCCCTACACATAACTGTGTCGCGATGTCAAAAGTTTTGCAATGTCCCTGTTTGCAAAAGCAGACGATTTAATAATCAGCACTTTGTACTTTATCAATCTCGGCGACAATTCCTTTTTTATCGTGCATCGTTTGTCTTACCCACTAACCTAGCGAAATGATAACAATATGTTTCCAACATTTTATCATCTTTTTTTTACACTGACTTAAGTTTGATTGACGACCTGAAAAGTCTTGATACTTTAGATAGTAACAATCTATTTAGAATTTTTGGCCTGTTTTGAAGGCCTTGTGGTTGCTTTACAATGTTTCCTGGTGTAAAGGTGATGATTAGATATTGCATTATTACTAAGTAGTTCTGAAGAACTTGCAAAATAAAAATGCGATAAATTTAATCAAAGGCTCAAAAAAATATACAGATATTTACAGATAATCAATGCGCGTTCTTCAGATCTAGGTCTAAAGTAGGTCACAAGTTCACAAAAGACGATGCTGATCAAAATTGACTGTTAATAAAACTTGTTAGAATTTTTATTACATCACAACACACACCACACACACGTGTCACCAAACATTTAGATTTTGTTTTTAATAAATTATTCATAATGAAGAGAACTTTATGTTTATTATTCTAGCCTATCGCGGTTTTTTACTGATATTCACAAAACTTGATATTCATACACGTGTCGTTCAACCTCCGAACTGACTAAATAGCGCATCATTTTCCACAAAAGGTGTTTGCACTCTCAGATCAAAGTACTTCATAAAGGAAATTCATTTCCACACAATAAAGGTGCTAGATAACAAAGAAAAGTGATAAATTTCTTTGAAATGACTAATATCAGATTGTTTACTAACAATATAATATTCATACTACGTTGTAGAGGAACTACCAATTTGGTTGGCAGATGGCCTATCCCTTGCATGACGCAAGTTTCCTTTATGCAAATACTTCGTCATCCGTTCAAGACGCTGAGGTGTCACGGATTTAAATGTACTTCCGTATACACAGTATGAGTTACCGTACCAAATTTGGAAAGGGGAAATATGTTCCGGTCATAACGGATAATACAACGGGACGTAAATATTATTCGGATATCCTTTAAAGCTTTTATTTTCAAAGAACGAGTAATATTGACGACAGTCTCAAAAATATATTAGTTATTAAAGTCACTTTGCAAATGCTCCTTCACAGTTTCGTTGCTAAGTCACCTTTTCAAAGATAAGAGGCAATCTGAAGGCCCTTTTAACTATAAACGTTAACATAGATCTGTCACATCTGAACATTTATTGATTACCTACTTGACTTTATCAACAGTTCGACAGGCGCCGTCACTATTTCCTTGTCTACTATATTATATGAGGTCAATAGACAGTCAATAGGAGTGTTTGCTCTAGGCAGTTCATATTCAGCTTGTCAAGGCACAAGCTGAATATGAACTATTGACAAATGAAACGAGTTCTCTTTAAAAGGGGAGCGGATTTGCAGTGTGAATGTTGAAAAATATAAGAGAAAAGTAATAAAAGTGGTAGCCGTCGGACTTTCGAATGTTTATTCAGAAATAAGTTCAGATCTCGCTTCTATTGAGGAAATGAGCGTGCTATTCGTACATTGCTTGATCAGTGTTTTACGGTTCTATTTTCGGTTTTGGTATTTGACTGGACATGCTATACAAACTGCTTACCCAATCTCAAATTCTACTTTTCGTAAAGATCTTTTAAGAACCAAGGCTGATGAATCACCCACTCAAATACTCAGAAACAATCTTCACCAACCAGTGTTCATTCATTTTTTTGTAATTTCTCATTTATCTTTTAATTAATTATTTTTAAAATCACTGTGATTTGTTTTTAGTCTCAGTGTTCTTCACGTGCTGATCTATGTAACAGGAGAAACCTCGATCCCTGACATACAGGATGTCCTAGTTCAGGGGTCGAGGTTACAATGATGTAAAGTTTAAGAAGTTTTGAAAAAAAAAATACTATTACTGTCCGGAATCCTATAGGAACAATGCCCAAATGATAATGCAAATGTACAATTTTGTAAAACTTACGCAGGCTGTGGCTGTTCCATATCGGACTCGTCAGAGGCATCCTCAATGTCGTCAAAGTTGTCAATGATCCTGCCCGACACCTCAAGGCGTCGTAGTGAGCGGCCGCTGGAGGCTACGTGCCTCGCGATCTGGCGAATCAACCGGCGTGGAAGCGGCAGAGATGCGCGTGCGCCTCGCGCTGGGGACCCGCCCCTTTCGCCGCGCATTGGCGCCATCTGGTGGTGAGAAATAACGTGTCAGTGCATAATAATGAATAAATGGCATTTATTCCATGGCCATACAGTAAACTATTTGGTCCGTAAGCATAAAGCTAGACTCCTGAATTTTTTGAGAAGAATAATTTACAATCCTGTAGGTACTTATTGCCTGTAATACCAGCTGGTATTACAGTCACTAGTAAACCCTGAGTGTACCTATGAACGACCATACCTATGCTAAAGCTAAATGATAATTAATACAAACTTGAATGCTAATCAGACTCTACTTGATAATCGATACTTTCAAAGTTAAATGAAACCGATTCTGATTCTTATTGAATTTTCATGATTCAGCTATGTAATGTGGCTTTAAAATTCAAAGGAATCATGTGGCGAACAAAAGTACCGAACTAGTGTTGCGCAAAGGGCACCCAGGTTGACACAACGTTGAAACGAGTCAAAACAAACATACGAAGTTGACGTAAAAAAAAAAAAAGTAAATGTTTTGTCTCTAGACAATGAAGGCAGATTTACATTGCATAGTAGGTACCTACTGGGTCAAGTCCGCGCTGATTTGATGTTACCAGCAGCTACTTCAATTATTCAATGTAAAAATGCCTCAACGTATTGGCAATTCGACGCATTAAGACGTAAAGTAATCGAAGTGCTCCGAAGTCCGAACCTTCGGCTTCCTGTACATGACGCCAAAGCCGCACCGGCGCCGGACCGCATGTTTATGTATATGAATGAATATCGCGCATGTGTCGCACCGAACCGCGCCGCGCTGGAACTGCGTGGAAACCGCATTGATGCAGAGTTTTGAATAGTAAAGGATGATTTCCACCAAACGGCTCGCATCGGATCAGAACGGATTTTACAGTCTTTAAACGATATTAAATCGTGTACACAGTGTTTAAAGTCTATATTACCAAGTTGCGCACAGCAGCTTGACAGCGCGTGTCTTCTGCGACACGCGATCGGCTCCGTTCGCCTGTCATCGTATCGTTATTTTCCTCTTCTGTGTTTTATGATTATTTTCTTCTTCTTCTTCTTCTAATGCAATAGCCAACAATACTACTTCAACTTCAACCATTTTCAAAAATTAGAACTCGTCAACACGGTAGGAATGAAACTATTTGATTAGGCACAGAAACGGATACGTTCGCAAGCGACGGTACGGAGCCGATCGCATTCGCCGACATCCTGCCGGACGCGACTCAACGCGATCGGCTGTCGCCGCATCCGTACGTATCCTTTACGATCCGGTGCGATGCGAGCCGTTTGGTGGAAATCATCCTTAAAGCAACGCTCACAGTTCTGTAAAGCATTGCCAGCGTCGCCAACGAAACTGTAAAGACTACAAAAGTTTTTACACTCATTCTGAGATATTCTAAATGTTGTTCATAATTTCTATTTCTTCAAAAATCAGTTTCCGTCTGCGTTTATAAATTAAGTTTATATTATGTAACCTTTTTTTGGTTTTTGTTATAGTTAAAATTAGGATACCTAGATATATTTAAATGAAAAGCATCGGTCTTGATAGTTTCTTTGGCAATGATTTACTGAACTGTGATCGTTGCATTACTATTTAACTCAGCATCAATGCAGTTTACACGCGTCGGCGGTGCAGCGCGTGCGCGATGTTCATTCGTATACACAAACATACGGTCCGGCGAGACAGCCGGTGCACCTCCGGCGTTGTGTACAGGAAGCCTTCGGAAGCGATGTTGCAACAGCTCGAATTATTGATGTGTGGTCATAGTCATTATTAGGCTCGAAATTAATTCAGCATCTAAGCATGTGATTTACGATGATCTCTGTTTTGGCTCTTCTAATCCTGTGTTAATAGGTAAAGATAAATGGTAAGGGGATTAACTGTGCTAATGTTAGAGTTTGCAACTTATGCGTATTAGAATGCGTCAGGCTTAGGGAAGTTGCGGAAAAAGCTACTTAGCTTTCTCTGGGAAACAAAACCCCGGCAACAATCTATCTACGTTCAAGGAAATTTCTAGGTAGTGCTTATCATACCTATCCAAGTTCCAAGAAAGCACCTATCTATAGCGCGTGCTATAGGATTTAACATAGCGATGCAAGATTTAGCAAAGCAACGTTACATTCCTTATTCAGCCAATAACTATCTTTGCTTTATTTTTGTTTCCCGTTTCGAAATATGAGCGCATGGTTTCAAACAGCTGCGGAATTAGCGTCAACAAATCATATCGCGACCTGCGTTAATCTATAGATAGTAGGTAGTATTTACAGTGTCATTTTAAACATTATTGTGTAACATTACCGAATTTACGTAATAAGAATGTAGAGTAGGAACGCGAAGAAGAAAATACAAGTATTTTTATCTTTAATTTATCGCGTCAAGTAGCTACACAATCACATAATATCGCCTGACCTTGGCATATAACAAACATCTAAATGTAATAGCGTGGTTGCGTTGTGTCGTGGCGTCCCCGTGTCATCAGCGAATTGAACTCGCACCGAGACGCGGACTGACACACAAAAGTGATTATCTAACGAGAGATTTATTTACAATGCCCTATTACGGCACTGCACAAGGTAGGTACAATATTAAAGTAGTCGATCATCACCATCACGCTAAACCAACCCCGCCCATGACGTTAATTATCGCTAAATCAGATCGCATTCTAGTCTAACGGAGCTTAAATTAGAAGCGTTAATCGTTATCTTTATTTACGACAAGGATGTCAACAATCTTGTTGATGAGAATGGAGCCGGCAGGTGGATAAAGCTTCAAGTCAGCACAGTTTGTACACATAAAACAGGAAAGACTTGTGGGTTTTACAAGGAAAAAGGCAGCGGTGTATTTTTATGCAGAAAAACCAATTTCGTAATGAGGTATTAACACGGTTGAACAACAGTTAAGAGGAAAAATTTATAACAATAGTGATTTAAAAATAGAGAATGGGTCAAATCACATAATGTTTACTTCAATTTTCAAGATTTTAGTGAGCAGTATAAATTTAATTGTTGGATCATAGGACTTGAAAGACACAACAGTAAATAGTTTATAAGGGTTTCAGATTTATTTTCTACAGAACTTTCATAACTACTTAAATAAAAATATTTTTCATAAATAATGTAATCAATCATTCAGTTCATTAACTTGATATTAAGGAGTTCGTAAACATACATTGAGTGTCTGCCACTTCACACAGTTGACTAGGTAATTACATCCAATCAGGAAATTATGACATCATCACTCTCAATGTTGTTATTTATTTGTTTTGATACTGATATCAGAAACACACCTAGGTAAAAGTGTACAGAAAAATGCCTAGTGTAGGTAAATAGATTATCAATCAAGATACTCCATAATTTTATTTTTATTGTTTTTTATTTATGAAATGAAATTATAATTGTTTTCCATGGGTAGCTTTGTAGCGCTGATGTTGAGTTGAGAATAAAAATGATTGATGAAATAATTTCTTGAATTTTTATTAATTATTTGAGTATTTATTAATTAAAAAATTACTTTGGAAAACAATCATGTAAGTTTTATCTTGTTTTATGAACAATTTTATAAATCACTGAAAGACCCAAATATTATATTTTATGTTTCAGCAATCATGCCTAGTTATGAGATAGGTTAGGTAGGGGGTAGGTAGTGGTGAGGCAGGTAAGGAAATATAATTTCCTTATATCTCCTGTAGTCAAATAACCTATCAGTGATGGTGCAGATGTTTGACACTATATTGTATTGATTGTGTAAAACTTAAGATAACAGCTACGTCTCCAAGGAATGCTATCTTAACTTGTTGTATAAAACACTTATCATTTGGGTAAAGATTATGTAGCCTTGAAACAGCTTACAATATGTAAATCATATACAATATATAAAATTTCAGCAACAGTCTAGACATAAGTGAGATTTAAGAACAGTTCATTATGTTACTAATAATAATTTAAAGGTCTTTGCCCTTTCTATCTGAACTAAAACATGTGGTGGTACAATAACATCATAACAGATTATACATTTTTGAATAAGAGTGAATTTAAATTAATAGTAAAGTTATGAATGATGGTGCTCGTAATTCTATCTCCAATTTTGTTAAGATACTATTTAAAGGTAAACTGAAAAAGCTAAAAATGTAGCTTCATACTCATTGAAAACTAGAACACTGTCTGGGTGACACTTAAAATTAGAAATTCTACAGGAAGTGCGAACTGAAATCTAGGTCACACAAAGGTCTAAACTCTATTTATAGCCAGTAGTAGCAGGCTCTAGATATTATGCTCCACTGGGTTTGTGAATAGCTCTACTTGATTGAAAACAATAATGAGTTGACCACCAAGGTCACCACTCAATTAAATTAAATAGTAGAGGAATAAATGTAATGAGATACTTACTCAGAAACTTCAAAAATTACACCAGTCAATCTTGCACCCCTACAATGTGCCTAAGTATAATGTTATGGCTAATATACACCCTGGCAACGTAAGCAGCGAAATTACGGACGCGATGCAATTTAGGTGTGATGTAACAGCTAGTTACCATGTGTTATTGTATTCATTGGGTCAGCAGTGGCATCAACAACGTGTTGCTAGGAAACTGGTGTCCGGCCAGCGCGGCGACCGCGTGCGCGATTGCGTCGTGCCCGAGCGTCCTACGTCGTGCTTTCGACGTGGAGGCGCCGCGTGCAGCTTCGCATGCACGTGCCGACGCGCACCTTCAAGGGCTCTTACATAATCGCAGGGACCGCTGCAGATACGACGCCGAGGACAACACTAACGTTGACTAACACCCGTTCCATATTTAGAAGGAGCGCCACCAATGCGTCCCGACGTTATTCATGCGTCTAGTCACATTTTTAGAACCGCATGTAAATGATACTTTTATCCCCCCCACGCTGTACACCTCATGTGCGCATCGCTGTACCCTAATATTACGTTATTCAGGGTGCAAAATCCAAAATGCGTAATATATTGAGCTCAAAAACAGATGTAATCATGATAGTAAACTTGATGATAGCTTGGTTTTACGGAGAAAATTGTAAATGATCATCGATTTCAATGCTATGCACTTACCTTGAGGTTGTATTGTTTGTTAGACACACTAATTATAAATTAATAACAATAAATAAACAGCATTCCGCGACCTCCGTACTTGTGATCAACACTCAACAAACACCTTCCTCAACACCCAATCAAACAATAAACTATAGAGCAACCTACATAAATAAACATATGATTTGTAAATGTCTTTGGTTAATTTTCCGTTTCCGAAAACACTAGAGAGGCGCTTTTGTATAAATAAAAAACGTTACTTAGGCGATTGTTGTTTCTTTCAAAATCAGTTAGTTTGTCATACACAAGGGACATCATTGGCTTAAATATTGAATTCATTTAATTTTAAGCGAGTCTAAAATGTAAGACCCATCGATATTATAAATCGTGATTGAAGAAGTACATAAGATTTTCCGTGATTATTAAAATATTTCTGTAACGTGGCTGAATAATCTGGCAACAATGCCATTAACCAAAAAGAAGAAAACACGTTAAACTTGACGTGGACTAAAGTAGCTGGCTCACTGTAGCGAAATAAAATTTAAAAGATTGGAATTATTTCACACTGATATAAGCTAGTAGAGTAGTGATATTATAAAATAAATATTCTAGATGTTAGCTTTTTAAAAGAAAATGATTTTAAACATTGTAAGTGCATACTTTCTCTTATATCGCTCGTTTGCTGCGTCAACCTATTTTCCGGAATCATTGATGTGTTTTTCGTAGTTTCGAGATTTATCATACTGTTTCATTTTTACTTTACAGAAAATGTTTGGGGTGTTGAGTGTGTTACTGTTACCACTACTTTTAAGTCAACAAACGGAGGCCGCAGCGGTAATATCCATTGATTTGGGTTCAGAATGGATGAAGGTCGGCATCGTGTCTCCTGGAGTTCCTATGGAGATAGTGTTAAATAAGGAGTCTAAGAGGAAGACGCCAGCTGTCGTGGCATTCAGAGATGATGTGAGAACCTTCGGGGAGGACGCAGTTACTGTAGGCGTCAGATTCCCGAAAAATTCTTACAAATTCTTGCTGGATCTGCTTGGAAAGTCTTTTGATCACCCAATGGTGCAAGCTTACAGGTCAGTGACATGCCCACATACAGCCTTGCAGAGAAAGTAACAATTTACTCTGCTGTTCTTTTTTTTTCCTTAGAACTTTAGTAGATTTCACATATTTGTACTTGTGTTACATGTCACTTTTTAATTAGGTTTGATATCAGGAAATTCTTCAGTTAGCATGCAGTTTAATTATGGCTGCACATTGCATCATTTTAAGGGAGACTTGTAAACAGTTTTCTATTGGAAAGTTTATTGCTGTCTTTATTAGAATTCATTTGATAATTAATTTTAAAGTTTTTCAGATATAAGATGCATTTCAATTATTTATGTTTGTCACACAAAATATAAGCCTATTGAAAATGTTTTCTACGCTAACATGCATAAAATGTTCCATGGGCTCTCATCATATATATCATTCTTCTTATCAAATGTGTATGATATCTTAAAACAAATTAATCAGATAGACAGATATAATTAGTATGTAAATATGGTTTTTACAACAGAATTATAAAAATAAAAAAAACGAATACCGGTAAAACGGGGTGAATAGGAACGCAGGGGTGAATCGTAACAAAACTTTAAAAGGGATTTTAACCTTGAAATATTATAGTCTGTCGCCAAAAAGGACTAACGTGTATACTGTATTATAATTTACCGATTACGTGTCCCTGTTGGTAACAAATTATATTATTTAAATGTTAAAATTCCTTTTAAAGTTTCGTTACGATTCACCCCTACGTTCCTATTCACCCCGTTTTACGGTACAGGAAAAAGCTACATATATTTTTACCTGTAAGCTGTTCTATTCTGCCGTGATATATCTATAATGCCATTATCCGATATCTGGCCGATTTTCAGCTTTTGATGCTATATTAATCAGAAAAAAAATCTCTATTGATCTGTATTTGTGGTTTTAATTTATTAAATAAATTATTTACAAAACTATTCAAGGTATAAAAAAAACCGCAAATATAGATCAATAGAGTTTTTTTTCTGATTAATATAGCATCAAAAGTTGAAAATCGGCCAGATGTCAGATAACAACATTTTAGATATACCACGGCAGTATTAGTGTTATAATACATGTTAAAAATATAGGTAAATATTTCAGTTATGAATAGCATATTATTAATAATTAGAATTCCAACATTTTGACCTTAATCTAAGATTAGATTGTTCTGTAGGTAGGTATGTGCATTTCAAAAGAAACCATATCCAAAAGGTTAGGTATATCTATAGACATAATAAACCCACATTTCGCCATGTAAAAGGGGGCGAGCCTATTGCCATGAACCAGGCACAAATCTGCTACTAAAAAAATATTACGTAGAATATTATTAACCATGTCAATCACATTTTCAGAGCCCGCTACCCATACTATGAGATGGTGGCAACAGACAGAGGCACACCACTATTCATACATGATGACAAGACCAAGTTTACACCTGAGGAGCTGGTCGCGCAACTCCTAGCTAAGGCTAAAGATTTTGCTGAAATTAGTCATGGTAAGACTGATTTATGAAACTGAGATAAGAAAGAGACTTATCGATTTAACTTTACTCAGGATTATCCAACTATGCACTAAAAAATAATCTGATTAATTTATTAACGAGTGGATGTTTTAAGAGTTCACTGAACTGTCTCTTAGTTAAATGATGAAATCAATGTCCTTTGAATAATTTACTGTACACACGGCTACATATCAAGCTATATAGTTCCAATATAAGCTGATCTCGCATTGTATAGAATTTCAGTACAATGAGAGATCAGCATATAGCGGAAAGTAGCCATGTGTACCAGTGTAGTTATCACATTGATACTATTTTAATTAAAGTGAACTTATCTTTGAGATAATTTCTAGAAGTTAGCAATGATTTTCTTATTATGACTAATCCAGTAAGTAAATTTTCAGCAAAATAAAAAATTACCTGAAAACTTATGCTGCATGGCATACTTACACAGCATTAGTAGAATTTACTAAGAGATAGTGAGTTAGTCAATAAAAATCTGTGTATTAGCTACTGTACCCTAAACAAACTCAATATTATAAATATTTCTTCATTCCCCAGGTCAAACAATCACAGAATGCGTGATCACAGTCCCAGGTTACTTTAACCAGGCTGAACGTCGCGCGCTCAAGGATGCCGCCGCGCTCGCCGGTTTGAATGTGTTGCAACTGATTAATGATTATACTGCTATCGCCATCAATTATGGTATCTTTAGGAGGAAGGTGAGATTATTTGTCATTACATGATAAAACAGACTTTGGACCATACTTAATACGTCTGCACATTGATGATAGGCTGGTAGGTTAGGCTTAGGGTAAAATTCACAGACCGCACATTAACGTTACTAGCTTAGCAAAGTTAGCGTTTTGTATGAATGTGAACTTTATCAATATGCCAATAATGTTCTTATTCATATCCTTTGTTCAACACATGAAGTTTTACAATGAAGGCATCGCTGGTATTAGAAACAGAAAATGACGCTCTACAAAGCCAAACTTATCCTAAAATTCTGTGTGGCTGCCTTTGCTAGAATTGTAAGCGCCTCGCCGCCACCAATCAGCAAGGGTTAACCGTTATTAGGTGTCAGGGTAAGACACTGAGATGAACCTTAACGTAAACTTACGCTCAATTCTAGCTCTATATCATAATCTCCAAACCTCCAGTTGCTGGCTTTGGCAAGCTAGTGTTTATCAACACTGGATACTTAAGGCTCCTGCAGACAGGCACGACGGGACAGCTCGACGCCTGTTTGCGGGAGCCTTTAAACTAAACTCTATTATAATCATTGGCCACACAACCTCCTTATTTCCTCAGTAATAACACCTATTTTCCTTTCATAGGAAATCAACGAGACGGCCTGGCACGCGTTGTTCTTCGACATGGGCGCCGCGTCCACTAAGGCGGCGCTGGTCGAGTACAAGACTGTCAAGATAAAGGAGAAGGGCTACGTTGAGACTGTGCCTCAGCTGCAAGTGTTGGGAGTTGGGTTTGACAGGTAAATATAATAGTATACTCGGCTTTGTCAACTAACTTATTGAAAGAATAGAAAAGGTTCTTTAAGTCTGGGTAAGATTCAGGGTAGTTTAGGTAAGGTTAATGATCTTAATGATCTGGCAGATTGAGTAATTTATGTGGCCTACCCAAATGTCCTTTCTTTGGTATTGTTCGTCGAATCGTTGAGCTCCTTAAGTCCTGACTTCCTGAGTTGAGCTGCACGATTACTGACAAATGCGTGCACTGACTGGACAGGTCCACTTAATCTGTGTGGTTCTTTCCTCAAAAGACCATTTCAGATACCAATCTACATGGTCTTCACATGATCTGACCAAGATTATGTCTGGACTTTAAAAGAGACTGTGACCTCTGAGTTTGTTTCGGCCTTTCTTCTCAGAGTAGTCAGATAGGAAACGCCGACCTCATCTAGTTTAAAAATATGATTGACGTGTAAAAGTGTTTGTACAAACCTACTTACAGAAATAAAATCATTTATCATTTAATGTAATGTGTGTGTTGTGACTTTTTTTTTGGAGAATTTATGCTCTTATACTTTGCATCAACATTACTTTGACAATTACAACAGTTGTGCCAGCGACAGGCTCGTTTCAATGCGTAAACACAGTCCACGCATATGTTCCACTACAAATTTTTGGCCTTCTCTATACTATTTCATCTTCATACATAAACTCAGCCTACTGCAGTACCAACCCGCTCACCCCCCACGACACAACTATCCTCCTCCAGGATAGTAGTAAGGCCGCCAGTACCATAAAGAAATACAAAAACAGACCGTCGTCCTTTCATCTTCGACGTTGAGGCCCGTCGCGATGCCCCAATTCCACGTCCGCCCCGACGTTTGCTCGAGCCAGCCCGCGCCACTGAGCCTGTAGCTTTAAATTAGTCCCTTAATAATAATAATTCCGAACCAGCCTGTCCCTTGCTGCCCTCCCCTAGCGAAGCCCTAAGCCGAGGTCCGTACCCCGCAGAGGGTGCCCTTGGCGTGTAATCGCCTAGTTTGTAAGTTTTTTAAGCCCTGGCTGGAGGCCTTAATTTATTAAGGCAACCACAGGCATGTTCGGTTATGCAGCCGACAACCAGCCTATCTAGGTTGACTTGCGAAGAAGCAATAAAAAAAAAGTACCAACCCGCACTGCGCCCGCGTGGTATATTACAGCCTACTTCCTCTCGATGAAAGGAGGCTTGTGTCCCAGCCGTGGGAACATTATAGGCTGATTATACTACAGCAGTTGACTATTGGAAATTGGTCTGTTTCAAGCCAAAAAATCTGCATGGAACCTGAAGGCTCTCGGCTGCCTGTCTTTTCCTAAATAGATTGGGACCGGAACAGATTTTCAATCTAGCTGAGATAGCTGACTATTATGTTTGTAGAAGATCGTAGAAGGGAAAACTGTAAGGTTGTTACATAATAGAATATTACACACATACATAACCTCAGGCCTTTGACCACGGGGGTAGGCAGAAACTACAGAACGCCACCTGCTACGATCCTTACACACTCCTTTTGCTTCTTTAACGTTTATACATCCTGGTCATACACGCACGCATGTTGCGAGAACTACTCATCTGACCTTATTAATAGATTAATTTTTTGTCCACAGAACTTTAGGTGGCCATGAAATGACCCTCCGTCTCCGAGAGCACCTCATCAAAGCCTGGGAAGCGCAGGGTGGCGGTGACGTCAGAGTCTCACCACGTTCTATGGAGAAACTACTCTTAGAAGCAGAGAGGCTGAAGATTATTCTCTCGGCGAATACCGAGTTCTACGCGCAGATCGAAGGCTTGCTTGATGATAAGGACTTCAAACAGCTGGTGAGTTATTAACAAAGAAGCTGTGTGCCAGATGGGATTTCCCATCTGCAAAAATGTCAAACTTCCATCCCCTATTTAAGCCATTTAGGGAGATTTCATACTTTTAGAAGCAATGGTTTGGGTTGTGCGTTGTCTATCAGTGAGCGAATGAATGAATGAACGAATGCATTTAAGATTTTTATTAAGTAGAAGATTAAACGGGCTGACGTGTTGCTAGGATTTTTTTTTTCCACCTTGTCATGGGTGCTAACTCTAAACTAGAGAAAGGTTTCAATAGGCGACCATTTATTGAAAATATCGTCGAGTGAGTAGGCAAAGGCACTTTATTTTCAGTCACTTTTATGAACACATCACGTCTGAATTTAACACAAAAAATGTTTTTTTTAACTGAAATTTTATAGTAAAACACTACGTACGGTAATTGACCCAAAAAAAAACATCAATTCATTTCTTTTTTCGTTTCATCGTGTTTAGTTACCGATACCCATCACGTCTGCGGAGTTTCGCTAGCTATTATAATTTTACCCTGTTTATAATCGAGAGCTTCTACAACTCTTAAATAAAGAGCATGCATTGTTTATTATTTATTTTAGAATCACAGTTTCGATTTTGTACACTACGGGCCGGCTCCACCAAAACCAATGATTGGCTTGGCCTAGTCGGCCTAAGTGGTAGTTCGTCCATCTCTACTTCTTTTAAGTATCTCTATAAGCCGTCAACGCAGTAGTCACTCCCTTTCTAGCCATAAGTATCACCTTTCGCAAAGTGCGTCCATTGTGATTTTTTAATAGGTAATTGTTTTCAAGACTGCTCGAAACTTTTGTGTTTGGGTTTGTAAATCTTCAACCTAGTATAGGTAGGTTCAAGCAGCACAGCAATCGGCTTGAATATTTAATTACAACACACACGTGGCTTCGTTTTAGACACCTAAAAGTCGGATGTTTCAATCGTGCTCAGACTTTATCCGATTATAATATTCATGTGTAGATTATAAAATTAATAATTTAAATAGTACACAAACCGTTAGTTGCTGTACATGACATGTGTCAACAGCAGTATGTGTTCAAATCCTGTCCCATATTGCGTTGCGTCAGGTTGAGCATACTTTAATAAATTAATAATAATTTATGCAAGTTAAATATTTGATCACCTGTTACCAAGAGCAAAAACGAGGATATTTGACAGTGAAAATATCTTTCTTTTGTTTTGCTTCTTGATTAATACTTTGTATCATCTATTCCTAAACATACTGCCGTCGTGAAAATACTAGCTAATCAGCAATCAAAGTAGATTAGTGTCTGAAACTCTGAAATGGTCTTTTTTGGCCATAGACGATGGACCATGTGGCCATCACATGATCTTACTTGATAAGAGACTGTGACGTCTGAGTTTGTTTTGATGTTTCTTCTCAGATTAGTCGGATAGGAAACGCCGAACTCATCTAGTTTTTAAAATATTATTGACGTTTAAAACTGTTTGCACACACCTACTTACTGAAATAAAATCATTTATAATTTACTATAGAAATCATGACTTGTGCAGGCTAGTCTATTGCACCCTATCACCAGGTTTCTGAAATGAGAATTTGAATTTGAGAACGTGTTAATCAGTACTTAAGTATAATTTAAATATTAATAATCAGTTGAGAATTGCTACTTTTCTCAAATCAGAAACCGCGTGTATCCCTATTATCCATAATCTCTTCACGTAAGTCATAAATGACACAATTGATAAATGATAAATGATAAATGATTTTATTTCTGTAAGTAGGTTTGTACAAACACTTTTACACGTCAATCATATTTTTAAACTAGATGAGGTCGGCGTTTCCTATCTGACTACTCTGAGAAGAAAGGCCGAAACAAACTCAGAGGTCACAGTCTCTTTTAAAGTCCAGACATAATCTTGGTCAGATCATGTGAAGACCATGTAGATTGGTATCTGAAATGGTCTTTTGAGGAAAGAACCACACAGATTGAGTGGACCTGTCCAGTCAGTGCACGCATTTGTCAGTAATCGTGCAGCTCAACTCAGGAAGTCAGAACTTAAGGAGCTCAACGATTCGACGAACAATACCAAAGAAAGGACATTTGGGTAGGCCACATAAATTACTCAATCTGCCAGATCATGATCAAAATTAACTGCGAAAAAAAAAGCAATGACCCACATAATCCTCACATTCACAATAATTAAAATAACATACTACTTTACAAGTAAATACTCATGTCATTGTGTATATAAAATTCAACAATGTCAATGTGTATATAAAAAAATCGCACATAATGTTTGAGAACCATGTAGATTGGCGTCTGAAATGGTCTTTTGAGGAAAGAACCACATTGAGTCAGACACTCTCGCATTCACAAAAACATGCATTCGAATTGCGATAAAACTCCATGTACCGTGTGGAATATGCATAATGTAAGAATGTTAAATTGACAAATATAAAAACCTGCATATTTAAATTTTCTCATACTGCTATGCAGGTGCTTGTTTTTGGATCAAACTTAACTTGCATACCGATCAAGTTTTTGCCCGAAAGCTTATTAACTTACAATAGTGAATAATAAGTATTTTAATCTGGGAATGTCTGTATATTCAATGAATTTAAATAAAAAAAGACAATTGTGTGACTCTCATACTTAATTATTTTTAACTGGATTTTGATTTTCTGCATTGAAGGTATGGTAGGCATGAATTCACTGAATCAAAGTATAGTAGTAGAGCGATAGTCACGGATTATCGTCTTCGATACTAGTCGTTACTGGCGTATCCAAATAGGGCGCGATTGTATGACAATTTATTGAAAAAATATCATATTTGAATAAGAATAACTCTGAGAATCAGCAGTGTTTGAACGTCAATATTTTCAATGTATTTGAGTTGAAAAGAAGTGCCGCAACAAACTCGCCAGCAATTTCTGAATGTTATATCAGTCGAATTTTCTACATTAGGGATGGTTCACATAAAGGTAATGCTCAGCTACCCAATGGGTGCTATTGTTTCCTGATTGTTTATACATTTTCAACATTTTGTTCTCAACAAACATAGAAGACACCATTAAGGGGCCCTTTAGAAAGCGCACCTACTTAGTGGGCCTCGTCACAATCAGCAGCTGATGATAAATCTTCCAATGATCTGCAATAAAGTGCATCGGCACACAATAATCAGTTTACATTGTCGATGTTGCTTAAAACAATCGAAATTTGAAAACAAACAAACATTCAATTGTTTATTACTTATACAATCACCGTCATTGTTTCCATCTCCAGGTAACCAGGGCCGAGTTCGAGGAGTTATGCGCAGACTTATGGCCTAGAGTATCAGGGGTGGTGCAGCGTGCCATCGCGGCGGCGGGCGGCGCGGGCTCGGGCGCGCGCCTGGTGCTGGCGGGCGGCGGCTCGCGCGTGCCGGCCGCCATGCTGGCGCTGAGGGACGCGGTGGGCCACGAGCCTGCCAGGTCCATCAACGCTGATGAGGCTGCCACTATGGGAGCTGTTTACAGGTAATGTTATTGAAGTTTCGGTTAAGAACTGACAATTAAAAAAAAAAAACTGCGTTTAAACACTAAATTTTTTAGTAAAGTTTATAATAGCATAGCGAGATATGAAAGATGGATAAATAATCGTCTAACTACTGCAGGCGCTAGTTTTATTATGACAGGAGGTTTGGAGCTATAATGGCAGTTAAATAAAGCCATTACTACCTGGTTGGTCTAGTGGTCGCAAGCGCTACTGCTGAGCATGAGGTTCTGGGTTCGATTCCCAGTTCGGGCAGTGTTATAGGGTTTTCTCATCTGGAATTACTCGGTAGCAGCCCGGAATCTGGATTTGTGCCCGGTTGATGGCGATAGGCTCGCCCCCTATTACATGGGACTTAAACATAACTGGCGAAATGTGGGTGTTACTATAGGTGCACCTCTGCCTAACCCTTCGGGGAATACAGGCGTGATGTTATGTTATGTGTAAAGCCATTACAAGGAGAAAAATCTAAAAATGACACCCAACGAATTCATCTTAGTCAATAGTCTACTCACCAATTGAGAACCTCTCGAAGTCTTTTATGATTAACCTAAAACTAAATAATACAAAAACATCTCATCACCATCTGCCTAACTTTTTCCCAACAATTTTTGGGGTCAGCTTCCAGTCTAACCAATATTTTACGTGGAGCGACTGCCTATCTGACCTCTACAACCCAGTTACTGGGCAACTTCCAAAAACAAACCAACAAAATATTTAATTTTACTTCACAGGGCGGCATCCCTTGCGACCGGCTACAAGGTTGCTCCACTGAACGTACGCGATGCTGTACTGTTCCCCGTACAAGTGACATTCACCAGGCACGTCGACGGCAACGATAAACTGGTGAGTTTATTCCCGATACATTCGAAATTTTATTTATTGTCTTGCGGTGATGGACGTCAATATGCAGACCACATGTTCCATAAAAAAACACAATTTAAAAAAATCTCTTAAATTAATCTCTCTCAATCTCTCTTAAATTGTCTTATGGTTGATTCTTGTATTAATTATTTTAGAGGTTTCATTTCATTACTTTTGAACTTTTGATTTGATTTGATTTTTTGTACTTTACATTAGGAATTTGATAACTTATAGTTTAAGTATATTTTATTGAGTACTGTTCTAATAAAACTCTTGTTTGTTACAGATCAAGAGGACATTATTCGGCCCCATGAATCCTTACCCACAAAAGAAGGTAATCACTTTCAATAAACACACTGATGACTTCGACTTCCACGTCAACTATGCCGAACTAGACCACATTCCCTCTAGCGAGCTCCAATACGTTGGTACCTTGAACCTTAGCCAAGTTGTGCTTAACGGTGTCGGCGCCGCCCTAGCTAAACATACCGGTGAAAACGTTGAACATAAAGGAATCAAATCACATTTCAATATGGACGACTCTGGTTTACTAAACTTGGTCAACGTCGAATTTGTCGCTGAAAAAACAGTCGACGAAGACGAAGACCAAGACAGCACATTATCCAAAATAGGAAGCACTATCAGCAAACTTTTCGGATCAGATTCCGAAACTCTTGAAAAGGTTGAAGATAAACCTGAGGAGAAACCCCAAGAAGAAGAGGCGAAGAATGATACAAAGAAAGCTAACCAAACAGAGGGCGAGAAACAGAACGCTACTGAACCAGAAACTAAGCCAAAACCTAAAGTTGTTGTACTGAAGGAGCCAATCAAAACAGAGGAAACACTTTTAAACCTTCAACCACTTTCACCAGAACAGTACAAGACCTCCAAAGCTCTAATTGCCGAATTGAACATGATCGATAAGAAACGCATCGAAAGAGAGACTGCCCTCAACAACCTTGAAGCGTTTGTAGTAGACGCACAAATGAAAGTAGATATGAACGAGTACGCTCAATGCGGAACTGAGCAACAGATTGAAGAAATTAAGAAACTGTGCAGTGAAACATCTGAATGGTTGTACGAAGACGGGTATGAGGCGGCTACGGAATTGTACGAGGCAAAATTAGCTGCTCTGAAGGATAAGACTAGCCCGGTCTTCTACAAGCACTGGGAACATAGAGAGAGGCCCGATGCGGTCGCAGCTCTCCGCAGCATGTTGAACAGCTCTCGGGAATTCCTCAAAATGGCGAAGAACTTCACTAAAGACGCTAACCCAGACAAAGACGTGTTCACAGAAGTAGAAATTAACTTATTAGAGAAGAAGATTGAAGACACTACCGCCTGGCTCAGCACCTCTATCAAGGAGCAGAAGGCTCTCAAGAAGAACGAGGACATCAAACTGACGGTTGACAGCATTCGAGAGAAGATGGCGAATTTGGACAGAGAGATGAAGTACCTGTTGAATAAGATGAAGATATGGCGGCCTAAGAAGCCAGCGAAGAAGGAGACTGATAATAAAACTGAAGAGACGGTTATTGAACCTGAGGCTGAAGGAAAAGAGGAGAAAGTAGAAGAAACACAAGAAGAGGTGCCAGCGACAGAGAAAGAGAATGAAACTGAGACTACAGAACCGCCGCTGCAGATCTCAGATGGCGAAGATGAACATTCCGAGTTATAATCACCGCGTGAAGTAACTTAATGTATTAGTTTAAATTATTTAAATGAATGCGTGGCTTGTTTGTTTTTTGTATGTGGTACAGCGGAATGTTGATACTGTTCATTTATTGGAATATCTTTGTATTTAGGTTATACTTATCAATCCATCCATTTTTTGCATTTTTTTACATTAGGTTTTTTGGGATTGTCACAAGATATTTAATAATCATTCAACAATGTGTTTTCCATTCTGGAAACCCCCTTTTGGTCAGGCTAAGCTGGCTTTTCCTGATACATTTCGTGGTTGTATCATGTATAATTGGGTCATTCTTCTTTGATAGAGGACAACATTTTGGAACGATCTCACGCTTATCCATGCTAATGAATCTTTAATAACTAATAGAATTATTTCCATATTTATTATAAATTTATACGAATTTTATTAGAATTAAATTCTTTCCAACTACAATTTTTATGTTCCATTTATGATATTATTTATTTATGTATTGAAATTATCATCACTCTTCGTTGCTGAAAACGAACAAGCCACTCAAATGGAACTTACAATTAAATCTCAAATCAAACGGTGGCCGCACTCCATAATGAAAGAATTGAAACAAAATATATTTATTAAGTTGTTGTCTTCGTTTTTAAATAGAATTTCTTTTTAAAAAGTGCGGTTTCTCTCTAGCAGTGGCCCCAGTAGTAGCGGACGCGAGAGTAATATATTTATGTGTACCTAAACTTTATGTGATATATTAAAGGCTATAAGTTTGTGTGAGTATTATACTGTTTTTCTATTACAGACACAGTGTAAGCACAAATTGTAACGAACGCAATGTTCTGTTAGCTCCGTCAATGAAATTAGTTATAATCTAAGCGATTTGTGTGTAAATCTATGTACCTATTTAATCCTTAGACAGGATTGTGTGCGATAGAATATGTATGTACTCCTTCCCCTTAGAATTTCCAGGTATCTATGTATTTATTACAATGTTTACTGAGCAGTATAAATGAACGGTGGTGCGGACTTATCCAGTGAGCTTAAAACTGATAAACTTACGATTGACATCACAGCAATTGAAATAAGAGTCGCTTTGTGTGTGCCTTTATTTTCTGCAACCAATGTGTCAAAGAAAGGGACCTAAGTAGTTATACGTAAAACAAGAGGCTTGTAATTACACCGTTGTTTTTAATTTGTAAACGCATTCAAATAGCAATATAGATGCGTCCGCGCCGTCGCGTGTCTGCGAAACACGGAGTAGTGAACAAATGGAATGCATATGTTCGATGAATGTTCGGCGTCGGCTGAAACACAATTGTCAGTTACAAATAGTATATTACTGCTACTGACACAACTTTAAGGTTCCATCGGGAAATTCGTCAAACGCGATCTCTTGCGAACTAGCGCTTCTTGAGTTTAAATTAACTCAAGTTAGGGTTGACAGGGTAAAGAACGATTAATAACTCGTGAGTGGAGCAAAAATAAGTGATTATTGTTACTTAGTTATGGGTGTTCAATTAGGTGTAAAGATGGAATCTTTATATGGTGTCGTACACTATCGTTAAATATGTCTCCCGACCTTTTATCCTTATCAGCATTCCATGTCTTTACTATTCCGTGTTCCGAACCCCTGGGTGTGTCCGTGTTAGTGAACAGTGTACGGACTCAGGTCATACAATTGTAACATTTTAAGTGAGATTCGTTCAATACCCAGTCGCAAATGGAAATAAATTATACATGAATGAACACATTATCGTTTTATTTCACCTGGATACAACAGCTGCCGTTTCTTCTGTGGCGAGTTTCGTGAAATTTCATTTTGACTGACTTTTTTTTGAGGTTGAATACTCATGGTTTTACCATGTCTTTGTGTATGCCGATCAACTTTCGATTTTCACATAGGTAGTAAGAAATGAGTGACTACGGTTTTGTTCAAAACAATTGGGTTCTTAGAGCCGAAAAACTTTAATATCTATTGTCGTAACTTGAAATATCGACTAAAAAAGGGCTGCAATTTAAATGCTGTCCAAAATAATTTTTAGACCCTAAGACTAAGTACCAAGTAAAATATGATAACTTCAAATAAAATAAACCCACTCTATACCGAGGTGCCTAAAGAACAATGTTTTAAGTTCCAAAATAATTATAAACTCATCAGAATAATTGTACGAGTTGTATTTATATTCTTTTTGCCTACCAAAATGGATAAATAATAATAATAATAATCCATTTATTTCAGGCGACGCAGGCCCATAGATAAAGGGAACTATATTTTCTATCACCAAAATTTATATTTGTCATCAAGTTGTATCACCTAATAAATACATCTATCGCCACGAAATATTTTCGTTCTCAGATAAACAAAAATTGTTCCCAGGTATTTGGTACAACTTGGGGCACCCCGACTCGGACAGGTTAGGTTAGAAGGGGACGGCGGGATCTGAAAGACCCCGCCGTCCCCTTCGTGGTTATTTTTTTTTAAACCGCCCAGAAGTAGGAGTCCCGCGAAGCGGGACTCCGTCGGCTACGCCTCATTATTGTTGAAATACTTATTAGGACACACCTATTATAATACATACAAAAACATTTATTTGGTACTAGACCTTATATCTCAGGATTTTAGGTGATTTATTGTGGAACTGATTTTGCATTGTTTGGTGACTACATTTTGGTGACAGATCTACTATTTTGAGGACAAACCCTATTATTTAAGAAACACAAAACTAATTAAATTGGTGATAGCTTAAATGATACCCATAGATAAACACCTTAACCTAAACATACATATTTTATAAATGCTCACCAAAAATAAGTTTGCTTCAAAATGTAAGGGTGGGATGGGATGCAAGAGCGAGCGAAGCGAGCTTGGGACTCGGGGCACCCCGACTCGGACAGGTTAGGTTAGAGACCCCGCCATCTTTTTAAAACCACCCAGAAGTAGGAGCCCCGCTACGCGGGGCTCCGTCGACTAAGCCTTATGAATAAAAAAGAAAATAGGTTAATTTCTACGATACTTTATGAAACACAATTTGCTGAGTATTTATCCATTCTGGTGGTCACAATTTGGTGAGTATTTCGAATTTTTTCGTAGTAAAATAGTTACTTTTCTAGTAGGCGTTTAAACACAAGCCCTGAAAAAGAGTGTCATTAGATTTATACAAAGTAATAAGTAAGCAGTGGTAGTGATGTGACCCAGCTTGAACGCTGGCGACGAGACTTATGAAATGAGGGTGTTCTTGATGTGTCGCGACACGACAGGCGTGTTCAAACGGTGGACTTCGTTAAGAACTTCATCTACATACAACACAGGCCATTTGAACTAAGGCAGTCGCAGTTTCAGTTGCCAAAAAAAGAGAAGTGCCCCTAGGTAGAACCTCTTCCTACGGACTCTTCTGGAAGATCGGCAATGATTTAGCAATCCTAAATGAGTTGCAGGATGTAGCCGATCTAATGTGTAAAAATCTCACCGTGAAAACTTAGGTGAAATGAGCTGTCAGTTGTGTCAATTCCTAGCATCAGTTGATTGATAGCTCAGTTGAGGCCCCGGACGGCCCGCTAGAGGACCATAACAATAGAAAATCAATTGTATCTCATTAGCGATGTTTAATGAGTTTACACAATTTTTACACTGATAATTTTTAATAAAGTGGTTATCTGTTTGTAAACCTACAAGGCTACAAAAAACGTTTTACAGGGATCTAGCGCTTGTCTGCAATTATTTTAGTCTCGCCCATAAACCGGTATTTACTGTGGGGAAACTAGTAGCAAGACTATTTCACGGTTTGCGCTTCCACAGAAGGCTTTCTTTGCACCTCTGACTAAAGTAAATATTTAACGCAAAATACACTTGAGAAAACTGAGTATTCTCACAGGCACAGGCAGTTATTCTTGGGGTCGATCGTTTTTTTTATTTTTATTGTTTATTATTCTTTGTAATAGACTCGCCCCCTATGACATAACGCGAAATGTAGCGTAGTTACTATAGCTACACCTCTGCATGACTCTTCGCGAAAAACAGGCGTTATGTTATCTAGACACGCGGTAGCGCGTCAAGCCAAGTTCAAAGAAAAAGGAACTGGCGACGCAGCAGTTGTGTGCTATATTACACAAACCATTAGGAGACACTATTGACCCCTTAATAACTCAAAATCTATATAACATAAATAAATGGAATTTGGTTTACGTATTAAAAACCTTTAGATTAACTAGAACCCCAAATTTCATAAATACAGCTCAAACGGTTATTGAGAAATTAACGTCTAAAAATCGCTAATATGATATAATTTTTATTACTGACTGACATAATTATAATCGATCAAAAACCTAACCCACTTCCAGATGACCTAGTAAGTTAATAGTGTGTATACAAAGAAAAAAACTGAAAACAGTTAATTTATAAGTTTTTAAATATTTTCCGAGCAATCGATTTTTATTAACACCTAGCTAGCGCCTTTCAAAATTATAATAGCAACAAAAACTTTTTCTTTTGCAGGAGAATAGGTACCATGATGAAAGGTCGTTTTTATTGTTTTGTATAGCAGATTAATTATAATTTATAAAACTTAGACAACCAATAATAGCACAAACTGCTATTGGCAGCGTCGGCTCAGTGATCTGACATCATTGCGAAAGAAATACATTCTTACACAGTCTGTGATTTATAAGAGCCCATATTCGATTCCTGTTGTCTATAAAAAAATTATAGACACTTTTGGAAAACACCTAGGCTTCCAGGACATACATAGGCTCGCACGTTGCGGGGAACTGGATGCCGACGACGACGAGCTGGTGCACATCTAAACCACAAGTCAAGTCAAATCATGAGCTTCAATTTATCCTAAGTTATTTGCTTTGTGTAAAATAATTCAACTGTTCAAATATTTTTAAATAGTAAACATTGCTGTAGCAGAAAAACAACAAGAAATTGGGTTTTAAATTTATTTAAGAAGTTTGTATTTATTTATATATATAACAATTTATGGATTATTATTATTATTATTATGTATGTTCTTATAAATAAATTTCAGGATTATCTACAGAACTTGGCACCCATTTAGATCTCAATTCTTTTGTCGGCTAAGTCGATAACCACGCATACTCTTAATCAGAACTTGGCTCCCATTTTCACATTTATGTTTTTGATGGTAAATCATAAATGATTTTATTTCTGTATGTAGGTTTGTACTAACACTTTTACACGTCAATCATATTTTTTAAACTAGATGAGGTCGGCGTTTCCTATCTGACTACTCTGAGAAGAAAGCCCGAAACAAACTCAGAGGTCACAGTCTCTTTTAAAGTCCAGACATAATCTTGGTCAGATCATGTGAAGACCATGTAGATTGGTATCTGAAATGGTCTTTTGAGGAAAGAACCACACAGATTGAGTAGACCTGTCCAGTCAGTGCACGCATTTGTCAGTAATCGTGCAGCTCAACTCAGGAAGTCAGGACTTAAGGAGCTCAACGATTCGATGTTGAATTGCTGTTTGCACTACTAAAATGTCACAACCACTGCCTTGTTGGTCCAGTGATCGCGAGCGCTGCTGCTGAGCACGAGGTCCTGGGTTCGATTCCCGGGTCGGGAAAAGTGATATTGGGAATATTCCACCTGAAGATTCCCAGTAGCAGCCCGGAGACTAGATTTATGCCCGGTTGATGGCCATAGGCTCGCTCCCTATTACGTGGGATTTAAACATAACTGGCGAAATGTGGATGTCATAAAGGTACACGTCTGCCCAACCATTCAGGGAATACAGGCCTAGTTGTGATGTTGTTATGTTAGAATGTCACAATAGTGTTTGGGACATACCTACTGTACTTTGTAATTTTCAGCAATGCTATTGTGTAGTTGTCATGAAAAGTGTGAACTCATACTTGAATAATGTAATCAATAGAATTTTTAAATAATTGAGATGTAGCTAGCAAAAAAATAGCCCCATAGCGCGGCAGGTAAGGTGAAATGACTTAGCAAAATTAACTTAGTACCTACCAACGCTTTGGGGGCATTTCTTTGCGCCTTGTTTTTCTGATCTCAGTCTACAGTCTTAATACTTTTCAGAGTTCTACGCTTACCCCAATATTATTGCTATGAGGTTTTGCGTTATTGGACATGTGTGAAAGATTAAAAAACATATTATGTGAGTAAAACTAGTTTTATAAGTTACTTGCTACAAATTATTTGCTTCATGGTTTACAGTCTTCATATATTTAAGGGATTCTACGGTGTTGAATATCTTGAAAAGTATACCTACCTACCAATATATATATTTTATAGTAATGAGTGCTATGCTTTTATTGTTTGTGGATACAATGCAAACAAATCTATAAACAAAATCTAAATATATCTTAATCTGGCTTTTGGATTCTACTATTAAACAAGTCTTCAATTCACACAAGATTCCTTGTCAAGCCATCACGTCTCCTACTTGATGGCATCTCAAACAAATTCTAAACCATACAATATCTTGACAGGCACCTAAAGCCCTATTACCAGTAACTTGTTTCAAAAGAGCTTTTGTTTTTTTTAAGTCCCGAAGGAAGAAGTCGGCGCCCGCGTCGTGCACTGGCGCCTTTCTTCGAGTGAGCGAGACAGCTGTATGTAATTATATATCACGTTGAAGAGAGACAAAGCAATAGCATTCCGCGTCATAGACAGACAAGCCAAATGAATCCAGTTTGCTTGTTATACGCCGGTCGTTCGGGTGTGTGCTGCTTTAGTGTTTTTTTTGACAGTGATGTAAACAATTAAACTTGAATTTTTCTGTGAATTAACGCACTCTCAAAACACGAGGGGCGATAAGAACATGTGTTGAAGACAGTTTTACAAAAGCACAAGTGGATTTTGGTGGGATTTTTGTTTGTAAAGGTAAGAATAACTAAGAATGCAGGCGATTCCCTCTCGCGTCCCTCTTGGAGGAATGCAATGCACCTCGCTGTGCCCCGGCGCACCTTGCGAGTCTATCGAATTTTCTGTCCAATCGATACAGTAACTAACACAATATTTGGCTTGTCTGGTTTTTACGTGAACGCATATTTCGAGATATAATGTTAAAAATTTGAGAAGACACAGATGTCATTGTATTGTTTTCGTAAACAAACATTATTTTCATGTATCCCGAGACATGTGCGCCAGTTTCTGTAATTAAAAACCCAGAAAAAAAAATTTATATGCGAGCGAGCACATTTGAAATTATATGTTAAAGTAAACCATGAAGGGTAGGTTGGGGTATTTTGAACCGCAAGACGTTAATGTTGATTTATATTCGTGAATATTTTAAAGTGTTATTGTCTGCCTCGTTTAATCTAAATGTATTATGCAGAAGGTTGGAGGTCACGTCACCGCCAAAATAGTGCACGCTTATCGTTTCTTGCTTCCTGTAAATTAAGAAGTAAGTTGTTATCATTTGTTTGTGTTTTTCATTCAAATTAATAAACCCTACGCGATACGATGTACCGAAGTTAAAACTAAGTACAAACGCGTGTCGGATTCACATTCAAAACAAACGTGAACAGTGTAGGGTTTAAAAGTGTGTAGCTACCTACTCGTACCTATATAGAATTTTACTATATTTTAATTGAACTATTCATTCGTTGGTGATACTGTAGTCAAAGTCACCAATTTTGTATGTTCACGAAACTTTTTCGTTACTGTATGATTTAAAGCTTTTTTTTTTTTCAGTTTACACGTTGCGTTTGGTCTTACCGGAAGGTACTTTAACCAATTCAGGTTTGAAAAGGTTTTCGGTCTTACCAGAAACATACACGAAATAGTTCCGTCTTCAGGGGCCAGCTATAAGGCTATGACAGTACCTAATATATATCGCCTTAGTCCGAATTAATGTACGGCTGAAGCTAGATTACTATCTCAGATCCAGATGCCCCAAGGCAACAATTGCGAATACTAATCCGATTATTAATAGCGAATGTCGGATTGATTCAACTGTAAACAATTTGTGTAGTACCTACTTGTGTCACACTTGAAGTTGGATGAAAAGACTATATCTGGGAACAATGTGGTTCAGACACCTGCTCTCCGTTTTTCTTTTATCTCGTCATCATAGTCCTACTGCCCTTATCCCAAATTATTTCAGGACGTGGAAGCATGTCTTCTTTTTCCATACCTGTATCTCCATGAGCCGTCATCATCATCACAGTAGAAACTTTCTACCTTTATCATCTTTCACACAAGTCATCCATCCTATTTTTGGTCTTCCTCTACACTCCATAAGCATAATCAAAACTTTCCTTTTGAGAATATCGTTTTCTTTTGTCTTTTATTACGATTTCCTAGTCATATTCTGGTATTTCCTTGATAACCGAACTCTTTAACATTTCGATTTTGATATAATCATGTGGTTAATTTCATTTCATTGAATTCATTCCCGGTTCTCGCCATCCCTTCAATTAGATACTATCTGTTTAATAGTCCCGAGCGGCTTAAGTCTTGTTCGAGATGAGAATACGGCTTTAGTTTCCGGATATCACGTACGGCGTCATTATTAACATCTCCAAGTTCCCTTAGAAATTGGGAAGTTGTATAGAACAGGTATTTTAAGGTGAAGAGCTTTCGTTACGAGATCGGTGTTAAAATCGTAGGTGGACGGTCAACTCCGATGCATTAACGAGCTATCTTGAGCCAGTTCATTAAAATTTTCTCGTATAATCACCTCTTTTGATGGATGGGTTTCTCAGCGGGTAGGTCTGTGATTAATAATGCAGAAGTTTGCGTTATAAATGGTTGACTACGTCTGATGGTGGATGTAAATTCCTGCATTCCTTTCTACTGAAAGTAACTTCAGTAAATTATGTCGTTGCTCTCGTCTCGATTGTTGTCTAGCTAGGGCCATGCCTTGAAAGGGCTGATGCTATGATTCTGCCTGTGTGTGTCTCGTTGACTATTTAAACTCCGTTGTAGCCAGTTGTCGCACAGTGTAGTAACATTTAGGTACTTTGAGCTTTCTACGAGCTCATGGTACCAATATGAATAAATCAAACGAAGGTTTGTCGAATAACTTTCATAATTATTTCTATATATGGTTCTACGTTTCATACCATTTTATATTTTATATGATATGACTTCGCTAGTCAGCTAATCTCTCATATTATTATTATACTCTTTGCAGCTAATACTGACTTTTTGCGCTTTCTAAATATAAATCAACGTTTGTCTCCTAATTATGCCATCAACTTATCAAAATATTCATAAAGGTTGCATTTAAGCACCAAGTGCATAACATCATCACGCCTGTATTCCCCGAAGGGTTAGGCAGAGGTGTACCTATAGCACACCCACATTTCGCCAGTTATGTTTAAGCACCAAATAGGGTATAATCTCTACAGTACTGCATGCAGTCATCGTTATTTCTCTTTGAAGAGAGAAATTCGTCCCAGTAGTTCTTTAACATACGACCAATTAGCCTGATACGACCGTAATTCTCAAAATGCAAAATATGTCAGACGTACATTTTTGGATCCTCAATGTTAAACAAAAATACCATATGGCTGCTGGCCAATTTATTTTGATAACCTAGATGTACAGAGAGTGCATACTTTGCTTTATTTGTAATAAATTCGGGGACAAAAGAATATAATAATTGCACATACATTTCGTACGCCCAATTACAAATTACAACTCCAGTGCTTTCACCAGAATATCATGCTGAATTTTACGTGTAATAATACTTTCAAAGTTTTTCATCAACATTTTTATGAACAAATATAGAAAAAGGATAAATAAGAACTTGAGTCAGATTACATTTACATGTTGTAGGTATGTTGTTTATGGCTTTTCACAAAAAAAAACGCTTTAAATCGAACATTACAGTACAGCACACAAGGTAATGTACAACATTATATATATATAACATACACACCTACAACATGTACTTATTACATTGCTTAGTAAGGCTTAAATATCAGTTATTCACAAATTTATGCTTGTTAATAATTTCTTGGAAAAATGGGGCTTTGTAGGGATGGAATCGGCTGCCTTTGTAACATATTGCCTTTGTGAAAAATAATTCCTTTTTTATGTTGTAATCTATTCATTATTAGCTTTCATGTTAATTGGTGGAGTTGTTCCGATATTTACCAAATAAATTATTAATAATATTTCGCTTGTAATCATATTACAGGTTATTTTATCCATTGCTTCTTCGATCAAATAACTGCTACATTAGTGACGCTTTAGATGATTTAAGGATATTTTCACCTTGTTTTTGCGATCGTGGTAATGACTTCAATTTCGCAGTTATTAATGCTCGATCATTAAAAGCTAGACTTATTATCAAGTTTGCCTGGATACCCATTAATTGTGATTATTTGAAACCTTAGCCATCATCTTCTGGAGTACGGACTAAGAAAAAGGTCTTTCCTCTGGGATCGTTCACGTCGTTCTGATTGGTACCGGCAACAAAAAAAAAATTGGACAGATATACTAAATGCTCAGTGATGTAAGGGTTATTTTTATCATTTTGATTGGTCGCTTGATCCCAATACTGTGGAGCCATAACCAGTAATAAAGTAGGTAGGTACGTTGATAAATTATTACGAACATTCATGATAAGAATATGCGTACGTGATTTCTGAGACATAGCGTCTTTCATAAATAAATAGATCTTTGACTGGCTTTTATAAAAATTTGCATAGCAAACTTTTAAAGTAGGTAGACATAGATTCATCCTAATTTATGATTAAACTATCAAGATAATGGAAAGAAAATATAGGGTCACGTGTAATTAAAAGATATCTTGTAGTACTAGCATAGAAAGAGCTGTATAAATAACTACGTGTAGGTACATTATCGTGTTTTAGCGATTGTCTAAAATAATCTGCAAACGTAGTTAGGATCTGTACCTACTGCTCTTATTCAATGCTAATATATGCCTATATATGATGACGACATGATGCCTATCCATGTATACATAATTCTGCGTCATTGTTACTCAGCTCGCCACGCTGGAACTCCCATATTCCTTCGCTCGGCTGATCCCCACAACACGCCAAATTCCATGTTCACAATTTTAATTGGTGTCTAATATTTGGCCATGGTATTTTAGGAATACATTACTAGTTATAATATATCCCACGAGCGGTTCCCTTCACTATTATCATTAATGCATAAATCAACGTTGAGAACGCCTACTTACGACGCCAGGAGCATGATTTCAATACTTAAAACAGTTTAGTTAAGAATGCACTAACAGACGGTCTGTGTGCCTTGACGCTCCATTTCTCTGTTATACTCCACAAACATTAGCCGCGAGATAAACGGGTTATTTGAAACCAGTGCACAACGACAGGGACGCCATAGAACGAAGGGATTTCACATTTTATTCATGTGATTCAATGGCCTCCGTACAAGAACATTCGTCTTGTGTTGGCAGAGCAACATCCGCTGTATTTTTGTATCAATAAAATATTATGTTTTACGGCTCAGATTAGGTCCATAACTGAATTCATAAATAGTAATGTAACGTGGTCTTTTTCAATGAGAAAGTTGTGGAGTGTAGCTCTTCCTACTTCAGACTTTCGTATAAAATGAAATTGATTTTTTTGCTGTACGAACACACGAAAAGTGTAATTATAATAAAAATTAGTCTCCATAAACGGAAGTAGATATCAGTATCTCTTTAGCATCAAGGAAGCCTTTGACCATTCACCAGTCTCACTGGCTCGCTTTTGTAAATAGAAAATAAAATATCTACTCCCTTTCATCTTTTGCGAGGATGTTTTTTTTACTTTGTTTTTATTGGAAAATGGGTATGCGTTTGACATTTGGTTTCACAGAATGTCGGAAATGGATGCTGTTAAAAGTTGTACACGTTCTTTTTTTAAATTGTTATTGCTTTTTCCAAAGCGTAGAGTGTCTAAAAACGTATTCCGCGCTGAAGAATGTTTTGAACTTTTGATTTCCCTACGTTAATCTTTAAAATAAGATCGCTCAGTCGCAAAAACGTTTTTAGCTGACTGACAAAACTGCCCAAACAATTAAAAACATTTTATAAGCTCAAAATACCTGTACAACAAAAACGTATACCTGTAGGTATTTAAAATTACTTTTATCAACATTGGTTTGCCGTCTCCAATCACACGCGGTACAAAAACTGGTCTTTCAAGGCGTAAGCCTTAATGTTCAAGTTGAAGGATGCAATTCCTAGTTTTTATGATCAGATGATCTAATTTATTCGAACATGGACAGGACATATTTAGACACGTCATGGCTGTAAATATCTTGTAGCTATTAATAATAAGTTAGGCAGGTTCATTGAAGCTAGTAGGTATAATTTCGTGACAGTTTACTAGTTGGTCTTTAGAGGTTAGCAGTTAACTAGTTAAAATGTCATTGAGGCGAGTAATTAAATTTTGATTAGATAATGGTACGTGAGATGCAAACAAATTAGTAAATAAATTAGATGTTCAGCAAATTTGATGGCAAAAAAGTGACTGTCGCGATTTCGGATTTAAGTGACATTAGTCAATGTCTAGTCGAAATATAGTCACGTTGTGCAGCGAAGATTTGGATCAAGCAAATTTTGCCGGTAGGAAAAGCACACATACGTACGACCAGTAAAAGAATACAATATAAATTTACCGACCACATCAATAACTGTAAACAAATTTTGGAAGAAAAATAGGACCACCCTTTTTATGAAAAAGGACCACTAGTACTTGCCGTTAATTTTCCTAGGACCAAACTCCTACTTTTGCACCAAATTCCGGCGCTACATCCTACAACCCTCATTGCCCTACAAATTACCCCAATCTCGTTAATGAACCACGTGCAGTCTCTTAAGCACGTGCCGCACTTAAAACAATGGTTAGTGCAAAAACGGCCTTTATCAAAGTAATCGACATCTATTTCCTAATTCATGGTGGTCTTGGTTTAGTAGCATGGATGAAGTAGGTGCTTGACCTCACGCGCGTTTTAAAAACATGTATACAGGAGGTTTTTTGTTGATATTCGAATTGAAATAAATTAGTTGGTTTGTTATTTTGTTTTGGTATTTTACTTATTACTAAGCGCTACTGCTGAGCATGAGGTCCTGGGTTCGATTCCCGGGTCGGCCAAAATGTTATCGGGTTTTTCAATCTGGAATTTCTCGGAAGCAGCCCGGAGTCTGAATTTGTGCCCGGTTGATGGCAATAGGCTCGCCCCCTATTACAAGAACTGGCGAAATGTAGGTGTGCTATAGGTACACCTCTGCCTAACCGTTCGGGGAATACAGGCGTGATGTTATGTATGTATGACTACATCACTGGTCGAATAGTCGCAAGCGGGATTGGTTAACGTGATGTTCTGCGTTCGGTCTCCAGCCGATTTAAGGCTCCCGCAAACAGGCGCGATGCGACAGCGCGACGCGCGTTTAGTAGAACAATTTCTATGAAAACTTCATGGAAATGGTTTTACAAGGGTCGTGTCGCGCTGTAGCGTCGCGCCTGTCTGTGGGAGCCTTTATTCTGTAAAAATGTCACTGTGAAAACTTAGGTAAAGTAAGCTGTTATTCTACTTGTACAGTCACGAGCATAAATATGTTTACACTTGGCGATTTTCTAATTAAATTATTATTTTTAATTAAATTTTATGTTATTACGAACCCATAGGTTCATGTAATATTATGTCGTATTTTTAACGTTGCATTCGTTATTTTAAAAAAAATCGCTATTGAAAGTTGCCAAGTGTTGACATATTCGTGCTCGTGACTGTACACATTTCACCATGAGCACTCAGGTGAAGTGAGCTTAAAATTAGCTCGGACAGTGTTATAGAGTTTTTGCATTAGGAATTTGCTGTTCGGTATTTGCGCCCAGTTAACGGCAATAGGCTTTCCATGGGGCTTATACTTAACTGGCGAAATGTGGCTTGTAATTGTCATGACCTCTGCATACCCCGTCAAGAATACAGGCGTTTTATATTACCTATAACTTAGATTGGTTGACAAAATCAATACATCAGAAAAGATAATTTTGAAAGAGAAATCCATCAATATCATTTCGGTTCTTCGTTAGCTCAGTGCTTACAATTCAAAACAATCAATCATCTAAGATTAAACCAGTCTTTTGCTAGACATAGGTCTCTCTAAAGAAGTGATAGATAGAGTTTCTTTTTTGTCGATTTTCATAGGATTAAATCCTTTGAAAAGAATTCAGACCTTACCTATAGGTATATAATAGGCCGTCTGCCGATCCCTAGGCGTGTTCCGTCAAGACTTGTGTTATGTAATTAAGAATTGCAAAGGCATTCTACCCAAAATTAAATAATAAAGTCTTTCTCATTATTGGAAAATTCGCTCAAGAATAAATGTATGACTATTTTCAAACAGGCGCGATGCGACAGCCCGACACAAAGGCGCCGCCCGTCGCGCACGCGGTGTTTTGTGTCACGCTGTCGCGTCGCGCCAGTGTGCACGAGCCTTAAAGCGCTAGACGGCTAGAGCATATTGAAGTTTTTTGTACGATGTGACGCATAAAAGAATACATTTTTTCATATTGAAACTCATTTCTATCTATATCTTTAACAATTATTGCAATGTTAATTACTCGTATGTTATTAACGTTATCATGTTATTACCAGTTCAATTATAGCTGCTTTTGACCTTCCGACATCATTTGCTTATATTATTTCCAAAAATAGGCATTCTCAATTTACCGCACAACTATAACTATTGTGCGACAAACTACTAAGTCCTTACATTTATGAAAATGGCGTTTCGTCGAACTGGACACTTTGATCTCAAATATCTGGCGTTTGGTTAGTAATTCCAAATTCAAATTTATTTCAAATCTAAGATTATTTGTGTTTCGAGTTTAGTGATTCATTTGCTTTCGCGCCATTTGGTTTTTCTTTGACATCGTTTTGATCACAATATGGACAACTTAAAATATGGCGTTATTTACGAATACGAGTTCCACCACGGTGGCACCAGCACTGCAGAAACAGCTCGAAGGATTAATTACGTGTATGGGGAAGCTACTGTAAAAGAAAACACGGATGGGTTTTGGTTCCAAAGTCTTAGTTCTAGAAATTTTGACTAACAGAACAAACACCGTGGGCGGCTGGAGAACCTAGTTGACAAGGAAAAATTTAAAGTGATCGTGGAAGTGGATCCATCGCAAACCACGTCAGAGTTAGCGACAGGCTTCGGTGTGAATCATAAAACAATTTTAATTCACTTGAAACCAATTGGAAAGAGAAAAAGCTCGAAAAATTACTACCGCATGAATTGAGTGAAGCACACCAACAAACACGCGTCGAGTACTGCATTACATTACTCAATCGTCACAATAACGAGGGGATTTTTAATCGTATCGTTACTTGTGATGTAACATAGATTTTTACGATAATCGGAAATTCTCACTACAATAGCTGAACCCAGCAGAACCGGCCAAATTCTGCCCCAAGAGAAAGTTGACTCAGAAAAAGATACTGGCAAGTGTCTGGTGGACCAGTGCTGGGGACATCCACTACAGCTTCCCAAGATCTAGCCAGACAATTACGGCAGATCTGTATTGTCAACAATTGTAAACCATGATGAAAAAGCTAGTCGTTCAACAACCGAGACTGGTCAATTGCTCTAGCCCACTGCTGCTTTAGGACAGCGCTAGACCACACACTGCACAACAGAGGGTCACTAAATTAGAGGAGCTGCGATTGGAATGTCTCCGACATCTACCATATTCTCCTGACCTGGCTCCAACAGGTTACCACTTATTCCTGAATTTGGACAATTTCTTGCAAGGAAACAAAAATCAATTTTGATGAGGCAGTCAAAACCGCCTTGAAAGATTTTTTGATTCGGGCTCCACAATTTTTTCAGCAAAGGTATCAATGAACTACCTATAAAATGGCGAAACTGCATAGATAACAATGGTACATACTTTGATTGATTAAATATTTTTATTTTTTTATTTTTATCGTTTTGCTTTCCTTTTAAAACGCCAATTTCATATGTAAGGACTGTCATAGGTGACAGTCCAGCTCTCGTTTGTATATCAACATTAACCACGCGAAATATGTCTTTGATAAGACTCCTAAAGCCTCGACTAAAAAACACTTCAGTCACTTCAGTACGATAATAAAATAAGAAGGAAAATATAAACACCTGTCATAAAAAGACTATGTAAATCTTTGTAATTCTTCTCAACGTTCCGCCAAAGTTTATCTTCTTATAAGATCATTATCATTACATTGTTGCCTGCAAAACGGCTACGCGCCTATTCCGAAAACATTCGCTTGATAATTTTACATCCAAGTGGCGATTACGTAAACTGTATAGACTTATTATTCAAAATAGGCACGGTATACATAAAAATTACAGGACGAAAACGTAAAAGGAAAGAAATGGACGTAAAAGACAGCGTGAAGTATCTGTGAATGAGAATATTTGTGTTCATAATAATAAGGGCGTCTTTTTTGTTACTTTACGGCCCTCGTTCTAAGGGCTGTAAGTTCTTCAGGTGGAAAATAGACTTTTTGTCTGAATAAGTGCGTTGCGAATTTATTTCTTTAATGGAAAGAAGTTGTTTTCACGAAAATGCCGAACTCTATCCAAAAATAGAGATCAGAAACGAAAAATCTACAACATTCCTTAGCATTGGAGCAGAAATTGATAAATGGCTGACCTGGAAAATGGGACTGAATAAATATAAAACAAAGCCAAGAAAAAGATCACCTCATTCTTGCATTCTAGCACAGTAATTTCTCACAGTTGCTTTGTGAAAATCAAAGTGGTTGCCAAAGCTTGCCCTAAGACCAGCTTGTTAAAACAATTGTGCCAGTGAAAGGTACCTCGCACCACGCAGCCGGCTTCCTTCCCATTATTAAGGTTATTTTAATCGGAGCTCGAAATCTACGCCCTTCACAACACAACAAGATACACAATGGGCTATGGAAAGTGATATAATCTGAGCTGAGAGTAGGAAGCTGTAACCTGAAGCTAAGGTTGCTATAATAAAGATACCTGCCTACGTGGAAAGTAACTTGATAACCTAGGTTCAACTAGGTTATGACTTCTTGCGTGGTGGTGATGAGCTAAGAGGAAAGGATGGAAAAGGAAGTGAGTGAAATCCATAATCGAACTACCAGTTAAAAGTTAGGTCAACGAAATATCGGGCCATCGAAAGAAGTGAGAAATCTAAAAGTTTGCCTGACCTCATATTGAGAAAAAGAATCATGTGTAATACATAATATTTTACTGTCAGTCCAATAGTACATTACGATACGTGTGACTTAAGTAGTCCATTATTGCACGGCCTGAAATTAGCGCCTGAGCGTAGCCGGGATGATACACGCCGTGCATGCGCCAAGGTAGCCCGCGAAATTAAAAATTTCTTACGTTTTTTGCAATTTGCAGGTCACTATCAGGTTGTATGGTGATCTAAATATGGTTCGCGGCCGTATCAAATATTTTACAGAATTATAATCATTAGAATCAGCAATAGAACTCCTTAAGTTAGAATTGCCCTAAAATGTCATGATTTTATAAAATAGTCATTTAATAGAACTTATAGAGACTAGTGATTTTTATGATTATAATTCTATAAATAAATGTTTGATACGGCCGCGAATCATATTTAGATCACCATACAACCTGATACTGAACTGCGAAGATTAATTGAAAAATAAATGAATGATGAAATGTGTTGTGTGCTGATGTATACTTACAATCTTTTAGATTTGTTAGGCAACAAAATCAATGTTACGTTTTTGGCCATTTTTCTAATTGCTTCTGGGACAATGTCACCACTCTCATCTATACTTAATTCACTTCCTGAGTGGTTCATATTAAAATCACAGTGTTAACACTGAAAAAATTGGCTATCCATTAACAACAAACTGGTTAAGATAATATTACAAACTGAATACCTAGAAGTGGTAGGTTAGCGTTTCTGAAATATTGTTGTCATTTTTTCTACTGCATCAAACTGTTTTTAGACGAAATGCTAACCCACCTCCTTTTGACAATTGTGTGCTGTGAATTTCTAAGTGTAAAGAACATTTAAATTTCGCGAACGGGTGCCGTCAGTAGGGACTGGTCATCTCTCAGCTACCACGGCTTATTTTAATTTAATTTAATATTTGAATTGTTTTTGTATTTTAATTACGGACGCTTTTAGCGTTCTACATCGATCTCCCATGCATAATTTCAGAATGAATGATGTAACCAATATTTTTTAACCATATTTTGATTTAAAAGAGTGTCCGTGGAGTTTCTTGCCCGTTTTTCTCCATAGTTACCTACTACGCTTTGAAATGGGCAACTAGCTTCATCTTTCTGACTGACCGACCCCTTGACAATTCATAAGTGCCTGTAATTGGTTTATTTGTAATCAATGCTTTGAGTTTGATTATGCATATGTGAACTTAGCTGATAGATTTTCGCACGGTGTAAAAATTGACTAGGTACTTAAGTCACCAAAAAGCGTGAGGTCACACAGTGCTATAAATATATTTTACCAACGGCTAGATGGTGTCAAGTAGGGATTTGTTTTCAACATTAATTAGTTCATGCTGCTCTAGTAATTTCGGGAAAATAACTAGTTACTAACTCAACATCTACATACAACATAATTTACGTACGCTTTGCTTGGATGCTCAGTAATATTCGGGTAAATCCCAAATAAAATAAAATCCCGGGTAAATTCGTTTTTCGATGGTTTGACTAATTTTACAAATCATGGGTTACTTGTTACTGCTAAGGTATACATGGACCATCGTTGACTGCATCAAAGTTTAACATTAGGTGAGATAGTGGTCAAGACACAAGTCTATACAAAAACGTAACATTACTCTTGCATTTTCTGAAAGAAAACGCAGAAGTGCGGAACTGTATAGTAGGTTAGGTACTACCACATTTCACCAGTTATGTCATAAACTCATAAGTCTCATGTAGAAAGTAAGTGTTGAGACAATTGCCAGTCACAAATCCAGACTCCAGGCTACTATTTAGACATTCGTAATGGAAAAACCCAAGAGCAATTTCAAACCTTCGTGAATCAAACCCAGGACAACTAGAGCCAACGAGACAGTAGCCTTCCTATAACCACCAGAGGAACAAAGATTATCATTTTTATAAAACCAACCAGCAACCAATTACGTAACACACTATTGATCACAATCTGAATCATTTAGAAGGATATTGCTAACCCATTGTTTCATATGTTCGAAAAATTTGTCTGCTCAACCACGAAAATAACGCAATGAATGTTGTTGAATTGTCAAAATGAAAGCCATTCCTACTGTTAGTGTTTTACGCAATTACCCCGCTGTTTACTCTGAACTATTATTGTTTCATAACATTCATAAGCGTCTACCAATTATTTGTTAGCAATGCTTTTATTAGTCTTGTTAGTTCGTTAGATAGACAATCTTGTTATATCAACTAATTTGTGAAACGAGTGTTGTTTCACAATTGTATCACGTGCATGAAGGAGATATTATGAACGTTTCGTAGTTGAATAAAATATTATTGGATTAATATAAATACTAACAGATACCTACGTATTTGAGTGGTGACTGTGAAGGTCAGAGTTAGCATTAATTAATTCATTCTTTCAAGTCTATAAAAAGCTTAATGTCCAAAATGATTAAAAAATAATACCTTTTTACTAGGATTTCATGATACAAAAGCACCATCTTGAAGGTCTATTCCCATCCAATACCAAGAGCTAATACCATTTGGTATTAGTTAATTTCCGAATTTATTTTCTATTCCCAACGAGTACCACATTTTAAAACCAATACCAAAAGAAGTTTGAAGAAATCAGATACAGTCAGGTTCAGTAAAATTAAAATGCTTTGAGTGATTTTAAGTAATGTTTAACCTACCTACCTACCTTCCTCCCTACCAAATTAACTTCCAGCGATCGATCTCTGGTTGACTGTAATACTAACAGCTAAGCTGTGTTAAAATGAATTACCGAACTAAGTTTCCGAAAACATAATAAATGTTCCCGAAATCCTAACCCTAGACGGTCGACGTCAGTGGCATCCCGAGGTTCGGTTGGTTAGGCTCCTTTAAACCCTTTAGACAGAAATCGACCAGCTTATTAACCCTAACCCTATATTTAGATTACCCTAGATTTCGGTAAAACGCAATTTAAATAAAACTTTGTGTAGCTGAGTGTACAAAAAGTCGTGCTTTGGTATTCGTTAGTAATAGATTTTTTATTTAAAAAAATGTGGTACTCGTTGGGAATAGAAAATAAATTCGGAAATAAACTAATACCAAATGGTATTAGCTCTTGGTATTGGATGGGAATAGATCATCTTGAAAGTGTTTGCAAACTATATACTTTATGTAAAGGTGTAGGCATCCTCAATGTCCGAAATAGTATTATGTCAACCATGCATGACCTCTAAACATTTTCTTCAAAAGCAACAACTATTTCCCTCCAATATTTAAAATCTTATAAAATTATTGTCTATGTCTTACAAATCAATATAGCCGGTGTCCAAAAGCGTTTGTTTTGAAATCGGATCGCATGTCATCGATTTCCGCGCCCCCCTCCCGGGACCACACACCATATAGTTCCGGGTACTTGCCCAGTTCGTATTACCCACAACGCATATAGGGCTGCCAAGATTTTGGTTCATGTTTTTTGGGTGGAAAGACCAGCTTTGCCGCTTTTTGTAGTCTTCAGTAGAAAATAACTCCCGAACCTTCAGTATGGGTTGAGGAAAGGGTTGCCATGTTTTTTATATCAAATATACGTATAAAATTTTCGAAGCCATTGCCTGTAAAAATATCGTAGATGGCGAAAAATTTAAAAAAGTACAGTAGGTAAGTTCAAGTTTAAAAAAAATCAAACGCATGTGTTTTGCTAGTTTGAACATTTATTGACAGTTTTTTTATATCCCTTAACTATTATTAAACTCATAAAATAAATTTTAGTTACAAAATATCTTTATTTCCCTTTTATATGCGCCGTAGCGCCTGAATCTCGCCATTTTGTATTCATCACTGAAAATATGCGCTCATTGCGTAACACAGAAATGGCTTTCATTTTGTAAGTTCAACAACATTCATTGCGTTATTGCGTTTTTGCGTTGCGTTTTTCAGCAGACATTTTTTTCGAACATTTATGAAGCAATGGGTTAGCAATACTCTTCAGAATGATTCAGATTGTGACTGATAGTGTGTTACACATTTAGAGTGCTGGCATAGAAAGAAGAAATTATACTATTTTGAAAATATAAGAAAAGTAAGAATCACTGAGCAACACTATTGTTGCCATTTTTCAGCAGTAGGTAAATTTTTGGCCAGAAAGAGCAGTAGCCAGAACTTTAATAAACTGATTTATTTCTGAATACAAACAAAAACAGATTACAGCTGCGTTTCGTTTTACACTTATTTTAATAGAATAATGTTATTTAAATTTTCTTCGAAAATATAGTAGATAGTTTCGCCTACTATATATATTTTTTTGAAATATAATATCGAGGCGTATAATTTAGTAGGATACTAATCGGGGATAATAGTCAGGGAAAAAGTTGTTACGTATTTTATAGGTATAACGCTGTGCTGTTTGTATCTGGCTGGTTTTGATACCATTAAATAGATGACATTTCCCGCCATTTTTCAATTGTTTTTCTGTCTGCTTAAATGACGAAGCGACACAAATCCGCGCGAACCACGCGTTTAAACTAACGAAGAAATTCGATACATTTTGAAGTTTTATTACAAAAAGGGAAAAACGCGAAACAAGCCGCGAAAAAAAAAAAAGTGATGTTTATGGATTTACGCAGTGTCAGTAAGAGTAGCTAAAAGTAAATAAATAGATGAAGAGTTAGAGGTTGACCACAAAACAGTTTCGACCCATTTGAAAAAGTCTGGGTACACAAAAAAGCTCGATATTTGGGTGCCACACGAGCTCTTAGTCTTGAATTTGTATATAAAATACGAAAGAACTTTTTCCCGAACTAATGTATAACATAGTAGGGTCGGCAATCCTGGTTGAGGAGTGTTCTGTATACCGAATGAGACCCATCTCCAAATGTAACACGAATGTCTACTTTATGAAGCTTAAACCACAACAACAAGATTGTATCATCATCACCATCATCATCATCATCACCATCACCATCAGCCTCGCCTTTTCCCAACTTTGTTGGGGTCGGCTTCTAGTCTAACCCGATGTAGCTGAATAACAGTATTTTATAACAACAAGATTGAATATAGTTTGGAATGTTCGAATGAGACGGCCAAACGAGGCAACCCTACAACGAATTGTACACATGGTGATCGATGCACTTAGAGACCTACGAGTTTAGAAATGGGCAAGTGACAAAATGAGGAAGTGTACCGTTTTAAGCGATCCGATGTTTGAAATGCCCTCCAGGATATTAGTCGAACTGTGTACACTATCCGTAAAGTTTCTCTACTATGAGTTTCTGTTTTAGATAGAAACATTTTCGATTGGGTTGAGTGGCTGTTCACTAGAGACTTCAGAATCCGAGCCCTCTCTCGACACGTGTTTTACGTAATAATGTAGAAGCAATAAACACTGATATTTAAATGATTGTGTATTTTGCAGCTTCAGGTCCAAAGCGCCCGAATACGCGAATTTACATTAGCATCGAGAGTAGGTACCCTGCTGCATGTGGTTTCAATAATTCAAACAGCTTAAATTACGCGTACAAAGGTGAAGAGACGTGGCTTAGTCTCAAAGAAAAGAGCTAAGATAAATAGAAGGTATTATACATGACATTTCAGAGCAGATGTGTAAAACCGGCAGCAAATTCTTAGAAAAATCCCCTTTGTTGCTGTCGCTGTAGCTACTTCTCGTCGCACGTAATAGAAAGTGCAAATAAAAGGAGTTCTTGTTGTATATTAAATCTTGTGGAAAGATAAAAATGAGTCTTTAATGTAGTATAAACAATTTAATTAACATTTTGATAAGAAGACAATGTACTTGTTCAGAGTGACGTATGTTTGTTGAGTTGCTCGGGTTTGTTCCTCTATAGTGAGTATTGACCCGGTTCATTAACTACTGCTGTTTTATCGTTTGTATCATTTCTAGGGTATGTCCTCATTGTTGGGTCGCGCCGGTAGGACATTATTGAGTCTCTATCAGAAACTTGTACTAAGAATAGTCGTTGCGGATTATTGCTGGGTCACGGAATGTCACGAGGCTGCCACAATAAATGGTACATGGGGGAATTTCACTCTCCACTGCCTGGTAACTTACAACGAAAACATAGTCAGCAAATCTTTGTACTTCAGAAATGTTACATTACTGGTTGCGACAGATGTAATGGAGATGATAAAAACACGTCTTATTCATTACAATTGTGAATTATCCGTTATCTTTGTGTGACATCTAAAGCTAGTGATGTGCATTCGGAAAGTAGCAAAGATTTGAGATGAGGGTAATGAAATACACAGACAGGTGCTTTCCATTCAATTACAGCTTCCAGTATTTTCTATTTATCCGAACTATCTATCTTGTCTGAATTGTCAATGTGTTCAGCTACTGCAGCCTTCCGCTTAACAATAAGTACCGGAAATTGCGTCCCTAGTGACTGCGGCGTCGACATGCGACAGGTGGATGTATTAAGTAGAGATTCGTATCGACCTGCACGAGTCCCTTCTACAATCCATTATTATTTATTGTTATTTTAGATAATTGTTTGTTAGCTTCAAGTGTGTGTTTGGTTCTTTCTTTATCCACTCGTTAGGGTGATTATTAAATGATAAATGATTTTATTTCTGTAAATAGGTTTGTACAAACACTTTTACACGTCAATCATATTTTAAAACTAGATGAGGTGCGGCGTTTCCTACCTGACTACTCTGAGAAGAAAGGCCGAAACAAAGTCAGAGGTCACAGTCTCTTTTAAAGTCCAGACATAATCTTGGTCAGATCATGTGAAGACCATGTAGATTTGTCTGAAATGGTCTTTTGAGGAAAAACCACACAGATTGAGTGGACCTGTCCAGTCAGTGTATGCATTTGTCAGTAATCGCGCAGCTCAACTCAGAACTTAAGTCGATCTAAGCGAGGCTTATTGCGATCGGAGTCTGGACCCAAGCGTCGGATTAGTGTTTTTTTCATTATCTTTTTACACATCCGTTCAAGTTGCTCACAGAGAAGCTTATAACAAGATTGATTTTAGCATAGGGTAGTTTGAGTTTACACAAAGTCATTTAAATATACTTTTACATACGTTATTAATTTTTACTTTAGTACACAGGGCGTAGGGCCTAGACAAATTAACATTCTATCAATGACAACGATGATGGAAAAGTCTCAAAATTGTGTAGAATTGACATATAAGCCGCCGACAACCTTATTTCATTACTGTTGAAACTTGTTGTTAAAATACGTAACGCTTTGAAAGCGGTTGCCATTTCTCTAGACCCTCAGCTAAGGTAAAGAAAGTTACCTTGCTTGACATTGAAGCTATTTACATGGCTAAACATGGTAAAGTACAGCAAACATCTAGTTTCTGGGGTTACGCAGTTTAAGAGATAATTGCCATACATGTAAAACCTTGTAAAACAAGAACGTTTCGTTATTTTAATAAGAAGAAACCGATGTTGTTCTCAATTTTTTTCATTAGCAAGGAGGGCACTGTACTTTAACCAATCGGACCTTCAGGAATTCACGGAAAAACGATATAAAGATAACAACGTAAAATAAAGTCGAGTTTAAACTCTTTGTACTGCAAAGAAAGGCTTAAAAGAAAAAAGAAAGAAACAAAATAAGTTTATGTGCAGTAAACAGGACGCAGAAAAAAACATAGCAGCAGCAGTTCTTACTGCAGCAGGATTTATGTGAAGAGACGGACGGATAGTCGGCATTCTTTTTGCAATTGCCAGATCGTTTTGCCAAACGTAATTATTATGGTTTATATACCCTTATTGCCGCTTTACAGCAGTTAATGGAAGGCTTATATTCAACAGTGAGAAATCCAGTCCGGTGTAGGACTGATCGCTGTGGCAATGCTTGGAGGAGGTCCGTTTCGAGTAATGATTTTTTTTCTGCTAAGTCGGTGATCCCAATCTAAGTTATTTGCAAATATATGTATAGCCCATCAGCCGCAGGCAGCCTCCTAAGTACTGTCTCTTTATGAACAACGTTTAAGGCATATTGCCTTTATTACAGTTATTCGGAATTTTCCGCTTCACTCAGCAAGACGTGTTAATTTTCAGAGTGTTGGCGATAAAGCTTAATTTTCTACTCTAGTGCTTTCAGGGCAATTTTGTACGTCGTTTGCTGATATCGCTCCTGAAATGCCGCATTATATTTGTTTGTAGTTTTCACGCAACATTCACGACCGCTTTGTGTATATTGAATGCTTGGAATGACTAAAGGGTTAGGCAGTCTTACTTACAATGCTTGCCAAAGTTCTGCCAGACTAACTACGACGAAAATGGCGAAAATCTCGCAATTCCTTTGGTAGTTAACTCAGTGTGGTATTTTGTAAATTACTTTCTTTGTTCTATTTACTTTCATCAGTCAGTCAACATGGAACTGTTTTATTATATATTATATTTGATATACAATCACCGAATCTTACACATCTAGCTTAATTTCTCCCGACTTTCTCCCTTACCTTCACATATATAAAGTCAGACTCAAACAGAAGCAATAATAATATCACAAAATGATAACATCACCCACCAACATTAGTACGGCTTAAAACTTGATATAATAAAGGATAAAAGCCGCGGCTCTATAACAAAGTGTCTCGTTAACGTAATATAGTAGAATGTACTCAGTACTTACTTACTGCTCCTGGTGTCAGAAACTACACGTAATAAACATCTACCGCAAACATTATGAGCGGTTCATATCGCGAGTTTAATTCGTATTTAAGAGAGCGTTTACATTGATAGAAAGTGATCGAGTTAGACAATGACTTTAAGGCTCCCGCAAACAGGCGCGCCGCGACTCTAATAGAACAATTACTACGAAAACTTCATGGAGTCCTCTTCATGGATTCCAAAAGAGTCGCGTCGCGCTGTCACGTCATGCCTAACTGCGGGAGCTTTTAGTCTTAAACGGTCTAGACTAAGACAGTAAGCTATTTTCACTGTCTTTAACCTCAATTACAATTTTAAATAGGTCTAGTACGATAGAGCTTTGCCTGTTCTAGACTCTATTCCAGGGATCACCGTACAGTTTCATTGGAGGTCCGTTTTTTTATATTAGGATTGCCGCGGTCCATTTGGTAGACGATTACTAATAAAAAATATTAACAAAGAAACGGAATATTTTGTTATGAACAAAAATAACAAAGTTAGTAATTAATATGAATGTGAAAAGTGTCATTTTTTGTTGGTGCAAGCTAGAACTAAATTTTATATTTTTATTTTAGATTTAGTTTTAGTTAAATAATTTTACTGTTTAGTTAAGGTCCGCACATGATAGGAGGGCGGTCCGGATGCGGACCGCGGTCCGCCATTTGGTGACTCCTGCTCTACTACGAACATACTGACCCTTTTTAATCGGTCGATGGTTTCAGGTCAATCAGTCAGTCTTTATTGGAGTGTGTGAATTTATTTATGATTTATTTATTACTAGCTTCTGCCCCCGGCTTGCACCCGCAAGGATGCCGGAATTTATACCGCGGGTACGTGCTACCGGGACAAAAAGTAGCCTATGTCCTTCCCCAAGATGCCATCCACGGATATCTATGATGCCATCTATCTCCTTGCCAAATTTTATCGAATTCCGTTCAATGGTTTAGGTGTGAACAGGTATCATACAGAGTTATTTTCGAATTTGTATTATTAGTATGGATTTTTAGCCTATGTTGTCCCACTGCCGGGCAAAGGTCTCGATGTCTCCTTTCCACTCCTCTCTGTCTTGAGCTAGTGTAGACCAATCCTATCTGTAGACGTGAATTTACTTATATGAATAAAATAGGACTAAATTACACTTAATTTCCAGACCCGGTTAAAGTACGATTCTTAAGCAATAGATCAAACTATCTGCCTAATAAATGTTATAAGTGCGCGATGGCCCTTTAAAAGAACAAAATCACCCTGTAAACGCGCCTGAAGTCTGATACGCACCGGAGTACCAACTTGCCGTTAAAGGCGATAAACGTTCGAATCTATCGTAACGATTTTGGAATACTTAAATAAATTACTATGCGTACAGCCTGCTTTCTCAGAACATTGTAATTTGACGGCGTTAACACGAGTATGCCATTAGAATGTTCAATTATTTTGTCTTTAAAAAATTCTCACATCACACATTCGATATCCATTACTTCTGGATCTAAGTATATATGTGCAGGTAATGCATTAACGATTTTTCTACCGATGAACTCTTAGAGAACTTTTGCCATCATTTCGTCAATTAGCCTACTGCATCTTAAGTTAACTGTGAAGTGTGCTGTCTCCTTAACCATTGTCCTAAAATATGATGAAAAGCTCATGATCCCAAAGGAATAAAAGCAATAATTTTATGGTCGCACGTACTGTGTGGTATACGGGTCCATACAATACTTTACGAGGCATTTATTGAAAACAATGGTGTCTGTCTACCATCCCTTTAACACCCGTGCGATGTGTGTGACGGAAATAAGAGGTTCCAGTTTTATAACGATTTTAAAGGTCCTCTCAGTTTCACTGGCGTATGCCAGGCCTTTAAAAAAGTATGCAAGAAGTAAGTTTGATAGCTGTAATAAACGGGGCTCCGATTAAAAAATACTAAAGTAAATGTAGGGCTTTAATGCACACAAATATAGATTAAACCTTCTTTTTTTTAGTTTATTGTGAACGTTTTATGGTTTTCGACCCTTTTCCTCAATACTGACTGCAGCTGGCTTCAAGTACTTTGACGTACGAAGGTGGAATTAAAATAAGGTCATTTGTTTACGAAGAAAAGGGAAATTTGTGTCAATTTTGGAGGGTAAAGAAACCATAGGACACGCCATGGGGAAAGCCAGCTGGCGTGATTCCCAAATTCTCGCTGTGTGTTTAAAACTGAGATTATATTACAAAGTTTATCCATCACTTAAAAGTTAGGTGGTAACGTCCCGATAAAAGGAAGTTATTGTTCGATAAAGACGAGGAAGACTTACTTTGACAGATCATTATAATCATATACTAAGGGAGAGGTTTATGGTGATCGGTATCAATGTTCAGAATGTATGGGCTTATCCTACTAATATTATAAATGTGAAAGTTTGTGAGGATGGATGGATGGATGGATGGAAGGATGTTTGTTACTCTTTCACGTAAAAACTTCTGAACGGATTTGGATGGAATTTGGAACACAGATAGTTTATAACCTGGATTAACACGTAGGCCACTTTTTTATCTCGGTAGTACGTTCCCGTGGGATAATTTCCGACGCCCATGCGGGCGAAGCCGCGGGAAAAAGCTAGTCATGAACTAGTGACCAAGTTGTTGTATGTGTACCTAGGTAGGTATTATCCCTAATATTATAAATTCGAAAGTAACCGTCTGTATGTTACCTTTTCACGCCTAAATCACTGAACGGTTTTCGATAAAATTTGACAAGGAGATAGATGGCATCTTGGGGAAGCACATAGGCTACTTTTTGTCGTAATGATAATTTCCGACATCCACGCGGGCGAAACCGCGGGCTGAAGCAAGTATTAAAAAAAGATGGGCTGGTAGTTGATCTGCGATAATTAAAAAAAAATCTGCATGTCCTTTTATGGTTGAATGTGATGAATTATTGTGGATTGTGGTTGTTCTTTGTATAAAGATCGAGTAGAAATTCAATGTTTTACACATGTAGCTAAATTATATTTGTAGCAATCAATATATTTAAAAAGCTTCCAAGTTCTGAGAGAAACTATTATTTTGATCGTGATAGGTTACTAGTCTTAGTTTTCTTCGGCCATTCGTTCCTTTTACTTTCCCTTGCAGTTTATATTTTAAACGTCTTTATTGGTTATCTGATTTTGTTCGGTAGGTCGAAGTTTTCTGAATTGTATATTTAATTTGTTAGGTTGATTATTTATCATTATAACTGCCTCGTCGGTCTGCTGAGCATGAGGTCCTGGGTTCGATTCCCGGGTCGGGCAAAGCGTTACTGGGTATTTCCATCTGGAATTTCTCAGTAGCAGCTCGGAGTCTGGATTTGTGCCAGGTTGATGGCAATAGGCTCGCCCCCTATTGTATGGGACTTAAACATAACTGGCGAAATGTGGGTGTGTTCTATAGGTACACCTTTACTTAACCCTTCGGGGTATGTAGGCATGATGTTGTGTTATGATTACTTAGCATCCATCGCTCGCTGTGAAAACAAATGATGGAAGACTAGTCAGTAGCACAAGATACTTGCCAATCAGCTTTACTTTACTACAACATTGTAGAATTTAATTGCTTCATAAACCTTAAACACATCAGACCTCTTTCCTGTTTTCGTATTCACCACGAATAGAAAACGTTACATCCTTAATCGAAGCCTTACAATGACGTCAGATAAAGGTATGTAGTGACAAAGTGACGAAGGACCGGCAGCCGTCAATTAGATGGCCATAAATCCGCATTTCAATAATCCTAATGCGACACGCATGTCTGTCGAGGAAGCATTAAACCATGTCCAAAATGATTTGAATTTAGCGAAGAAACGTCACCGGTGTACGCGTCAGTGTTGCCATATTATGTGACAGTTTATAGTTTATATATTCAAATATTCGAACTGACAAGAAAAAATGGCCAGTCCTAAATTGTTGGACGATCAATGAATGATGTAAGACGTGCTTGCTTTCCTTAGTGGGTTAGTATCGACATTCATGGATCTGTAATGTTATGCAGTGCGAATGGATTGATGAATGCTTTAGTGTGTTTACTGTTTAGTAGGTGCATTTACAAATATAGCTGTAGTAAAAGCAGTTCTTTTACTACAGCTAGATTTCAACCATTGAATATATTAAGATAGTACTGTTTAGCTTCTATAATCTTTTCGAAAGCAATAATTATGTCATTTTTTTTTTTTTTTTAGTAATTTGCTATTTCCTAATGAATTTGCGATCTATAAGTTTATCAATGAGACTCCGATACTCACTGCAACTCCAATACTTTTGAACATTCTGTCTAAGACATGAATTAAAAAAATGCAACATAATTATATATTTCAAAGGTGCATAGTTGACAACACCGAAGTTGCGTAGGCACTGTCCTCGGCAGGACATGCCTGGCATAGTAATATAAACACTCCCTAACTGTAATGGTATGTTAGCTCAACGCTTAGGCCCGTTGTACACGGCACGGTTTCTTTACGGTACGGCGCGCTAGCCGCACCGTAGAATAATCGTGTGAGCTTGTATATTCACGGCAAACCACCGGACGACGCATACGGCGACGGCGGCGCCGCCCGTAGTGCCACACGTGTCTGGGGGTCTACTCTCTAAGTCCGTCAACGATCCGTCAAAACAAATATCAAATACGAGTTTTTGGACGGGCAGAAACGCATCGGGAGTAGGTACGATTGTCAAATAGTGTTCTCATTCATTCTGAGTTCGGGCTCCGAACAAATGTTATGTCCGAAAGTGATACGGAGTAGGAAATGCTCGTAACATCGGCCGAACCTACGGACTTCGTGCTTAGGGAGTATAGGCCCCCTGTCAACAAGCTCCCATAGTGTAGTGATCCATATAAAACTGACGACCGTGCCTACACACGGCGAATCAACCGTAGTTTTTCACGGGGAGAAAAACGTGCATGTACAATGGACCTAATTATATGTTAACTCAACCATTAATGTGTCACACTATCAATCGTGCATTCGTACCTCGTTTGTTTTGATTGAGAGCCCCTGTCATTTACTTCGATGTCTTGTTTAGGCTTGTAATTAGCATTTTTATTTGTTATTTATTTTTAATAAACAATGAGTGTCGTACGTTAACTGTCGAATTGATTGAGGAATTACATCATTAAACATTTGGACACATCAATAATTGTTAAGTTTTATAACTTAGTCTGTGATTTAGTAAGACTTCCTTTGAAAAAAGTTAGTTTTTTTTTGTGACTGTTATTTTAAGATTGCAAAAAGCCTGGTGCAAAATAAATTATCTATGACTATGCTAGGATAATCCTGTGTTACCAGGGGTCATACATCCGTCCATTATGGATGTTATAATACTTAGTTAGATATGCGTAATGTGCACTTTCACTAACCATTAACTCTTCTATCAGTTTCTTAATAATAAAGAATTGCTTCCAGTACCTTATTTGCGTAACACACTTTGTTACAATCTGAATCATTTTGAAGGATGTTGTTAATCCATTGCTTCATATGTTCGAAAAATTTGTCTGCTCAACAACGTAAATAACGAAATGCATGTTTGTATGAACGTATGTAAATGTAATGAACTGTCAAAATGAAAGCCATTGCTACTGTTCTTGTGTTACGCAATTACCGGGTCGCTGGCCGGTATGTCCATATTATATTCAAAGTCAAATGTCGTATATTTGACTTTGAATATAATGTGGACATAACATGGAAATAAAGACTTAAAAAATAAAAATGATACACAATGCTCTATTTTTAGACATAAAGTTTTAGATTAAACTTTAACATTTTCAGTACATTTCGTAGTAAATATTGACCCAGACATTCCTACCGTATCTAATGTGTTAGTGTGTGTCCACAAAATTGTGTGAAGTGTACTTTGTAAGTAAGTAAGTAATTAAGTAAGCTGGCCGTGACTTAGACACACTGTGACACTATGTTTAACCTTTTCATTTCACTTTACCAGTTACGTTATAATAAAGGTACGAGTTCGTAGCCGACTGCATGCAGCAGCAGCAGACGACGTGTCGCTGCGACACTACTGATTTCTATGTATTTATATGAAAACGACGTGTGTCGCTAGCTACGAAATAACTTAGCTCAAACTTAGCTCTAATATACTTGTTTGTAATACTGTTTGTTCCGTTCCCACAGACAAACCGTGAAAACGGTTTTGCGGGGCATATTTTCTAAGTTAAGTTTTTAATAAATAAAGGTATTTCATAGAAATGCATAGAAACCAATAGTGTCGCAGCGACACGTCGTCTGCTGCTGCTGTATGCAGTCGGCTACAAACTCGTACCTTTAATGTCCTGCAAGGAGTGGACAACACTTCATATCTGTGTGCTGACTTCTCTCCTACCTCACCAGATTACAGGGTATTTGCCACACTGTCTGGGAACTTCAAGCCAAGCCAACATAAAGGGTTCCCAGTAAGATTAAATACCAGGAAAGTAGTGAAGAGTGGAAGTACTTGGTGTATTTTGTATGTGGGTAGTGTAGGTACCTATGCCATTTAAGACAGCCTTAATTTTAGTCCTTTTTGAATGAGTGACTTTCTTTTGCGATCTGACTTAAAATGGGACAACCATTAAGGTTCTACCTATCAAAAAAATACCTATTCGAATGTTTAAACCAAGTTTATGGTTTAGAGAAACCTGTATAAGATAACTCATATATATATATCTAACTTTGACATCTAAAGGGTTGTGACTGCTTTGCAAGTTTTAGTGTGGTCGAATTTAAGAGGGCGTACAACGGTACACTAGCGCCACTCCTTTAAAAAAATATTATCTCGTGACTGAGAATGAATTATGAATAACGGCTTGTAAGGACCCTCGGTAAGTGCGTCTATAATATTCTAATACCTTTTATAAACTTACATATTGAGACACGAAACCCATACATTCCTCTAGATTAATATGAAAGTTTATAAAAGGTATTAGAAAATTCTAGACACACTCTTACCGAGGGTCCTTACAAGCCGTTATTCATAATTCCTTCTCAGTCATGAGATAATATTTTTTTAAAGGAGTGGCGTTAGACTATCGTTGTACGCCCTCTTAAACAGTTTCTTAACACAGGCTCTGCGCAGGCGCCCGCCACTGGCATTCTCAGCCTATTCTTAGTCAGGTACTGTACAAGTTTAGAGACTACGATGTACATAAATCATTGTCTTAGTAGGTATTTAGACAGTGAACTTAACCGTGCAGCTGCAACGATTACCAACCAATAGGAACCTACTTTAGCCATAGTTCTAACTTATGTTTCATCATGCATGAATGAAAATACCTCCCCGTTTTTAATTTGCACACTGCAAAGGCTTTTAAAACAACATTTTTTTCAGAATAAATTCTCTTTAGAAGCTTCTCTCAGTAGTAAAAAGTCAGAAAAGCAACTTTCAAATTAGATTTGGTCTTCAATTAAAATACGTAAACTGCATTTTCATTAGGTAAATCTGTATTTACATCGTTGAAAATTCTGAACAGTAATTGGTAGGAGTTCTACAACCTTTTATACAAAAATTAAATTGCATTTAAAATATCTAGGTACCTAAGGAGTAATTTTGTATTCGAATTAAATTAATCTGGGTACCTACTTAAGGAGTAATTTTACATTTTAATTAAATAATTTACATTCCATATTAATACGAAAAATTCTCGTTAAACGTTGTTTATACAACGTAAATTAAACACTTTTCAGCAAATGAATCAGAGTTTTGTTTTTGGACGTTAAAAGTGATGCACACGTATCAACCAATAACATTGAACTTTACAATTTATCATGGCAATGATGTTGAATCTTTTATGCTTAGCTATATAATTATTAAATATTAATTAATACATTGCTTTCTTAGCCACGCACATCAATAGGCGTCTAGACAATCACAAAATGTCAATTAGATCGTAAAAATTACAATGGGGAGGAAAACTCGCTGCGCTGCAACACAGTATAATAAAGTAAGCAGTAAAATGTCTCGGCAGTGTCCTTGAAATAATTACCTACGGCCGCACGGTAGATAAACACGCACTAGAGTTGCCCAGTGACTGTGTCTCCTGCGTTGTAACTGTACACACGGCTACACATCAAGCTATACTTTTCCTGTTTATGCTGACCTCGCATTGTACGGAAATCCTATACAATGCGAGATTAGCTTATACTGGAAATGTATAGCTTGATGTGTAGCCGTGCGTACTTTATAAGTCCGACAAATTTAATTATGGGTGAGCATTATTTTTTAAAACCTTACAATTCGTTGAAGGTAGTAAATAGAATGTCCTGTACATTGACATGTGTTCAAAATTCGCCGAAGCCATTCGAATAGTCAGTTGTTTTTTAGATATTGTCCATTTGTTAGGGTTTCAAAATAATATACTTTCTATAGACAACTTAAATAAAAAGGCCTATAAAAAAAGTCATATACTTATATCTAAATGCTCAGGTTAATACACGAATTGATAAAATATGACAGTTGTATATAAAAAAAAAAAAAAAATTGTCTAGGATAATATAAGTAAGTAATGTTAAATTACTATCGAAATAAATTTGCTTATCGTCAGGGAAATGTTATGTAGATAAAAATTGCTTTTAACACCAAATAATTTGGATGAATATGGTATGAATAGTTTAGATTTTACGAACGTGTTTTTGATCGCGGGACGCACGGTAAAGACTTTCTGTGACATACTGAAATCTACGCGGGCGAAGCAGCGAGTAGAAGCTAGTATAGGTATATTTTGTTTCTTAAATCGGGCATCGATCGCATGGAAAAAGAGAAATATTAACCTATACTAAAAACCTGTCACGGAAGTTACGCTCGCTATGATTCAATAAATGTAGAAATACCTACTTATCATAAATAAAAGAAAACTAAAAATGCCGACGAGATGGTAATTTAAAACATGTTATTTCTGGTTTCGATATTGATGAATTCAAACATCCATACACTGAACAATACAGTCAATAACTTTGTGCCATATTTCACGTAAATAAATGTGGGTGAGCGTTTTGCACCGTCCACGTCCTTACGTGACTGCGGCGCACGCGCGATTGTTGAATTAAATACTGGTGTACACCGAGATGTCAAAGCGCGTCGTTTCGGCTGATTTGTATGAATACGTAATACTGCTTACTTTATTATACTGTTGCTGCATTGAAGAAGCCTTCGTTTGATAAAATAAAAAGCGGTCAAGTGCGAGTCGGACTTGCACACGAAGGAGTACGTACCACCGTAAAATATTTTCAATTATTAAGATCGAGCAAAAAACGCCGAAAAGGACACGTTTCTTGTATGTTCCTTTAAATATGAATTTTACCTTTAAATTTCAACTGTATTTAATTTTTATTATTAGCTGTTGTAGCGGCCATAGTAGTAAACACTCTGTGAAAATTGCAAGTGTTTACCTATTACGGTTCAATAGATACAGCCCTGTGACAGACGGACGGACAGCGGAGCCTTAGTAATAGGATCCCGTTGGCACCTTTTGGGTACAAAACCCTGAAAACCGATAAAACACGAGTACACGACACATATTGTTCCTTTTTCAAAATCGGTAAAACATTTACCATCGTTATCCTTTAAGATCTGCTCATACAACTACTAAAAACACAAACAAAAAATTCAACAGTCAACATCGATAAGATTGCCCACACCTGTCTGGTTGCCAGTAACATTACTGGAATCCTGAATGATGGTCAGGTTATAAAAAGTGTACGGTGGAGTAATGCCGCTTGACGGCATAGCGAGGCGCCTCGCAGGAAATACTGTATACAGTCATACATATTGACCATGACTACCTAAGAGGTTTTATTCTTCTTTACAGGATGAATAAGGAGTTTGAGACCTTATTTGGCATAGTAAAGTGCTGAACTACAAACGACCGACCTCTTCGTTTGTAGTTAACCCTTTTGGGTTAAAATTTAGAAAATATTAAAAAGAAAGCACTTCATTACCGAATTTATTTTGTTTGACAAAAATGGCATGATGCAATGGCGTTTATTAGACAAGCTGTTTTTTTAAAGAAAGTTATTACTTTGTAACATTTTCCGAAGAATTCATGGTTTAGGCTAACCTAACCTAAAAAGCTTTTTAAAATTAGAACAGTTTTTTTAGAATTCTAGACAATTATTATTCTTAGAATGTAAAACGTTATAAATTCAGATAACTCAGTAATAGAAACAACATAAAAAAATAACCCTTTTATCCAGTTTTTTCGTAGTTCTTTAAATACTTTTAACAGCTGAGACTTTTCCAGTCGTTTCCAGTAATCGGAAAATGATTTTATGTAGAAAAAAGAGATCAACAAACTGGAATACAATTTCTTCGTGGATGTTCGGTTTGTTCAATTTATTTGGTATAATAATATTATGAATAAGTACACCGAACCGTATAACCGAATTCCTAATATACTTTATAGTACTACGATTACAATAGACTATTTAACAAATACCTAGGAAACGTTTACTAACGTAAACTACCGCGAATTGGCTAGTTCTACTGAAAACGGATGTTGTAATTTGTAATACCGTATTTGTACTAAACTGTAATTTGTGGTACTTAGGTATTCCGCTAAAAATAGATTGTAATTGCAATAAGCTTAAAATAATGACGCCTGATTTGAATAATCCGCCATTTTGTATTTCAATTTGGCAGTTGGCTACTTGTAGCGATTACGCGGTAATTACGTGAATTGCATCACTGTTGATGTGTTCGGTACGAAGTTATTGTGGCCACAGAGAGTTACAGATTAATGTTATTTTAATAACCTGCTTTTCACACCCCAATTGGCCCAATACACACATAAATTAATGAATAAAAAATCTGTGAAAAGCAGGTTATTAAAATATCATTGATGTTTTGTCTGTATTGATTCTTTGTCAAACGAATTTGTTCGCTTCAACTAATTTGTTTTGTTGCTTTTGCGGTAGAATGTATCTGCTCATTGTCTCGATAAAGGAAGGTAGGTATTCGGTAAAACAAAAATGCATTGGTCTCGTTTAGGTATATCGCAAAAAAATGGTTTTCATGATCTTCGGGCGGTGGCCCTACCTATAATGGCTTTGTCTTCTCGGCAATCGAAAGTACATAAATTTCTGCGCAGGACGTTCACACACTATCATGAAGATAAAAATAAGTATTTCATGAAAGTTACGCCATTCATTTCTGATAACCAATTTCCGTGAAATTAGGGTTAAGGATTTGGGATGTCACTAACTTCCGTGTAAAAACTGAACGAGGAAGCACTTTTTGTGTCCGGATAAACAATAATATGTCCACAACGTCCACCCACATTTTACGAGTGATAGCTTTTCTAGGAATCGTTAGTCACACATGTATGAGCCAGTTCTTGTTATTTAGTAAGTATCCGATACAAGTGGTAGCACCTCTAGCGTGCTCAAAATGTGTTATGAAATTCAGGATGTGAATGTCTCTCGGGCTGAACTGTTTGCTAATCTGTCATGATAATTCGATATTACATACATTTTATTAGTGTTATAGGGATATAACATTTAAATTGTACAGTCGCCACTGCAGGTCAAGCTACACGAAACTGTCAAATTACTTCAAACGATTTTAAACCTTAAAATGTTGATGATTGAATGATGTTGAAAATCTGACAGTTTGGGGTAACTTGATGTGCTGGCGATTGTACATCATAATATTGCACCCAATATTTGTTTCGCTTTGAGAACACGCCAGCGCCATTATTTTCTTTTGTAGCATTAGGCCATTGTTCACTTTGCATGCACAAGTGTGGACACACCTTCATTAATGTACATATTCAAATGGAAACGAAGTATTCGTCTGTCTGATGTCTAACCAATATAGAACTTTACTATAACTGAGTACATTAAACTAGGGATTCGAAAGTTCAAGTCAAATAAACCCAGTATATTTATTCGATAGTTTCGAACGGTCTGCTATAACATGATACGCCGAACTTTCCAGGATGAGAAAATTTAGCCAAGCACTATGCCCGCGCCACTACCCTATTCCGGCTACTTTACATAAAAGCATTTGGCAAAGGTAATACCTATAAGTGCCATATAGAGATGTTGCTCCCAATTGGCGAAAGGAAAAAAAAACATTTAACAGTTTATATTATTAGTTGCTAGCAAATAAACTTTAGAAAAAACAAAGTTCTCTTGCCACTAACAAGCTTGGGGTAATGCTACGAAAAAGAAAGTCAGGACTAGACAGAAACGTGTTACTGTGCGGCGAAACTGTGATTACTTTTATAAAATAATGTTCGCGCCTCGATAACCCGAGCTATAACGTTAGAGTTAACATCTATTAACGTTATTAGCTGATCATTAGCCAGCAATATCAAGTGGTTATCGATCGGCGTTTTCTTCACTGGCTATTACTAGATGATTACGATATACTACCGCCATTACGAGCGAGTTAATGTCAATTTTGTGATAAATAGTCTACAAAACATCGCGGCGGGCTGTCTATAAATTAATAATTACCATAGATTAGTGTCCTAGTGTTTTATTCATAAATGTGGTAACGGCTATTTTATGATAGAGTTCGTGAGTTGATATGCAAATATTCAAAGATATTGACGCTTGATCTCGCAATTTTGAGATGAATTAACAACACATTCTTGTACCTAAACGATCAATAATGTATTGGAGTTATGCAATAAAAAATTCATTGTTGTGGTTATTTTTTGTTTATAAATAACGGTTTGTAACGGTTAGCACGTTATTAACGTATTATTTTGGTTTATTGGCACGCGTCGGTTTCCGATTTCAACAACGTTCTAATTTTAAAATTGTGTGTTGCTTTTTCACGTGGGTTATGACAGAAATACATAGGCTGAGTGGAGAAGTGCTTTCGCTTTTCAAATGCGTTTAGAACTTTGCAATTTAAAATAATATTCCTTGTTGGCCAATAAAATTCTTGGCTCGTTAGAACATTTTCATTTTAATTATAAATTGAAAGCAGCCTTTATGTTTGAACCGTTTGAAAACAATTTAACTTGACTGTCCTATCGACTGTAGGATAGATAATGTTCAATTTAGTTCAGAGAGATAAAAGCAGGAATACTACGCTAAGAGCTCTATATACCATAAAGAGGTTACCGTTGTAATAAAAATACAGCTTTTCTTTTATTTATATCGAGTAGTAGGTGGTACTTTTATATAAATGATAAATGATTTTATTTCTGTAAATAGGTTTGTACAAACACTTTTACACGTCAATGATATTTTAAAACTAGATGAGGATAAGGGATAAGGTACTTATGTCATATTTGGGTTAGTAGGTTGGTACTTAAAGTACATACTCATGAAACAGAAATAAGAAATGACGTGAGACGTGTTGTTTTCACGCCCTTTTATAGCGTATAAAAGTTGTATCAAAGATTTAATTTAATCACGCTGACTTTGATGTCGGTTGGTCTTTTCACTTTGTGCATGCAACATTAAAAAGAGTGTCATATGAGATTTGCATTCAAAAAAAGAACACACACATAAAGTATGCATATTTTAGGACTGTTTTTTTTCTGGTTTGTCTAGAGGTAAACCTACTTTAGTGTAACACAAACTTAGGCTAAAAAAAGATAAAAGCTCTGATGTATACAAGTTGCACAGCTCCAAATACTATCCTACTATATACTACTCCTATATACTACTCCTATGGAGCAGAATCAGCAAGAAACCCCATGATTTGAATACTCTTTAATCGTACCGACAATGAAGCCGATCAAGGAATTTACAGTGTCTAATTAAGATAACGAGGTGGTCTTAATTCGTTGTCTATAAATTAGTGCCCTGTGAGGCTGTGAGTGACTAATATGAATGATTCGGATCTGTAATGCCGCTGTTAACACTTAAGTAGGAGCTTAACGGGGTCTAGTCCGAAAAAACAAAATCAACATCAAATTTCGAAGTACTAACCTTTTCCATGCATTTGCAAAAAAATACTGGTTGGCCAAGTCCCTAGTCACTATCTGCTTTATAAAAAAAAACAATCCTCTGTTGAGTTTTTTTAATCCTTTTTTTTTTCAGGTTGCCAATATGGCGGCACCGTTGCATCTACAGCTGCTTCTGGCGATGTTCGTGCCAGCGATAGCACGTGAGTATATTTTATATGAAACTGGCGACCCGCCTCTACTTCGCACGGTTTTTACCATTTGACAAAACATCGAGATTTCTTTATTACATGTAAGTTTATTACTAATGTATTATACGCATAAACCTTCCGGAATAAATTCTATAAATGATGTTAAAAACTGCATCAAAAACCATTGCGAAGTTAAGAAGAACAACGCGGTCATACCGACATACACAAAACTTCGACTTTAGATATAGAAGATATAGATATTAGAGGAAATATAATCACTAGCATATACATGTTATACGATATATGAAATAATTTACGAATATTCCTAAATTTTAGAGGAGTTAAGCTTGGAATAGTTAGAGCGTTAATTATTTAGGTACTAACATAATGGAGAGTTTACATCCACCTACATCAAATATTCACAAACTAGATATGAATAATTACATTAATAGCGTATTAACTTTACTAACATAAAGAAATACCGCACAAATTGCTGGACGCGTCAGTACACGCCACTTTCTTCAACCAAGTCAAAGGAAATGTCAAAGTTAATTCCTTTTGATTATCATTGCGTGCTTAGAAAGCCTGGTGTGGCGTGAAAAGAAAGATGAATGGTGATGTACGAGGTGTAAAACGATAAGGTTTTTTATGTCTATTTCGGAATTGTAACAGGCAGGGCAAGCTCCCGGATACCGCAGGTAGCTACGCACACAGCGACACAGGCTTATGACGGCGAAAAGACAAAAAATATCCAGAGATTATCGGGTTCTGTCGATGTTTTATATTATTTTTATATCGCAGTTCCCCAGTAGTAGGTTGTCAAAGAGGCGATGATATTTGTTTATGAAAAATATTTTCATCAATATTAATAAAAAAAACATTCAGTCTCTATGACTAATATTTTTTTAGATTATTATTTACAAAAGTACTGACAGGCTTAATTGTTTTTATTATTTCTGTCCAATAAATTCGTTTTATTATTTCATAGTAGAGTAGGTAAATAATGTACGAGTAAATGTCACTTGTAATTGTTTTTTGTTTATTCATAAAACATTTTGAAATGCAAATACATAAATGTATAAAACAAGCCTTGATATTTGCGCATATTTAATTTTGTTCACATGTGAACTTGTAAACCAAATATGGTTTAATATGGTACTTTATTTGTATTATGAACAATTTACGCAAAACATAGAACTTTACATAATAATCCAGACAGCTTATATTTTACGAAAGGGTCACTAAGTCCGTCCAGTTTCGAAGGGAACCCAAAAAAGTTCGGACTTTGTTTGTGTGGGTGTGTGCCGAACAAATTTTACGCTTACTAGTCATTATATTGTCCAAGTATTTGTGTGAAGTCATTAGTACCACCTACTCGTTTAGGATTTGTTATATTTTTTCTTCCATTTCCGTTCATTCCCGACAGCAGCGGTCAGAACTAGTTTTGATTCGAAACGGCTCGTTCAGAAATTGGATTTGGTCACTAAAGTGCGCGCAAGATAAGTCTGCGCGCGTGTTTGACCTTCAAGACGATTTCCCTGCCATCACTTTGGATCACTTTCGGGATAGTGATGGCGATTATTTACTGTGGAAAACACAAAACTCAGCACACTCTCTTGACACTTGATATAAACGTTGAAATGGCGGCAAACTATTATTTCCGATTTCGGCCACGCGCAGGTTTATTTTGCGCGCAGTCTAGCAGTTGATTAGATGTCCAACATTGGAGTGTTTGACGTTTCGCGTCAAGTTTAGAAGTTGTTGACGTTTGTTTCTGAAAATACGTTGTTGTTTCCCTGGTTGTGTTCTACTGAATGCCTATATATTGTGTTGTTTTGATTAGGGTTTTTTCATCAAATAATTTCCCGCTCTGGGCGGAGCGGACTAAAACCCATCCGTGTTCCTTCTGTTGCCTATGTGCCAGGGCCACGGTAACTCTTTCGAACAATCCGCGACCCCGGCAGGCATCGGCCCTAGCGAAGCCTGTCAATTGGTGCTGACATCTCTTTGAGGCGCGCGTGGAACACAACGCGCCGTCGACCCGGGCCTGGTCCTTACTGGACGGAGAGCTACCTCCCGCCTTATACGAAACAGGAACCTCCCAAAACAACCGTGTCCGCTGAGGACCTGCGTCAGGCGGAAGGTGAGGACGCTGTGGCGCCTCTCAATCCAGTCCTCAAAGAGGGGACTTACCGGCGCAATTGTGGCGTGCTCACCGCAATTGTGGCGTGCCTATTTAGGGGTTTAATAATAACAGTAGGATCTAGCACTGACCGGTACGAGCTACGAGGATATTCGATGTTTTTCATAAAATATCAAAAATTCAGGATCAGTGGTTTCATGACCTGACTAAATTGATCATTATGAAACCTTTATTCTTGTTTGTGGCAGCAAAAATCTATTGAATCTTTGATAACTTCAACGACAACAGAATTGTCATTGTTATCGTCAGTTTGTATGGAGGTACTACAGAGTGTGTAGTTGTGGTGTCCAGATGGTATTCGTTTGTTAAAGGGCAGGAATACTGGCTGAGGTCCGCAAACCATACTGTTTAGCGAAAACTAAATATTAAACCTAACAATAGGCAGAGTCAGGGATAACACCAACAAGCAGAAGATATAATTAAATGCTTATCGCTTTAAAATGTCACTACTGCATTTGTCACTTATCTTTATTGAAATTAATGTTAACTACGAGAGCTTTATTCGGCTTGCATGATAATTATTAAAAACTCAATATCATAAAACATTCCTGTCCATTTAACGACCGCACGATATGAAATGCAATGTGCATTCATAATATTATTCACATATTATTTGTGAGTATGATTCGAACGCGATCTCTGAAACATTAATTTGGCTGAAAATGCTTGATTTAATAATCTCTTAGTTGAACAGTAAGCTTAGAATCAGAGTTTATAAGTGTTATTGATGATTATGTAGATTTGCAGGTTAATTTTGTAACACATTAACAGTAGGAATAGCTTTTATTTTGACAGTTTAACAACATTGATTGCGTTATTTAGGTTGTTCAGCGGACAAATGTTTTCGAACATATGAAGCAACGGATTAGCAATAGGCTTAAAAATGATCCAGATTGTGATTGATAGTGTGTTTTGCAATTAGGGCGCTGGTGATAAGAAAAGAGGGAGACCAAAGGAAAGATAGATGGATTGTGTGAATTGTGTAAAAGTTGATATGGCTATAAAGGAATTGAATTCTAAGGAGATGGTTAACCCGACAAATTTCGTATGAACCTGCGAATGTTCCTAACAAAAATACACCTGAAACGACAATAAGTAATTTAAATCGTGACAACCGTCCAGCGCTTACATGCAAACGGAGTCTAGTAAGCGATCGTTTGACGGGTAGATATGGAGGAAAAACTAGTGTTGCGCCGATTCCAAATTAAATAGAATAAGGGCAGTAGATGATGACTTTAATAATAAACAAGAATATAATATATTAAATGCTCTGTCTTCGTCACGTAACACGACATTTTCACAAAATGCAGTAACTAATTTATTCAACGAAACCTTGAGGTCTCTACAAAATATGTAAATAGGTCCACGCAAATGCGGTTTTGTTCGTACCTGAAAATATCTTCGCGGTTACCATAGTAACAAGTGATTGGCAATCCCAGAAACCATCACATTTCGTAGTGATGGCGCTACAAACCGGTTTACCATCGGAATGCATGTGAACGTAACTAGTTGCGTTTCCCTATGGCGTTTGATGCATATCTACCATTTGTGAATGATGTGGACTTGTGGAGTTTTGAAACGTGTTGCAACGGAATTTGGTTTTATGTAAGGCGTATGGAAATCACTATGAAAAGATGTACGCAGCGGGTTTATGACCAAAATTACCTGAGTTAAGTGCAAGTTTATGTTTTGTATAAATTAAAATAAAAAAGTATTTACGGTGTAGGTATCACAGAGATGAGAAACAGTCAAATCTTCTCCATTGCCTTTTAATTATATACATAGGTACATACGGTCTTTATTTTTGAGCTATAAATATTTTTTTGCTAACGAAGTAATAATTATCTATGTAAGATTATAATCAATTAAAATATAATAATGCTTGTGGCAGGAAGTAAATCATCTTTTATGGCGTAGGTAGAGGTAGGCTGGTATAACCATACCTATTAAAAAAAACATAAAATCAAGCGAGCAGTAGATTTATAAGTGCGAAACACGAAAGCCTCCACCGAGCTTTAAAAAGTTCTAAGAGGTGGTGAAAATCCTCTTCTAGTCTATCTTAAAGTTTGTCCCAAATATATAACGATGCCGTGTTGAAGATGTTACATACTAAGGTCTCCATTAGGAAAAGAGCTTTTGTAATATATACACTTTCACATGCTTAGAGCACTAAACGGTAGAATAAACATGAATAAACAATAACCACAAGATTTTCAACACAAAATCACCTTTACAAATCGTGTACATACAGTATTTTTATTCACTCGGCAAAGAGATGAATATTTAAAAATTCTCCATAAACTTACGGTCAATGACTGACGGGACTGAAATCACATAAATTGGTGCCCGACAACAAAGAAAAATAAAATGTAACATCTCAATTACTGAATGCATTTCAATATGAACTTTTGGTGCATAACATAAGGTCGTAATTGATATGCTGGGTTTATTATTATGAGCTTTTTCCGCTGGAGTCGGATGCGTCATCCGAGATCGAAATGTGTGGGTAACAAGGTATCAAGGACGGCAAGATTTCTTTTTTTTATTGTTACGGCCAGTCTTTTGGTATGCAAATAAAAAAAAGATTCTAATTGTGTTCCTTTTGATCTTGAGAATTTACTGATTACGTGAGTATTAATTATGGAGATTTGATAAATGATGTGAAAAAGTTTGTTCGATTTTCGAAATTCTTCAATTTCCAACGTTCTTGATTCATAGAACCCGTTTTGTATTTACATTCAAAGGAAGATTCAGTGGATCTCGCGGCTGTAGTTTCATTTTGAACTTGATAAGTGGTTACCTAGTTATGCTGCGGCCACATTGTCGCGATATGGCGAACTACACACCGCACTACTAACTACTACTACGCTTTGGAATGGGCAACTAGCTTCATCTTTCTGACCGACCGACCCCTTGACAATTCAAAAGTGCCTGCAATTGGTTTATTTGAAATAAATGCTTTGAGTTTTGAGTTTTTTTTGAGTTTTACTACCAACTCGCACACCGCTCGACGTCTCGTTGTAAACAAAAAGCACGCGAAGGATAGTTCGCCTTATCGCGAAAATGAAGCAGAAGCATTACAACTTATTCCAAACTTGTACGAAGCGCAATTGACTAATTTGATAGTATGACGGAAATAAATGTTACCTCTGAAACCGTCGACACTGCATTCGATTCGACGTAATTTCTTATGGTAGGTAATGGTTATAATTAAGTTCTCTTCATTACCATTACTTGGAATAACGTTTTCTTTGTAAAGTCAGGGCAATTAATTGTCAAATAAATCGACTACTAATTTAAATTATTGTCTGTATATTCCAATCACAAGATTATTGGTATGAAATGGCTCTAACACGGAAAATTGACATAGGGTGTCAATTTGCTTAACAATGATTTTTTATTGTAGGTATATTCGTGCTTTTGTCAGGTTCCATCTTCCGGCTCAGTATTCGCATTGATCGATTTTCGATATCCTCTACAGAAATTACTTTTGCTTCATGTATGCTTCACGAGGTAGATGCAGTATCGCTCCCAGTATTATTATTTTTTAAAGTGGACTATCTGCTTTCTTAAAAAATATTCCCTATAATATCGCCCTATTTGCCAACAAATTACCAAGAATTCCCAATTGCCCGAATTGTATTTTACAACTTATAAGTACTTTCTTCCAGAACTCGAGATGAGGTTCACGAAATACCCCGAGTCGGTAATAGCCCCCCTCGGAGACAGAGTGACGTTTGAGTGTGAAGTCAACGTGCCAGGAGAGAGATTCGTATGGCGATGGAAACCAGACAGGGATGGGGATAACTGGACCGAAGTGGAAGAGGGAGAAGGCAAGAAGATCATACCTGGACTGCCGGGAAGAAGCACTAAAATGGAGATTGAAGTTAGGATGGATATGGAAACTACTTGGTATCAGGTACGTAAGTTCACTTTTAGAAAGATCTTAATTCTTTTACTGACATTTAAATCGTTCGCGCAATTCGTGGCTTCGGTGGATCGTCGGAAAAGACGGGAGTGCCATGTCCATTTTCAGGTGTAGTCCTAGTCATCTGTAAATAATATCAAGGTATGACTATCATTGGTTGTCCATGTCCACTGCACAACAAAGGCTTTTCTCATTGAAAGACCATTCATTGGTCACCACTATGATTCTTTACGATGTGCCTATTGCTTTATATTTACAAACCCAGTGCATCTATCATCAAAGAGTAACCAGATTTCAATAATGAAATACCCGGAACTCTAATCTCCAGATTCAAATAACTAAGGTACTTAGCCGGAAATCTCGCCAAAACCTGTTCACATTAAAAGGTAATATATTAAACAAAATTTCCAATCGTCCCCATGTGGTGGTCGGTTACGGATGACTACGCCACGCCCCCATGGGTGTCGTAAGAGGTGACTAAGGGATAAACCACGGAGAATAGTGAATAGTGGCTGTGGTACACCTGCAGTGGATTATATAGCGATTAGTTCCATGATTATGGCAATTTACGAGTAATTACTGGATTGGATTTGGATTCTCAAGTCGGAAGCGATGAATCTGTTGCTAGTGACCTGTAAAACAGGTTTATAAACCTACCGCAGGCACCAGTCTCTCGCAAAGTTACCTCCTTTTTCTTGTACAACTGTCAAAGTTTGCGTAGAGAGAATAAACGTTTTATATTATTATATCGTTTATTTATTTTCGTAGTTACTAAATACATTTTTAAATACTTTTATAAAGAACATTTAATAATATAAAAAAATGTGGTCCGCCGGTATCGGGAGCAGGGTCCAAGCTACCGGTGGTTAGGGCTCCAGAGACAGGAACCTCCCGATGCGAGCCGTATCGAGGAGTACTGCCTTCTGAATCAGGCCCTTGATTCAACCGCCTAGCGAGAGCTTCAAGAGATGTTCATCAAGGCTTTCGGCCATCAGGCCATTTGCCGATACGACAATCGGCACAATGACAGCCGAGCTCACATTCCATATGTCAACAAACTCGTGTGCTAAGTTGAGATATTTAATTTGTTTCTCTTTCTCAGCTTTCACGAAGTTCTCGTCATGTGGAATGGTAATATCGATAATCATTGTGCGGCGCGCTAATAATATTAATATAATCAGATGTAACTTTTCCTTTCTGAAGAAATTGTATCTGAAGAAAATAAATACTTCCCTCATAGGGCATGATATACAGGAATATGTAAGGATCGTAGTAAACGGTGTTCTGCAGTTTCTGCCTACCCCCATTGGGAGAAGGCGCGGGTTTATGTATGTATCAATTTCTAATTCCAATTACTACAAACATTTCAGCTCAAACATTCAGCAGTTTTTGGACCGGTTTTGTTTGACGGAAGTGCAACTACTGTGCATGAAGTCCTGTGTTCTATCCGCAGACTGAGTAAAGTTTTATACTCGTAGATTTTTGAATGGAATTTCTGGAATATGGATATTCTGGAATATGGAATATGATATAATTCATGGAATTTCTCATTAGCAGCCGTAGTCTGAATTTATCACCGGGTAATGGCAAAAGGGAATTTACTAAATTTAGGTGATGATGATGGTGATCTCCTTTGGGTATATAGGCATGCGTGATGATAATCATGTTATTGTTTACTTGTTCCAGTGCGTAGTATGGTACGGTGCTATCAGTCTGACGTCAGTGCCTGCCCGTCTGACGGTCGCGAGGCTGATCAACTCGCCCAGTAAGATCACGGCAGAGGAGCGGGTCATTATCGCTCCCCTGCAGAATACTGTGATTCTACATTGTAAGGAGCCGACTTCAGAACCGCCAGCTGTGCTGACGTGGTGGAAGGAAGGGTCGAAGGTAAGGCTTTGAGCACATGTTTTACAAATTGTGATACTTCATTTATGTATAAATGATAAATGATAAATGACTATAGATAGCTAAATTTATTCCGAAACGATTTTGAAGGTTAACTGTGTGATTACTGCATTCGTTTTGTGAATTTGTAATTATTTCGCTGTGTGATGTCATCAATGTAGATATCTGTGATTATTCAAAACCACGTGACCAAAAATCTGGATAGTCTTAGGTGTCTAGACAACATTAATCATATGGTAATGAATAGACACCATAATTAATTGAAATGTTTTATTAACCCGGACTCCAGACTTAAACTCCTGCTGACAAGCAAGCAAGGCAAGGTTATTTGTAACCCGACGTATTCCTTGCAGGACGTTGTAGTAGGTTTAAAATGCAACAAATTAAGCCACTAAATGTTCTACCAGAAATCAGTAGTTTCTGAGTTAGTTAGATTATTAGTTTTTTAATGAAAAATCCAATTTAAAAATGATTTACGGCGTGACTATACTGGAATTTAAGGTATTATCATAACTGATGCCGTAGCAGATCTTAGTTAATAATTAAAAGTTCAAAAATGCCTAAAACTTTGGCAAAGATCACTAATTAAATATTTTATTTTCCGTATTTTTTTTTATCAATCAAAAATTACGATATAAAAACTGAATTTTGGTAAAACATTTGGTGGCTTAATTTGTTGCATTTTAATCCTACTATGACGTCGTGGTAGGAATACGTCGAGTTACAAATAACCCTGTATAGGTTTATATTTTTTATGAAAACAAAAGCTTATAATATTTCAAAAGAAATCCGGTACCCTAGAAATAGTTGGTAAACAAAGTTTAAGCTTTGCCTGTATCTCACAGAATCAAAGCATGTTTCAGTATACTTGTGGTTGCTTTGAACGGTGAACCAATATGCAAATATTTTTAACGAACTTCGTTTCGTATCCACGTTTAGAGGGTTTGTGAAAAGCGAACTGAGTCAATGTTTGGGAACTACACTCACTCACTACTTTTATCGTTGAAACCATGGATGAACAAAAAAATTCGGACAGAACTCTGCTAAGACAGAACAAAGTCCGGTTTATGTGTGAGTGTTGCCGTTTGCGCGCGTAATGGCCGACTGTCGCGTTGGCCGACTAATGTGTGAAAGTGTGGGTGCCGGGCTGTACGTAGAGCGAGCTGGCCGACTTGAGTGACCCAGTTTTTTGCTAGCGAGAATCTGTCCGATTTTTTTTGTCCATTCATAGCCGCAGCTAGTACTAGCTGCCTTCTAGTCAGGTATCAATTCATCAGAAAAGAACCATAATCATCTAAAAACATAATCAGGAATTTAGGACCTAAAAATTAATAGGTTTCAACCATGGACGTACAAAAAAAGTCGGACAGATTCTCAGATATCACTCAAGTCGGTCAGTTCGCTTTACGCACGCATTCACATATTAGTCAGTCGGCCATTACGCCCGCAAACGGCAACACTCGCACAAATATTCACAGATAAAAGGGTCTCAGTCTTGTCTTAGCGGAGTTCCATCCGTCTTTTTTTTTTCGTCATGGGCTATGGCATATTGCCTAGATAGTTGCCGCTTGCAGCTGCTTGCTAGGTAAGCTGTCTTTAAAAGCTTGCCAAATTGATAGAAACGATTGTGGCAATAGATTTCATAAACACATCAACGATGCGTTGTTGGAAAACACTCCGACGTATACAAACATGAGCACATTGAACGCGTCAAATATTATCTTTTCATTATTTTATAAGAACTTTGTTATTTCCCGGTTGAGAGAAGTTGCATAAGCTTCTACTTATGGGATTTTTGCATCAAAATCAATCAGCTGACAAAATATAACAATCAGCCTATAATGTTCCAACTGTAGGGACTCAGAGGGCCTAGACAAAGTAACATTCGATTAACGATAACGCTAGTAGAAAAGCTAAAATGTATGGGGTTGACATAAGCTATCGAAATGTCACGTGATCATAGGTCAACGAAAAAAAATTAGCTAGACTATTTATACAACATTCGATTATGAAATGAATCGACAGCGTCGAAAGATTAGGTACTTCCACAGAGATGCATAGCCAAGGGACACTTTTTGAAGAGCGTTATTGCTAGTTTTTGGAATCATTAGCGAAAGCGATAGCGATTGTAGAAATAGAATCGTTCCGAAGCGAATGCCATTTGTCTAGGCCCTCAGGTCTCTTCTTTGTGAGAGGGTGCGGCTCCGTTGCGGTTTAGAGTTGCTATAGGCAGTACCTATATTACCTTCTTTATCTGTAGTGAACTACAAAGCATGATGATAGTATTCCATCATCTCCTACGAGGCAATTCCTTTAATTTCCGTAAAAAACCGCATACAACCCAAATCTCTTCAAAGTGAGAGTGAACAGGCTTCTTCTGGTAAGCTCACTCCATCGTCGACTTTGTCTCTGTCATCTTTGACCTAGACTAGAGTCAAGAGCAAACACATCTCAAATAAAAAAAAATAAAAAAAAGAATATGTTACATTCGCGGTCTACGTATTTTTTTTGTTACTAGCGTTTTTTTGTTCCAGGGTAAGAAAAAGCAACTAGAAACTCCACACGGCGTGCTAGTCATACACAACGCGACTTCTGAGGACAGTGGTACATACAGCTGCAGAGCCACCAATGAGCTCAGCGGGGACGCTCTAGAAATAGCACAGAAGACGCACTTGAAGGTTCAGCGAGAAGGAAGTAGGGAAGTCAGGTTAGTATTATAAACTGTGCAAGCTTATGCCGTTAATCAGATATATTTTCCATAGCCTCACGTATGACTACTGTCTCACTTAGTGGGAAATGAAAATGTGGTCGACGATGGTGTACGCCTGCTTAGAAATAACCTGTATATATTTTCAAATTCCAAGGGCGAAGACTTCGATAGGGTGTTTTACTCTGTACGCACAATGAACGTGGTTCCAAAACGTTGTGTGCGTATAGGTGGAATGGATCGGCGTTTTACAAAAAATCTTGTTATGCCTTTTTAGAACGTAGTGTCGTTTCTGTCATTTATACTAGCTTTGGTCCGCGGCTTCACCGGCGTGGAGATTGAAAAAAATCCTATTAAATCCTTCTCCATTAAAAATACATAATATATGTATACTTACCTATGTGCCATCTTTCATGGTGTTCAGTCAAACGTTGTTGGAGTTCACTCTAGACTCACAAAATGTATTACTTATATTTAAACAATAAATTACCTCTTAAGACACTACTAAAGTTTCTAATAATATAATTCAATCATGACTCGAAAGATACGTAGCGCCATCTAGCGTCCTAAACCAATTGTGGCCGTCGAAAGTTATTGTTTTTTCCCTCGTGAACAGTACTTTTTTTTCTGGATGTAAGGTTATGTCCTTTTCTGTACCTTTGACAACGTATATGCAAAATTTCATGATGATCGGGTCAGTGGGTTAGGAGTGAAAAGGTAACACGAAAACAAACTTACTTTCGCATTTATAATATTAGTTCAGTCTTTTTCTAAAACCCAAACTGCATTTTACCGTCAGGGTATTTGTACACACGGCTACATATCAAGTTAATAATTTTCCAGTTTTAGCTAACCTCGCATTATATAGGCTATTCGTACAATGATAAGTCAGATAATAATGGATATTTATAGCTTGATGTGTAGTCGTGGATGTATACTGTGTTTCAAGCGGCTGTGACCACAAGGCCTTTAGTAGGATTCAAGTGGTACTGAAAACCAACCAAACCACAAAATGTCGAGACTAGTCCGATCACATGAACAGATAGTTGAGGTTCCGAAACTTTGTCTTCCGTGTACTGTGAATTTGGATTTTGGACGTACGTGAATTATTGGAGTTTTTTTTAAAGTAAATTAACCTTGTGCTGAACAGTGGTAATTAATAGTACCCACATGTTGACACTATTAAAATGTTCAATGAATACAAATTGACAAAAAAAAATCGTATCGAAGCGAAACTCCTGCTCCGAATGCGTCCAAATTAATTACCCTAATATTAATTATTATTAATTTATTATTAATTACCTATTACCCTACAGTTTCGGTAAATTTGTGCCTAGGCCCAGTTTTATAATTCTGAACGTTATTTTTTCCATTGTATTTTCATGTTCACTGTACACAACCCTTCGGAGAAAACAGACGTGATTTTACTATATGTTACATTTTCATTGGGTTTACATAACTCCTTATTTTAATCTTGTAATCAAAAATACTCATTCGTTTGTCATTTTCAGATTCCTGGAATCAGAAGACTACGTAGGAGTTATAGACGACGAAGACGTACTGACTATGCCTGTCAAACCTAACGGGGTACTCCGCCTATGGTGTGGAGCAGTCAGCACGCCTCCTCCGAAGATATCCTGGAGCTTGGAAGGAGAGGGAGAGTTGAAGTCTTATGCCAATGAGCATATGCTGATGTTGTCGCCTTTTACACCGGATGACGAGGTTAGTTAATTTTTGTGGATTCTAGAGTTGACAGTGGACTGTTATCAGATTTTTTGTGGATTAAAAACAAGTTGTGGAACTAGACGAATTAAGACGTGATCCAGATATCGTAAATGCAATTTAGTAGAATTTAGTGGATAAACTCATTAAGCAGGGGTTACAAAATTCAATTGCTGTGGTGTTAAAAAGAGCTTGATAAGTTTCGACTAGCAAGTTTTTATGTGATGGTGTACCAGCATACTAAGTCTCAACTCCACACAAGCTCTCTTTCGCGTTATTTTATGAACAGGACCTTAGCGTACAATATAGTCCTCCAGACCGTATTACGGCAATGGCGGCAAATCTCAACGGAGACTAGGCTTCGGCGCGGGAGATATTACCTATAGTGCACAAGTATGTGCGCAGATACAGGTGCACTATCTCTTCCCTCACTCTCATAGTCCGATTTGACGGTAATCCAACACGACCGGAGAGAGATCAGGTGCAGGACCAACGGCTTAACGTGCCATGCGAGAAACGGGAGTATCACACCGCCAACTTCCAAACTCCGGGCTGTTACTAAGAAATTCCTAATGGAAAAATCCAATAATACTGCCCGTCCCGGGAATCGAACCCAGGACCCTACGCTTAGCAGACAAACATAATACAGAGTCCCTAAGATTGCATATTGAATGTTTAGTGAAAAAGATTCACCATTTCAAAGATTATAAAATGTGAAAGCGTTTTATTAATATTCTGTTTAATATTTTTTTGTGTTTGCGTCGTATTGTGTTTTGAGTCTTTGAGGGAGAAAAGAGCTTTGGAAGTATTTTCAGTAGTGCCATCTTCTTGTAATATAAATAAATAAAATCGTTTGCGTCTTAAAGGCAGCTTTTTGTATGGTGTTGTAAAGAATGACCTACGGCCATTTGGAGTTGAAGATAGGACACGGTGATTCAAAATATTCGTTTAAAAACGTAAATTTATAATGGGAAACGTAGAAAGTCATAAGTAGTTTTCTACGTAAGTAAGCAGTATACTTAAGCTCCTTACTTATGGCTTTTGTCAACAGGATTTTAATTCTGATTTTCTACAGTTGTAATGGCTATCATGTCATTTGGCTTAACTAGGCTTTTATTTTTATATAGGTTCTTCTATATTTTGTCAATGTGAGAACGTTGTACGCCTAACTTGTAGACTGTAGATTTGTAGACCTTTTTATATTTTATTGAGTACCTGTTACATGCTGACAGGCCTACACTGTCCTGTCCTACCTACCAACACTGTAATTTGAAACATTGTAAAAGCCCCTTATTTTTAAAAGAGTAACCGTGGAGTTTCTTGCCAGCTCTCCTCCATAGGAAACAACTAATTGGAACCGTGCACCTAGCTTCTGACGTTTCATAAGTGCCCATGTAGGTTTATGTGAAATAAAATATTTTGATTTGATTTGCTTATTTACTGCTTATTTTATGAAGAAATCTTTTCCATAAAATCCACATTAACATTATTTCGACCACAATTTTTATGTACCTAATTGGAGTTGGTTATTGTTGATCAATGTAATTTAATAGTCCTGCTGTATAAAAGATATCTAAAGCCTTGTAAACTAAAATATATTTTTATTCTAAATAAGCCGAAGTTGGGCGTTGATACGGTTTGGGCGTAATTATCTATCATATTAATTTTACAAGAAAATACTTATGTCCCGTTTCGTTTTAAGGGCATATACTCCTGCGCAGCCAACGGCATCCGTCGTTCGTGGAAAGTCATAGCGTTACAACCTCCTCACTGGGACGGGAACGTGTCCGTATCGACTACCAACGAAGGCGGCAAGGCGCACGCGACCTGCGGGAACTCCTTCGGAGAACCAGCGCCCCGTGTGTACTGGGTGCTTAATGCAGAGGTGCTGAAGAACGAGAAGGGGATTAAGACTAATAGTGAGTAGTTCCGAACGATATATATGTAGCATAAGTATAGAAAATAAGGCAAACTAGGGTAGGTAATACTCGCACAAAAAAAGTAATTCTTTTTCGCAAATTGAATGGCCATAAATATTTTCTAGAAGAGATGGGATTGGATGAGACACTGCTTTCTAAAAAAACTATTTTGTATGTTTTTAATCTCACTTCAACTGGATGGAATATAGAGATAGAGGTGTACGTGACTATATTTGATTACTTGGCCTTATTAATTTAAAACCTGTCTGAAAAACGGACACAATTTTTTCAATGTAAAATAAAATGTAGTTACACTTTTTTTTGCTAAGGTTTACATGAAACCTCATGAATCAATTACTTTTGGTCACCTCTGTCGGGTAGTTTATTCGTTCGTGACGGACATAAATATACAAACCTGTTGCACTTCTGTTACAAATAAAATGCAAATATAAACCATTTTCATACCTATGCGAGATTGATCTCTCTCTGTCTTTGGTGTTTTTGTACATCCATGGTCACCAAGAGCATAAGCAAATATTCTTCTCCAGATTTGAGTCTGTAAATAGAAATTATGGAGGAATTATTAGAATAGGAATAATTTATTTATTCAAAAATATACAGATATTTCAATAATATGGTGATACACTATAATACACTTTATTCTATTATCAGATATTGAACATCTGTGTCTGAATTAGATATAAAATATCTGTATTTCAGACATTAGCGCTCTTCCCCTGTTGTAGGCGACACTTAGAAATTAACTTTGTTTGACCACTATAATAATAAAAATACACACACACCAACACTTATCACGCACACACACACACGCACTCATCATACACACACACGCACAAACACACTTATCATACACACACACATATTTATCATACACACCCACTTATCATACACACACATACACTTATCATATACACACACACACTTATCATATACACACACACACTTATCATACACACACACACACATCGCACACACAAACACACGCACATACCTCTAAAACGAACAAACGTCCAACCACATCGCGGAAGACCCAGGTTTAGGGCCATATTGACTCAGAATCGAGTTGAGTGGAAAAAGGAAAGGGAGGCCTTTGTCCTGCAGTGGGACAATACAGGTTGAATTATTGAATTATTTATTTAAAGAGGCCAGATAAAGCTCTACCTGCACAGTTCGGGTTAGGACTTTTCAGGCTTCAGGTTCAGTGTCTGGACTTACCGTCCAGACAGACGGCCCAGAGCCTAGAAAGGCTCTGCTCCTTATTTATCCATCGAACAATCCTTAAATAAATCATTTTTCATCAGACACGGACCTGTACATCGAGCACGTGGAGAAGCGCCACGCGGGCATCGTGCAGTGCTTCGCGTGCAACGCGCTCGGCTGCGCGTACGGCGCCGGCATGCTCACTGTGGTGCCGCTGCAGATACCCGACCAGGTAAGAAAGAAGCTCTTACCAGAATGCCAAACAAACGAACTTGGTCACCAGTCTGGGGAAATAAAACAGTTCGCAGTTCACCTGAGCCTCCTCGAGGGGAATGAAGAAAATAAAGGATTCCTATACTCAGCAGTGGGTGATTCCGGACTGAAAAAATATGTGGATCGTTTGGCAATTTTCGTCCAGAGATGTCAAGGCGTCATACTTTTAGTGCTAAAGGTATGGCGCTTTGGCTGGCATCTCTGGACGAGATTTTAGCTATTGTTATAACATTTACCAGCTAATGAATTATAAACTAATGTTTAATTACACAGGATTACCCAATAGAAGTTCCAAAGACAAGGTACTCCATTCAACCCCCCAAAAGGCACAGCAGGAAGAACCCTAGAAAACATAAAGGTATGATGAGAAAACAATAAGGTCACGACCAAAAGGACTTCCAAAACGATCCGCTTTTTAATGGTAAAATTTTTGTTCCAGCTGTAATGATTCCTCCATCAAGACCAAACGTCACTCGACTGAACGACGAAAGCGTCATGGTGTCATGGTCACACGACAACCAAGGATTAACTATTCGGTTCTTCAAGGTAAGCATCCTGCCTTATGATTAGCATTTGAACATCTTTAAAGAAGTACTACGACTATAACTTCTACAGTTTTATCTTTTTCGACAGTCTTCGCAAAACGTATGCAATACAAGGTGTCTCCACAATTTTCAAAAAAAAAACCTAGTTCTTTGTGTTCTGATTCTGACAAGTTCTTGGCATGGTTTCCATTCTCATTTTATGTCACTCACGAGAAAAGACAAGCCTTTCATCCTAGAGAGCACAGCATAAACAAGATACATAACCCGATTCATAATTATTTTCTTGAAAACTCGTATTTTCTTGTATAAAATGCTCAAAGGGAACTGAAGTAATGGTTTAAGTCGTTGCTTTTGGTCCGTCGCCCGTGCCTTGTAGACGGAAATGCGGACAAAAGTTAGCATTTTCTACGAGCTGCAAGTTTTTGTGGGCTAGCCCATCTAGCGAGAGGACTCATTGGAATTAACGATGGCAAATTGACATTCGTTTTAATTCTGTTCTTCGAGAAACTAAGGATATAATAAAAGCACTTTGTGAGGATAGCCAAGCTTTATTTTAATCTGTGTTATTTTTTTACGAGTGGTCTTGGGTGGGGTAGTATTATAGTGCTACTTGAGTTTTATAGCATCACCAATTTGCTGCTAGTAGCAAAATACTTACTTAAAAGTTTACGAGAACGGTTCATGCACAGTCAAGGAATGAAAATGTTGCGCACCCTAAGGTTGATTTTTACATAGGTACCTCATTATTTTTCTATCTGCGTGTTGTAAATATTTTTAAAGAAAACGGCACTGCGAAAAGGTGACTCGCACCCGCTTTGTGGGAAAGAAATGTGTTAAAAAATTGCTTAAAGTTTTGGCTTCATGATCAGCTAAAGCACTAGAAAGTCACCACTTCTTAGTGCTTTAGCTGATGCCGCCCGCTTTTCAGCAAGAGCTGGCGTGTTGGGGGACTGTCTTAATGATCGTGAACGGGCGCCGTCAGTAGGGACTGGTCAACTCTTGGCTGCCACGGCTTATTTTAATTTAAATTTTTGAATTGTTTTTTTATCTTTTTTATTACGGATACTTTAAACGTGCACGTCTTTCTACATAGTTCTCACATTTTTAATTTGAACATGAATGATGTAAACAATTTGTTTTTTTGTAACTATATATTGATTTAAAAGAGTGTCCATGGAGTTTCTTGCCCGTTCTTCTCCATAGGTACCTACTACGCTTTGGAATGGGCAACTAGCTTCATTTTTCTGACTGACTGACCCTTTGACAATTCAAAAGTGCCTGTAATCGGTTTATTTAAAATAAATGCTTTGAGTTTGAGTTTGAATGTAATTTTGACGTTCAAAAAATTCTGATTGTCAGCCTAGTTTGAATAAATGACTTTTGATTTAGGTTTTTATTGTTTTTTTATTTAATTAAAATCTTAAATTCACTGACAGACAACGCACAACCTAAGCTGCTGAGTCTATAAGCATGAAATTTTGCACAACTGTTCCATTTATAATGAAAGTGAGAAACAAGGATTTTAGAAAATTCATCCCCTAAATGGTTTTAATAGTGGATGAAAGTTTATATGGAAGTTCGTAATTTTTGTCGATGGGGAATCCCATCGGGCGCTAGTAGTGTAAAATGTAAAATATAAAGATACAATTTCTTACACCTTTTTTAAAGGTACAATATAGAGAGGTGAGCAACTCGAGTAATGTTCAGTGGAATACTGCAAACCAGGACATCCCGGCTTACATACATTCTTACCAGATCGATGGACTGACTCCCGGGAAATATTACAAGTAAGTACCGACCATCGGCGACGGTGCAGCCCTGCATACTAAACTACGAGGTCTACGTAGGGTTGAGCAAACGCAGATTACAGAAGTAGACCGTTTTTGTGACTGAACTTGAAAAAGCTCAGCAGTGCAAAATGTTCGGTGGAGTGCGACATAAGAATAATAATTTATTAGCAAGAATGATAACATATTTGCAGAAAATACCGGTATCTACATAGGTATTATTATTATCATACATTACGATTCCTCGCTCCACGACAGAGTTAAAAATGCCATTATCACGCGTCTTTGCTCCCGTACGGGTTTTTTTTCTGGATAAAAAAATATTCAATGTCACTGTCGGGCCATAAAATATACAGGGTTAGTTTTAAAAGACGTGCCGAATATTTCAGAGATGATTCAGAATCGATAATATCTGCCAATAAAAGAACGAAACATTTTTTTTTTACAAAAAATTTAATGCTGTCCTCTTCTAAAAACAGAGTGTGGAAATCAATTCAGTTCAACAACCTAGACCGCACGCGCTTATAAGTAGGTACCTACTTGTAACATAATTCGGCACCTCACACATCCTTTCCCGTCCGTCGTACGGCACACGGGTAGTTTACGCATCCCTACCCCTCACATCAAACCCCTTTCTTAATGCGCATTCCAATATCTTTTTGTTTTTGATTGGAATTATTACTTATAAGTTTCGAATGCGAAGTTTGATATTTTAACCGTCGTTAATTCCTACATAATTTATCACTGTAACAAAACATCGTAGTAATTGTTGTAATATTTTTATTTTATTTCATATTTTGAAAATATGATCCATTCTGAATCATCTCTGAAATTTTTTGTAGGTCTTGAAAACTAACCCTGTATATCGAGGGCTTCATAAAAAATGGGCGTACACAAGAAAACAACATTTTTAAAATTTTGCTGCAATAGATAGTAAAAAACGAGGTCCATAACAAAGTTAAAGCCTTATATTTTTCTGTGCTATTTAGAGATATTTGTAGGCTATATAAATAATTGGCGTAATGTTATCGCATGGGAAAACGGATATAACACTGCGTAAACTACGTATACGCCATTAGTGTATCTTTATTTTGAAGAAACTTGCATAACAAACAGGCGTAACGGAAATAATGTTTAATTAGTGTTAGATTGTTACGAGTATAAGATTTTATACCAAGACTTACGAGTAGGTACTAAGACGTGACTAAGATTGACTTAGCTAGCTTTACTTTTTATAATTTCGGTTGTTTTGTCTTTTTGATTGCCTATTTCCTTAATTAATAATAAGAATGAGAATATTAGTAATAAAATGTTTAGTGGACTATTTATTTGGGTACTATGTTATATATATAAGCTAACAGACTAGAAATAATATAAATAACATACATGTAAATTAAAAAAAGGAAAAATAAATAAAGATACACAGACATCAACAAATTTGTCACCATCGCTGTCAACAGAAAAAGTATCCAAACGGCTGGCAGCATTTCCACATTGTATGGCGATGCTGATTCGTTGGCCAAAAAATAAGCCAGCCCTCTGGTCACGTGAAGAGTCGACCAACCGCTTGGCGATGTCTCGAAAATTATGAGAATATAATTTTTTATAGCATTTGTTTGTTGCTTGTCTGTTTCTTTAATGAATTAAAAGATTTTTAAAGAAAACTGTTCTTTGTTTAAAGTTTATTTTGTTTAAGAGTATCATATCCGATTTTATAAAAATATAATTTTAAGAATAGGTATTTTTAATACTTGTTATTTCTGAAAATTTAAAGGTTAATCTTTGTGTAGCTAGTAACTTACTACACCATACTGACTAGTTCCCTCCTTTTCAGATAATTCATGTTTAGGGCTTCCTCCTTGGGGCTGCCAATTACACCAAATACGAAAGAGATAATTGAAAAGTCGGTAGAGAATTATTGTGAATGTTTTATAATTATAAGGCAGAAGTTATTTTTTATAAGGTAAAATAAACAAATTTCGTATTTGTTAGAAGGTATCTGTTATTGATTTAATTAGGGTTTCGATATATTTACTGTAGTCAAGTTAATTACCTACTACTTCTTCTTAGCGTGTAGATGGCAATCTAAATAGACTTGGCCTAGAATTCAACTACTACTTACTTAGAAAGAGCTTAAGTTGAGTAAACATTTTTTTCCCGTCTGTAATAATTTATTACAATCTAGCCTAAAATACTAATAAGCGATTTAACTATAACTTATTATTTGACGTGATAGATTACGTTATAACTACGAGTAGTGTCAATTTGCACTTTTACACAATTCCGTAGCACTTTCTTATAGAATGATTTAATAAAATCATTTTTTTCGTGTGTGAGTAAACAAGTGTGCTTAAAAAACCTAATTATAAATCAAGTAACCAGTTTCAACTATAGGGTTTTGTTTATACGCCTGTCATTTTGAAAACAGTAATAACATTTAGTGGTGATAAAAAGGCTTATGCAACAAAAAAAAAAAATCTGTGCCAGTGGTTTTAGGTTTGTTACAACATTACGAAATGTATAAAGTTATTGAAATAAGAAATAACGGTCTTTCAACATAAAGAAGAATGTGTTTTTATACGCCCCTTTGTACCTAAATTTTGCCTACATATACAATTTTTCTTTCAGCTATGATCTAATCTAATTAGAGAGGCGTAATGACCATATTTCAAAAACTACGTGTGCGATAAATTAAAAATTCCTACCAGCATACGTATTATACCTAGAAAGATACATTGCCCAAATACCAGCCTGTCATTTAAACTACACTCGAGAGCAATGAATCCGGGTCACTTAAAGAATGTTAAAAATCTCGGAAACTAAAAATGATAGGTTAATGCAATAAATTGTATTTAATAGACAATGTAATACTCCTTAAATGAAAGTAAAAAAAATATGAATCACCATACATTTTATTAACACAAAATTACATAAAGAAAAAAACTGCTGATCTCTCCATAAAACAAAAATAGGAAACATGAAATTTTTGAACTTTATTACGATTTTCTTGAATTTTAATACTTCGTATTGCCTCCTCGTGCTTCCATTACTGCGTTTATGCGGTTTGGCATGCTGTACACCAAGTTCCTTATACGATTTTGGGGAATATTCTCCCATTCCTCTGTGAGAGCAATTTTGAGCTCACGAAGCGTGATTGGGGGAGGGTTTCGTTGTTTTACGCATCTGCCTAGCTCGTCCCAAGCATGCTCGATCGGGTTGATATCCGGGCTGCGCGCTGGCCACTCCATACGAGTAATGTTCATCTCTTGAAGGTAGTCATTCACAATCCTACCTGTATGAGGTCGGGCATTGTCATGCATAAATATAGCATCCTCACCTAAATTGACCATAAATGGACCAACGTGATCATTGAGGATTTCTTCCACATATCTTACGCTAGTTAAAGAGCGGTTTTCTATGATCACCAGCTCTGTGCGACTTTCAGAAGAAATTCCGGCCCACACAAGTACAGACCCACCACCGTAGGCTACTTTTTCTTCGATGCATGCTTGCTTGAATCTTTCCCCTGGTCTTCGATACACTCTGTGTCTCCATCCATGCTTGTAGAGCATAAATTTTGATTCGTCGGAGAACATAACTTTTGACCAATCTTCAATACTCCAATTTACGTGGCTCTGGGCATATCTTAGTCTTGAAATACGATGCCCACGCTCCAGTTTAGGGCCGTTTGCAGGTCTAAGGGGTTTTAAGTTAGATTCAGCAAGCCGACGTCTTACTGTCCATGCACTTGGGTTACTTCCTCCGAGGCGTCGAAACTGATTTGTGAGTTCAGTTCCTGTGAGAAAGCGATTTCGAAGCATGGTGTTCACCAAGTATCGGTCTTCTCGTGCTGTGGTACACCTGGTCCTGCCCGTTCCTGGTCTGCGTAGGTTAGAACCAGTTTCTTCGTAACGTCGGAGAACTCTTTGTACTGTTGACAGCGACACACCGACAGTCCTGGCTGTATCGCGCTGACTCCGGCCGGTTTCCAGCATTGTAAGTATTCTGGTGCATTCTTCAGGCGTAAGCGACATAATTTCAGCTTGAATAATGAATATAGAGCACTATCAACATGGTTTATGTACCCACATAAATGACAGATTACAAACAAAAGCAAAACCAAATGCTGTAATTTCGTAGTTCCATCTTCGAAAGTGGCCCTTTTTCAAATTTGATTTTTTTATGATATAACTTTACAATAACTAAGAAGTTTTAATACCTTCATTTAAGGAGTATTACATTGTCTATTAAATACAATTTATTGCATTAACCTAGCATTTTAGGTTTCCGAGATTTTTAGGATACTTTAAGTGACCCGGATTCATTGCTCTCGAGTGAAGTTTTAATTTTATTCACATTTTTGTCCCTCCTGTGAAATTGCACTGTTGACTATACGCCCATTTGTTATGACCTATGAAACCCTCAATACTCAATATTTTTATTACTTTACCATAATGCATGCAAAAAACAAAACTTTTTTACAAAAAAACAACCGACTTCCAAAAAAAACACTAAAAGACGTGAAAAATAACTTTAATTTCGGAAGTCGGTGTCTTTGGTTTTGTATTTTCGTGTTTGGCCACCGACTTCAGAAATTAAAGTCATTTTTCACGTCTTTTAGTGTTTTTTTTGGAAGTCGGTTGTTTTTTTGTAAAAAAGTTTATACTTTTCACTTTTTAGTTTCGGTACCTACCCCACACAAATTCGTATACCACTACTTGGTGTGTATCTAACAGTGACAGGAAATTATTAACACATCATCCGTATAAACTAAGTGGATAAAATATGCAGTATTAAGGATAACTCAAAAACTTCTGGTCAGACCTTGATCAAATTTAAATGGGACCACATTTGAAACACTAGCTATCAAATAAAAAAAGAATCATCCAAATCGGTTCACCCAGAAAAAAGTTATGAGCCAACACACAAAAAAAAAAAACATACAGGCGAATTGAGAACCTCCTCCTTTTTGTGAAGTCGGTTAAAAATACGTCAATACGTTTCTCATTTGCAGTGTGATACTTCTTTCACAAATTAATAAACATACTCTTGCATTTATAATATACTCGCCCCTTCTTTGCACGGTTTTTACGCCGTGACAATACATGAATATTTCTTTATTACATCTTGCACAGAAACCTTTTGGAATAAATTCCCTAATATATGTTGAAAACCGTATTAAAATTCGTTGCGTAGTTCAGAAGAACAATGCCGTCTTACAGATAGACACGAAAAGCGACTTTAATTTATAATATATATATATAGATATAGAGTGCCGGATTAAGCCAACGCGGGGCCTGTAGCAAATCTCACCTCGGTTAGGTTAGGTTTTCTTTTGACTATTTATAGTGAAATAGGAGTTACTTCGGCGACTTACGCAGAGAAGCTCAAGATTTAAGGGAAGATGCAAGAGCAAGCTAAGCGAGCTCGAAATTTTTTATCACCCCTCCTCAGAAAAGTGCTTTTGATTTATACAAAGGAGTAGCTTTATCGATTTATACAGAGCTCTAAAAGTTCTAGTATCCCGCCTCGGAGAGGTTAGATTTCTTATGACTTTTCATAAGTAATATTCCATTAGACCTACTGGTGGTCGCTTGACTTATTTTTTTGTACGGTCTTGCGCGGGGCCCCCTAAAGCGCGGGGCCTGTAGCACTTGTTACACCTGGTAGGTGGCTAATACAGCCTGTATGAGCCGGATTAGCCAAATACTTCTAGATCTATTAGAAATAGAAGTAGGATATCATTGGTTGCTAATATCTAAAACATTCCACTCAGGTTCCGCATAGCAGCAGTATACTCAAACCAGGACAACAAGCTCGGCAAGAGCAGCGCGCGCTTCCACCTGCAGCGCGGCGGGTTCAAGGCGCCGCGCGCGCCCGTGCTCGTGCGCGCACTGCCCATGTCGCCCACTACCATACAGCTGGGATGGACCGTAACTATTTTTTTTTACACTTATCGTGGCGAAAGATATGCACATAAGCACAAAAATAACAAGTTGGGGGAAATATACAAAATAATAAATATTTTATTTAAATTAGACAGTGAATCAGCACTTCTTGTACGTCAAAAGAGAGGCCCCAAAATGCCCGCCTGTCCGTCCAACATTTCCTAGTGTTATAGCTGAGAAGAAGTGATGCAACAAACTGTCCAGTAAATGTCTATCTATACTGATACTATAACAGGCTTTTAGGCAGGATATACAAAGCTTTTGCCGGAGATATCAACGTCGTCATTTAGCCAAATGATGCCCATTGGTGCAGATAAGTCTCCCTTAAACATAGTCACTACAACTGCCGTCTATTCTGTAAAAATGTCATCGTGAACACTTGGTGAAGTAAGCTGTCATTATTCCACCTGATGCTAGGGATTGACACTATTGGCAGCACACTTCAACCTCACTTCACTAAAGTTTTCACGGTGAGTTTTTCATAGAACAGATGGGCCGATCTTGTTCTTCTCGCGTGCACTTTATTTTCGCGATCTTCATCAGGTCGTCGGTCGAGAAACTTTCGGCTTTATGCTCCATCCGTTATGCGAGAAATGTTCCACTTCCACATAAGTTTGGCAATTCTTCGGGCAGGCCATATGACAGACATAAATTCGTTTAAAATGGGCCGAACTCAAATTATTTCGTATTCTTCTGTATTTTTAGATTCTATCTTCAATCTAATCTATTTCTTCAGTGGACAAGCGGCGGAGAGGTGGAGGCAGAAGGTTTCTACGTGTACTACCGTGCTGTGTCATCTGCTGGTGCCTATGAGAAGGTGACGACGTCAGGAAAACCGCGGGAACTACTGCTAACGCACCTCTTGGCTGACACTAGCTATGATATCAAGCTGCAGGCGTATACCGCACAGGCCGCTTCTGAATTTAGTGCTATTAAGGTAAATATGGTTATAATTAATAATAGTCTCGAGTTAAGCTGAAACGTTATTCAATTTGGATTTTGAAGTAAGCAGATTTAGTTGATTGGATATTATGTGGTGTCGTATTTTGAGAGAGTTCGGTCGTTCGATCTGCTTGTAAGCTTGAAGGTTGAACTGAAGTGTCGTTCCGCTAAAACCTGTAATAAAGTATGTAACGCTTTTGACAACCTTGTCCTGCACATAACACAGAAGTTTTTCAGCCATAGCATGATAAGACAATTTAGTAACAGTGTTAGCCAACACATCACAGTTTCTATAATCCCGTCGTTTCTTTCGCAGACGGCAAAAACCGTCCGCGCCGCAGTCGCGCCGGGACACACGAGCGTGGCGCCGCCGCCGGCTGGCGCGCGCTCGCCGCCCGGCGCGCTGGTGACGGCGGGCGGCGCGCTGGGCGCCACGGCCCTGTTGGTGGTGCTGGCTATCGCGCTGCTGCTGTGTCGCCGCGCTAGGAGACCTACGACTGATAGTGAGTATTAGTTTGTTACCGGCGCGCGCTCGCCGCCCGGCGCGCTGGTGACGGCGGGCGGCGCGCTGGGCGCCACGGCCCTGTTGGTGGTGCTGGCTATCGCGCTGCTGCTGTGTCGCCGCGCTAGGAGACCTACGACTGATAGTGAGTATTAGTTTGTTACCGGCGCGCGCTCGCCGCCCGGCGCGCTGGTGACGGCGGGCGGCGCGCTGGGCGCCACGGCCCTGTTGGTGGTGCTGGCTATCGCGCTGCTGCTGTGTCGCCGCGCTAGGAGACCTACGACTGATAGTGAGTATTAGTTTGTTACCGGCGCGCGCTCGCCGCCCGGCGCGCTGGTGACGGCGGGCGGCGCGCTGGGCGCCACGGCCCTGTTGGTGGTGCTGGCTATCGCGCTGCTGCTGTGTCGCCGCGCTAGGAGACCTACGACTGATAGTGAGTATTAGTTTGTTACCGGCGCGCGCTCGCCGCCCGGCGCGCTGGTGACGGCGGGCGGCGCGCTGGGCGCCACGGCCCTGTTGGTGGTGCTGGCTATCGCGCTGCTGCTGTGTCGCCGCGCTAGGAGACCTACGACTGATAGTGAGTATTAGTTTGTTACCGGCGCGCGCTCGCCGCCCGGCGCGCTGGTGACGGCGGGCGGCGCGCTGGGCGCCACGGCCCTGTTGGTGGTGCTGGCTATCGCGCTGCTGCTGTGTCGCCGCGCTAGGAGACCTACGACTGATAGTGAGTATTAGTTTGTTACCGGCGCGCGCTCGCCGCCCGGCGCGCTGGTGACGGCGGGCGGCGCGCTGGGCGCCACGGCCCTGTTGGTGGTGCTGGCTATCGCGCTGCTGCTGTGTCGCCGCGCTAGGAGACCTACGACTGATAGTGAGTATTAGTTTGTTACCGGCGCGCGCTCGCCGCCCGGCGCGCTGGTGACGGCGGGCGGCGCGCTGGGCGCCACGGCCCTGTTGGTGGTGCTGGCTATCGCGCTGCTGCTGTGTCGCCGCGCTAGGAGACCTACGACTGATAGTGAGTATTAGTTTGTTACCGGCGCGCGCTCGCCGCCCGGCGCGCTGGTGACGGCGGGCGGCGCGCTGGGCGCCACGGCCCTGTTGGTGGTGCTGGCTATCGCGCTGCTGCTGTGTCGCCGCGCTAGGAGACCTACGACTGATAGTGAGTATTAGTTTGTTACCGGCGCGCGCTCGCCGCCCGGCGCGCTGGTGACGGCGGGCGGCGCGCTGGGCGCCACGGCCCTGTTGGTGGTGCTGGCTATCGCGCTGCTGCTGTGTCGCCGCGCTAGGAGACCTACGACTGATAGTGAGTATTAGTTTGTTACCGGCGCGCGCTCGCCGCCCGGCGCGCTGGTGACGGCGGGCGGCGCGCTGGGCGCCACGGCCCTGTTGGTGGTGCTGGCTATCGCGCTGCTGCTGTGTCGCCGCGCTAGGAGACCTACGACTGATAGTGAGTATTAGTTTGTTACCGGCGCGCGCTCGCCGCCCGGCGCGCTGGTGACGGCGGGCGGCGCGCTGGGCGCCACGGCCCTGTTGGTGGTGCTGGCTATCGCGCTGCTGCTGTGTCGCCGCGCTAGGAGACCTACGACTGATAGTGAGTATTAGTTTGTTACCGGCGCGCGCTCGCCGCCCGGCGCGCTGGTGACGGCGGGCGGCGCGCTGGGCGCCACGGCCCTGTTGGTGGTGCTGGCTATCGCGCTGCTGCTGTGTCGCCGCGCTAGGAGACCTACGACTGATAGTGAGTATTAGTTTGTTACCGGCGCGCGCTCGCCGCCCGGCGCGCTGGTGACGGCGGGCGGCGCGCTGGGCGCCACGGCCCTGTTGGTGGTGCTGGCTATCGCGCTGCTGCTGTGTCGCCGCGCTAGGAGACCTACGACTGATAGTGAGTATTAGTTTGTTACCGGCGCGCGCTCGCCGCCCGGCGCGCTGGTGACGGCGGGCGGCGCGCTGGGCGCCACGGCCCTGTTGGTGGTGCTGGCTATCGCGCTGCTGCTGTGTCGCCGCGCTAGGAGACCTACGACTGATAGTGAGTATTAGTTTGTTACCGGCGCGCGCTCGCCGCCCGGCGCGCTGGTGACGGCGGGCGGCGCGCTGGGCGCCACGGCCCTGTTGGTGGTGCTGGCTATCGCGCTGCTGCTGTGTCGCCGCGCTAGGAGACCTACGACTGATAGTGAGTATTAGTTTGTTACCGGCGCGCGCTCGCCGCCCGGCGCGCTGGTGACGGCGGGCGGCGCGCTGGGCGCCACGGCCCTGTTGGTGGTGCTGGCTATCGCGCTGCTGCTGTGTCGCCGCGCTAGGAGACCTACGACTGATAGTGAGTATTAGTTTGTTACCGGCGCGCGCTCGCCGCCCGGCGCGCTGGTGACGGCGGGCGGCGCGCTGGGCGCCACGGCCCTGTTGGTGGTGCTGGCTATCGCGCTGCTGCTGTGTCGCCGCGCTAGGAGACCTACGACTGATAGTGAGTATTAGTTTGTTACCGGCGCGCGCTCGCCGCCCGGCGCGCTGGTGACGGCGGGCGGCGCGCTGGGCGCCACGGCCCTGTTGGTGGTGCTGGCTATCGCGCTGCTGCTGTGTCGCCGCGCTAGGAGACCTACGACTGATAGTGAGTATTAGTTTGTTACCGGCGCGCGCTCGCCGCCCGGCGCGCTGGTGACGGCGGGCGGCGCGCTGGGCGCCACGGCCCTGTTGGTGGTGCTGGCTATCGCGCTGCTGCTGTGTCGCCGCGCTAGGAGACCTACGACTGATAGTGAGTATTAGTTTGTTACCGGCGCGCGCTCGCCGCCCGGCGCGCTGGTGACGGCGGGCGGCGCGCTGGGCGCCACGGCCCTGTTGGTGGTGCTGGCTATCGCGCTGCTGCTGTGTCGCCGCGCTAGGAGACCTACGACTGATAGTGAGTATTAGTTTGTTACCGGCGCGCGCTCGCCGCCCGGCGCGCTGGTGACGGCGGGCGGCGCGCTGGGCGCCACGGCCCTGTTGGTGGTGCTGGCTATCGCGCTGCTGCTGTGTCGCCGCGCTAGGAGACCTACGACTGATAGTGAGTATTAGTTTGTTACCGGCGCGCGCTCGCCGCCCGGCGCGCTGGTGACGGCGGGCGGCGCGCTGGGCGCCACGGCCCTGTTGGTGGTGCTGGCTATCGCGCTGCTGCTGTGTCGCCGCGCTAGGAGACCTACGACTGATAGTGAGTATTAGTTTGTTACCGGCGCGCGCTCGCCGCCCGGCGCGCTGGTGACGGCGGGCGGCGCGCTGGGCGCCACGGCCCTGTTGGTGGTGCTGGCTATCGCGCTGCTGCTGTGTCGCCGCGCTAGGAGACCTACGACTGATAGTGAGTATTAGTTTGTTACCGGCGCGCGCTCGCCGCCCGGCGCGCTGGTGACGGCGGGCGGCGCGCTGGGCGCCACGGCCCTGTTGGTGGTGCTGGCTATCGCGCTGCTGCTGTGTCGCCGCGCTAGGAGACCTACGACTGATAGTGAGTATTAGTTTGTTACCGGCGCGCGCTCGCCGCCCGGCGCGCTGGTGACGGCGGGCGGCGCGCTGGGCGCCACGGCCCTGTTGGTGGTGCTGGCTATCGCGCTGCTGCTGTGTCGCCGCGCTAGGAGACCTACGACTGATAGTGAGTATTAGTTTGTTACCGGCGCGCGCTCGCCGCCCGGCGCGCTGGTGACGGCGGGCGGCGCGCTGGGCGCCACGGCCCTGTTGGTGGTGCTGGCTATCGCGCTGCTGCTGTGTCGCCGCGCTAGGAGACCTACGACTGATAGTGAGTATTAGTTTGTTACCGGCGCGCGCTCGCCGCCCGGCGCGCTGGTGACGGCGGGCGGCGCGCTGGGCGCCACGGCCCTGTTGGTGGTGCTGGCTATCGCGCTGCTGCTGTGTCGCCGCGCTAGGAGACCTACGACTGATAGTGAGTATTAGTTTGTTACCGGCGCGCGCTCGCCGCCCGGCGCGCTGGTGACGGCGGGCGGCGCGCTGGGCGCCACGGCCCTGTTGGTGGTGCTGGCTATCGCGCTGCTGCTGTGTCGCCGCGCTAGGAGACCTACGACTGATAGTGAGTATTAGTTTGTTACCGGCGCGCGCTCGCCGCCCGGCGCGCTGGTGACGGCGGGCGGCGCGCTGGGCGCCACGGCCCTGTTGGTGGTGCTGGCTATCGCGCTGCTGCTGTGTCGCCGCGCTAGGAGACCTACGACTGATAGTGAGTATTAGTTTGTTACCATGAACATGTATTGTGACTTGTTGTATGACACTTTGAATTAGACCACTATTTTTCATAGCTGTATTTGAATCTTTTGGCCCATGGCCAAAATTGGAACTAATATCGCTATATTGTTTTGTCAATACAATTTCTATAACACAATTTCAAAACCGTTAAACCTGTCAATATCATTCAGGCGCTAAAATTTCCTTGTAGCACTCCATTCGTTTGTTACAAACAACAATTAAGGGTGATTTGTTTTATAACACTTTGAATTGGTCCAATAATTTAATATGACACTTCGTTGTATGTGAGATTTTTAGCTGCAAATATAAAAAAAAAACTAATTAAGCGGTTCATATCCGCACAGAGTGAAACGTGAGGAATTTGCCGCGCGAAAAGGAAGTAGCCCGGTACTCAATACCTCAATTTCCACACGAGAGACAATTTGTTTGCTTAGTTAAGAGTTAAAACAACACGGAATCACACAAACGTACTACACAACAGGGTAGATGTCGCATTCAGCTGTCAGAGTACCAGGATTTCTCGAGTAGCAAATGCCTCTCGAGTCTGCTCGGTCTGTGTCGAACCGCCTAATTAGAATTTATAAATGCATCAAAATTTAATTAAACGTCAAAATATCTTAAGATCATCCGACCATGAAATGTCGAGAGCGGTTAACTTAACAATAGAATCACATAATACCAACATTGATGCCATAATACCGACTTCAAAGCAGAGCTGTCAAAACACATTGAATGATTTATTACAGAGGAGAAAGGATCCGTGCCGGAGAGCGGTGGCGCCAACGGGTACATCCCTGCTAACGCTAAAGTGCCAATCACTATTACGGCCAACCCTATGCATTCTGAGGTAAGACAGCCAATTGAGAGGAATTACTTTAAAGGAATATCTCAATACGTTAGCATTCCTCGAGAACATTATCGTACCTTGAGACTGTATTTTTTTTAGTCTTAGCTACAATTTTTAAGATTAATAAAAAAGGGTTTTGCCCCTCCAACAAATCTTATAAATAGAAAGAAAGAAAGAAAGAAAAATATTTTATAATAATAAAATCTTAATAAATAAATAAAAAAACATGAAAATCATAATATTTGGCCAATAGTGCTTATTACTGTGTAGGTAGTGTGCTTATTATTGAGAAATTGCATAATGTTGGTTTTTAAAAGAAGTAGTAATATTTTAACTTATAGTAAATTAAGTAATATTTTTATTTCTTTAGGGAGGCGACGCAGGGGTAGAAATGTCATTTTTACACAATAACAACACCGGGAACAATGACGATACACTGCCACATTCAAGGAAGAATGGCCCAGCACCGCGACAGTATGTGTGAATAGAGATTCAATAACTTAAAACATAAGGTTCACAATCTAAACAAGTGCTGCCCCGGTATAACTGCTACCACTATGGTAGAATACGAAATTTTTTAAGGAGAAATGTGATATAATTTTATCGCCATATCGAAGTGTACGGACATACGATAGTACAAAATTTATATTTGTAATATTTACTTAGTGTAGGTATTTGTGATTACTTAGTATCAAATGTTAGGGCACTGATTCCGAATTTCCGATGTTTCGATTTTAAGCAAGTTTGCTGCGACTGTGGGTTGAAGTATTTTGTTCGAATAGCTAAAATTGCTATGATTACGGTTTGATTTATTTGTAAGACAAGTTTTACGATAACTTTATTTATTAACGTGTTGAGAAGAACTGTGTAGATCTGAAGCTAGTAGTAAGTATGTATTGTTATACTTGGCAACGCTTAGCGCTATGCGCTTTAGCCTGATGCTTAGATACGAATCTCTTCAGTGTTGCCAGAAAATGCAAAAAAATAAATGGTAGAAAAGGCAATGTACTTAAGATTTGTTATGAATTTTGTTACAAACAAAATTGTATATTGACTACTTTCAGTAATTTTCTGTTTCATTATATTTTAATTCTTGTACATTTATATTATTATATTTTTATTTATAAGGTTGTGACGGGCGGATAGGCATTTATACAATAATGACTATATGTTTTATTTAATTTAATATGTAACATCACAGTAATGGAAGATGAATGTTTTTGAAGAGAGATTAAGAGTTTAGAATGTTTTCATTGAAGAGAAATATTTAAATAAAATAAAAGAAGTACTTACTTAATTTCTCCTTGAATTAGAAATTCAATCAAGATTTCTGTAACTTTCTTCAAAAGCATTCAAACAGACACCTTGTAGTTATAAACTTCGCACTATATTATGATAAATACCTAGTATTATAACTTTATAACGAATATACTTTAAGAACGTGCTGCCTTTGGAAATATTACAAAGAAGTTATCTTTTTGATGTGAAACAAAAAAAGAAAACTTGTATATCAATGCCAATGATGTTAATAATGTACCTGTATTTTTAACTGCTTTTTCTTTGAGACTGATAAACGAGTACAGAGTAGCACAAATTTTACTCGCTGATGTTTTTAGAAAAGAAAATGACAACATAATTTTTTGTTTCACATTTAAACGAAAAACAATGAATTCGCTCATTATTGCTCGCAAATAAGACTGAAAATGTTTTTAGAGTTTACTCAACTTTTTGGGTGAACCGAGATATTATTATCGTAGAATGTAAAGCTAAAATAAAAATACGTAAAATTAAGACACAAATTGAAATATATATTTTTTCACAAGGACTCGAAGCTTAGCAGAAATAAAAATTAATGAGTACAGTCACCGCTGTGTATAAAAACAAAAGGTAAATTAAGTTTTGGTAATTGAATTTAAATGGGCGGCTAATTTTCATTTCTGTTAAGAGCTGTGTTTACTGAACCTTGTTGATAAGATGTAAAATGTGGACGAAACTGTATTTTTACGTTTGTTTTAAACTAGTGGGAGAGCTTCAGCCGTGGTTTATGTCCAGTTTTTAAGAGGATTTCTTATTTTTAAAGTCCTGGTACTAAAATATTTCGACCAGCAAGAAATAATTAAAAAATTATGTTATTTAAAGTTCATATTGTTAATGGAATCAATATGTTCCGTAACTTATTTGCTTCCTTTCAAAGTAGGACTTTCAAACTGTCAAAAAATCGGCGGGAGTTCAAAACTCGATAATTAATTACTCGTTTCGATCTTCAATGAAAAGGTATTATATGCTGATAGACTATGGGCGAGTTCCTATCCCTAGTTAATGCAACATTTTCAGCTTCTTTTAAATAAAACTTTACAGAATCTTCAAGTGGTCTCAACCAACGCTGATGCCTCTTAACCCTCTCTTAAAGCTGCGTAGAAAGTATAATATTTAAATTAAAAACCTTAAATAAGGCGCAGAAGTTCATAAATCTTGTTGGCTTATTAAAAATACAATTTATCAACATTAATTTGGGACCAGGTTTGTGGGATTCGGCGCCATCTTAAGTGTAATGCGAACAACTAATTGATTTATTATTGTACCTTTTACTACAATATACCTATTTGTAAAAATATTAACAATGCAATCCATTAAAATAATTAAAATTATTTTGTTTGATTTATTTTGTCGTTAGAGTTAAACCCTTTAAAGAATGTCGATGAGGTTATCATGGGTTATCACTTTTTAATGAAACTACGTAACCTACATGAAGGTTTTTGAACATACTTACACATTTTTTTTAAATAACAATTGACTTTCATAATCATAATCATTTATTTATTTGTTAACATAGGTGTTTATAAAATACAGAGCTTAGCTTAGATGAAATAGAGCGCTAAGTTATGCCATGAGCCGTACAAATATGGTGTTCAAATTTAAATTAGTACAAATTAATTAAAAACATAATTCAATAAAATAAATTAAAAATAGGTACGATTTTGTGTCAATTATTATAAGTCACTGTTACAGATCGGTACTTAATGAAAATAAAAAATATAATAACAATATAACAATGCCGTTCTAAATTAATTCGTCATCTAAGTATTCGTCAACAGTATAATAACATTTATCAACAAGTAGTAAATTCATTTTTTTCATGAATTGTATTATTTTTATTTTTTTTATGTCGTCGGGAATTTTATTGTAAATTCGTGGGGCCATACCCAGAACACTCTTTTTTATTAATTCAGTTTTACATTTTCGATTACATAAGGAATTTTTGTATTGACTACGAATTGGAACATCTCGTACCGAACTCTTTAGTGTCGCGGTATTATTTTTTTTATTCTAAAGTAAATGCATAGATATATCACCTCTCCTAAAAGATATCAAACACGTTTAGGAATGTTTTTATTTTTATTTTTTGACCTGACCTCAAAAAAATGGTTTTGTTTGGCAATAACTAAATTAACATTATGCCCGAATTCAGATTCCTACTTTGCATAGATCTTGAGTAAAACCTCTTTATAGACGGACAAAAAGTGATGTTATAGGTAAAGGGTTCATTTTTTTCAGAACCTTAACCACCATGTTTTGAAAAACACAACGACTTAAAGACACAGATACGTAAAATGAAAAGTTATTTAATTATTAGATCAGAAGATGAAAATTCATCACAAAAAATCTAACTTGCCCTTCAACAACAATAGTTATTAACAACTTTTAATTACCTATATAATTTATTACCAGAGAAAATTCGTGAAAGTAAGAAAAATTACATTTACATATTCAAATACTGTACATGCGATAAAGATTTTCCATTAAAAAGGTATTATTTCACGAAAAATTCTCCCTTCTCCACGTCATGTTTTTTAAAACACCGTTGATTTATGTTAAACGTATTCATGGCAATTAGCCCTGGAAGCTAATTTCCATTAGCCAGACTCTTGTTGTTCGGTAAAATTGTTCCTCGCCACAGACTAGCATAAACAGTACACCGAGTAGGCTGTTGCCACATTTTTGTGCGAAATGTGGCTTATGTACCTACAGTTATTGAATGGGTGGCAACAATCTTCTGAATTCTGATACAGTGCTCTACAAGGGTTATAAAACTAGTATTATTTCTTCCGCATGGTATGAGCTTTACAACGACCCTGTCGAATTTGCGTTGACTGTGAAGTTTTGTACAACAACCTAAGGTGTAATATTCAAAATACTAATGACACTATTATACCACTAAAGCTCACATTTATGTTGTAACTCTCGTTAAGTTGCATAGGTCCAACATATTCCTACCTATTCTTTATTAAACACCTCTAATAAGTAGGTACCTACTACAAGATAATGAAAAAAAGATAAAAGAATTCACCACCATTTTTATTGCAAACAAATTTTCTTCAGGAGAACCGCCTCAGCTTATATTCATTTCGTAATACATACATACCTACACTAATTTGAATTCTGTTAACTAAGCAAAGACATTCGTAATACACAAACGTAACATAAATCTGGTTACTTTTCCTAATTAAATGCCGAGAATACAAGAAAATGAAATTATGTTTTCCTTTCAAGTAGTACAGTGGTCGGTGATGATATTTCTGTGTTCTATAAAATATCATTAACATTAGCAACATACAGAAATGCTATTCAATTTACCGGTTCATTGCTCGTCTATACGTTATACGAGTAATTATTTTTCCCAATAGCATGATTAGTTCCCTTTGGGCTACTGGAGATTTTTCCTCCTGTGGCGCGGCGGGTATACTTTAGTGCGCGTTACGGTCAATTAGTCGCAAGTCGCAACACGTAGCACCCACTTCGGTAATTAAAGCGAGAGAACAGAACACCAATACAAGGGAAATAATTAATTTTGCAAAGAAAATAATTGCTTTGTTAGCGGCCTGCTTCTGTTTCGTATTTAAAAAAAGAAGCGGACGCTTGAATGGAGTTAATTAACACACGCGAGCGACCGAGCGTACGCCTCAGTACGGCAACTTCTCACTGAATTTTATATAATTATACCTAAGAAAGCAAAAAATCTTGTTATTCGAAAATTGCCAACATTATGTTCATATATTATGTTCTCGTTGTGTCTAGTTGGTGGGTGGTCTTCTCATTAATTCTTCTTTAGTTTAAGTTACTAACAATAGTGTTTTATGTGCAAACCGATTACTAACAATTTATGGATCTTTTTAGTTGTCTGAATTTTTTTTTTTTTTTTTTTATTATTATGTGAATATAGGGGTTTAACTAAAATGAATTGCTTCGACGTGTCGTATTTTGCACGCAAAATACATACCTACATAAATCAAAATTTTGGGTGACTTTTAAATGTAGTTGAATTACCTCTTCTTAGCCCATGTGGGGATTTATCTGTTAATGCGCTGATTTGATCTTATACGATTGATTGATAGTATGTGAAAATCCCACATCACACGCATACGAATGATAAGGATGACTGATACTTAATTCATTTACAGCAATGAATTAAGGCGCAGATATACGACTTTTAATGATTTCAAATTGAACATCACGTCTAAACGAATAGTCTTATTTATTTGAAAAAAATATATGATCAACTAGACTATTTTCTTCGTAATTTGATATGTGAATATTTGAAATTATATTTTTATAACACAGTGTAATTAATTTGTAATGTCTAACGCGAACACAAAAACGATAATCACGCAAAAACTATCCGGCGTATTTTCATGAAATCTGCACCATCTAAAAGACAATTTAATTACCCAAATTTTTGTATACGGCTTTTATTTGTATTGTGTTTGATAAATCAAGGTGGGTTGTTTTTGCGAATAAACTTGATGCGCGTTGAAGCGGGTGCTCTTGCGGGCGACGGGCGGCAGTGCATCGCTGACCAATGTCCGGGTAGACGCTAACGCTCTGTGCAATTTTATTCGCTTAAAAGTTTCGCATGCTCCTCCCACTCGCTCAAGGTCGCTGGCACTTATTGTCGCCTTAAATGGTAAATCGTAGGTATTAACATCTCAATCTGCTTAGCCTTTTCTCAACAAAGTTGGGGTCAGTATTTTACATGGACCAACTGCCTATCTGACCTCCACAACCCAGTTACTGGGTAACACGATATCCCTTGGTACGACTGATTGTCAGACTTTTGGGCTTCTGACTACCTACCACCCGCAATGACTGTCAAAGATCTACGAATGACAGGCGGGACCAGCGAATAAAAAATCGAACAATCTTAATAGAATCTTGTAATTTTCTTAAGTTTTTATTGAATAAAGCAGTCTTTTCCATTCGTAATTCGTTTCAAGGAACCCCGTGGCTATTTTCTTACAGTCTTCATTTGAAATAAGGGAATGTTAAATGTTAAGTTAATAAATACATACATAAACTCACGCCTTCTTCCCATGGGGATAGGCAGAAACTACAGAACGCCACCTGCTACGATACTTAGGTACCTACATACTCCTTTTGCCTCGTTTACGTTTATACATCTGCTCATACACGCACGCCAGTTACGAGTACTATGCACCTGACTTTTCTGAAGAACATCACCGATAAGGTCACTGTGTGTCCTCCTAGGGCGTCCCCTCCCGGCATTTCTACTCACATCTGCCTTGTAAATACCTTTTGTTAGTTGCCTTTCATTCATCCTCTCAACATGACCAAACCATCTAAGCATACTACTAAGTTCATTCTTCTGTAGATTATTTGTCTTTCAAGAAATTAAGCGTTTGATGATGTAGGTCTTGTGGTCGCTAGCGCTACTGTTAAGCATGAGGTCCTGGGTTCGATTCCCAGGTCGGGCAAAGTGTTATTGGGTTTTTCTATCAGAAATTTCTCAGTAGCAGCCCGGAGTCTGGATTTGTGCCAAGTTGATGGCAATAGGCTCGCCCCCTATTACAGGCGACTCCCTCAGTGTAATATAGGTACACCTCTGCTTAACTCTTCGGGGATTTTAGGTGTGATGTTATGGTATGATTATATTAAATGGTTTTTTATTTCCGTTTTTTCTCGTTCTGTTATTAATAAGCTTTGATTCAAATGAAATACTTTTTGTTTAACGAGATGACGCGTCAGAAGGGCTCTTGACGGCCCTTGACTGAAGCAAATCTTGATGGCTAACAATATTACAAAATCCGTGTTTCTAAGAAGGCTTTTTGTTGAACAAGTATTGACTACCCCTGCCCGGGCCCCTGTTGCACACGGTTTAATGACTTGGACAAAACATCGAGATTTCTTTAATGAATGTGAGTTTTATATTAATTTTTATAAACATAGACCTTCTGGAATAAATGATCTAAATGATGGTGAAAACCACGTGAAAATCTTTTGCGTAGTTTAGAAGAAAAACGCGGTCACACAGACAGAGAAGAAAATCGAGTAGATTTTATATTACGAGTATGTATAGCTATAGAAGCTCGCGAATTTTAACAATGCTTGTGGGAAATGTAAATCAACGTAAGTAGACATTAGTTTGCATTTAATTGATAAAGTTTGAACATAATGGTGGAACTAAGGTATTGTTAGATCATATCGAGCCTAATATTATCGTGTTGTAACAGCGATTGCGTATTACCAGAGATTAGGTACCTAATAGGTGTTATGTAGGTTTCCCTAATGAGTCGTTTAGGGGTTAAGTTTTCGTTATAGCGATTTCATTGTTAGAATATTAATGCATACTGATTGATATCAAGGTACACACAAGGGACACAAACTTAACTATGTTAATGTAAAACTACTGTCTGTCATCACCTTTTCTTTAAGCCAATAACCCACACTCACAACCCAATGGCGATGTCATCAAAGTTTTACAGACTTCCAGAATTGCATGAGGGAAATTCGACTTCCAGCCACCCAAAATCCAGAAAAATCTACCTCAAATTCAATTTCTCTGGCTTGGCTAAATTAATTAAGGACTTACAACAAGATTATAGGCTAACAAAGTACAGGCCGTACCACAAAAATATGGTCGGCAAGTCGTCAAGCAATTAACTAATTCGTCTGAACACTATTATTTACGCGCGAGGAAAGTTTCTCGTCATAAATTAAGTGCGGACCAAGTTGTTGGTCGTAAATCTAAGTGCTCCGCCCCCCGGCGTGCTTGTCTCTTGTGACAAACCCGCACCCGCCAGTATTCGATAACTACAGTGACTATGGATTAGGGGTTTCTGTACCCACTTAATAAATAATACCAGCCTATTACATACTGCCTCATTGGCCTAGTGACCGCTAGCGCTACTGCTGAGGCCGAGGTCCAGCACCCTAATTACGTAACACACCATCAATCACAATCTGAATCATTTTGAAGCCTATTGCTAATCCATTGCTTCATATTTTCGAAAAATTGTCTGCTCAACAACGTAAATTAATAGTTTAAAAATCACTAGAAAAACACGCTTTTATAAATGCACGTAAAAACAATAAAATAAATTATGGATCGTTCAAGTTGTCTCTATTTCTGGGCTGAAGTGTAAACTATGTGCTTTTAATTATAATATTTGATTGTAAAAGCGTGGGGCGCTGGAACAGGAAAGACTTTCATGTTATCAAATACTTACTAACTTCCTGGCGGAAGCTGCATGAGGTCGCACAAGGGCATAACGTTTATGCCGCCAAAGGGTTACCAAAGGGAACCAAAGATATCTCGTCCACGAACAAGAACTCTACATTTTGCCACTGTTGACGCATTACCCTTATGTACTTAATTTCCTGAAAGAAGAGGCGTTAAAAATGTCGGTGAATGTCGTCTCTCCTCGTTGCTGGCGCATGTTTTGTCTGAGTTCGACAAACTGGTACTTTGAACAGACTGTTTAATGTAGAGCCACCTACTAGTCGTGCTGCAACTCCATGGCAGTTGGAGCGCCAATCTGTGTAACCTGCTTCCCGTAACATAGCTTAACTTGATTTCTCAGCAAGTTATACAAAAAGTCTTTCCTGTTCCAGCACCCTACGCTTTTACAATCAAATATTATAATTAAAAGCACATAGTTTACACTTCAGCCCAGAAATAGAGACAACTTGAACGATCCATAATTTATTTTTTTGTTTTTACGTGCATTTATAAAAGCGTGTTTTTATAGTGTTTTTTGAACTATTAATTTATTTTATACTTTTTGGTCTTTGATAACGAAATATTTTTAAAATTATACATTTATTGTAAGTAGGCGAATGAGTCCGCATCCTCTCCATCTCCGCCAGTGCGTCTGTATTGCATGGTGTTTTATCTGTCAGCTTAGAACAATCTATCTCTTCAATCTGGAGGTTTGTTATAACCTTGAAACCTGATCGTGTTCAAAGTCCATTACGTGGCCTTTCTCACAAGTGCAAACGCGACTATGATACGATATTCCATCATGGAATGCCAGTGCCTATCTTCCGGCTTCATCATCAGACCTTGAAACCTAATCGTGGTCAAAGTTCATTACAAGACTTTTCTAAGAAATCCAAAACAGCTATGATACGATTTTCCATCATGAAGTTCCAGTTCATATCTTCCGGCTCCATCATCAGATCAGTTCGACAATACCATATTATTGTATTGTCATCAGAACTACATACAGCTGCCAATTTTCATTACGCTACGACCCTTGGAAGATGGTTAAATTAGTTACCTTAGATTCCATTACATAGTTACATACAGGTCGACCTAATAAAAGCGTGTTAATAACACAATGAATGCTGTTAAACTGTCAAAATGAAAGCTATTCCTATTGTTAGTGTGTTACGTGTCGGGCAAAGTGTTGTTGTGTTTTTCCATCAGGAATTTCTCTATAGCAGCCCGGAGTCTGGGTTTGGGTCTGGTTGATAGCAATAGGCTTACCCCCTATTACATGGGATTTAAAACATAACTGGCGAAATGTGGGTGTAGGTACTATAGGTACACCTCTGCCTAACCTATCGGCAATTACAGGCGTGATGTTATGTTTTGTTACCAGCCTATTATTGTCCCACTGCAGGGCAAAAGCCTCTTCTCTTACAGTGAAGGCACGCGCATTGACCACTACACTTGTTCAAGTCGGCTTGGGTTCTGTACTTGAAACAAGTGAAGAACTGTCACACTAGCAAAGATGTCTGGGAAACTCTTGAGGGTATTTACCACAGAAAAGGTCCTGCACGAAAGGCAAGTATTTTGAATGGAGTTAATTTCCTAGTGTTTTTAAAGGGCCAATTGTGATAACCCTCGGCTATACGAACATGCACCAACATGCAAGAGATTTGCCAATTTTCATTGACAATCTACTAGGTGGGAAATTTGCAATGTTCCTCGTAGCAGTCAGTTGCAATGTACCTCGTAGCAGTAATTTGCAATGTTCCTCGTAGCAGTCATTTGCAATGTTCCTCGTAGCAGTCATTTGCAATGTTCCTCGTAGCAGTAATTTGCAATGTTCCTCGTAGCAGTCATTTGCAATGTACCTCGTAGCAGTAATTTGCAATGTTCCTCGTAGCAGTAATTTGCAATATTCCTAGTAGCAGTAATTTGCAATGTTCCTCGTAGCAGTAATTTGCAATATTCCTAGTAGCAGTAATTTGCAATGTTCCTCGTAGCAGTAATTTGCAATGTTCCTCGTAGCAGTCATTTGCAAAGTTCTTTGTAGCAGTAATTTGCAATGTCCTCGTAGCAGTAATTTGCAATGTTCCTCGTAGCAGTAATTTGCAATGTACCTCGTAGCAGTAATTTGCAATGTTCCTCGTAGCAGTAATTTTCGTGATGCTTATAATTTGGCGGCAGAAATAGGTACAACGTTGGTATTATAACAATTCCAGCCTATTATTGTTCAACTGCAGCGCAGCGGACTCTTCTCCGACAGAGAAGGCATGAGCATTGATCACCACGCTTGCTCAAGACGGGTCGGGACTTGAGTTTTGTACTTAGTTGGAGTTAATTACTTAGTGTTTTTATGGAGCCAATAGTGGTAACTCTCTGATTTAGGAACATGCCCCACCATGTAAGAGATTTACCGAGTTTCCTTGATAATATTAAAGGTAAAGTTGCAATGTCCTTCGTAGTAGTGATTTTCGTGATGCTTATAATTTATGGCAGAAATAGGAATGGAAAGCTACGTTGGTATAATCATTCCAAAATATCAGTTCTTCGAAGGCCAGTTTGAAAATGTCTACGGGGTAATAAGGCCCCATATCCAAATAACCAAAAGAAACACAAGAGATCTATCTCTCAAGTCGGATATAAAAAAACCATGTGGGATTCCGTCTTCTTGACCCTGGGGCAATACCTTATTACATTTACAAGAATATTATTCAAGGTTTCCTACACGACATTATAATGCCAATGTTATCCTTTAATCCATCGAATAATTATGTATAGTACCCACCAGGTACAAGGTTCGTGTTTTATCCCCGAACATCAGAAGGCATGCTTGCCCGCGGCAGTTACCCTAGCTGTGGCGAACTAAACAAAACAGCCCTGTTATAAAGTCAAGAACTCGGCGAATTCCGTTTCTTATGCTTACGTAACTATCCTGTTATTTATGGAATTGTTCATAAATGTAGCGTTTTGTATCATTCGCTTAGAACTCACAAGGCGAGGCGGTGGTGCTGTTTAATAAGTTTTCATTTGTTGAGGAATTTCATTAGCGCCCGAGTGGAGAGTAAATTGAAAATGTGGAGATAAATTATGAGCAATATTTTAATGTTAATATATAATTGCGTTTATTTGTGTAGCCTCTATTGGAGATCCAATAAATAAATAAAACAATGCTGTTTTCGCAAGCAAGACAAAATGGTGAAAAGCAATTTGAAACAGAGAAAATATGGACACCCAAAACACTGTTAAATGTCCCTTTACCTAAGGGACTTGTTCGGAGTTCAACCACTAAGCTTTAAAATTATGTTCTGGAATTTTCTTGTTGACAAGGACCGACTTGATAGCATTTAAAATAACTAAGATTCAATATGAAGGTTACTCTTTTAGCGTAGAAATGGTGGTGGTGGTGCGCGGTGGAATGGGGGTGGTGGTCGTTATAAGTATTATACAGTACCCAGATTTTTAAAGGCACATCAAATTTTAGAAGGAGACTGTCGTACTGGTATGGTACGGGCAGCAAAAATTGTCGATTAACTCTTCAGATTTTTTAATCTTAACTATTGAGAAATATATCAAACTAAGTCCCACGCCTTTTATGCCCCATAGTGACCTCTGCGCTGCAGCTGCCACCAACAATGCCGTAGAAGTGGCGAAGTTTTCGACCAAAAAAAACGAATTCGCTGTCGTGCCATCAACACGACATAGCAGAAGATTGAGACATATTTGTCTCAATCAAACATTGGTGACATGGTGATGGTTGGTGGTGGTTATATGTTGTGACATTGGTTGGTGTTTGTCTTATTGTGTTGTTGTTGTTGTGTGTTATTTGTGTTGGTGTGTTGTGTGTGTTTTGTTTTGAATATTTTCATAAAAAACTGAACTGATACAAAATGAAAGGAGTGTTAACTCTTAGTTATTTTACATGAAATCCTGAAAAGCAATAATTTTGTATCAATTTGGATATGTAAAAGTAACAGTGTTGTCCCTCAAAAGATTATTGATTTTATTTGAAAATACTACCTGTATCATGAAAAAAAATATTACGTATGGTTTATAAGACATCCAGCTATTATTTTATTAATGCATTACTACCCCAGATATATATATATTTTAAATTAAATAATAAATAAGTAATAGAGAGCTGCCATTTTGTATTGTCCCTCGACAGTCGAGAGATATAATAACGCAATGTTGCGTTATTATATTTGCGTGCAAAAAAACTGGCCCACCTCATGCTCTCTATTTGAGAGACGATATCTCAAAAATATTGATGTATATTTTAATTATTTTATATTGTGTGAAGGTAGGTAAGATAAAGTTTATTTATAAATACCCTATACTTTGATAGAAACAATATTCTTGACAAGATCGACTCGATTCTTCAGATGGTCTCGTCACTCGCTTTTATTTGGAAAAAATGTGTGACTTTTTTTTTGTCACTGAAGTTGATAAAAGCTTAGTTTTGTTTATTACTGTTCGTTTATTCATAATTTAACTTGAATTCTTAACCGACTTAAAAAAAGGAGGTTCTTTATTCGACCCTTATGTTTTTAAGTTCGCGATTTTCTCAAAAACGAATGAATCAGTTTCGATAATTTCTTCACTAACGTAATCTACATACATACAGTAAGATTTTAATACACACTATGTCCTTAAGGTTATTGTTAATTAAACTCGTTGAATTATCTTGTTTCAAATCGAAGAGTAAGGGGTTGATCGATTTTTTTGCACGCAAGTGTACGTTTTCGAGCCGACGGTTTTTTTTAAACATAATTGTAGCAATACTATAAAAAAAAAACAAAATCATTCGGATGGGTTGGAAAGTGTGTTACGCAATTCTAAAAAACTCGAAGTGCCATATTAACCGCGGAGTACCTACATGCTTTTCTCATCCATTCGGTTCAGGTTGTTTCCCGAATTTAAGAGCTATGAATGTCACCCTTATATCTACATAATATGCTAGCTATAAAAAAAGCGAAGTGTTATAAAAAGTAATGGACTGTTAAAACCGTATGTTACTCCTATTTTTCGCGGAAAATTGCATCGAGCTGCCACAATGACATGAGATTGAAGTTATTGGGGAATTCGATTGCATATTGACGATTGATAAATTAATATAATTGTTGTGGACATCTGAATTGACGTCCTGATAATTAATTGCGTGATTTTAATAATGCAAAATACCGGGGAGTAGGCAGGTGTTTAAAAATAACTAATTAAAACCCGAAACCATACCTACTAACTTCTTATATGCAGCTAGATTAAAAATAAATTCAAATACACCCACACCATGAAATCTTTTCCGAACATATTCTTCTTCTTCTTCTTCTTTAGGGTTATGGTTTCCGCACGTAGTCCTTCATGTGGACCATTGTGCGTGAGCCATGGCGGCCATCGGTTGTTATTCCAACCAGCCCACCTCCCTCCAGAAGTTGATGATATCTCCTGGTCTCCTGAGAGCATCTGTGTAGGATATGGGTGCCCCGAGGGTTTGTGACGTAATTTGGGTGACGCCTGTGCATTCAAAGAGCACATGCGCAACGGTTTCCTCAGCCTCCATGCAGGCCCTGCACAGAGGACTGTCCGTTATGCCTATTGTGTGAAAGTGTTTCCGAACATATTTATTTATAACTAGCTTTTGTACGCGGCTCGCCCGTGTGGATGTCGGAAAATATACCCACGGGAACGTACTACTGGGATTAGAACTACCCTATGTGTAAATCCAAGTTATAAACTATCTATGTGCCAAATTGCATCCAAATCCGTTCAGCCGGTTTTGCACCAATTCGGAACATACATCCAGATAAAAACTGAAACAGTCAATATTTTTTTCTAAAAACGTTTTTTTTTTAACTACGTTCCCACACTTGACTTATTTTCGAAAATATTCAGTGTACAGTTTTGGGTTCGTTACTAATTATATATTTTGTTATATATATAATAGAAAATGCTTCACAAGGTTTTTTTTTTTTTTTTTTTAATCTAAATTAAAGGGCTTTGTCGCACATGCGATTATGCCGCCCTGGTTAGCTTAACAAAATCATACTAATCTATCAATCTAATCTATTTAACTTAACCTTAGCATAGCTAGTTTGTAAAGTATTCTAGCTGCATCAGAAAGTGGCTCAGCTAGAACACTATTACAGTAACCTATCTCTCTAATCCTACATTCTAACCTATTTCTGAATTCCTCGTTGCGGACACATTCGGTTAATATGTGATAAACATCATCAACGGAATTAATACAATAATCACAATTAGTCGTTGCTGTTTTTGCCATTAGGTATAAGAACTTATTACATGGAATGTGTCCGGAACGAAGTCTCAGTGCGATAACAGTATCACATCTGTTCAACAGCTGATTATCTATCCACGGTGAGTTTAATGGATGCGGCTGGATCGTTTTGTACCAGATTCCTTTTTCTAGTGATCTTTTATTGAAGTACTCCTTCCAAAGCGAATAACAATCCTGTTTGATATTAGGTATGAAGTTTGTAAAGTAAGGAGAAAAGTTTACAGGAATTCCATCACATATGGCTTGCTTGGCTAGTAAATCAACAATATCGTTGCCTCTTATTCCGATATGGGATGGAATCCATTGAAGAACTACGTGGTTTCCATCACATTGTAATTTCAAAATAATTTTCAAAATAGTGTAGGCTATCGGTGTTCCTCGAAATGTCGAGGTACACCGAGCCAAGTGTTGGAGCGAACTTCTGGAGTCTGTGAGAATGACAATATTGTTCTGGTGTATTGATTCTACATACGATAGAGCCTCTGCGATCGCAATCAGCTCCGCTTCCATTATACACACACTAGCATCAATTCGAAATTTCATTAAATTTCCTTCAGACTCATAAAAGGCGGCCCCCATACCGTCACCGTCCTTAGATCCGTCTGTAAATATTTTAAAATAAGTGGAGTATTCAGAACTAATGTAATCAATAAATAAATTTCTTAAGCTAACAGGATTGTATTGCCTTTTTGGTTTGGTCATAAAACTTACTTCGTGTTTTATAAAATCGTTGCTATCTATACTACTAACCCATGTATTCTGGGAAAACATATCTAATTTAATACTACAGTGAACTTTTAAAGTGTGTAGTGAGTCATGAACCAAGATCAACAGGGGGATTCTTTTGTTTTGCCAATATGAAGAATTATTACACAATGTGGATAGCTCGGAAAGTAAGTTGATACCTCCAGTATTCGCCTGTAAGGCTTTCGTTTTAAGCCAAAATTTGCTAGCCAAGAATCGTCGACGTAGATATAACGGTTGTAGACATAACTCGCTCTCCATCACGTGAATGGGTGTAGTTTTAATAAAACTACCCACTACTCTCATAGCTTGGTTCTGTAATTTATTTAATTTTTCCAAGTGAGTTTTTGCACTGTTGTCGTAGAAAAAGCTTCCATAGTCAATACGGCTTCTAATTAAAGATATATAAAGTTTTCTTAAATATTTCGGGTGCACACCCCAAGTTGAACCGGCTAATACTTTAATAATTTTAATGAATTTAAGGACTCTTTGGCAAACCTCATTGATATGCTTTCCCCACCTGAGAGAACGATCCAACCACACACCAAGATATCGAACGGTGTCAACAACCTCCAACCGATTACATCTAATTGACAAGTTAACCGAAAGTCTCCTATAGCCTCTGCTAAAAATTCAAACTTTACTCTTATTTGGTGATATATTTAGATTTAGGGTATCAAATTGACCACATAAGATATCCAACGCTTCCTGTAACTCAGCGGCTGCTTGATCGGAGTCATGAGAAGTTACATAAAGTACGTAGTCATCAGCGTACTGTGAGATAGATACGGAGCTAGGTATTGCTTTACAAATATGAATGGTCGCAATATTAAATAACAGTGGCGACAAGGGGTCACCTTGTGCCAAGCCCCTTCTGGCAATTCTAGTAACAGTTTTATCCATGCCATTAATTGTTAAATATCTTTCCTTAAGAAACTCCCATAGATATCTACAGTATTGTGCTCCCACTCCAAGTTGGTCCAAGGTTAACAGAAGAGTAGTGACGTCAACGTTATTATATGCGTTATCAATATCAAGGAAACATCCGATCGTAACAAGCTTTTTTGAGAAACTAATTTGTATTTTTGAGGTGAGTAAATTTAAGTTATCTAAACATGAGCGCGCTTTCCTAAAACCTACAGTCTCGTCAGCAAAAAAACCTCCACTTTCTAAATACCACTCAATTCTCTTATTAATAATGGAATGAAATATTTTACATAAACAGGGCATTAATGAAATAGGTCTTATTGCGGAAGCGGAAGTCATATCTCGACCTGGTTTGGGGATTGGTACTATACGGACTTGGCGCCATTGCTCCGGTACGAAATTTAAAGAAAAAAATAAATTATATAGTTGTACCAAAATATTTTTAGCAACGTCCGGAAGATTTTTAATCATCGAAAAGGAAATATCATCACAACCCGGTGCGGTATCTTTAGATTTAACACATTTTTCAAGCTCCGGTCTTGTTATAGCAACTTCCAATATATGATTTTGAGAACAAAAAGTAGGTAATGGGGGGCATGTAAAATCAGGAGCTAAATTATAAAGGACTTGTTCAGCCAACGGCTCGTCGACATGGAATCCAGCTGAACGGTATCCCTTCAACCAGCGCATGCGTCGCCACATATCACTAACCGAAGTGACCTCGTCCACTGAAGAACAAAACTTACGGAATCCGACATTACGAGCACTTCTAGTTAGTTTTTGAGCTTCTCGAGTTTTGTCTTGCAATTTTTGTAAGTTGTCAGGAGATGGATTTTTTCTAAAGTACGTTAAAGCCAATCGTCTTTCCGCCACCGCTTTAGATAATATTGCAGACCAATAAGGTTTCGGTTTAAATTGACCACTGGGATTTTGGTTAAATTTAAAATAAGGGATATTTGCATCAGCGGCTCTGTTGATGATATCTAAAAATAAATTATACGCTTCTTGGGGATTAACAGGTAATGTACAATAAGCTAGTGATTCTTCAATATAGTTACGGTACTCTACCCAGTCGGCTTTTTTAAAGTTTCGTTTTTTAACAATACGTGGTACACTGTTATCCAACGTGTTCAGTTTGATTATCATGTGGTCACTGCCTAAGGACTCATTAGTTATATTCCAATCAAACATTAATGATATGTCTGAAGAAACTATAGATAAATCAGGGGCCGACCTTTGTAAAATTCCATTAACTAGCTTTACGCGAGTCGGCTTCCCATCATTCAAAGTAACGAAATTATGGTCAATTAAGGAGTCAAAAATTTGAGTACCTCTTTGATCTGTTTTCGTGGACCAACTTGAGTGATGACCATTATAATCTCCTAAAATTATAGTTTTAGAGTTAGCTATTGCAAACAGCGAGTCCCAATCATTTTGTGTAGTACGGACATTAGGTGGGCAATAAATTGAAATAATGTTTTTAATGAAAGGACAATTAAAAACTTTGACATACACCATCTCAATACGCGAATTTGAAATAGCAATATGACATTGTTGAGCCTTGATGGATTTATGAGTTAAAATTGCGACACCTCCATATGAGTCAGCTCTGTCGCAGCGAAACACGCTATAATCTTTTACACTAAAATAACAGTCAGAATTCAATCAAGTTTCGCATAATGCAGCAATATGAACTTTTTCTAAAAACAGAATTTGTTCAAAATCTAGTTTTTTGGGTAACACGCTTTGTGAGTTCCATTGCAAAATGTTAATTTTAACAGTCATTATTACCGAAATACTTTGTAAAAGAAGAAAAATCTTTAGGTATTATCTTATTTAGGAAACAAGATATTGCCCACTCCACGCTAATTCGAACAACAGTTATAATTTTGATCTTGAAGGTATCATTTTTCACAAATAAAATATACTTAATTTTATCTATCAGCCATCCAAATGAATTATTGTCTTCCGTATCCTCATTTTTACTTGCGTCCTCTTCCTCAGTTGCGTCTCCCCTGCACGTATTCTCCTGAAAATCCATATAACAATCCTGAGTATGGGAAGCTTCAAATTGGGGCGTTTTCTTTTTATGGTTTTTCTTCTTATTTTTCTTTATTGTTTCTTCTTCTTTCTCCGTCTGTGTTTTGTCAATTTGTGGCACATTTTTAGTTTTTTGTCCGTTTGTGGTATCTCTTTGGATGGACGCTGTTTTTTTACTTGGTACAGGGCATGCTGATTTTAGCACGGATGTAGCTTTCGACTGTAGCACGGGTGACATAGGTGTACCTGTGGTAGGCGCTTGTGTAACTGGGGCTGTCTCATAGGAAGGTGTAAGTGTCGGCCTATTAACGTCTGCCTCGAAGGAGGGTTCGGAAGGAGGTACATACATATCCAATGCTTTTCTATACGAGACATTATGCTCACTCATAATACTACGTATTTTCTTTTCTTTAATATACACTGGGCAAGTTCTATCCAATGCCATGTGATTCTTTGTGCAATTCACACACTTAAAAGTAATTGTTTCACAGTTATCGTGTTTACCTCCGCATTTCGGACATACAATTTTTGTTGTTGGACACATTTTAGCAGAATGACCGTACCTCCAGCACTTGGAGCATTGCGTAACAGAAAGAACGTAAGGTTCTACCAGTATTCTCATTTCGTAAATAAGTACATAAGAGGGCAACGCTGGTCCTTCAAATCCTATTCTCCATGTTTCGCTTTCAGTCCAACTAGTTGCTTCTCTGTCTCTTCGTTGTAGGCGTCTCACATTTACGACCTTGCATGTACTTGATAGACATGAAAGTAGCTCATCCTCAGAAATGTCTAAGTCGATATTTTTAATAACTCCATATGATAAACCAACTTCAAAAGGCCGCTGGAACCACCACCCTAATCCTTTAAAATGTTCTGAGTTCACTAATTTCTCAGCGCTGTCGGCATTATTAAGTTCGATAGTAATTTTGTACGGATTAATATGTTTTACTTTTGTTATATTCATTATTCTTTGCTCCTTAAATAATTTAGCAAGTGCAAATTGTTTAGGAAATTTATCTTTGCATGTGACACGTAGTTCCGTAATCCCTCTTATAAGTCTCGTCCTGGTTTTACTATTCCTAACCTCGTTCCATTCATCGTCTTCTCTTCCTCTTTTCGTAGGTCGCATTCCATCTTTCGACGTCTTAATACCCTCAATCTCAAATAATTGTGTTATGTCTTCTAAATGTGTATTTTCTTCGTCCTCCATAGTAATTGTACTGATTAATTCTTCATTATGATTCTCGTCTGTACTCATTACGCATAGGGTGGAGATTCGCGCGAGCGATGACCGGTTCGGCCGGTCGGCCGACCGATTAGTGCACAATAGATTACGATGTAATTAGCTAATTACCGCAAGAACACGTCTAAGCAGCACCGTACGCGCTTCGACACTGCTTCACAAGGTTAATTTAGCATTCTATGTCACAAACTTCGTACAAACAAATAATGTCTTCAAGAACTAGGAATGAATATGATCCTAATGCCATTATTATTGTACTTATAGGTAATGGTTTTAATGTTAAAAAAGATGTTATCACTGATAAGAGTCACCAAAGTATTGAACTTATATTGTTAGAAAATAAATTTGTGTGCTTTCTTTCCGATAGTTTGAGCATTTGTCAAATAGGCAAAACAACTACATTCACATGTAATTACATACATTTCTTAGTTAGTCACCACAGTGACAAGTTTATATTTTTTGACACCAACATTTTTGTTGATAAGCTAAGGTCGACTATGGATACTGTGTACTTGTACTTCAAATAGCTAGGCTATTTATTTGCTTTTAATATTAACCTAGAAATAGTTTAGTATGTCGAAGTCATCTATTAGATAATTAGTCTAAGGAAAAGTAGGGAGACTTTTCGAGCTGTATGGCTCGGAAACTTATAATAAGTATGTTGCTACTTACTCTAGAACTTTTAAAAACACTTGTAAGACAGCTAAAGCATTATACATAAGCAACAAGTTTTAATCAGCAGACAATACAGTAAAGACTGTTTGAAAAAATATCAATAAATAAACGAACAGGAACAAAAAGCACAATTCTGATTACACACCGGAGACAGCATGTGGTCTCATTTGCGGTAAAACAGAAGTTGCTTAAGAATTTGTAAATTTATTTACCAGTTTCCCATTTAAAACAACTGCAACCTCGCTCCCCCTCGCTTGCCCTCGCTTGCTATTGATTTAGTAAAAGCGAATGTTTCTGCTTGCCGACTGAATTTAACTTTAAGCATGTTATTATTACAGTAATTACAGTAATAAAAGCTTTTAGGCAAATCAAGATCGAATTGATCGAAGATCTTTGGGGAATGTCCATTAAGTCTGTACCTCCATAATAGAGACTATAGTGCCTTACTTAGCCTTAATATTTAATTTGTGTGTGGATCAAGGTGTCTTCCCGGATTTAATGAAATACAGTATGGTAATACCACTTTTCAAATAAGTAAATCAGTAATTCAATTAATTTCAACAGTAAAAATACTAATAATTATAGACCCGTATTCGTGATGCCAGTTTTCAGCAAGGTGTTTGAAATGATAATGCTTAATCAAATGCTCAATCATTTTAACACGAATAAAATCCTTCACGATCAATAGTATGGTTTCACCAAAGGGCGTTGTACAACCGACATCGGTATAACCATATTAGAACACATTTTTAACGCGTGGGAAGAGGGCCAAGACGCAATAGGAATCCTTTGGCACCTCTCCAAGGCATTTGATTGCGTCGATCACGAAACCTTGCTCTTGAAACTTGAGCATTACAGACTTGGAAAACTTGAGCTCAGTTTAGTAAAATCTTATTTAAATAATCGACAACAGCAAGTTCAAATAAATAGTGTGAATTCACTCGGTTTAAAAGTAAAAATGGTTGTTCCACAAGGCTCGATATTGGGTCCTTTCCTCTTTTTAGTCTATATTAATGATCTACTCCATTTATTAATAAATCAACCACAAAGGTTATTTACTGACGATATTTCCTTAGTTTTTAAGGTAGACATGCTACAAAATTTCACGACGTAAATAACGCCCTACTGCAGGTCCAAAATTGGGTCACTGCTAATAATTTAGTATAAAATGGAAAAAACTAAGTGCATCAGATTTTCTTTGCCAAATGTCAAGGGTAGTGATTGTGAGATAGTATGGAATCAAGAGAAACTAGAATTCGTCGATACAACTCTTTCTGGGGATCACGCTCGTCTTAAGGCTCCAATGGGGTCCTCATTTAACATCTCTTGCAGGACTGCTAAGATCAGCAGTTATGCTGTCAGAAAAATCCGTCAATTTATTGATGTAGATTCCGCGAGGGTAGTCTATTTTAGTTACTTTCATAGTATCATGTCTTACGGTATTTTACTTTGGGGACGGGCTGCAGACATCGAGTCTATTTTTATTCTGCAGAAAAGAACCATCAGAGCCATATATAATCTTCGCAGGCGCGATTCTCTAAGGGAACTGTTTAAGGATATTAACATCATGATCATCATCGTTGTCTATGTATATATGAAAGTAACAAAAAGTAAGTATGAACGTAAGAAAAAAATTACATCTTTTTAGTAAAAGAGGTGAAATATCTAATTATAGTACTAGAGATCTATTGTTCAACCAGGTTTCAGACTGGCTAAAGTAGACTCATCTTTCATGGAGTACTGTTTAAAAAGTTACAATAAAATACCTTCCCACATACTTCAACTGAATGAGACGAAATTCAAATTTTGTATAAAACGCACACTATGGAGGCTATATTATAATTACGAGTACATCGGTGATAAAAATACCAATGCTGCTCGTGCTCCACAAATACAACCAATTGATTAACACTTGAATAACTTGAATACTGTTGGTGCTGCTGAAGATTGTATGACTATTTTCGCATTGTATAAACTCAATCTCCTTTGTATTATATACTTGCATAGCACAGGTGTGAGTACTATGTATTAGAGAACTACCATATATCAGGTAATATGTCTTTCATTGACTTAATGTGCCCTGGCGGCTGATAGTGTGTCATGCTCACTCAAATGTCTCGCTGACGGTGGCGCGTGTGTTGGATCATTTAGCTTCCTTCGAAATGGTTGAGCTGAATGGTGCTGATCCATGCGTCATGTTTGTGAACGGGTGGCGTCAGTTGGGACTGGTCTTAGCTGCCACAGCTTATTTTAATGATTTTATTTTTAGACTGTTTTTTTTTGTTTCTGTTTGCTGTAGTCTGGACGCTTTTAACGAGTACGTCTTTATTTACATCGTTCTCACATATAATTATAAGTTCAAAAATGATTATTTAACTAATATTTTTGTAACAATGTAATTTAAATGATTGTCCATGGAGTCTCTTGCCCGTTCTTGTCTATTAGTACCTACTACGCTTTGGAATGGGCGACTAGTTTCATATTTCTGACTGACCGACTCCTTGACAGTTCAAAAGTGCGTGTAAGTTGTTTAATTTAAATCAATGCTTAGAGTTTGCGACTGAAAATAAAATCTTTTAATCAAACCACAGACTCTATTTGATTTAGGTATTGTTTCAATTTATTTAATTTACAAAGGAAACGAATAATATTATGTAAATGTAAACCACCCTTTTGCAACTGGTATCCGATGGAAACTTCTCCAGACGGAATTTTATTGAATAAGATTATGGCCAGAATAACATTGTTTCGTGTTAATCTGAGCTAGAAAAACTAGAAAGGTTTCACTGTTTATATACTCGTATTTTACCAGCTGACCCGACAGAAGTTATCCTGTCCAAATAATAGTCCATACAAAAATTCCATTGAATAAAAGGTCTTCCAGTTTAAAAAAAAAATCCAATCTTCCGGGAAACTTTCCAATTTTTCTTTCCCTAAAAACCTTATTCGGACTATTACAACATTAAAAAAAAGCCAAATCCGCCCTGCCGTTCTCAAGTGATGCGCTTATCAACGAATAGGATTTCATTTTTATTTATACAGGGTGTTTGGCAGAACGTTGAACATACGAAAACGGTGGATAGCCATCTGGGTCATCTGCTACTTAGCCCTTTTTTATAAGGGTCTGGGCCCCTGGATATAATTTTTTTTTTGTTGCTTTTTTCTAATTTCACCACTTTCTTAACTTTCAAGTGTAATTTTTATTAAAAATCGGTAAAACAGGCATTTTTTTTAAATCTTTGTCTTTTTGTAAGTTTGAGGATTCATAACTTTTTTTCTAGCTAACATCTGAATAAAGCAATAATTTTATAAGAATCTGCCAACAGTAAAGACTAAAAAAAAAAAATATGACCTCCTTGACGACGCACAGTGGTTCGAAATCGACGCTCCGTGGACATTGAAATCAAAATTTCTTTAGACGAGAAATAAAAATCGGAATGGCTTTATTTCAGTATTATTTATAATATTTGGTAATATGACAGCTATAGACAGCACCATCTCCGAAAAAAAAAATATTTAATATTTTTTTGTATGAAGAAAAACACAAAAGTCGTTTTTTCTCATAACTTAATAAAACTTAAAGCCTGCGGCTTACATGGGGTGTTGTCCTACATGAGGCGATTCCGAAATGCTATAACACGCACACCCATGCGCGCCGCTTCACTCACAGCAGAGTGTTGAATTTCGAGAAATTCAGTTAGAGATTTTTACGTTGATTTATGTGTGATCTTGAAAATATACAAAGTAATTGACTTTAGTTTGCTAATTTGATTAGTTATAATGAGAAATAATGGAATATACAATATAAAAATACTAAAAAAAACACTCAAATTGAGACTCATTTACAATATAAATAGATTTTGCAATCTTTCTTATAATAATTTAATTCGGTGTTAGTAGATACACAGTTTGACTTCTTAATTAACATTAAAAAAAAAAAGTACAAAAACTTATAACTAATACAGAAAAATACTAAGAATAAGCAATTGTATAATTGAGAAATATATAAAATTTACACAAAAACATCAAACATTAAAATTTTGTCTACTGAGTTTCGTCATCGCTATCAAAGAATTCAAAATCAGAATCCATCATACTTGGCACCTCAACAAATTCAATGTTTTCCTTATCCATGGTATCCGGGTCAATTAAAAGAAGAGACTTCATTTCTTCAGTTAAATCATTTCTACTCTTATTTGTCAGTTTAGGTCGAATGCTTGACAAATATGGGTCTGAGGATACGATGAAACCATTAAAGATGTCATGGTTTGTCGCTCTGCGACAAAATTTCCGCGTATGATGTTCCCTGAGTTTTCTAAAATCTTTGTTTCGGGCCTCAGATGCCTCTTCTGATAGCTTTCCTATAGGCAAAATGTTGAAATGTTTTATTATTTCAGCTCCATGCAGCAGAAGTTTGTGGATACTGGAAGGCATGAAATACCAGCCATACAGTTCCACATACAGCTGCGCAGTTTCGTCGAGATAATTGGCAAACAAATCAATATTAATAGACTGTCCTGATGATACAACACGGAGAATAGTTGCGAATTTTTGGATGAGCTCCTGACTCAATCCAGTGATATTTGCAGTCTTCTCAGGACACTGGAAAAATTTTCTAGCCGTGTTGCCATCATTCGTGGTCCCAGCACCTTTATATAAAAAATACTGATATGAGAACATTATAAGATAAGTTTTATAGTATTACACTAACTAAAAAACCCTTTGATATTATACAAAATAAATAAATCAACTAACCTTGTTTTACGATATCCACCTGGAGTCCCATTTCCTCTCGAAATTTTCGCTGTATCGTCTGTTTGCGACTTTTCAAAGCTGCTTTACTAGCTTCATCTCTGGCTTGCCATTTTTTAAAATCTAATCGGTAAGCGATATGCAGCAGGCATTCCATGGATCTGATCCATGCATGCAAAGTCGACAAACCGTACTTGTAAATATCAGATGATACAGATTTCCTAAAATATGAATAAAAAGGTTAAAAGTGTTTTTCAATAAGAAAAAAATAAAAAAAAATAACATACATTTCCAATATTCAACTTACATGTGAATCTTCTCCAAATCATTCATTTCACTTGGTACAGCTTTACAGATGTCACATGTTTGCATAGAGGTTTGTGACAGGTGAGACGTTATTTTGCCATCTATCATGGTCATTAACATTGAATGTTTAACTTGTATATTATTTTCAATGATAGATGGCTTCAATGCTTTAATTTCAGCATCGATCAAACCCATTTCCTCCTTCATGTCCAACTTATTTTCGCTGACAAACTTGAAATAAATTGGTCTGCAAAGCATTGTAGAAGAAGGTTTTGGGTTTTCCCAGACCAAATCCTCACCACACATCAATTGCAAGGGTACAAAAGAGCTCATAAAAACACTAGAGTCGTCTTCATCTGCATTCATGCATTGCTTGTAGTTGCTTTGATTTGACGCACCATCGAAGCCCCATTTGCAGATTAAGATCAGTTCTTTATCTTGCAAATGGTCCAAGTTTAATGTTTTGGCAAGTCGAGTGACAGTGATGTCCAAAATAGCTTGAAGTTTTACTTTAACTCCTCGTTCGGTCACTTCAATATCGCTCTCAGGAGGATAGCATGCCTTCTTGGCATTTAAAACCGAATAATATGATGGGTACAAATCTACACCACTTTCTTTCGCAGTTTCCCTTAAAGTTATATACTGCCACTTCGACAATTTCAAAGAAATAAATATACCCAACGCTTTCTCTGCTGAATACTTGTTAGTAGTTGTCTTGCCTTTCAAAAAATTCTTGATCTGTGCTGCTTTTTCAGGATGCTCGGTAATATATTTTATTAAATCTTTCACGTCCTCATTCTCCTCACCACATCTCACTGCAGTAGCATATGCAAGTTCCTGAGAGTCGTGCGTTAAAAGTTCTTCTATTCTTCTCTTCTTCTGTTTTTGGCATAATTCTGAGAAAGGTTTTCTTGGGCTCCTTTTTAGTGTTGTAGTGCTAACAGTACATGTAGTTACTTTGGACGTGGATGCACCATCATTTATACCACTAGCACTTGAGGTTGAAGGTTCAACAGTATCAGTAACAGAGTCGATTGATACCAATCCAATTTCTTCACTTTGTACAAATCTGTCTTTAATGAAGTTGGGCCATTTGATCTCTTTTTCTAGCCATGTCTCATACTTCTTGACAAATGTATGCATTGTTCGATTACACGATTTCCAATTTCTATGCAAAACACACATATACACTTGACAAAACTGTTTTAATTTTTTTTGTTCTTCTTCAGACAAATTTGTCGCTTTGGTTAGAAGTGCTTCTAACAAAATACTAGGCTGCGAAAAGCAACTTTTTGTTTTCACAAATATGAATATGTCCAAATTTGTATACAATCCTTCCATGATAATAAGTAAGTACGTAAGCAAGAAGTTAATGTTATAGCGCGAACAGTTGCTGACAAAAACTAATGATTTTGACGATGTTGTCCCTATTTATATAAAAGTACCCTCTTAATCGTATCTTAATTAATAGTAGTTAGTTAAACACTTCGTAAAAATAGCCCTTAACTAATGTATCTTAACTCGTTAACAATATTTGCAACATGCACTAATGAGATGAGACTAAATTACCATCATAAGTTAATTAGCATGCATTAAGCATTGATTTCCTGCTAAACTTGAGATTACGAACAGCTTACATCAAACAATCATTACTATGTAATTATCGTTGCCCATTGGTATGTGCACCTATCCCAAAGATATCAAATAATATAGTATTAAATTCCTTCGAGAAATCCACTGAATTTCTTGAAGTTCATTACTCTGCTCTGAGTGAAGTGGTGAAATAATATATTTCTCAATTATACAATTGCTTATTCTTAGTATTTTTCTGTATTAGTTATAAGTTTTTGTACTTTTTTTTTTTAATGTTAATTAAGAAGTCAAACTGTGTATCTACTAACACCGAATTAAATTATTATAAGAAAGATTGCAAAATCTATTTATATTGTAAATGAGTCTCAATTTGAGTGTTTTTTTTAGTATTTTTATATTGTATATTCCATTATTTCTCATTATAACTAATCAAATTAGCAAACTAAAGTCAATTACTTTGTATATTTTCAAGATCACACATAAATCAACGTAAAAATCTCTAACTGAATTTCTCGAAATTCAACACTCTGCTGTGAGTGAAGCGGCGCGCATGGGTGTGCGTGTTATAGCATTTCGGAATCGCCTCATGTAGGACAACACCCCATGTAAGCCGCAGGCTTTAAGTTTTATTAAGTTATGAGAAAAAACGACTTTTGTGTTTTTCTTCATACAAAAAAATATTAAATATTTTTTTTTTCGGAGATGGTGCTGTCTATAGCTGTCATATTACCAAATATTATAAATAATACTGAAATAAAGCCATTCCGATTTTTATTTCTCGTCTAAAGAAATTTTGATTTCAATGTCCACGGAGCGTCGATTTCGAACCACTGTGCGACGGATCCTTGAACATAGATTAGTAAGGTAGCATAGATAGTCTTCTATTCTGTGCCTGTTACAAAAAGTTACTAAAAGATTATAGTCATGTTTTGTGCCTACTTAAGTACATTACCAAAATAAAAGAAAAAACGCGTAGAAAAAAATAGGAGCTCATCACAAACAATTGCGGTCACATAAAACTGTTTCGAACCTTGGTTATCGTATTAGTCCAGACTCCGGCTGTCCTAAAACAAAATTTTCGTCTAAGGTAATCTGCAATATCCATAATTCTCACAATAATGACGATGTTAAAGTTGAGCTCTATAATTCTTTCAATAAAACTTAAATTTAGGAAAATACTTTCCAAGATATACGGTAAAAGTTTTGAGAGGAAAATTAAACAGGCACCTCTTAAACTGTAAGATCCTGTCTAACTAAAGACTGTTCCCTTGATAGCTTTTTGAAACTCCCCTATTCAGGGGCTAATTTATTATATTTTTAATTTAAATAAAAATGTGGTTAGGCTTTTACGTAGCAAAAACCCATCACAAATTTTCAGGTGGATTAACGAATTTATGAGCGTAATTCGAATGATTTTCATTTTATTTTAGAGCTTTGTTGTCAGAGCTGAAGGTAAATAAAAATAAAACTGAATTTTAAATGAAAGTTTGGGTTGTAATTTATGTTTTTAGCATCGCATATGTTTCTAAAATACGGCTCGTATACGACTTAAAAATAATAGTTTCATATCAGTTTATAATTTTAAAATCTCTCCGCAAGTATACTTATCCTGACGTTTGAAGCTCGACTGGCGCGAACAGGGCTGTCATTTTCGCGCCAATTACGGAGCCATCATGTCTGCAGAAATAATCCGCCAATACCCTACGAGCGTAGCTATGACGTCAATATTCTGTCGTATGTATGCGACGCGGGAAAATGCTACTGTTGAAGTTCAGTATCATGGAAATATCCTTTGGAAATGCCAATTCCAGATGGATGGACTGTTGGCTGTGGGTTGTGTTTCACGACAGAACATTTTACAAGTAACTAGCGACCTGTCCCTGCTTCGCGCGATTTTTGCGACTTATCAAAACATCAAGATTTCTGTATTATATGTAAGTTTAATATTATTGTATTAGATACCACATAAATGATGGTGAAATCCGCTTCAATATCCATTTGTAGTTTAGAAGAACAACACGGACAGACACGAAAAGTGACTTTAATTTATAATATGTTCTTAGAGATTTATCTACAAATTGGGAAGTCTACAGGGTGTTAGGTTGTTCGGAGAAGACGACAAAGGCAGTTTTAAAAATAGAAATAAAAATGATTGCCAGAAAAAAACATCTTTAGACTTGGAGTAGTAAATGAGTATAATAGATTAAAGTAAGGGATATTTTAGGAGAGCGTGCTTTGAAGTTATTATCCAGGAGTGGCGATACTTACCTGTTCGTCAGGACAGTATTCCCTGGGCAGGCAGCCCCCGCAACCGTCTTTTAGACTGATAAATATGAGAGAACATCTATTATTGGAAAAATGTTATTATACTATTGACGAATTCCTTAATGATAAATTGTAAGTTATTCGACATTGATTTTTATTTAATTTTGACATTGTATTATTAAAATATATATATATATATATATATATATATATTTATTATTTTATTATTCCATAGGCTCGCCCCCTATTACATGGGACTTAAACATAACTGGCGAAATGTGGGTGTGCTATAGGTACACCTCTGCCTAACCCTTTGGGGAATACAGGCGTGATGTTATGTATGTATGTGCATTATTATCTTTATTTCCATTCATTATTTATATGTATACTCAATTGTAAATGTTTTGCTTGTTTTTTATTATTTTAATATGTTGATTATTCTTTTTTTAAACAATTACTAATTATGTGAAAGAGTTGTACACCTTTAAGGTAGATTTTTGAGGAACTAAATATTATGTAAATTGTACCAAAAATAACACCAAAAAATGAATTTGAAATTTGAATTTGAAAACGAAGAAGGGCAGAAGGAAATAGGAGGACACAGCTACCAACTCTCTTGAGGTATGTAATAATATATTACTAGATTTTACAACATGGACGAGTGTGTTAGGGGAGGCACCGTGAGGCACGGTTCTTTGCCATAATCACACAGAACTAGAAAATGATAAGGTAAAACATTCCTCCCTCTGCACACAGGTAGTTGTACTGTGCACTGTGCACCAACACAATACCTCCGGGACTGTTGCTTTTAGCAGTCTGTGTGCAAAGCTATTTGGCATTCGGTCACTAGGTATTTGCTAAATGAAATACTGAGTGTCCACCAGTCCGGCAGTCCGGCTTGTTCACGTTTGCGTGTGAACTGAACATCAAATGTGCTAGTTAGAAAGCTTCGATTAAAGCTGTATTTTCACTTTGATATTTTTTATGAAACGAATGTTGCAGTTGCGGTTCTTTTATAAATTTCTTGGCATGCAACGTAAGCCTATATTTTAATTAAAAGTTGAGAATGTGTTCGTGACGTATTTACTTACGTGTTTTTTTTTCTAAACCACAGCTTTTATAAGCTCTGTTAAAGTCTCTACTAGACGCAGATCTCAGGATATTTCCCCAGGGATAAAGTGATTTTGAGGTTGGCGGTTTGGAACAAGCTATTGTCCTGCGCAGTAATTGTGTTCAGTTTTGTAATTAGCTTACGCCTTATCACACACAAGTGATTGGACCGAATAGGTCCTACTGCGAGCGGACTGTGCTGGATATTGTCGACAATAGTAGACACATATCTAATATACGAGCTAATGAATTAGACTTAAATCTCGTTTCCCAGTAGGGCGACGACAATCTGGTCAAATTCAATACTTTGAAAACACAGGCGTGTCTTTTCACTGCCAAAAGGAGCCAGTTCCAGTTATTTCCTACTTTCCGTCGTGCATCTGTACCCGTTAATGACCGCCTAGAGCTTTTGGGCATGGAATTGACGTCTGATCTCAACTTCGGCTCAACCATCGATTCAAAAGCACAGACTGCATTTAAGAAACTGGGCATATTAAATAAGGTGAGCCGATACTTCAAATCTGGACAGCTTTTAAGTCTGTACAAAGCACAGGTTCGTTCCTGTACGGAGTATTGCAGCCACTTATGGGATGGCTCAGCAAAATACCAGCTTGCTGCACTTGTCTTGGTGAAACGCAGAGCAAAAGGCGACGAGACGTTGGTGGCTAGGTTTCACAGCCTGGCTCATCGGCGTAATGTTGCTTGCCTGTCGGTCTTCTACAGCCTGTTCTTTGGAGAGTGTGTGCAGGAGTTCCACGACCTGATCACACCATCGACCTTTTACTACCGGACTACTAGACGTACTGCAGGGTACCATCCGCATTTTGTTGATATCCCAACCAGTCGTACTCAGCGCACCTCCTCCACATTTATTATGCGCACGGCCAAAGTGTGGAACTATCTGCCTGCGTGTGTGTTCCTTTCCACATTTAACCTGTCCGCCTTCAAAGCAAGAGTGAACAGGCCCCTTCTGGGCACGCCATGGGCATTCCATCATAGACCTCATCCATCGCTTTCCATCAGGCGTGATCCAGGTCAAGAGCAGGCACATTCAGCACTAAAAGAAAAAAAATATGTACATTCAGCTAGTAGTTATTAACGATTACGTAATCAGTAGCAATTTCAATATATGTATCTTAGTCCGACACAAAAAGGTACCAGGTATGATCGGGAGTCAATAGCCGACTCCCGGCCACTGTAGACACGGGCTTGCGGACGGCGAGCAATGGGAAGCTCGCCGTCCGGTAAGGACCAGGACCGGGTCGACGGCGCGTTGTGTCCCACGCGCGCCTCAAAGAGATGTCAGCATCATTGACGGGGTCCGATAGGGCCGATGCTTGCCGGGGTCGCAGATTGTTCGGAAGAGTTACCGTGGCCCTGGCGCACAGGCAACTAAAGGAACACGGGTGGGTTTTAGTCAGTAAGAGTCTGACACGCCCTTCCGCTCCGCCCAGAGCGGCAAAAGTCATTTGATGATTACCCACCCAAAAAATAAAGGTATGACTGGTTTTCAAAATAATTCCAATTTTATTAACCACATAGGACGCGAAGGATATCTGACTGCTTTTTTATAATCCACCATTTAATTTGAAGAAAATCGAATGAAAACTGGGAAGGTATTTTGCAGTAAACCGAGTTCAGTGAAGCACTTTTAGATTTTAAGAGGTTCCTTCAATAAGTCTGTAGGAATATTTTCATCTTTATGTGGTCATATACTTTACCCGCATAAGAATTTTACCTGAACGTCTACCGGCTGTAAAGATGTTAGTCATTCAAATATAATAAAGACTGAATCTGTCACTCACTTGGCATCAATAGATTTTAAGTAAAAATGTTTCCTATGATTCGTTGAAGGAAAATATACAATTTTTTTTTTTTTAATATACAGGAAGTTTATTTTAAATATACAGTTTAAAAAAAATGTATATTTCTAATATTTTAATAAAAAACCATGGACCCTGTTTCCGATCCTGGTGAGCTAATATTTTTCTTAGTTTTTAATTTAATATTCCGAACAGTCAGTCTCTCGTTCACCCAACATAATATTAAGGAATACTACTCGTAGTCCTGAAATAATCAGTATCAGTAGAAATAGAGCAAAGTTCCATGTTCTTTTAATTAAACATCTCGGCGTCGGCACTGATTAACTAATGTTGTATACTTCGTAAGCCTTGACGTGAGTACGAGTATATGTGGGGATCTCAGCTAACAATATGTCACCCTCTTTCATGCTATGCGGTGAGATTATTATTATCCTTCTTTTTTGTGTTGAAAATAACATTACCCTTGTTCAATATAATTATGCGCTGGAAATATATTTCTGGAAGCAAATGCGTTACACATTCTTATAGCAAGAAATTCGCTCATGTTATTGAAATGAATAATGGTTTAAAAGATATATTCATTAGCATCATATTCCATCGCCAAAACGCCACAAAATATTGTGTTCTTATGAAGTATTGAGATCCATGGTTTGTCGGCTTCTGTCTACTTCACAATATTATTATCAGTCACACAAAAAATATAATATAGGTATAATTCAAATGAAAAATGAGAGCCCTATCCTACTGCATTACTTTTGTGCCAACCTGTATAAACACAAAATAAAAATAATATGTGTCCATTCAACCTATAAAGATACACATTCCACAACGATAGACGCATAATGACGCATTATAAACATTCCATTTAAACAATAACAATAATAATTAAACAAACCAAGACCGCTACTCTCCCTGAATAATTCGGACATTGTCGAAAACGTCCCAGCTTCCCCTAAATTGCCTTAATTAAGTGCATTCCTTCTAGCGTGGGTTTCACCTATTTCTGTACGCTCTATTCGGAACCCCAGTCACAGAATAGATAGGTACGAAAGGACACTCCAAACAACGAGCAATAAACAATGTATGCACACATAGACGCGTACGTACGGCGCGCGGCGATCTCAAACGAATGCCAGTCGCGAGTGCGCTTGCACTCACTTCTTCTTCGTCGTATCGATGATTCCCTTTTATTCATTTTATATAAGCTTCGACCTGAATCCGGCCACTTCGATAGTGTTAGCGTTGGCTTCGCAAAGGTCTTCCATAGTGCAGGTGTTTTTGCACAGAGGCCATGACAAGCGGTGAATCATCGTTTGTGATGAGGCTCCACAGTCGCACTCTGGCTCATCGGAGTCGGGGGTACTCCGGAGGTATTCCTGACTAAGTTGTACTTGCAGCGACCCACCTGGCTTCTTAGTCGGATAAGAGATTTTCAGGTGGGCCATGGTAGTTGGTGGCCCGCTGGGAAGCTTTTCTGCCGGCTCAACGTATTCAGCTGGAGGGGGATGTTTAAGCAGCCACAGTTTCAATCGTGCCATACTAGAGCTGCCGTCATTTAGTGGGATGGTCGACTTGAGGAAACTGTTACGAATCTTCGGTCTGCAATTGCTGCATGCGAACCGTGTCTCTGTGCGTGTAGTTTCATTTATTACATGGAGTTTATCTTCTGTATCTATCTATTTTGTGCCCTGGTTGACTCGTAAAGTCAATATGTGCGAGGGGAATTGTCCAAAATGGACAATCAGTCAAAAAAGGGACGCAAAAAGCGAAATTAAGGAATTTTATAGCCACTGAAGTTGTTCGTTTTTAATTTCTTTTCAACTACAGGTATTAAAGTTTTAATGTTTCCAGGTGTTTAATGTTTTACTTGAGCATGGGAAACTTTTTTATGCGTTAGGTTAAGAAACTTTTTAATCGGAGTTGAATGGTTACCACAGGTTATCACCGCCTTTGGACAGCTTAAATATCAAGAAAATAGCGCGACTGACTGATTGACTTGGTCATTTCCCCTTGCTTAATGTTGTGCTATCGGTCCCCATATGGGGGCATATGGGGACCGATAGCACAGCATTATGCTGAGTGGAAGCAATTTTCTTTGCTATTCGAGGTAATTTAGCTTTTTGTATGCATGTCTTTCTGTGGCAAATGAACCAATTTTTCTTTCTTTATTTCAATGAGTAGCGTTATTAAAGGAAATGCCAAAATAAAGTTCTGAGGACAGACTTAAATAATACGACGAGTAATAGATGAATTCATTTGAAATCGCGAAATACATACACAAATCTCACAGTGCTATAATGTTACCAACACAACAAGCAATACCAATACCATCCCAAAGCTTAATATATAAATCAATAGCGGTAAACCGACAACCATGCTATATTATAAGGCCATGATTATTCATACTTAAACTTGTTTAAACAAGATCGCGTTGTGTAAACTGACATCACAGACTGTTTACCTTACAGTCAAGATATATAATGTATAACTACATATTGGCTTTTCCTATTCGTATATTATGTTATGTATTTAGTTTGCTGTTACGTAATTATGGGTTCAGGTTTTGGTAAGGTGAATGGTCCTGATCCATGCGTCATGTTCGTGAACGGGCGCCGTCAGTAGGGACAAGTCATCTCTTGGCTGCCAGGGCTTATTTTAATTTTAATTTTTTAATTGTTTTTTTTTTGTTTTTATCTTTTTTATTACGGACGCTTTTAACGTGCACGTCCTTCTACATCGTTCACACATGTATCATTTCAACATGAATGATGTAACCAATTTTTTTTTGTAACTATAGCACTACTTCAACTACCTTCATTTTTCTGACTGACGCCTTGACACTTCAAAAGTGCCTGTAATTGGTTTATTTGAAATAAATGCTTTGAGTTTGAGTTTGAGTTTGCTATTTAACTTTCTCTGCCATCATCTTAATATTAGCAACATTATCATTTTGCCCAATCTCGTCTTCTTTTGGACATAGACCTCCCAAGCATCGTTGCAAAGACTTTAGGGCGGGGCCTATTTAATAAGACGACAGGTGACAGGCAAATATCCGACATTTTGACAACTTTATAAGGTTCTTTCATAAAATTTCTTCTTTATACAGCATCTGTCGTGAAAATATGTCAACTATGGAAAAAAAAACGAATTTCAGTTATATTAAATAGGGCCCAGGTTTCATAACCCCTGTAATATAACCAAGGTATATTAAAAAATAAACCCGATTAAGGGCGAATTTCAACAAACTTTTATACCTAGAATAAGTCTTATCCTGTGTTTTTTTTCCATAGTAGAACTGCCAGACGTCAATTTTATTCCACGGAAAATGATATCTGACTTTGATAAAACAGCCCTTAGTCGCCAATCGATAATATCCTAGCTATTGTGATTGATTACCCTAATAACAACAGACAATAATGACTAACTGATAACACGAGATTCGACGACAGATAATAATATAGTTTTGGGGCAAATCATTTACAACATTATAGCAGCTTTGATGAATAAGGCACCTGTCCCACCGGCCACGAGGAAGCGACTATTTGTCGACTATTTTCTCGCTCAAGAAACGAACAATAGATGTACGTCCTGTGTCAGTAAAAGAGATACATATACAGGGTGGCCCAGAGAGAAATGCACTTTTGATTTCGCGCGCATTTCTAAACGACAAATTGGCGTGGCGCGGGAGCGGTAGCAGTGCGTAGCGCGGGCTTTGTAATTTTTGTCACCATGAATCGTTACACAGGAGAGCAGCGTGCGTTTTGTGTCCGCGCATTTTATGAGAATGCTCGATCATTATGTGACTGTTCGGCGGCTTTACCGTGCTGATATCGAATTGCGGCGCATCAGTGAGTGTCCAAGCACTAATTTAATTAAGCAATGGGTTAAAAGATTCGAAAGAACAGGATCGACGCAAAAAATGCGGCCTCGCGGTCGCCAAAGAGTATCACGGACCGACGAAAACATTCAGCGAGTTCGAGAATCTGTACGCGAATCCACGAATGTCGGAGCGCAAACGTTCATCAACTTTGGGAGTGTCTAGATCGACATTGCAGCGAATTTTACGGATTGATTTGAAATTACATCCTTATAAGATGCAGTTAGTAGAGGGACTAAAGGCAGCAGATTTCGAATCAAGATTGAGATTTGCAAATGAAATACGCGATAAGTTCAATAATTTTAGTAACATCCTATTCTCGGATGAAGCCCATTTTTACCTGAACGGATTTGTAAATAAACAGAACTGTAGGTATTGGGCAGCAGAAAATCCGCGGTTGAAACATCAGAAGCCGATACACTCACCTAAAGTTACAGTTTGGGCCGCAATTGCGAAATGGGGAATCATCGGACCATTTTTTTTTGAGAACAATCATAGTCAAGCGGTGACCGTCAATTCAGAGCACTATACTGCCATGCTGAGAAGTTTTTTGATTCCAAAGCTGCAAGAATCGCGAGGCTATAACAGGAGCACTTGGTTTCAGCAAGATGGGGCTACGTGTCACAAATCAAATGAGAGCATCGAGGTGGTAAGAGATATGTTCCCACAAAAGTTAATTTCACGCAGGTGTGACATCTCCTGGCCACCAAGAAGCCCCGATCTCACTCCAGCAGACTTCTTTTTGTGGGGTTACCTTAAGAGCAGAGTACGCTCTAATAATCCAACAACTCTGCAGCAACTGAAGCTGAACATTCGGCAAGAAATGGAATCCATTTCGAGGATAACTCTAACGAAAGTTTTCCAAGATTTTGATGCCAGATTGGAAGAATGCTGTAACCGTCAAGGATATCACTTGGACGACGTAATTTTTAAAAGGTAAATTTAAGAAATAATTTCATTTAATTGTCTTTAAATTGTATTAAATAAAGTTCTACAAAATTATACAGTTTTTTTTTCCTTGAATTTTCAAAAGTGCATTTCTCTCTGGGCCACCCTGTATTAATAGTTGATCACTGACTGTTCACACTGCCGGCGAGAACTCTCCCTCGATTAGTTTGTTGCAGCGACACGAGCTATCAAAGAAAACACTCGCTCAGTGACTCTCGCTTAGTACCTTCATGCGCACCCAGTCACTTGCTGGTTGTAAGTGATTGGGTTTTAAATTTTTTCGTCATGGGTGTTGTTTTCATGGTTTTCGAGCGACTGTGAATATTTTCAAATGTTTCATCATACTATCTATATCTCCATAACGAATTACATTCGGGAGTTGAAGAAAAGCGTAAGGAACTTCGTTCGTGACGGGGGTCCCCCGACCCTACACCGTTTTTTGTTTTGTTTTAGGACATGCCGTTTTCCTCACGTTGTTTTCCTTCACCAGTTTGAGAGCATTGATGAAATTAAATACATACACAAAGTATAGTGCCTCTGGGTTCAAACTCACGACCTACAAATCTACCTTACCTACTCGTAAGTCGGGTCCGATACCACTGTGCCACCACTGCCACCGGCGGTGGGACAGGTGCTTAATACCAATTATTTACCGTCAAAATCGTAGATATTTAATACCAAAATGATACAAACGTCGACCTAGTTTAAGAGCGAGAAGGCAAACACTGCATAACTCAGCTGCCAAAATATTAAACTCCTAGGCTTTGTTCCAAGACATATGTTCAAGACAAGTAAACATAGAGCAGTAATGTGCCTTATAGGCAACAGCTGCCAGCCTTGATTAAGACATAAATATGCAGCAACGGTACAAAACATGACTATGCCCCGCATGAACAAACCCCATTTTGCCATAGTTCTCGTTTATATGTCCATTTTGAATTTTATTAATATTTCGCCCCAAACACGTTGTTGGAGATGACTTGCGTTAACAAAATGGCGGAAGGTTAGTTTAGGTAATATTAGGGAAGCAAACTTAATAGATTGCAAGTGTGCTCGGGTTTGTTAAAGGTGCTTCACTTGTTATGTAAAATATAATGCTTATGGAATGTAATAAGGCAATTGGGGTCGCGTTACACTGAAATTAATGAAGTTGATTACTGGAACTATTGAATGGTCTAGCAGTCAAACGTAATCGTAAATACGCGGAAAACTGGGATTGCGATAATGCAGAAAAGTGTTTCGAAAGTTGCTTTAGGAAAATAGTGTGATTTGATTATATCAATCAAAGTCACTGCAAAGACGGTAAAAGTTTCATTATTAGGTTGCGGAAAAAGTCTTTTCGCATTATAGTATGTATGAACTTGTAATAAAATCTCTTTGGCTATACTGTTTGTATCTGGCTGGTTTTGGTATCATTGAAAGTTTAAATTTTAAAGAACATAATTCCAAATTCAAATTAGGAAAATGTGTGATTTTCATTTGTTTTTCGTACTGTCAAGATGAGTGAATCTAATGAAGAAATTCGATACATTTTAAAATTTTACTACAAAAAAGGTAAAAATGCAACGCAAGCCGTGAAAAAAAATTGCGATGTTTATGTACCTAGCGCAGTGTCTGTGAGAGTAGCACAAACTTGGTTTAAGCGTTTTCAATCCGGAAATTTTGATGTCAAAGATGCACGTCGCTCTGGTCACCCTATTACGGATAAAATGGATGCCATTTTTGAAAAAGTGGAGCAAGATCGGCGGCATATCCGTAGTTACGACGTAGCTGAAGAACTGAGAATTGACCACAAAACAGTTTTGGCACATTTGAAAAAAACTGGGTACACAAAAAAGCTCGATATTTGGGTACCTCACGAGCTTACTGAAAGAAACCTAATAAACCGTGTACCTACTTATTTGTGATTATGTGAGTGTACTCAGTTTTGGCACATTTGAAAAAAATTGGGTACACAAAAAAGCTCGATATTTGGGTACCTCACGAGCTCACTGAAAGAAACCTAATGAACCGTGTACTCATTGGTGATTCTTTATTACGACGTAATGAAACCGAACCATTTTTGAAGAAGCTGATAACTGGTGATGAAAAGTGGATCACGTACGACAAGAACGTGCGAAAAAGGTCGTGGTCAAAGGCCGGTCAGGCTTCACAGACTGGCGAAACCCGGGTTAACTCGCAACAGGGTGATGCTGTGTGTGTGGTGGGATTGGAAGGGCATTATTCATTATGAGATGTTACAACCAGGCAGGACCATCGATTCTGAACTCTGCTGCGAACAACTGATGTGATTAAAGCAAGAAGTTGAGAGGAAGCGGCCGGAATTAATCAACAGAAGGGGTGTGGTTTTTCATCATGATAACGCTAGACCTCACACATCTTTAGCCACTCAGCAAAAATTAAGAGAGTTTGGCTGGGAGGTGTTAATGCATCCGTCGTATAGTCCTGGCCTTGCACCTTCAGATTTCCACCTGTTTCGGTATCTTCAGCATTCTTTAGGCAGTGTCAGGATAACATTACGAGAGGACTGCCAAAACCACTTCTCGCGGTATTTTGATCAGAAGTCCCAAAAGTTATATAGCAATGGGATCATGTCCCTACCTACAAGATGGCAAAAAGTTATCGAACAAAATGGTACCTACATACTTTAGTTAAATGTAAATAAACTATACTATTTTTTTATTTTTTTTTTCTTAAAAAATGTGAAGAAACTTTTTCCCCAACCTTTTACACCCAACCGTTTACACAATCTCATCTGATGTCATTTACCATCACACATTTTTTGTTTTTTTGATGTTTGGAGTACATGCATCTTCATTGTAAAAACATCGTTATATTATTGAGACCATTACTTTCAGACCAAAGCATATGTTATCGTATTATACATAGTTGTCGTAGTATATTAAGTATAATTATGTAGAAGTTTGTTTAAGGTCACACTGACCAATTTATTTGTTGTTGCCATTTCACTTATTGGTTGTCCCTATGTTTAAATACTTTATGATTGACTTTGTTAGTTCCATCAAATTATTTTGTTAAGAATATACCAATACATTAATTTACTTATGAAATTATATTTTTGTGAAGGCATATTAAAATTCTTAGTTTAAAAGTGTTTGTTTTGTATTAATAGTTCAGTTTATTTTATCTGTTGCAATATTCATGTTAGATTGGTAGTAAGGGTAGACAACTGTAATTTGAAATGTTTTATAAGATTGCGTAACTTTATTTTTGCTCTCTTTTTGTACGTGTCGCTGGACTGGTAACATTTTTTTTTTTTACAAAAAATCTTTTTTACAAAAAAACAACCGACTTCCAAAAAAAACACTAAAAGACGTGAAAAATAACTTTTATTTCGGAAGTCGGTGCCTTTGGTTTTGTATTTTCGTTTTTGGCCACCTACTTCCGAAATAAAAGTTATTTTTCACGTCTTTTAGTGTTTTTTTTGGAAGTCGGTTGTTTTTTGTAAAAAAGTTTTTATTTTTCACTTTTTAGTTGCGGTACCTACCTCAAACAAATTCGTATTCCACTAATTGGTATGTAAATAACAGTGACAGAAAATTATCAACACAATATCATCAATATAAACTAAGTGGAAAAAATATGCAGTATTAAGGATAACTCAAAAACTACTGGTCAGACCTTGAAATGGGACTACATGTGAAGCTACACCTATCAAATAAAAAAAAAAACATCCAAATCGGTTCACCCAGAAAAAAGCTCTGAGCTAACACACATAAAAAAAAAACATACAGACGAATTGAGAACCTCCTCCTTTTTGTGAAGGCGGTTAATAAAAACTTGTAAGTCATTGATTATATTATTTATCATCAATCTTCTTCTCAACACCTGTATCACATGAAATAAATTTCCAAATTCAATCGACTGTGTTCTGCCTAACACGATTGACAGAGCCAGTCTTTGCAGGGGATGTTCTAGCAGAATATCTATGTATATGTCCGGAGACTATTGTTTGTTGGCAGTAGCTGTATCTCTGCACCTTGACTAGAATTTAACAATAGAGTAAGCTCATATTTCAGTAAGGGTATGAATTTTGTAACATAATATCATGCCTGTATTCCCCAAAGGATTAAGCAGAGGTGTACCTTATAGTAAACCCACATTTTGCCAGCTATGCTTAAGTCCTATGTAATAGGGACGAGCCTATTGCATCTTTGTAAGGTCTGTTATAAGTGTGGTTGTGACAAGGTCGAAGGTTCTGTGTTCCAGTCAGTAGATCTAATGCTGTTATAGTAATTTTTTATTCGTGACGAGAAAAATAATGTTTTCGTGGTTTTAGAAATAAAAAGCTATTGTTAAATGATCAAACTCAAACTCAAAGCATTTATTGCAATTAAACCATTTTCTGACACTTACGATTTATCAATTGTTGCCCATTCCAAAGCATAGTAACCACTAGTAGTTATATCTAAATGAACGTAAAAGAAGCAAAAGGAGTATGTAAGGACCGTAGATCGTTCTGTAGTTTCTGCCAACCCCCATGGGAAGAAATATTGAGTTTATGGCTGTGTGTATGTAGTTATAACTATTTATAGTTTTAAAACAGATATCGTAGTTTCAAATTAATAAAAGCCACATGTAATCCCATTTATAGAAAGCACGACAATACGTTGAACGAATAGACACATAAGCAGTATTAACTGTTTCTCGTCCAAACAAGTTAATACTTTGAGCAAGTTAAACTTAATTGACTGAAAGGGGTTGCTTAAGTACGTTCGTAAACGTTCTCACCACAATCTCTTTAAGTTTTTATTTTAAGTTATTTGTATAGGTTGCTTTATAAGACGCATGGAATGGGTTGAAATAGAAGATGTCGGTATTTTCTTAACTGTTAGGCTGCGTTTCCACTTAAGAAGAGCGAGGATGAGTAGCGAAGGATGTGTGTGAAACTATCCAATAACATCGCTTCATTCTTAGGGTTCCGTACCCAAAGGGTAAAACGGGACCCTATTACTAAGACTCTACTGTCCGTCCGTCTGTCCGTCTGTCAGGCTGTATCTCATGAACCATGATAGTTAGACAGTTGAAATTTTCCCATTTTTTTTATTTATTTTTGTTGCCGCTATAACAACAGATTCTAAAAAACAGAATAAAATAAATATTTAAGGGGGCTCCCATACAACAAACGTGATTTTTTGCCGTTTTTATATATAATGGTACGGAACCCTTCGTGCGCGAGTCCGACTCGCAGTTGGGTGGTTTTTTATAGCTTGAGCTAAGCTAGCTCTGTTTTTGCTTAGTTGTACGCACATTCGTCGCTCCGCATTCTCGCTAATCCTTTGTGAAAACGCATCCTTAGAGTTGTTGGTCTATTAGTCGGTAGTGCTACTCCTGAGTATGAGGTCGTGGGTTCGATTCCAAGGTCGGGCAAAGTGTTATTAGGTTTTTCTATCGGGAATTCCGGAGCAGACCGGAGTCTGGATTTGTGCCCGGTTGATGGCACTAGGCCCCTATTATATGGAACTTGAATATAACTGGTGAAATGTGGGGGTACTATGGGTACACCTCTGCCAGACACTTCGGGGATAACAGGCGTGATGTTAAAAAACGTTTTTTACAAAAAATTAAACCGACGACAAAAGAAACTGAAAAGCAAAAAATAAATCTTTCAGTCTAAGCTCTTAAATTAATGTAAATTACAAATTTTGAGTCGGCGCCAAACAATCACCGCAGATCGATTAACGACGATCAATCAAGCTGCCATAAGTTTTCATGGCGCCTTGTATGTTTGGCGCCGACTCAAAATTTGTAATTTACATTAATTTAAGAGCTTGGTTAGACTGAAAGATTTATTTTTTGCTTTTCAGTTTCTTTTTTCGTCGGTTTAATTTTTTGTAAAAAAGTTTTTTATTTTTCGCTTTTCAGTTTCCTTTTCAAATAAATTAACTTATTTATTTATTTAGGACTACCAACAATGGCTTACACAACAGATATCTTTAAAAAAATATGAAATTAAAACTTAGTACAGTGGATTAATTAGGTACTTTAAGGTAAACACCACATTACCCAAATTAAATTATATTAATTGACAACTTGGGTACATGACAAGTTTTCAAGCAATCTTAATACCGGGGAAAAATATGCTAGATTCAAAAGTCATCATAAAGGTTTCATAACAAATCAGACAAACAGTCAAGAATTTTAGATTTCAGCTTAGGGAATCAAAGTGTAAATCGATTAGATCGCTATTACATAGTAAAACCTTGCAAAACCTAGCATATAGACAGTTATATGCTATACAGATTTTCTCTGTGGAGGACAAAGAGTAGTAACAGGTCTACGCGGAATTCATGACGGACGGAGCACGCAAGATATTGAGTGCGAGCAGTGGAGGTCAGTCGATAATTCCTTTAAGAAATTTACATACAAACAATGCGTCCTTTAAACATCTTCGTTCTTCTAAAGTGTTGAAGAAATTCAAGCTATTTTATTACAAGAAGATGTCTTTTTAGCTATGCCAACAGAAACAGCTAGATGCCAATCAAAGCGTTTTTGAACGTGTTCTAGACGCAAACTATTCGTAGCATAGTGCGGCCGCCACATTATATTACACTATTCTGTTACATATCAACTACAAAGTGTAAAGTACACTGTCTTATGACAAAAACCCAACATCTTGGACGCTTTTTTGGGGCTTGTATTTAAACGCTTACCAGAAAAGTGCCTATTTTACTACCAACAAATTCGAAATACCTGCCAGAATGGATAAATGCTCACCAAATTGTGTTTCATAAAGTATTGTAGAAATGAACCTATTTTCCTTTTTATTCTATGCCATAAAGATTTATAAACGTCTTTTAATTTCTTACTACCTACCAAGATAGCTCGACGGAGCCCCGCTTAGCGTGGCTCCTATTTCTGTAACCAACCAAACCTCGGCGTACCCCTGACGTCGGTCGGCGTGGGTTAGGGTTAATATGCAGGTCGACGGAGCCCCGCTTCGCGGGGCTCCTATTTCTGTCTAAAGGGTTTAAAGGAACCTAACCAACCGAACCTCGGGGAGCCCCTGATGTCGACCTTCTATGGTTAGATTTGGTGAGCATTTATCCATTTTGGTAGGCAATAAGAATATAAATACAACACGTACAATTATTCTGATGAGTAATGATATTTATTTTGGAACTTAAGGCGTTGTTCTTTAGGCACCTCGGTATAGAGAGGGTTTATTTTATTTGAAGTTAACATATTTTACTTTGGTACTTAGTCTTAGAGTGATATTTTGTATAACTGTTTGTGGTACGTACTTGTAATAATGAGTGTTCATATCCTGTATGAGTTTATATTTGAGTGCTAGTTTTTGATGGATGACTTTTGCTACCTGATTGTGTCTATGTATATAGTCTGTTTTAATGTTATTATTATTATTACTTTGCCTTTAATTATAAGATTATTTGTTCCTGTTAATTTAACGTAGTAACACTTCATTGAGTTCAAATACATTTCTTTATTTTTGCACCATTCATCATCATCATTATCAGCCTATATTCGTCCACTACTGGACGTAAGCCTCTCCTAGTGAACGCCATTGAGCCCGATCCTTGGCTCTCATCATCCAGTCTCTGCCAGCCGCATTTCGCAAGTCGACAGTCCACCTGGCCGGCGGGCGCCCCGCACTACGTTTGCCTAAACGCGTTCTCTACTCTTGAACTTCTACGAGAGATGTGACCAGCCCAAAGCAGCTTCAGCTTGCTTAGTCTTTGAGCTATGTCGATTACCTTGGTTCTCTGGTAGATAACGTCGTTTTGGATTTTATCCTTCAGAAAGACTCCAAGCATAGCTCTCTCCATTGCTCGCTGAGTGACTTTAAACTTATGGACCAGTCTCACCGTGAATGTCGACGTTTCTACTCCGTAAGTCGTAACCAGTAGGACACACGCGTTGAAGACTGTCGTCTTTAGGCACTGCGGTATAGACGACGAGAAGAACTGATGAAGTTTACCAAATGCTGCCCATCCCAGCTGAATCCTACTATCGGCTTCCCTCTCAAAATTGAGTTGGGCCTATAGTTTTTATGTTGAAATTGTTATCCCATTTATGTATAGTCACCATCTTTCCCACTTTCCATTTTATAGGGAATATGCCAGAAGTTAAGGATTTGCTGTTTATAGCTGTAACAAATATTATCTTTATTAATTTATAAGCTTTTGAATGTTTTGCGTATGCTCTCACTGCTAATATTTAGAACTTCCCTCGACTGCCTTCCGTACCCAACATCACACCCTCTATGACAGTCATACTCCAGCTAGGCTTAAAGTTCTCATCAAGATGAATGAAATAAGCCCAAACACGATCTAACTGCTGTCAGCTGTCGAGGAGCCCTCTCGACTGTCTTCCGTCTCCATCATCAGATGATCTTCAGGTCTCTTTTTTTTGAAGCATCATTAGAACTACGTATATGTGCCAAGTTTCAACAGAATCGGTTCACAAGGGAACATTCTGTAGGTGAAAAATCATTTAACCCCTATTTTTCTACCCTCAGGGATGGATTTCGTTTTTCAATTTTAAATGGGACCAACTTTAGGGTATACTCTTTCCATTAAAGAAAGAATCATCAAAATCGGACTACTCTGTAAAAAGTTATGCGTGGTCATACATAAAAAATATATATATATATATATATATATATACGGGTCGACTTGAGAACCTCCTCCTTTTTTTTTCGTCGGTTAAAAAACCAAAATAAGGCTTTTAAGATCTCTCCAAAATCAATTAAAATAAATGGATGTGCAGAAAAGATAAAATGTTTAGTGACTTAAGTAATAGTGGAAATATTAATAAAAACTATCGCTTTCCTAACGATTCTCATAAAATGAGAATGGGTTTGATTAAAAGTGAACATATTCTATCCACCTAAATGACTTATTTTTAATACCAATTCGGTTGAAGAGGTTATTGGACAGAGCTGCAAACGGAATTGAATATGGCGTACTTTTATTTCAGGTTATTTATTAACAAAATATAAGCTCAATTTGATAAAAACGTTCTTACTAAAGCCAATTTTCATATCTGAATTTTTCTATTCTGCTCAATTGCTGAAATAAAACAGCAAATAGACGAAATAAAAAGGTTACCACTTACCATACAAAAACAAAAAATATTTGCTTTGCGATTCCAATATCTCATTCCCTACTGTATAAAATTGATTATTTTACTTTGTTAGAAACAACTGAAAATATCTAAAAAGCAAATTAAAAAGCGATCTGTAGAAATTTAATAACACAAGCCATTTGAATATTCAACGAGAAGGAACGACGGATTATTCAGGAAATGCTCGATATAATCCATTCTGTAGAAAATTGGTTTACAAATTGTTTGTGCACAGCCCCACCGGCCGAGCGCATTGGAACTCTAGGGCTTGTGTCGCGAGTAATCCCACGATATTGTTTAATATCCTACCGCGTACGTAAAGTCGGGAAAATCGCATTCAAAACTCGAAGAGTAATTCTGGACTTTTGAAATCTATAATACCATAAGAGTTAATCTTTATGTTCTTTCAAGTGTTTGCTTTTACATTTGGACATCTTTTGTTTTTGGATTTCTCGTAAGGAATTCTTATAATTTTTCATTTATTATACATACTTTGTGTACAATCATCAATTCATACCCACCTTTGATGTTGATAGTGCGTGCGATTGGTTTTCCGACAATACACATACCATATCATCACGCTAGTATTCCGCGAAGAGTTAGGCAGAGCTGCACCTACGATACACCCATATTTCGCCAGTTATGTTTAAGTTCCATGTAACAGGGGGCGAGCCTATTGCCATCAACCGAGCACAAATCAGCAATCTTAATTTCTGGACTCTTTTCCTAATAAACATGGTTTTGATGTTTCAGACTTTACCTTATTATATGTGATGTGAAATCGAAAATAATGATGCATTGTTCTGAAATGAGAGGATTGTAATTATGACTTAAAAACTATATCATCACGTTATCGATGGTCTAGTGGTTGCAAATATTACTACTGAGCATGAGGTCCTGGGTTCCATTCCCAGGTCGAGCAAAATGTTATTGGGTTTTTCTATAAGGAATTTCTCAGTAGCAGCTCGGAGTCTGGGATTGTGCCCGGTTGACAGCTAAAAGATCCCTCCTAGCGAAATGTGGATGGTCTATAGGTGCACCTCTGCCTAACTGTTCGGGGATTACAAGCATGATATTATGTAAAAACCATATCAAAGCCCGTCCTTATTTATTTGTAATCGAACATTTTAATCGCGCGACCTTTTCAGAATTTCATCCGTTTTTTTGCAGATTATGTTATACAAAGTGTGTCCGCGTTAATTAAAAGTTCTGTTTTCGATTAAAATAATATTCAGGCGTCGACGACAAAGGTTCGTTAAAAATGCATGTTTTTAATCTGCCATGTGAAAATATTATTTTTGTTTCTGCGCCGCATTGCTGGTCAATAGCGTGGCGTTACAGTTTTTTGTCGATGCATGCCTTTTTTATCTGTTGTAATTATAAGATACGTTTGAATTACTGGTTTCTGTTATTTTAATTCGTAGTATTATCAACAATATGCGTAAATGACGACGTGTCTCGTGGCGAAATGTGGGTGTACTATAGGTACACCCACATTTCGCCAGGTGATGTAATGTTATGTTATGTAATGTAATGTAATGTAATATTTTGTAATGTTATGTTATGAAATGTTATGTTATGTAATTCGTAGGATTGTGATAACTGAGTAGATATTGATTTGTGTTTTCTTTTGCTCTTCTTTTATTCCATCGTTTGGATTATGGATGTACCCTTTTTCATGCATAATGTATCAGACAAAAGACTTAAAATATCGAATTTATTTTGCTTCAAAGTTATTTAACTCCAAAACTCGATACAATGGCTCCAAGCCTCATTACTTATTCTTATACATATATTCAGATTCCCGATTCATTCTGAAAGTTATACTTGAACACAGCAATACAAATAAATCTTCATTGTACAATGTAAACCTGTGTTGGAACTCGAAATTCATCCGTTGGATGTTTGTATGTGTGTGTGTGGTGTAAGCATACCGAAGCTTTGTCTAAGTACATGTGCATGTGAGAACAGAAGTGTAGCTTAGCACGTCAGAAACGATGAAAAGTTTAAATTACATTTAACTTAGTGGAACGTATTTGGTGTCGTTGTAGCAGTCGTGGTGTTCATGACAAGACTTGCTAGCGGCACGTCGGGTACGAACTAATTACGTGTAAAAATTATTGAAAACTTTTTCTTCTGAGAAATAGGGAGCATAAACTAAATACAACATCTGCCTGTATTTTGCCAGAAGGTTAGGCAGAGGTAAGATGACGGGACGAAATCGATGGACTTCTTAAAAACCGAAAAGAAATGGAAGTAATAAAGGAATGAATTTGCTCTGATGAGGGACAGAATAAGCTAGCGAAAAGAAAAGGTTAGAAACTTGTGTCGTTGGAAATAAACGTCACCTATGAAGCTACGACTACTCGTAGCTGATTCGTAGCATCGTGCTACGACGCTACGGCGTAGGCGGATATTTCGGTTTATTGCAAAATGAGTAGATTCCTACTGAAAATCAATCTGATAGTTTTTAATAATACGCGAGTACGCTATGGAAGGTCGATGGTTTGGATTGTTAAAATTAAGTATAGAATTATCAGAATCGTTTGTTAATATGCCAAACGATAAAACTGATTCCAATATTTAGTATCAAGTTTGCGTTTGGGTAGCTGCCCAAATGTATCTGGCACTGATACTATTAACCACTATGTTGTGTTTTGTTTTAAATTTATTCAGAGTTTAATGTTTTATTTTTTATAGGAATGGAATGTTTTCTGATTCCCTGATTGGAGTTGAGGGAAAAATGTGCTAGGGCATGAAAATTATGCTGTACTTGTTCTGGCAATTTTTAAGCTAGTTTCTCTATAAAAAAATTGTAAGCAGATGTACGATAAGTTTATTGGGCTGGGGCCAGACCGTTATCAACCAGATATCCATACTTCTGTATTATACAAAACACGTCCCGGAATTAACGCACACCACCAAACACCCCAATTGGAATATTATTTTATAATAATAATACATACATACACTGTATTTTTACTATTATGTATAAAACATTGTTTAATTATGAAATTAATTATACTGATTTTGGGGAGGAAATTGTGGTCACATTACAAATTTACACACGCACACAGACGCACACGTATAAGGGTCTAGTACGCTAGACCCTTATACGTGTACCAAAATGGACGAAGTACCTACTACGGTAGGTACTTCGTCCATTTTGGTTTGTTTTGACTGTACAGCGGAAGTGTGACTGTAATTTACGTAGTTTTAATTATTTTTGCATTAAAAATTTACTTGTATTAAAAATGACAGAAATCGATTCAGTAAACGACTCGGAACAAATTACTTTCATAATGTGCATTATAAATGCGGAAGTAAGAATGTCTGTCATCTTTAACGTCTAAACCATTGAATCGCGCTCATTATAAAATTTGATCCATGATACAAAGCCTTTGGCCTTCTCCAGGTCCCAGAGTAGGTACCTGTCAGTCATTTAGTAGTAAGTTTCCAAATGAAATCAGTACATTGTTTGTTGCGTCTGCGACCTAACGACTTCATCGTGTACTATGTCGTTTTTCCTTAAAATTGACATGTTTATCTACATCTAGCGCCTATGAAACTTCTCCGGGCTTAAAAACTATGTTAGCCACAAAATTTGGCAAAAGCGATACTTTACAATATTCCTACTATTATTAATCTAAAATCTGAGATACATTTCTTTTGCGCTGGGCCTGTGGCAATTTTGACGGAACTCCTTTCATAATAAGCGTTTTTTTTTTATATAATACGAAATACGTGCAGCAGCTAGTTCTTAATATCTGTAAAGAACTACAAAGTAAAAGAGGGATCATTTTACATGACTGCGCTCAGTAATCGTTCCTAGATAACGTTATTAGTAATGCAACTTTGAACTAACAAACCTATACCGTCATCTACTTACCTACTTGTCAGTAGTGTTATAAACAGCTGGTAAATTGTATATGTAGTAGGTATATCGCTATCATTGTATATGCCATGTCCTCTTCAAGTAGTAATTTCCTCTTGGCTTAAGACACAACAGTATGTGTCAATCATCATGTTGAATGCTTGATAGTCGGATGTTTCCGGCCGCTTTGTGATGCACCTTGCAAGTCATGTCCGTATGACAGACGGTGGAATTAGAGTAGGTGTACAGCATTATGCTTATGGTAAGAGATAAGGCATGAAAGGAGAAGTAGAAACTGTAGTGTTATAATGTACAGTTGAATTCGAGTATCATTCAAAAGACTGGCACGCCATTTGCAAGCGAATTCACTTGTTTTTAAAAAGGTGAAACTTCGCGATGGATTTTCGATGATTCATCAAAACGATCAAAACAGAAAGTTTAGAGAATAAAGATTGTGAGTGATAAAAATAGGAAGTTGTCCCATTGTATTTTCGTAGCTAGAGTCTAAAAAAAAATAAGTTTAAACTTTTAATTTTGTTTAAAGTGATGCTATATTGGACGTGTACGTTATTGCTCTTGTTTGGAAATCTATTAATGGATGAATTTAATGGAGAGAGAACAAATAAAACAGCATAAGAAAGACGACGACATAATTCTGAGAAATTTTCAATTTCATTTAGTTTGTTCAATTTGTTTCCAACAACTGACTTCAATTCGTTCTCAATAGTTTGGTGTACTACTAAATTCAGATGAACTATGTCCAATAGTAGACCGCAAATCGGCTTTCGGTGGTCTTTCTTCTTACACGAGCAATTCTCGGATTGTTCATGCAGTGTTTAAAGGATTAATCAGTCAGCAAGATTTGTTTGTATGTTGGTCTTGGTTGTACTTAAGTGTTGTCACTAGAAGAGGCTCTTTTTATGCACTTCCTGCTTATTTAAAAGACAGTAGTAAGGGACAAGGAACATTATCACTCGGTCAGTGCACTTGAAACGAAGTCTCATCGTAAAAGCTAGCTTGCTGTGGCAACCAGTGGAGGTACAGGAATCGTCAGATGCTGATAAGAGCCTGACTGCAACTGATAGTGCAGGAATCGCAAGACGATGTGAATGCTCTGAGCATCAGGTGGCACGCTGCAGTAACGTCTTCGCTTGTTGGTTGCTAGGCCCCGTTCACTACCTCGAGCGATGCGACTTGTTTCCGTCCGTGGCTCAGCAAGTCCCGTTGCTGTGACTCGTGGCTTGCTTTAAACAAATTCTTTCGTTTGTTTTCTCCGCAGTCACTGTCGCAAGACACATGCCGCTTGAGAATACAGCTCGTTACCACGGGGTTAGATTAATACTTCTGATATGCCTGTCTCCTGCCCCAGTCTCATGTATCGTGTGGCGGCTGCCGGCCGGCTCGCGCTAAGTATACGCTTGGGATTCTTGGCACCATACCACTGATGTGTTTACGTGCAGCACTCCTTTTATATTAATCGCCGTTTTACTAATACTTACGAGCACCTGTTATTTCGCTGGGAATTCGGGAGCGGTTTAGTTGTGTTTCATTTTTCACTTGTGCGGCATTGTAGTTCTATTTTTATAGGTACCGCCATCATAACTTGCGCGTGTATTGTGTTAACGCGATAGAAAAATACGCATAGTGCAGCATAAACAACCAAGTAGTACATTGTTTACTAACACTGTTGTCTGATAAATAAATACATTTGTCATGCAGCAGGACAGCTTTAAACAAGGTTTTATTTTATTTTTTATTCATCCCAAACTGCTGAATAAAAACAACTTTTCGATTAAAGATAAAGAACTATGAGACCATCACAAATAAACCTGGCTTTTAATTTTAAATGTAAGATCAAAAGTTCCACAAGTACTATCAGAAACTCAAGACTTTCAAAGCATGATAAAGCTGTTAGCCATACTTTTCTAAACATAAAACTTAATGGCCGCTTAAACAAACCCAGATTAAGCACGCACAGATTTAATCAATTCGTTAACTGCGTATTCGGCCCTTGATAATCAGAAAGGATCCAAATCGTAGAAATTTAATTTAGCTAACAACTCGAACATTTTAATACTCATTGCATTCACGGATATCCGACATATTTAACACAATTATTTATGCTAGACATTTGAAACTTTCTGGTTCTGACAAGTGCCAAGTTGGAAGCTTGCACTTACCGTTTAGTTAATTAAAAGTCAGTTAAGTACAAAAACAGTCCAAATGAAGGTAAACTGGGAGCAGGCTACGGTTAGACAAATTGTGTTCCGTGTAAAGTTGGCAACTAGTCGACTGGGCGGATGGCTTGTAATAAATTAGAAGATAAGTTTTTTGACGATCTTCAGAGTTTAAGGCAGCAACAAGTTTTGAAGTCGTAGCATTCTGTTGAGTGGTACCTAATATGTAACATTATTGTTTTGAAAAGCCAGTCACACGATAAGTTTTTGTAATACTAGCATATAACACTTAAGAAGACACCAACTAAACTCAAGGGATTACCGATGCGAAGCCTACTCTAAAGTGAAGATTTCAACGTTGACTCTAACGACCAAAAGTAGAAAATTTTACCGATATGGGCCGGTAATATAACAGACACAGCATATTATCAAACAGTATTTGAAAGCCAATCCTTTAAATGTGTTAGACTACAGAAATAACGGTGAATATTTTACAATAAACTAATACTACTTCTATTAAAATTCTTCCGAAAACGATATGATTATCGCTACAACAAACTCCCCAGTGCCAATATTATGTATACGACAAGTATGTACTCGTATAAACAGTCACCAGCTCCATATACGAAGCTAGCAGGTGTAATCACATTCCATCACACACGTGGTCTCATTATTTACCACCAGGAATTGCGGTCCCGAGTAATATTGCCGTGATTTTGCGAGGCTAACGGATTGATTTTGAGCGGTGATATTAAGCAGGTTATTTGATATTTTAAAACGTAAAATATAAATAAAGTCATATAAACTTACACCAAAATTTCTGAATACAGTTGCTTTACAATTAATTTCCCTGATTTTATACTTATCATCATCATCCATAGCCCGACTTCACCCACTGCTGAGCATAGGCCTCCCTTTTCTTGTGCCAATCTGGGAATTGGCACAAGAAGCGTGGGCACTCCTGTGCCAGCCTCGTCCAGGTTTTACCCGCGATGGTAACATTGTCATCTGCTCATCTCGCCACCGCACGGCCGACGCTTCGTCTTCCAGTCCTACCTTAACAGAAGCATCAGAAAGGCTTTGAAGCATTTTCTGCAGTTCATTGATGTTTTCTGCGAACAGCACCAGGTTATCTGCAAATCTTAACTGGGACAGGTACGCACCATTGATGTTAATCAATGGTGCGTACCTGTCCCACTTAAGATTAACACCGCAATGGTCCCAATCTAAACGTTTCACTATGTCTTCTAGGACTGCTGTAAAAAGTTTCTATGAAATGGTGTCGTCCTGTCTCACTCCCCGTTTGATCGGTTCGGGCTTAGATAGGGTATGCATGTATATCTGTAGAGTGGCCGAAATGTATAGTTCCCACACCACATCCACGTAACGGGAATCGATGTGGCAGCGATGGAGCACGTGGAACATGGTCCAAGGCCTTCTCGTAATCGACGAAAGTCAGGTACAGGGGCCAGTTATACTCTTGGCACTTCTCCATCAGTTGCTTTACCATGTAGATATGGTCGATGGACTAATATCCGCTGCGGAAGCCGGCCTGCTCAACGGTAGTTGGTTAATTTTGAAATGTCACATTTTTTAAGAATGATGGTGACTAAGTCGTTCTTCCATTGTTCTGGGGTACAGACATCATACATAACCCTATTAAAAAGTTCCACGAGGACCTCGCCACCTGCTCATAGCAGTTCAACGGTGATTCCATCTTCACCAGGAGACTTATCTTTTCTGTACGTCGCGTTGGGTTTTTATAACCTCAAATGGTATAATAGGTGGTAAGATTTCCGTAGTTTGATGTTCAATGGGGGGTGCTGTAGGATCGTATTCGAGGATATTTGTTCTGCAGATTGAGATGCATATATTTCCTCGTAGAACTTCTCAACAATTGATACAAGCCGAGTCCGGTCCGTCACCATGTTATCATTGTCATCTCTGAGCTTACTCTGAGCAAGTTTTATATATGTTTATGACGGAGAAAGTACATCTCTCTCGTCATCATCAGCCATATTTTAACTACTGTGGGCGTACTATGGGAAGTGTTGGTTACTGCGCAATAGAAAAACTGTTTGAAGTTCAAATCAAATTATAATTTACGAACAAATTCACACTAATGAATCACACACTGTAGGTACACGACACAACTATACAGAACGCGCGACAGTGTCTAAACGTGTTCACTGCTTGACTGCCACCGGCAAACTGCTTTAAGTCTGGTCGAGCATTATGTTGTAAACTCTGTCGAGTGCCGTCTGGTGGCGCTGGCGTCCCGATTAGTCAACTCAAACGATTGATTTAATGTATTGCCGACATCTATGATTTTATTGTATTAGTGTTATACTGTCAGAAATGCTTCCATATTTACTTTTTTATCTATTGCAGTGAGACTTCACATTAACCCCTAAAAGTTAAACATCGATCATTTACATATTATATTAATCAATTAATGTTGGCAGAGGCAGAATGATGTGTAAAGTAACTACGTTTAGCGTTAATTGTATTTAGTCATTAGTAGTGCAAGCGGACCTAAATGTGGAAATAATATGCTACGTTACAAAAACTTATCCACAGGATATTGTTCAAATAAATACCAAAAAGTTGTTATTTAATCAGTCAAGCGCCATGGATTTTAGCGGGCGGAAGGGTGGTAAGCCGCACGAAAACCAAATAAAATGTTTCCGGACTCGGCTTTCATAAGTTGATTTTTGTTGACTGACAGCCTCTAGAGGAAAAATCATGTTGTGTAAAACTTTTAGCTACAGCTTGTATTCGTGACGTCAGAGTGTATGCTTGGATAAACACGTGATTGCTCGTGAATGTTCTTGTTTATATAAGAGGGAAATTTCACTTTATGAGTGTACGGTGGCTTTAGATATGTATGCAGCTTATTTATTTATTTAAATGACAATTATAACACCTTCACATAATCATATCCAAGGCGATGTGGTTAGCCATAATGTCTAAGTAATAATAATAATAATACTTTACGATAATAAAATGACTCTTAAGCATAATTACAAAGAATTATATACTCACTAATATAACAATCGTTATATTAGTAAGTATAACCGAATCTGTACATAGATATGTGCATCTGTGTGTTTTCACAGGTATTAATTAGAAATACTAGCTTAGTACTCGTATTGAGTTTACTCAAATATTAAAATATCTATGTGCATCGTAAAGCAGTCTAAATGTCAACTATAATCGAGATGGAAGGAAAAATATAATAACATGATAAACCATTTTAATATGGATTCATTTTTTAATTCGAAATTCATATTAGAGCAAATCTGCCTATAAGTCAAGTAAAGTCACTTACATATATAGAACACAACACACACATAAAAGAAGTCATTTAGTTCCAAAATGTATAATAAAACCATAGATGTGCTGCACAATCAAAATTAACTCTTCTTCGATCGCTATCAAAGTTTCTCCCAAAAATGTTAAATTTAAAGGCTTTACTCCCCCGAGCCTCAAAACGGGTATGATCCAAAAATTATAACTTTCGCGGGGTTACTTAATATCCCTCCATCAGCTTATCTACCGATCTCCGCCATTGTTATCGTACCTTCCTCAAAGTTTCAAGTTTGTCCGTTCTATCGGCCTATAGGGAAAGTTCGCCACAAAAGGTGTTGTCTCCAACGAAAATTAAGTTTTTTTTCCCGCATATTGATTAGAAAATTAAAAAATATCCCCCAACAGGTCGGTACTAGGGTAGTACGGAACTCGTTATCTCGAGGAGGTAAATCGGCTTGCGGTACGTGGTAGGCGACCGACGATAACAAAGTTTTTCCGTTAAACCTTGCAATTTATAACTGCCTGGTACATATTCTTACTCTCGCTAACAACTTCTGTATGGAAGCGTACGATATACGAGTTTTAATAAGGAATATGTTTATGTTAATACATTATTAACATTGAGAATGGTGTTTGTCCGTTAAATATTATTTTAGTATTATGCTTGATAACATTCGAAACGGAAAAAAGGGGTAGTTATAAACCCACTAAAGGTAGACTATCCAATTTGAACATAGATAAATAGTGTCTAATTTTATCTATGGCCAATATGGCCATAAATCATTAGCTATTTATACATTTTGGCCGATAACAATTGAACGGATATTAGTTCAATACATTTTATTGTTCAAATGGTTTAGGCTTTATTTAAAATGGCCGATAAAATTTAACTGTTACAGCCACTATTGAGCGATTCAAAACTATTTACATTACCAGTAGGTACTGAAATAAAATATTTTCTGACATGAATATAAATCTCATATTTAATTTCATACTAGCGTCTGCCCGCGACTTCGTCCGCGTGGAAGTCGTAAGACACTGTACAATTTACTTAAGTTACAGCCACAAAATTTGATTCAAATTTCCTGTATTCTCCGTTTGTAGTTTTGGTCGCAGTAGCCAAAATACGAAGAGAGTCAGGACTGGTGACGCGGGAGCAAGCCACGCGACGTACAGTTCGTGTGAGAAGCAGCTCGTCTTGAGGTCGACGCCCGCAGCCTTCAGTAGTAACTTCCCATTGCTTGCGATTTATTTCGTTTTTAGTGAATGAATGAACGTCTGTTTTCCTGTATATTATATACTACCTAATGGCACCACACTGATACACTGACTGATGCTTTTTAACAGATTATTCCTAACGAACAGCTATCACTAAAAAATTAAAAACTTTTTTACAAAAAAACAACCGACTTCCAAAAAAAAAACACAAAAAAACGTGAAAAATACTTTTAATTTCGGAAGTCGGTGTCTTTGGTTTTGTATTTCCGTTTTTGGCCATCGACTTCCGAAATTAAAGTTATTTTTCACGTCTTTTAGTGTTTTTTTTTTGGAAGTCGGTTGTTTTTTTGTAAAAAAGTTTTTATTTTTCACTTTTTAGTTGCGGTACCTACCCCACACAAATTCGTATACCACTACTTGATGTGTAAATAGCAGTGACAGGAAATTATTAACACATCAACCATATAAACTAAGTGGAAAAATTATGCAGTATTAAGGATAACTCAAAAACTACTGGTCAGACCTTGATCAAATTTAAATGGGACCACATGTGAAGCACCAGCTATCAAATAAAAAAAGAATCATCCAAATCGGTTCATCCAGAAAAAAGTTCTGAGCTAAAACACATTAAAAAAAAAACATACTTAAGAATTGAGAACCTCCTCCTTTTTGTGAAGTCGGTTAATAATATTACAGTAGATTGTGAACACACAGGATTGCTCATTATCGGTCACCTAACCATATGTATTTATTTTTATTATAACCAAAGATGACAAAAGAGGCCTAAATTTTATGTTTTTCTATGTACGTTTTACGAACTGTCGTAATATAATAGTATAGAAAAAATTTAGAAAAGGAATCACAAACAATATCAATTGTTGGGAATCGAACATAGGTTTGCAAAGCAGTCATCGAACCGTTAAGCTATTTGCTTTGTTGAAAGTTGACTAAAATAGCAGTTTTTATATTAGGTCATGATCGACTGCTTGGCTCCGTGAATGTATAGCGGAATGATAATCATTTAAAAGAATAAATTTGTAACTTTCTGAAATATTCTATTCCTATTCAGCCCAGTGAAGTAATGGAATAATGCGAATGTTGTCAATCACGGGTATATCGTGTTCTCTCTCATCTCAATCTCATTTCCTACGAAATGTATGGGCAGGTTTTTGCGATTACTGACTTTTCTAGTACTCAAACCTCAGTTCAATGAGGTTATATAATACTAGAGGAGCAACGTCGTACTAAAAAAATCTGTAAAACGTAACCACTTACGAGTTTAAAGTCGTAGCTTTGAAACGGATACTAGTTATGTCAATCTGTGAAAAGAATCTATGTTTGTCTCATTTCTTCTATCGTCAAACTAATTACATTGGAATGAGACAAGACATTATTATCGGAAAAACGGCCAGAGTTGCCAATGATCAACATAATTTCCCCAGTATGAATTAACGCATTTATTGAATCAATTACTATATAGACTGGTTGTATTATGGAACTAAAATAGATTAAAGATTTTAAGAAACTGACAAGGATTAGGTAAATATAGGAAGAAGAAAAACAAATGCGTAAACGTAAATATTTCAAAACTAGATATTAAGATCGTGTCAAATTACTTTTGTGTAAAATGGAGTAATATTATTTCTATGCACAATCATTTATACAATATATACGTACTGTACAATATATCTGTTTAAACCAAACAGACTTTAATAATAATAATTTAGACTTCCAGGAACATACATTCGTCGTTCACTAAACTCCCAACAGTATGGCAAATTCAAAATCATTTTTACAGGTAACACTGATGGTAAATACAATGTTTGATAAATTTATTTCGTGTCTTAATGTTTTTTTGGATAATTTGAATAAATTTGAGCAAACTTATTTATAAAATGAAACACCAATTGCTTTATTGATCTTTTCAGACCGTGTCAAACAAATATTAATAATATATTTCACTATTTTGTAATTTTTTTGCGCTAAGCAATCGCTCACTTGACGTCAAGCTGACGACTGAAGTCAGATATGCTTGCGGACATATACGACGTGGCATCGCTTCGGCGCCGTACACTGCTGATCTAGTCCTATATAACATCATTGCCTCAGTTGGTCCTATAAAGTTATTTGACAATAATGTAAGAAACAGGCAAAATTGGCATCAAAAAATGTTGTGAAAATTGCCCATTTTCTAACTTACTGGTTATTTTTTCAAAATCTGTGAATGCAAAATGTTAAGAACAGTCTTCTAATACCTTTTTTTGTAGCGACCACGATGACGGTACCTGCCCTTATGGCCCCATCTCAAAAATCCACCCTGTCTATGTCACGAATGACCGCTTAGCTCCATAAAGGTATATAGCGTGATGATAATCATTTAAAAGATTAAATCTGTAACTATGTTCAATATTTTGGCTCGTCTTTTTACCATTGTTGGTAAACTATAGAATAATACGAACAAATTGCAATATTGAGATAATTTACAGGCTATAGACTGACCTGAGGGCCTAGACAAATGGCATTCGCTTCGGAGCGATTCTATTTCTACAATCGCTATCGTTTTCGCTAATGATTCCAAAAACTAGTGATAACGCTCGTCAAAAAGTGTTCCTTGGCTATGCATCTCTGTGGAAGTACCTAATCTTTCGACGGTGTCGATTCATTTCATAATCGAATGTTGTTAACATTGTCTAGCTAATTTTTATTCGTTGACCTATGATCACGTGACATTTCGATAGCTTATGTCAACCCCATACATTTTAACTTTTCTACTAGCGTCATCGCTAATCGAATGTTACTTTGTCTAGGCCCTCTGGCTTATACGGAATATCTATGCAAAACTTGAACAAAATCAATCTGGTAGATTTGCGTGATAATGGAACATATATTCAGAAAACAGATCAACAGATAAAAATTCTAAAAATTATATCTTCGGCATTAGAATCGTTCCCAGACCTCGGAAAAATAACTTAATAAAAAAAAACAACTTACAGTTTTGACTTCGCTACGTTTTTATTATATTATATATAGATGGCCGTTTAGTAAAGAGAAGAAAGATTTACATTCTGTATAATATGATACCATGAAACAAAGTTAGTTTCCATGTTTTTATAGAATATAACTTATGTCATTATACAATACTATTTTACCACAAGTATTACCAAATAAAAATGCTTCTGTAAAGTAGAACCCATAACAGGGCCAAGAAAATGATCTAGAACATTTTAAATCCCAGGAGAAATCGGTAAACCTGTAAACCAGGGTAAATTATTAAAGTTTAACATCCGTGAGTATACGGTTAAACAGTTCATAGAAATCGGTCGATAGCAATAATTAGCTGTACGGTCTTAGCTTAGTTCGAGTGCAGCTAAGAAGCAAGAAGTTTGCTAAAACTTGTTGTATTGCAAATTGCCTTAGCTAATGCAATTCGCTTCAAAATGCTGGGGAACTAGAACTTTTTAATTATTACTTTATTAATTCGATTGTTCATTTATTTAAGCTTTAATTTAGGTGATAGGTTTAATAAACAACCAAATTAGTGTTGATTTTCTTTTTTACAAATGGACAAAAAAGAAAAAGATAACAAGATGAATGCTGATGAACGAAAAACTGGTTTGACTACTTTGACGTTTCAAATGTCAATTTTTGCAGTGAGCATAGACAAAGGAGAGTTAGAACTTTCTGTTCCAATGGGGATAAAAACTGCCTCTTGCTCACTTCAGATGTCGCTGCCCTCCAACGTCCAAGAATTTGACAGTTAGCTGTCACTATCCATATTTTTTTTGTACGCTACTTCTTGTAAGCATACTTAATTAATATTCCCCGGGGCGCAGCTGTTGACTGTAAAAACACGGGGACCCATGTATTTGCTAAAGATGAAGATAAAAACTGTGGGAGAAAGCTCTCCGAAAAAAATTGGAACCCGATGTCTCGTCGAGATTGTGCTATTCTTTTTAAACCTGAAGACTTAAGGCAGAAATTCGTAAACAGGTGATGCTCCAAAGAGAACTAAGTAAATTTTTATTACCTACAGGTACGTGTGGTACGTATTACGCAAATTAGAGTAAAGGTGTGCGTGTTTATATTATCATATTTGATCAGTGCTAGAATTAACATCTCTAAAGTTTTTCAGTCAGGAATATCATCCTCGAGTTGGTTTTCAACTCCGATTAGGTTATTTATGTCGTACGCCTCCTATCTTCAACAAAAAAATTACTTCAATTTAACTAACACAAGATAACCAATAAATTATAAAACGTGTAGGTATATAGGTATGAGGAACAGGTTGTAAAGTTCACTCATACCTCCATAGAAAAGGGAGGGTCCTCCGACCAGACGGGTGTTGTTTCTGGTGGGCAACTGCCCGACGATTGACGACGGGACGTTGCATGTATATATGCTAGTTGCGCGGAAAACTCTGCTTGCGCGATGCAGAATTTTGCGTGACGTCAGTATGATGCCTAGCTCGCATGTGGCGTTTGTAGAATGCTGTTTTTTTATCAGTGGTACGCGCTTCCCTTTTCCTTACCTCGTCTTTTAATAGTGCTACACACCAATTTTCATACATATTTTTCTAGTTTTCGTTTAATTTGTGATCGACCTAAAAGTAAACATAAACAAAACAATGGCGATTTGTAGATTTTGAACTGTGCTGCCACCTATGCCGCGCTTTCAGTTTTAACCCCTATTTCAAAACGATCTCGGTACAAATTAGCTGTCCGGCGAGAAAGGGCTTGGAAATCTGCGGGAAAAATGAAATTAAATGAATGTCAAGATGCGTTCCGGGTGAGTGGCAAAGGCACTCTTGTATTCAGGGTTTCCACATTAGGACGGTCCGTAATTATGGTCGACTGGCGAACTTCTAAATATCAGTTCACTGACGAAATTAGAACGTAGGTATTATGCCATGTTTTTTTTTTGGTTAAATTAACGTACATCCATTTTTTTTTTAAATAGCATTTGGATTGACAAAGCTTCATAAAAATCCTTTTTGCAATTCGCATGTTAACAGCTCTTTACTACGTTATGACTTTTACGTCGTTAGTCAAAAATGTTCATCTGCATTTGTCGGCCACAATAGTTCCGTGTGTGTGATTTACAGAGCAATCAAAACATGGAGTTGTGGAAAACACTCGGTTGGTTGTCCCATAAAACAATATTGTTGTTGCTGAGCGCCGCAACCGCATTAACATTCAATGGAGTTGTCCGCAACCGCTGAAACTTTAATATATCGGACTGAATACGTAATAAAATCAAATAGGAAACACCTGGAAAGTAATAAAAGAGAAGATTGTATGTTTCAGGAAATGAGCCGATTGAGGGAAACGAGTTGCGGTCGGTAGTGAGTATAGAAAGCGCTTCATTATTTGGAACACGACTCTAATTGTTATTAGGTTGCGTACATACGGCTCGTAGTTAGCGGTTGACTGTTAGCGATGCGTACTATTTCATTAGTGGCGTTTACAGTTAATCGGTGTAGCAATCACAAATGTAGTGGCAAATATATAGTTGATCTCCAAATCGTCGAGCGAATGATTCGTTGCGTATCGAATGAAACAAAGTGCTCGCGTTGTTCCACTCAGCGTGTTCTCAATTAGCTGATCTAATCTATTTAATCTGAGCTCTGACGCTCTGGGTAAGCTTTGTTTTAGTGCTAAATTGCATACGAGGCATTGTCATAGCCACTTTCACGGAACCTGTTACCGTACTCTTGTTTGGCAACATAATATTACGAATCAAGAAAAAAGAAAAAAAACGTGTTTCTGAATTTACCTTGTCTTGTCACACACTTCTTTTGCTCTTACATTGGGCAACACAAAGAACAGGTAAATATATTTGATGTATGTGTGAGTTTTCCTTGTTCCTAAGAGAATCGGGCCCTGACTGAACGACATTTGACCGCACAAAATTCGGTCACTGCCACGTGTTCCTCTGAAAGTTAATATCTCAATATGTGACGACACATTAGACACGCATAAGTGATATTAATACGCCCTTTGTCCTCTAACAAAGGCGGCATTCAATTTGTCTTATTTTCTTCCACTCCTCAACGGATTGATATAAACGCTCCGCCCTGTAAAGGTCTTTGTTTTAATTTAGTTGTAAAAACGAAGACGATGTTTTTTTGTCAACTCGCTGCAGGCAAAATTGAAAATCGTATTTTTCTTTTTGAGTTGCATATTCTATTTTCAATATTGTGTAAAAAGCTTTGCTGGCAGCTTCGTCAGAGTCAATTTGAATGGGAGCAGATTTAAGAATGAGTTGATGTAAAGATTAATGAAATTCGTAAAACAAATTACGTTGGAATATCGAATGTAGTTTTTTCGAATGCACAAATATTTTATTTTGTTGTCTCAACTCAACAAATCATAAAATTCGATTCCAGATTATGTTATGTTACGATTTTGCGAAAACTAGGATTATTTGTTTTGGTCTGTTTTCAATTTATTATCTCTTGAAAGCTACAGATTATCCTTCAAATAATAATCCCTTGATCGCATCTGGCGGCGGTCGCGAGATGTTATATTTATGTACTAGTTTCTTTTATTAAAGCTAGGTGACACGTAAGAGGGATTAGCAGATAAACGATACTTGCTTGTAGTAATCTTCTACATATTTTGTATAAAAATAGTTGTTACCGTACATTTATTCATGGTGTTAAGTCATATTACGCAGCTTTGTCACATAATTCACGGCGATATCCGTTTTCAATATTGAGGAATGAGTCCATTATTGATTATGGCACAATCTGCCCTTGATATTCGATTTCATAATACTTTTCCAACAACAATACGAGTCAAGTTTTGTTACAAGGTAACAGGGTTGTCAAAGCACTATTATCGAATCTCATAGCCCGTCTAACTTGAAAGTACTTCGGGGAAGTTTTGAGGCTGTCATTGGCAACCATATCAGCGTTACGATGAACGTCCAAACACATAGAGTTCACACTTGACACGGGTGTGACGTCATAAGCTCGGGTTGTTTGCGCCGAAATTAATTACCTATTGATCAGCGTAACGAAATTATTAAGATTTAATATTGGGTCGGGTATGTATGGTTGAATGGGCTTGCGGAATTGAAGTATTGAATGGTGGTTTGTGAGGGAACTATTTACCTTCAGAGGCGGAGGTTAATTATTTTACTTCTTCGGCCATTCATGGTGAAGACTTTGATTTAGATTCAAAGGGAAGGATCAAAAATAAAATAAAAGAATACGAATTTGCTAGAAGTTACTTCGTGAAACTGAAATAGCTCAGCGGTAATATCTAAGTGAACTATGTTTATTTATGTTTTTTTAGTGGACGTAGCATCTAAATATCAGCAACATGAGCAAGCTTTATCTTATTACTAGCTTCTGCCCACGGCTTCGCCCGCGTGGATGTCGGAAATTATCCCACGGGAACGTGCTACCGGGACACAAAGTGGCCTATGACCTTCCCCGAGATGCCATCTATCTCCTTGCGAAATTTTATCGAAATCTGTTCAGTGTTTTAGGCGTGAAAGGTAACATACAGACAGAGTTACTTTCGAATTTATAATTATGTTATGGATTTCTGACTATCATTGAACACATTTAATGATAACATCTTAGAGCAACACATAATTATCACAGCTTCATCGCATCAGCGCTCACACACAGTGCTCACAGAGAGATCTAACGAAAGATACTCACAAAACAGGCCTTATCTAGGCGAGATAATACATCTGTATAATAGACGTACACATTATACAGTCAGGCCATCTGAGCAATTAATTAAACAGTAACTATCTAATAGGACTCAAGCTAATTGGAGCTTCGGCTTTCAATTTTGATTTATTACTAATTGGGTATGTTTAGGTGGCAATTTTGTAAGATACTAATGACCCACTTTATCAATTGAATCGTTTCATGAGTTAAAGCGTGAAAAGTGAGCTCCTGTTATATGCCAATTTCACCAATGAAACGGAATGCGATCAACACATCTAAACTGCGTTCATGAGCTGTCAATGTCAATATTCCATAAAAAGTATGACATTGACAGCTCCTGAACCCGTTTTAGATGGTTGATCGCATTCAGTTTCATTGGTGAAATCCACCCTAACTGAAAACCCGGCTTTACTCCGCGTTATTTATTGGATTTGCTGTTTGGAGTTTCAATGTGTTTACTTTTGTCTACTTAGTTCTTGTTAGGGACTTATTAGTCCGACCTATGTTGTAGTTTTTTAGGTAGGCAACACCAAAACGTGCCAAGTGGGTGTCGGCCCACGTTTTGGGTTGGTACTGTTCGTAGGAACTACTATTGTTTAATTAAAACAAAGATAATATGGAACAATGTTAGGTCGAAATCACATTCAGGAAGGAAAATACATATGTAGGTACATTTTAAGAAAACTAATGTGCGGTTTTTTAATTTGTAACGCGATGATATTATCGCGGATGTCCATGTCCACGTCACGGCAACGCAATAACACAGGGAAGTAAAATATATGGAAATATATGAAGACGCTTTTAGATTTCCGTTCACGATATGTCGTGCACGTATTTCCACACAATTTATGCACGTCGACTTGGACTTCCACGATAATATTGTCACGTTAACATTATATAGCTCCTTATACAGTTACAAAACTTTAAAAAGACTGGGTAAATAAAGGACTGGGTAAATAAGAGACTGGGTATATAAAAGACTGGGTAAATAATAGACTGGGTATATAAAAGACTGGGTAAATATAGATACGACACAATTTTCCACAAACAAAAATACTGTGGGGCGGTTAAAACGTTTACGATGTTAGTGTTTTTTCATGTTTCTAGTTTAATCTAGCTTCTTAGCCGTCAGCCCAAATTGTTTTAATAAGCGGCAGAGAATAGTTATTTACGTTCGCTCCTTTTCTACTTTTATATTTAAATTGAACTGCAGTAGGTTGATAGTGGAAAATCTATGGTAAATGATTATTGTTTTATGTTATAAGTGTTTTGTTTAACAATTTTTACAAATATTATTTTGTGAATCTTCTGTACTGACTGAGCCTGCTTTAGAGGCCTGTTTTCTCAGGTGAGGTAAAATTGTAGGCTGATTATGTAAATCTAGCATGATTATAAATTTCAGAATACGCAAAAAACCTTTTTTATTTTTATTATTATTTATTGTTGAACATAGGTAAAGTAAGATGTTACAATATAGTTATGCATGTAGGTCTGCTATGTCTTACCATTGAGGCATACAAAATTTATAATACGTTACAGATAAGAACAATTAAACACTAAGTAATATAAAAAAGAATTGGAAAATCCAAAAGTGCACGACTCATAATGCTCATTTAATTATGAAATATTAAAAAAAAAAAACTTAAGTCGTTCAAAATTAATTGCCGAAAAAACAGCTGTAGTAGGAAGAAGGTACTGCACAAGCGCCCCTGGTAGAATAAATGTACATAATATCTATAGATATATCACCATCCATATGTTAATTTTCTATGGATATAAATAGATGTACAGTCTTGTAGTTTTCGTTTTTTATTAATTGTAATTAAACGACACTGAATTAATAAGCCATTTGCATTCAGTGACCTACAATTGTCGATTAGAATTTAAAAAAAAAAAAAAAAAAACTCAATTAATGGATTTTTTCACAAGTTACAGTGTTTCCGGGTTTCACACATGACGGACAGGAATTTTTTTTGACCTATTTTGGTGTTTTTTTCCAATTCTATTGCAGTAAATCAATTTTTTAAAAGTATGAAATTAATCTCCATTAAATTATCTCGACAATAGTATGCAAAATATCTTGATTCCGTGAACTAACAAGGCTATAATAATAAAAATAGCCGCCAAAATGAGGCGAAAAAAATTTTTCGATCGTAAAGCACTCTCTGATGCTTCGCATCATGAGTCGTGCAATACAACAATAATAATCCACTATATTGACATTTTTTTAAATATTCAATTACTTGCGAAATTGTAGTTTGTTATTATTATTTACAAATTATTCATTATTATAATATATATGTCAGATTACATGTCACATTGTATTTCAAATTATTTATGTCAGTTTTATTTACGACTATAATGTTTCTTTGTATCTGACTATTTATGTCTACGTTCATAATTTGTGTACTGAAATACGACTTTTAAGAATTGGTATTTTTGTAGGAACGTCCTTGGTTACTTTGTCTTGCCAAAAATAGATCTCTTTTGACTCATCTTGTGGGCGGGTATAAGTGGCGTAATTAATTGTATTGGTAGAACCATCTTGTACCTATTATCTAAGAAAACAAGAGGTTTTCGGAGAAATTTCTTCTGCTTGGCATTGTTGTTTCCTTTTTAGTAAAATAATATAAAGTTAGTTTTCTTATTTGTAAATATGTGAGCACCATGTATCTATCTCATAATTAATTTACCTGTCGTGCGTTATATTTAATTATTTTTACCTATTGTGGTATAGTAATTTTATTCTAGGTGCATCGTCTTCACGTATAATTAATGTATACATAATATTGTCAAACATTTTTAAAAGAGTAACGGTGGAGTTTCTTGCTCATTCTTCTCCATACGAAACTACCTTTTGGAAGGGGCAACTAGAATCAATTCTATTTTTTTTGTAAATTTTGACGTTCAATAGTGCCTTTTATGTGCCTATTTGAAATAAATGATTTGACTTTGACTTTGACTTTGAGTTAGTACTAACCCACAACCGCGCTAGTTATTATGCCGATTTGATTGCATATACTGCTCTTTATTTTAACTATAGGTAGGTACTATAATTATATTGCCCTCGTATTGATAAATCTGTATCTATTAATGTACCTAAAACCGGGCAAATTGTTGTAGGTCCATACCTACAACAATTTTCAACCTACCTACACAGATTTAAGTTCCGGTTCTCATTAATTGGAACTTAAACCTGTGTAGCTAGGCGGCTTGAGGCAGGTTTAGTTCCAGTTTTAACGCAAAATAGGTAACTCAATAGCAAAAATCTGTATTAACGTTACCTACAGAACTACAAACATAGTACCATTTATTTCTTAATAACGGCAAAAAAAATGTTTTATTTATTTATATTACAGTCTAGTTGTCTTGTATCATTTATTTACACAACCATACTTAGGTACCTAGCCAAAAAAATACTTGAAACAAAACGAGCAATATTTTGATCAAACGTTATGGTAAGGACAAAATGGCTGACGCGTCTCGTTGAAAATATTGTCTACGGCAATGTCAAATGGTGCGTTAAACATTCAAAATGATCGCTGACTCAGATTTCTATTGAGGGGTGAAATACGTATGAAATATTGCCGCGATGTTTATAACAGAATTCTATATGAATAAAAGTAAAAAATAATGTTCTCGACTGTTTTAGTAATTGCTTCTCGCCTCATTCGTCCGTGGAGATAAGTGGCTATTGAGAAAAATATTGCCAATATAACAAAGTAAAGACCAGAGTCCCTAACGGCTTTCAATCTTTACATATTACTGTTATCACCGTGCTGACACTACAAGACCTGTTTGTTTTAGATCTACATAATATTTCTACACGTCAACTCGTCTAAGCCTCAGAAAACATGTCTGAAAACCGACGTAGTCGACAACCTTACACAGTTAGGTACCTACTCATTTGAGTGCCTAACTTATCTAGGGCACGCGACACAGAAACTACTCGTAAAGTACCCAGCCGAAAATGGCACATTGAATTTTAACAAGAGTTTGTCACACACAGGCACAAAGGCTCTTGCTGTATGAGGCGAATCCCGCGCGAAACGCGACTCGCGTGTAGATTGTTTTAATGATTATGAAGTCACGTGACCAATCGCGCCCTTTTGAACACCTCCATACAAGTTAGTTGGTACAATCGGTGCGAGCGAATTTCATCCCGCATTCCCCGTGGGATACACTTTAGTTTGGCCAGCACCCTAATAGCGTAACATACAATCTGAATCATTTTGAAGCCTATTGCTAATCCATTAATTCATATGTTCGAAAAAATTGTCAGCTCAATAACGTAAATAACGCAATGAATGCTGTTGAACTGTCAAAATAGAAGCTATTCCTACTGGTAGTGTGTTACACAATTACCCCGCAGAGCTGAAGCTCAGTCAGATTAAGTTAAGTACTTAAGTACAGACACGACGTTTTATAAAGCTGAACTTTTTCCTAAAACTGGATGTGCCATTATGAGAGTCCCATTGCGAGCGACCACGTTTCAGTGCCATAGGTCATCACTGGCAACACGCACTGGTCAAAGACTTTCGTCTTGAGACACTGCGCTATGTGGGACGAGAAGATAATTATGTCGTAGCTTCTCGAACACTGCCCAGCCGAGTTGAATTAGATGATTGACCTCTTTTTCGAAGTTGGACTTACGTACCTATTCAGTTAGTCCTATTTTTTATTCCCAGTTTGCTCTATTAACAGCCGTTTGCTGCACTTGTCCACTTCACAAAGCGAGGCATCCCTTAAAATAAACGAGTCATTTCGCAAAAAGACTATTTAACTTTTATTACTGACCACAAAGTTTAAAAGTCTGAAGTCCCGGCTCAAATTTTAAAATGAAAATAAATTAATGATGGAGATTACATAATACAGCGTTGTGAGTGAAAAGCCTCGTAATGGTGGGACAGCGAAAATTCTCTCTATTCAGACTTTCAGAGGCGACCCCACCAAATAAATTGTTACGATTTTTCTTTGACGCCTCTAGAATGTTTCTTTATACTGCGGTGTGAGTCAAGAGAGAGTTGAAAGGAGAGAGCGTTTTTTGATTAAGCTGTTGTTGTACGGAAAGAGATTTTATGATGAAATAGATTGGAGGACTTTGCTCGGAATCAAAGAATCGCTTTCGCAGTGCGCGGCCTAGTTGATGAACTCCAGACCCGCTGATGACAAGGCAAGGGCGCGCGTTGTCTGCTTTTCAGAGAGCTTCTAGAAGCTTCGACTCGCCCTTATTGGCTGAGGGGATTGTAGTGAGAGCGGTGACAAATAGGTTTCCGTTGTAAGTGTAGGTTAACAGGTTAAATCTCACTACCTGCCTACTTTTATTAAGAGGCTGACAAAAGCTAAAACGAGGTCACCGTCGGACTGTATAGAAAAGAAAGAGAAGCGCGATGATATAACGCTGGTAATTTATTGCAAAATATGAAGCAATTATCCATTTACAAAAAATCTATTAATTGGAATAAAATTTAAAAAAAAAAACTGTTACGGTTATATGTTGCTTGTAGAATAATCTGACAAAAAATCAGAATGTTTGCATGTATATTAGTAAGGTTTTTAATAGTAAAAAATATTTTTTTAGAGGTATTTTCGTCTTTTTTTTTTGGTATCATATAAATTGTATTATGATTTCAATACACAATCTAACTAGCATATATCCTGAAGAATATCATATATTTTTCAGATTTTGGTTATTGCAGTGGATCCTATACTTTTAGGTATTATAAAACTTGCGTTTAGGTCCTGTAGTCCCCTTAATGCAGACGTAAAAAGTAATGCGTGGTAGATCGTATATTTTTACACCAAATTATAAAATAATAAAATTAATACAACTGATTCCTGCAAATATGAAATTTTCAGGTATCAGTTGTACCTATTCATTTTCGGTGAAATCACAAATCAACGAACACAACAACACAAATTAATAAATATTTTATTCATACAGTTTTGTTAATATGTGCGGTTACTCACGTATTTAGGTAATTCAATGTTTTGAATAAAATATATTTCTGTATTCCTAGTTAAACAAATTTTGCAACAAATTCGCTCGTTGCTCGTACCATGGAGTTAGATTTATTTTCACGCTAGTTTTTGCTTGCGTCTTTACTCGGCCGGAATGCTAAGAGAAGCAATTTTGACTTTGCGATACAGTGATACAACGTAGGCAGAAATTTTATTCTAAATATAGGTATATGATATCTATACAAACAATATAAATTCATCTCGTATAAAAAATGTATTTCGTTTTATTTAAAAAAATATTACTTTGATGTTGAACTTTTTATGTGTAAGTATTGATCGGTGATTTTGTTTCTAGCAAAAATAATGCCAAACGATTTTGTAAATAACACACGTAGCTTTTTTGTGGGCCCTTTTTTATTTTGTAAGACATTCGGCGGACTTTTAAAAAACGTGTACTTATATTTTATAAGAATAGGGTTGGACAAAGTATATATTATTAAAATAGAAATGGACTCGATTTGTATGCTGAGAAAACAGTTCAGCACGTATACATGTGAATAGTTTAAAAACAAAAATGTGACATTGGAATAACAGTTACTCGCTTGGTTATTTCAGTTTGTTGAATTTCTTTATTCCCTGATTAATCGGTATATTTTTCTATTTGTGTTTTTTTTTCAGTTGTAAAAGTGATCTGTATAAAAACTGCACAGCATTTGGCATGAATGAAAATACTTATTTTTATTAAGATTTCAGAGTATTTTCATATACAGTCTTTTTTTTAAGAATTGTTGGAACCTGAATTGGCAAATTGACAGAAGCATTATTAATCGATAGGTTATTTTTGAATAATCTATCAATGGCCGTTTTGTGTTAAAATAAAATAAATCAATCAATGTCAAAGTGTACGTTAACTATGTTATCTTTCTCTAAAACTTTCTTAAGGCAACATACTAGTATATAGGTACATTAGGGCCATACATACTGTAGTTATTATTTCTGCTGTTAAATACTTTTAGGTTGCAAAGCGGTTAGATACTTTTTTTTGCGCGCTAAACGGTCAGCTTATTTTTATTAATTAATTCTCAAAGATTCAAATTGAAAACATTTCCAAACAAGCTTGTCAGAAATTATCAAACCAATTAGTCAGTCGTTGGATATCACAAAGATAACTATAAATTTACCATTACCAATATGAAATAAGATTCAATAAAAAGTGTACTACTAGCAAGTGCTACTGATTGAGTTGTGCATGTTTTAATCCAGTAAATAATATTATGAAGCATTACCAGGCATCAATTGTCTGCGCGTCCTCAGGGTTGTCCTTTTCCTATTTCGTGGTATGTATTCCCTTCATTGATTCGGTATTCCTTTTTGTATTTGATTCCCGCCTTGTTCCCTGATCTAAGAAGAAGTCCTTTTATTTGTCTTAGGTATAAGATCAGTCGAAATGCCAAATAATTTCTCCTACTACCGGCTACCGATATACCGACCAGTTTATCGTTACCGGCAGCACCTGGCGCTGAGTGAGGCCTGACAAGTGCGATATGCCACTTCGTCCATGAGGTAGTCCATCTGGTGTACATACATCTGCGGATCCACGTGGCGCTATAACGTGCCATTCACCGTCAGACTAGGCCTGGAGTGCTACGTCGCCAGGAACCTTTTGTTTCGGTAAGCATTATTTGAATTTCCACTATCTTACTTTCAAATTCTTTATCTAGTGATTAATCTCTAATTCTGCATAAACTATTTAAACACTTAAACCTGTTCCGTATCTTTTGGGATAGTTACGTAAATAGCGACGGGAATCTCAGGTGCGATTGCAATCGAACTAGATACTTGTCGGAGCGTATTTACTTTAAAAATCTACGTTGAAATTTATCTTAAGTTTTTCTCTCCCTAAATCAACTATTTGACTTGTCTACTTTGTGTCATATATATATATTGTTTCAACTTCCTTTTTACGTTAAGCCCCTCATATCAACGACTCGACCTCTTGACTTTGTGATTTTGTATCTCTATTTTTTTCGAGTACTTTTTTTGTTATTTAAGAATTAATTTTACGTGTTCTTGCGGTTAATCAAGTGTTTAATTTTTTGCTACTGTCGGTGTTTTTGAGGAGAAACAAATGTTTATGTTGAACACTGTTTATTGATTTACTCTCAAACTGTTCTTAATGTTAAAATGTTTAATGCAATGTTGATGAATACACCCGGCTAACGCAGTAGACAAAAGTGCACTGAATTTAGTATAAAATAATAAGTAATCAGATGTTTATTAATTATTTTATGTTGTTTTGCCATGATTTCTTCTGTTCTTTTCAACAAATTCTACTCTGATTCGACAATCGAGGTCTGATTCTTCCATAAACCGGCTAAATGTTTTTCATTTTGTTGTATCATGTTGATGTCTCGGCTGTATTTTACCGCGAATTGTTCGTCTAATACGCCGAATAGGGAATTTGCAATGTTTCCAACTGCATTGATAAGTCCCCGCCGCCGTCTGAAGTGACCACTTACGTGTTGCGTCATCAGAAGTTCATTGTAGTATTTCAGTTCATTACACTCATGGATCAGCTGAGGGTCTATCATGTTACACTGTTGGCTGCCTGTTGTGCATATTTTGTCCAGATATGATGTTACTTTTTCAAACGCCTGCATGCCTTCCCAATACGGTGACATGTTATAGTATACAACTAGGTCCCAACTGCCTTTTACGAGACTAATTTTGGATATCGGGTCAAAGTAGAAAGATTGGGTATTGTTTAATGAAGTTATGTTGTAGCTGCAATTTGCAATGCTGCAGATTGATATAAAAAAGGTTAATGCCATGGCGACATACGATGACGTGCCTGGTGTCGTTTTTCTTGTTCGTTTCCTGGTATATTCCGGGTCCCAGAACCCTGTTTAGCTGAAATGTCTGTTTTAGTTGAACTGTTTTGTTGGTTTTTTGTTTTGATTTCTACCGGTAATAAAGAAAGTTTGACTACTGGTCGCTTTATGTTGCTATTTTTCGTTTTCAATGAAAACAACCTTTTTTTTTTTGGGGTGGGAATTCATCAAATGACCTCTCCCGCTCTGGGCGGAGCGGAAGGTCTTACTGACTAAAACCCACCCGTGTTCCTTCAGTTGCCTGTGCGCCAGGGCCACGGTAACTCTTTCGAACAATCCGCGACCCCGGCAGAATGACACCACCCTGACATAGCCACCATTACCGGGATGCAAATCTATCACTCGGTCCATAATCCACCGTCCTGCTGGAATGTTATCCTCATGCACCACTACCATGTTCCTTATTTTTAAGTTTTCCTGAGGTTTAGACCATTATTCTCTTGTTGTTAATTGGCTTAAATATTCATTCTTCCATTTTTGCCGTATCTGTTTAAAACTGTTGGTTGTTAAATGCCATCTTGTTTTCGCATCCTCCTTCGTCTCAATCACTGTTAAGTAGGTACTTCCTGTTAAAAAATGTGCCAGTGGTAAATAATCCAGATCCTCAATGTTTTCTGTAAGCGAACATAACGGTCTCGAGTCCAGACACGCTTCTAGTTTTGTCAGTACAGTGGTGAACTCTTCGAACGTTAGTTTTTGTTCACCTACCACTCTTTTCAGGTGGAACTTCAGACTGCGGACGGCTCTTTCCCACAGCCCGTCAGCGCTCGGCTAAGATGGAGCATTGAAATGCCATTGTATGTTCATTTCAGCGATGTATCCTCGAAAACTTGTTGTAATTGATTGTACTCCTCTTGCAGCATCATAATAGCTCCTATAAAATTGGTTCCTCGGGCACTATACAAGTTATTTGGTGTTCCTCTCCGGGCTGCCATTCTCTTAAGTGCAGCTAAGAATGCTGAATTGGTAAGGTCAGACACTAATTCCAAATGAACTGCTTTGGTGACCATGCGTATGAATACAGCTACGTAGCCTTTCAGTGTTCTCACTCCTCTCCCCTTGTTTGCCTTGGTGTTCACAAAACCTGTGTAGTCCTAACCAGTATTGTAGAATGGAGGAGTGGGGTTGGTTCTAGCTGCGGGAAGGTCACCCATCAATTGATATTGCTTCCTTGATTCATATTTCCGGCAAGTTACACAATTTCTTAACTGTTTTTTGGTCGTACTGTAACCGCTTGTTATCCAGTATTGTTGTCTGAGAGCAGCTAAGGTCAGTCGAGGACCCCCATGGAATGTTAACTGGTGAGCTTCTTCTGTGAGTAACTCCGCCATTCGACTTTTGTTAGGGATTATTTTAGGATGTTTCATTTCGTCGCTCATATATTCGCGTTCGTTAAACGTTCTCCCACTCGGAGAAAGCCCCTTTTATCGACAAAAGGTTTTAAATTCCATAATTTTCTGTTTGTTGCCACATTACCCTTTTTGTTTAATATTTCAATAGCTGACGGAAATGCTGTACTTTGCACTCGTTATATAATAGTTGATTTAGCTTTTCGCAATTCTAGTAATGTTAGGTACTTCGGTAAATGTTTACGTTTCGACTTTGGCGTCAATACCCTCAGTACCCATACCAAGACTTGAATTATTTTTATATAAACGAATTACGTTGTACGAGTAATACTCGTAATAAATTATCTATAATACTGTCACTGTTAATGTCTTGAACAATGTTTACCAATTTTATCCTTTGCATCTCTTCCTCTGTTTGGTAGAAAGGCGGTTTCTGTTCCTTTTCTACGTTATAGGACGCTAGCCATGCTGATCCTTCCACCATAAAGCATGTTCTAATAGTTGGGGCGCTGTTAAAACTCGGCTGGCGCAATCGGCCGGGTTGTTCCCCGATTTCACATATCGCCAGCATTATCTGTTTTATAGCGTTGACTCTATTAGCCACGAAATGATTCCAATGTGCTGAATCGCCTTGTATCCACCCTATGGCTACCATAGAATCACACCATCCATAGATTTATAATAGACAACTTATACTCTGTTTGATTTTGTGGATGAGCTTAGATAGTAGATAAGCACCACAAAGCTCCATCCGTGGCAATGTTACGCTCTTTTTGCTTGGTATACGAGTAAGTTTCGATTTTGTTGCGACGATTACTGTTTCTTGTTGGTGTTTTGTTCATGCGTATACCACGCACGCATATGCTTCGATAGACGCGTCGCAATAGCCGTGCAGTTCGATGACGTCATTATCGTTGCATAATATCCATCGAGGAAACTTACATTGTTTGATATTGTCAATTTCTGTAATCAACTTAACCCATTCGTTATGTATTTCATCTGACACTTTATCATCCTACTGTAAATCATGTTTCCATAACTTTTGAAACAATAATTTTAGTTTTGTGGGTAGGGGTGTCAGACAATCAAGAGGGAGACGGTCATATACTTTTGATATTTCTGAGAGTAAGCTCCTTTTTGTTGGTTTTGAGGTTGTTTGGGAAAAGTCGCAACGGAATTTAAATTGATCTGCTTTTGGATTCCAGCACAAACCTAAGGTTTTCAACATGTCATCATTTTTGAAGCTATAAACGAGTTCCTCTTGACATATTGATATGTTCCCCAATAATTCTTGACTGTTGGATGATCACTTTCGAAGATTAAAGCCTCCTGATTTCAAGAGCGGAATTAAATCATGTATGAATTTTTTACCCTGTTATATGTTGAAGCAGCCATGTGACTTGTGAGAGGTCATCCATATAGAAGCTGTTTTCCAGGACGGCAGCCGCTTTTGGAAATTTGCATCGCTCTTCCGCCGCCAACTGTTTTAAGGTCATGATTGCTAAAAACGGCGCGGCCTTTGTCCCGTATGTTACCATATTCAATTGATACACGTGTAAATGTTATATTGATGACTCACGCCAAACAATTTTTTGTACGAGTAGATGTTATTAAGATTTGGCGGTACATCTCAATGTCCACAGTGAAGGCAAAGGGATATTGTCTCTATTGAAGTAGTAACGCCTGTAGATCTTTTTGTAAATTGGGACCTTTCAGCATCACGTCATTCAAGCTGTATTTGGTGGATGTTTCGGCGGATGCGTCGAATACCACACGAAGTTTTGTTGTTGAAGATTCTTCTCTCTGCACGCCGTGGTGAGGCAAGAAGCATTCGACTGTTATGTTACTGTTTTCCTGTTCCGGTTTCATGTGGTTCAACGCTGCATATTCATTTATGAATTCCTTGTATTTTTCGTTTAATGTTGGTGGTTTTTCTAAGTGGCCTTCCACGTTCTTTAGCTGAGTAATAGCCATAGATTCGGAAGATCCCAATTATTGTTTTAATTCTTCTTTCAGTGGTACTCTGACTTCATAGTGACCCTGACTGTTTCTTCTTTTTCTTTTTGTATAGAAGTCCATACATTCCTGATCTTCTACCGATAGGTTTGAAGGTTCTAAAATTTCCTCAACTTCCCCAAATTTTTGGATCTCCTCGACATTGGTATGTTATTACGTTACCGCATAGTAACCATCCCAGCTGTGTTTGTTGAGCCATCGGCTGTTGAACATGTTCTCCTTTTACAATTCCGCCTAGCATAATGTTAGCATAAATAACCGCCCCGAAAAGCAAGTCAACTGGTCGAGTTTTGTAGAATTCCGGGTCAGCTAAATTCATGTTTATAATGTAAGTCCAATATAGTTTAGCGAATGTTTGGTTTGGCAGACTTTTAATACGTTCGTTCATGATGAGCACATCAGATTCAAATTTAAAATTGTTGTACGTACAAGCACATTCTATGCTTATCATCCCCTTACAACTGTTTTCCTTTTGCCCCACTCCAAAGATGACTCCTTTGCATCGTCATCTCTTGATACCTAACATCTGAGTCGCTTCCTCAGTTATTAAGGATATCTGGGACCCTTGATCGATCAAGGCACGCATGGTTTGATAAGTTCCAACCACACCTTCGACCTACACCAGAGCAGTCGCTAGTAATATCTCCACCTTATTATCTTGAGAGGCATTCACGGTACCCGTCACGGATTCATTGCGCTTTGCGTTTTGTTTCTCAACGTTGTTGCCGCTTGACGACGAAGTTGATGCATTCGCTAATTTCGCAAATGCATCATGTAAAATGGTGTTATGTTGATCTTGGCATTTTCGGCATGTTAAGTTGGAGGTGCATTGATTTCCGAAATGGCTAAATCAACAATTTGTGTAAAGTTTCAATTTCGTTCAATGATATTTTTAATATAATATCATTGATTTCATTGCAGTTTTTAGCTTTGGTCGTCACTCATTTTTAAATATGTTTTGCAATTATAAATGTCATGTTGGTTATTGCAAAGAGGGCATTTTATGTTTGACACGTGCATTGATTTCGCAACTGCTCTATTTCCATTGCTTTTGTTGTTCGAATTGTTGTAATTGTTTTTCTTATTGTTAAATGTTTCCTTTCAATAATTGTTTTGATGAGAACTCTCGAGGGCACACTATCTTTACAGCGAACTGTTTCCAGGGATGCAAATTTTGTTTCCGAAAATTCTAAGAACTCTGCGAGAACCGGTAGTTCTTTTGAATGCTTCAGCGACTCTATGTAGTCTGTGTATGTTTCAGTTCTTTTGACCTAGAACGTGTACGATCATTGGGTCCCACGATGTGGAGTCAACTCCTAGGTTTTTGATGGCATTAAGACATGCCAGCGTGGTGTCATGCATTCGTTTAATCTACTGTAACGATTGCTGTTGTATGTTTAGCAGGCTTAGCAAATGTTCATATGGGACGAGAATATTAGTTTTTTGTTGTCACACCGATGGGTGAGAATCTTCCAGCACATCAAATAGTTACCGGTACTTATCGATAGATGTTGTATAAGTTTCTCAGCTTGTTCACGAACCTTACCCTTTAAATACTGCATCTTTTGGCCTCTTGATAACGAGGGATTGTTATATATTACTTCCGTAAATAGGTCTTTAAACGATACCCATTGGTTGTAGTTTCCATTGAAGTTCGTTATCTCTAGTTGAGGTGTTGATTTTTCCGTGGGTGCGACTGACCACATTTTTGTGTTAATAGCCCGTTTCAGGATTTTGAATTTTTTCTCATACTTATCGTACATGTTGTTGTATTGTTCGTAATCTCCCTCCAGTTCCATCTCGATGTCCCAATTTAGTCTGTCGATAGTTGACCATCTAGCCTGTAGTGATCTCAATACGTCTTCAAATTCTCGCTTATCTGAGATAGAGTCATCTGTGTTTGCGGTTGTACGCACAAAGGCTTCAAATTTTGCATAGTGTTTTTTCAACAAATCGTCTAGCTTACTGTTTGGCACTATGTTCGGCTTCTGAGCTGGTCGGTCGCTCAGTTGCCTTGAGAAACTTAGTCCCGCCTCCTCATCTGTTTTCTCGTCTGCACGCATACTTGATGCCGATGGTGATTTGTCTCCAGCTGTTGTTTGCTCATCTGTTGAAAGGCTTCCTGTCTTCGTAAAACGCAGCTGATATTGTTGGTTAATCAATGCCTTGGTTGATTCATACACTGTACCTACATGTTTTGTCGTACTCTCGGTCGGTAAAATAAGGATAGGTTTTACTTAACTCCCCCTCAATTCGCTCATGATTAACTTGGTAATCATTCCAATAACTCTCCAAAGTGTTGAGTTTCCGCTTAAAATAATCAACTGTTTTCCTATCAGCACTATCCTTCTTTAAGTTAATGCAAAGTTTTATAATGCTATCATAGATCATTGATTGCGTTTCAATGAGTTCCGACATTGTTATGGGACGCTAAAATACAGTCCTTATTGACTAAAAATAAGAATTTCTTGGATTAACTTTTTTTGGATTACTTGGATTCTCCGCTGTTAGTACCAGGCCTTTGCTGCTACTTCACTGTTCTACTCCACTGTTCGCTCCGATAGCCCCACGACGTACACACACTGTTTTTTGTTATGATAGTTCAGACCTCACACACCAAAATTCCGAATTTCCGAAATTACGCGACGCGTGATCTGGATCGAAGAACCAAAAATCTGTCGGGATATGTGGCAAGGTGTCGGTGTTTTTGAGAAGAAACAAAATGTTTATGTTGAACACTGTTTATTGATTCACTTTCAAACTGTTCTTAATATTAAAATGTTTAATTCAATTTCTGAATCCAGAATTTCAATTGATGAATACACCCGGCTAACGCAGTAGACAAAAGTGCACTGAATTTAGTATAAAATAATAAATAAGTAATAAAATTAGGTCAACGCGTCACACCGATATTGCTGTCTAAGGTGTTCGGTGAAAACACCAATGTTACTACAGAAACAAATAAGTAAAGTGCACCTAACATCCGTGAAATATGGAAGGATTGGAAAGGTCTTTGACTTCGCAAACGGCTTATTGATAGCTTTAATCAGGCGTCGTCGAATAAATGGCTATGTCAATATGGATTTATCAACCTTATGGGCATTACGGATAAAAATAGTGTTTTTGGCGTTCGGGGGAAGGTTTGTGTTTTTATATGGCGTGGAAGATACGAATGAAAGGTTTTTTGACGGATTGGTTAAGCAAATTTTGGGTTGGGCGCAATCTATGCTGCTCAAAGTGAGTCGCCGATGTTTAATTCATAGCTATTGAAAGTTTTAAAGTTTCAGTAAACTTTAGAAAAACAATGAAAAAACTAAATCGGTTCAGCTGTTTGGGAGCTACGATGCCTCAGACAGACACACAGATACTCACGTTAAATTTAGAAGGCCCCTCTTTTACCGTCGGGGGTTAACAAAACAATGCTGATTTGCGAATATAGATAGAATAAAAAATTCGTGAGGTAAGTGAAGCGTCGCAGTCATAATTGTTTTAGTATATTCGTGTATTCAGCAGAACCTTTTAAAAGTTCGTTGGAAATTACATCTTCACCAAGGGCGTTTCAAAATTTTTGAGAGTCTATGGATTTATATATATCACTATCCATGATTGACGGTATTTCATCTACATCGGAGTTGTCTGCCAGGCTAGGTAGGTTACGAAGATGGTGATTCTTCATTGTAAAATTCTTTATATAAAACTGTAGCATCTTTTACTATTTCCAATCTTTTGTCTTGCTTTTGTTCTTCCTGTATTTCTATTCTCGCATTTTATAGGAATCAATTCACTATAACTATCTTCTAACTCTTTCCAAGCTTTTTTAACTCCTCCTGTTTTTTCTATGTAGTATTTGATTTTTTCTGCTCTTTTTGATTGCCTATGTTTCCTAATGCTTTTATTAATTTTCTTAGTTGTGTCCGGAATTTCCTTTTTGTTATGTGGTTTTTGCTGACTTAGGATTTGACGTTTCCTTATTAACTCTTTAGCATGGTTTCCTATTCAATCTTTAATTGTCTTAGTTGATGTTGTACTGTATTCTAATGATATAAGTTCTTTTTCTCGACCATCGTATTTTTCTAGCATTATGAGTTACTGTTATAGTCGTTTCTAGACTTTTTCGTAAAGTGTCTAGCATGTTTTGGGGAAAGGGTAAATGTAGTTATTTTTTAATTGTTTTGATATTTGCTCTTGATGGTTTTACTTGGTGACCAAAAATGTTCCTGCGAACCATTCGGTGATCAGTACTGAAGTTTAATTGGTTTATGACCCTGACATCCATAAAAAGCTTAGGTTTATTTGTAATTATGAAATCAATTTCATTTTTCACGTTGCCATTTGGAGAAGTCCATGTCCACTTCCTCTTGGGGTTTTTATTGTTAAAGCTATTCATGATACATACGTTATGCTCCTGAAGTGAAGTCATCTTGAAAACTCTACTAGTTATATTTAATGAAATTATATATACAGAAGAAATATCAAGACAGCCTCCACGATTACTTTAATTTAGAAGAAAGGAAACAGAGATGACATCGGGAACTATAGGCCTCTAAGTCTCATGGCTAACCTGTATAAAATATTTTCTAAGATCATACTTGGCCGGGTCACGCGGATTCTAGACGACAATCAACCCAAAGAACAAGCTGGATTTCGAAGTGGTTTTTCACGATCGACCATATTCACACTATTAAGCAAGTGATAGAAAAGTACAGCGAATATCAATTGTCATACTACTTGGCATTAGTGGTTTATGCATTCAAAACATTTTAAGTGCACTAGAAGTCTATGAGTTTGTTAGAAAATTGGTTGTTTGTCAATGAAAACTGCGGCCTATTTAATAAAACCGACAGGCAATTGGTGACAGGCGACAATTGCTACTCCGACAATTTTACAAGAATCTTTCATAGTTTTTTGCTTTATTATACAGCACCTGTCGTGAAAATGTATCAATATTGTAATTTTTTGACAAATATGTCACATTGTCAGTTTTCAAAGTTCAGGCAAAAGCGAGAAAACGTGGACGAACATACCCGGGTCTTTGGCATAATGTGAAAAGAAGGAACGAAGGAAGGAGGGTTTATCTAGACACTAAGGCCGAGTCCTATAAACGTTACTCAGCACGTGTTTTGATTTAGTCATGTTCCCGTTTCTATCTTGCACTTGTAGTTTGATAGTTGTGCGACAAGAATTCCGCTTAGCCATTGAAGGTGTTAAGTAGCGTTTATAAATCTCGGCCTTAGAGTCTGACGTAACCTTTCATCATTCTCAAAGGCTTTAATTTAATTTCAGATGTGCCCTTCAAGAAAAAAACAGTAAATTTTTTCATCAAGTCAAGATCACAGTAGAATGTCTAAAACTCCCAACTTAGCATAGTTTAAATGCTAATTTGACGCGGCATTAGAACCTTCTCATTCTACTTAATCTTAGTTAGTGGAGCAAAAACTTCATAATTAATTAAACGTCTTATATAAAAGAGGGAACGGATTAGGATCGTGGCTTTCACGGCTTATTTGAGGAGAGTTTACCTTATGTACATTTATATAAGGTATATAAGCCTAGATAATGTGAGTGTCCTAACTGACGCAGGCTTACAATTAATAAGTTGGTACCTACTGTTGCTGGTTCACTTAAATTAATTAATGTAGTTGAGTGCTGTTACTACTTGAAGTGAATATAGGTAGTTTTAGACGGCTAAGCTTACTGAGAAATAGGTACCTTAAAACTGATTGGTCGTTCACTACAGAAGGCTAGAGGTTTTATTCGAAAATTTCAGTGTTACATATTGAAAGTTAGGTAGTTATTTACAATGTGTTCTTTGGAGTAGAACAGTTGTATGTATGAGGCAATAAAATTATATAGAAATAAATGATTATCATGTTGACTTTTTGGGCTTACAGGTACAATTATGTGGATCAACATTGGTGCTCATTGAATTATGACTCGGAATTAGCCTTTGGGAACACTAATAATAAAAGTAATAACGATTATACTTAGTCCGATAATAATGCATAGTTATACAGGGTGGCATCCCTGCCATCGACGCGTTAACTGAAACCATAAATTCAGCACAAGATTCTGAACCCCTCCGCGTAAAATTGTTTTGTCGGTTATTAAACCCGCTCAAACCCGCACCGACGGCTTCTATACAATTATACGCAAAAAAACTGCGTCGCTACTGAGGAGAGTGAGGGGCAGTCGGAACAGCATCATGAAGACTGTAGCCGAGAGCTATGGCTCTCCGATTGTACAGCAGTTTGTGTGGAGGTTGATCTTTACTAACACTAGGCACTAAGTTATTTTTTGTATGTTACTAACACTATATGGATTTTTGTCCGAAAAAAAGCGATTATTATTATTATATTATTATTAAAAAAATAATAATAAAGGCTTGTAAAAAAACTGCTCTTTCATAGAAAAGTGCAATACATACGCGGTCAAAATGTATGGCAGAGCAATTTGTTTTTAAATATCCGTCGGAATGTTTCAACATGTTCAGAATCATGTACTAAATCCATGGTAACAGGTTGTGTGTCATGTCCGTGCCACCGTGTATATGGTTTTAATTAAAAAACTTCAGAATAAAACATGCTTGTCTTGGTTATAATCCTTGAACCGCAAATAAATATCAAATAAATAGTGGCACGTTTTTAACTCTCAATTTTATTCTTAATCCTCCTCAGAGAGCGTTCGACAGTTAAGTAAGCGAAGAGAGCGTGATATCAGGGTAAAAATAACGCCTGAAAGTGGCGCTCACGACTGCACTTGAGACTAGCTCGGGTTTTAGGAATCCATTCCTGAACGGACAACATGTAAATTTCTAAAAGTCGACACAACTATTCATTTCGACGAATTGATAGCCCTTTTGAATTCTTGGGTCGAAGACCTGAAATTCAAGCGTGCATAAAAAAAATGCTCCATTATATTTTTGCGTTGGGTTGGCGTTTTCTCGGAATATCGGGACCTTCATTTGTGTCGGAGATTTGTTGACGGTTATGACGGCGAGTTTCCCGGCGACGGAAGCTCTAGATATATCAATTGGGAACCGTTAATTTTCTCGTTAGTTGGGTTTTTTTTTTTGTATAGTTTTTAGTTTTTTTTTTCTCTTTTACACTTAGGTGAACCTACCTTGGAAATCGTACCAACTTATGCATTTTTCTTGATAATACTCGTATCTCACATGCCATAATAATACGTTCCTTTTCCTTGCGGGACCCGAGAAGCCACTCGCTCTTCCACTACTGCGCTTATAAATTCTAGAAGCTTCGAAATAAACTTCAACCGCAAACTTGTGAGCAAATGTATCATAATCTGAATAAACCACATCACCGTGTGAGTAGATCGAGCCAGACGCAGACTGCGGTCAGGCTCCCACTTATATTATATAATTCAATGAATAGATAACTTTGAAAGAGCAACTTTACTTGCGATTCTTTGGCTTTCAGCGGAGTTTGCATTACGAAAGTTGTTTTGAAACTGGCTAGACTCTTGTAAACTTGACCATTAGATAATCCTGGTGGAGCTTATACATATTGGTTGATCTACAACCAAAACCGTTTGAAACAAACTCTTTTTTTTTATAACTGAAATTCAGTTTTGTATATTGCAAGCATTGATGTACAAGCTTTATCATATATCTGAAAGAAAAACACGCTTAGCCCTGCCGTGGGACTAAAAAGTGGTCCATACAAGGACCGCGTAAAAAAATCATGATACTAATAAATTCGTACCTAAAATAAAGCACTTTAATAACAGTACTGTACCTCATATTTACATACACTCAACATATTAATTATAGTGACCTAAAAACTAACATCAGCTATCAGATGACCCACACTGAACGTTCGTGTCACCCCTAACTACCGGTAAATTGGATCTATGACCCGAAATTTTTCGGTTTTGCAAGTCATTTCCGCCTGATTTAATAACTTTGTCCAATAGAAAGCTTTGTGGGGCACCCCTATTTTCTTCAAAATCCCCAGTAGTTTGAGAATTTGCGTATCACTAAATAAGAAGTTTGCGCGTTGACAATTTTCTCGTGTGCACTCGATAATATTTCTGGGGATTTTGTCGTGACGTCGACTGTCGAGGGATTTTCGGCGTACGAGTATGTAACGTAGACGATATGCGGTTTGAAATAATCTGCTTCGTTTATTTGTCGATTTTGAGTTGCGATTTGGTGGAGTTTCGTTTTATGAGTGAATTTTGTACTTTGGTAAGTAGTTTTGTTTTTTTTTCTGAATTTACTGGAGTTTGTTACACATGAATAAGATATGTATATAGTTGTCTTAAATCACCTGATCTTGAATTTGTAATTACATGACTATAATTTTACTTAGATTTGTGTTACTTCTATGAATAGTCTACAATTACTGTCGATATCTACGAGTTGCACAAACGAACTTGCCTAATATCCAGAACAGGTGAATTTCCCGCAAAATACACTGGTAAATAATATCATTACACACGTGTACTGGCCACTATAAGGCGCTTCAAGGATTACTGAAATCGTGCGCATTAATGTAAGCGGAATGCATGCATATAGAAGTAATGTATTGGCTCACTGTTCCTAAAATTTGCCAGGTTGGTTAAGAGGGTACTTAGTTTAAAAAAGAATAGATGTCTTAAAAGTAGGTATTGGATGCGTATTCTTTTTTTTTTTATTCCGGGGTGGAAAATCCTCATGGATGTCCTCTGTCCTGGGTGTGGGTCTGTCAGACTTTTACTGACTAAAAACCACCTGTGTGTTCCCTTCCCACACTTGCACCGGGGATCATGGGAACTTGAGCGCCTTCCACGATCCCCGGCTATTGCCGGCCCGCCTCCGCGGGCCTCCTCAAGTCCGCGGGGGGAGTGAGGTGTAAAACTCCCCCCGCGACGTCCAATAGGGGTGCGCGTGGAATACTATGCGCCGCCGCCTCGGGTCCTGTTATATGAGGGGCGGCGGACGTCCTCAGGTCCGCCATCCCTCTGAACCTGTTTATGGGGGCTGGAAGAGGGCATTGTGCGCCTTCCGCCGATGCCCGGTACGTCTGCTGCGGATCAGGAGAGTGGCCTCGACCTCTCTCAACCTTTCCGCAGCCTCTTTCTGTGAATTGACGGTTTCACAGAAGGAGATCACCGCATCCTACGACTCGGCGCTCCCGACAAGTCGGATCCAACTTCTGACACGAGGGCACGGCGCGGCTCCTCCCATGCGGCACACTCTGCCAGCGTATGCCACGCCGTGTCCTCCGGACAGTTGACGCAGTGATTACACCGAGAGGATGTGTATCCTATCCTAACTTAATGTAATAAATGCGAAAGTAAGTTTGTTTGTTTATTTGTTACCTTTTCACGCCTAAACCACTGAACCGATCATCCTGAAATTTTGCATATACGTTGTCAAGTGTACAAAAACGGATATAGTGTACCTTTCATCCCGGAAAAAAGTACTGTTCCCAAGGAAAACAACAATATCGTTTTTATGATAATAAATGGCGCCACGTGTCTTTCGAATCATGATTGAATTATAACCCGAATTGATTGTCAAAATCTAAATTAACGCGACCGAAGCCGCGACAAAAGCTAATTTTCAATAAAATCCGAACGAATTGGAATTTCTTCCTAATTTTATTTTATTATAAGGAAGAGACTTGTACAATTTTATTGATAAATGATAAATGATTTTATTTCTGTAAGTAGGTTTATACAAACACTTATACACGTCAATCATATTTTTAAAACTAGATGAGGTCGGCGTTTCCTATCTGACTACTCTGAGAAGAAAGGCCGAAACAAACTCAGAGGTCACAGTCTCTTTTAAAGTCCAGACATAATCTTGGTCAGATCATGTGAAGACCATGTAGATTTATGTCTGCAATGGTCTTTGAACAGAATATCTACCAAATGGCCATCACAGGCACTTTTACCCACCACAAAAAAAAGCATTTTTGCAAATGCCTATTCTTTTGCCGAAGTTTTTCATTTCGCGGCTTATTTCTTCAATAACTAGGCAAATGTTGTGTTTCAAGTCTCCAATGTTCTGTGGATCGTTGGCGTAGACCTTATATTTGACGTAGCTCCAAAGAAAGAAATCCAGTGGCGTCAGATCGCAAGATCGGACGAACAAAGTTAAAATCCTATACTTACTTTTGGTAGACCCATTATTAGAATGTCAAGACAACATGCTGAAATCTAAAATGACCAAAACCGTTTTCGTTATTTCCCAAAAGAATTTAAAAAATAAAATTAACCACTTATTACAAAAAAATCAAGGTCTATGCTATAGAATTCATTAGTCAGAAAATGGCTTATTTTCGTAGATTTACTTCACTGCTAAATTGGATTTATTACTCGAAATTCGATTCTAGGGACTGTTCGAGGTACTGTTAAACCATTAGCAATATTTATGAGCTCCAAACCAAATGTATTTCTACTTTACATTTGGCGAATTTTAAATAAATGTTCTCTTTGATAGTGTATTGAAAAGAGCGTGAAATTCTTAAAAGTACCTATCAAGAATGTTAATCTTATCCTACTAATATTATAAATGGGAAAGTTTGTGAGGATGGATGGATGTTTGTTACTCTTTCACGCAAAAACTACTAAACAGATTTGGATGAAATTTGGCACACAGATAAATTATGACCTGGGTAAGAACATAGGCTACTTTTCATCCTGGATTGAAGGAATTGGAAACTAATACTACGAAAATTTTCTTGTCTTCAACTGTTCTCCTAATAATATCAATATAAGGAAAGTTTATAGATGAACTCTAACCTGCCCCTACTTTGCATGGTTTTTATTACTTTACAAAAGATCGAGATTTCTATATCATATGTAAGTTTAACATTTAAGTATTCTACACATAAACCTTCCGAAATAAATTCTCTAAATGAGATTGAATATCGCATCAAAATCCGTTGCGTAGTTTAAAAGAACAACGCGGTTATATAGACACGAAAAGCGACTTTAATTTATGATATGTATAGATGTGAGAACAGGAGAAATGCCTCACATACATTTAAATCCTTGTAAACTACCGTACTTTTGATGTCAGAACTGGGACTAAAAACGAAAGAAAAATACGGAAGAGTTTTCGACTATTTATCTACTTGTGCAAATGGCTCGAACTCGACGCAAACTGCTTTCATGGGCGCGTCTCTTCATGTTTGTAGTGCTGCAGTGTTTTAACTAGCTAGAAGTGTGTATTCATAATTGCTATTTTTATTGATTCATTGAGTAAGAGAGGGAATGTGGGTCTCAACAAGGATTATGCACTGGTTTTTATGATATTTAGTAAGTTTGCATGAATTAATGATTCCTTCCTAAGAACATAGATACAATAAAAAAATGCTTTACGAAAGTGTTTAACCTCTATTCTTTTAAAGCTAAATTAGGTTTCTTTTTAAAAGGCATATTGTCACTTCTCAGCGTTTGCTAGCAAGCACTAGAATTAGCCTTGAAACCAAATTAGAAGATTCCGCACGCACTCAAGCATGATATTTTCGGCGGTCTTGAAATCGTCCCACGTGATCTTTGTAACACTATTTATTCTCAAAAAAGACACAAAGTCACTTACATGAGAACAATGCTTAAAATAAATTATATAAATATAAAGTTCGTCACAGACGGCACGGTAGCAATTATACACCCATCCAAAGTATTCAGCTTTTAAGAAGCATGTTATTTGTGATTAACATACACATATATACTTAAACTCACGCCTTCTTCCCATGGGGGTAGGCAGAAACTACAGAACGCCCTCTGCTACGATCCTTATATACTCCTTTTGCCTCGTTTACGTTCATACATCTGGTAATACACGCACGCCGGTTGTGAGTACTACGCATCTGAACTTTCTGATTTTGATTAAATATGCAAGTAATTAAGTTTGAATGCATTGAATGAGTGTATTATTTATACATGAGGATATTTTGGTTATATAATAGTGCTGCATTGTAAAATGATAAAGAATTGATACCTGGAACAAATTCAAACTATTCACAGATGTTTTATTTCTCTGCCGATGGATTACTTCCCGATTCGTTTCCCGATTCAAACATGGTTGTGAACTTTGAATAAAACATTTTTACTAGGAACTCAGCAAGCAAGTGACATTAGTTGAGAAAAATGGTGGCGCTCGAGTGTATGCGTTGTGCAATCGGAGTTTCATTGATGGCTGGCTACGACTTTCCAATGACAGGAAAATAATTCGCTATTAAATAAATTATATATTTTATAATGATGGTGGTGACGCAATGTTTTTGACTTTTTTGTACAGTGTATAACGTTAAGCGAGATCGACATTAATAAGTCGTTTAAAAGAATTAATTATCGGATGACAAAATTCTATTAGCTAATGTATTGTACCTACTAGCTACAAAATAAGCATGTAGCGTTCATCGTAAAAAGAATAGAGTACAGCACTCTTCAAGTTGATTGAGACTGAAAACATCTTCTAAAATGTTATGAGAGACTATTATCCAAAACAGGGTCAGCGTCATAGAGGGCTTAGAGAAATGAGGAGCGGAGTTGTTAGATGAAAGCACTGTCAGACCAAGCTGTGTCGTCCCTCTTTGCTGATTTTTCTTCGAGATCCTGGTCTTATCAAGCAAACGTTGTTGCAAAGGAGTTGTGTGCTTCCAAGTATAATTTTCTTAATATCATAATGTTATACATTTGCTAGCAAAACCATAATTAGCCGAGCAGCTGTTTTGTAAAAAAAAAACACTATTATTACACTTTAATTTTTTTTGAAGTCTAACCTTAAGTAGTATAGAGGTATGAGGAACAGGGTGTAAAGTTCACTCATACTCTATGGAAAAGGGAGGATCCTCCGACCAGACGTGTGTTGTGTTTGGTGGGCAACTGCCCGACGGTTGATGTCGGGACTTTGTATATATGCTAGTCGCGCGGTAAACTCTGCTTGCGCGATGCAGGATTTGCGTGACGTCACTTTGACGTGTAGCTCGCATGTGGCGATGTTGATACCGCTACAGTAGGAACTAAAGCTTTAATATTAAAAAACTTCAACGTACTGAAAAATGTACTAAAAAATTAAAAGATTTTCGCTGTTATGCAAAGCTGTTGTTTGTGAGTTATGCCTTTGTTGTTCCAGGCTATAAGATATCGTTTCGTGATATTTTGCGAGCTCCGTGTCGGTCGTAGTTTGTTTACTGCTCTTGTTTGATCATATCATGGAAAAAGCACTGAAACTGAAATAAAACAATCCGATGTGTCTAGATACCTACTTATCGGGTGCTTTTTCTTCTGTGAGAACTGAGGGCCTAGACAAAGTAACATTCGATTAGCGATGAAGCTAGTAGAAAAGCCAAAAAATGTGTAGGCTTGACATAAGGTATCGAAATGTCACGTGATCATAGGTCAAATAAAACAATCCGATGTGTCTAGATACCTACTAATCGGGTGCTTTTTCTTCGATGAGAACTGAGGGCCTAGATAAAGTAACATTCGATTAGCGATGACGCTAGTAGAAAAGCCAAAAAATGTATGGGGTTGACATAAAGTATCGAAATGTCACGTGATCATAGATCAACGAATAGAAATTAGCTAGACAAAGTTAACATCATTCGATTTTATGAAACGAATCCACAGTGTCGAATGATTAGTTCCATAGAGATGCCTAGCCAAGTGGCACTTTTTGACAAGCGTTATCGCTGGTTTTCGGTTCGTATGTTGGAAACATTAGCGAAAGCGATAGCGATTGTAGAAATAGAATCACTCCGAAGCGTATGGAATTTGTCTAGGCCCTCTGATGTTCGGTAGATAGGTTTGATTGATATTGAGACAAGATACTATAGCAAGTTATCTAGTTTATTGTTATACGCAAATTATGTGAAAATGTGTCCTTGTGCTCCATCGAAAATTATAAAGATAAGCTAGTTTGTATACTAAAATGTTCTCTATTGTATTTGTTTTAGTTTCCATAATGGTACTTACCTACTTTTTAGAGCCCAAAAAAGGATATGTTTATAACTTTTATATAAAAAAAAAAAAAAAATGATCTTTTGGTACAGCGGTGATGAAACAGAAATTTATGTAAAAAAATGATTTTACTTTCACACACAAATATCAACACATAGCTTTTGCAAATAAATCCCCAGAAAACAAAAATATGAAACAATAAGAAATCTACCAGTAGATACATTATTTACTGTCTATTAAACTTTCATAAAATGTCCTCCTTGTTCTCGTCACGTGTGAAGCGACCATTCTTTAAACATCGAACATTACCTACTTCTATTACATAATTCAACTGTAATTTGTTTCATTCCGACTTATCAGAGAGGAACTTTACTTTTATACTGAGTTTCATAATACCTAACATAACATCAAATAACATCACGCCTGTATTGGGTTAGGCAGAGGTGTACCTATAGCACACCCACATTTCGCCAGTTATCTTGAAGTCCCTTGTAATAGGGGGCGAGCCTATTACCGTCAACCGGGCACAAACCCAGACTCAGGTCTGCTACCGACAAATTCCAGATAGAAAAACCCAATAACACTTTGCCCGACCCGGAAATCGAACCCAGGACCTCATGCTCAGCAGTAGCGCTTGCGACCACTAGATCAGCGAGGCAGTCCGTTCATAATACCTAATATGTCAAAAGAACTGTAGTGTGATGCAAAAACAGGGACTTGAACACGTGGACAAGACAGCTCAGTTTAATGGGTAATGAAACTCGAGACAATGGTGCCGATTCTCTTGTCACAAAATTCTCTAAACTAGACTAAAAATCACAAAAATTTTGTTTAGTCCTGTCAAAAGACGATTTCTCATTCTGAAATAGACTAAAGTGACACAACTTAACTATATTTTAGTTTGACAGCACTAAGATGGTACTGATTAATTAGTTTAGTGAAAATGGCAATTTTGCTATTCTGAATTTGACGTTTTTAACCTAAAATTTTGGTTGTCTTAACTAAATCAGGCTATTTTTAATCACGATTAAAAAGGTGTGGAATAAAATTAGTTGTCATGAACTAAGATTCACCACAACACCTCGACTTCAGGGGCAAAAACAGTACTGTTTTTATTTTTTTATTTTGCTTATATCTCGAAAACGGTGTGTCCTATCGCAAAAATAATGAAAATTTCGACCCCCCTTATGTGACCCTTAAACCCATATAACTCTAAATGTAGGTATTTTTTTTTAAATATTTTCCGTACAAAAAGTGAAAAATTCCATATAAAACACGCCGAGGCTGCCACCAATGCGCGCCTCCGTACCTAAAAAAAATTTACGTGGTAGGGCAAACAAGTAGGTACCATGTGGAGTCGCGATTGTCAAATTAAATTTTAGTTGCGTCAAAATGATTTTTAAATTTAGAGATATTTTATTGCAGAATAGCTCTAAGATTCTCATAGCCAAAAGTAAGGAATTTTAGTGATAGTTTAGTTAGTTTAGTTCGGTGTACAAGAGAATCGGCACCAATGTGCTAGGAATAGGGCACCGTCGGGTAATATAGTGCATGCTCTGTGTAATAATACAACAAAATCGTTGCTTGTTCAGCATGGGTCGCGATGACCAACTCTATAACTATGGACAGTAGCTTCATGGTCCTTTTAGTCGCAACGATAAAATTGTACGGACATATCATGTCTTCAACAAGTATGTAAATGCCAAGCAAATGGTCTCATAAAGCCTGTTAGTTGGATGTCTAAAGTGGTTCGGCGCACCGCCCCATTTCATTTTGGCTTGGTTCCATGTGTGGGTAGACGTAGAAAACTCACGTTACGGCCCTGCTTATAGCTCTAATGACTCGAATTTAACCATTTCAATATTGTTAACAGTTGCTCGTTTATTTCTAGTGAAATGTTCAGGAATTTAGAGAACAGTGCAGGCACGCACATAGATGGAGAAATAATTGGTTTTGCTGGACTGAGTTCGGGATGTATAATGAGTTTTTCCGGAACTAGGATAGGCGGAATTTAAAGTGACGGTGGTTTAGAGGGGATTGGTATTGCTTGCGGAGCATGCGGTTAGTTGTAACAGTTGTTAGGTATTTGAATAAGCTAATGACTTCAGCACGTTGGCGGAAAGCGCGTAGTTTTTTTTTTTAATGTAACTATAGTCAGACAAATAAATGAGTAAGCTAGTAAACAGATTTACGACTGATTCATGCCAGGGTAAGCCAGGACCAGCATCCTAATTACGTAACACACTATCTATTTCAATCTGAATCATTTTGAAGCCTATTGCTAATCCATTGTTTCATATGTTCGAAAAAATTGTCTGCTCAACAACGTAAATAACGGAATGAATGTTGTTGAACTGTCAAAATGAAACCCATTCCTACTGTTAGTGTCTTACGTAATTACCCTACAGGCCATTGGAAGTACGTAGGTACACAAGTATGACTGCGGTCGAGCAGTAGGTAATCATCTTGTAGGCATCCTGTATAGGTACTAGCTTCGTTAATCATTGAGCTCGAGTTGAGCTGCACGATTATTGATAAATGCGTGCACTTACAGAACAAGTCCACTCAATCTGAGTCGTTCTTCCATCAAAAGACCATTTCAGACACCTATCTAACAGGGTCTTCACATGATCTGACCAACACTATGTCTGGACTTTCTAAAAGAGACCGTGTCTTCTGCCAGAAAGGAGAAGAAAAAAAAGAAAAAGAAGAAAGGCCGAAATAAACTTATTTCGGCCTTTCTTCTCAGAGTAGTCAGATAGGAAACGCCAACCTCGTTTAGTTTAAAAATATGATTGACATGTAAAAGTGTTTGTACAAACCATACTTACAGAAATAATATCATTTATCATTTAGCACAATTTCTGTATGCTCATTGGCTATGAGTTACTTAAATTGGCAATGTTTTGTTTTCTACTTAATGACCAGTGATTTTTACAAGCAAATGGCGTGTTACAAATGTGCTCCTAAAGAAAACAGTCTTGACGACAAACCGAATAAGATGTTTAATGGCGTGCCTTAATGTTACGTCTACGAATACAAGGCCCAAATAAAGCCAACAAACTAGTAATTTCAGCAGTAAATCTACTGAAACCTTTGAAAACAAAGAACGTACGAGGTATTTTCATGCTTATATTCCGTTGTGCTTATATCAACGTCATTCAGGCCATTACCTTCGTACGTCAGTGTAATATTGTTTGTGAACATTTTAGGTCAAGATTTCGCTTCCATCCTGAGATATTTAGTCTCCTGTTAACACGTCTGGAGTCTGAACCACCAGACTTTACGTGATGGCACGTCTAGCTGACTGAGTTGGTGAGATTTACTCGGTTTAAATAGAGGAGTGAAAAATGTAGTTAGCATTTTGAGACTCGTGACTTGCGATTTTACAATGCATACAGATTCAAAGTAAATATATCCTATAAATACGAAAATAGCTTCAGCGTTTCCGTGCCTATGCCTGCAAGTAGGGGTGTAAAGATATTTTTTGGTATTCAATTCGGTACTGCCAATTTTGATGTCCCTAATATTAAACCGGTCACAAATCATCTGAAAATACGGGCTAGTGTGCAAGTTTATTCAATATACTTACGTATAAATCACATAACCCTTCCAGGAAAGTCGTTTATCGGACCCATTCTGTCAAATGCGACGCCATTTTGATTCGTCTGGATGCGGGACGGGATGAGAACACGAAAATCAAGGACGTTCGAGGTTAACCAAAGTTTAATTCAAAGAAAATGCAAGTGAATTCAAAATTTACTATTGTGTACGGTTCTTACACTTGCCAAGTTATTGGTGTTGAGGTTTTTATTCAGGTTGAAGCGCGTAGAGAAAAGATCACTTGGTTTCCGTTAGGTTTATCTTCTATCTATCTTCTATATAAATTAAAATCAATGTTTGTTTGTTTGTCCTCGATGGACTCCGAAAGGGCTTTTTTTTTTGTTTTGTTTGGGAATCATCAAATGATCTCTCCCGGTCTTGGCAGAGCGGAAGGGTGTGACTCTTACTGACCAAAACCCATCCGTGTTCCTTCAGTTGCCTGTGCGCCAGGGCCACGGTAACTCTTTCGAACAATCCGTGACTCCGGCAGGCATCGGCCCTATCGGACCCCGTCAGTTATGCTGACATCTCTTTGAAGCGCGCGTGGAACACAACGCGCCGTCGACCCGTGCCTGGTCCTTGCCGGACAGCAAGCTGCCCTTTGCTCGCCGTCTCCATGCCCGCGCCTACGGTGGCCGGGAGTCGGCGATCGACTCCCGACGCCCAGGGTATCTCCTCCTGCGCCGACATGGGGCGTGAGGGCGCAACGATTGCCTCACCCTCACGCGGTCCGCCTTCTCGCGAGCATTACTGCTTCGCAGAAGGAGGTGACGGCTTCCTTTTCCCTCTCGCTCCGTACCATGGCCTGGACCAGGGCCGGACGGGAGAGATCGCCGCCACGAGGACACGGCGGTGCTGCGCCCAAGCCAGGCAGACCGATTTTGATGAAACCTTGGTGAGTTTTTTTGCATACGCCCGCGAAGGTTTAGGGGTAGGGTAGGGTAGGACACCATGGGAACGAAGTCACGCCGGGCAGCTAGTTACGTATAAATTGTGTTTACAAGTAAGACTGTTGACGATTCCTTTCTCTAATGTTAGTTACCGCGTAACAGTAATCGCACTCGCTGATTTGTTGTAATGTATGTATAAATTTTATAGTAATAAAATGACGCAATTCTGGCGTAAGCCACCGTGTCAGCAAAACGTGTATTTACATTTTAAGACTGTACTTACATATTATTGAAAGTATATTTTTTTGTTGAATTTCATCCGGAATGGATACTTACAGCAGAGTTTTCTTAAATCATATCCATACTTAATATTATAAATGTGAAAATAACTATGTGTAAAGGTAACAACCTTTTCACGCCTGAACGATTGAATCAATTGCTATGAAACTTGACAAATTGGTAGCCTTGGACCTGGAGAAGGCCAAGGCTTCTTTTCACACTGGATATTTGTGTAACAAATTATGAAATACAAAATACACGAAGTCGAAGTCGTGGGTAACAGCTAGTGATTCAATACATGACCTAGCCTTCTTTACGAAGTAGTAAATTTTGTCGACGTCAGACAGTAGTTGTGGATGAAAATGTTCTAATAAATTCGCTGCAATTAGGTACTCGATTACGCTATTGCACTCCACGCACAGTCAGTTACATGCATTCGATATACAGGGTCAAATTAAATTAGCTAGCGAAACTCCGCAGAAGGGATGGGTATCTCGCAGCTCCGATGACCTGTAAACATTCTGCAGTGACGTCAACACTTAGGTAATTGATATATACATGTATGTCGGAGACGGTCATTAGTATGGATACTAAACGAAGCGCAGCACGAGTTCCAGGAGGTGGCAGCACCGTCGCGATGACGTGCATTCTCGGCTAACTTCGTGCTATGACAGAGCCTGGCTGATGGAGGAGCGCTGATGGGACGAATGGACACTTACCATTCTGCTTTCGAGGAGATCAGTACCTCCACCCTAGGAACTGTCACCCGTTCTGTATAGTTGTGTCGTGTACCTACAGTGTGTGATTTGCTAGTCTGATTCGTTTTTTTGTAAATTATAATTTGATTTGAACTGCAAACGGTTTTTCTATTGCACAATAACCAACACTACCCATAGTACGCCCACAGTAGTTAAAATATAGCTGATGATAACGAGAGACACGTACCTTCTCCGTCATGTATATATATTCCCATGCCGATTTCGGCTTCGGTAATCATTTCTGTTTTTGCCGGCTATGGGTTACGAGCGTGTGCACTTATGTGGCTAATGTAGCTTATCTTGGCTTTGAAGGTACGTGTACAATGCGGATACATTAGTATATCATTTTGGTAATGGTATCGTATGTTGGATGTTGGCCTACTCTTGTGGTAGTCTCGTCTACTGCCGAGATTACTCTTCTTAAATGATAGCTAGTAGCGAGATAAAAATCACAACAAAAGAGGTGTCACTTCGTTTCATCCAAGTTATAATAGCTGTGCATAATAAATGTTTTATCGAGGAAGAAACTTTCAAACACAGGGGATCTACCTTTTTGTTCGTAGAAGCAAAACTCTTTATTATAGGAACAAAGTTAGGGCAAAATTTAAAGGTCTTCGATTACAAGGATTTAGTATTTATAGGAAAGTTTCTGTAGGATTAAGAATCAAATTAAGATTTTATTTTCCAGGATATCGTAGCCGGATTGAATTGAAGACTGTCTTTATATTACGTAACGTCATTATAATCTGCCTAGCTGTTTTCGGTGCACGTTGCGTTCGGCTTCTAGTCTGAAACGACTGCCTATCTGACTTGTAGAACCCAGTTCCTGGGTTATACGGATTGCATAAAGTATACTCGTAGTTCTCAAATAAACAAAACAAGGAAACCCCGATCCACGCTTAGAGGAAATATATCTAAGTTCTCATTTTAAATTAAAATATATTAGCTTTAAAACTATTACGTACTGCCCGCACCTATAACAACAAAAAAATGTCATACACTGCAGGATTTAATCTAGAATGTTCCTTATATGAAAAACTGTTACAACAAACCAACCTTAAAATTCTAAAACAAAAATAAAACTCAGTAGATACCGACAGCAAGATACATACGGTAAATGTTTATTATACGGACCTCTAAACCGCAAACCCGTTAAATCTATTTGCTAAAACTTTGTGCTAAGTTGAATTTAAACGTTTTTTTTTTTATATACGCTGCTAGCTAATCCCGGGCGGCGAGGGAAACTGTTAATGTGGCAGGATTAAGAGTCATCGAACTCTTTGCTGCAGCAACGTCGGATGTATTCGGGAGATTGTTACTTGGGACTATATTTAATTTTCATGCTGTTTTAGCTTTCGTAAAATGAAAACATACTTAGTGGATTGTGGTGAAACGTCGCTGCATCATGCCGAGATAGGGGCCATTTAGCCTCGCACAGAACTTTCTGTTGTTATTTTCATTTTACTTTTGTTTTTGTTTTTATGAGTGTGTTTAGTTTAGTTTGTGATAATTTATTTATTAAAGCTTTATGCACAACTAAAAAAATTGTGTACAAAGGTGAACTTAATGCCTGTGCATTTTCTACCAGCCAACCTTAGGGTGAAGCAGAGACAAAACATGGCAGGTGCAATATACGGGATAGATTGCTCGGAAATGACTATAAAATACAAGAATAAATATAAACAAAATAAACTTTGTAAAAATAAAATAAATAAAGATCGGTAGAGGAGAAAAGGAATTCAGCAAATCAACGCACGCTGGGATGTTTCGGCCAACTTCTGACGGATATGCTCATGTGCCTTCACTTTAAAAGATAACCGACTGGTTGCCATCCTGATGTTCAAAGGGAGCGTATTCCAAAGAAAAACCGCCTGGACAAAGAGAGCAGAATGAATGAAGCCAGAACGGTGAGAAGGACATCGTAGATAATCCTGTGCGAGTCCCAATAAATAGATTTTCTTTCTTTCTGTTGCTTTTGAGTGATTTTGTGACGTCTGGTGAAACGAAGGTAGAGACTGACTGAAATAAATGTACTGAGGAGGAGGCTAGACTCCTAAGAGTCACGATGTTGTGTGTCTCGAAGCTACATCTATACCTGCACAAGACGTCTGATTACATGATGATCAGAATACTGTTGATGTGTTTTCAATATTAGTGGCTTGTGCTGCAACGGAAGAAAATGACAATGAAGTAAAATAAAATATATAACAAAATTGTCTTTCGAGACAAAGTCGCTCTGTTTGGTTCAAAGTTTTTGTTTTCTGCTACCATTCGGTTAGGTTTTACTTTATGTCAACACAGCTCATTCTATTGAAAACCTCTTTTCATAAAGTCATTGTCAAAAAAAAGTATGAGCCCATAAATCAAATCATCACATCTAAAAACCCCACTGCGCTTATGCCTAAAACCGTACCCAATTTGTACGCTCGGGAATACTCGGACGCAATCGGCTGTCATATCGAAAGACAGGCCGGTCGTGACGGAGGCACGCGACGATCCGGCACGGAACGGACTAAGACTGTCTTTATTGTACTTTTGACTTAATGCAGCTTACTTTAAACATTCTTAGGAAGGACGCTCGGGTGGGAAACTTTCTTGTTTTTGGAAGGGATTGTAAGCGTCTACTGTTTAACTTTTAAATGTGCTTACGAAATTAGCTGTCGTTTTCATCGCAGCGTTAACTCGACTTGCTGCCGATTTTGAAAATTATTTTGTGGCTAGCTTTTGAAGTGAAGTTAAATAGATCTTGTGGAATAAACGATAAAACAATGAGCAGTACTGCCTGCCTTATGCTGCTCATTGGTTTTTCATAGGTACAGTCAGTGATAACAAAAGCAGTATAAGCTGGCCTCATATTTTATTGGGGCTATGTAGTCTCGTAAGAAGACACTTCCTGTTCCAAAAGTAACAAACTACTTTGGTAAGCGCACAAGAAGGTACGTAGTACCAACGCTTGGCTCAACGCTGGTCCTGCTCCACAGGGGCGCATAAATTAATTGATTAGCATTCGAAAATATTGTTGGAGCTGCTGAAGATTGTAAAAACAACAACATCTTTGCATTGTATAAATTCAATCTCTTAACAATGTAGCACATGTGTGAGCACTATGTACCTACTATAAAGCCACCATTTACTAGGCTCGTCTTTCATTGACTTGAATGTGCCCTGGCGGCTGAGCTGGGCTGGCATGATCACTCAAATGTCTCGCTGGTGGTGGCGTGTGTGTTGGATCATTAAGTTCCCTTCAAAATGGTTGAGCTGAATGGTGCTGATCCATACGTCATGTTCGTGAACGGGCGCCGTCAGTAGGGACTGGTCAACTCTTGGCTGCCACGGCTTATTTTAATTTAAATTTTTGAATTTTTTTTTTGTCTTTTTTATTACGGATACTTTAAACGTGCACGTCTTTCTACATCGTTCTCACATTTTTAATTTGAACATGAATAATGTAAACAATTTGTTTTTTGTAACTATATGTTGATTTAAAAGAGTGTCCATGGAGTTTCTTGCCCGTTCTTCTCCATAGGTACCTACTACGCTTTGGAATGGGCAACTAGCTTCATTTTTCTGACTGACTGACCCTTTGACAATTCAAAAGTGCCTGTAATTGGTTTATTTGAAATAAATGCTCTGAGTGTGAGTTTTGAGTTTAGTGAATGAGCTACCTCCAAAACTGATATCGCATGTCAAGTCAAAGGACCAACTTAAAATAATACTACAAAAACATTATCTCTCATTGTGTCCGTAGCTGTGTTTGTAACAAACCGCAACTTTGCATAAATTGCCTTTCTGTAAAAGGTAAGATTTTTGATCTCGACTGTAGATAATTAATTATAAGTATTATTTTATAGCCTTATTTCCAAAATGTTACTAGATGAGAACTACTGCCGATAATCTGTTATGCAGTTTGGCAGACTAGAAATAATGTTATTGTTGATAAAGATTTAGAAAAAAAAAAGAAAAAAAAGTCGTTAAGCAGTCTGCACCAAACCCGCTGACCGGCCGATATGAGTCGTCGATACGCGCGGGTACAAGTCGCCGACATGACCCTTTTGAAATAAAGCCGTCAAGCCGCCAAGCATCAAGCCGCCGGGGCTGTGTCGGAGGGTCTTCGGGTTTGGTGTGTAGACTGCTATAAGCCAGCTCAAGACTAGGCCACTGACGTGCGATCGACTGTATCTGTATTCTATTTGTAAGCATTAAAACAGCTACGAGATGTCATTGTTTACAGAGTACGAACATAAATACCTTACAGTTACGCAAAATTCAAATGCGTTTTTATAGCGGAATAAAAATTGCAACTTACAGAAAATATCTATTTCATAATAGTATAGTTTTGATAATACTTAGGTACTATGTTCGTAACACCATAAAATATCTATCATTACTGTAGAAGAAAATCGCTTTTGAATCTTGCGTTAGTGTAAGGTATTTAAGCTTGAAACTGTACAGATATTTTGATTCTTACTCTCTGTCAAGATAACGGGCAATTAAATAATACACTTAACAATATATTTAGCTAAACAATCACCTGGATGAACGGACATAATTTGGAAATCATTGCTAAAACTAAATTAATAACTTTTCACCCCCACCAAAAAAACCCGCTTTATGTAATTTTTTCTTTTAATAACCACGAAATAGAATCAGTAAATGAATTCCCACTATTAGGCTTAACTATAGATTTAAACATCAATTGTAAATCACGCGTACAAAAAATTTAATCCAAACTTTCCAAATTTCTGTACGCTTTTCGAGAAATAAAAAAGACCACAAACTAGCAAACTGCTCTGGTCACCTACTGCCTATGCTCATGCATGGCTTAGCTACGGCGTAATAATGTGGGGAAATAGCACAGACGCACCGGCGCTGTTCCCAAATCAAAAAAAGTTACTTCGGATTTTAGTTAATTTAAAACAAACGGATAGCTGCAAACACCATTTCAAAAAACTTAACTTTCGAACTCTTCCTTCCATAAACATACTGGAAATCTGTAAATTCACACACTCACCAAGACTTTTAGACTAAACGAGATGACATACAAACTAGATACACAATCCGTCACAAAACACGATTAAACCTACCGACATCCCGTTTAAAAATGCACTCATCTAGTCCACTGGTTATGTCTATAAAAAACTATAATAAACTACCCGAGGTGCTCAGAAATGAGGAAAAAAATTGCTATTTTTACTAATAAATTTAAATAAATTTAGTAAATAAATGTTATTACAGTATAAATGAATATTTAATTGAAAAATCCATAGAACTGACATGATAGTATAAATGAATAATAAAAAAATATTTATATTATTTATATATTTTTTTTTTTTTTGGAGCAGTTGTGGCCCAGTGGAATCGGCCGCGACATACAAGATGTAGGTCGTGGGTTCGAACCCAGGCAGGCGCTTTACTTTGTGTAAATAATTTCATCACCACTGCTCTCAAAACGGTGAAGGAAAACATCGTGAGGAAACCGGCATGTTCTAGAACAAAAAAATCGAAGACATGTGACATCCACCAATCCGCACTGGGCCCGCGTGGTAGATTACAGCCCATTCCCTCTCAAAGAGAGGAGGCCCGAGTCCCAGCAGTGGGAACATTATAGGCTGGTTATGTAATAAAATTTTAGATTTAATTAATTTAATTAATAATTAATAAAATGTTACCTTTAATTTTACTTAGAATAAGTTTCTTTTGCGTGTATAAATAAGTCCTCTTCCTTCACATTTTTATTTTGCTGTGCCCAACAGGGTCTATGATTGGTACAACTAATGTTTACTTACCACCTAAGCACATTGAGGAATGCAATAAATGATTGAGTATTGAGTATTGATAGATAAAATACGCTGTAATTTCAGCACATTTTTGTTTTATTTAAGTGTCTAGCGGCTGTGTTGTCACTTATTATAGACGAGGCAAACTACAAAACTATTCACCTTGGCATAGTCGCCGGCACGTTAATTGGCAAGACTGGTTAGATGCGTTTTTCTTTAACTTTCTTCTAAACAGACATTTTTTTAAATAAATTATGGCAATAGCCATAGAACAATGACTAGCAACAGAAATGACTATATTTTAGTTGCACTACGTGTACATGTGCAAACTTACCCCCACTACGCCAAAACCGCGCCACAACTGTGTAATCATAATGATATCCTATCAAAGACTTTCTATGAGTACTTTGATAACCGGATCAAACATACAGATATATAGAAAGAAAGAAGAAAGAAAGATAAATATTTTATTAGGGACACGCACAGGAAATACAAAGAGTCAAAAATAAAAAAGGAGCATTTAAAACTAACAAAATTAACAATAAAAACAACAATAAACAATTAAGAAACCTGTGCGAGGCCAAAAAGGCTTCTATCTCAGCGTAAAGCTGCGATATTTAAAAAATAACTACCGCAGCGCTGGTATTCTGATAGGGCCCGTTGTGATGCCACGGACATCTTTATATCCCACTAGGGGATTATTAATAAATAAATATAAATTTTAAAATAAAATACTAATAAAGTATTATAAGAAAATAAAGCAATACAAAATTGTTTAGTAAACAAATATAAATAAATAAAAACCATGATCATGTATGTGTATACAGATCGACCCGCGCCCGACGCTCCAACATCACTTGTCTATGCTGTAGTGTAGACTATTGTTATAGTCTGTGCCAAGCGATGAGACGCAACCAATATATGAGAATACCAACTTTTGACCGCGCGCTCGCGTGCAAGTCGGAAATTATCCCACGAGCACGTGCCGTTAAATACTTTTAATCCCGGTAGTACGTACTACCGGGATAAAAAGTATTTTAAGTGTTAATCCAGGCTATAAACTATATGTGTGCCAAATTTCATCCAAATACGTTAAGCAGTTTTTGCGTGTAAGAGTAACAAACATCCATCCGTCCTCACAAACTTTCACATTTATAATATTTGTAGGATAGATTTAACCAGTCAATAAATGTTATCATACCGAATGGTAATCTTAGCCCTACTTTAATATAACAATAACACATGATTGTTAGCTAGAAGACTAAGGAAGGCAAGTGTGCACTTATATAATTAGTGTATTCAAGCCTTGATATCACGGTCAACACAGACGGAACAATTCTGTAGCTAAGCCGAGAATCGTAACTACATAGATTAGCTTCTTGCCCGTCCTTCTACATAGGTACCTACTACGCTTTGGAGTAGGCAACTATAATAACTTCATCTTTTTGACTGACCGACCCCTTGACAATTCAAAAGTGCCTGTAATTGGTTTATTGGAAATAAATGCTTTGAGTTTGAGTTCGACTCTCGCATTTACATATCATTATGAAAGCATAAAACTGTGGTGGAAAGTTTTAATTTAAAGTTTGCAATAACATAACATCACGCCTGTATTCCCCGAAGGGGTAGGCAGCGGTGTACCTAAAGTACACCCACATTTTGCCAGTTATGTTTAAGTCCCATGTAATAGGGGGCTAGCCTATTGCCATCAACCCGGCACAAATCCAGACTACAGGCTGCTACTGAGCGTAAACATATCGCTCATTTCAAGGAAATTTACGTAGGTAAATATTATTACCTAGCAAATTAAATTAAATATTTCTGCGAATCCAATATTATTATTTGAACTCAAATAAAATAACTTGTAATATCATTTTATTCTATGGACTTTATGTAGACACGCAGAACCAAAAAAAAAAAATTCACAACATCGTTTGACAAATAAATATAAAAATACCAGATGGTTTTCTGTAAACCATTTGCGGTTCAGATATTTTGTGCTAAGAATAAGTATTATAATTATATAAAAAATAAATATACCTACTATCATAACCGTTCACAGTCAGTAATAGTAACATTTATTATAATTACTAAGACGTTTTACGACGCATTATTTTCGACCCTAAGCACACAGGCTCCAAGAGTCTGGGGACAGACGCGCCTTTTTTTTTTCGGTCTCGACCGTTGTTGGCGACAGCTGAAAGGTAGGAAGTAGTTTTAATTCAGCTTGCAAGAATAGACCAATACTTAGCAACTAACTAAATAACTAACAAGGCGAGCTTGTAACAAAAAACCGACACAGACAAAAGACTCTAAATAAATAAAATAAATAAAAATATTTTATTTCAGATATCATGATCCATAGGTATAAAAACATTATAATATTAAGATTGAGCAATTACAAAAATGGAAATTAAATTTATAATTGAAATAAATATTATAATTAAAATGGAAATTAAAACGATTATTAGAATTAAAATGGAAATTGAAATTAAATTACTGATTTCACAAAGGAGGAAGGATGAGATCTTATCAGCCACAGTGTTCAAGAATTCCTTGAAAAAAAAATAAAAAAAATAATAAAAATAAAAATAAATGGCCCTTTTTGTTTAATATAAGTTGTACGTAATATTTTGATCCAAGCGTTGTCGCGTCGGGGGACGGCTAATGAAAACACCAAACAGACGAGGCTTATACAATACCCAGCAATAATGAATGTATGCTATTGTAGAAAGGGTAGCTGCTGTTAATTTCCTATTTTCATTTGACGTCCTTCAACGCGACGACGGCGACGCTTGGATCAAACAAAAAGGGCCAATACATTTTTCTTTTAATTTTTTATGTTTTATTTTTTGTGTCGATATTGTCCTTATCAATCACTTAATGACATTTTTTCCTAATGGCCGTCTATTGTTTACTACAAGTTCTGAGCCCAGCACCCCAATTGCGGGGTGCTAGGACAGGAAACCTCCCCGTGTGCCCGTGGGCTGGAGTTTCCCTTGGATGCGTCTGGGGGAAAGGCCAGTCCCCGGGACGGTGTACCCTGGGGTGCGAGCAATTACTCCCCATTAGGTACTGTGTGCCTAATGGGTCTAGTTGCCCGTACGCTAATATCCTGTCGGAGGAACGCTCCAACGTGTGTCTCTCTGTTAAGCAGAGACGCACAGCGGCGGAGTAAGAGCGGGCTCGGTGTGCACTAACTCTGCCGCCGGGCAGGCAGGAAGGAGTATTCTCCTTATGCCACCGTTAGTCTCGTAGCCCCGAAGATTGTCAAGGTTATGTCTCTGACTTTTGACGGGGGTCGAGGGTCTTGGCTTAACCGCCCGGGCCGCGAGGAAGATAACCTCTATAAAAAAATCCTCTAATATCAAGTTTTGGTGCGCGGCGAGGATATGAATGGCTGAGGAGTAGTGTCATCTACAACTTTGTAGTTGTAGGTGGCGCATCAGTCGCTAGCGCACCCCCAGCCAGAGTACCAGTGGACCCTCTGGTTGAGTTATAAATGAACACTTGCCTAGGGACAGGGGGTGAACCTAGGATGGACGTTTTATATCCCCCACACTCGTGGGAACAATTATGGAAACAGATAAACAAAATACAAAAGAACAGGAAAGTAGTAGAGAGGAAGGGAGCGATGCGGGGTCGGAGTCCGACGCCGCATCGGGCGTGAGGGGCTCATTCAAGTGCCCGGAGCGCGTTGTGGTAGGGGCTGCTGAGAAGAACCGAAGGCTCTTCCAGAAGCGCCCCAAACCAGGGGATAGCCAGGGGTCGTCCTCTGATGGCGGGAGGAGCGCCACCCGCAGAAAATTTACTCGGCAGGGTGGCGTTCACGATCGGGGTAAGGACAAAGGGTTCACCACCGAGAAGGACAGCGAGCCGAGCCGAGTCAGTTCAGCCGAGCTGGCCCAGCCAGGCGAGAGGCTCGCTAGGGAGGGCAACCCACACAGAGTGGAACTCTCCGAGTCGTCAGGCGGTGAGCCAGACGCCGCTGGCGGCTCTAAGCCGGAGCGAGTGGCCAGGTTCCAGGAGGTCGTGGTAGCCGCAATCAGGGGTGTGGCCTTGAAGAGGATTCAGTCCTCTAAAGACAAGGTCATACCCACTGCCACGGCCTCCATTATGGCGGCAGCGGAGGCCTTACACCTTGGGCCTCCGTCGGACGGAATGTCTGAGATGCGGGCGGAGGTCGCCCGCTTGACAGCCGCCATGGAGCTTCTCCGAAAGGAGAACGAGGAGCTCCGAGCGGACCTGGCCGGCCTCCGGGCAGCCGGCCCTCGAGAAGTGCCACAGGAGGGGGAGCAGCATAGGCAAGACCGGCCGGTGCTGGTGCCTGCAGAGGACCGGGTTCTGGCCCTGGTGCGGCGAGAGCTGGCTGCCTTCCAGAGTCGGTTTTCCGCTCTGGAGGCCATTGTTCTGCGTCCCCCGCTAGCGGCGAGCCGGATTTCTTTTGCTGCCGCTGCGGCCAAGTCAGGATCGGCAGGGCGAACAAAAGGCGGGCCTGTGCTGGAACCTGCGGGGCCGGCCCCGGCGAAGTCGGCGCCTTCCAAGCCCAAGAAGGGTAGGGGGCCTACTCAGGCGGCGACGGCCCCAGCCCTGACGGCGAGACGGCCGCCACCCCCTCTGCCTCCTAATGCTCCTCCGGCCGACGCCGAATGGCAAGTAGCCGGAGAGAAGCGGAAGGCTTCAAGGGCGGCCAAAAGGAAGGAGAGGCGGCAGCGGCGCAAGGAGCGAAGCGTCGCGGCTAGGCTCCGCGCTCCAAAGTCCGCAGCTGTAGTGATTACACTACAGCCGGATGCGGTGAAGAAGGGCGTGTCCTACTGCGACGTGCTCACCAAGGCAAGGGCGGCGGTGAACTTGGAGGAGCTAGGGGTCACCAATGGGATCCGTGTAAGGGTCACTGCGACTGGAGCCCGGATGCTGGAGGTCCCCGGTGCAGCCAGCGGCCCGACCGCTGACGCTCTGGCCGAAAGGCTTAGGGCGTCTCTAAATGCGGATGAGGCCCGAGTGTCCAGGCCCACCAAGTGCATTGACATGCGCATCGTGGGCTTGGACGACTGTGTGACGGAGGCTGAGGTGGTGGCCGCTGTCGTTAGGACTGGGGGGTGCTCTGCCGAGCAGGTGAGGGCGGGCACCATTCGTCCTGACCACACGGGGATGCGAGCCGTTACGGTGAGCTGCCCCGTGTCGGCGGCCAGAAAAGTCGCCGGGGAGGGCCGAAGGCTCCTGGTGGGCTGGGTTTCTGCGCAGGTGAAACTGTTGGAACCCAGACCTCTGAGGTGCTTCCGCTGCCAGGTGGGCAACCACGTGGGAGTGCAATGCACCTCGGAGGTGGACCGCAGCGATCACTGCTTCCGCTGCGGTCAGCCCGGGCACAAGGCCGGCTCGTGCAATGCCACGCCGCACTGCTTTTTATGTGCGGCAGCTGGCAAGCCGGCCGATCACCGGGCTGGGAGTAAGGCCTGCGCCCCACCCGCCAAAGCCAGGGGCAGAGGTAAGCCCTCCGCAACCGCCGTCACCACCGCACCCGCCGCCACTGCCGCAGCCGCTGCTACCTCCATCGTCGTCGCCGCCGCAGAAACCGCGGCAGGGCCCTCACAAGGGCCTCGGGAGGGGGCTGATATGGAGTGCCAATAATGGCCCCATTACGCCTCCTCCAGGCGAACATCAACCACTGCGTCGCTGCTCAGGATCTGTTGCTCCAGAGCATGGCGCAGTGGTCGATTAACATCGCCGTGGTCGCTGAGCCGTACTTTGTCCCGCCCAGGGATGACTGGGTGGAGGACCTGAGCGGCTCAGTGACCCTAATTTCGTCGGCCGCCGCCGGTACCCCGTCGCTCGAGGCAGTCAAGAGGGGACGGGGTTGCGTGGCAGCACGGTTCGGGGAGATTGTTGTCGTAGGGGTATACTTCTCCCCGAACCGAACTCTCGCCGAGTTCCACAACTCCCTTGCGGAGTTGAGAGTCGTCGTCGTCGGGTACCATTCCCTCCCCGTGCTCGTACTCGGGGACTTCAATGCCAAGAACACGGCTTGGGGTTCCCGGTATACGGACGCGCGGGGCAGGATGGTGGAGGACTGGGCTCTGGAGACAGGCCTGGTCGTCCTAAACCGGGGCTCTGTCCCCACGTGTGTGCGGATGCGGGGTGAGTCAGTGGTGGACCTCTCGTTCGCCAGCCCCGCTCTGTCGCCGTGTGTCATTGACTGGCGCGTCATGGAGGGGGTGGAGACGTATTCCGACCACCGGTACATCCGGTTTGACGTCTCCGCCCAGACCTCGAGCGCGCTGGTCCGACAGGCCCCGAGTGGTCCGCGGTGGGCGCTGAAGCGGCTGGACCGGGAGCTCCTCCTGGAAGCCTCGATCGTGCAGGCCTGGGTGTCATCACCGGACAGGTCTGCTGATATTAACGACGAGGCGGAGTGGTTCCGGGAGGCCATGTCCGAAGTATGTGACGTGGCAATGCCCCGGGTCCAGCCTGGACGCGCCTGGCGCCAGGTGTACTGGTGGTCGCCGGAGCTAACGTCTCTGCGCGAGGCGTGCGTTGCTGCGCGACGCCTGTACACCAGGCACCGCAGGCTCCGTATCCGCCCTCCGGATACGGAAACCATTCAGGCGGAGCTGTACGAGGGTTACAGAGCGGCGAAGACCGCCCTCCGAGCGGAGATACTGCGGGCCAGGGGACTGGCCCGTGAGGAGTCGCTGGGGACTCTGAACAGGGACCCTTGGGGACGCCCGTACAAAGTGGTGCGGGAAAAACTCCGCCCATGGGCTCCCCCCCTGACGCAGAGTCTCCGGCCTCAGCTCATGGAGGGCGTGGTGAGCGCTCTGTTCCCTGCGCGAGGGGAGCACACTCCCCCGCCCATGGCTCCGCCTCCTGCGGTGCCCACTGTGGACCACGTAACCGACGACGACGACGATGCTCCTGAGGTGACCGAGGTAGAGTTGAGAGTGGCGGTACGTAGGCTGAGTGCCAAAAATACCGCCCCAGGACCCGACGGGCTACCTGGAAAAGCCTGGGTCCTGGCCTTGGAGGCTCTCGGGCCTCGACTAAGAGGGCTCCTAAGCGCATGCATGGAGAGGGGCCAGTTTCCAATTCGTTGGAAGACGGGGAAACTGGTCCTCATTAAGAAGACGGGGCGCCCTGCGGACTCTCCGTCCGCTTACCGGCCCATCGTGCTGCTCGACGAGGTGGGCAAGCTCTTTGAAAGAGTCATTGCAGACCGCCTCGTCGGGCGGCTGGTGCGGGTGGGGCCGGATCTGGCGGACAGCCAGTTTGGTTTCCGCAGGGGGCGCTCTACGGTGGACGCCATCATGCGCGTGCGAGCCCTCACGACGGGGGATGCTGTGGCCCGGGGTGGGGTCGTCTTGGCGGTGTCTCTAGACATCGCCAATGCCTTCAATACCCTGCCCTGGAGTTGCATCAGGGAGGCACTCTGGTATCACCGGATGCCGACCTACCTCTGTCGCATAGTCGAGGCCTATCTGACGGACAGGGCCGTCATCTACCCCGGTCACCAGGGAGAATGGAACCGGCGAGAGATGTCGTGCGGTGTCCCACAGGGATCGGTCCTGGGACCGCATCTGTGGGACATCGGGTACGACTGGGTGCTGCGCGCCGACCTCCCTAGCGGCGTCAGCGTCGTTTGTTACGCTGACGACACGCTGGTCCTGGCGCAGGGGAGGTCGCACCAGGCGGCGGCCGAATTAATGACACGCGGGGTTGCGACAGTCATTGAGAGGATCCGGCAATTGGGACTCGAGGTGGCACTGCACAAGTCCGAGGCCATGTGTTTTCATGGCCCTTGGAACGCGCCACTGTCGGGTTCCCAAATAATGGCGGGAGGGGTTCACATCGGCGTCGAGTCGACGATGAGGTACCTGGGACTCGTCCTCGACAGCCGGTGGAACTTCGTTGAGCATTTCCGACGTTTGGCTCCCAGACTGGACCGGGCGGGGCTGCCTTGAAGCGGCTCCTGCCCAATCTAGGGGGTCCAAACGCCTCCTGCCGGAGGCTCTACGCGGGGGTCGTGCGGTCCATGGCCCTTTACGGGGCACCGGTGTGGGCGCGTTCATTGAGGCTCCGACCAGCACGCCGGTTGAACGCGTCCCAAAGGGTCATGGCCATCCGGCTGGTCCGAGGATACCGCACGGTCTCCTGCGAGGCGGCGAGCCTCCTTGCCGGATTGCCGCCATGGGATCTGGAGGCAAAAGTCCTCGCGCACATTTGGGAGTGGCGCGAGGAGGCGAAACGCCGGGGCGTTACTCCGCTACCGCGAGAAATCGCGGCACAGCGGACAGAGCTCCGGCGGGATCTCATGGCGGCATGGAGAGTGCGACTGTCGCAACCCAGCGCTGGGCACGCCACAATTGCGGCGGTAAGTCCCCTCTTTGAGGAGTGGCTTGAGAGGCGCCACGGCGTCCTCACCTTCCGCCTGACGCAGGTCCTCACCGGACATGGCTGTTTCGGGAGGTTCCTGTTTCGGATAAGGCGGGAGGAAACGCCCGGGTGTTGGCATTGTGTGGATCGACCGGAGGACACGGTGGAGCATACGGTGGAGGTCTGCCCAGCTTGGGTGGAGCACCGCCGTGTCCTCGTGGCGGCGATCGGCGGCGGCGATCTCTCGCGTCCGGCCCTGGTACAGGCCATGGTACGGAGCGAGAGGGAATGGGAAGCCGTCACCTCCTTCTGTGAAGCAGTAATGCTCGCGAAGGAGGAGGCGGAGCGCGTGAGGGTGCGGCAATCGTTGCGCCCTCACGACCCTAGTCGCCGCAGGAGGAGACACCCTGGGCGTCGGGAGTCGATAGCCGACTCCCGGCCACCGTAGGCGCGGGCCTGCGGACGGCGAGCAATGGGCAGCTCGCCGTCCGGCAAGGACCAGGCCCGGGTCGACGGCGCGTTGTGTTCCACGCGCGCCTCAAAGAGATGTCAGCATAATTGACGGGGTCCGACAGGGCCGATGCCTGCCGGGGTCGCGGATTGTTCGAAAGAGTTACCGTGGCCCTGGCGCACAGGCAACTGAAGGAACACGGGTGGGTTTTAGTCAGTAAGAGTCTGACACGCCCTTCCGCTCCGCCCAGAGCGGGAGAGGGCATTTGATGATTTCCCACCCAAAAAAAAAAAAAAAAAAAAAAAAAAAAGCACCCCAATTGCATAACTTGAAAGAAAGTCCTAATCCATTGCTTCCTAAGTTTGAAAAACTCGTCTACTCAACGACCTAAATAACGCAATGAATATTGTCGAACTGTTAAAATGAAAGGCATTGCGTTAGTTGTGACGAAAATACCACCCCGGAATAGTTACTACCGTTAAATGATGATGAATGTTTTTTCTCTTCCGAGATTCGTATACGTAGAATCAGAGACCGAGTATATTTTGACTACCCGTAATTACAGCCGGTTTAATTTGGCCCAAACGTTGGAAATAATTTTTCAGTCGTAGCTCCTTGTGAAAAGGCTCGAACGGGAAAGTACTTCGACCATAACTATTGATACTAAGTCATATTGCAGTATTTACATTAGGAAGGTAAAAAAAATAAAAGGTGTAAGTGTAATTTTCAACCTTCATTTTTTATGTCCTTATGGTTGGCACCGTATCGGAAAACTATTTGGCGTTGAAAGTGTACTTACCATCGAACAGTTTGCCAACTTATCACATAAAATAAAATAAAACATAAATTTATTCACTGACAAACAATGCCTAAACCGCCTGGTCTAGAACCATGAAATTTAGCATAAGAGTTCCTTGTTTAATTACTAAGGAATCATTATAGAAAGGGTTAAAAGTTTGTATGGAAGTTCGTAATTTTTGTCGATGGGAAATCCCATCGGGCACACTGCTTGAAAAAATCTAAATCTCAAAAGTATAAAGAATATTATTATGACGAAAAAAATATATTAAAAAAAAAACAAAAACCCGACTGCGTAAAAAGTGAACCAAACATAATAAAAAAAACTGAAAAGAAAAAAACAAGCACTTAGGTGTCCGGTGGTCTAGAATTCTATAATATATTATTGACTGAATACTATTGAAGAAAATAAAATATATTCTAAATTTCTAATAATGGAACATAACAACTGAACAGTGACGAACATTCAATATGGCGTCCAGTAGTCGCCATATTGAATTTTCACTAACGTCATGTCTTTAGTGACTATGAGGAATCGATTGACATGTAATCATCGGCGCAGGGATTAGGTCTGTATAGTGAGTGCTTCAAAGGAACATACAAACATACTTACATTCATACACTCCTTTGCGTCGCGCAGTCGGGTAACAACAAGGGCGCTTTTTACGTAACTAGTTCTACCTAATACGGTGATGTAAGTAATTACTTCGGTAGTGTACCTACAACGTTTAGTCCATATTTTCGTAGAGTAGTATAGTGTCGGAGTTTGCCAAAGTTTGCCCATATTTGAGCGAACTTCCACCTAAATGAGCGCCTCTATACAGGAATGGCGTCGTATATACTCACTTGTTTTAAACTAACGATATTGTACGTCTTTAAGAATATTGCCTATTTAAAATTTTGCTTGATATTTAAGGTTAAAGTTCTGCTCTACATTCAAGATTTAGTTTAATAACCGTGGTTAGATAAATATGGGTCAAAAGCGACTCAGGGATTATGTTTAGGTTTACGAGGTTACCCAACAAAATCTCGATGTCGTCTCTCAACTCCATCATCCATAATTATGCTATAAATGTTTTTTGTAGGTGTGTATTACCAAACATTCATTGGGATTGATTTCTTTGACACTAGAATAAATCAATAAATCGGACAAAGCTTTTTAGGGTTCCGTAGTCACCAAGGAACCCTTATAGTTTCGCCATGTCTGTCTGCCCGCTGGCAGCTTAGCTCAGACACTTAGTACTAGAAACCTATAATTTGGCATGGCTATACATATTAATCACGCCAATGAAAAATAAAATAAAATCATGAAAAAAAAAAATGTTTTAGAGGACCTCCTGTACAGGTAAAGTGGGGATGTTTTCTTTTTTTCTCGTCTATCCCACGGTGTGTGGTATCGTTGGATAGGCCATTCAAAAATGTTACGGGTCTGTGGAAACCATTTTTCGGTTCAGGGATCCGGTTGCGCAAAATAAAGCTTTAAATTGCAAAATTTTGTTACGAGTCAAGTCCCCCCCCCCTGCCAGCTAAATGGTTGCTTTTGGATATGTGAAAAAATTCACGGCAGTAGTGTACATAACGAAATTAAAAGGAAAACTATAACAACTAGGTACGCTTTACAAGTTTACGAGTAATAGTCGACCAACTTACATTTGCAGTTGGAACGTGTGGGAGAACAGGTTTTTTAACTACAATGTTAAGTTTGTTTTTGGGATAAATTCATCCCAAATACGGAACCCTTCATTGTGCGTGATCCGACATGCACTTGGCCGGTTTTTTATTAATATTATTGGTAAGTTCTAGCGGTAAACATTAGAGTTTACTCACTTTATAACAAAAATCTTAAGGCGATTGCCCAAATGCCCGCCATATTGATGCCAACGGTGACTTGTCAAAATTAACTGTCATGGCGCGCACGGTGTCAACATTTGGACTTTTACCCTTGTCACACGGGCGCCTCATCAACTTTTATGTTTACCTTACAAAATGGAAATCTACGCATTATAATAAAAATATCGAATATGTCCGTCCGTCGAAATGACGAGTAATTCTATAAATTCAACAAATATCCCTTGAGCGTGGATGTCTGTGGGTCGATTTTTACGAAACATCCTATTTGGGGTTTGGTGGTGGGGTATTTTAACTGAAGACCAAATCTTCAGTTGAAATTATGTCGTGGCTTGTAGTAGATATGTATAAACGTACATGGTGTACTTATTTGCAAACTGCTTAGATTTTAAAATATCGACACATTTGAGATTTGAGACTTAAAATTAATTCAGTGCTAAATTGCTATTGTTATTTTAAATCCTTCAATTTCCACAAGTGAAGTCGTCGAACATAAGCTGCTGTGGAAATATTATTGCGTTTTATTGACAGATGGCTTTATTCTATATAGGCGGATTAAATTCTGTCGCGGTAAAATAATTGTAGTGTTTAATTTTTCCGCTTTTACGAAATGTTAGTGGCCAACCGCGTAGAAACATTAAAATTGCGTTTAATGATATAAATTCAATAAAGCCTACGGCTGTATCGAATTTCGCACGTTTTATTCGAATGGTGTGTGACGCATTGGCATCAGATTTATGCGTGTCAATTAACGCTTAATATCCTTTATACTTTTCTACTCATTTTACATTGTGAACTCGGCTCAAAGTACATTTTTAATACGCTTTTTCATGGTAACTACCTTATTTTATTTTGCAAATGGGTTGTATTTAAATATCGTATGTGTATGTCTAATTTCCACTATAAGAGTGAATACATAATGTATAAGATTTTCTGCAGATTTACGCTGTGTAATCTGGGTCTTGAATTATTATATTTTATTAAACATCTGTTAAGTCTAAGCAGACTTTTGAAGCATTAAATCGATGCTAATACCTCTGAAATAGGTACCTAAGCAAAGGTCTGTGGAATTCATAAAAATATATCCAACGGTTCATTTTTTTGTGTATCCCGTATTCAAAGATGATATACACCTACCACACCTTTCTGTATTTTTGTTCTAGTTTATAAAAAATATATTAAAAATGTACCAGACCTGACCGTTCTCAGACTCAACTTTGATACATTTTTTATTGCTTTATTGGTTGTTTGGGCTGGATGAAATATAGCGTACCCACCTTCGTAAAATATGGTAGAAGGTGTGAAATTGAGCTTGTAGGTGCATGCATGTCATGTAATTGATTTTGTAACCATTTCGGATTAAACGGAAATGAGCGGATTTCGATGTGGAAGGAGGCTACAAGAGAAGAGATAGAATAAGGGCCACTGTTTCTTAGAAAGGGAAAAAAAAATAACAAAATACGTAATTTTTGATTTAAAAGTTAAGTTCTTAGTCTTGCAGATGGCTTGAAGGGATTTTTCAAATAATTGATGTAATAATGGCAAATCTCTAATATTTGCAACAAGCTTTCAGAAAATTGACGCGAGAGTGACGTTTGATCATCGTTTTACTATTGATTTTAATCCATCTGGAATTTCTCAGTAGCAGCCCGGTGTCTGGATTTGTGCCCGGTTGATGGTAATAAGCTCGCCTCATATTACATGGGACTTAAACTTAACTGACGAAATGTGGGTGTCCTATAGGTACACCTCTGCCCTAACTTTCGGGAAAACAAGGCGTGATGTTATGTTATGTACTTATTTAAATAAAGTCAAGCAGCACATGCAGGTGGCTTGGCCACTTTTTGCAACATCGATACAAAATAATAATAAAAATTGATAAACCGATTTTTAAAGAAAATATTGATGACGTGTGTGAACAAAGATGGTGCTGGCGTAGGTAACATAAACAATCTTGAAACTGTAAGATTACGAGTATATTGATGTTAACTCTGGGTACTTTACTTGAACGGTAGATATAAACTGCACAGTGCGAATTTTTCGAGCTAAGGTAGAGGTGGTGGTAGCAGTTATATTTCTCCCTAGGGTCATCTTAAAAACTGCTCATATATGCGTACTCTCGTGGATTGAAAAACAATTTACTAGATATCCTATAATGCTTTAAGTTAAATAAACAATAAGAATAATTTCTGCTATTTTTATTTTCTGAAGAACGTTTTAGCTACGCTGGGGGCTCGTTCATAGTTAATATGAAACTTATAAGTATTATCGGCGATGGCTTATCCCTAGTGTACGTAAGATATTAAAATGATATATTTTTGGCAATATCCATGAGTATTGCTAGCTGAAGTAAATATATTGGTAAGCGTTCGCTCACACTGTACTGCTTTGAAATCGTAGCTGCAAAATATGTTTTAATAACCCGATTTTAATTCAATTAATGTGTTTACGCAAAATATAATTAGGAGAATAACAAGCGCCATTAAAACGTGAGAGGCTTATGAAACGTTAATTTGATACTTACTATTCCCGAGATGTTTCATCATTACTTCTCGATGTCTTCTCACAGCGAGAAGGAACGAACATTGGTTTAAATTTGTTAATGAAGCTGTAATTAAAATTAAGGCTCAGTTTTAAACTTTTATAATGCGAATATCTACAAGAGTATAATTATGCACGGTTATTTGAGGACGCGTTCCTATCCGCTCGACAACACACAACAACACCGACAATCGAAACACACACACACACACACTCTACAATGCCGATCGCCGTAGATGGAATGCGCGCGGATACGCGAAAATGCGCTTTCTTCCGCTTTGACGTGCCTCTGACGCGCTCTGGCACGTTCGAATCGTATATTTTTACGCAACAAAAGTACCTCGGTTGACAAGATGTCAGCGTAAATTAAAAGTTTTACAACAAAGACATTATGTGACGGCCCTTAGGTACTACATTTGAGTGTCGTGTGGGTGGATGGATTAGTGGTAAAAACCCACAGCTTCGTTAAATCAACAGTGTGTGTTCAATGGAGTTGTTCGCAATGATAGCAAGCCCGCCCACTATGCAGACTGCAAGGCATTGACTTATACTAAACTGGGATTCAAATAAGAAAAGCTGGATTAAAGGTGAATAATTGCATAGCACATGTGTGAATACTATAAAGCTACCATTTACTGGGTACGTCTTCCATTGACTTGAATGTCCCCTGGCGGCTGGGAGTATATCATAATCACTCTAATGTCTCGCTGATAGTGGCGCATGTGTTGGATCATTTAGCTCCCTTCAAAATGATTGGGCTGAATGGTGCTAATCCATGCGTCATGTTCGTGAACGGGTGCTATCAGTAGGGACTGGTCACCTTTTAGCTGCCTCGGCTTATTTTAATTTAATTTAATATTTGAATTGTTTTTATCTTTTTATTACGGACGGTTTTAATGTTCTGTATCGTTGTCACATGCATAATTTCAACATGCATGATGTTACTAATATGTTGTAACCATATTTTGATTTAAAAGAGTGTCCGCGGAGTTTCTTGCCCGTTCTTCTCCATAGCCTGCCTCCTCCCCATGCCTGTATTTGGTTCATTTGAAATAAACGCTTTAACTTTGAAAGTAGTAATACATTTTCGCAAATCATAGCAACAAGATAACAAGACAAACACCACAACAACAACAAGATTATAACAAGTCAGCTTGTTAAACTGTCATTTCCTTAACAATCTTGTCAGTTCGTGCGTCGTATATTCAGATAAACAATAGGTACAAAATTGTCCTTAATGTGCTTAGCCTTTTCCGACTGTACATAAAGTACAAAATAAAATAAGATTTTCGTATTAAAGACAGTGTAAAGCTATTTACTATGCGTGTATAAAGAGGGAGATACCTCACTAAGAGGCGGTCTTAAGCACTATTCTATTCGAACGTGGTTAACTTCGGTCGTTCAAATATAAAGCCGAGGATTACATCAATTTGAACACATATTCGACATCATTGTGTTTGATCGCGCTTTTGTGGGAGTAACGTTCGTGCTTACTATAGAAATGTTCGCGTAGTCGCGTTTAATTAGGACTGCACTTTATATTCTAGTTCAATGACTTGCTTCAGTGCCTATCATTTATCTGTTAAACTTAGTATGGAACCCTATTACTAAACTTACGCTGCGTGGGCCGTTTGTTTGTCTGTCTGTCTTTCTTTGAAAGGGCTATATCTTTATACCCGACTAAGACGCGACGAAGCAAAAAGGAGGGTTATATTTTGACCGATATGTATGTATGTGGGTATGTATGTATGTTCATCTTTTGCTTCATAACTTCTAAACTGCTTATCATAATTTTACAAATGAGATATCGTTGGAAGCGTCTTGATCGTCCGCTGGTTATAGGCTATGTGACGTCAATTAAAAATCCGGAGTTACACGTCATGTAATTAGGGCACAAATCGAACAGCTTACGTGTGACTCTGGATTTTAAATTTGTCCGTCTATGATTTATATGAATATTTTCTTGTTTCATACTTTTTAGAGCGTAATTTTTCAGTGGCCCGACTACTTTACCGATTTACCACCTAATGAATTTTCACTTCTGAATCAATTGTGTTAAAACTTGGCACACGTATGTAATTTAGATAACGCTTCAACAAAATAGAGACCTGGAGTTGATCTGATGATGGAGACGGAAGACAGTTGAGAGAGCTCTTCAACAGTTTACAGCAGTTACATCATGTTTGGGTTTATTTAATTCATCTTGATGAGAACTTTACACCTAGCCAGAGTATAACGGTCATCGAAGGTCTGATAGTGGAGACAAGGCCGTCAAATCAAATCAAATCAAATTATTTATTGGTTTGCAAACATGGGTTTTTAGTAAATAGATATTTTATTATAAGAGTCCTCCATGTTCTACCGTCACATGGGCATGCTACTCATATTATTATTAAATTTACACAAATTTAAAGATATCATAATTATAAATAACAATTAGGAAAACAAAATGATACAATATACAAATTAATGTCAAATCGTTTTAATTACTGTAAAAATTTCACAATAATACAAATATGTCAAATGTCAACAAGTTTACAGTAAGTAATAAAAATAAAATCAAATTTCATCAAGATTACAGTAATAAAAAGAAATAAAAAAAAAACAAATGGAATAATATCATGTCAATCGGCCAGTGATTCATCATAAAGGAAGTCGTTAATTGTGTAATAACTTTTTTCAATTAATACAATTTCGTTAGTGCCCTTTTAAATTTGTATGTATTCATAGTTTTAATAATATCAGGTACTTTATTATAAATGCGTGGGGCAATGCCAAAAAAACTTTCTTACATTAGTGCTATTTTACACTTGATACCATTGATTGACGTATTGAGTCAGAATTGAATTTCTACTGACTGCCGACAATTTTTGAAAGAGATGTGGATTCATTTTTCACAATTAAAGTCGTTTCCAATATATATAAAGACGGAAATGTTAATATTTTTAAAGATTTGAAATAAGGAATGCGGCTATCTGTGGTCTTGAGACCGCACATTGACCTTATGCATCTCTTTTGCATCCTAATACGAGCTCCTTATCAGTAGACTGCCCCCAAAAAATAACACCATACCGCAAAACAGCGGCAACTAGTCCATGGTATGCCGTTAAAAGAGCCTGACTGTTGACTTTCTTTGATATTTAAAGATATCATAATTGTAAATAACAATTAGGAAAACAATATGATAAAATATACAAATTAATGTCAAATCGTTTGAATTACTGTAGAATTGTCACAATAATACAAAAAAAGTCAAATGTCAACAAGATTACAGTCGGTATAAAAATAAAAAATATTATTTCAAATTTCATCAAAATTACAGTAATAAAAATAAATTAGGCGGATTTACTCAGATTTTTACACAGTTCTTCAACATGTGGTTTCCATGTGACTTTGTTGTCGATCACTATACCTAAGCACTTAGCCTCAATGTCACAACCTTGGTAGGTAATACTAACGTTTGGGTTTTCGCAGCTTTGATGAAATTGCATAACTTTTGTTGTACCTAGGTTTATTCCTAAACTATAATTAAGTAGCCAATTTATAATACCACGTAAACAAGTATTGATCTGCAAAGAGAACCATTTTGTTTGATGTTAATTTCAGGAGATCGTTAATATATTAAAAGGGAGGCGTCGAGAGAAGTTACAACTATTAGCTTGGAGATCATACTCAAAAAAAATTAAAGTTTAGATATTAACAAAGGTGTGGGCCCTGATGGCATACCGCCAATATTTACAAATTACCTACAGCTTGTGCGGCGAAATTTGTGTGTCCACTTCTGCTCATATACAGCAAGTTTTTGGCACATTCTCTAGAAAATAGAAAATGGCAAAGGTGGTGGTAAACAAAATATTTAAACCCCCCGCCCCGCCCACGCGCCCGCATTTTTAAAACCATTTAAAGCTATTCATTAGAGATCATCAACACGGATTTGTTTGATCACGATCAACAAGTACTAAACTGGTTCCATTTACTGAACTTTTAATTGGGCCCGTTGATGGTGGTCATCAGGCTCACGTCATTTCTATTGACTTCAGCAAGGCCTTTGATAATGTTTCCCACAAAATCCTTTCTTATAAGTAGCGTGCTTATGGTATCACTGGCAATTTGCTTGAATGGGAGATTTCATATTTAGCAGATAGATCTTTCTTTGCCGTGGTAAATGGTTATCAATCTGTTGTCTATAATATCTCCTCTGGAATCACACAAAGCCGATCTGGGGGCAATTTTGTTTAACTATTTAATTAATAACTTTCCCAGCTGTTTTCGGCACTCCGAAATTTTTATGTATGCGGATGACTTGTTTCTGAGAACAATTAAGTCTGTCAGAAACTCTTCGCTCTCACAGATGGATATTAATAGTCTGATTCAATGGTGCAAAACAATTAAAGGCATTTGAACTCAAAGAAAGGTTACTTAGGAAAGTATACAAAAAAAAACTTATATAGGCAGTGTATTACATTATTGAGGATAAAGTTAATTAGGGGGTTAATTCTGGGGGTTCTGTTTGGCCAAATATTGACCTTTGTACCACATTAGACCACATAACTAAAAAGCGTCCGGGATTTGTCCATAAGTCAGTGTAATGGTTTTCTTCTAAATTAAAACAAAAATCTATAGTATACTAGCTGCGCCCCGCGGTTTCACCCACAACGGTATGAAATATACTCTACGACCTATTCTCACATCTACCAAATATACACAAATAAAATCATAAAAATCAGTCAAGCCGTTTCGGAGGAGTTCGATAACAAACACTGTGACACGAGATTTTTATATATTAGCTAATATAGTTTGGTATATAGCATAAATTTGAATACTGTAGTATGGTTAGGCGACCGCACTATGCTACGAATAGTTTGCGTCTAGAACGCGGTCGAAAACGATTCGTTTGTTATTAAAAAAATACACCTTACAAAAACAGATTGAAGTTCTCCAACAGACACTTTTAAACGAAGCAATGTTTGTATGTAACATTTTTAAAGGAATAGTCGACTCACCTTGACTCAAGAATTGTGCGTAGACCTATCACTCTAATTTGTTCTCCACAGAGAAGAACAATGTTGGGATCTATCTCTCAATAAGTAAGGTTTTGCAAGTTTTTAAATAGTTTGCGATTTAATCGATTTACACTTTAATTCCCTAACTAAGCAGAATGCTAAAATTCTTAACTGTTTGTCGGATTTACTGTGAAGTCTTTATGAGCTTTATATTTAGCACATACTACTATAAATATATATATGTATATTTCCATAGTATTAAGTTTGCTTGTAAATTTGCCATCTACCCCAGCTGTCAATTCACATAATTTAATTTTGGTTATGTGGTGTTTATATGGTAATTGATGCACTTTAATAAGTATTAATTGCATTTTTTTAAGATTTAATTAGTGTAAGCCGTTGTTGGTAAACTCAAATAATAAAAAGAATAAGTTCGTATTTGAAAAGGAAACTGAAAAGCGAAAAAAAAAACTTTCTAAAAAAAGAAAAAACTGACGAAAAAATAAACCTGTTAGTCTAACTAAGCACCTAAATTAATGTAAATTACTAATTTTGTGTAGGCGCCAAGTAAAATCACCAGCTGTGCTATTCTGTAACAATCTCACCGTGAACACGTATGTGAAGTGAGCGCGGGCTGAGCTGTCAGTGTCATCCCACTCATGCTAGGGACTGACCAAGCATAACATTTACAATCATAATCGAGATTTTAATAATATTTTATAAGCTAAATCTATTGATCATTTTATATTAAGTAGGTACTTATTTCATAGCTAATATTTAAGTGTCTAAACATTAGGTACTATTTTGGGGGGTATTAAAATAAAAAAGTACCTACTTAGAACAGAAATTCGGTGAGAAACTCAATGTGGTGTTTTTGCCTAGATTAGGCGCCTGAGGCGCGAGCGCGGCACGCACGTACAATAAACAAACAAAATATAACACACGTTTAAGACAGCTACTGAAGAAAATGCGCATCGACATTGTTTGTTATTTTATTTATTTAACCATTTAACCATTATTTTTATTTTTTACTATAAACCCAATGTGGAATGATTAGGTAAGTAAACGCAATGCCATGACCCAATCGCGATGTCATGTGGTTTGAAGAACCGATTGTGGATCGAGTCGAGTAAAGCCTGTGCGACGTTGTTCAGCGTTGTTATTATCCCAAATCTATTCAATTCAAGAGTTCAAATGACACTCGCGGATCGCGCTCGCTTCAGCTAGTCGAGGTAACGCTACGGCAATCGGGTGAAGTGATAAGATCACGCCGCGCTTGCGCGTTAGGCACTGTCGTTATCAAATTGAGTTTATTTTTTTACTTTTTTTATATTATGTAAGTATGAACCTTAATGTCAGCCGATGACTTAAATGCAATCCGATATCTAGCGTGATGAGATGCGCTACTACCTATAAGTACGATTTGTGTAATTAATTATGTGTACATAACTAGTCGTTGCCAATAATAGGTACAAGAATATTCATCAAATGAACGTCATCAATACCTACCTACCTACTATGACAATATTCAACGGTTAAACTTTACTGCAACTTGCGCAGCGCACCTTGCGCCGAAGTGGTGTCGCTATGGCAACCGCCGCGTGATTTCTATAGCTAACGAGAATCGGGTGATGTGAGCTGAGCACGCGACTGCGCAGAAGACAGAAGACGCTGTCATTCTCATCACATTGTTTTTTTTTTTTTACTCTCCGCTACCGAAGTCCATGTCCCTAAGCCTGTTCGTATTCGAGTTCCGAGACAGTAATTTTATTAGTACCTACTTGCCTACTTATTCATTTTAATGCTTTTAGATATTTTGTACCTACATTTAAAACGTAGGTTCAGTGCCAACCTATATTTTGTTTGCAATAATTATAAAGATTTCCTTTATTAACTAAGTACTTACCAACCACTTATTTAACATGCAATACGTCACGCATGCGCAGTAGGAGCCTTATGCAAATGCTATACCTACCAATGTATGTTAAGTACAGCTGCCTAGGTAGGTAGGTACTACAAAGCATCTTCTTGTAGTCTGAGCATAGGTATGTACTTACCTACATAGTTTAATACATGTACGATTGGTGTAATTAGGTACCTACCAAATCATTAAAATAAAAAAGACGTGTGTGATGTTTACCTACATAATTATCTAGTCGTTGCCAATAATAAAAGAATATTCATCAAATGATCATCATCAATACCTACCTACCTACTATGACAATATTCAACGGTTAAACTTTACTGCAACTTGCGCAGCGCACCTTGCGCCGAAGTGGTGTCGCTATGGCAACCGCCGCGTGATTTCTATAGCTAACGAGAATCGGGTGATGTGAGCCGAGCACGCGACTGCGCAGAAGACACTATCATTCATCAACAGTAATTTTATTAATACATGTACCTACGATGGGTGTAATTAGGTACCAAATCATTAAAATAAAAAAAGACGTGCGTGATGTTTACCTACATAATTATCAAGTCGTTGCCAATAATAAAAGAATATTCATCAAATGATCATCATCAATACCTACCTACCTACTATGACAATATTCAACGGTTAAACTTTACTGCAACTTGCGCAGCGCACCTTGCGCCGAAGTGGTGTCGCTATGGCAACCGCCGCGTGATTTCTATAGCTAACGAGAATCGCGTGATGTGAGCCGAGCACGCGACTGCGCAGAAGACACTGTCATTCATCAACAGTAATTTTATTAGTACTTACTTGCCTACCTATTCATTTTAATGCTTTTAGATATTTTGTACCTACATTTAAAACGTAGGTTCAGTGCCAACCTATATTTTGTTTGCAATAATTATAAAGATTTCCTTTATTAACTAAGTACTTACCAACCACTTATTTAACATGCAATACGTCACGCATGCGCAGTAGGAGCCTTATGCAAATGCTATACCTACCAATGTATGTTAAGTACAGCTGCCTAGGTAGGTAGGTACTACAAAGCATCTTCTTGTAGTCTGAGCATAGGTATGTACTTACCTACATAGTTTAATACATGTACGATTGGTGTAATTAGGTACCTACCAAATCATTAAAATAAAAAAGACGTGTGTGATGTTTACCTACATAATTATCTAGTCGTTGCCAATAATAAAAGAATATTCATCAAATCGCACCATCGGTGGAACAAGGGCACAACTGCACGTTTTGTTATTTTCCACTAGAGACATTTTATGATTTTTGTAGAATAAAATAGAGTTTTTCTGCTTATATCGATTTTAAGTACTATATTTTTTTTGGGTGAAATAAGCCTTACACTTTTGCGAATTTACGTATTTACTTTACGGGAGCAAAATACTTATTATTTGTACTATAATTTAAAGAAATAATATTTTTGATGTGCAGTTTGGCCTTTTTTACACCAAAATTTAAATAATTTTGTAATTATGACCCTAGTAACACATTCTTTTTAGATGATTTATGTAATCAAAACAATCCTCTATTTTGCAAAAATCGTTTATTTTCTTAATCCTTACTTAAAAGAGCCTAAAGTACCTAATTTATACGTAACTAACAATATACTTTTTCTTGGAACGTATCATTAAAATAAACCATTATAAAATTGTTCATAGAATTTAGGAACAATGTTTGAAGCAATCAGTTGACGAATGTCTTCTTTTTTCCGATCGGGGATCGGCAACTTTTCAGTGTACAACACATGTAATGTAATGTCTTTCAGCTGTTTTCTATTAGCAGTCCGGCCTATTTTGACATTCGCTTCTGTCCAGATGACTGATTTGTAGCTGTTTCTGAATTGGTATATCTCTGAACTTTTTGTGAACTTTATGGCTTTCATTTCAGATAATTTGACATTATTTCTATCTATATCTTTGTTTAGATTCAAGTTGATTTCATCAGCTAACAGCTTTAAATCAAAGAATGAATCAAAGTTCATTTCTTTGACTATAAATTCGTTGCTGCGTTTTTTTGCATTTCTGATGAGACTTATATATTCGACTGGAGAGTATATAGGTCCTGCTTTCTTAGCCCGTTTAATGTTTTTCTCAATGACGGAATGAACTGAGTCAGCTTTATTCTGAGTATGTCCTCTAATGAGGAATTTGTGTGTGATTGATTTTATGGGCAATGTATTGACAGCATAATAATACATTCCGAAAACGAATCTGAAATTAAAGTTGGGTTTTAAGTAAAAAAAAAAAATTGGAATTTTGACGATCAAAGTAATAAACAAGCAAGAAGATAAACTCGTGGTGCAAGATACTTACTTATTCTTTTGCTGCCCGCAGCAATTATCAGAATAAAATATGATGTCTCTATCAGGTTGTATATAACTAAGTTCTTCCAAAAACTTGTAAACGCACGTTCCTATTTCATTCGCTCCACGTTTTGCAAGACCTTCATGCCAGAAAAAGCATAATGTTCTATCATCGTTGATATTTGAAACCTTAAACAAAAATAAATAATTAATTCAGCGCAAGAATGATATTTGTTATAATTATTAAGTTAATATTTTAAAAAAGCGACTCATACCGTGAAATTGTAGCAGTTAAGCTTTGACTTATAAAAGAAAGCTGACGATTGGCCAATGGGACATGGTAAGACTGCCTGTAGGTCGAATATGGCTACTATATTATTCGAATCTATCTGTTTGCTTTGTTCTATGTCCTTTTCAAGTTCCAATCGGGCCAGACTTTTTTCTTCAAGGTGTAATTTATGCTTATTCATCAATGGTTCTTTGTCGACAGCGTTTTTGTATGCTTCGCATTCATCGCATTGGTCTTTACGAGGTGCAAATAAGCCTAAATTAAAATCATTGGTGAAAATTCGATGGTAAGCATCATAATTGACGGCTGGTCTTCCAGCTTCTTGTCTGAGTCTTTGATAGCTGCGATGGAGCTCAGCTATAGTTAGACTTCCATCTATATACTCTCTGGTTGTATTAGCTCTTAAGTAATGACTCTCCGTTCGTGGGATCGAATTTATATGATCATGAACTGATTTTATATCTTCATCAGTAAGTTTGCAATGTTTGCCATGTTTTCCTCGTTTATCGGTAGAACTCACACTTAAAACATGAATAGATATACTGTCAATTACATTTCGTAAAGTTTTTTCACTAATAGCCAAACTATTCAACAAAAATATCCTACAAACTCAAACTTCTTTTCCATCTATTATAAAGTAGAAACTCGAGTTTGGTTTTCTTGGTTCCTTACAGGTGTTATTAACAGTGACTGTGACTCTTCGGGTACCAGGTTGAATTTGTTTGACACAGGACGCAAGAAAATCTCTTGGTCTTTGATGTGTTCCCAATTCCCAGTAGGATTTAAAAATGATATTCCTCTTTTCAGAAGAAACTTTAGTGGAACACGATAGTCGGCATTTATTAGTGCAAGGAGGAAGAATTGATTTTGCTGCTACAACTTTTCCTCTCTTTGTTATATACTCTAGGCCACTGTTCTTTAATCGCTTCGAAGTAACTTGTTTCCACTCATTCATATTTCTTTGACGTTTTTTAGACCGTTTTTTATTAGGTTCTAGCACAACATTATCCTCATTTGTGCGGAAAGTTGGTTCTGTTTCAATATTACCTTCATCATTTTCCAAGTCGACCGTATTATTAGCAGGCTGAGGAGAACTGGTGCTGGAACTGCAAGAGCTACTGCTGGAACTGCAAGAGCTACTGCTGGAACTGGTTGAGCTGCTGCTGTTCCTAGAAGAACTGGACAAGTTTCTAGGTTGGGAAGATCTAGTGTTGCGTTCAATCTCCCTCGGACGACTTGGAGGCTTATATTCTGAACCTTCCGACGGTGAAAAATCTCCATTATTTGAGGAATCGGAAGCCTTATTACCTTAAAAACAGAAATATGTATTTAATTACAATAGCACGTAAAAAAAAAGATTCAATTACCATCTTTGTAATTTATCAATTAATATAAATAATACACTACTAGTATTTTTATACGTCTATGACTACTAGATTAATAATTATTTTGCATTCATACCTGAGGTTGTATTTATAATGGGTGGGTTTACTGCGTCCGAAATGTTAATATCCACTAATGTAGGATTTTGAATTTTATAGACATTGATGTCTATGCATTTCTCAACCATAATATCATCTGTACCCGATGCAGTTATCATGGGTGTATTTACTACTTCTGAAGTCTCACTGTTCATTAGCATAGGATCCTGATTTTCAAAGTCATTACTATCTATCCATTTTTCAACCATTGTTCTCTTTGACGAATCTTAAAATAAATATTAATATTAATCTATTCTGATTATAAATTTTAAATAAAAACTAATATAAATAATCTAGGTCGGCAAAAAAAAAATAGAATTTTCATACCTGTTAATGAATTAATATTTGGGATAGTAATTGTCTTATTGTGATTAGTTTCTTTAACACAGGTGTTTTCTAAATACTCCTCAATCGGAACCTCATCAGTAGCCTCAGTCTGCCTATTGGCTTGATCATCAAGAACCATACTTAAAAATTTTTTCCCTCGTGATTCCATTTTGCTCTGAAAAAAATGTAATAATGTCATACATTACGTAAATATTGGAATCAAACTGATTAAGTTTGATTTCTCAATGAAAAGTTCAAAAGTAATAAAAAGAATATAATCATAATAACCTTGACTAAGTAATAATATCATACGCTAAAATTACAAAAAATATATAAAAGATAAGCAATTTGGAATGACAAAGTCATAAATGTTATTATATCTACTTATAAACTTCAACAATTGGAATGACAAAGTCATAAAGATAATATATCTACCTAAATACTACAACAATTGGAGTGACAAAGTCAGAATTGTATTAAAGACTACGAAATGTTTACATATTGTACATACAAAAGGCACAACTGCTTAAACGACTTTGTTCTTCCAAACATGTGCTCGTATAATAGGCATAAGTACCTACACCAAATGTGACTTTGTCTCTCCAGAACCTCAAACAAAAAAGGGCATATTTACCTTAACGGCTTTGACGCTCCAGCACACAACTACACAACACGCGGGCGACGACGCAACTGACCAATGAGATTTTGTCGCTCCATTATTTAAAAAAAACGCACCAATAAGACAAAGGCACAGTAGCGCTCTAGCGAAATGAGACTGAACTAAACGAGCGACTTTGTTCCACCAGATAAAGGGATGTTTTTAAAGCACATTGGCATACTTAACTCATTTTCAGATGTTTTGTTAGTTGTGCCCTTGTTCCACCGATGGTGCGAAATGATCATCATCAATACCTACCTACCTACTATGACAATATTCAACGGTTAAACTTTACTGCAACTTGCGCAGCGCACCTTGCGCCGAAGTGGTGTCGCTATGGCAACCGCCGCGTGATTTCTATAGCTAACGAGAATCGGGTGATGTGAGCCGAGCACGCGACTGCGCAGAAGACACTATCATTCATCAACAGTAATTTTATTAATACATGTACCTACGATGGGTGTAATTAGGTACCAAATCATTAAAATAAAAAAAGACGTGCGTGATGTTTACCTACATAATTATCAAGTCGTTGCCAATAATAAAAGAATATTCATCAAATGATCATCATCAATACCTACCTACCTACTATGACAATATTCAACGGTTAAACTTTACTGCAACTTGCGCAGCGCACCTTGCGCCGAAGTGGTGTCGCTATGGCAACCGCCGCGTGATTTCTATAGCTAACGAGAATCGCGTGATGTGAGCCGAGCACGCGACTGCGCAGAAGACACTGTCATTCATCAACAGTAATTTTATTAGTACCTACTTGCCTACCTATTCATTTTAATGCTTTTAGATATTTTGTACCTACATTTAAAACGTAGGTTCAGTGTCAACCTATATTTTATTTGCAATAATTATACTGATTTCCTTTATTAACTAAGTACTTACCAACCACTTATTTAACATGCAACGCCTCACGCATGCGCAGTAAGAACCTTTTGCAAATGCAATACCTACCAATGTCTGTTAAGTACAGCTGCCTAGGTGAAAGTAGGTAACTACTACAAAGTATCTTCTCGTAGTCTAAGCATAGGTAGGTACCTACTTACCTACTTAATTTGATAACATTAAGTATGATCATAATGTCAGCCGATAGCGTGATGAGATGCGCTACTACCTATATGTACGATTGGTGTAAATAAGTCCTAAAACATTAAAATAAAAAAGATGTGCGTGATGTTTACCTACATATCTAGTCGTTGCCGATAATAAAAGAATATTCATCAAAATCATCATTATCAATACCTACCTACTTTGACAATATTCAACATTAATGCTACTTGCACAGCGCAGCAGCGCGCCGAAGTGGTGTCGCTATGGCAACCACCGCGTGATTTCTTCAGGTACCTAACGAGAATCGGGTGACGTGAGCTGAGCACGCGACTGCGCAGAAGACTCTGTCATTCTCATCACATTCGAGTTTATTTTTCAATTTTCAGCCTTTGAATGTCATCTCTACAAGCATTGACGTATTCGGGCTTATAGGCAAATAAGTACCTATGTACTTACCTATTTATTTCAATGCTTCTAGGTTATCAATTCAAACCATTTTTATTAATTTTAAATGTCAGTTTAGTAATTAGTACCTACATTTAGTTTACAACAAATGGATATTACTTGACAGGTGAGATTGAGCAACTTCATAAAATAGTGATAGGCAAGTATTCAGTGTTCGTTTACATACTACGTAAAAAGCACATAAGTATTTTTTTAATACCCCGTCATCTAGATAAAACGCAGTACAAGATACAATCCCTATTACAACATAAATATTTAGGCATATCAATAATCTAGGTATGGGTGCTGTTAAGACACACACAAATTGCTTTTCTCTTGCTATCAAGAAATTTAAATTATTCTATTTATTCATGTATTTGTTTCTATATTAGGTCTGTATTATTATTATTATAGGCATGTTTACTTTAATCTGATAGAATAATGTAAGTATGTGTAGGTCGCTAATACGATAATACGTCTACGCTTCGCTCCTGTCGCAGGTCTGCTGGAAGAAATTTCTAATGATATAGGTAAGCAGATGTTACTTTTTTCTATTCAATCTTTATGTATTTTACTTTATTAAGTGTTTAGTGTGTACATAAATAAATGAAATTTATTCATTTGTATCACATCAAAAAAAGTTGGCTAATAATGGTTTTTCCTACTGAGCTTCTTCTGCTGCTTCTCGGGGTTCAACTTCTTGATGCCGCGAGGATCGGAGGGTCGTGTGATGTGTCGGCTGCATTAGCTGTAAACCATGGTAATTATTTATTACTAAGTATTTGAGGTAAGTACTTCATTCCTACACTCATTCTAGTATATTTTTTTAAATCAATTGAACCACCTAGTATAAAATTGACATTATCATCAGAACCACACGCAGAATCACCTGCAGATAATTTTGTACTTTTAATAAGTATAGCGGTATGATTTATTCTTAATACAATAAAAGATCAGCATCTGACTCAACAAAATCAATCACATGGGCCATTATTATTCCTTTATTTTGAGTACAATGAGTTGCTATATTTCTTAATTCCATGCTCCATGCCTGTCATGTCCCAACTTATTTGCTCCCTATTATGTTTATCAAAAATAGTCTGTAAAATATTAATACAATACCTCAGACGGCCACGATTGACAGACAGCCAGGATTGATGAGATCAAATCAAGTAGAGGTGGTGTTCCTTTATTGTCTTCAGTTTCTTTAGTACCTTGGCGACCGCAGGGTTGAATAGGTTCATCAGCTGAGAGGTAGAATAATATATCAGATTAATAAAATTTACTTGCATCTTTTTTTTACTGAACCTATGTTGTCCCACAGCTGGGCAAAGGTCTCCCACATAATTTTCCTTTTGCTGTGCCTTACTCCGGCCAATCGGTCAGGAACGAGTCCAAATCGTCATGGCGGTAACAAATGGTATATCATTAATTTTTTGTACGGCTTCTTGCCAAAAACGATGGTATGGTTAACCTGTTGTACAGGATGCGCGATAGTAAAAGAAATATACTGTTTCAATCAGTGTATTTTCGTTGAGGTTGGAGTTAACTCCTCTCTCATCAGCATGTTGAGCTGGAACAAATGACACTCGAATTAAACTTGGTCTAAGTACTATGGAAAGTTAATTGAAAAAAAAAGGACTTTGTTAAAGAGTTAAAAGTTTGAGTTTCAGAAAAATATATGGGGAATATTACTTAAAATTATAATAATGAGATGAACTTATCTAGTATAAATGAATAATAACAAGAATTACTTGATTTATTATAATTATTTTGACTGGTCCAAATGCTAGTAAATGACAACTCTAACATTCCTATTTTAAGTGAACCGGGAATTATATAGAAAAAAATATATTATCACTACTAATATCACACAAATACCCATAAGTCAGACAGCCAAATTAAATTTGCCAATAGCTCACACCTGGTATGGTCTGACAGACTCTTAGAAGCTCAACTATGTAAAAAGCAATGCTGGCAAAGAAACTTGAGTGGATTGGACTGAAATATTTATTAAACAATATTAGCAGGTACTTAGTTATTGATAACGTACGGACCTTTGTAAACTTTTGCGACTATTCTTATGGTAATTTCCTCGGCCGAAAACAATGAAGGATAAGACTAACTTGGCGCCAATACTTTTCAAATCTCATAGATGTATCTTTTCAAAGTGTATCTTGCACACACATAGCTTGTGAAGATCTCCCATAAGACGACCCAATGACCCGCTTAATCACTGTTAATGCTCAGAAACCACTTTTTGCGTCCGATCTCACTAACAGGAAACGTTTGCATTTTCATCGTTTCGTAAGACAACTATGTTCGATAAAACACTTGCATCTTGCACTGCCAATGCAAAATAATACACTTTAAAATCACTGAGCAGCGATGAATGGAAATTAATCAACGGAAACTTTATTCGACCAGCCACAAAACAAGAAAACAAAACTTTTCATGAAAAAATCACAAACAAACTTCGAACGAAAACCGCCTAAATTTGACAGATAGTAACATTCCTATTGGTGCGTTCCGAATTGCATTGTAATCGATTTGAGTCATAAGCACCCAAATCGATTACAGTGTAATTCACTCAGTGCTTACAGTACGATTCACGAAAGATGACCACAAATGGCGACCGTCTGCGCACGTACACTCATGAAGAAAAGACTTAAGACAAAATAATATTTTAATGTTGGTTAAATAATTGGTTAATTAATATTTAATAATAATTTCCGCCCGCGCCTCACCTCGCACCTCCAAAGGGACCTAAAATATGCCTTCTGCGCCGTGGTCATCTTTCGTGAATCTTACTGTACACCTGTTCCGAATTAGCGTGAGCGCGATAACGTAGTCCCGTGAATCGTCATAGATGACGTCATGACATGCGCCATCTTGCGATAACGCCGACCATGGCCTTATAATGGGGATACGCCAAGGTAGCCCGCGAAATTCATTTTTTTCTACGTTTTTCGCAATTTGCAGGTCAGTATAAGGTTGCATGATGATCTAAACATGATTCGCGATCTTATCAAATATTTGTTTAAAGAATTATGATAATAAAAATCATCAATACATCGCACTAAGTACATATTACCCTATTGAATGTCTATTTCATGAAATCATGACATTTGAGGCCAATTCTAACTTAAGGAGTAGTATTGCTGATTCTAATGATTATTTATTTATTTACACAACACTTCTATCATAACAGGATATCCCAAAGCGATAGGGTGGTACTTAGCTTATGCTTATTTTACAAATAGTAACACTAATGGTATGCTGTTATTCTTGCGAATTATTATTATAATTATGTAAGGCCATACTTGTTACAATCATGAATCATATTTTAATCAACATACAACCGGACATTGCACTGCAAATTGCAAAAAACATAAGTAAATTTGAATTTCGCGGGTTACCGTAGCGCATCCCACTTAAGTTTTGACTAATCTGTGATTAATCATATCTTAGAGATAAAGTTCCGGTGTTTCGAAAAACAGAATTTAAAATTCTTGTTGGTAACACTGGTGGCTCGCGTCACAACGCACAGTGGATCGTCCCCATACAAGAGGTCGGACATAGAATTAAAAATTGAAAAAGTATTTAATTGAAAAAAATGAAATATACAGTTGCATTACTCTATTATGGAACTACAAAAAGTGTTACCACATTTTTTTTATTTGACCAGTACTTTATGAGCAATTCGATGAAAACTGTTATTTTTCTATGGAAATGGTCACAAAAATGTCTGTATCTCATGATTCCCTCCTTGTTTCGATTTGCGGTTTTCACTACTGTTATTTACCCATTTTATGCCACATTTTCTTCAAGGACACATGGTGCCCCCAGCGACCCCCTTCCGAGATATTTTGCTTTTAGTAACTATACTTTTTATTGTATAACTGATGCAATGGAGGTACATTAAGTATATTCATTACTGAGAATAAGTCATCCCTAAGTAGTTCCTTAAATAACAGGTGCATTTGCGATTACTTTAATGACTTATGAACGCTTCTGTTGCCATACAACAAAAGCGTTAATGAGTCCTTAAGTAAAGATTACCAGTACTTGCTTAATCTAATTAGTTATTGTAATTACTATGTTAACAGCCCCTAATCTCTGCATTGTGATTGTCTAATGTCATCATTAGCTTATCAAATTCATTGCTAGTTGCCTACTTGCTGCCCTATATATTTGAGTGTGTTTAGCAAATGTAATTCAGTTGTAATTATAACTTCTATCAAGTGTTGTCATTATGGCTTTCCGTGGGTTTTCTACTTATCTAGATCTTTACGTTGCTCTTCGTAATCATAAAGATCTTCGTGACTATGACAATTTATTTAACACATTGAAGTCGAGTACTAACGTCCAGTTAAGTGAAAGTGATGTGACGGATCTCAAGAACTGGTGTCGACGATTTTGCTATAGGGTTTACACCAAATGGGTGCAATCAAGAAGGACAGTCGACAGGTTCATTAACAAGAACGGAGAGTGGGTAAATTCCGATATCGTTTGGCCAGATTGCTTTAAAGAAAATGTTGTTGACACTGAAGAAGCAAATGAAAATGAGGCAGAAGAGGTAGTCAGTCCATCAAAATCAGATGCATCAACTTCAACATATACATCTCCTCGCAAACGCTTTGAAGATTTATCGACTAGACACAAAAGAAGACGTGTTAATGAAAATGTTGCTAGTTGCAGTCGTCCGGATGAGCTTTTGCATACTGTTGAAAGTATACTTAAGTCTGCCGGAAAAAATGATATGGCCAGAATAATGAAAAATTTGCTGGAAAATCCTGAACACGTCTCAACAGTTTTAAATGTCCTGGAAACTAAGCAGAATCCTTCGCTTCGTGAAGTTCCTACTCACAAAGCACTTGCTCTTTACGTTTACTTGCAGTTATCCAAGTGGCGTTACATCACACTTCGGGACTTTAGTTTAAAAGAAGGTCATGCGAAATACCCAAGCTACTACTTGTTAGTTAAAGAAAAGCTTAAATGCTACCCGGCAAAAGAAGACATAACTATGACTGAAACTTCCGCAAAGATACGGATCCAAGCCCTCCTTGATCTCACAGTTAGGAGGCTGATCGATTCACTTGAATCAAATTTTGATGCTGGTGAACCACTTGTGCTTCACAGTAAATGGGGTTTTGATGGAGCTTCAAGTCAAAGCATTTACCATCAAACGACAACAACAAGTGAACAAGACTTATCCAGTGTATTTATGGCAAGTCTTGTACCGCTTAAGTTAGTGACTTCTAGTGGAAGTATAGTGTGGCAGAATGATCGGCCATCGTCAACCACATATTGTCGCCCGATTTCATTTACATTTATGAAAGAAACGGAAGCGAATGTTAAGGCTGAAATGGAAATATTTGAGACCGAGATTCGTGAACTGAACCCGACTGATTGCGGCAATGCTACTGTTACTCACAATCTATGGCTAACCATGATTGATGGTAAGGAACATTCAATCATATCAGGTACATCGGCAGCAGTGTGTGATTTGTGCAAAGCTCGCCCAAGCGAAATGAATAACTTGGAAGAAGTGAGAGCTAAACCTGTGAATACAGATTTATACAAGCATGGATTTAGTTCATTGCATGCTTGGATTCGGTCTATGGAGTGTTTATTACACATTGCTTACAGAATGGACATAAAATCATGGCAAACAAAAGGTGACGAAAATAAAAAAAAAAGTTAAAGATAAGAAAGAAGCCATTCAAGAAGCTTTCCGAAGAAGCACAGGCTTACTTCTAGACGTTGTTAAGCAGGGTAGTGGCAATACAAACACTGGAAATGCTGCAAGAAGGTTTTTTACAAACCCTGAAACGACTGCGGAAATTACTAAATTAGACGTTAATTTAATTAGAAGACTCGCCATTATTTTGCAATGCATTTCCTCATGCGAAAAAATTCAAGTCCAAAAATTTAAATTATATTGTGATGAAACAGCAAATTTATTCGTGGAATTATATCCATGGTATAACATGCCAGCAAGTTTACACAAATTGCTGATTCATGGATCACAGACCACTTATCAGTAGTACCTATAGGTTTTTTGTCTGAAGAAGCATCTGAAGCAAGAAACAAGGATTTTCGTAAATTTAGAGAATATCATACACGAAAGCATAGTAGCATCGCCACTAATGAAGACATTCTTCATAATCTGCTATTATCTTCCGATCCTCTTCTCACCAGCTTACGACCGAAGATGACAAATAAAGCCAAAAAGTCTTCATTTAGTGAACTAGACGATTTACTCATAGTTGATCAGAGTGAATTGGAGTTCATTGACGTTTCAACTGATACACTTGCTGCATGTAGTGACGTTGAAGAAGATGATGACGATAATAATGATCATGATGTCGTTATTGATGAAGATGAAGAAAATATAGTTTAAGTCTTATAGTACCTAATATTATTATTAACAAGCAGTTTCTTTGTTAATTTCTTATTTTTGTGTATTTTTTTTTTATTCTGTTCTTTTTTTGTTTCGTGTTATGCCATCGGCCAATAAATGTTTTTTTTTTTTCTTTCTTTTCTATTGTTGTTAGTAACTAAATGGTCGTGTTAATTAATTAATTTCCTATTATAATTTAGTTCTTAGTAGTTGTTTAATTTTTTAGTTTGTTTTAGGGTACATAGTTGTTTTATTTTTAAATTATTTTTACAGTGTTATATTATTTAATAAAAAATATTTTTATACCTACATATTTTCTTATTGATCATAAAACTCTATTTCTTTTCGATGTGTTATTGTAAATTCGACTCAGTCATTACTAAGCTAATGATGACATTATCCAATCACAATGCAGAGATTAAGGGCTGTTAACATAGTAATTACAATAACTAATTAGATTAAGCAAGTACTGGTAATCTTTACTTAAGGATTCATTAACGCTTTTGTTGTATGGCAACAGAAGCGTTCATAAGTCATTAAAGTAATCGCAAATGCACCTGTTATTTAAGGAACTACTTAGGGATGACTTATTCTCAGTAATGCATATACTTAATGTACCTCCATTTCATCAGTTATACAATAAAAAGTATAGTTACTAAAAGCAAAATATCTCGGAAGGGGGTCGCTGGGGGCACCATGTGTCCTTGAAGAAAATGTGGCATAAAATGGGTAAATAACAGTAGTGAAAACCGCAAATCGAAACAAGGAGGGAATCATGAGATACAGACATTTTTGTGACCATTTCCATAGAAAAATAACAGTTTTCATCGAATTGCTCATAAAGTACTGGTCAAATAAAAAAATTGTAGTAACATTTTTTGTAGTTCCATAATAGAGTAATGCAACTGTATATTTCATTTTTTTCAATTAAATACTTTTTCAATTTTTAATTCTATGTCCGACCTCTTGTATGGGGAAGATCCACTGTGCAACGGTCCAAGTTCCAAATATATCTGCAATTTAAGCTCTAAATAAATTATTGATTGTTTGAATTTAGTATGTATCTACTTTGATTATGTTTGTCAGTGACAATAAAGGTAATTAATTATTAATTTTCAAATCATCCATAACCAAGCATAAAGATTACTAAACTTCACGATTTATGGGGAAACGGAGTCACTGGAACGTTCCACTAAAAAAAAAAACATAATTTTGTAAATAGTTCCAAAAATTATCTACCGCTATAAAAAAACAAATGAAATCAGATAGAATAACATAATCCGTCACTAATTGGACATATTTTTTTTCTCGTTTCCACAGGAAACGAAACTTAATTGCAACACAACCGTTACTGTACGGCTGGAAAACTGTTGTTTTGACTGTCAATGTCAAATTTAGGCGGTTTTCGTTCGAAGTTTGTTTGTGATTTTTTCATGAATAGTTTTGTTTTCTTGTTTTGTGGCTGGTCGAATAGTTTCCGTTGATTAATTTCCATTCATAGCTGCTCAGTGATTTTAAAGTGTATTATTTTGCATTGGCAGTGCAAGATGCAAGTGTTTTATCGAACATAGTTGTCTTACGAAACGATGAAAATGCAAACGTTTCCTGTTAGTGAGATCGGACGCAAAAAGTGGCTTCTGAGCATTAACAGTGCTTAAGCGGGTCATTGGGTCGTCTTATGGGAGATCTTCACAAGCTATGTGTGTGCAAGATACACTTTGAAAAGATACATCTATGAGATTTGAAAAGTATTGGCGCCAAGTTAGTCTTATCCTTCATTGTTTTCGGCCGAGGAATACCATAAGAATAGTCGCAAAAGTTTACAAAGGTCCGTACGTTATCAATAACTAAGTACCTGCTAATATTGTTTAATAAATATTTCAGTCCAATCCACTCAAGTTTCTTTGCCAGCATTGCTTTTTACATAGTTGAGCTTCTAAGAGTCTGTCAGACCATACCAGGTGTGAGCTATTGGCAAATTTAATTTGGCTGTCTGACTTATGGGTATTTGTGTGATATTAGTAGTAATAATATATTTTTTTCTATATAATTCCCGGTTCACTTAAAATAGGAATGTTAGAGTTGTCATTTACTAGCATTTGGACCAGTCAAAATAATTATAATAAATCAAGTAATTCTTGTTATTATTCATTTATACTAGATAAGTTCATCTCATTATTATAATTTTAAGTAATATTCCTCATATATTTTTCTGAAACTCAAACTTTTAACTCTTTAACAAAGTCCTTTTTTTTCAATTAATTTTCCATAGTACTTAGACCAAGTTTAATTCGAGTGTCAGTTGTTCCAGCTCAACATGCTGATGAGAGAGGAGTTAACTCCAACCTCAACGAAAATACACTGATTGAAACAGTATATTTTTTTTACTATCGCGCATCCTGTACAACAGGTTCACCATACCATCGTTTTTGGCAAGAAGCCATACAAAGAATTAATGATATACCATTTGTTACCGCCATGACGATTTGGACTCGTTCCTGACCGATTGGGCGGAGTAAGGCACAGCAAAAGGAAAATTATGTGGGAGACCTTTGCCCAGCTGTGGGACAACATAGGTTCAGTAAAAAAAAGATGCAAGTAAATTTTATTAATCTGATATATTATTCTACCTCTCAGCTGATGAACCTATTCAACCCTGCGGTTGCCAAAGTACTAAAGAAACTGAAGACAATAAAGGAACACCACCTCTACTTGATTTGATCTCATCAATCCTGGCTGTCTGTCAATCGTGGCCGTCTGAGGTATTGTATTAATATTTCACAGACTATTTTTGATAAACATAAGCAAATAAGTTGGGACATGACAGGCATGGAGCATGGAATTAAGAAATATAGCAACTCATTGTACTCAAAATAAAGGAATAATAATGGCCCATGTGATTGATTTTGTTGAGTCAGATGCTGATCTTTTATTGTATTAAGAATAAATCATACCGCTACACTTATTAAAAGTACAAAATTATCTGCAGGTGATTCTGCGTGTGGTTCTGATGATAATGTCAATTTTATACTAGGTGGTTCAATTGATTTAAAAAAATATACTAGAATGAGTGTAGAAATGAAGTACTTACATCAAATACTTAGTAATAAATAATTACCATGGTTTACAGCTAATGCAGCCGACACATCACACGACCCTCCGATCCTCGCGGCATCAAGAAGTTGAACCCCGAGAAGCAGCAGAAGAAGCTCAGTAGAAAAAACCATTATTAGCCAACTTTTTTTGATGTGATACAAATGAATAAATTTCATTTATTTATGTACACACTAAACACTTAATAAAGTAAAATACATAAAGATTGAATAGAAAAAAGTAACATCTGCTTACCTATATCATTAGAAATTTCTTCCAGCAGACCTGCGACAGGAGCGAAGCGTAGACGTATTATCGTATTAGCGACCTACACATACTTACATTATTCTATCAGATTAAAGTAAACATGCCTATAATAATAATAATACAGACCTAATATAGAAACAAATACATGAATAAATAGAATAATTTAAATTTCTTGATAGCAAGAGAAAAGCAATTTGTGTGTGTCTTAACAGCACCCATACCTAGATTATTGATATGCCTAAATATTTATGTTGTAATAGGGATTGTATCTTGTACTGCGTTTTATCTAGATGAGGGGGTATTAAAAAAATACTTATGTGCTTTTTACGTAGTATGTAAACGAACAATACACCAATCACTGAATACTTGCCTATCACTATTTTATGAAGTTGCTCAATCTCACCTGTCAAGTAATATCCATTTGTTGTAAACTAAATGTAGGTACTAATTACTAAACTGACATTTAAAATTAATAAAAATGGTTTGAATTGATAACCTAGAAGCATTGAAATAAATAGGTAAGTACATAGGTACTTATTTGCCTATAAGCCCGAATACGTCAATGCTTGTAGAGATGACATTCAAAGGCTGAAAATTGAAAAATAAACTCGAATGTGATGAGAATGACAGAGTCTTCTGCGCAGTCGCGTGCTCAGCTCACGTCACCCGATTCTCGTTAGGTATGTACCTATAGAAATCACGCGGCGGTTGCCATAGCGACACCACTTCGGCGCGCTGCTGCGCTGCGCAAGTAGCATTAATGTTGAATATTGTCAAAGTAGGTAGGTATTGATAATGATGATTTTGATGAATATTCTTTTATTATTGGCAACGACTACATATGTAGGTAAACATCACGCACATCTTTTTTATTTTAATGTTTTAGTACTTATTTACACCAATCGTACATATAGGTAGTAGCGCATCTCATCACGCTATCGGCTGACATTATGATCATATTTAATGTTATCAAACTATGTAGGTAAGTAGGTACCTACCTATGCTTAGACTACGAGAAGATACTTTGTAGTAGGTACCTACCTAGGCAGCTGTACTTAACAGACATTGGTAGGTATTGCATTTGCAAAAGGTTCTTACTGCGCATGCGTGAGGCGTTGCATGTTAAATAAGTGGTTGGTAAGTACTTAGTTAATAAAGGAAATCAGTATAATTATTGCAAATAAAATATAGGTTGGCACTGAACCTACGTTTTAAATGTAGGTACAAAATATCTAAAAGCATTAAAATGAATAGGTAGGCAAGTAGGTACTAATAAAATTACTGTTGATGAATGACAGTGTCTTCTGCGCAGTCGCGTGCTCGGCTCACATGCACATCACAAGATTCTCGTTAGCTATAGAAATCACGCGGCGGTTGCCATAGCGACACCACTTCGGCGCAAGGTGCGCTGCGCAAGTTGCAGTAAAGTTTAACCGTTGAATATTGTCATAGTAGGTAGGTAGGTATTGATGATGATCATTTGATGAATATTCTTTTATTATTGGCAACGACTAGATAATTATGTAGGTAAACATCACGCACGTCTTTTTTTATTTTAATGATTTGGTACCTAATTACACCCATCGTACATGTATTAATAAAATTACTGTTGATGAATGACAGTGTCTTCTGCGCAGTCGCGTGCTCGGCTCACATCACCCGATTCTCGTTAGCTATAGAAATCACGCGGCGGTTGCCATAGCGACACCACTTCGGCGCAAGATGCGCTGCGCAAGTTGCAGTAAAGTTTAGCCGTTGAATATTGTCATAGTAGGTAGGTAGGTATTGATGACGTTCATTTGATGAATATTCTTGTACCTATTATTGGCAACGACTAGTTATGTACACATAATTAATTACACAAATCGTACTTATAGGTAGTAGCGCATCTCATCACGCTAGGTATCGGATTGCATTTAAGTCATCGGCTGACATTAAGGTTCATACTTACATAATATAAAAAAGTAAAAAAATAAACTCAATTTGATAACGACAGTGCCTAACGCGCAAGCGCGGCGTGATCTTATCACTTCACCCGATTGCCGTAGCGTTACCTCGACTAGCTGAAGCGAGCGCGATCCGCGAGTGTCATTTGAACTCTTGAATTGAATAGATTTGGGATAATAACAACGCTGAACAACGTCGCACAGGCTTTACTCGACTCGATCCACAATCGCTTCTTCAAACCACATGACATCGCGATTGGGTCATGGCATTGCGTTTACTTACCTAATCATTCCACATTGGGTTTATAGTAAAATAACAAACAATGTCGATGCGCATTTTCTTCAGTAGCTGTCTTAAACGTGTGTTATATTTTGTTTGTTTATTGTACGTGCGTGCCGCGCTCGCGCCTCAGGCGCCTAATCTAGGCAAAAAAACCACATTGAGTTTCTCACCGAATTTCTGTTCTAAGTAGGTACTTTTTTATTTTAATACCCTCCAAAATAGTACCTAATGTTTAGACACTTATATATTAGCTATGAAATAAGTACCTACTTAATATAAAATGATCAATAGATTTAGCTTATAAAATATTATTATAATCTCGATTATGATTGTAAATGTTATGCTTGGTCAGTCCCTAGCATCAGTGGGATGACACTGACAGCTCACTCCACGCAAGTGATCACGGTGAGATTTTTTTACAGAATCGACAAGCTGCTGTGCTATTCTCTATCAATCTCACCGTGAACACCTATGTGAAGTGAGCGCGGACTGAGCTGTCAGTGTCATCCTACTCGTGCTAGGGACTGACCAAGCATAACATTTACAATCATAATCGAGATTTTAATAATATTTTATAAGCTAAATCTATTGATCATTTTATATTAAGTAGGTAGGTACTTATTTCATAGCTAATATTTAAGTGTCTAAACATTAGGTACTATTTTGGGGGGTATTAAAATAAAAAAGTACCTAACTACTTAGAACAGAAATTCGGTGAGTAACTCAATGTGGTTTTTTTGCCTAGATTAGGCGCCTGAGGCGCGAGCGCGGCACGCACGTACAATAAACAAACAAAATATAACACACGTTTAAGACAGCTACTGAAGAAAATGCGCATCGACATTGTTTGTTATTTTACTATAAACCCAATGTTGAATGATTAGGTAAGTAAACGCAATGCCATGACCCAATTGCGATGTCATGTGGTTTGAAGAAGCGATTGTGGATTGAGTCGAGTAAAGCCTGTGCGACGTTGTTTAGCGTTGTTATTAACCCAAATCTATTCAATTCAAGAGTTCAAATGACACTCGCGGATCGCGCTCGCTTCATCTAGTCGAGGTACGGCTACGGCAATCGGGTGAAATGATAAGATCACGCCGCGCTTGCGCGTTAGGCACTGTCGATATCAAATTGAGTTTATTTTTTTACTTTTTTATATTAAGTAAGTATGAACGTTAATGTCAGCCGATGACTTAAATGCAATCCGATACCTAGCGTGATGAGATGCGCTACTACCTATAAGTACGATTTGTGTAATTAATTATGTGTACATAACTAGTCGTTGCCAATAATAGGTACAAGAATATTCATCAAATGAACGTCATCAATACCTACCTACCTACTATGACAATATTCAACGGTTAAACTTTACTGCAACTTGCGCAGCGCACCTTGCGCCGAAGTGGTGTCGCTATGGCAACCGCCGCGTGATTTCTATAGCTAACGAGAATCGGGTGATGTGAGCCGAGCACGCGACTGCGCAGAAGACACTGTCATTCATCAACAGTAATTTTATTAATACATGTACGATGGGTGTAATTAGGTACCAAATCATTAAAATAAAAAAAGACGTGCGTGATGTTTACCTACATAATTATCTAGTCGTTGCCAATAATAAAAGAATATTCATCAAATGATCATCATCAATACCTACCTACCTACTATGACAATATTCAACGGTTAAACTTTACTGCAACTTGCGCAGCGCACCTTGCGCCGAAGTGGTGTCGCTATGGCAACCGCCGCGTGATTTCTATAGCTAACGAGAATCGGGTGATGTGAGCCGAGCACGCGACTGCGCAGAAGACACTGTCATTCATCAACAGTAATTTTATTAGTACCTCCTTGCCTACCTATTCATTTTAATGCTTTTAGATATTTTGTACCTACATTTAAAACGTAGGTTCAGTGCCAACCTATATTTTATTTGCAACAATTATACCGATTTCCTTTATTAACTAAGTACTTACCAACCACTTAGTTAACATGCAACGCGTCACGCATGCGCAGTAAGAACCTTTTGCAAATGCAATACCTACCAATGTCTGTTAAGTACAGCTGCCTAGGTAGGTACCTACTTACCTACATAGTTTGATAACAATAAGTATGATCATAATGTCAGCCGATAGCGTGGTGAGATGCGCTACTACCTATATGTACGATTGGTGTAATTAGGTACTAAATCATTAAAATAAAAAAGATGTGCGTGATGTTTACCTACATATCTAGTCGTTGCCAATAATAAAAGAATATTCATCAAAATCATCATTATCAATACCTACCTACTTTGACAATATTCAAGATGAATGCTACTTGCGCAGCGCAGCAGCGCGCCGAAGTGGTGTCGCTATGGCAACCGCCGCGTGATTTCTATAGGTACGTAACGAGAATCGGGTGACGTGAGCTGAGCACGCGACTGCGCAGAAGACTGTCATTCTCATCACATTCGAGTTTATTTTTCAATTTTCAGCCTTTGAACATTCAAAGGCTGAAAATCTCTACAAGCATTGACGTATTCGGGCCTATAGGCAAATAAGTATGTACTTACCTATTTATTTCAATGCTTTTAGGTATTTTAATATCAATTCAAACCATTTTTATTAATTTTAAATGTCAGTTTAGTAATTAGTACCTACATTTGGTTTACAACAAATGGATATTACTTGACAGGTGAGATTGAGCAACTTCATAAAATAGTGTTAGGCAAGTATTCAGTGATTGGTGTATTGTTCGTTTACATAATACGTAAAAAGCACATAAGTATTTTTTTAATACCCCGTCATCTAGATAAAACGCAGTACAAGATGCAATCCTTATTACAACATAAATATTTAGGCATATCAATAATCTAGGTATGGGTGCTGTTAAGACACACACAAATTGCTTTTCTCTTGCTATCAAGAAATTTAAATTATTCTATTTATTCATGTATTTGTTTCTATATTAGGTCTGTATTATTATTATTATTTTATGCATGTTTACTTTAATCTGATAGAATAATGTAAGTATGTGTAGGTCGCTAATACGATAATACGTCTACGCTTCGCTCCTGTCGCAGGTCTGCTGGAAGAAATTTCTAATGATATAGGTAAGCAGCTGTTCCTTTTTTCTATTCAATCTTTATGTATTTTACTTTATTAAGTGTTTAGTGTGTACATAAATAAATGAAATTTATTCATATGTATCACATCAAAAAAAGTTGTCTAATAATGGTTTTTTCTACTGAGCTTCTTCTGCTGCTTCTCGGGGTTCAACTTCTTGATGCCTCGAGGATCGGAGGGTCGTCTGATGTGTCAGCTGCATTAGCTGCAAACCATGGTAATTATTTATTACTAAGTATTTGATGTAAGTACTTCATTCCTACATTCATTCTAGTATATTTTTTTAAATCAATTGAACCACCTAGTATAAAATTGACATTATCATCAGAACCACACGCAGAATCACCTGCAGATAATTTTGTACTTTTAATAAGTATAGCGGTATGATTTATTCTTAATACAATAAAAGATCAGCGTCTGACTCAACAAAAGCAATCACATGGGCCATTATTATTCCTTTATTTTGAGTACAATGAGTTGCTATATTTCTTAATTCCATGCTCCATGCCTGTCATGTCCCAACTTATTTGCTCCCTATTATGTTTATCAAAAATAGTCTGTGAAATATTAATACAATACCTCAGACGGCCACGATTGACAGACAGCCAGGATTGATGAGATCAAATCAAGTAGAGGTGGTGTTCCTTTATTGTCTTCAGTTTCTTTAGTACCTTGGCAACCGCAGGGTTGAATAGGTTCACCAGCTGAGAGGTAGAATAATATATCAGATTAATAAAATTTACTTGCATCTTTTTTTTACTGAACCTATGTTGTCCCACAGCTGGGCAAAGGTCTCCCACATAATTTTCCTTTTGCTGTGCCTTACTCCGGCCAATCGGTCAGGAACGAGTCCAAATCGTCATGGCGGTAACAAATGGTATATCATTCATTCTTTGTACGGCTTCTTGCCAAAAACGTTGGTATGGTGAACCTGTTGTACAGGATGCGCGATAGTAAAAAAAATATACTGTTTCAGTCAGTGTATTTTTGTTGAGGTTGGAGTTAACTCCTCTCTCATCAGCATGTTGAGCTGGAACAAATGACACTCGAATTAAACTTGGTCTAAGTACTATGGAAAGTTAATTGAAAAAAAAAGGACTTTGTTAAAGAGTTAAAACTTTGAGTTTCAGAAAAATATATGGGGAATATTACTTAAAATTATAATAATGAGATGACTTATCTAGTATAAATGAATAATAACAAGAATTACTCGATTTATTATAATTATTTTGACTGGTCCAAATGCTAGTAAATGACAAACTTTATCATTCCTATTTTAAGTGAACCGGGAATTATATAGAAAAAAATATATTATTACTACTAATACCACACAAATACCCATAAGTCAGACAGCCAAATTAAATTTGCCAATAGCTCATACCTGGTATGGTCGGACAGACTCTTAGAAGCTCAACTATGTAAAAAGCAATGCTGGCAAAGTAACTTGAGTGGATTGGACTGAAATATTTATTAAACAATATTAGCAGGTACCTAATTATTGATAACGTACGGACCTTTGTAAACTTTTGCGACTATTCTTATGGTAATTTCCTGGGCCGAAAACAATGAAGGATAAGACCAACTTGGCGCCAATACTTCTCAAATCTCTTAAATGTATCTTTTCAAAGTGTATCTTGCACACACATAGCTTGGGAAGATCTCCCATAAGACGACCCAATTACCCGCTTAATCACTGTTAATGCTCAGAAGGCACTTTTTGCGTCCGATCTCACTAACAGGAAACGTTTGCATTTTCATCGTTTCGTAAGACAACAATGTTCGATAAAACACTTGCATCTTGCACTGCCAATGCGAAATAATACACTTTAAAATCACTGAGCAGCTATGAATGGAAATTAATCAACGGAAACTTTATTCGACCAGCCACAAAACAAGAAAACAAAACTTTTCATGAAAAAATCACAAACAAACTTCGAACGAAAACCGCCTAAATTTGACATTGACAGTCAAAAGAACATTCATAAGTTTTCCAGCCATAGAGTAACGGTTGTGTTCTAATTAAGTTTCGTTTGCTGTGGAAACGAGAAAAAAATTATGTCCAAATAATGACGGACATTATTTTAGCTGATTTCATTTGTTTTTCTAAAGCGGTAGATAATTTTTGGAACTATTTACAAAATTATGTTTTTTTTTTTAGTGGAACGTTCCAGTGACGCCGTTTCCCCATAAATCGTGAAGTTTATCTTTATGCTTGGTTATGGATGATTTGAAAATTAATAAGTAGTTACCTTTATTGTCACTGACAAACATAATCAAAGTAGATATATACTAAATTCAAACAATCAATAATTTATTTAGAGCCTAAATTGCAGATATAATAGGTCTTTACCTATGAAATTGCCGTTTTGTATGAAAAAATTTAAACGAATTTTTTTCATGAATTTTTTATTTGTATTAATCGAAGTAATCACCCATGCAATCAATGCATCTTTGCCATCGCAGTGGCAGTTTATTGATGCCCTTCTTAAAGAAATCAGCTGGACGGGAGGCAACAAATTCTTCAAAGGCATTTTGTACTGCCTCTCGGGTATTAAATTTTTTTCCCGCCAAGAAGTTATCCAAATTCTGGAAAAAGTAGTAGTCTGTAGGCGCAAGGTCTGGTGAGTAGGGCGGATGACGGAGAGCTTCCAACCCCAGTTCTTGCAACTTGGAGACCGTCTGCTGTGCAGTATGAGGTCGCGCGTTGTCGTGCAGGAGCAGCGGAGACGAGCGATTGACCAATGCTGGTTGGAGATGCGCTAGCTTCTCCATCATTGTGTTCAGTTCTTCACAGTACACATCTGCAGTAATGCTCACCCCGTTTGGTAAGAAGCTGTGATGAATCACACCGGCGCTAGACCACCAAACAGTGACCATCACTTTTCTAGGGGTAAGTTTTCGTTTAGGGCATTGTTTAGGTGCTGAACCAGGATCCAACCAACTTGCTGAGCGCTTACGGTTATCAAACAGAATCCATTTTTCATCGCAGGTAACAATGCGGTTCAAAATTCCTTCATTTGTGTGTCTGTTGAGCAGTGCAAGGCACGTCTCGACGCGTACTTCGCGCTGGCGATCATTGAGTTCGTGGGGCACCCATTTGTCAAGCTTTTTTACCTTGCCAATTTGACGCAAATGGACCAATATTGTTTTGACGCTAACGTCGAAAGCTGCTGCTAATTCAGCCGTAGATTGTGTATCATCAGCTTCCACAATCGCCTTTAATTCGTCATTGTCGACCAAAGTCTTCGGACGACCGCGAGGTTCATTTTTCAGGTCGAAATTTCCAGAACGGAAGCGAGCAAACCAATAACAGGTGGTGCGTTGGTTTGTAGTGTTAGCTCCGTAAACGTCGTTGATGTTGCGTGCCGCTTGTGCCGCGTTGCTGCCACGACGGTACTCATATTCCATAATTACTCGAATTTTTAACGTATCCATGATGACGAAAAAGATTGAAATGCGATGAAAATGTAACACTAATCAATAAAGAAATGACTACTTTTAGAAAAAAAAATCCATGTTTTTAAAATAAAATTAATTTGAAATTAGAATTCTTAGCCAAACAAAAATTATTTTGATTTGAAATGGCCAGTACTGCAGAACGGCAATTTCATAGGTAAAGACCTAATATTTGGAACTTGGACCGTTGTGACGCGAGCCACCAGTGTTACCAACAAGAATTTTAAATTCGGTTTGTCGAAACACCGGAACTTTATCTTTGATATTTTTTTTATTTTTTTTTTCTTTATTTTTTTTTAAGGACTTTTACGCATAGCGTATGTCAGTCCCATCGTATCCTAAACAATTTAGCTTTCACAAGACATGGGCCATGAATTTGAACAAACCCTTCGCACCGTCACCATTTGGTTGGGATTCTAAGATATTATTAATCACAGATTAGTCAAAACTTAAGTGGGATGCGCTACGGTAGCCCGCGAAATTCAAATTTATTTATGTTTTTTGCAATTTGCAGTGCAATGTCCGGTTGTATGTTGATTAAAATATGATTCATGATTGTAACAAGTATGGCTTTACATAATTATAATAATAATACGCAAGAATAACTGCATACCATTTGTGTTACTATTTGTAAAATAAGCATAAGCTAAGTACCACCCTATCGCTTTGGAATATCCTGTTATGATAGAAGTGTTGTGTAAATAACTAAATAAATAAATAAGTAATCATTAGAATCAGCAATACTACTCCTTAACTTAGAATTGGCCTCAAATGTCATGATTTCATGAAATAGACATTCAATAGGGTAATAGGTACAAGAGATGTATTGATGATTTTTATTGTTATAATTCTTTATACAAATATTTGATACGATCGCGAATCATGTTTAGATCATCATGCAACCTTATACTGACCTGCAAATTTCGAAAATCGTAGAAAAAAATGAATTTTGCGGGCTACCTTGGCGTATCCCCATTATAAGGCCATGGTCGGCGTTATCGCAAGATGGCGCATGTCATGACGTCATCTATGACGATTCACGGGACAACGTTATCGCGCTCACGCTAATTCGGAACAGGTGTAAGCACTGAGTGAATTACACTGTAATCGATTTGAGTGCTTATGACTCAAATCGATTACAATGCAATTCGGAACGCACCAATAGGAATGTTACTATCTGTCAAATTTAGGCGGTTTTCGTTCGAAGTTTGTTTGTGATTTTTTCATGAAAAGTTTTGTTTTCTTGTTTTGTGGCTGGTCGAATAAAGTTTCCGTTGATTAATTTCCATTCATAGCTGCTCAGTGATTTTAAAGTGTATTATTTCGCATTGGCAGTGCAAGATGCAAGTGTTTTATCGAACATTGTTGTCTTACGAAACGATGAAAATGCAAACGTTTCCTGTTAGTGAGATCGGACGCAAAAAGTGCCTTCTGAGCATTAACAGTGATTAAGCGGGTAATTGGGTCGTCTTATGGGAGATCTTCCCAAGCTATGTGTGTGCAAGATACACTTTGAAAAGATACATCTATGAGATTTGAGAAGTATTGGCGCCAAGTTGGTCTTATCCTTCATTGTTTTCGGCCCAGGAAATTACCATAAGAATAGTCGCAAAAGTTTACAAAGGTCCGTACGTTATCAATAACTAAGTACCTGCTAATATTGTTTAATAAATATTTCAGTCCAATCCACTCAAGTTTCTTTGCCAGCATTGCTTTTTACATAGTTGAGCTTCTAAGAGTCTGTCCGACCATACCAGGTATGAGCTATTGGCAAATTTAATTTGGCTGTCTGACTTATGGGTATTTGTGTGGTATTAGTAGTAATAATATATTTTTTTCTATATAATTCCCGGTTCACTTAAAATAGGAATGATAAAGTTTGTCATTTACTAGCATTTGGACCAGTCAAAATAATTATAATAAATCAAGTAATTCTTGTTATTATTCATTTATACTAGATAAGTTCATCTCATTATTATAATTTTAAGTAATATTTCCCATATATTTTTCTGGAACTCAAAGTTTTAACTCTTTAACAAAGTCCTTTTTTTTCAATTAACTTTCCATAGTACTTAGACCAAGTTTAATTCGAGTGTCATTTGTTCCAGCTCAACATGCTAATGAGAGAGGAGTTAACTCCAACCTCAACGAAAATACACTGACTGAAACAGTATATTTTTTTTACTATCGCGCATCCTGTACAACAGGTTCACCATACCAACGTTTTTGGCAAGAAGCCGTACAAAGAATGAATGATATACCATTTGTTACCGCCATGACGATTTGGACTCGTTCCTGACCAATTGGCCGGAGTAAGGCACAGCAAAAGGAAAATTATGTGGGAGACCTTTGCCCAGCTGTGGGACAACATAGGTTCAGTAAAAAAAAGATGCAAGTATATTTTATTAATCTGATATATTATTCTACCTCTCAGCTGGTGAACCTATTCAACCCTGCGGTTGCCAAGGTACTAAAGAAACTGAAGACAATAAAGGAACACCACCTCTACTTGATTTGATCTCATCAATCCTGGCTGTCTGTCAATCGTGGCCGTCTGAGGTATTGTATTAATATTTCACAGACTATTTTTGATAAACATAATAGGGAGCAAATAAGTTGGGACATGACAGGCATGGAGCATGGAATTAAGAAATATAGCAACTCATTGTACTCAAAATAAAGTAATAATAATGGCCCATGTGATTGATTTTGTTGAGTCAGATGCTGATCTTTTATTGTATTAAGAATAAATCATACCGCTATACTTATTAAAAGTACAAAATTATCTGCAGGTGATTCTGCGTGTGGTTCTGATGATAATGTCAATTTTATACTGGGTGGTTCAATTGATTTAAAAAAATATACTAGAATGAATGTAGGAATGAAGTACTTACATCAAATACTTAGTAATAAATAATTACCATGGTTTGCAGCTAATGCAGCTGACACATCAGACGACCCTCCGATCCTCGAGGCATCAAGAAGTTGAACCCCGAGAAGCAGCAGAAGAAGCTCAGTAGAAAAAAACATTATTAGACAACTTTTTTTGATGTGATACAAATGAATAAATTTCATTTATTTATGTACACAGTAAACACTTAATAAAGTAAAATACATAAAGATTGAATAGAAAAAAGGAACAGCTGCTTACCTATATCATTAGAAATTTCTTCCAGCAGACCTGCGACAGGAGCGAAGCGTAGACGTATTATCGTATTAGCGACCTACAAATACTTACATTATTCTATCAGATTAAAGTAAACATGCTTATAATAATAATAATAATACAGACCTAATATAGAAACAAATACATGAATAAATAGAATAATTTAAATTTCTTGATAGCAAGAGAAAAACAATTTGTGTGTGTCTTAACTAGCGTTGCAAAACTTCGGAAGTATTCGGAATAATTCGGAAACATTCAAAAGAATACTTCGATTGGAAGGAATACTACCGCAGCAAGAATGCAGAGTAAAATAAATATTGCAAGGATGAAGTAGATGACCTACGTTTTATTACTTATTAAGAGTTAAATTATTCCCAGTAGTTACGAATGTATGCGTAGGTAGCTTGAGGAGACTCCCGTGTATTAGATATTTCGTCGGTGCGTTACGTGAATTAACGCCATCTAGCGAGCAAGAGTAAAACTGTAAATGGAGAACTTCCCTCGTTAGTCGCACGGCGACGCCAGCGCTTCATTCAATAATCAACGAAGTATTATTCGATGCCTACGTACCTACTATGCGGGAATAATTCCCTGTAAGTAGTTATCTACTTATGACTAGGTACTTATTATTTTATTTTAGTATGGATGAGTTTAAACTGTGTCGATTTTGTGCGGATGTTATGTACAAGCGTAAAAATGGTTTTAAGTACCTACTTTACCTACCTAATGGTTTAAAAAAATAAAAAATAAGTTAGGGTTACCTACGTACTTTTTTACGACGATGTTTTACCAAAAAGATTATCTCCTTCTTTTTAGAATAGGTAGTGTTCAACCGAAATCTTACTAAAGTACATACATAAAGAAACAATTGAAATAATATATGTAATAGGTACCGTTTTACTATTTATCTCGGTAAATAATAATATATAATATAAACTCATCTTAGTACCTACCTACTTATTTATCTTTATGTACATAGTATTCTCGCAAAACATCACTTGCACACCTAAACCGCATAAAAAAACTTATTACGTAAGTACCTAAGTGTAGTGTCTAAGTAGATGAAAGGAAATATTCGGAAGTTTTCAAATCGTATTATACTCATTTTTATTAATGAACGCGTAGTAATATATTTATAGCCACGGGCATTAACGCCCTCTAACGGGTAAACGTAAAAGCTGTAACTGTACAACTTCCATCAGTAGTGCTCGCCTGCGTGCGCTTTCTGCTGCGCAGTGACCAAGGTTAGGAAGATAGGAAGGAAGGAAGGTTCGTGGGTATGAATACACAATCACTAACGCGGAACATATGTAATTTGCAATGGTAATTGCGTCGCCATCTAGCGATCAATAGTCGAACACTTGCACGTGGCAGTGCCACCCCGCCCCGCGACTCGCAGCAGGTTCATTACCACTAACTACCTACACAACTACCTACTCTATGCGTGGCCAAACATGTACTTAGCTAGATATTTCTTCTCGGGGAATAATTCCGAATACTACTCAATACTTCCGAATGTTTCGCGAATAATTCGACGGGAATACTTCGGAATATTTCGCTCCGGCAACGCTAGTCTTAACAGCACCCATACCTAGATTATTGATATGCCTAAATATTTATGTTGTAATAAGGATTGCATCTTGTACTGCGTTTTATCTAGATGACGGGATATTAAAAAAATACTTATGTGTTTTTTACGTATTATGTAAACGAACAATACACCAATCACTGAATACTTGCCTATCACTATTTTATGAAGTTGCTCAATCTCACCTGTCAAGTAATATCCATTTGTTGTAAACCAAATGTAGGTACTAATTACTAAACTGACATTTAAAATTAATAAAAATGGTTTGAATTGATATTAAAATACCTAAAAGCATTGAAATAAATAGGTAAGTACATACTTATTTGCCTATAGGCCCGAATACGTCAATGCTTGTAGAGATGACATTCAAAGGCTGAAAATTGAAAAATAAACTCGATTGTGATGAGAATGACAGAGTCTTCTGCGCAGTCGCGTGCTCAGCTCACGTCACCCGATTCTCGATATGTACCTATAGAAATCACGCGGCGGTTGCCATAGCGACACCACTTCGGCGCGCTGCTGCGCTGCGCAAGTAGCATTCATCTTGAATATTGTCAAAGTAGGTAGGTATTGATAATGATGATTTTGATGAATATTCTTTTATTATTGGCAACGACTAGATATGTAGGTAAACATCACGCACATCTTTTTTATTTTAATGATTTAGTACCTAATTACACCAATCGTACATATAGGTAGTAGCGCATCTCATCACGCTATCGGCTGACATTATGATCATACTTATTGTTATCAAACTATGTAGGTAAGTAGGTACCTACCTAGGCAACTGTACATAACAGACATTGGTAGGTATTGCATTTGCAAAAGGTTCTTACTGCGCATGTGTGACGCGTTGCATGTTAAATAAGTGGTTGGTAAGTACTTAGTTAATAAAAGAAATCAGTATAATTATTGCAAATAAAATATAGGTTGGCATTGAACTTACGTTTTAAATCTAGGTACAAAATATCTAAAAGCATTAAAATGAATAGGTAGGCAAGTAGGTACTAATAAAATTACTGTTGATGAATGACAGTGTCTTCTGCGCAGTCGCGTGCTCGGCTCACATCACCCGATTCTCGTTAGCTATAGAAATCACGCGGCGGTTGCCATAGCGACACCACTTCGGCGCAAGGTGCGCTGCGCAAGTTGCAGTAAAGTTTAACCGTTGAATATTGTCATAGTAGGTAGGTAGGTATTGATGATGATCATTTGATGAATATTCTTTTATTATTGGCAACGACTAGATAATTATGTAGGTAAACATCACGCACATCTTTTTTTATTTTAATGATTTGGTAGGTACCTAATTACACCAATCGTACATGTATCAAACTATGTAGGTAAGTACATACCTATGCTCAGACTACGAGAAGATGCTTTGTAGTACCTACCTACCTAGGCAGCTGTACTTAACATACATTGGTAGGTATAGCATTTGCGTAAGGCTCCTACTGCGCATGTGTGACATATTGCATGTTATATAAGTGGTTGGTAAGTACTTAGTTAATAAAGGAAATCTTTATAATTATTGCAAACAAAATATAGGTTGGCACTGAACCTACGTTTTAAATGTAGGTACAAAATATCTAAAAGCAATAAAATGAATAAGTAGGTACTAATAAAATTACTGTCTCGGAACTCAAATACGAACAGGCTTAGGGACATGGACTTCGGTAGCGGAGAGTAAAAAAAAAAAACAATGTGATGATAATGACAGCGTCTTCTGTCTTCTGCGCAGTCGCGTGCTCAGCTCACATCACCCGATTCTTGTTACCTATAGAAATCACGCGGCGGTTGCCATAGCGACACCACTTCGGCGCAAGGTGCGCTGCGCAAGTTGCAGTAAAGTTTAACCGCTGAATATTGTCATAGTAGGTAGGTAGGTATTGATGACGTTCATTTGATGAATATTCTTGTACCTATTATTGGCAACGACTAGTTATGTACCGTGAAACCTGGCAACTTTGCCTTTTACGGTGGATAAAAAAGTTTGAAACGGTTTTTCTTAAAAAACCTCTATGGTGATATACAAAGCAACCAATCAGTATAGGTATGTAATAAATTTTATGCATTTTTGAAACACAATCTTTAATCTATTGTTTTCTCATTTTTTACTGATATTTTAGTCCAAATACCTTGTATGGCAAAGTTAACCACCACTCGTGGTAAGATTGCCATCCTAAAATTTTGGGTAAAATTAATAGTATCACCATAAAAAATCTCACTCATCATTGCCACATGCCTGGTCACAGTAAAAATATACTACAATTCTATAATATTTTGCACTGGCAATGGGTGATTTCCACAATGTGGCAAATTCACCCGCCTTGTTTCGATTTTTTCGTACAAAATAGAAAAAGCTGTCAGGGTTGTCAAAAATTTAAATGTTAAAAGATTATGAATTTCTGAATAAAAGATTTATTCAAATAAAACTTTAAAACAAATGTAATAAAGATAGGTAACATAGTACCTTTTATAACATAAACAAGCTTAAAAAAATGTTTAGGAACTTATAATCTTTGAACTTATCATCAAATATAAAAAATTCTTAACGCAATTTATTGTGAGACTGACATAAATCACAATAATATGTACATGTAACATGAAACTATTTTGGAATAAAAATAAAATTAGGTTCTTCAATTCTTAAGACTCAATAACACGACCACTATAATCAATTCAGACAAGTGGTGGGACATAGCTATGCGGTATTTAGCATTTCTGGTGAATAATTTTTGTAGACTCTGCTCCCAAACTGACGCCTCAATCGATCTCCCATTTTCTAAAAACAAATGATAAGTAAAAAACAATGATTAGGTAGATAATATAATGAATATTCTCTATTTAAATTAGGTTTGAAAAGCTTACACTCTCAAATTGAATTTAAAAAATAAGTAGGAAACAAAACTTAACAAGATTATTTTGAATATTTTTGTGACAACCTTAGCATCTAAGAAAACATGGCAAAGTTGACATCATTATAACTTTGCATCGGTTTGGTATATTTGCCAATAGTGATTTCTTAGGTTAAATTGCTTAAATATATGTAAATTATCATGATTTCAATTAAAGAATACTATTAAGAACATGGTATTAAAATTTGACTTACCTACACAACGTTTATCCCACTGTTTTTCATTAAAGTTTCGGAGCACGAATTCACTCACAGCTAACATAGGAAAAAATAACCGCTTAAAATGACAGTTTTATGACACTTGGTTTGACATATAAAATAAAATGTTGCCAACCAATTATTCAAATTTGGTGTAAGGGTATTATAAACGTTAAAAAAACTACAGTTTTGACGTAATAAATTATTTTGCCTCGTAAGGCGGTCTATGGCAAATTTAACTACCTTTGGCAAAGTTGCCAGGTCTCACGGTACACATAATTAATTACACAAATCGTACTTATAGGTAGTAGCGCATCTCATCACGTTAGGTATCGGATTGCATTTAAGTCATCGGCTGACATTAACGTTCATACATATTTGATATCGACAGTGCCTAACGCGCAAGCGCGGCGTGATCTTATCACTTCACCCGATTGCCGTAGCCGTACCTCGACTAGATGAAGCGAGCGCGATCCGCGAGTGTCATTTGAACACTTGAATTGAATAGATTTGGGTTAATAACAACGCTGAACAACGTCGCACAGGCTTTACTCGACTCGATCCACAATCGCTTCTTCAAACCACATGACATCGCGATTGGGTCATGGCATTGCGTTTACTTACCTAATCATTCAACATTGGGTTTATAGTAAAATAACAAACAATGTCGATGCGCATTTTCTTCAGTAGCTGTCTTAAACGTGTGTTATATTTTGTTTGTTTATTGTACGTGCGTGCCGCGCTCGCGCCTCAGGCGACTAATCTAGGCAAAATAAACCACATTGAGTTTCTCACCGAATTTCTGTTTTAAGTAGGTACTTGTTTATTTTAATACCCCCCAAAATAGTACCTAATGTTTAGACACTTAAATATTAGCTATGAAATAAGTACCTACTTAATATAAAATGATCAATAGATTTAGCTTATAAAATATTATTATAATCTCGATTATGATTGTAAATGTTATGCTTGGTCAGTCCCTAGCATCAGTGGGATGACACTGACAGCTCACTCCACGCAAGTGATCACGGTGAGATTTTTTTACAGAATCGACAAGCTGCAGCTTGAATAATCTTCGTTAATTGATCTGCGTTGATTGTTTGTTTGGCGCCGACTCAAAATTTGCAATTTATATTAATGCAGGAGCTTAGTTAGACTAAGAGGTTAATGTTTTGCTTTTCAGTTTTTTTTTTCGCCTGTTTAATTTTTTGTTATATTAAGCTTAGGTGGCTAGCTGAAATACCTACTGACAAAATGTTTGTTAGCCCATGTTTTTGTTCTCGACTCGCACTTAGCCGGTTTTTTTTACAAAAGCATTCGAATTTTGTAAACTCATCTTCCATGTCAAACATGGTAAATGTGCTGGAACCAAACAAACAGCTATGGTTTACAATACGCAACAACCAAACACAGTACCAATAAACTAACTACCAAGTAATGTAGCTAAATCTCCCATATCATTCATATATCTTACTTAAGCACTAGCAACCACGCCCGCTAATCTATTAAGACTCGGAGTTGCCGACCTTGAGACAACCCTTGCATATTCCACTCACAATGGATTAGCAGAAAAACGTTTATAATTCAGACCTTTGTGGTTGAACTGTTTACCATGAAGGACTCATTTTTAAGCGTTCTTTTTTTGAACTGAACTTTTGTGGCCTAGCTTTTGACATTGTAAACTGAATTTGAATTTTGGAATCATATCATCATTTACTAACCATAATGTTCGTAGGACGACTATTTAAATATTGAAATCATAAAATCTACTAAAACCTTGTAGACCTTGGTTAATAAGTACCTAAATAATATGAAGTGCGTTATACTGAAGACCGTTTTAAATGGTTTAAAATGAGATTACTATCGATTTCCTTGGCTGGGATAAGTTTATATTAAAAGCTAGATCTGGTTTCGTAGGAAAGCGGTTCCGTCATGTTGTAATGGCCGTCGTGAAAACCTGTCATTTTCACGACTGTTTTTGAAATTAATGTGTCAAAAGACCCTGTGTTTAAGGACAGCCATTATTGTGTGGCCGTTCATTGTTTTCTTAGGAAATCAAAACTTAACGTAGAGTCTGCTTTATATGTCGTCAAATCAGACAAAACTCACGGAGCAAAATAAAGTTTTACCAGAACCGTAATTGCGTAACACACTATATATCACAATCTAAATGATTTTGAAGCCTATTGCTATCCATTGGTTTGTAGCGGTATCAACATCGTCACATGCTAGCTACACGTCATACTGACGTCACGCAAATCCTGCATCGCGCAAGCAGAGTTTACCGCGCGACTAGCATATATACAACGTCCCGACATCAACCGTCTGGCAGTTGCCCACCAGACACAACACCCGTCTGGTCGGAGGATCCTCCCTTTTCTATGGCGGTGTGAGTGAACTTTACACCCTGTTCCTCATACATCTATACTGGTGACCCCGAACATGAACGTCAGCGCAGCCTTCGTGCAACAACTTCAGCGTGACGTCATCATCACATCATCATCACTTCCGCAAGCTTTAGAGCGGCGAGTCACACAGCCAGCCAGCACCCACGGCTTCAACGGGTATCCTGACCACCAGCATGCAGCGACCGCGCATACCTGGTCATCACCCTCAGCCTCATCAGCAACCTTGGCACAGCACACTGCACTTTCAGCCGGTCCACAAGCAGAGCCTTCAAACCCTCTCCTGGTCGACGCCAGCAGCCTCAACCCGGCGCTGTACCACATACGACGCACTGGAGCATAACGCAGCGCCGCCCCGACTCACTGGGGAAAACCTTCGCAGACAGTTCCGACCCCCCGCGAACTATGCGACACCCGGTTCCGACTCACTGGAACCTCAACTGGCCCTGGCAAGCATCGCAAGATGCAAGACTCAGCCCACTATCGACCTCCGGTCTCCGGGGGAGAGTGATGTAGCGGTATCAACATCGTCACATGCGAGCTACACGCCATACTGACGTCACGCAAATCCTGCATCGCGCAAGCAGAGTTTACCGCGCGACTAGCATATATACAACGTCCCGACATCAACCGTCGGGCAGTTGCCCACCAGACACAACACCCGTCTGGTCGGAGGATCCTCCCTTTTCTATGGAGGTGTGAGTGAACTTTACACCCTGTTCCTCATACCTCTATACTGTTGATCCCGAACATGAACGTCAGCGCAGCCTTCGTGCAACTACTTCAGCGTGACGTCATCATCACATCATCATCACTTCTGCAAGCTTTAGAACGGCGAGTCACACAGCCAGCCAGCACCCACGGCTTCAACGGGTATCCTGACCACCAGCATGCATTGACCGCGCATACCTGGTCATCACCCTCAGCCTCATCAGCAATCTTGGCACAACACACTGCACTTTCAGCCGGTCCACAAGCAGAGCCTTCAAACCCTCTCCTGGTTGACGCCAGCAGTCAGCCTCAACCCGGCGCTGTACCACATCCGACGAACTGGAGCATAACGCAGCACCACCCCGACTCACTGGGGAAAACCTTCGCAGACAGTTCCGACCCACCGCGAACTATGCGACACCCGGTTCCGACTCACTGGAACCTCAACTGGCCCCGGCAAGCATCGCAAGATGCAAGACTCAGCCCACTATCGACCTCCGGTCTCCGGGGGGGAGTGATGTAGCGGTATCAACATCGTCTCATGCGAGCTACACGTCATACTGACGTCACGCAAATCCTGCATCGCGCAAGCAGAGTTTACCGCGCGACTAGCATATATACAACGCCCCGACATCAACTTTCGGGCAGTTGCCCACCAGACACAACACCCGTCTGGTCGGAGGATCCTCCCTTTTCTATGGAGGTGTGAGTGAACTTTACACCCTGTTCCTCATACCTCTATAGGTTCATATGTTCGAAAAAATTGTCTGCTCAGCAACGTAAACAACGCAATGAATATTGTTGAATTGTCAAAATAAAAGCTATTTCTACAGTTAGTGTGTTACGCAGTTACCCTGCAGGCTAACAACTGAAATTATGAAAACATTTAACCACTTTTACTAAGTCCATCTGTCGGCTGAAAAGCCTAGTTGTCACGAGCCTAAAGGTTTAATTCTAGATGATAAATAATTTTAGTTTGAGCGCTTGATCTGTTTCTAACGATCCCCAGGCCACTATACACTTTTGAAACTAGAATATTATATAAAAAAAAATTAAGAGTTTATGGTGAAAATGTGCTTCAATATAACTGAATGAGTTTTATTATTTTTATTACCTTGAGGATTCGGTTTTTAGTAAGAAGCGAATAATAGAGAAAAGAAAAAAGAATTTTCAAGTCGAAATACAAGTTTTGAGATCTAAGTGAATTAGATTGATTAATACTTTTGTTAACTTGAGTTTTGAGCTTCAGTACGAAATAGAAAACAGATTGCTTACACCGAAAATCGAGCTTAGTACAGCTGATTTGTAAGAAATAGTAAATGTTTTTATAAACCCATTATCATCAACATAGCGTTTTCCAATGTATATTGTGATTAACTTTCAAACTCGTTCACGTGTAAGGCTCACTTTCACCGCCAATCAATCAAAAAACGAGGTTAAAACAAAATTCTGTTTCTGTCAAATGTTTGAAGATGACAGAGACACAATGATGTTTAAAACTCGTTTAGCGCTAAACGTGTTTAGTGATTGGCGGTGCAAGTTGGCCTTAGTCGTAGACGTGGTGGCTGGCAGGGTGGCAGGTGCGGTCACGACTAATCTATCCTATAGAAACCCAACCTCCCACAGTACCTTTACGAATCCCGAGTGTTCATGGACAGTCAGGGAGGAAGGGGATTATTTATAAAATTTACTATCAAATTAAATTGATCGTGTATTCATTTAGAAATAGGTATTGTGTATTTATTTTATTTCTTATTTTTGTTATTTTTGTCTTTACGTATGCTGCACCGGTTGACGTCCTCCCGTCAACGCCGGCTGGCACTGAAAACTAGCGCTGGGGCTCTGTCTCGCATAGGGTCGTAGCATTAAGCTGAGCGATTGCCGTTTTGGATGTGACGTATTTTTTCCCCCAAATTTTTTGTTTTTCTCTGCGTCATGTTTACCGGAAATAAACGTATTTCATTTCTTTCTTTTTTCTATTTAAATCACTTCTGTCGTTCTGTATCATCCGTAGAAAGATTTTATGAAGTATTATGTAAATTTTCCAAACAATACATTTCCCTGACTGTAAATACGTAGAAAAGGTTGCATTTGGCATTTCTCGATTCGCAGCGCGGATACTTCAAAGACCGCCTGCGACACGGGACGAATGCTAGTGCAATAATTTGCAGATGCCATGCGTACAAAAGCATCTGATTACCTATGCCTTAATTTAAGATAACGCCAACTCCGTTTTTTTTTTTGTAGTTAAGTTAGTTAGTCTCACTAGGTAGACCGATGACCTCGTGAAGACCGCAAGAATCCGCTGGATGCGAGATGCACATAACCAGTCGAAGTGGCGGTGCTTGGGGGAGGAGTATGTCTAGCTGTGGACGTGTTTTAGCAGAAATGATAATGATAATGTAGTTAGTAAGTAGGTATAGTGGTACAAAAGTTTTGGAATGTCTTTAGATGAAACCAACTCCAAAATCTGGTTATACATAATTCTCAATTCTCGTTCAGAGGCGTCTACTATAAGTGTATTAACTCAACTGGGATGTGTAATTAACTCGTCTTAAATGATTGATGGTGACAAATTACAATTCTGATTACTGAAATACAAATGTAACTTGATTTTAGCTACGAATTCAAATGTTAGTATGATGGGACTTCAGTAATTTCAGACTCCTTTATATACATAATAACGCACGCATAAATACAGCACGCTTGTAATCCCCGAATGGTTAGGCAGAGCTGTACGTGTACACCCATACTTCACCAATAAGGTTTAAGTCCCATGTGATAAGGAAAAAATCTTAAAAGAGAAACAATACACAAAAGAATACTCATTAAAAAAGTTATTAATACAAAGGCTTCCGTAACTCATACAAGAACGTGTTTTTGAGAGGAAGTAATCTATCGATCAATAGGTAAAGATGGATCATTGAACGAGCTTTACGACTATTTTCATCATTTATAATGCAACAGAAATAAAAATCTTTCAGTCAAAAATAAATTATGAACTCTTCAAGAAATGCAAATATATCCGAAAGACCATTCCTCGTTACGCGTACTCAATTACTCACAAATAGTAACACACCCAAATTGGATGAATAAAAAATCTGAACGTAGAAAATGGACGTGAATTGACCAGAGCAACTAACGAGGCACTTACAAAGATTTATAGAGATAGGCAGGCACGAGCAAAAAACGCGCGGCCCCGTCTGGTTCGCGAACAAACGTAATGGAGGGTTCCCTAATACAGAGCTGAAAAACATGAGTGTTTATATCACATGCACTTTATTGTAGTATCCTCGATTCTTTTGAGGGAGTTATGTAGGTAGACGATGATTTTGCTGTTGTGGGTAGTTGTTGCTGTAAGTTTCCTAAATATACAGCGCGGGAACTTGATTGTTTACCAGTTCGACATGCTTCGTTAATTTGCCGTTTTTTAGCTATGACATACGACTGTCACATAATGATAGTTGTGACTTGATTTGAGTAGAAAGCCAATTTTCTAATAAATAATTTTCCCTGGTTTTATGTTTTCCGATGTTATGTCTAATACTTAAAAATCTCGTGTCACAGTGTTTGTTATCGAGCTCCTCCGAAACGGCTTGACCGATTTTTATGTTTTTTTTTTTGTGTAAATTTGGTAGGTCTGAGAACAGGTTGTAAAGTATATTACATACCGCTGCGGGTGAAACCGCGGGGCGCAGCTAGTATCCTAGTATAAATGCGAAAGTAAGTTTGTTTGTTACCTTTTCACGCCTAAACCACTGAACTGATCATCATGAAATTTTGCATATACGTTGTCAGGGGTCTCCTATCTCAAGATTGCTTCATTTTTGTATGGACAGCCAGCAAAAGAGATAAGTATAAGTAGTGGCGACCCTAGAGATGTCAGCATAATTGACGGGGTCCGATAGGGCCGATGCCTGCCGGGGTCGCGGATTGTTCGAAAGAGTTACCGTGGCTCTGGAGCACAGGCAACTGAAGGAACACGGTTGGGTTTTAGTCAGTAAGAGTCTGACACGCCCTTCCGCTTCGCCCAGAGCGGGAAAGGTCATTTGATGATTTCCCACCCAAAAAAAAAAAAAAGAGGTACAGAAAAGGACATCCACACATACAACTTTAGTAGTGTGTTAAAAATTAATTTAAAAAATATAAGTATTACATTTCTTGAGTCTACAGTGAGCTCCAACACCGTTTCGCCGAACACCATGAACGTTGGCACATAGGCAAGTATATATGTATTTTTGATGGAGAAGGATATACAGGATTTTTTGACTTCCACGCAAGAGAAGCCGCGGGCTTAAGGTAGTTATAGATAAATTACAATACTTTTGGAAAGTTGACAAACTTGAAATTGCTTATTACCGACACGACACGTTTTCATTAATATTTTGGTTCTTTGAGAATTAAGTTGTTTGTTTACAGCTTCGTATTTTCTGTGAGTTGTTCTAATAAAAAGTTTCTTATAAGTCAAAATAAACAACTAATTATGTATTATTCTAACTGTAGAATGATACATAATTAGTACAAGATACTGATATTCTAGAAGATAAATAGGATTATAGGTAAGTACGAGTAAGTGCAGAAAATTTCCAAAGTTTTTTTTTTCTGTTTTAAAAGAAGTTTATGCGGGTAAACTTAAAAACAATTAACGGTGCTGTAATGTTGGAGTGCTTGGAACACATGATTTTAAATAAAAGTCTCTTCTATTTTATTTACAAGTCCACTCGTATTATCGACTACTTATATGTGAATGACCGTCTCCGACATATGTATTAGCTTCACATTTTGCCCATTCACAGAGATTGTACGTCGTCAGACTATTGTGTGCATGCATGCCAAATACCAAAATGTCTCTACCAACAATTTCGTACGTGCGGTCAACATCAAATGATGCGTCCATATTGAATATCGATGGCCAGACGGGAATCCATTGCACATTTTGATAGGAATGATGTACGCATTGTATGTACCAACAATGGAGCATTATCTATAGGAGAATAACCCTAGGATCTGTGGCTCATTGAATAGTGGCCAGGGGTTACATAGATGCTGCGTGGTAAGTAAAATTGGTGCCGAAGGTTTAGTTTACATATTACATCATATTTATTTGTTTTCTAGCTTCTGCCCGCGGCTTCGCCCGCGTGGATGTCGGAAATTATCCCACGGGAACGTGTTACCAGAACAAAAACTACCTTACGTCCTTCCCTAGGATACCATCTATCTGCTTGGTAAATTTTATCGAAATCCATTCAGCAGTTTAGGCGTGAAAAGACTGGGCACGCCACAATTGCGGCGGTAAGTCCCCTTTTTGAGGAGTTGCTTGAGAGGCACCACGGCGTCCTCACCTTCCGCCTGACGCAGGTCCTCACCGGACATGGCTGTTTCGGGAGGTTCCTGTTTCGGATAAGGCGGGAGGAAACGCCCGGGTGTTATCATTGTGTGGATCGACCGGAGGACACAGTGGAGCATACGGTGGAGGTCTGCCCGGCTTGGGCGGAGCACCGCCGTGTCCTCATGGCGGGGATCGGCGGCGGCGATCTCTCGAATCCGGCCCTGGTTCAGGCCATGGTACGGAGCGAGAGGGAATGGGAAGCAGTCATCTCCTTCTGCGAAGCAGTAATGCTCGCGAAGGAGGAGGCGGAGCGCGTGACGGAGAGGCAATCATTGCGCCCTCACGCCCCTAGTCGCCGCAGGAGGAGACACCCTGGGCGCCGGGAGTCGATAGCCGACTCCCGGCCACCGTAGGCGCGGGCTTGCGGACGGCGAGCAATGAGCAGCTCGCCGTCCGGTAAGGACCAGGCCCGGGTTGACGGCGCGTTGTGTTCCACGCGCGCCTCAAACGGATGTCAGCATAAGTGATGGGGTTCGATAGGGCCGATGCCTGCCGGGGTCGCGGATTGTTCGAAAGAGTTAACGGGGCCCTGGCGCACAGGCAACTGAAGGAACACGGGTGGGTTTTAGTCAGTAAGAGTCTGACACGCCCTTCCGCACCGCCCAGAGCGGGAGAGGTCATTTGATGATTTCCCAACCAAAAAAAAAAAAATAAGGCGTGAACAGACAACATACAGACAGAGTTCCTTTCAAATTTATAATATTAGTATGGATAAAGGATTATCAACAGCTTCTAGACACAATATAAATTATAAGTACAGGAAACAAATTAGCCTTGGACTTGCACAGTCACCAGTTGTAAGTTAACCAGGGCCCTATACCACAAAACTTGTCAATTACAAATTAACAAGTTACAATTACAAATTTGTTAATCTTGCAAGTGTGTGTACCACAAAACTTTAACCCACGCAATTGTAACAGAAAAACTTTACAAATGTGTAAATTGTAGTGACAAGTCTACAATTTAGCGTAACACAAAAATTTACATACGACATGTGTTATTCCGGAAAATTCTTCAAATTTGTAGCTGAAAATATTGTAATAATAAGGTTGGTGTTACGGTGAGTTGTAATGATTAGGTTACATATTTGCAGAATTGTACCTACAAGTCTACAAGTCACGGAGCGTGAGTCAGAGGGTATTCAAATTTTATTCGTTCTATGATTTAATAATGTTGTTGCATTCATATGTTCAATGCTTTTGAAAGTAGTAGCGAAGAAGACCACAAACGACCGAACGTGCATATTTTGTACTTGAACGTACAAAATACGCATAAATTTAACAAAATATAATATCACGGATTTCACTTTTGTTGAAAGATTCAGGGTAAGTAAATCTACAGCGGAATATTTACATCAGACTATGAACATCTCAATCATGCGAAACATGGAACTATCACGAAAGTAACTGGTTTTGACATCTTCCAATACAATTTCATCAACGAATTTGGATTTATAAAATAAGGGGAAATAATGAAGCTTCCGAAAAACAAATTAACTTCCAGCGATCTGTGGTTGACTATAATACTAACTAAGCTGTGTTAAAATGAATTACCGAAAAATTTATACAAAATTAACCGACAAAAATGTTGTATTTAACGAACAAACATGAACTTATTTAAATTATAATTCTACGAAAAATAATCTATACTTTCAAATAAAATAAACTAAATTTCCAAAAAAAAACACTAATCTTCCGAAAAAATTACTAAGTTGCCGAAAACATATAATATGTTCCCGAAAATCCTAACCCTTAACGGTCGACGTCAGGGGCACCCCGAGGTTCGGTTGGTTAGGTTCCTTTAAACCCTTTAGACAGAAATAGGAGCCCCGCAGAGTGGGGCTCCGTCGACCTGCTTATTAACCCTAACCCTAGCCGGCCGACGTCAGGGGCACCCCGAGGTTTGGTATGTTAGGTGTAAGGTTGATTCTAAATTTATAAGCTGGTGGAAAAATATTACGTCAGCAAATATTATATTAATTTTTCGGAATTTTCAGTATTTTATTCGGTCGTTTCTTTATTTGTATTCGCATATAAGCTGTCGGAAAGTTAGTATTTAAAGCAGTAAATTTCATATTTTGAGTACGCTCATATTTTAATTCTTTTTCGGAGCTTTTATTACTACCCTAAAATAAGTGAACGGTATTGTAATATATTTGTAAACTTACAACTAAAAACAGGTAAGATACAAATTTACAAATTGTACAATAATGTAGGGTATCCTGACATAGCCCGCATGCTTTGTGACACGCTTTTAAAAATGCGAAAGAATTGTAGATTGTTAATAGTAAGACATACATATTTGTAATTTTTGTTACGCATTTTTTTCTACAATTTAACAATTTTGTAGAATTATAGACTAGTAAAGTTTTGTGGTATAGGGCTCAGGTCATGATCACTTTTACACTAATCATTTTCAATTACAGTTTATGAGGCTTTTAAATTGGAACATTTATGCATAACAAACCCGATGGTGATCTCAGCGCAAGTACAGTTGAACTACATTTTGTGCTCTTACAATTGGTAGACGAAACAAAATGTTGGGTATGCAAATGCGCTTCACCAGTATCGCAACTCAACTGCTAACTAACAAATAAAGTGGTCTGTCTGAAAGTGACAAGTTTTTCATGCATCAGCAAGTCTTCAAACATAGATAATGCAAGTTGTGGTCCTTCTGTATTTAGTGTTCTGTGACGTAATTGTTAGGAAGTCTGTGTGATGTGGAGGTAGTAAGTTGACTTATGTGTGTTTGTGTATGTGTGTGCAGATTGTTGGTTATTTCCATATTGATGTGTTTGTCTGCTGTACAATATTTATCACTGTGTATTGTTTCGATTGGGATTACAATTAGGTGGGATTTGTACCACCGACCTACAGAATACACTATAGTCCACAGAATAGGTAATTTTGTTAATGAATTATTTGCGCTGTTAGTTACGTAGGTACGTATTAGATTAGATAACTACCTAGTTAGATTTGTTACGTCCAATGCTTCACTAACAAAATTGCAGTGAGTTATATATTTTAATCAAGGCAGGAGATGTTCTCGAATACGTCTTGAGAGTGAAGTTTATATTATGTAATTTATACCATCATAGGTAGGTGTGATATTGATGTTAGATGACAAAGGAATATTTGTGAAAACTTTAGATGAATACATTTTTATTGATAGCTGTTTCACACAGTTAAGTCTTTTCTTCAAACGATTTTTCTTTCGAAACAACAATATTTTCTTTTAAATTGTTTCCAAAGTACGCCGATGATAAGTAACGTATTCAGATTGTTGTTTTGTGACAACTTGTATTGGGAAATGAGCCTTATGTATCTGAACCTACGCAGATGTAAATAAATTGACATTATGTAAAAACAATGTGTTTTTTCAGTATATTCTTGGAATCACGAATTGTACTGTTGCTACGCCGTAGGCAGCTACGCCATAAATTGCTACAACGTAGGTGCTACGCCGTAGCGATACTATAATCCATCACGGTTTGTATGGCAAGGACAGCATAGTTTCAGCTAGTGTCTCATGGCTAAATGGTTTCTATGTTCTACGCTATGTACATGCTAGTGATAAGTATTAACTCAAAGTCAAAGTCAAATCATTTATTTCAAATAGGCACATAAAAGGCACTTTTGAACGTCAAAATTTACAAAAAAAATAGAATTGATTCTAGTTGCTCCTTCCAAAAGGTAGTTTCGTATGGAGAAGAATGGGCAAGACCCTCCACCGTTACTCTTTTAAAAATGTTTTACAATATTATGTATACATTAATTATATAAAATTTATACGTGAAGACCATGCACCTAGAATAAAATTACTATACCACAATAGGTAAAAAAACTTTTTTACAAAAAAACAACCGACTTCCAAAAAAAACACTAAAAGACGTGAAAAATAACTTTAATTTCGGAAGTCGGTGCTTTGGTTTTGTATTTTCGTGTTTGGCCACCGACTTCCGAAATTAAAGTTATTTTTCACGTCTTTTAGTGTTTTTTTTGGAAGTCGGTTGTTTTTTTGTAAAAAAGTTTTTATTTTTCACTTTTTAGTTGCGGTACCTACCCCACACAAATTCGTATACCACTACTTGGTGTGTAAATAACAGTGACAGGAAATTATTAACACATCATCCATATAAACTAAGTGGAAAAAATCTGCAGTATTAAGAATAACTCAAAAACTACTGGTCAGACCTTGATCAAATTTAAATGGGACCACATGTGAAGCACCACCTATCAAATAAAAAAAGAATCATCCAAATCGGTTCACCCAGAAAAAAGTTATGAGCTAACACATAAAAAAAAAAAAAAAAAAACATACAGACGAATTGAGAACCTCCTCCTTTTTGTGAAGTCGGTTAAAAATAATGAAATATAACGCAATGGCAGGTAAATTAATTGTGAGGTAGATACTACTCTATACTGTCATCCCTTTATTTGCCTCTTTCGGTACCAACAGGCATAAGATTCCCTATATAAAGTTACACAACAATTTTTATACAAACATCACTAACGTTGTACCTACTATAAAAACATATCCAACAAAGTTTTAATCCGAACAAAGACGAATGACAACACAACCCGAATCCTCGAGATTCGCATCAAATAAAACAATATATCCGAAAACAGACGAGGTTTGGTAAGTTGGTGGGTGTAGTTGCCCCAACTCGTTCTATCAACATAAATATCATGTGTTTTACAAGACAAAAAGTTGGTGGACGAAAAAATTGCAACGAAGCGCCGTCGTAAAGCTTTGCAAGGATTATAGGATTTTTTATTGCTTTTCCTGCGGCCGCTGGCGGGATTTCCTCAATGATACCGGTTTCCAGGCTGGATGTGTTTTCGACTAGCTGCCGTGCGAATGGTCTCTTCCGCTGTTGGTGGTTCTGCACTATAGAATTGTTCGTGTTGGTCGAATTTTCAGACGATTTTTTTGTTGCGTACATTGTCGTGGTTGTCGTTTTATTGTAGGTAGTCAATAAATGTTCGGAGTTCAAGAACTAGTTTCCAGAATGCAACTATGTATACAAGGGGGTAGGCAGAAACTGCAGACCGCCACCTGCTACGATCGTTACTACATAACATAACACATAACATAACATCACGCCTGTATTCCCCGAAGGGTTAGGCAGAGGTGTACCTATAGCACACCCACATTTCGCCAGTTATGTTTTAAGTCCCATGTAATAGGGGGCGAGCCTATTGCCACCAACCGGGCACAAATCCAGACTTCGGGCTGCTACCGAGAAATTCCAGATGGAAAAACCCAATAACACACTACATATTTTATCTAATTACTAAATAAGTCATGTAAATAAAGCATAAATCATACAGAACACGTGGGACTTCGGTTATACGAAAATTGAAACCGATGTTATTTTGTTACTAGATCCTTTTGATACCTTTTTGGTTATAATTGGATTTTAGTTATTAACTTTCTTTTTTGTAAAATCAGGGAAGTTAATTGCTAAGTAAACTGACTATCAATTTAAACTTTCCGTATATTCTAACAACGACTGTGATTCTTTGAAAGTTGTATGAAATTTATGCATGAAATCTAATCCGGCAAATTGACGTAGGGTATCAATTTGCTGAACTATTCATTCCCCTGATTGTACACACCATGCAACTATATAAAGATGGCTTTCACCTCTTGGCCACGACCTAAGAAGTTGTTTAGAGTGTTCCACGAATCATCGAGACGCGACTTGCCGGGCGAAGGACGGAAACGGGGTCACGCGCGCGTGTCGCTTGACGCAAGTCGCATGTCGCATCGCTTGAGGCCGTGCGCGAGGCTTAGTCGTCATACAGCGTTATCCAATAGGGACATCCAGAAAAAAAAAAAGTTTTATTTTAAATTACTGAAAAATAGTGTTTCACAGTTAATCCCGCTAGGTTTAATGTGGATATCGATGTTTGTGTTTTCTTTGTAAACATTAAGTATAATTTTTTTTAAGTGTTCTGTGAGGATTTTATCACTCAAAAGTATTTCAAATCTCATATTTGTATTCAGCTTACCTTTGTCCATACAAGTTTTTCCATCTACATTCCTCGGCTTGGTTATAAACAGGCTCTTAATACTTTCTACAATAAAAAAAAAGAGTGACAAAAATATTTAAAGAAACAATATACATTTAAAAGAAAAGTTTTTATCCAGATTTTTTTGTTAGCACTGAAACTATGTGGATAAATCTGGAACAGAAAAGTTTGTTTTATTTTTCTACTCTTGCAATGGTATAAAAAGATTGTTTACATTATAGAACAGCTCGGAAAAACGGACTATATTTATATCAAACACAGAGATCTTATTTTAATTTAATTGAAAACTATCGTTTGAACGTGGCTTTTTGATCATAAGCTGCTGTGGATTTTGACAAACACTGTCTGGCATCATTTTGCCCCGATGCGTGTTTTACACGTGAACATTGTAGTTGATAAATTATATTTATTTATGTAAGTACACAAAAAAAACACTTCTTCTACACATCAATAATATTTTAAAAACAAGTTGAGGTCAGTTTTTTCTATCCGACTAAGTACTCTGAAAAGAAACATTATATCAATCTCAGAGGTCACAGTCTCTTTTAAAGTCCAGACATTATCTTGGTCAGATTATATGAGGACCATGTAGATGAGTGTCTGAAATAGTATTTAAGGAAAAAACAACACCGATTAGAGTGGACCTGTCCAGTCAGTGTATGGCACACATGTGTGAGCAATCGTGTAGCTCAACTCAGAAATTAAGAAGCCTAACGACTCAACGAACTGCATCATTAAACCTAACTAAAAAAAACATAGTGGAGCCACTTTAAATTTTCATGTAATTTTTTATTGGTATAATATTCTTCAAATGTCAGAGTATAGAAAAAAAACGTTGTAACTATATTATATATTATACCATATACCACAATATACCATATATTATATTGTGAATAAAAATGATATTTCCATATTATGTTGTAATCCTACATAGTTATGAACTGGTGTTCACCGATCACATGCCAGTAAATCAGGACTTTATGGTAGTTGGGTACTGCATCACTAGTTAGTTTAGAATTATGTAGGTTTAATTGGAAGCTCATTGAAACACGACGAAATGTTCTAGTGATCCCCGAATAACGAGTTCCAGGAAATTTTACATGAATTCGGAAATTATATTAAGTTCGCCGCCGGGGATGTGAATATGTTTTTCTTTCCAGGGTTCCGTACGTCCTAATGAAAAAACGGAACCCTTATAGGATCACTCGTGTGACTGTCTGTCTTTCCGTCTCTCACAGCTAATTTGCTCCGAATCTACTAGACTGATTAAGTTGAAATTTTGTACACATATGAATTTCTGTGACCCAAATACGGACGTGTAACGTAAATAAATGAATTTTGAATAAAGGGGGTCAGTTTTGTGGAGCATACTAGAAAATTAAAAAGCAAACGTTTTGCTAACTGTACCGTATGACATACTCGTATCAAATGAAAGGGCTTGTTGTCAGGGTCTGAAATATGTTTTTTGTATAATTTTAAAATAAACAGTTTTGAAGTTATTTAAGAAAATATATGATAGTTGACCACCTAACATTTTTTTTGTTCTTTACATGCAGATCACAGCCAAATCTAAACGAAGTCTAGGGTCTTAAAATAACATGGTAAAACTTTCAATATTGTGCGTACAAACTTACAATTGCAGTTGGAATGTAAGAAAGAATATGTTTTACGACTACAATGTCAAACTAGTTTTTGGGATCTGGGGGCACGGTAGTACCCCCACCAAGACAGGCCAAAAACAAAAAGCAGGGGCACTACCTACCTTTCCTCGAAGCGTTTTCGTATTTTAATACCCTAATAACTTCGGCCTGGATAACGCTAGAAAGCTCAAATTCTCAGGATAAAATGTAGTTAGCAAGCTTATAAACACTAAGTTTGTTGTGTCTAGCTTTGGATTTTATTAATACCTAAAATACGTCGATTTCGTCACTGACTGACCCACTCACATTGAAACCTCTAGGGTACTTCCCGAAGTCCTAGAAAAGCTGAAATTAGGTATGCAGGCTAGGATTTGCATAAAATCAACCAAAAATAAGAAATTTGTTACTTACTTTCAGTCTCTAAGCCCCTTAAAGGAACGTGCAAACTCTATTTTTACTATAATCGGTATACCTACTTGCATTTGTTACGAAAGTTAGATTAGCATGTATATAAATAACAAAAAATAATCTCTTTTTCGTTGGCTCTGAAGAAAGTGTGGCGTGCAAGAAATACCTTTTTTCCCGACTATTCTGGAACTAAGGTTTATGATTTTAACATGTCTGTGTAATATCAGTACAATATCACCGCTAAAATAAAAAGAAATTGAGCACCTTACAAAAAGTAATGAAATCCCACCAAAAACATTTCATGTAAAGTAGGATGCCAAGACTTACATAACGCTTTCACTGTTAAAAAGTTATCAGATTTAATGTAGAGCCAAGCCCCTAACTCGACGAGGCCTAACTCTACAAACCTTACATCTTGGTCAAAATGTATGGCTTGGCCGTTCCATTAAACTATTGCATGACACAAAGTTGACTAGGGATTGCAATCCCGCAGCTAATTCAATCCCACGGGATGGATATGCGGGATTACTCTATCCCGCGCGGGATTCCGCATCTTTGAAATTATGCTATAGAATCAAATTGAAACTACAGATTTTTGTATAAAAATCTACTTTTATTAAACATTTCTTACATTAAGCATCAGAAATGATTTATTTTCGATTAATTAAGTATAAGTAATTAGTAATCTGTTTTCTTAGATTCAGCTTCAATCTTGACCACTTTCCGTACTTTTTTCAATAGATCGTCCAATGTTGTAGAAATCATTTCAAGTGGCAGTGAATTTATATTTACAGTCACACCTTGTTCATTGCACCCTATTCATGTGCGGAACGGCAACGTCGCCCTCGAGTTACTCACGATTTACGCGTAAGTTTTAGCGCCAAATTTTTTATTTGCGGAATCCGCGGATCAGTGCTTTGAAGCTGTGGGATCCAGCAGACTGATAAAAGCAGTAGGATCCCGCGGGAATGCGTGATCCCGTTTTGCGGGATAGCAATCCCTACCAGTGACTTAATTTCTTATTTCTTTATTTTTTATTTAGTAGTATCTATCTATGCGACGGCCGCGCAACGGCCAAGCCGCACATTTTGACCAAGATGTAAGGTTTGTAGAGTTAAGTTTCTACAGCTAGAGGCTTGGCTCTACATTAGATCTGATAACTTTTTAACAGTGAAAGCGTTATATAAATCTTGGCAAGCTACTTTACATGAAATGTTTTTGGTAGTTTAAATATTTACGGAACCCACTCCACGCGAGTCCAACTTGCACTCGTCCTGTTTTAAATAGTTTATTGGCTGAATAATTGAATATGCTGACAGTTATAATTAGATAACCAGTCTATGTTAATACATAGGCTGGTTTTTTAGCAACATAATATATGAAACAGTTTTATCGTTTGAAGCCAGCTGTGTGTTTAATGGGATTGTGCAAAAATTACGATCTTCTATACAAACTTTCATTAAACCTCTTTACTGGAAGAACTTTCCAAAATTCTTTCTTAGTGATCACTTTCTTATTGATCACTTTCTTAGTGATCACTTTTGTTACAAAACGAACTCTTGAGCACAATTTCTTACTTCTAGACCCAACGGTTAAGGCCGTGCATTGTTTGTCAGTGAGAGAATTTAAGATTTTTATTAAGAAGGTATAGCCTTAAAATATGATCTCAAAACTATATAAGAAGCGATTCTATTTAAGTCCTTAATTCGAAGATTCCATTTTGCATTTTGCAATTATCCAAAATTAAAATAGCTTGTATGGAACAATCGCATTTTACTGGTAAAGTAAAAAGTTCAGAACCATAGAAAACAAAAAGGAAAAATGAGAATACCGATGTTTTTTAAGTTCAGAGTTTATTGTTTACCATTGTCCTCGTCTTTCAGAGTGTAAAAAGCAACCGGTAGCACTAGGCCGTGACGGTAGAAACTAAAACGAAAAGTTTAAATCGCACTGTAATAATAATAATGATATCTTTATTGTTCTCTCATAATCATACAGTACAAAGTCAAGATAACACATATTAGAGACTGGTGTCTGTTGTAGGTAAAACCTGTATTACAGATCACCAGTCTTACCCTCCATAGGACACCTCACTATAGACCTATAACTGTTTTAAATGAACATACAGGTTATACATAATAAAATACTATTACAAATTAATAATAACTTTACAAAAAAACAACCGACTTCCAAAAAAAACACTAAAAGACGTGAAAAATTACTTTAATTTCGGAAGTCGGTGTCTTTGATTTTGTATTTTCGTTTTTAGCCACCGACTTCCGAAATTAAAGTTATTTTACACGTCTTTTAGTGTTTTTTTTGGAAGTCGGTTGTTTTTTTGTTAAAAAGTTTTTATTTTTCACTTTTTAGTTGCGGTACCTACCCCACACAAATTCGTATACTACTACTTGGTATGTAAATAACAGTAACAGGAAATTATTAACACATCATCAATATAAATTAAGTGGAAAAATATGCAGTATTAAGGATAACTCAAAAACTACTAGTCAAACCTTGATCAAATGGAACCACATGTGAAGCACCAGCTATCAAATAAAAAAATAATCATCCTAATCGGTTCACCCAGAAAAAAGTTATGAGCTAACACACATAAAAAAATAAAAAATAAACATACAGACGAATTGAGAACCTCCTTTTTGTGAAGTCGGTTAAAAAGTGAAAAAATGGAAGGGAAAATTAAAAACTAAAGTAAAACAATTTTGATAGAAAGGTGACTAGATATTGATTTGGGAGTGAGTATAGTGGGTGTGTGTCGATGAGAGTGAGTGTGTGTGTGAGGGTGTAGAATGATTGCTGACTACATTTAATCGTGCTGTAGCGGTATCAACATCGCCACATACGAGCTATACGTCATACTGACGTCACGCAAATCCTGCATCGCACAAGCAGAGTTTACCGCGCGACTAGTATATATACAAAGTCCCGACAACAACCGTCGGGCAGTTGCCCACCAGACACAACACCCGTCTGGTCGGAGAATCCTCCCTTTTCTATAGAGTATGAGTGAACTTTACACCCTGTTCCTCATACCTTTATAGTGCTATGGTGTAATACATAATTATGTGAACAGCTCCATCCATACTATCCAAACCATATTCTATATTGTACAGGTGGTAGGTACAACGAGGCAAAGCCTGTTTCAAAGTTTTCATCAGTTATTAAAAAAAGACAGCTGTTTCCTACAAAAGTGCAATACCTATCTTTTTTAATAACCGACGAAAACCTTCATCGCAGGGGGGTCCAGAATCAGGTGCTGCATCCATGGTAACAGGTTGTGTGTCAATGTCCCTGCCACCCTGTAACCCTGTATATTCTATTCGCTTTCCATCAGGCTTGATCGAGGTCAAGAGCAGGCCCATTCAGAAATAACAATAACATAACACAACACGCCTGTATTCCCCATAGGGTTAGACAGAGCTGCACCCACATTTCGCCAGTTATGTTTAAGTAATATGTAAATTAAAAAAAAAAAAATTTGGGGGCGAGCCTATTGCCATCAACCGGGCACAAATCCAAACTCCGGGCTGCTAAAATTCCAGATGGAAAAACCTAATAACACTTTGCCCGACCTGGGAATCGAACTCAAGACCTCATGCTCAGTAGTAGCGCTTGCGCCCACTAGACCAACGAGGCAGTATAAAAAATATATCATAAATGCGAAAGAAACTATGTCTGGCTGTCACTTTTTCACGTCTGAACGCCTAAAGATTTCAATTATATTTGGCACACAGGCAGAACATGACCCGGGCTAGGACATAAGATTTTTATCCTGGTAGTACAGTCACCAAAAGAGATAAGTAACCAGAGTCGGCGAATACAGTTGACGTTTAGTAAGAAACCGCTGGATGTTTTCGAATAAAAAATAATTTGATAAATAAAATGTTTATTTCCTATAATTTAAATTAAATTTTATTCAAAAACATCCATCGGTTTGTTACTATATCCGACGACCCTGGTTACTTATCACTTTTGGGTGGGCGTTACGATTGCTCCACCAAGTTATCCAAACAAAAAAATACTTCGCCAGAAAAATTGTCGGAATTTGTCAAAAACCAAGGGAACTAACCAAAAATTTGTCAAAGTAGAAATAAAGAAGTTGTAAGGGTTTTAAGTTGGCCGCGCGAACGTAACGTGGAGGATTGCGCGGCCATGGAGATCTCAGCAACTACTTGGGTTAGAGATGTAATTCTTTTTGTCAATTGAAGACTGAATTTGTCAAAAATTGTCGAAAAAAGAATTATAAGCTATAAATCAATATTTTACGAAATATTCACCTTGGAAGTTATGGCCGCGCAATCCTTCACTTGTTGTTGTTGATTATTTCTTTAAAACTGGAGACTTCAACAGTAAAACTGTTACAAGAAGAAAGGTCTTAATTTGTCGAAACTAACGAAAGCAATAAATACTATAAAAGTTTAGTTAAACAGACGAAATCAGTCCAAAACAAGAAGTACGTGGCCGCGCGGTCGAAACGTTACTTTGTACGCTGATATCTCATTATCTATAATTGCTAGGATTTCGATGTGAACATCTATTTATTCGACATTAATATGTCGAATAAATAGATGTTGTTGTGGTGTTGTTGTGTGTTGTTGTAGGTGTTGTTGTGTGTTGTTGGTGTTGTGTAGATGGTGTGTTGTGTGTGTTTGTGTTGTGTGTGTGTGTTTAGGTGGTAAAAGGATATGTCATTCTAATGAGGGTAATCCCTCATTAGAATGACATATCCTTTTACCCTCAGAACAGTTTTCAACGCGTGTAATCTCAGAAATTATGATAGCTCATACAATGGTCGAGTAGGGTAACCATAATTTCGATTTGATTTGGGAATACCTCTAACTGGAGACTAGCACAATTATATTGGACAAAATCTAGCTCAATCTGCAAAATTAATTATTATTAAATAAAAATACTTCCATATTTCGCTAATAAGATACTTATATTTATTCATTACAGCTTGCAAAAAGTCAACCAATAAAATAAAAAATCCATAAATACCTCTACAGAACCATTTTTAAGAAAATTAAAAATCAATAATTATTTACAAAAATCAACAAATCAAATAATATAAATAATAATTCTGGTTACATCTCCACGAAACCATATGTGAGAAAATGGATGCAAACAGGGCCTTTTGTACTTTCACATAATTTACTTTCGTCGTAGCAAAGCATCCATCATTTCATCATTTCTTGTAAAATGACATGTGTAGTAACCTATTGTTCCAAGGATTGGAGGAATATATTCAATAGCACCTAACAATTTATAAATATTTTGTTTAACAACATCATTAGTGTGCCATTTAAATCAAATGTTACCATTTTTGATAAGGTATAAGTAAATCCAACTAATTCATTACATTTTCTGCATCCTTTAATGTCCCAATCATGAATAATAATAGCATCTTCCAAGTTGTTAATTGTGAAAATGTTTATTATATCTAAATTTGACGGTAGAAATACATGTTCTCTCTCTGATGGGTCCGTATTCATGCATGTACTATCTATTGGAACAATTACTAATGGAACTAGCTGGATTTGTACAAAATAGACGCAACTCTACGCACCCTCTTGATGTCATGTATGGGGCAATGGAGGACGATCCTTCTCTATTCAAGATGTCAACAGATCCGGATGACCGATAAACCGTTCAGGATTGAGCGAGGAATATTCCAGGGCGATAGTTTGAATCCACTATGGTTTTGCGTAACGTTGAATCCTCTAAGCACACTACTGGAGGATTCAGGTCTAGGCTATCGGTTACGAAGAGGTGGTCAAGTGATATCACACCTCCTTTACATGGATGATTTGAAACTCTTTGCCCCCAACAATTTGCGACTGATGGAGCTACTGAAGGTAACGGAAATGTTCAGTAATGCCAACAGGATGGAATTTGGTGTGGACAAATGTGCAGTCATGCATGTCAAGCGAGGTGAGATTATGGAATCCGTGGGAACCCAACTTTCGGATTCTAAACACCTTAGATCCCTCTCCTCAAGCGAAACCTACAAGTATTTGGGTATGTTGGAAGCATTAGGCATCAATGCTGCTGACATAAAACAATCGTTGAGGGAGTGCTTCTTTAGCCGCCTGAATAATGTGTTAAATAGTCTTTTATCAGGCGGAAACAAGGTGCGCGCTTTGACCGGTTGGGTCATGCCAAAAGTATACATCAAAATGTATACTTTTGGCATACTCAAATGGACTCGAGACGGAACTTGATGCTCTGGATAGGAAGGTCCGTACTTTGCTGACAGCATATCGGATGCATCACCCTCGGTCATCAGTGATGAGACTGTACATCCCGCGAAAGTGTAGGGGTCGAGGTTTCTTAAATGCTAAAACCCTCCACAACCGCGAGATTTGCAGTCTCAAGGAATATTTCCTTCAAACTGACGTGGGGATGCACCGAGATGTGGTCGCAGTGGACAAGGGCCTCACCCCGCTCTCCTTGGGAAAAGAGAACTGGCGCAAACCTGCAGTACTAGATGCTAACGTTTGTAAGGAAGTATGGCGAGGCAAAGAGGTTCACGTACGCTTTTTCTGGGCCCTCCATGGACCTGATGTAGACTTTTTAGCGTCTGTATTCTGGCTGCATTTCAGCAACCTCTTCGGGGAAACCGAAGGTTTTGTCTGTGCATTAAATTATGGATGAAGTTATCATGACGAATAATTATCGGAAATACATTGTCAAGGACGGTTGTAACTGTAGCTGTTGTAGCTGCTTTTGGTTTTCAAGAACCCCCTATTGAAAGTAAGTTACGCATTGAAGTGGCATATTAGAGTACAATAGGACTTAAAGAAGCAATCAGGTTAGGTTCCAAAAGGGCTGCAAAACGATCCCTTTAGCCACTACAGATGATATCCTACTCTATTAAACTACTCATTTGGAAATAGAAGTGCCAGATAAGCGTACGTTACCGCTTATATGTTACAGTTGCTTAGAAGTGATTTTAAGGCCTCATATACTACTGTTACTTCTAAATCAGTAACAATTAAAACCTGTTTTCAACTTTAAGAAACAATTGCAACTTTCTGCAACCATAAGAAATAAAGTAGAAACGAAATACATTCATAAGCAACTGCGAGTATCATATACAAATATGAGTTGTGTTTGAAGCTATAAGTTTTATTAAACACTGTTAAACCACTCATTTGCAACTTAAAGCTATAATATGTGTTACAAAATTGACTAATGTGCTACTTAGGAATCCACCTATGTATTTTACCGCGCGGTCACGTACTTTTTGTTTTGGACTGATTTCGTCTGTTTAACTAAACTTTTGTAGTATTTATTGCTTTCGTTAGTTTCGAAAAATTAAGACCTTTCTTCTTGTAACAGTTTTACTGTTGAAGTCTTCGGTTTTAAAGAAATAATCAACAACAAAGAAACAACAAGTGAAGGATTGCGCGGCCATAACTTCCAAGGTAAATATTTCGTAAAATATTGATCTAAAGCTTATATTTCTTTTTTCGACAATTTTTGACAAATTCAGTCTTTAATTGACAAAAAGAATTACATCTCTAACCCAAGTAGTTGCTGAGATCGCCATGGCTGCGCAATCCTCCACGTTACGTTCGCGCGGCCAACTTAAAACCCTAATAACTTCTTTATTTCTACTTTGACAAATTTTTGGTTTGTTCCCTTCGATTTTGACAAATTCCGACAATTTTTTTGGCAAAGTTTTTTTTTGTTTGGATAACTTGGCGGAGCAATCGTAACGCACACCAATTTTGGTGACCGTAAGTTCGGGATTATTTATTAGGATTTCTGACCTACGCGTGGGCGAAGCCGCGTCCAAAAGCTAGTTTAAATTTATGAAGACTTTGTTGACACGAGACAGTGGAAACAGTCGATAAGTAACATTTTCGTCACTCGATTTAACTTTACTAAGCCATTTTTAGTACTCTTGTACTTAGTAGTAGGTACTTACAGTTTGTTTACTTCATTTTTATAATGAACGATGGCAATATAAATAATAATTTAAGACGCGTCATGGAAAAAGAGTCTATCCTATTGGAAATTATTACCCAAAAATTTATAAAGCTGGTGGTCTTAGCAGGGGCGTATCAGCTGTATCAATTATACGGGGCCCCCAAGCTACAGGGGCCCCCCGACGCGAAGTGAAAATTCATAAAATATTTTCTATTGTTAATTATTCTTATTGATAAGAGGCCTGTAATTAATGAGTACCTAATAAAAAAATATATAAATAATATAATGAAAAAAATGAAATGAATAAAATTTGCAAAAGTGGCTTGGCTTTGGCTTTGGCTTATTAGCTTCAAAGTCAAAGCATTTATTTCAATTAAACAATTTACATTTGAATTGGCAAGGGTCGGTCAGTTAGAAAGATGAAGCTAGTTAGTTGCCCAATCCAAAGCTTAGTAGGGTATCTTTGAAGAAGAACGGGCAAGAAACTCACAATAATAACTATACTTTCCAAGTCAGTGTGTTATTTTGTTAAATCAATACCTAGGGTAGGTATAGTTTTTTGAAGCTTCACTGCAGTCGGGTAAAAAGGGCCGCCAACAAATTTTGATACAGGGCCCCATTAGGACTAGCTACGCCACTGGATCTTACCTGAAACACTGCCTAAACGATATACGAAAAATGTTTTAGGCGCACGGTACTAAGATAAATGTTGTCAAGAATGTAAATCTTTTCTTATTAAATTTATGCTGAGCCATTTCAATTTAAACATTTACCTAGATTTAGAGTCTGGCAAACTCGTCTCTAAGGAAGCTAACGTTTGTGCTAGATATTCTATGTTATTATGTTTAAAACATTGGGACATTAGCAGTCACACCGGATTTAAGCTAACGACCGCAGACCTTCGGTCCTATCCCTAACGTAATCCATTTCTATAAAAACTTCTTTCGAACGAAAAAAATGTTCGTGAATTCAAGTCGGTCGCTGAGAAAAAAATGTTTTTATTTTGGCACGGATTCGGGAGTAGAGAATATTCCGCACGTCCAGATATTCCATCGGTGGTCGCCCGGATGAAACTTCGACCTTCTCCCGGGAACCGGATTCAACTATATGGTCCTATACGTCCCAGCTTTTTATTACTATTATCAAAGCTAACGTGCTGCGTTTATAAGAAAACTAGCCAAACTACGAGTAGGTCAGCATGCATTGCAAAAAACTGTCCCACTTGTGTCCCAAGGTATAAGAAAAAAATGTTATCATAGCGTCAATTCAGGTATGTGAGCCAAGCGCAAGCTCCGATTTCCAGCTTCTCCCACATTTACAGTTCCCCCAACAAAAAAAAAATAACAAATAAACCTACATGCACAGCACCGGTCTCACACTTTCCTATTCGAGATTTCAGCTTTAGAATTGTTTCAAATCCTGGCAATTCTTGGCTGAAGTGAGGATAAAGATTACAGTACTGAAATCGTAGGTTCGGATTCCAATATTGAATCGCCGTTGAACTGGATATCAGACACAAGCCAATCTACCTTAGTGAGGTTAATGGAAAACTAGAAGACGCATCGGAAATCTTTAATTTTCTCAAAAGCTTTGGTTAATAATTACCTAAATGAGAATTTTCTACGGACCAATATTGATATGCCTTTAGAGCTATCTTGATTAAATCTCCACTCGAGAGAATTTTCCGAACGTACCTATCCAATAACTAGACAGGCGCCAGGCGGCCGACTGGACTGGTTATTAAACCGAGTAGTACAAGGTGCGATCAATGTGCCCTAGATTGATGCGCGTTGTTATTAACAAGTAAAGTTGAGACACGGCGCTATGCCACTCAACTCTCAACTGGGGTAAACTTCACCCTGACTTCGCTAATAGCGTTTTAGTGTGAACAAACAAGCCAAAGCAACAATATATTTACGCGACCAATTTTCGTTATTTACCGAACAATCCTGAGAACTCTGTCGGTAAATAATTAATGAAGATCCAATTGAAAATTCACCCTATTTCCAACATATTTGTCTGCGAAGTATCCGCGGTACGTGAGACGCGAAAGGAATCTATGATGGAATACCCCCACCGCAGGGAATGACTAATGAAATTCCCCACAAATGGTGCTATTCTCTTAATGCGTTCACTTGAGCTATGAACACACTACTGCGAATGCGGACGCCAGAAGAAAAAACAAATTGTGTAGCATTCCGCACTCTTCTCCCTTGTGACGTCGTAAAACTGTTGTGGTCTCTTTGAAGTAATATCTTTCCCGTCTGACGTTTCGCCGTCGTGACATAAGCAGATTCAGTCGTTATTTGCCTGATGTTTAAATTTTATCCTGACACGGAAAAATGTACAATCACTAAAGTTCACGAGCCCAGAATTACGATAAAAGGTCCTGTGTTGACTTTTCAGTCGGCTTTTGAATAAAGAAAATCGATCTTCCGTTCTCAAATATATAATGTTGCCACGTTTTTCTACGGAGAGTTTATTTTATGTTGATTACTTTTTACATTTCAGATAAAGTCACGAAACAGGAATGTAGGTTAGAAGTAGAGTATTTGGCTTGAAAAATTCCGCCATCATTGTGAATGCACGCTGTTCCAAATGGAACGATGCTTCGTGGATCGGTGATTATGAAGATGTGAATTAATTAGAAAGGGGACTTTATTGAAGTGGTGGTTTCTCTGCGGGCACACAAAGAACGATTTTAATGTGCCGAGGGTACAAGATGCGGATAATTAGGCGCGTGCAAAATAATTAATGAAAATCTTGTTCGTGAGACCAGATAGGTTCGAGGCCTAACATTTCACGCTCTCAAGATCAATACAGTATGATGTTACTGTGGTTAACATAACCCACATTGAGACACGCAATGATTTTGTCCTACTGCATTATTAATCAAGGGTTCATTGGACACCAACTCAAAATTATACGAAGAAATTATGCTTATGATTTCTGTCTGAGACATTTAAAAGTGACGTGGATTGGGCATGTCTTTCGTGGTAATAACAAAGGTATTTAGGTTTTAAAGTAACATGTTACGTAATGGAATCTTAATTAGGTCATCCAAATGAAACTCTGCATGAGATCGCCACTGTATCTTTGGTTTCTGTTTCAACTGAACCTTAATTAAAAGAATGACGAAAATAATCATTATCCTTTTGCCAAATATTATTCAACGACTAGCGACGAGCCCCTGCTTCGCACTGTTTTTATGACTTGACAAAACATCGAGATTTCGTTATGATATTATGCAATTTAAGTTAGAATGGCATTGGATTTAATTTCGCCGATTTGGCTGTATTGGATCTCATGAGACTAAAGGGTTTCAATGTTTTTTTTTTTTTAATTATACAAAAAAAAAGCCTTATTGACATTCAAAGAACCACCGACTTGAACAAAGACAACTAGAATACGAATATAAAAGTGAGTGTTTACTATATATGCTAGACGTAGAGTTGAATGCAGTTGGCGTGGGTTGGACTTACTTAATTGGAATCTCTGTTCAAAACTAACTGACCCCCATACACGGGTCATTGACCTATTCTTTTATGTAATTGAGCTCCGCACCTCGATTTTTCATCAGTGTATCTTTGATTCTTTATTCAATTATGTATTAAGTAAAATAACATCAAAGAAAAGAAAGAAAGAAAGAAAGAAAAATAGTTTATTCTGCAGAAACAAAACGCACATTACAAAAAAATTAAATTAATAAAAATTCAAACATAGAATGTAGCCAAAAGCCTCGTACCCAAAAATTAAAAGGTTTAAATTTTTGTCCATGGCCAGGGACCAAAGACAATACATTTTGCTCTGCAAGGTTACATAATTTGCTCTGTGTTACGACACTCGCAAATGACAACAAACAAACGATGAAAACAAAAACAAAATGCCGATAGCAGAGTGAAAAAATGACTACTTTTGTAACAAAAAAACAACAATACGAGTATTATGAACAATTTAGCCGTGCGTCGCATCTGTGCAAGAACAGGTCGTTGCTCAGCAAAATGCTGTGACTTCGGACGAACCTATCGTCAACAGCGCTGATTTTCAGCAACCACCTCTCGAATGACGTAATGACGTCCTCCTGCGTGATATATTAAATCTGAACATCATTACATCGCCTGTATGTATTCCCCGATGGGCTAGGTAAATGTGCACCTATAGTACACCAACATTTCGCTAATTATGTTTAAGTCCCATTTAATAAGGGGCGAACCTATTGCCGACAGGGCACAAATCCGGACTCTGGGCTGCTACTGAGAAATTCTTAATGGAAAAACGCAATAACACTTTGCCCGACCCGGAAACCGAACCCAGGACCTCTTGCACAGAAGTAGCGCTTGGGACCTCGAGACTAACGAGGCAGTAGTATGTAGCAATAGAGACCATACAAAAGAGACCACAGAAAAACTTTTTTACAAAAAGAAACAACCGACTTCAAAAAAAAACACTACAAAATGAAAAATAACTTTAATTTCGGAAGTCGGTGGCAAAAAACAAAATACAGATACAAAGACACCGTCTTCCGAAATTAAAGTTATTTTTCACTTTGTAGTGTTTTTTTTGAAGTCGGTTGTTTTTTTTTTGTAAAAAAGTTTTTATTTTTCACTTTTTTAGTGAGTCAGTTATAAATAAATCTAAGTTACCATAGCCTAATGTCAACTGCTCATCAACTTTTACAAAATATTCCTTTTCCCGACGCAGGGAAGTTAATTGTTGAGGAGTTCTCCTGTTAAGAACCAAATCCACTGGAGCCGATGGTGAAACTACCATCAGCTCCGTTTCACCACATGCATTGTGACGAGCATAAATTGCTTAGCAACCATATTAAAATCGAATCGCAACCCGTGAAATACTTATTATTGAGAAGTTCCGGTGGCTACCTCTGGTCTTCATCATCAGTTCCACTTCACCGAATGGTGCTTTCCAAGAGGAAATGCATGAGTTACTATAAAAAATACCCAAATCGCTATACATGTCCCTATAAAATTTGAAGGATTTCCCTCGATTTCCATGGGATCCCCTCATCAGATTCTGACTTGGTGACAATGGGACCACTTCGAAAGCATATCCTTTCAAACAAAAAAATAATTTTCTAAATCGGTCCACAATTGACGGAGAAATCGGTGAACATACATAAAAAAAAAACATACATACAGTCGAACATATAACCTCTTCCTTTTTGGAAGTCGGTTAAAAAGAGACCACATAACAGAAACCATACTAAAGAGACCATACAAAATAGACCGTAGAAAAGAGACCATGGAAAAGAGACCTTACAAGAGAAACCATACAAAACAGACCGTAGAAAAGAGACCATGGAAAAGAGACCATACAAAAGAGACCATACAAAAGAGACCATATATAAGAGACCATACAAAAGAGACCATATAAAACAGACCATACAAAAGAGACCGTACAAAAGAAACCATACAAAACAGATCATATAAAAGAGACCATAGAAAAGAGACGCTGTTGGTTGTGGCTCTTGGAAAGTTCGAGGTATCGGCCTGTTGAAAGTTTTAGTTCCACATTTTGATGCCTCTAATTTCCTGCTTTGTATGTTTGCAGTTTAAATTAGGGGCTTAATGGTGTAATTATGTCATTTAGCCATTATCGCTCAATGCATCCAATAACATTAAGATTTCAGCTGACCTTGATTTAAACAAAAACATTCATTCACCCTCATTTTATTTTCACTCACTAGTCACGATTTAATTTCCGTTTTCGAACAACATTTTGTTGTATTGTGTCCATTTGTTCGTGCGATTATCGTCGGGGCATTTTAATTTGTTTTCTATTTATAGACAGGGAAGAGAATGTTATGATAATTAATGTTTTATATCAGTCAGACGAGCGATTTGTGTTCGGAACGGAATCCATTTGTATTAGGAGAGGTTTTATAGGATCATTTAAATGTTTTTTCAGGGTTTTAGGGATAATTGATACTGTTGTTTATTCTTTTCAGTGAAATCTTAACAATGTGTTGTGGGAGTGTTAAGGAGTAACTTTTCGCCTCGGAAAATATTATATTCTAAAGCATAGGTTTCTAAAGGGGGCGGTACCGCCCTCTAGTGGGCGCTGGAGCTTTTCGTGGGGGCGGAAGGTAGAGAGAGAGAGATAATTAATTTTTAATTTGCGATTATCAATAGATAATAGACAGACATATAAAATTGGTATAATTAACTATTATGTAAATTAGGGGGTACTTATATATAAGTACTACTACTTACTTACTTACTACTTATATATACTATAAGGGGTGTTGGAATTTTTTTTCTTGTAAAGGTAGTCCATAAAAGTTTGGGAACCTATGTTCTAAAGGGTTCCCCAGTGTTTAAGGGCAACGTGTTTAAGAGATCGGCGTTGTTTTAAGAGATTCATGTTCATCATTTTTATTATTGAGAAAGATAGAAACCCCTGCATGCATAAAACAAAATTGTTGTTTAATGAAAACATCATAAATTAGGTACATACTCAGAAAGTCAGCACTAACTTGGATCAGTTCCTACTACAAATATGAAATCGACCAACTCTCGCACAATAGTTGAACAGCGGGGTAATTGCTTAACACACTTACAGTAGGAATGGCTTTCATTTTGACAGTTCAACAACATTAATTGCGTTATTTACGTTATTGAGCTGACAACTTTTTCGAACATATGTGTTATGTTCGTGACAATGTAACACCGAGATTCAATGCAGACTGGCATTTATTATAAAAGTATTTCGACATACCCTCACAACGTGTACGTGTACGATCGTGTGTGCGTGTGTGTGTATGCGATACAATAATACCATACATAACACTGTCCCCTCTTAATCTATAAATATCTATTTTAAAACATTTTTAGTCCTTCCTATTTTTATTTTAAATGAATGTGAAGTCCAAATCATGTAGGATACACATAAATAATGTTGAACGCGGGCGAAACCGCTGCACTGGTACAATACTAATTACTATTATAAAGAATATCACGGGTCACGTACTTAGGTATTAACATAATGTATGTAACTCCACACAAACATATAAACATCAGTACTACTACAATTAAAAACGCACAAGCTCGTCAACCCACAAATATTAAATAAAGAGCATCTTATAATTAAAAGAGATTACAAAATTGCTGTGATTGTTATTTTGTAGTCTTTAACTTCTTGGCACAATCTATGGCAGCTCTCCGGCGTAAACGATTATCAATGATCGGCGTTGACGTAGACGGTAGCGAACTTTTAGCTGTCGTGACTACTGGTTCGGTAGACTCATCCGTCGGAAATTTCCCTTTATTCTCGTATGACGTATTAAGCGGGGAGTCTACCGATGGCGTGCTTTGTGTTGGTTTAATGGATGCATTAGGTACGACTGTCTCCATATTCACACTAGGACTCGGTCCTGTAATAGAACGTCTAGGCTTCCTAACGCTTTTTGTCAACAACTGATCAATATGACGCTTATGAAGATGTCCGTCATTGGTTTTAATCGCGTACGTAACCGGCCCTGACGGTCGCATCACTTCACCCTCTGCCCATTTATGCCTATGTTTCGAGTAGTCCCGCATGATTACTACGTCCCCGATGTCTGCTTGCCGCAGAGGCGGCCGCGCCACGGCCACGCGCTGCTCGTGCGCCAGCTGCGTGCCGCGCACCAGCTCGCCCGTGTCCGGCCGCAGTAGGTCTAGTCTGCCACGCAGTCGGCGCCCGAACATCGCCACCGCTGGGTCACGCCCCGTGGTGCTATGCTCCGTATTACGGTACATAAACAGAAACTGACTAAGAGCAGTGTTGTCATTTACATTTTCTAGTGATGCTTTCTTTAAAACACGTTTTATAGTGCGTACTGCGTTCTCGGCGGCTCCATTACTGGAGCGATGATATGGTGCGACGGGCAAATGTTTTATGCCGTTACGCTTAAAATACATACCTAATTCCGCAGATGAAAACGGCGGTCCATTATCACTTACTATTTTTTTAGGAATGCCAAAGCGAGCAAAAAGTCTTCTGAAACTATCAATAACGACCGTAGCTGAAGTGGTGCTCACTCACTCCACTTCAATCCACTTAGAGTGAGCATCAACTATTATTAAATAATATCGATTGTGTAAAGGGCCCAAGAAATCAACGTTTAAACGTGACCATGGCTCCTCAGGCCAGGGCCAAGAGTGCAATGGTGCTGGCGCAGGTTGAGCGCGCTGTGACACGCACGCCGCGCACTCACTACAAATACGCTCAATATCAATATCTAACGTCTCCCACCATACATACTTGCGGGCTATCTGTTACATTTTGACTATACCCGGATGTCCCTCGTGAATTTCTTGCAATATTGACTGACGTAACACTTTAGGTATAATAATCCTGTATCCCCACACTAAACATCCGTGATCTAAGTGTAATGATTCTTTCCTATTAAAATAAGGTTTTTCTTGATCGGTGCTAACCTGTAATGGCCACCCGAACATTGTATATCCAACTATTTTATTAAGAAGTGAATCCTTATCCGTCTCTGTTTTAATATGCTTAAAGCTGAGTGGAAAGTTTTCTTCAACAAAGTTTAGATAGCTACATTCGTCGTCATCTTCTCGTACTCGTTGTCTAGTCGAGCTAAGAGAGAGGCGTGACAGGGCGTCAGCGAAACAATTCCTCTCCGATCGAACAAATTCTATTTTAAAATCGTATGCTGCTAATTTAATGGCATATCTTTGAATTCTGCTTGCAGCAGTTACTGGTATGCCTTTATTGTCTCCTAATATATAACTTAAAGCCCGGTGATCACTTCTAAGAATGAAATGTTGTCCGTATAAATACTGGTGATGTTTAGTCACGCCGAATACAATCGCCAAAGCCTCCTTGTCCAACTGTGAATAGTTGGTCTCCGCAGGATTTAACGTACGTGAGGCACAACAAAGCGGCCGCTCGCTGCCGTCATCGTAACGTTGTAACAACACTGCACCCAAACCGTATGGACTGCTATCTACTGCCAGTATAAGTTTTAAATTTGGATCATAATGTGCGAGCACCGGAGAGCTACTTAAGACGTTTTAAATTTTTACAAATGCATTTTCACATTTATTATCCCAATTCCATGTAACACTTTTTTTTAACAAATAATATAATGGTTTTAAAACATCACTCATATTTACGCAAAACTTGGAACAAAAGTTTACAAGTCCTAAAAAACTCCTTAACTGCGTAATGTTACAAGGTGATGGAGCAGCTACAATCGCTTTAATTTTTTTATCATCGGTATGTAGGCCTTGTTTATCAATTCTATAACCTAAATATGGCATTTACCAAAATTAATCCGAAGGCCATTTTCCTTCAATCTCTGTAATACGGCCCTTACATTTGACATATGTGAAGACCCAATTTTACCGCTAATACAAATATCGCCTGCAAACACAGCCGTAAACGGCAAGCCACTCAAAGTCTCTTCCATTATCTTCTGGAAATTCTCTGGTATGCACTCAATACCAAACGGCACACGGTTATAAACAAAAGTACCGACGTGAGTAGTGATTGCCGTCATCGGCCTTGAAGCTTCATTTTGTAAACATTGTTGAAAAGCATTCGACAAATCTAGCTTAGTAAACAGTTCACCACCACCCAATGTTGCGAACAGGTCCTCGATCCGTGGCAGTGGATAATGAAAGTCTTTCAATCGTGAATTGATTGTTACTTTGTAGTCTCCGCAAATACGAATATCACCATTTGATTTGACTACAGGCACTATAGGCGTACCATAATCTGATCTGTCAACTTTGTATATAACTCCTTCCCCCTGTAACCGATCGAGTTCCCGTTCGACACGCGCACGCAGAGCCAGAGGCAATGGCCGCACCTTCACAAACACTGGAGTCGTGTCATTTAGATGAAGTTGGATCTGCGACTTGAATGTACCCAGTCCCTCAGCGAAAACTTCAGGATATTCATCCTTGAGTGTTTTCGCTAACGAATTCTCATCGGATGCATAATGGTGACTATTAAGTGCATCGAAACTTGATAATTTTAACTGTTTTATCCATGTGCGCCCCATTAATAATGACGTATAATTTTAACTGAAGTTGCTTATTGTTGTAAGTAATTTTCTCCAGTATTTACCCGAGTGTTTGAATTACGTCTCCAGTATAGGATTTAAAAGTTAATGTTTTGCTAATTAGCGGTAGCTTAAAAAACCTCTGTTCGTAAAACTTTTTTGATATAGCCGATATCTTACTTCCCGTATCTACTTCAAACTTTAAAAATATACCTTCGACATTCTACTTAATATATTAGGGACTATCATCCTCACAGTCATTTAAATTACTACTATGATTGGTATGCCCCATGTTATAGAAATTATAATCGTTATCAGTATCGGAGTCGGTAACAGAATTGTCAAAATAGAACTGACCTTTGTTTGTCTTCTTAGTGGAATTACCATCCTTGTCAATACGAGTGCACACCGATTTTAAATGTCCTTTTTCACCACACTTATCACACGAATAATGCTTGTAACGACACCTGGCCTCCACGTGACCGGCCTTGCCACATCGCGCGCACGGGCGCCGCTCGGCCGCGCCGCGCGCGCTTCCTACTCGGTGCAGGCCGTCGCTCGCGCCAGCGCTGGAGCCTGTGCTCGCGGCCTCCGCAGCCGGGGCGCTCGCCACGCTCGCGTGCCGCTCCGCTGCTTTGAGAGCCATCGCCAACTCCACACCGCGCTTGTAGTCCACATTCTTTTCGGCGAATAACCTAGATCGCATCTCCTCGCTGTACAAGCCCGATACGAACTGGTCGCGTAGGTTTACCTCCAGTGATGCACCAAAATTGCAGGTTTTAGCCAGATGTTTCAAACCTTGTAAGTAAGAACGAACGCTTTCACCATGCTGCTGCTTCCTCTGCCTGAAAATGTGCCGTTCGGCTATTTCTGATCTCTCGGGTTCCAAATGATCTTTCACTAATTTAACGAGCACATCGAAAGTCTTATCCTCTGGCTGTTCCGGCGAACATAAATCGCACATTAAGTCGTAACACTCCGGACCGACCAACGTCACTAGCGTAGCCACGTGTAAGTTTTTTTGATGTCATTTAACATTATAAACTGTTTAATTCGACGAACATAAGTGTCCCAATTTTGGGTTCCGACTTGGAAACCTTCGACTTTACCGATCGGCATGTTATTACTTTAAACACACGCGTAAAAATGGATAATTAATAATTTTCTCGTCGCCAATGTTATGTTCGTGACAATGAAACACCGAGATTCAATGCAGACTGGCATTTATTATAAAAGTATTTTGACATACCCTCACAACGTGTACATATTATGAGATACAATAATACCATACATAACAATATGAAGCAATGGATTAGCAATAGGCTTCAAAATGATTCAGACTGTGATTGATAGTGATGTTACGCACATAGGGTGCAGGATATATTCCCACTTAGCAGAATTGTTTTAAAACTGCTGACTTTCGGAAGCCCAACTGTAAAATGCCAAGTATTTGCCGAAGTTGTGAATACTTACCCTTTACGAGCCCCGGTCGGATTGACCTTTCCATCAGAGGCTCAAGCACGCACGCGGAGTAAGCGTAACGTAAATTCAATTGATTTTTGAATCGAAAATACAACTATCTTATATTTTTCTGTACAAGTTCTGTCCAGTTGCTCCGCAGGAAGCACAATAAGTACCTATCAAGCATGGAATAAAGTCTTAAAACTATACAATATTATGTGCGAAAGGAGTACCTGCTTACAAATTTAAAATCGCTCGAATTTACTTTACGTTTAGGCCAAGCGTACATTACAGCTGCAACGGGTCGCAACGCAACGAATACCGAAAAGTGCAGTGCGGCCTACCTGAAAAGTAGTTCATAGAAAATGTATACCAATAATACAGGAGGATTTTTTGCAATGAGTGGCCTGATCTGTGCTAGCCTTTACTCCATGTTCGTGGTATGCCCGCAGGTTCCGGAAAACACGATATTTTAAGGGATTATATAACTCCATGAGGGTCGGCCATGTAAATAAAAAATAACAATACTTATCTCCCTTGTTTACGGGACATTTCCCTTCGAGCGCTTGCCCCGGTCAATTAATGTTTCAAATACGATCACTGATGTTCGTATCGAATTTGTATTTTGTTTTCGGGACATTAAAAATATCTCTGACGGTAACAAAATATTTTGTGTCCCGGTATCTGACAGCCATAGTAATGTTAGTCTGTATTTGTTTGACCTAAATAACAAAAACCAATTACTTACATTGTCAAGAAATATTTATATGACAACGGATTAAATTGAACAAGCTTTCAAAAATTGGTTATTAATATTTACTGCTTATTTTAGAGATTTGCCAGTATAAAGGAAAATGGTAGTCAGGTGATCAAATAAAATCATTTTACGTTGAACATTGAGACCTGTGACATCTTTAGAATAAGGGATTATTATTTTCCTATTTACTTTTAATAAAGAGTTCACAGAAAATAACTGTGAAAACAATTTTCGCTAATAACCGGTTCCGGTAGTCAATATTGAGGAAAATTATAAATATTAAATACTGGGACAATTTCCCAGTATTTAAGGTTTATAATATCGTTAATTTCTTCTGTCTTTGTAAAAGGATGTTTATAAAACCACTATAGTAAAATAGAAAACAATATTATTTTAATTTTTTGTGTAAGCAGTATTAAACAAGAAGACTGTTGTGTGTAACCCCTTTATACTTATAAACGTTGCTTAAAATAATGTTTAACGCCTACTTAACCAAAAATGTTGATGTTTAAGCTTACCTTAAGGCTGCTCTCTCGAAAAATGCTTGAAAAAAGCATGCAGTTGAAACGACTTTTCGTCGGCATTTACAGAGAAATTACATCTGAATTTTTTTATCAGTAATCTACATGATATAATACGTAATTTGGTTTAGCCATAATTTTCATATCGGTATCAAATAATTAAAAAAAAAAACACCAAATCACCTCCAAATAATGGTTTTGAAACCATTTTACTCCTTAATTTTTGATCAAAAGAGTATTAAAAAAAATATCTACTGCTTTGCAATACAAAGGAAAATAATTTGGGTTTGTTACTTTTTTTTAAATATGTGTTATTTTTATTATAATAAATTAAAAAGGCGTCCGATTAAGGACTGCGTCTACATCACCCCCGCACTAGTCCATAAATTCAGTGCGGGGCGCATCGTGTTGCTAGGTGGACGTATGTCACGTTGCGAGAGCTCAGCATTACGAAATAAAATCGTAAAATATTAATGCGAAATTGAATTTTGTAAATAGTGGAGTAGGTTTTTTCTGATTCTTGTAAATAAGTAGTGTTTTATAGTTATACTAATTGTACAGTTTTATTAGTTTTTAAAACATGGGGAATAAGCAGAAACGAACAAAGGGGGGTCTAAAAAAATATTACAAACAAAAGGGTATACATTTATCAAGGTAAATTTAAAGTTTTATCTACATTTTCATTACACACTATAGCTTTACTTATCTTTCTTAGAAGTAGATAGCACAGAGTAAACGGACAGACGGTAAGCTTCATACAACCGCGCTGTGATAGGTACACTACTACAAGCAAGCCGCGTGTGTGCGCTTCGCTGGCTGAGCCAATATGAACCTGCGGGGTAGTTACGTAACACACTAATAGTAGGAATGAGTTTCATTTTGACAGTTCAACAACATTCATTGCGTTATTTACGTTGTTGAGCAGTCACATTTTTCGAACATATGAAGCAATGGAATAGCAATATGCTTCAAAATTATTCAGATGGTGATAGATAGTGTGTTACGTAATTAGGGTGCGGTGTCTCTTCGCACGGACGAAGCCGCCAGTGGACGCGCCTCATGCTTGTAGTAGTGTACCTATCATAGCGCGGTTGTATGAAAGCTCCCGCAGACAGGCGCGACGAGAAGGCGCGCGATTCGCGTCGCGTACTGTTTATAAAATACCTACCTCATTCAAACAAAGTCGTAAGTATAACGCTTCTGTGTCATATAGTAGTGAACGATCACAGAAGGTCCACGTCCACGCAATGACTTTCAGCCAATATTACAAATTTTACTTTTCGGTACTTAAGTAATTCTGATTCGTTGCGATTATTTGTGACATATTTTATTATTTTTCAGGTCTAGTTTACGAGTAGATACAACTACAGACGAAAACTTTGCCAAAACTGAAAATGCTCCTGAAGTAGGTATTAATTATGATTATAGGTTAAGTAGGTAGGAAGATTATAGGTTAGGTACTTGCTAATAATTACTGCTTGCTTACTTGCTTGTTTATTGATTACTGGCGTAATTATTTTCAATTATATTTATACAGGGTGGAATTTTTTAACCTCACCTGGAGAGAAAGTACTCTAAATACTGAATACGAATAGGTATTAAATATGTATTACTGTGTGTTGCGGTTTTTTTTACTTTTGTCGTAAGAATGGCGGTTATCGTCGATTTTGCTAACAGACGTGAAATGTATGCAGATTTTAGTACAAAAGTGAACCGTTTCTGACGGTAGTAACATCTACCCCCAATACAGAACGGTTGAACTTTAAGATACTTTTCATAATACTAGTAGGATCTTGAATAGCTCAGTTGGCAGATCGGCTATATCCAGTAGGTTTAATGTCGAATACTTTTTATTCGACTTCTATCGGGGGTGATATCAATCAATCAATTAAATCAGCCTATCGCAATCCGCTGGTGGCACAAACTAGATACAATAAGAAAAAAAAATGGCAGTCATGTTTTTATTATAATTATCACTTTCATTATTATCCATGCGGGCTAAAGCGGGGCAATAATATTTAACTAATCATATTTTTTTTTTTAGGAATGTTTTTTTGAGTTAAATCAAATAAAAAATTCACTACCCATACTCAGTGAATCAGTTAGTTCTACCAGAGAAGTTGAAGGTGATTAAGTTGATTTGGATGTGAATGTCAGTAATTACTTTTTTTTACAAATTATGAACATTGTTTATTTATTTTACTTGTAAATTATGTAGAACTGCATTCATTTTAGGAACAAGATGATTTGGGCAGTCAAAAACTACGGTGTCTACCGGATGACATGTTGACTCACAAGCATCTTGTAAGGTCTGTCGAGGAACTTGAAGATTATTTTAATATTTAAAAAAAATACTGAATTGGTCCAGGCATTCTTGAGTTTTGCGCTTAGCAGCCCATTTAGCCATTAATTTTAGTTAAAAAGATACATCATGTGGTTTACCTCATGTTGCAAGCCAGGCTGATTTATACTAAAGGTAAAGCTTTTACTCACGGCCTCGAAAGCTTTTAACAATTTTATTCGTAATCATAGCCCGAAAAGTACATTCCTATCAATAAATAATAAATAAAAACAAAATTGGACTACTTTATATGCGGTTCACATATAAAATAATTTAACTTTCATGATGACTTGACCTTCTGTTATTTCGTTACTCTGTGACGAGACTAAGCGAGGAAACGCGTGGCGGTGCGCGGGCCGCGCCGCACGTTTTCTGTTGCATGCGGGTAGCGGAGTGGCGCGGAGAGGGGTCGTTAGCTCCGCCCAGATGCTCAAGGTTATTGGCATTATTACAGGCCTTAAACGTTTATAAGGCAGGGGGACAGTGTCTTAATAGGGCAAAGATAGGTCACTTGATTAGTTTATGATAGACGTCTATTGTATACTATCACGCCCAAGAGCGTCTCATTCAAGTTAGAAAAATAAATTCTAATACTGCTTCGTTGGTCTCGTGGTTCGATTCATGGGTCGAGCAAAGTTAAATTGGGTTTTTTCATCTGGAATTTCTCGGTAGCAGCCCGAAGTCTGGATTTGTGCCCGGTTGATGGCAATAGGCTCGCCTTCTATTACATGGGACTTAAACATAACTGGCGAAATGTGGGTGTACTATAGGTGCACTTCTGCCTTACCCTTCAGGGAATACAGGCGTCATGATATGTCGACCCTGTACTATTAACTTCACAGGTAGAATGTATAAACATTGTAGGTAGGTATCCCTAAACTTAACTAACTCATGACATTGACAAACTTCTTATTATGTCTCACCCTGTTAAACTCCCGAGGTAGCATCAAAAGTAAGTGTCCAACCATCCGCAAACCGGCGGGAAACAAAACAAGAACAACAACTAAGTTTTACGGTCCGAAAGATGCGTCTGTTTGCATATTCCGGGTCTATGTGTAGTGTGTACTGGCCCTTATGTTACGGTCTGAACTCTTCATAAATCTGTCCTGTTTATTTTGCCGAAATTCGTCAAAGATATAGGTACGGAGATTTTTAATAACCTTCTTTTTCTAGGGCTTCATGAAATATCATGAAAAGTGGAGGGAACTTTGCTTTACCGCGTTCGGCAAATGTAATGATGATTGTAGTATGCCAGAAGAACCTTCACGAGTGGAGATCCTTAACATGATGTAGATTATATTAGCAGTGTTAAAAACAAGAAAAATAATACTATTAGTTAAACGGCGACATAATTGCGTAACACACTAACAGTAGGAATGGCTTTCATTTTGACAGTCCAACAACGTTCATTGCGTTATTTACGTTGTTGAGCTGACAAATTTTTCGAACATATGAAGCAATGGATTAGCAATAGCCTTCAAAATTATTCAGATTGTGATAGGTAGATAGTGTGGTACGTAATTATGGTGCTGGTGTGTGGTGGTGTTTGTACGAGTCCATTAAATGGGCATTCAATAGGGTGTCCTTTTTAATCAGCCTTGCTATCACCATGCTATTGCTGACTGCACATTTTCATTAACATGATATGAGCCGTTCTTTCCCCTAGCAGTAAAAAAATGCTGCTGGGTCTTTTAAAAACCTCTAAGTCCAAAAAAATACTCCTAAGAATACGATACCCACTGAAAGACTGAAGGTGGTTCTTTGCCAAGCCACGACCCTTACGATGCTTATCTCAAACTCTTCATAAACATGTTCTGTTTATTCCGCAGAGATCCGCCACGGATACAGAATTTATTGAAGCTCCAACACTATAGTATAGTTCGACACTTTCAAACTAGTTTCAGTGACGGTACTGGGAAAAAGTTTTGAGTATGCACGTAAAATTGAAAGGTGGAAGTTTGAAGAATGGTCCCAGTGAAGTGCTTTAACAATGAAGTTCAGGATATTGGTTTAAGATAGATTTAGGTGATGGTGCTCGTAGATTGGGGAAGGATACGCAATCTCTCCGTTTCAATTTGTTTCTTTCAAAGATAAATTTGTCAAAATATGGGCAGAAACACTTCTGTCTGCTTACTCGTTTTTTTAGTCAAAAGTAGTGTAGCAAATGACAAGGTATTTATTTAAGGTGGTCATTGCGGATTGTTAATTTGACACCGGTCATTGTGAATGCCAATATCGCCTGCAACAATCAGTTTAAATTTTGGTAAAGTATTGTTTATAAAAAATAGTTTTAGATAATCTCGAATAGAACATTGTTATCGTTTACGAAATAAAAATTATGATGAATTTTCGGCTTATTAGTAGTCGATTCGCACGAATTTACTCGCCTTACTTAGGTATTGCATAAATTCAGAACGTGCCAATTGCCTAACACGTATTTCTGGAGTTTTCGATTCGCCGACATATAAATTAACTTCGTGCGAATTGCTTACAGAAAATAATATCAAAATAATATTTAAAAGTGTCGATTCGCCCGATACGGGCGAGTAAATTCGTGCGAATCGACTATGCCGCATTTTCTTGTTAACTTCATAAATGTGTCTACATAGTCTTGTGCTAGAATTTTTATAGAATCCTGGCATTTTATGATGCTACTGAAGCTATTGGTTTGTTTTTGAAATTTGTTTCCGAAAATAAAACTAAGTAGTTATAGTTATTGGGCTGTTTCACTTTACGGAAGCTTTTTATTCCGAAAGTTTCAGTTCGATGTTTTGGAGAGTTATCTTTATTCTTTAACAATTTTTGGTCGAGTTATGTGAACGTATTATTATTTATGCGATTTCGTGGTTAGTCCCATACTAAAAGGTTTTCATAATGATGAGTACAACGGTCTTTTATCAGATTTTCAGGTTAAAATAAAAGTATAAGATTTTTATTTAGAAAAAAAAAAACAAATTGACATAAGTATAATATGTACAAAAGTTAAAAAATGTGTCGCAGCTATCAACGCCCGTCTAAACATAAGACACACATTTTTCCAGACTTAACTATGACATGAGTACAGTTTAGCTAAAATAAAATTAGCAAAAACGCAAAAAAAAAATACTAATAGTTATTACAATTACACCTTGTGTACAAAGCAAATGAGATATACTCAAATTAATTCCTTTAGAGAAGGTTTGACATTTGCTAATGGAATCTATTTTGAAACTATTTTGAATACTATAGGGCCTCTTCCAGTGATCTGTACCTCCTTCGATAGCCAACGTCGGAATAAACCGGGGAATGCGTAATGAAATAACCCAGGCAGAAAGGAATGTCAAATGCGAGTAAACCAAAGGGCCTACCCTGTAATATTAATGTTTATCTAACTAAATATACTTCAAGCGACGCTGCTGTGCGCGTAATTAGGATTTATTACTTTATTTTTGACTATGATGCTAATTTATGAGCTTAGGTTTAAAGAATTATCTTTTTCTGTCTTATCTAAATTAGTAGGTGGATAATTTTTCAATTTTTTTTGTTCTATTCTATTTTTTATTATGGCAAGCAAAGCCGTTTTCGACTATTCAGCCAATGTCTCAAGTGAATTGGAAAAGCAAGTTTGCATTATTATAAATTAAAAAATAAAACGATAAAAATCTTCGATGATACAGTTGAACTTAATGTAGAACTTGTGGGGTTAGTACTGGACTGAAACAAACAAAAAGATACAAATACACATATATTATAATTGTTAGAACCTTAGATAAATGAATGGTCTCGCTGCGCTCGACTAGATACCGCCGGAGTACTTGTCAAATGCGGCAAAAAATACTACGCCGAAATCGGCGTACCCGAGCCAGTCATACTGCAAGCTGTGTGTGACGTGTATGTGCCAAATGTTTTATTAAATTTTGTGCATAATCCGAAGTAAAATGCCAGTTTTTGTAGTGAAACAGTATAAAAATAATACTACAAGAACTAAGAAGGACACTGGGATCACATACCATCATTAAGTATCGTATATTTTCGAAATTTTAACATAAAATAACATGAACCCTAAACGTCATTCAGTGTTGCCGCGTATACAAGAATCAAGTTCCCCGTGGATGAGATTTTATAATGTGAATTTATTGTTTTTGTATTTTATTATATAACCTATTTCATTTAGCTAGCCTAGTTATTATATACTTAACCTAGTTCTATAAATTATTTAATGTTTATTTTTGTAATCTATACACATAAGGTTTAAAAATGTTTGCTGACACTATTTCAAGGGGTGATTCTATCCATGAAACTGAACAACTTTCCCCAAGGAACATGGACCGAAAAATTAAAAAAAAACCGTCTTCCCATAAAAAATGCGCAAGCAGCTGATTGACTTACTACGGGAAAACCAACTTTATTTTTCATATGTCGACTCATGTTCCTGAAATGTAAACTTCGTGTCTGTACATCAAAAATATTTGCGAAAAAAATATTCGAGGGGATGAAGGATACGTGAGAGAACACGTTAGAATCATTTTTAATAATTCATTAATTATTAATTTTATAATAATTTTTAATCTTCTAAACATTGATATAAATACCTACCCTCCATTTTTCTAAAGAAGAAACTTACACCTAACGTATACACAAATATATTTATACATTCACTTTTAATTTATTGTACTATTTTAAGTATTTTCTGAGCTACATTTATAACTTAACTAATAGACCACAGCATAAAATATTTTTCCCATTAACTCGGGTAACAGTTGAGCAGCTGGTAACACAATCTTCACGCACACTAGTTGTCAATGTCAATTAACAAAATGTCAAGTGGCGATGCCTTACACACACTACAATAATGAGTTGCCGCATTCACGGAGCTATTGTTTTTGGATAGCGCGGTATCTAGTCGAGCGCAGCGAGACTAATAATTTATCTATGGTTAGAACATTAAATACATGTCCGAAATACGTTAAAGCAATCGTTTGACTTTGACGAATCGGGAAGCCAGCGCCACCAGGTGGCGCTCGACAGAGTCAATAACATAACGCTTGACCAGCGGAGTAATTAAGTGACATATTAACAGTAGGAATGGGTTTCATTTTGACAGTTCAACAACATTCATTGCGTTATTTACGTTGTTGACCAGACAAATTTTTCGAACATATGAAGCAATGGATTAGCAATAGGCTTCAGAATGATTCAGATCGTGATAGATAGAGTTACGTAATTAGAGTGCAGAGTTAAAGCAGAGTTAGTTGTTGGCGGTTAAGCAGTGAACACGTTTAGAAACTATCGCGCGTTCCGTATAGTTGTGTCGGGTACCTACAGTGTGCGAATTGCTAGTGTGATAAGTTTGATCGTAAATTATAACTTGATTTGAACTGCAAACGGTTCTTCTATTGCGCAATAACCAACACTTCCCATAGTACGCCCACAGTAGTAAAAATATGGCTTATAGTAACGAGAGAGATGTACCTTCTCCGTCATATATGTACATATACCACATCCACACAGACAGAATATTTGGAGAAACAAATCATAACTTTATATTATTGCGGCGGATGGAAATCATCAGCGCCACAAGCAGTTCTGGAGAGAGATATGTTAAAAGGGAGGGGAACAATTCCTTTTGTTATTAATTAGACTTTCTGACAGATGAGTAGGTATTCACCAACTCTATAGAAAAGCTGTCAAAACGTCAACATTATTAATCTTAGTTAAATTTTATTTGACGACTCCAAATTGGCCGTTTAAAATTGGGCTTTGGAACGATGTTCAAAGTGCTACTAACGAAAGTTTTCTTCAAATTCAGGATTTGAATTACCTGATAATCCGTGTCCGATGACGGTTGTACGTCCACATCAAAAACCTCCGTTCTTAATACTTGTCCAATGGATCGCGGTTTTATTGTCATATATTATTTAATACTCACAATGAAGTTAGATCTTACTAGTAATAGTAGGTTTCAGTTTTACGCAATTAGGTACCGTCAAACGGGGTGAATAGGGATGCAGGGATGAATCGAAAAAAAAATTAAAAGGGATTTTAACATTGAAATAATATAATTTGTTGCCAACAAGGGCACTTAAGAGCGGGTAGTAACCAAAACTGCCTATCTTCAAATTTATTTCACATGAAATTGATAAGACTTAGGTATAAAATAAAAATAATAAGAATAACTACATAATATTTTCAAACTTTTTGTGGAACAGAAACACAAAATGTTAAACTTTTCTCGATGAAACAACATCACGAAGTTACCTCTAATTTTCTCGTATTTTCAATTTGTACTTAATATGTTAATGACTATTATGATAAAAATTCAATGATTATTTGTATTAATACAAGGTGAAAAACATTGTAGAGGCATTTTTTGAAATACCTTTTATTTTTAGTTTTGTTACGAGTACAAGCTTTATGCACTTACGACGTTTTTAGTTCGTGGAAGAAGTCATCTTCCGTCGCAAGTTTCTATTTGAAGATAATAATTGAATAATTTAATAAATATAATTAATTTATTATATTAATTTAATAAAATAATTTCTATTTCGACACTCGCATATAAATTAAAACCCATAAGATACATCCGGTTGACCTAGAATCACGAAGTTTGGAAGCAAGGTCTCACAGTACAAATAGGTACAGGAAAATATCTGCAAATCGTTCATTTGTAGTTATGTTACAATATGTAGGGGACCATATTTTCTCAACTACAACGTTAAGTTTATCTTTCAATTTGGAATCGAGAATTTATAGGCCGTATCTTGAATTTACATTTAGTCTTTATTTCATTCAAGTCGGTCTACTCTTCAATCTAACAACCCATCAGCATCGGTAACAGATTCAGGGACATACAATAATATTGAATAATATACCTACCTACTTGTACACAGTAATTATACATCATGGTACATTGAATAGAGCGGTTTCATTTGTTTATTTTGCGTATACATACTACACACAAGATTCAAATGCAAATGCCTAGATATATGCCGGGCGAAAAGTTTCTGCTGGCGGGAAGGGATTGTGTTTTGTTTTCGTCGTGTTTGATGACAGGGGTAGGCAAAGAGGTGCGGGTGAAATTTGTTTTTGTTCTGTCTTGCTGCGCCCTCTTAATCGTTAACTGTAATACAGTTAACACATTAGAGTCCTTTTGGCAACAAACTATATTATTTCAATGTTGAAATCCCTTTTAAAGTTTCGTTTCACCCATGCATCCCTATTCACCCCGTTTGACGGTACTTATATGTAGGTATTTCTCTACAAAAAAAAAACAAACAATTCACAGGAACGCAATGAAAAATTAATATACCTACCGGAGTTTAGTTCTATAGTGAATAATTAATAAGCGCAATTAAATAACAAGGTAAACACTACAAAATGTATTCGCAAAGCATCAAAGTCGAGTGGTGGCCGATAATACGGCCGGACCGGCTTTATGCCAATACCGTAGCTTTGCGAATAATAAATAAAACCGAGTGTAATTCTGAGTAACGGTCCGTAAATTATGTTTAATTTAAGAGCCGGTTAAAGAGACGGAATTGTGGATTATTATGTGCAAATTGAAGTGAATATGTATGATGAGCAGAGATCAGATATTCGGATGCATATTTACCTAAAGTTGAGATATTGGTTAATATGGAATGCGCTTTTGTGTCGAAAAAATCTTTAAGTAACACACACCACCCATCCTCTTACACTCTACATACACATATTTGCATCGGGGGTAAAACATTAATTTTAAATAAATATGCATCTGATTAGTTATGCAATCCAAGAATCTCAGGTTTTTTTTTAAATAATTATTATTTTAGAAGTTGCTTCCATACTTTCATAGCGAAATTTAACTTTAGGTAGGTAAATATGTGTCCCAATATCCGATCGCTGATGATGAGGGATGTCTCTGTTTTGATAAGCGTTTTTGAAGCGGAGTAAGTTACTGCGTACTAGCTTTTCCGCCTGTAACGGTCACTCGTTCCAGAAAATTCAAACCCTCGTTTCAGAAAATATACGTTAAAGGATCCTATCACTATGGTTTAATCAGTAGAAGGACCTACTACCATAATCTTGAATGTGAAAAGAAAGAGGTATTACTTACATAGATTAAGTAAAACAACAAAAAAATAAAAATAAGAAAATACACTTTACATGCGTGCAAAATGGTCCCCTTAGCATAATGCTGACATACTTTACCTTTTCTTCCCTTCCTTTCCTTTCTTTCTTTCCTTTTCTTTTCCTTTCTTTGCTTTACTTTTCCTTTACTTTAACTTTCTTCATTACTGAACCGTGACGTATTAGGTCCAAATATAGTGCGGAGAAATAGACGCAAACTAATGCGATTGCCTCTATTGACGTAATCCCACTTCTGTAACATATTTAGTTGAAGTTAGTGATGTTAACTCTATACTGGTAACGTGCAACTCACATTGTTAGTAACAACTTTGAATAAATATAAAGGTTGTTCAGCATTGGAATTGTTATGGAAACAACACGTAGACATGTTTCACATAAAGCACTGAGTCATCACTTTAATTATTTGCCCACTATTGTGGTTAAAAGCCTTTATGGCGGTTATACTTCGTAGAAACGCCAAAGTTTGCTTGTTAGTAAATAAATATTTTGTTTTAGTTTTAACAAAAGACGGTGGGTGGTTTGTTACTGGGCAACAATATGACCGGAGGATAAGCAGTAAATGATAAATGATTTTATTTCTGTAAGTAGGTTTGTACAAACACTTTTACACGTCAATCGTTTTTTTAAACTAGATGAGGTCGGCGTTTCCTATCGGACTACTCTGAGAAGAAAGGCCGAAACACACTCAGAGGTCACGGTCTCTTTTAAAGTCCAGACATAATCTTGGTCAGATCACATGGATACCATGTAGATTGCTGTCTGAAATGGTCTTTTGAGGAAAGAAACACACAGATTGAGTGGACCTGTCCAGTCAGTGCACGCATTTGTCAGTAATCGTGAAGCTCAACTCAGAACTTAAGGAGCTCAACGATTCGACGATAATACAAAGAAAGGACATTTGGGTTGGCCGCATAAATTACTCAAACTGCCAGATATCATGACTAAACCAAACTAAGAAAAAGAAAAAGCAATGACCCACATACACAATAATTAGTATAACATAATACTTTACAACTAATTACTCATATCATTGTATATATAAAGTTCATCAATGTCAATGTGCATGTTACAGTCAAGAGTCTTAAGCGGTCATAATTACTCTTAACTGAAAAAAATCAGGCAAAAGTACTTCTAACTGAAAAAATCAGGCAAAAGTATTTTTTACTGAACACGTTGGTCAAAAGTAGTTTTATCTGAAAATCTGTAGTTATTAGTGATTTTAAGTGACAATATGTGGTTAAAAGTGATTTTGACTGACGCTCTTAGTCAAAACTACTTTTATCGACTAGTGCATCAGTCGAAATCACTTTTAACCAGCTGTTAGTATGTAATAAAAGATTTTATATGTTGTAAATTCGTTTATTACGAAGGTTTAGGTTGAGGTGTAGATAAATAAGGGAAAAATATAAACGCACTTTAACAATAAATATGCTTAGCTTTCAAATTAATTGAATGAACTATAAAAATAATAGTTTCCACTATAAGAGCGAGCGAATCGAGTTCGAGATTTAGGGACACCCCGACTCGGACAGGTTAGGTTAGGTTTTTTTTTTAAACCACCCAGAAATAGGAGTCCCGCATTGCGGAGCTCCGTCGACTACGCCTTATTATTATTCGACACAGTTATAGTGCAAACCATTATTTTGTAGGTATTTTATTTATGTTGTTTATTAAATTATTACTATAGTGTTTAATTATTTTGTAAATTTGCTGTTGACTGATAGAACCAATCAAAACTACTTTTAACGAAATTAGTCAGTCGAAACTACTTTTGATTTGCTTTGCTAGTTAAAAGTACTTTTGACTGGTTATGAGTTTTGACTGCAACATGTATAAAAAATCGGACATAATGTTTGAGGACCATGCAGATTGGAGTAAAATTGTTCTATTCGGTTAAATAGCGATATTCAGTCTACTAGCTAAGTGGCTAGTGGGTATGACTAGTTTTTCCCGCGGCTTGGCCCGCGTTGACGTCAAAAATTATCCCACAGGAACGTTCTACCGGGATAAAAAGTACCCTATGTCTTGATCCAGGTCTTGGTCTATCCGTGTGCCCATCCGAATTTGTTCAGATGTTAAGGTGTGAAAAGCTAACAGACAGACAATAGAGAGTAGCTTTCGCATTTATAATATTAGTATGAATAATTTTAACGTATCACCTACCTGCTCTCTGAGTAATTGGCTAAGTTAGAAATTAACAAAAATATTTATTATTTATAGGTTGCCAAAGTTTCACGAATAAATAGACCCTAAATTTAGAAATACATAATAGTTTATAGACCTAATATGTTATATGTTTTTTCACAACACACTCAACTTTTGTTCAACTTACGCATAAACAGGTCTCTTCCACTAAATTCGGCCACATTCAGACTATACCAACTATAAATGCTACTTAAGAAAATACAATCATAGTTACTGTTACTACTTTAGGTACAGCCTCATACATCCAAGTGTACTCGCGTAGCCCCAGTCAAAAGTATCGAACAACGCTCCTCTAAACCGTGCTCATTCGATTTCGCAGCCGTTTGGCCAAAGAGACAAGAGCATACAGCTCTGTGCTCTTTAGAGACGCTCAATTAAGCATTTCTGCTTATGCTCTAAGAGTGGCGATACTTGTGGAGTCACTGATGCGGTGGTAAGTATAAAAGAGATTATGCTTGCAAGGGACGTTACTTTTGTACTCTATTTTTATTTCTCGAAGTGACGGACGCGCGCTTCACTTGTGGTTATCAAGTGAACAAACACGCTGTGAATGAGTGTGTAAGCGCAAGAGCTCTCGGTACCATCCGAGACAATGGCGAAGTCGCAAGTGTTTTTATGTGAGCGTGCGTGTGTTACGTGCTGACGCTACTCGTCTTCACGCATACATTCACAGCTTGTTTGTACACTTGGTTACCACATGCAAAGCTCGCGTTGCTTCGTGAGATAAAATACTATACATATAAGTATATACGTATTTATTTGAGAGAAAAAATATTTTGTAACTTTACTGTCACATTAGGTAGATCATGTAGATATTCATGAATGGTAAAGCAATAAGTGTATCTTTGAAAGAGAAAAATAGGTGATTAAAATTTTATGGAAAAACCGACAACTACAGTTACCTCGGCAGTAGTTTCTTAAAAAAAATGCTTTTACTTATTCATAAAACACTGAACAACTTTTGTTCAATTTATCATACATTTTTTATTTATTTAATAACTGCATTGATTACAATTAGATTCTATGTGAGCAAATCCACAAAAACAAGTTAAAAAAAAAGATGTTCTGTCAAAGAATAAGTCCCTTGGAAAAAGGATCCCCCAAATGAAGAAAATATGACAATTTGTTTTACCTGAGTGAATAATTAATATGAAAGGATTAGCTATGTGAATACATTAAACTAAAATATGGCGCGATCATACATAACTGAGGCCCTTCCACGAAAGGGCAACATAAACCAAACGTTAATTCGAACGATTTTAAAATTGAAAATACTCGGTCCGCTCTTAATATCCACTTAGTTTTAAGACTATATTCATATCTAGGCCCTCTGTTGAAGTTTTTAACAATATATATTAGCCCAAATTTCAATTCAAATCAATTTATTTATTCACAAAGAATTTACATTGTGTTCGAATAAAACACACCTTCTCCCTGACGCGGTCAGGAACTTCTTTTCAAGGATAGCCCCCCTTTATAGCCTCCCTATACAAATGTACTGAAACTCAATAAAAGTGATAGGTATTCTGATAAGGAGTTTTCAAGTGCTTTGACAGTTAGTAATCTCCAATCTATCGAGTTTGGATTCGTTGTCTCTGAACGTATTGCAGTTACGGCTCTTATCTCTTATCTGTCAGTCATTATAGCGGTATTGGCATCGAAAAGACTGCCTCTACGAAGAAAAGTAGGTCTCTTTGTGAAGATCTGAAAATGTAGTACTTTTTTATGTGATAAGTTGCTAAACATGTCTTCGAGCCATTTGATGGAAAGCGTTTTCTTTATAGACAATTTACACCACCTACATATTTTTTTCGTATATTACATTCCACATTAAGTTTGCCGATATAGTGAAAGCCACTCTTGAGTACCTACTCAACCGAGACATAGCATTACAACTTTTTTAAAGGTATTTCTGCCGCTACAAAATACACTAAGATAATAAGAACAGCATGTGACTTAACGGTGACTTAAAATTACGTTTGAGTATTCGCCCGTTAGAGACAAAGTTAATATGCCTATTAAATCCGTGGTACCCATATTCTAAAAACCTGTGAAGTATTTTCATAAGGCTATACAAAATTATATAGCCTTATAGATTTTAATGAAATTCGTGTAGGACTCAATCATATTGGCTTAAAAATATTTGAACTTTTTGGACGATTGCCAAACATTAGGTGGACTTTTATAGAGCAGCTGGTTATGCGGTTATTGGCAAAACGTTGGGTCAGATTCTACATCAATGGAGCCTGCATACAGTATAGCGGTCGTTTGATTTTTATTTTGGTTGTTGTTGTATTTGATGTAGATGGCAAACTTTATTGTCACGTTTGATATTACTGGTTATATTGTCGTCTGGCGTTGCGGTTTCTAAAAAGTATTTTCAAACTTAATTACTCAAATAAGTTTGTTAATTTACACGTGAAAACATTTGCAAGAGTAGTCCGCATTCGACCAAAACACGAACATAACTAACAGCAAAAAACACGAACATAACAAACAGCAAAAACAAGAACAAAATAAACAGCAAAAACAAGAACAAAACAAACAGCAAAAACAAGAACAAAACAAATAGCAAAAAAACGCGAAAAAAACAAACAGCAAAAACCACGAACAAAATAAACAGCAAAAACAAGAACAAAACAAACAGCAAAAACAAGAACAAAACAAATAGCAAAAAAACGCGAAAAAAACAAACAGCAAAAACCAAAATAAAACAAATAGCAAAAAACGCGAACAAAACAAGCAGCAAAAAACGCGAACAAAACAAACAGCAAAAAACACGAACAAAACATACAGCAAAAAACACGAACAAAACATACAGCAAAAACAAGAACAAAACAAATAGCAAAAAAACGCGAACAAAACAAACAGCAAAAAACACGAACAAAACAAACAGCAAAAAACACGAGTAAAACAAACAGCATGAAACACGAACAAAACAAACAGAAAAAAAACACGAACAAAACAAACAGCAACAACAAGAATAAAACAAATAGCAAAAAACGCGAACAAAACAAACAGCAAAAAACACGAACAAAACAAACAGCAAAAACAAGAACAAAACAAACAGCAAAAAACACGAACATAACAAACAGCAAATACAAGAAGAAAACAAACAGCAAAAACAAGAACAAAACAAATAGCAAAAAACACGAACAAAACAAACAGCAAAAAACACGAACAAAACAAACAGCAAAAAACACGAACAAAACAAACAGCAAAAAACACGAACAAAACAAACAGCAAAAATACGAAATAAATGTCGGTAATAATACCTATCTACAGCAAAAAACCACGAACAAAATTGTTCGGATACTTCCTCATATATAATATAAGTCATATAATAAAGTAGAGGTTTACGTTTCATGTCTCCTCATAATGTTTTTACGAGACCAGGGCTGGAACAAAGCGCGAGTTATAATAAGTAAGCACACAGAAAAATATATAAAAGGCATTAAATGAATATTTTTATTACCCACGAGGGAACGACGTGGAAAAATAACGCGAAACTACGTTCTAATAGTTTTTTTTTTAACTTTTGCTGATTGTAGAACGCGTCATATTTTTGAGTTTAAGCTACTTATGCAAAGCATTCGTTTAATTCAGCTTACTACAGTAAATCATTCAGGTTTGCTTAAGAGTGATAAAAGCGGATACAAATGCCTCATTATCTAACAAAACACAACAAAATAATTAGGGTTCACGTTCTCTAATGAGTCAAAGAAAGCCTCTTCTTCAGAAATGCGATATTTATCAAAGGGAAAACATCAATGCAATCAATAAATACCACATACAAATTATTAGGAGAAAATCTTAACAACCCCTCGATTTCCCGACGTCATCAAAACGTTCGTCAGCCAAAAGAACAGGCAAATAAAAAAAGGTCACACATTCAAATAGCGACTCAATGGAGTTGCACCATTAATATTCTCGCGGAAGTGAACATTGAAATGGCTCCCGAAAATCATACAAAACAGTTGACTGTTTGCTCAAAGAAAAGGGCACCGATTCGATTCCAATTTCTTTGTAATCGATGAGCGTCGAGTTTTGGCCCAAATCATATGTAAATACAACGTACCCTCGAATGTTTGTTTAGTACGGCAAGTAAATACCGTTGCTTGCTTAATGTAAGGTGAGCAGCGTTTTCGGATATTAAGTCATGTTATGTTGTTATTAAAAATATTTGGAATATTCACTGTGTTAATGAAACATAAACTGAACATGTTATCGTAGAGCAAAACATTGTGAAGCCAACGTATTTGATGAAATATGTTGATTTAATAGTCTGGGTCTTCCGCGGACAAGTACCACAGGACAGCTCAAAGTCAAGGTAGTGCAAAGTGAACTGTTAATAAAGTCTCAAGTGTTATTTATTAACACAAGGTTTGTTTATGATATAAATATGTATGTTTAGGTAAAGTATTTATTTAACTATGGCCCTGTATCGCTTGAAAATAAATGGATTAGTATATTATCATTTTTACGTCTTTCCCGGACCCTTGGAAGGCGTATGAGGGGCCGACACCAACTTGCAGAGGCCCAGTAGACATTTTTAATAAAATGAGGCACCAATCGACGATTATCCCTGTTCGTGCTATGCAAGTGCCCCCAAGGACAACTTCTCGTTGGTGTAGGACTATTGCAGGATATGAAAACAAAGATATTGGACTATGGAGTTGGGTAGCTTAAGTGAACTGGTTATCTAGGTCTATGGAAAGACTTTGGCCCCTGCCTGTCTAATGTTTGTCTGAGGTGCTTATGAGGAGTGGAGAGGTATTTCACGGCTATCAGTAAAATCCCGGAAATACGGTCAAGATCCCACCCAGCATTTACTGGAATACTTCCTTCCTCAGAGCACGTTTGCTCTTGCGAATATCCACTCAAGCCGGCCAATAAAGGCAAGAATGAGGAGGGAGCTCTGGTCCTCGTCAGTGTTCACTCTAACCGGTCAATAAAGGCAAGCCAGAGATGAGGAACAAGACTTCTCCCGGGAGATAGGGTCCGTGGGGTCGCTACTGCCCAACAGCTCGCCACATGCTGCCCTGCGGATTTCTGTATCTCTCTTGGTATGGCTCCTCACTTTAGACTTGTCCCGGCAAAGTAAAATCTCTACCGGCACAGACCTAGAGTTCAGAGTACACAAGCCCCACCACGACGTCAACGTAGATATACGGCGGTGGTGTTATCATTATTATTATTTCGTTTATTTCTTTTCATACCTGTTAAATACATTTTTAAATAATTTTTACAAAAAAAAACATGAAAAAATATATGTAAAAACATAAAAAATAGTGGTCCGCCGGTATAGGGAGCAGGGTCCAAGCTACCGTTGTTTAGGGCTCCAGAGACAGGAACCTCCTCACGATGCGAGCCGTATCAAGGAGTTACGGCCTTCTGTATCAGGCCCTTGATCCAACCGCCTAACGAGAGCCTCGAGAGATGTCGATCGACGCTTTTAGCCATCAGGCCATTGTCCGATACGAAACTCGGCACAATGACAGGCGAGCTCACATTTCACATGTCGACAACCTCGTGTGCTAAGTCGATGTATTTAATTTGTTTCTCTTTTCCAGCTTTCACGAGGTTTTCGTCATGTGGAATGGTAACATTGATAAATAATTATTGTGCGGCGCGCTAATCGATCTATCACCACTATATCAGACTTATTGGCGACAATAGTCCTGTCAGTAATGATAGGCCGACCTCAGTACGACGTGATATGGTCATTTTCGAGAACAGGGCTCATACTTTTGATAATAATTATAGCTATACTTTATTGTTATGTAAAAGAAACATTGAAAACAATATTAGAAGAGACAATAATTATAATTATACGTTGGAAGAGAATTTGTGTACCTTAGTATTCTCTTGACATTATCACAAACATTGGACGGATTGTTACTGGTCCGCACCTAATGGCTAATGCCATTCTTTATTAATTAATAGTGACCCGTCCTTGATTCACACAATTATTACGACTTGACGAAACATCGAGATTTCTTTATTATATTTCAATACACAATTACAAATTCATGGTGAAAACCGCATAAAATCCATTGTGTAAAATCCTCTGTGACTGCTTAGTGCTTTTCAAGAGACAAACACGAAAAGTGACTTTAACCCTTAATCAGGTTAGGGGAACATGCACACACATAGTATTTTCGACGCTCTTAACAGGTTTAGGCGATATACCGCCCACAAACTGTCAAAAACTCTGTAGTATTAATATATATAATTATATTACCTATGGTCACACCAAAAAAAAGCGTGAATCGGAATAAAAATGTCACTTTTATAGCCACTCAATCTGTGGTTGTCCGTTATTTAAGTGTTTTTTGAACAAGTGCCGCGTTTTTTTTTAATCATGGCGAAACAACGAAACATATGTCGTACATTTTTTTGATATGTTGTAGTTGTTGAATTATTCTAATGATAAATGCATATTTAACCAAAAAAAAAATGAAATAACAAACTCAATTTCATTTATAAAAAAATATACTCAATATCAATCTCTAGGCGAGTAATGGGATTATGTTTTCCAACATGTTTTTTAAACGTTTTCACCTTTTTTTTTCAGTTTCAGTGATGCAGTATGAAAGAAAGCCTTGATAAGTATACGAACCCATAAAAAAAAACATTCTTGCAGCAGTTCTCTGGGGCCTGGTAAAGGGTTAATTTATACTACTGTTACTGTTAGCATTTTCTTAAAGAAACGCGATAACTTAGTAGTTCGATGAAATAATACCTAGTTTTTTATTCTAATGTTTATCAAGCAGCTGTTACGGTGGGAGTGTGCTCAACCCGCATGAAAAGTTTTAAATGTTTTCCGGAACTATCATACTAATTTAACATGTGTTGTACTACTGTAACAAGTTACTATTCTGCTAAGTACTATTAAAATAGTACCTACTTATGCTGTAAAACATAGCTAGCGAACAGTCAGACAGTCACTAGCGCATTTCAGTATAATATTTGCATAAATATTATAGCCCTTATCACGCATTCACAGAGCTATATTTTTCTATCATAAGAGAAAAATATGGTTACGTAACTGCAGTGGTGAGATATTTTGCATAATAATAATAATAATACGAATGTTATTTCATGACGTAGCAACGAGAGAGAGAATTTTTCAAAACTCCTGCAGAATCGTAAAACTGGATAGTTAACGTTTCATGTGCAATGAAGATACGAGGTATGATCGTGGTGCATAATGTGCCAGCAAATTGAGCTAGTGTTCCTTTTATGGCCATTATTTTATGCTCGATTTCTACGACTTACTAAAAGTTTGACTCAAACTAATAAATACCCACTCTGGTATTTTTGCCGATATGAAGTATTCCTGATGGTAATATCTTTTTATCCTTTAAAAGTGTTAACAGAGTCTCCACTTGCAGATACACTACGGCATAGGCAATTCTAGTAAAGCCGGGAAAAAATATATGCCAGTAGCTTGCAAAATATCATGCAAGTAGGATGCAAGTTCTGATTGGGTAACGCTAATAGCATACAGGCTAAGTTCTTGTAAGCTACGCCGCTAAGGCTACGGCTACGCTATGCTACATTATGCTACGTTAGACTACGTTAGACTACGCTAGGCTATTTCTAGTAACGCTTGTGCCAACACCCAATTACTGAGAAATGGATTAATTTTTGGACAATTTTTTATAAGTAAATTATCGATTAATCTACATTTCCCATTATGTACACGATCGACTACAGCCAGGATTTCCATCGAAACACTTGATAATATTCGATGCGTTATTAATACGAGCAATCACGGTGCCTGCTCCCATTGGTGATAATTGTGCAATTAAATGTAACCAGTATCACAGCGGAGATAAGAATAGAAGGCTTCATTCAATAACTGTTAACGTACGCACAATTCTACTAGAATCTATATCTATATATCTATAAAATTGTAGCGAAGTTAAAATTGTAATTTTTTTTATTTTTTATTGCGAGGTCTGGGAGCGATCCTAATGCCGAACATATTCTAAGATTTTTGGTCTGTTTGTCTGAATGTATGTTCCAGCACCATTCAAAGCTACCGGATAGATTTTGTTCAAATTTTGCACAGATATTCCAGTCTGGTCAGTCTGTAGGATATATTATGGACACTATTTTCAATGGGGGATGAGCGATATTGCAATATGTTCTTATTCTTCTTTATATAGTTTAAAAAGAAGAGCCAAAAAATTACAGATAGTTACAGATTTAACCCTTTAAATGATTATTATCACGCTATCTATACCTTTATGGAGCTAAGCAGTCAATCATGATATATACAGGGTGGATTTTGAGATAGGACAATAAAGTTTAGACCTCTAGTCAGGGCCCAGGTGGCCCGCTAGAGGGCCATTACTTATAATCAATTGTGGCTCATTAGCGATGCTTGACTAGCTAATCGTTGCCGCTACAAGAAAACGGTCTAAGGAGACTGTTCGTAACTTTTTGAAAATTTTTAGTCTATATTCACAGATTTTGAAAAAAAAATACAGTCAGCAAGAAAATGGCCAATTTTCCCAAAAACAAACTGATGCCAATCTATCCTGTTTCTTATATGGATCAAAATACTATACCGGACCAACTAAGGTTGGAGTATTTAGAGGTATGAGAATTATGGTGTAAAGTTCACTCGTTCTCTATAGAAAAGGGAGGATCCTTCGATCAGACGGGTGTCGTGGCTAGTGGGCAACTGCCCAACGTTCCATGTCGGGACGTTGTATATATGCTAGTTGCGCGATGCAGGATTTTGCATGAAGTCAGTGTGACGCGAAGCTCGCATGTGGCGAAGTAGATGACGCCACAAGAACTAGAAAAGCATTATAAAAATATGGCTCTTATTTTTAGTAAATTGTGGTGTGTTAAGACTTCCACGCGTAACACGCGGCACGGCGCGGGCAGAAGTTAGTTATAAATGTGATTGTTTGAATGTTTGAAAGTTTGCTACTCAATCACGCAAAAACGGCTGGACGGATTTAGATGAAATTTGGCACACAGATAGTATATAAGCTGGATTAACACATAGGATACTTATCCCGGTAGTAAATTTCCGTGGGATAATTTCAGACCTCTACGCGGATGAAGCCGTGGGCAAAAGCTACTTATACACACATATATTACAGCTACTTATACAGCGAGTGCAAGTATATTCGCGACTGGCTGTTGTTTGACAATGTTTGAAATCGCCGTACGTAACCTCAAACTCTAAAGTCGGGTGGTGACGTTGGTGTTTCCTAGCCACCTACTCTAAGAAGAAACACCGAAATAAACTCAGAGATCAGTCCCATTTAAAGTTCAAACAATAATAATATTGAATTATGCATTTCCCTAACAACACTTCGTAACATCAAAAAATAAAAAGTCAGTTCATAAAATAGTTTTATCTTGTATAACTTGAAATAAATGATATTCTATTCATCCAGACTCAAGATATGCTAGAGGCTCGGTAGATGGCGGTGGCGTCGAATTAGAATTCGCTTTGGTTTCCTTACGTAGAGTATTTTTATCTCACGAAGCGACGCACGCTTTACTTGTGGTTACCAAATGTACAAATACGCCGTGAATGTGTGTATAAGCGCAGGAGCTCTCGGTGCCATCCGAGACAATGGCGAAGTCGGAGGTGTGTGTGTGTGTGTGTGTGTGTGTATGTCTTATGTGCTGGTGCTATTTGTCTTCACGCACACATTCACAGCGTGTTTGTGCACTTGGTTTACCACAAGTAAAGCGCGCGTCACTTTGTGAGATAAAATACTGTACGGCAGTATAACATCAACTCATAAGGAGACGAGGATAGTAGATATAAATGTTAATAAGAATATTTTTGCAGTCGAATTTCTCTGCGAATGCTCAGCTGAAAGTTATGTACCCGTTTAACATACCTACTTTAATTTTGTTGCATATATATAGGTGTTTTTTGGTGATGTTAAACAACTCCAGTTTCACCTGTAAGTGTTTAGACTCATTGCAAATGAGCTCCCTTTTTAGCGTTCCGTAGCCAAATGGCAAAAACGGAACCCTTATAATTTCGTCATGACCGTCTGTCCGTCTGTATATCTGGCAGTCTGCTCGGTCTGTCCGTCCGTCCGGCATAAGGTTTTATTTAAAATAAACCATTCACAGGCTTGCACTTTTAAATTGGCAAGCAGTCGGTCAGTCAGAAAGTTGAAGGTAGTTGCCCCGTAGTTAAGTATGTGTCTATGTGTGCGTCGCCTATTTTGCTCGTTATATGTATAGAGTCAGCGTTCTGTACATAATATCTATATTGCGGTAGACATGGCAACATGCAAGTGCTTTGTGTCTAACACATAATTAGACAACGATAGGTAATATGTAATACTATGTTTGCCACCTCTGTGTTAACCCTTATTGCTGATGGGTGATCGCTTCCTACTAATACAATATATTAAGCTGTATCGTTTCCTCGGTAGTAATAATAGACTAATAGGTAATAGAATCCCTGGTAGAATATTATATTAAGGCCGGTATCACATCTCCGCTGCGAAACCATAGCCACGAAACCGCAGTATTTCCGCCTTGACTTGTCCGGTGTACGACAAGCGAAACAGGAAACGAAACTGCCTGTTTTAACGCACAGATTTGATTATGATTCTAACTCTTTCCCGCGTGATTTCGCTGATCTGCGGGGTAATTGCGTAACACACTTACAGTAGGAATAGCTTTCATTTTGACAGTTCAACAATATTCATCGTGTTATTTACGTTGTTGAGCAGACAACACTTTTGGAACATACAAAGCAATGGATTAGCGATAGGTTTCAAAATGATCCAGATTGTGATAGTGTGTTACGCAATTAGAGTGCTGCTCGGAAGCCGCGAGATCTCGACATAATGTAATTGGCGCGGAATTCGTTAAGCGATTTCCCATCATAATTTTCGTGGCGGAGGTGTGCAAAGGGCCTAAGTAGTACAACCTTGTGATAATGCGTAATGAAAACTGATCTGTACCATACCTACAGTACCTACGTACGTACCTGTTTCTACGTACACACTTGTGCACTTTAATCTCTCCCGCGAAGATAGCTAGTCTTCGCTGAGATTGGATGCCATGGCCGCAGTTTGGTCTGGAGGGGGGCGGGGGAGGATGTACGTACGGAAGACGGTAAAGTTAATAATTGTCTTACTGGTAGTGATGCTTCACTCCCACTGATTTACACGATGCGATCTAATTGGCTGTGGAATACATTAACTTGAAGCAAAAGAAAAGCTGCACCGTCTAAACAGTGTTAAGACAATGCAAGTTCATTTGTTGCTTCAATTTTATTGTATGTCACAAGCAAGAAACTTACATCGTGTAAATAGGGCTTCATCGTGCTTTTCCGGGTTGCCACATCAGAGGTTTTAACTGCACCTACCACATTCACTTAACAATATTTTTAATCAAAACTTATAACAAAAGCAACACCTAAATGGACCCTGTGGAACTGTTTCGTTAAGAATTCCCGTCGTATTAAACTTGTACACGAGTTTTTCGGAACTTATAAATTGTTCCGGAGAATTTCCGAGGTGTGTAGAAAAACTGCTCCATACAATTTAGGTTGCTTACGTATTTGGATTTAGTAATTTACAAATGCTGGTATTATTTATTTTGAGAAAGAATAATTGGTGGACTAGCGGCCAGCCGGTATAACTCGGGATTCGTAACTTCTATGAATTTGTTTTACAATATATCTCGTAATTATACTAAATTGGTGTGCCCTTGGCGTCGACCTTGACCGTTACTGTCAATAACAAAATCCAAGTCTTGGAAAACGATTTTGGAAATATATATAAGCTAACAGACTTAAAATAATATTAATAGTATGTACATGTAATTAAAAATAAAAAAAGAAGGAAAAGAATCATAGGGCATCAAAAAATTCGTCCGCATCGCTGTCAACAGGAAAAGTGCCCAAAAGGCTGGCAGCATTGTCACATTGTAGGGCGATGCTGATTCTTTGGCCAAAAAATAGGCCAACCCTCTGGTCACGTGAAGAGTCGACCAACCGCTTGGCGATGTCTCGAAAAACCAAGTGGGCAATTGGACCCCACGGCCCTAGTGTTTCAACACCAGACGGCTCGAACATATAACTCCCAATAAGATTGGAATATTTTCGCCGTTTGAGGTTTTCCGCCCTGCACCAGCCGGCCCATCAGAGCCCACTGTGCTAGAAAGATGGGATGGCGCTTGCGCCATCCCATCTTTCTAGCACAGTGTCATGTGACAGTGTGTGACACTGTGTCATGTGACAGTGACAGTGTCATGTGTCGACACATGTTGCATCCCATTTTGGTAAGCTTAATTACCGATATACCTAATCATTGTTTTATTCACTAGCGTAGCTTTCAATCGTTAAACATGCATTCTCACTACATCTAGCTAGAAACCGCATTCACACTCAGAGCTTCTACGTTAAAGCTCTGCAAGCCCGAAAATAAATAAGTACTATTATCCCCTAAGCGTGAATTCGAGGAGATTCGTTTAAAACGAACATTCCCAAGCGTAGTTTAATTTCAAGACAGTGAATCGTGTATTCGCTGATGCGGCAAATAGGCACAGTTGGAGTGACATCCTGTTGTGAACAAAAATACGAAGTTTTTAATTGGTCACCCAGTTTATACGTAGTTTTGTCCTTCGATAGTTTATTACGAGGTTTGCGTAGGAGCTCGCTTCCGCTGAGGGAGAAGGGGAGAGGGAGGATGTGAAAAAATATTACCCCTGTCAGCTTAGTCTTATATTGTATTAAAAGAGGATGTTGTTCTAGAATTCTACATAGCTACTATAAAGACCCTATGTAATAAAACAAAAAGATTTTTAGAGAGAGAATATTTCAGGCGTAAAACAATTCTGAAAAGATTTGACGAGAATCGTAAAATCTAGAGTAGGTTTTAATGAGATTGGCGCAGTGGCTGATCGATTGTCTTTATGTGCTGAGATTTGTGTCTGTGAACCTGCAGTATCATTCGGCAGTATTTCTCTTTGGGACTTCGTTTAAAAATACATTTTATGGTTTATTTTACAAGACTAATGGGCGTTAGCGTTAGAATGCTTCCCCCTGGTTCACGCAGGTGCAATGTGTGGCAACATGACAAAACATGGAGATTTAAACGTTCCGGGTATAAATTCTCTAAATGATTAAAACCGCTTCAGAATCAACCTGTCACACAGACAGAGTCGAAAGGCGAGTTTGTTTCATATTATGTACCTACAGATTTACTTTCTTTTCATTGAAAAATTTCGATACACAACTTTGATCAACGAAACGTAACACAAAACTGCAATAAATACGAACTTTACTTATAAACGTAACCGCTCGTTGACCTGATTCCGACTCACCTGATTAATGTATTTCACTCCACAAAGGACAAACGTGAAACACGTATTTATTGAAGCACATATGTGTCGAACAATCATTACTATTGAACAGCCGATCTCCCGAACTATACAGCACATATTAATAACTGAAAAAAGCGGCCAAGGATGAGTCGGACTCGCACACGAAGGGTGCCGTAAATATGTACAATTTTTAACACTATGTATTTCTTTAACACGTTTCTTGTATGGGGAGTTCTTCCTTTAATTTTTTACTTTAATTTTATGGCCATAGAACACACTCTTTGAAGATTTCAAGTGTCTACCTATTAGGGTTTAAAAGATACAGCCCTGTGACAGACGGACGGACGGACGGATAGACGGAAGGGCGGACGTACGGACAGCGGAGCGTTAGTAATAGGGTCCCGTTGGCACCGTTTGGGTACGGAACCCTAAAAGTAAATGAAAAATAACGGAAACAGTTGGAAGCGACTATTAATTTATCAATGTCAGCCACGTTTATTCGCAGACTTCATCGCATCGCTTCGCATCGGTGGAATTGGTCGCCATATTATTTCGGCCGCCATATTTCTTTGTTGGCTCATAATTAATGAGAGCTTTGATTTGCTTTGAAAGTAAATGTATTGGTAAATGTACTGTATCGGCGACGTATTCTTTGTTATCGTTTTATTTATTATGATGGCGAATGCGTTTGGTTTACAAAGCCAGGGGCGTAATACATAAACGGTTAGGCGGGGAGCTATACAAAAAAAAAAAAAAACGTTATGTAATTTTAAATTAAGTAGGTAGTAATAATTTGTTTTGTAAAATATTTGAACTCTTCATAACGTATCCCTGATAAATACACATCTAAACTACTTTAATTAAATACCGGACGGCGAACGTTTCAAGCTATTTGCTAAACACTTGGTCAGTCTCTTGCTGACCACTAGAAGTGTAAATTTAAATTTGTGAATTATACAATTGGAAAGAAAGAAAATACGTTGATTTGCGGTAAACATGACGCAAAGAAAAATGCACACAAATAAAAATAAAAAACACGAGTTGGGGGAAAATATGCGTCACATCCACGCAAAACGGCAATCGCTCAGCATAATGCTACGACCATATGCGAGACAGAGCCCCAGCGCTGGTTTTCAGCGATAGCCAGCGTTGACGTGATGACGTCAAAACCAGTGCAGCATACGAAAACTAAAAGTAAACAAAAAAGAATAAGAAATAAAATAATTACACTAAACCTAGTTCTAAATGTTTAAAAACATGATAGTCACTAAAATAAAAAAATTAACTCACTAGTGTGTCACTAGAATTCACTAGTGTAACACATTATACATATTATTATTAAGTGTATGTAAAGTAGGGTAAATAATTGTTTATCAAATTGACTACCAAATTAAATTGATCTCAAATTCGAATCACAACTGTCATTCTTTGACTATTGTATGAAATTACTTTAGCGCGGCAAATTGACGTAGTGTTTAATTTTGATAAACAATTAATTTCCCTGCCAGTAAATATACAGGTTGGTTCAAATACAGACGTCATAAAAAAAATCCTATTGTCCAGGGGTATCCGAAAATACCCCATGTATGTTTCGCGATTCTTGATAGTTTTCGAGATATGTTATTTTTAAATTTCTTGAAAGTATAACGGGAACTGTTTTAAAGAAATTCTCCCTTTATTTTACACGGCTTTTTCGCATTCTTTTTTGCCATTTTCATTGTTATGGAATATTATAAAGATCAGATTTTTTTTAAGGCGATTGCCATAAAGTTTTCAAGAAATTAATAAAAATAATTATACGTTGTATTTGCCTTTATGATCACTTTCTTTTACTTTCTTTTGATTAATTAACGGTTGTATGGCCGTTGTATCGCAGTATTTTATCTAGTGGGAGGCTACTGCTCACTTTTTCCTCATCATTCGATGCCTTAATTATTATTACTTCCGTTTTCCTTGTTGGAGTCCATAGAGCCGGAGTTTTTGATTATCATAATTATTAGCAAAAATAACGTCTTTTACTGGCCACGATAGGCTAAAAGGAAAATGGTATAATAAACATGCTGTTGTTATTGGCAGGAGGAAGTTGCTACCAACTCCTTTGACGTTATACCTTAATTGCCTTTTGCGACACGAGTAAAATGGGAATAATTCCATGCTGGAATTCACACAACCGGTGATTTCTTTATGAATAGCTAAATAATAAAATGCTAAATCAAAGCACTGGACTTTTACTGGCGCTTTATAGCTTGTTCGACGAACAAGTCTAATACAAAATAAATATACATACCTACAGTACCAGACTGTACATACGTATAGCACATTGAGGTATAAAAAATGAGCGTTGTCTCTTTCTCTCATATCTATGTATGTGACAGTCTCTTTCACACATATCTATGTGTGTGACAGTCTCTTTCACTCATATCTATGTATGTGACAATCTCTGTCACTCATATCTATGTATATGACAGTCTCTTTCTTTCATATATATGTATGTGACAGTCTATTTCACTCATATCTATGTATATGACAGTCTCACGAGTATATGTATGTGACAGTCTCTTCCTATGCTCAATGTGTCATATTAACGCTTAATTTCTGACGAAGACATCGGTTGATGGCAAATATGGCAATAGGCTCGCCCCCTATCACATGGGACTTAAACATAACTGGTGAAATGTGGGTGTGCTATAGTTACACTTCTGGTGGTTTGCGCCCTTCGGGGAAATAAGGCGAGATATTATGTTATACGTTTTGGCAAATTAACTCCGTATGTCATTACCCTTTTTGATTTTTGTTTAATATGTATGATGGTTGATTTTAGGTTCCTATCTCCGGGCCTATCCAGTGTTAACAGTATAATGAGAGTTGGGAATATTTTCTTAAGGATATTAACGTTTTTCCGTGATGATAGCATATTAAAAGATTGATAAATATTTACGTATCTTTACGTAACTGATCCTGGCCCTTGAATGGAAAGAAAAAACAATTGCTTAGTATTTTTTTTTTTTTTTTAATACCGCCTCATGGCAGCGTGGGTTACCAGCTCAAGTTTTTATTTCGTTGGAAATAAATCATAAGTAGGTTTATATTTGGTTAAACACAAAATATGAAAGACAGTCATCTACCCACGTACTTTTTAAGAAAACAAAAACAAATGTTGTCATTAATTTAACAGAGTTCAAGGCTCTAATTATGTTGAGATGTAATTCCCAAGTAATTAATTCCAAGAAGTCTTCGCCAAAAAAAACGTTTTGTATAACGAAAAATATCTACCTACAGCTACGAAATACAAGTCTTCAATTCTTCGCTCAATAAAAAGTTCTGATAAGTAACATTGTATACAAAAAAATCATTGTTACCATTGTACATTCGGCGGGACGCAATGTAATGAACTGTTGGGGCAACGTTTTTAGAACAATGCCTGAATTTAGATGATTAAAATGCCGCCGGGAGCAAATTCTTTGTTAGCGAGCTGTTGCAAACATTCCCGTTCACACTTTCATTCATTCCATTCGAATAATTGAGAACGTCGGTTTTCAAAAAAAAAAAAACACAGCCATACTGTGGGTTAGGTTCAGGCTCAACTTGAAATTTTGACATTAGACACCCTTTGAGCATTCACAGTTATGTCTAAGTCCCATGATATAACAGCAAGGCGAGCCTATAGCCATCAACCGGGTAAAAATTCTTAATCCGGGCTTCAACTGAGTAATTCTATGCTACTGGACCTGCGCGGAAATTGCGTAACACACTAACAGTAGGAATAGCATCCATTTTGACAGTTCAACAACATTCATTGCGTTATTTACTTTGTTGAGCAGACAATTTTTTCTGACATTTGAAGCAATGGATTAGCAACATCCTTCAAAATGATTCAGATTGTGAGTGATAATGTGTTGCAATTATGGTGCAGGGCAACGAAACCAGGACCCCATGCTCTGTTGTTTCAGAGCATCTACTTACGGAAGCTTTTAAAACTTCTTCTCCTAAAGTGGTGAAAAAGGGTATGGAAGTTTGTATAGAGGAAGTAACGAGCAAAACAAAATAAAACAAAGAAATAAACATTTTATGTTCTCGATTTCGTTAAGGGAGTGGACGATGGATCGAATCGTTTTCAAGTATCAATGACGCGTTTACAATTTGTGACGTGTTCAGACGATGAAGCTATTTGCAGTGAAATGGTGATCACCAATCGGCATTTCGAGTAATGTTCTGTGATTATTGCTGTATTGATCGTCTTTTGTAACAATGGGAAACAATATTATATTCTATTCTATTCTATTCTATTCTAACAGTTTTTGAGAGATGTGTGTCGAACATTAATTGCAACAGAACAGCTCTCATTACATACATAAACTCACGCCTTCTTCCCATGGGGGTAGGCAGAAACTACAGAGCGCCAGCTGCTACGATCCTTACATACTCCTTTTGCTTCGTTTACTTTCAATCAGCTCTTATTACCTCACGAATACATATCTACATATTTACATAACATCACGTCTGTATTGTCCCGTAAGGCTAGCAAGAGGTGTACCTATAGTAGGTATAACCACATTTCGTCAATCACATGTAATACGGGGCGAGCCTATTCTCATCAACCGGGCACAAATCCAGACTCCAGGCTGCTACTGAGAAATTCCAGATGGAAAAACTCAATAACGCTTTACCCGACATAGGAATCGAACCCTGGACCTCATGCTCAGCAGCAGCGCAAAGTGGAGGTAAATGCTAATAGAACCTCCACAAACAAAAAATGGTATTTACTTCAGTCCACTGTACCTAGGACAGCAAGTTCTGCTATGAAGGTTGACATTAGCATTAGGTATAAATTCATGCCAACACGAGACAAGAATTAATTATCCAGAGACCAGGAATGATACGTCGACTACTTAGAGAAATTAAGCCATAAAAGCGCCCAATTAGGCAGCATATAATATGTCTGTAAAAGACCGCTTTTAGCGATAAGACCGCCCATTGTGTCACCCTATGCAAAATTTCTAAATCTATATCTGTAATTTTTATGGTGTACATAATAAAGAGTATTCTATTCTATCTAAAGAAACTCGTATGAAATAAAATAATTTTCCTACAAAAAATCCCGAAATATGCAAAAATTTTACACAGCAAAAGCATACCTACCGCAATTTAATTACCATTCCACGAGGCCGAAGTTGTCAACAGGATAACTAGCAAACGAACAAAAAAAAGCCTAACAAAAACTCGGAGATGATATTACAAGACTCGCGGAACAAAACATCGTACCTTGTTACGACGAAAACTAAATAATTATAATTACTTTCACGTAGTCAGACGTTGGTACTCTGCTTTTGTTTAGGTGCTCTGTGACTCACGTTAATCTTAATTCTAGAAATGAGAAAAGAAAATGAGGTGGTTCTTTAGACAGGCAGGTTTTGAATATTTAATACGAGTAGGAAATACCCATTTAAAGGTTCGGTTCCCAAAGGGTGCCAACGGGACCGTATTACCAAGGCTCCGCTGTCCGTCTGTCACAGAGCTGTATCTTTTGAACCGTAAAAGGTAGACACTTGAAATTTTCACAGATTGTGTACTACTATGACCGCTATAACAAAAAATAATAAAGTTAAATAAAGTAAAAAAAAATAAGGGGGTGCACATATAAGAAACGTATCTTTTCGGCGTTTTTTGTTCGATCTTAATAACGGCAACGGTAGTACGGAACTCTTCATCTGCGAGTATATTTTTAAATAGCTACGTTACATGATATGACAATATAAACGGATTTTCCTAAAGTTCAACACCCCATTAGGGGTTGAATTTCCCGTTTTACCGTTTAACAAAGTACAAGCTATCCCTACACCAAATTTCTTCAAAATTGGTCCTACGTTTCAGCCGTGAAAACCTAACAAACAGACTTACAGATTGTGATACTCACTTTCCCATATAAAGTAGGTAATTTAGTAAGTATAATGGATTGAACTTTAAAAATGTTGTATCTGTGTTTTATAGGGTGTAAAGAGTATTCTGTTCTATTCTATTGTTTCCTATGTATGTGAAGTCCTGTATTGTTAACCAGGATAATGTTTCCTGTAAAAGCAACATAAAAGAAAAATACCATAAATATTGCCAAATCTAAATTTCAAAACGTATTTGTTATAGAACGACAGCACAATTTGTCATAGCATATCATGATCCTGAAGTTAAGAGTTACGACCCGATTCTGTATTCAACCGCAAACATAGCAAGTACAAACTCGTAAACTGTGTTCTGTAGAATTCCTGCTTTATGTGATGGCTAATAAGGCATTTGTGTTGCAAAATAAATCGGTCATTTGTGCTGTACAATAAGTATTTTGTGTTGCACAATTAGTAATTTATTCATGTTGCATCTGTTTAAATATGAATTAATAAATTGATGTCCGAATGAGATAAGAATTGCCTACGACTACGGTATACGAGAAAAATATTATATTATTATTATATTCCTGGGCTATTATAGACTCGACTAGATAGCGACGCGCGCTGTCGCAAACTAGCGATCGCTAAATATTAAGGTCAATCCTCAGTCGCAGCCCGCAAAATTCAATTTTTCTTTAGTTTTTTGCAAATTGCAGCTCTGTTTTACGTCGTATGTTGATTAAAATGGGATTCTCGACTGTGGGAATTATATATTTATCGAATAATAATCATCAATTTCATATCAATCGTCAAATTCAAGGAAAATTTGAATTTGCCAGGCCACAACTGAGGTTTCACCTTAATATTCAGCGATCGGTAGTTTGCCATAGCGTCGCTATCTATGTCTAGACTACAGGCCCTGGTAAACAAGTAGGAACCTAGTAACTTAAGGTGATATATTGAAAAAAATGTGATAAACTATAAATAAAAAATAATAAAAAATACCAAGGCAGTGTATGGTGATCAGTGAAACGGTGTTGGAGTTTATCATCCTCATATATACCAACATCCATTTTATATAAATATAGAAGATTGATTAACTATTTTTAACCGACTTCACAAAAAGGAGGAGGTTCTCAATTCGTCTGTATGTTTTTTTTTTTTTTTTTTTTTTTTTTTTTTTTTTTTTTTATGTGTGTTAGCTCATAACTTTTTTCTGGGTGAACCGATTTGGGTGATTCTTTTTTTTATTTCATAGATGGTGCTTCACATGTGGTCCCATTTAAATTTGATCAAAGTCTGACCAGTAGTTTTTGAGTTATCCTTAATACTACATATTTTTTCCACTTAGTTTATATTGATGATGTGTTGATAATTTGCTGTCACTGTTATTTACATACCAATTAGTGGAATACGAATTTGTGTGGGTTAGGTACCGCAACTAAAAAGTGAAAAATAAAAACTTTTTTACAAAAAAACAACCGACTTCCAAAAAAAAACACTAAAAGACGTGAAAAATAACTTTTATTTCGGAAGTCGGTGGCCAAAAACGAAAATACAAAACCAAAGGCACCGACTTCCGAAATAAAAGTTATTTTTCACGTCTTTTAGTGTTTTTTTTGGAAGTCGGTTGTTTTTTTGTAAAAAAGTTTTTTAATTTCATGTATAATAAAAGAACAAAAAAATTGGTTATTGATTAAATATTTTGTATTATGTCTACTCTATAGATGCATAGTGCGAAAATTTCATAGACTGAGATAAATTAACGTTACTTAGCACGCACATTTTTCTTAGATAAGTTTCCTTCTTTATCTTTCACTTTTAGATTGACAGTTGTGCGACAGTGACAAGAATAAAGCTTAGCAAAAGCCCTTGCTAAATAAGGAACCTTTTTAAACTCCGGTTAGTAATTTTGTCAACTCCACTTTTGGCCACTGGTTCATATTCAGATAAGTTTGTAGCGGTAACGTGGCAACCGACCACGGAAGATAGAACCGCCACTCCCCGCGTGCAGGGGAAAATAAGCCACGCCCATCAAACTATTATTTATTTTGAAGGTAGGGCCTTAATCAATCAATAAATTCGCACCATTCAAATTGTAGTTCACGACATACCTAGAACCACTTACCACCCTATTCTGACATATTCTGTCATAAACTCAGTCGACAGCAGTTTATAGGCGACTTTAAAATAACTTAAGAGAAATGTAGAACGAGCAACACCATTTTATTTTTCATTTGTCGCACAGAATATGACCGAGTTTAGTATCACTAGTGCCCCCTCGCGTGTGAAAGTGTTAATTTTACATACAACTCTCGTTCCTATAAAGCAGGAACGCGAAACGCATACAAACATTTAGAAATAATATCATTTTATCTCTTTCATGTAGACGGCTTTACGATCTAGGCAATATAATTCACATTCGCTTATCTTTACGCGCAACTCTAAACATGTAGCGTACAAAAGCAATTTTGAGGGAGCCAGTGAAACATACGACTTGACAAATTGACGGGCCGACGCGCTACTATTGCGTTCGTACGACAAACTATTTCATTTGTCCGGTTTATAGCCCGTAAAGTTACGTAATAGGTTGGTTACAAACGAGACTCGTCCTGCGGTGACGATAATATATTGTTTATTTTTGTCTGTGGTTATTAGGCACCGATATGTTATTTATCACTTTCGGGTGGTTGGCAAGCTAGGCGCGCGCGGCTATGCGTGTATTGCGTCCTTATTGCGAATATTCTGCCAATATTTTTAGTGTTTCGTACCGAAATTGGAAAAATGGTACAATTAGTATCGTTTTGGCGTGTGCTTGTCTTTTTTATGTAACCATCTCTTTGTTTGGAGTCTTGGAATATTTTCACGTTTTTAATGACTGTCAGACAAGATTTTACATAACCTAACATCACGCCTGTATTCCCCGAAAGTTTAAGCAGTGGTGTACCTATAGTACATCCAAATTTTACCAGTTGTGTTTAAGTCTTCCTAACACAGGCTTAACTGCTTAGGCTCCAATCACTAGGGGGTTTATTTATAAACGTTACTTAAAGTTAAGTGACGTCTAAACGTCAAAAATGTATGATTGAACAGTCGCTAATCATTACTTAACTTTAAGCAATGTTTATGAATAAGCCCCTTAGTATTAAGGTTGACTTGTTAAAATAATAATCCATTTTTCATTTGTAGACCACATGCTTCTTATTTTTTGTTCATTAATCGAAATTAATATGTATGTAGGGGACGGTCATTAGTTTGGACACTAAACGAAGCGCAGCACGAGTTCCGGGAGGTGGCAGCACCGTCGCGATGACGTGCATTCTCGGCTAACTTCGTGCTATGACAGAGCCTGGCTGATGGAGGAGCGCTGATGGGACGAGTGGATACTTACCATTCTGCTTGCGACGAGATCAGTACCTCCACCCAAGGAACTGTCCCGCATTCCGTATAGTTGTGTCGTGTACCTACAGTGTGTGATTCGGTAGTGTGATTAATTTGTTCGTAAATTATAATTTAATTTGAACTGTAAACGGTTTTTCTATTGCGAAATAACCAACATTACCCATAGTATGCCCACAGTAGTTAAAATATGGCTGATAATTTTGACAGACATTACCTTCTCCGTCATGTAAATATTGTAGCGAAATAAAAGAGGAATCATCACGTATAATTTTGTTAGCAAATAAAAATACACCGAAAATTAACAAACATATTAATAGTAAAACATGATCAAATTATTAAAGAATTAGGTCAGAAAATTTGCTGCTTTGAACTATGAAATTTTAATGTAATTTTAACCGAGTTAAACTGAGTGGTGAACTGATTCTTTACGCACATCGTTTTGGTACACGACCTATCTTGAACCGATTGCAATCGTTTAGAAACAGGTCAATGCACGCAAAATACTGGGTCTTTACGGTATACTAAACTTAGTTTATACCGTGGCTCAGTACAAAGTCAGGTTAAAAACGTTATTAATATTAAATATAGGAGAAAGAACAAGTTACCTAGTGACTATAATAACATTAAGATAAATTGTAAGAATACGGAAGTCCCGTATAAGTCATCAGCGCCCACCGTGCGCACAACTGGTAGCTCGTAGAGATAAAACCATGAGCACTCTGACCCCACGGCTCGAGGGTTTCAAACCCAAACGGCTCGAAAATATAATACTTTAGCAGCTTGGGGTTTTCGCAGTCGCAGCAGCAGCGCCAGCAAAGCACGTCGAGCCAGGAAAATGGGATGGCACAAGAGTATCGACACACGTTGCGTCCCACACTAAACGCCTACTCACCTTCCGTGGAAATAAAGACATGCCATCTGGTCTCTTGCCATAGTTGCGTGCCAAGCCATTAGGTTCTAATACAGCAGTAACGCCGACGGTGACAAGAGCTCGCTGGATGATGTCTTAATGTTCGCGTGCCGCGCTAACTGGCCCTCACTTCGGCTGCAAGACTAGCTGTGATGTCCAAGGCTGTTGACAACTTCGCCACAGTAATAGCGATGAAGAGAACAACAAAGAGCTCCTAGTAGCAGGGTAGCAGCGAGGCGGAAAGTAGCGTCGTTGAACAAAGTGCCTATTTTCGACGACGGTAGTGTATGAAGTCAAAGACCCGACTCCCCACTTACCCACAGCCAGCACATGCGCACGCTTCGCAGTAGTAGCAGACGTGTCAAGTAAAATGTTCTGTACTCTGCAGAGCGACTCATCCCACTGTCTCTGGGAAGATGGATTGTCGGGAGGATCTAAATTCGGGTAAGCGAGTCTCCAGGCATCCACAGCCTCGGTGAAGCATTATACACATCAAAATTAATTAGCGTGGAGGTTAGGATTTTCCTGATTTCTCAGTGCCCCAGACCGAGGATATGAAAGCCGGTAAACTAATACTAGAAATGCGAACGCCGAGGCCTCCATACGAATGGGAAGAGTAGCTTGTGTTTAAGCTCGGTCCTCCATGGCCACATTTAAATGTATAATTAATTAATAATTTGGTCCATTTTGTCTAAAAAGAGCTTACATAAATGGAAAGCGCGAAGGGAATATGTTAATTTAGGGCCGAAACAGCAGTAACAGATTAAGGTTAAGGCCGAATGCATGTTAATTTGGAACAATCTTTCCATAACGTCATTGAGAACTTTGTATTTGTTTCCTCAATAAAAACGGGAAAGGAAATCTCAAAGGTTGGAGATCCAAGGAGACGAAGAGTGATTTTTTTATCATTTTGATTTCTATAGGTATTGCGTTAAATTTGGGAAGTGTCAGATATCTGTCAGGACTGTACGCTAAGTATAGTTCACATTTCGAAAAGTTAAGATCAAAGGCCAATGAAACGGTTTTTTTTTAAATTGTAGGTCATTTAAAACATTTTCTACATCGCATCACCTCCCAAGATTCCATCATAAAGATACCAAACGTTAAATTTATCTGTCGGATAATTGGGTGAATGGCTAAACTAAAAATCACTGGCCCGATGGGGTCACCTTGTTGACAGCCAAAAGCAGATTCCAGAAGGTGGTCCCGATACAGTAACTTAGAAGAGTGTCTCAGTCTACAGCATTGCCAAAGGAAACTATAGATTTGGGGTATTTTGTTTTCTGCCAAAAAGGTGTCCCTATAAACAGAATCGAAGACATTCTTTATGCCAACCTTCAGGGTGACCTTTCCTTTGCCAGAATTTAGGTAGGTCGACAAGGCTTATACGGCAGCCTCAAAGCCTCCTTTGGAGCCGTAACTTAGCTGCAGGCGCCGAAATTCTTCCGAGACAACTTCACCATAAAATTTACAGAAAATCTTCGCTGCCATATGACGGTAAGTAGTTCCCACGGCAATGGGACGAATGCCGCCATCCTTCTTACTCAGGGTGCATAGATTGACCCCGTACAGAACGTCGATGATGGCCTCGTTCACCTTGCCAGAGAGCATAAGGTTAATCGAAGCGTAAGCTCCTTCAAGAGCAACTCACCAGCTACCCCGGCCGGCGCCTGTACAGATAAGATCCTTAAGGTGCTGACGACTCAAGCCATTAAGGCCGCCAGTGGAGCCGGTCCGGAAGAAGCAAACGGCTGTGACCAACTCTCGAACTGTAATGGTTGAACGAGTGAATATCTGGATTAGGGAGGTCGGAGAAAGAAAGGCCATCCGCTGGGGCAGAGTTTTTGCTTTCCAGAGCTGCGAGTGATTCTGGAGAACATGGTGCCACCACATTACTACTAAATAGAATCTTGGCTGCTCCGATAATGTCACCTTCCCCTAATTTAGATTTTACCAGGTGGGATATACCTCTTGGAGAGGTATACCTCTGTGTCGGTAATTTTGAATCAAATTATGAGCCGAAATATTAGTTTTCTTTAATTTGTGCTGTTAACTTTTTTTGGTTGCCAATTTTTTTTGTATATGCAGTATTCTTTAAGGGAAGGTGAGCAGATGTTCCCAAGCTCTTAGCCAGTTCAGTTTCAGTTCAGTTCAGTTCAGTCGATAAAGTGTTGAAGAACTGCTTTCAACTTTACTCAATTTATATTTTTGGCTCAAATTCCCCGAGCTGTTATTTTACAATTATCAAGTACAGAGAAACTGTTGAAACCGTACATCACTGAAGGAAACTTCCATTCAACATGTCCATTTGATTTAGGTACAGTAGAAATCTTTGAAAAATATTGTCCTATAACTGTTACACATTTTTACGTATTCCAAGTTGTAAAAATCTATTTATTTCTTTCAATATTATTAAATTAGATGATACAGAAAAAAAACTATTAGGAACATATTCTTGGATGGGATATTATATATAATCTTTGAGCCAAGATAAGACAAATTTGTCTTGTCTTATCCTTAACCAGCAGGAATAAAAGTAAACAAGTCTACCAGAAAGAGTCTCTGAGATTGTCGAACAGACCACTTGCTTGGAGGACGTTATGAGGGTCTCTTCTTGTAGTGCTGTGTCCGTTGATGATACTTGCTCTCCCTGCCTATTTAAACTGAGTCATACTCATACAAGGAGGGCCTCTGAAATTTCCTGTTTCTTGGGATGATTTTCAGACTGGGTTGGTCGATTAGATGAGGTGTTTTTTCGATTAGGGTCGTTTTGTTTTAAGATGGTGTCAGCTAATTTTTAATCGCTGTGGCAGTTTTGACAGTCTCATTCGCCACCGCCAGTACTATTATGTCATAAATGACTGCTTAGCTCCTTAATGGTATAGCGGGATGAAAATCATTTAAAAGGTTAAATCTGTAACTATCTGCTATATTCGTTCTCTATTCAGCCAAGTGAAGTAATGGAATAATTCAACTGTTGCCATACACAGGTATATTGTGTTCTCGCTCATTACAGTCTCATTTCCTAAGAAATGGATGGGAAGTTTTTTTGCGATTTTTGATTTTTCTTACTAGAAAAGTTAGAAATCGCAAAAAAACTTTATGGGACCACTGAGTTTTGAGTACCCTCAAAACTCAGTGGTCCCATAAAGTTTATTGATTTTTTGATTGGCATTAAAAAATGTAGGTATTTGTGAAAATTGCATAATTTCTAGCTGACTGTATTTTTTTTTCAAAATCTGTGAGTTCAGATCAAAATGTTTCAAAAATTTAAGAACATTCTCCTAAGACCGTTTTGTTATAGCGACAACGGTTAAAGTATCTGTTAAAGTAGTAAATCCACCCGTATTGATGACGTGATTGACTGCTTAACTCCATAAAGGCATAGCATGATGATAATTATTTAAAAGGTTAAATCTGTAACTATCTACAGTATTCTAACCTTTTGGCTCGCCTTTTTACAAGTTGCGGTAAAGTATAGAGGAATACGAATAAATTGCAATATTGCTCATCCCACATAGTCAGTAGCGTGATAATAAATAGCCTTGACCAGCACCCTAATTACTTAACCAACTATCTATCACAATCTGAATCATTTTGAAGCCTATTGCTAATACATTGCTTCTTATGTTCGAAAAATGTGTCAGCTCAGCAACGTAAATAACGCAATGAATGTTGTTGAACTGTCAAAATGAAACCCATTCCTACTGTTAGTGTGTTACGTAATTACGCTGCAGACTTATAGGGAAATATCTAAGTAAAATTTGAACAAAATCTATCCGATAGTTTTTGCGTGATGCTGGAACATACATTCAGCAAAAATAAAAAAAAAATAAAAAAAAAATTTTGCTCGCCATTAGAATCATTCCCAGACCTCGCAAAAATGACTTAATAATAGAATAATTCAATGTACAGTTTTGACTTCGCTACAATTTTATTATAGATACCTTCGCTATGAATTCTGCTATTTCATTACACTGTAACTCTTAAGAGGCTTACAAGAGCTAAAGCGGTCACTGTCGGATTGCATAGAAAAGAAAGAGACGCGCGATGACACAACGCTGGTAATTTATTGCAAAATATGAAGCAATTATGGATTTACAAAAAATCTATTCATTGGACTAAAAAATTAAAACACTATTACGTTAGTATGTTACTTGTAGAATAATCTGACAAAAAATCTGAATATTTGCATGTATATTAATATGGTTTTTAATCGTTAAAAATTTTTTTTAGAGGTATCTTCGTGATTTTTTTCTGTCATATCAAGTTAATTGTATTATGTTTTCAACACACTATCTAACTAGCATATATCCAGAAGAATATCATATCGCACTGATAAATACAATACTGTTGTAACTCAAAATGTGACTTTTTTTCAGAATCGACGAAAAAATTATTATTACATTTCATTATTTCTTTTAATATGATGTTATCTCAAATTTTACATATTTTGAGTTACAACAGTGTTGTATTATCAGTGCGATATATTTTTCTGATTTTGGTTACTGCAGTGGATCATATATTTTTAGACATTATAAATTTGCGTTTAGGTCATGTAGTCCCCTTAATCTAGCTGCTCAAGTTACTTATTTTAACATTTTATTTACAGCCGCCTTTTGTACTATGTAACAAGAACATTTACGCATTAAAACATTTTATGATAGCGACGCGGGTGTCAGTGACTCGCTTGTAACAAATGGAGCTTTGATGGAACAGGTGTTACCTACTCCCTGCTATTGTGAGTCAGTATATCACGGTGATGTTTATGTTGATTTAGTACGCGTTCTGGTTTTATTTTGATTAATGTTATGTAGTATGTTACATTCTAGAACGTTAGGCTTTGGACACTATTTATCCAGTTCTAGTTGGTGAAGATGATTTCAATTATTATTTTGGTTAGTAGAACAGCGGGGTGATTGCGTAAAAAAATAAACACAACAAACAAGTTTGTGCAGTGTTTTGTTTATTATCTATAATAAAATAACTTACAATGTAAATTATCTACTAGTATACTGATAAAAAAGTGTCGTAGTTGATTTTTTTCTTGGTTCAGAATGTGGCTATATCTGAGCAAATTCAGTAGCTATAGCGGACGGTTGACATCAAAATAAAATAAAAACAGACTGTACTAGTTCACCGCAATCTGTGGGGTGATTGCGTAACACACTAACAGTAGGAATAGCTTTCATTTTGACAGTTCAACATTCAATGCGTTATTTGCATTGTTGAGCGGACAAATTTTTCGAAAATATGATTACATGGCTACATCATTGCAATCATTCACTCATCTGCCTAGTCCAGAGAGCAACACAGGCCCCGGCGGTCTGCCGGGGCCTGTGTTGGTCTATGGCCTAGCCTTTCAAAGAAAAGTATTTTATTTGGGACATGCACAGAAAATACAAACATTAAATATAAAAAATAAAAAGGAGCATTTAAAACTTAAAAAAAATAACATAAGAAACAACAATGAACAAGTAACAAAATATAAGACCTGTGCGAGGCCATAAAGGCTGTATAGTCAGTAACAACACTATTTTGATATCCCGTAGCCACCTACCACGCACATGTTATCTAAATCCTTCCTCAATCCTCCTCCAAGCCTTTTCTAAATCTATTAGATTCTATTCAGGTTCGGTGACCCCGGATACACCGCGTGAAATTTTAATGACCCAATTCTACATTCTACAGACACTTCCATTCTGACATTCTAGAACTCATCATGTGGTCAACATTGAGCCCTGAGCTCAATGTTGACCACATGAAGTTATCCTGCAGTGCAATCAACAATGCTCTTACGCCCAGCTTGGACCACAAATTATGTCCATTGTACCATTACTAACTACTTTAATGGAGCTCTTGCATACAAGGCGGGTAATGGACATAATTTTCTAAACGCCGGCCTACGTACTTGCAGAGTCGGTAGAATTATTGCCACTGCTCTCAAAAACGGTGAAGGAAAACATCGTAAGGAAACCGGCATGTCCTAGAACCAAAAAATCGAAGACATGTGACATCTACCAACCCGCACTGGGCCCGCGTGGTAGATTACAGCCCACTGCCTCTCAAAGAGAGGAGGCCTGTGTCCCAGCAGTGGGAACATTAAAGGCTGATTATGATAGTTTTAAATTGACGCTGGAAAGATTTTATCCGATACCGGTGAAGCTGAAAAGGAGTGTTATATTTTTTTTTTAGCTCAGTACCAAGCTACTTAGGGTCAGATTCCTGTGTTTCTGGGGTGAATAGACAAAATGGGTGCCATCTGAGCTTACAAAGCAATTATTAATACTACTGTTATTCTAAGGTTATACGGCGTTACAAAATATTGTAAAACACGTTAAAAGACTATGTAACTATGGAGTTATTTTGCCCATTCTTCTCCATACACAACTACCTTTTGGAAGGGGGCATTTAGAATCAATTCTATTTTCTTGTAAATTTTGACGTTCAAAAGTACCTTTTAATGGCTTACTTGACATAATTATTTTGACTTTGGCGATAAAGAATAACATAACAACATAAACATCACGCCTGTATTCCCCGAAGGGTTAGGCAGAGGTGTACCTATAGCACACCCACATTTCGCCAGTTATGTTTTAGGTCCCATGTAATAGGGGGCGAGCCTAATGCCATCAACCGGGCGATAAAGAATAAATCCTTGTATTAGGGCCCGTTGTTGGACCAGTAGTCAAACATACTAATAGTTAAAATGCATTAGTTAAAATAACAATTTGTTAAAAATGACAGAAGTATGTTGTTTGACAAATGGTTAAGCTCATTGCAGTTAAAAAAATTGTCAATTTGCTATAAAAGTTAACGATGCGCAGACAGAGTAGTTAAACTTTGACAGCTATTGACTATTGTCAAGTGACTAATTGTTAAATTGACTAATGGATGTATCAAACAACGGGCCCTTAGACGAAACGTTTAAAATACTCTCAATGTTATTGTATTGCTCCCATAGTCTCCGTCCAGTACTGTAAGGTCGTCTTATACACTACGTGGTAATTTTAATGACCCACTTTTACTACATTCTACAGACACTTCATAAATTGACGTAATTTTTCTACACGCTGGCCTACGTGCTTGCAGAGACAAGACTTATTGTCTCATGTAGTTTTTTAATGATGGAGGGTAGTTTTTATTCTCTAGTCTTAACTCAGCTCTATGCTAGCGTCAGATTCTTGTGTACAATGCTACAAGGTTGTTTTGGCGCGTGGCTTAAATCGGAACTAACTCCGCCATCTTGTTTTGTTAGTAAACAATGACAGTGACAATTTCAAAAACATTTGCCAACAACGCCCCCCGTCAATGTCATTCAGGCACCAAAAAATCCTTGTAACACTCTATTTAGAATGGATCTAGACAAAGTGGCTCAGATGGCGAGCTTCGTAAATATAAATACTTTTGAAACTTATTCTAAGGTTACATGGCGGTTAAGGAGAAACCATAGTATGAGGCGAAACGTTTCAAAATACTGTCAACGTTATGGTAATGTTTCCATAGGCTACGTCTAGTGCAGTGACATTTCCGAATACACTTTGTGACAATTTTAATGACCCATTTCTTCTACTTTCTACAGACATTTCGTTATTTATGCATTTAATCGATGTAATTTTCTAAGCGTTGGCGTATGTGCTCATAGAGGCATAAGAATTAATGTCTCATGTAGTTTTATATTGATGCTGAGATATCTTAATTCTTTAGTTTTAGCTAAGATGTCTCAACTCAGCCCAGCATATATATCCTGCTAGACATAAGCCTCTCCCAGACTGTGCCACAACACCCTGGCCTCCGCCTTCCCAATCCAGTTGGTCCCAGCTACCTTTTAAGGTCGTCGGTCCGTCTACGATCTATGCTAGGGTCAGATTGATGTGTATCTATATTCTAAGCCCCACTTTCCACTAAGTCGTTTAGCGCTAAACGAGCTTTAAACACCATTCTGTCTCTGTCATCTTCAAACATTTGATAGAAGCAGAATTATGTTTTAAACTCGTTTAGCCCTAAACGTGTTAAGTAATTGGCGGTGCAAGTGGGCCTTAGTTGGTAGAGTAGCTGCAATCTGATCTCCGCCATTATCCCTCGGATATGGATATTCTAAGGTTAGAAGGCCATAGATAAAGAGAGAAAACGGCGTAAGGCGATTTAAAAGCGTTTGCAAATACATAGTTAATATTTTTGATAGCCTAGCGATTGTTTTAGTGATGCCAAGGTTTTATGAGTACTCAAAACTTCCGCTGTGGATCCAATGTGACAGGCTAAGTGAGTAAACGTGCTATAAAATTAATTTACGAGAGTATTTTATACTATAACTGATGGCGATATCCACCGGATACTACTCAATTATTACAGTTTCGCCATAATAAATGTATCATACAAAATTAATTTATTTCCATTCATACGTACACATTCATTAAAAACAAACGAAAATCATTTTTTTTTAAATATAATTTATTGGCACGCCACCTTAATTTTAATTGCTTGTTTACTACCCGACTGCAAGGAAAGGATTCCGCACGTCTTTGTATGTATGCAATATTCTTTATTACCTCATATCTTTCAAACCGCTAGATGGATTTATATAGCAAAGACATCGTTAGATACGTCTTGACCGTCCAACTGTTTTAAGATAAGTTAAGAAAAAGACAAACATGGCGGTTGTGAGATGCTATAGTTTGGAGTGAAAAATTAAAGGCTCATCGTAAGTATTTAAAAAAGTGTAAAATGATCATGACCGCAATTCTAAATAAAAAAAAAACCGTCTGCATAAAAAGACACTAAATGTAAAATCAACGAAAGAAATCGAAACAAGATCAAACATTCAACATCAACAAAACATATCGATGGTAGTCCATCAAAATTACATTAAACATGCAATCGGAGGCATAGAATCATCTAAGCCTCCGTCTGTGTGTTATCAAGCTGCATTGAATTTTGAAAGACTACCATCGAAATGTTTTAAATTTGCCGGTAATGTTTATCATACTTGTTTCGATTTCTTTCGTTGGCTTTTTATTATTATTGAATTTTTGATCTTGTTTCGGTCTTTTTAGTTGATTTTACATTGATTGTCTTGTCATGCGGGTGGGTTTTTTGTTAATTTTGTACGCCATATATTGGCAAAACATAGTGCACATATTTTAGACAATATACTATTAGTAAAAATACCTATATTTAACAAAGTAAATGATTGATTGAATAAATTCATTCCGTAAACGACTGTTTAAGCCACAGACTGTTTGAGCTCCACGATTAGTGGCAAATGCGTGCACTGTCTGGACAGGTCCACTCATTCTGTGTGGTTTTTCCTGAAAATACCATTTCAGACATAATTCTACATGGTCTTCACATGATCTAACGAAGGTTATGTCTGGACTTTAAAAGAGACTGTGACCTCTGAGTTTGTTTAGGCCTTTCTTCTCAGAGTAGTCAGATAGGAAACGCCGACCTCATCTAGTTTTAAAAATATGATTGACGTGTAAAAGTGTTTGTATAAACCTACTTATAGAAATAAAATCATTTATCATTATCATTTATCATGTCTCATCGCTGGCGACCAACGAGCAGCGATTGCGCGACGGTGACGAGCGATAACTCGCTGGTATGCGTAGCCAAGCGTGAGTCTCTCAGCGATTGTTCTGCCAGACAAGCGAGCGTCGCTGAGAGAGTACTCTCTTTATGTCGCTGCGAAAAACTAGTGGAGAGAGAGTTCTCGCTGGCAGTGTGAACAGTCAGCGATCAACTATAATATATGTATCTCTTTTACTTAACGGGACCTAAAATCTTTCGTACGTTTCCTGAACGAGAAAATCGTTGATAGTTAGTCGCTTCCTCGTCGGCGATGGCACAGGTGCCTACTATACGTTTACGAGCATTGAAACGGCAAAATATAATAATTCTATCAATATATTTATTTTACAAAGCCTTTAGCGTCCGGCGTCCGGTGTCCGGGTGCCACCGCGCCGGTCGGATCGATTGTCCGACATCCGGGGCCATCATCCGACGTCCGGTGCAAAGGCGTGGCGGCCCGGTAGGTAACCTTCCACTGCTGTTGGCGTCTTGTGATTGTGCAGTCATGTGATCTGAACTGTATAATATGTTCATAACAGGATGCTAGTAATTATGTATTATGTATGATCATTATATTGAGATATAAAGACATGATTGATTATTATATAGCTACTAGCTGCGCCCTGCGGTTTCACCCGCAGCGGTATAGCGGTATCAACATCGCCACATGCGACCTACACGTCATACTGACGTCACGCAAATCCTGCATCGCGCAAGCAGAGTTTACCGCGCGACTAGCATCTAAACAACGTCCCGACATCAACCGTCGGGCAGTTGCCCGCCAGACACAACAACCGTCTGGTCGGAGGATCCTCCCTTTTCTATAGAGTATTAGTGAACTTTACACCCCGTTCCTCATTCCTCTATAGCGGTATGAAATATACTTTACGGCCTATTCTCAGACCCACCAAATATATACAAAAAAAATCATAAAAATCAGTCAAGCCGTTTCGGCGAAGTTCGATAACAAACACTGTGACACGAGATTTTTATATATTAGAATATATTCTTTATTTTGGACTTCAACTACTTACAATCCATATAGTATTAGTAACAATTACGTAAAAATCTATGTTAATAAACTTTCACAGAAATAAAACTACTAAAAATAACGTGGCCCAACACACGTTGGCACGTGCCTACGTACCCAGTGCCTTATAAGGGGACTGTCCACTTTGTCTAATAAAGTTTTTAGGATGCCGTTAGAGCTTCCACTCAACCTACCTATTATGAACGCTGTTTTTTTCTCATAATACCATTGAAATCGTCAACACGGGCTTCGGCGAACATCTGCGAAGCGCGGAAGCCCCATCAACATCCTAAATCCATTATTATACTGTAGGCAAAGGACATTGTAGGCTCTCTGCATATATTTCACCCACAAGCTGCACGAGTAAAACGTTTGGCAGTATGCCTTGAGAAGTGCGACTTAAACATCCTTACTACAACGCGCAAACCTACGGGCTACCATATTACATCGAACTGCCATCGCCCTCCGCTCCATCTCGATATCAGCATCGTCGGATAAGTCCTCCGTGACTTTATGCCCTACGTACATATTATATTATACACGTACCAGGGCTGTTGCGGAAATTGTGGAGCTCCCGCATCGATTTGGACATCTGCATCCGCATCCGCAATCATCAATGTGGAAGTTCATGCGGACGCAGATGTAGCAAAGGTTGTGACAAGAAATAAATTGGGTGGGTCCGGCGAGTAGCGCCTGACGTGGGCACGTGCTGATTGACCAATAGGAGCCAAGATTTCGGTGACAAGTTCCGATGCTTTTGTTATTGAATCAATCATAACGTGTTTCGTTGCGCTTATCGTATGAACATTTGAGTTTTTGAATGTTTTTGTGAGTATTGTGTGTTAAGCGAGTTTTCTGCAGTTAATAGTTTATTGGACAAGTGAATTTACTATGTTACCCACGACAAGATTTTCTGCACCCATACAAGATTTCTTTAAAAAAATCTTATGTCCGCATCCGCGCATGTGAGCCTTCAAAAATCCGCATCCGCAACATTCCTGACACGTACGCACGACGACATAATAATATCATGCTATACAGTTCCAGTATACGCTGACTTCTCATTATACGAAAAGTCTATACAATGCGAGGTCAGCTAAAACTGAAAATGTATATGAGGGCTGGAGGACGGTGATGATGATGATTAAAAATTGGTATTTCTTGTTGTGCTGATCTTTCATACCTACTAAAATGTAATGCATGTTCAATGTACGAGGGTGAATCAAAAAATTCTTGGAATCAATATAAAAAAATGCAAAGATTTAAACAAAAATATTTTATTTTTCTACATAATCTCCCTCCAATGCAATGCATTTAGAATAACGCGTTTCTAACTTCCTTATTCCTTGTGAAAAAAGAAATTATTCTTGACTCTCGAAAAACTCCTCTACGGCAGCCATAACCGCATCATTATCGTAAAATTTTGTTCACCGAATGTCCTCTTTTAATTTTGGGAATAAGTGAAAATCACTTGGGGCTAAGTCCGGAGAATATGGTGGGTGGTCAAGGAGATTGAAGCCAGCACAGCGGATTGCGTTGAGAGCTACTTCCGATCGATGAGCAGGAGCGTTATCTTGAAGAAACAACACGCCCAACGATAGTTTTCCACGTTTTTCTTTAATCGCTTCACGCACTTTCGGGATTAAATTTGCATAATAGGGTCCAGTAATCGTCTGGCCTTTTGGCATGTAATCAATAAAAAGGATTCCTTCACTATCCCAGAACACTGTGGCCATAACTTTGCCAGAAAGAAAGAAAGAAAGAAAGAAAAGAAAGAAAATGAATTTATTTAGCACAAACTACAAGGCACACAACACAACATATAATAAAACGAGCAAATAAAAAGTGTAAAGTGTATAGTGAGAAATTAGTAGGAAAGTGTGCCTCGCGGCTGCACTAAATAGGTCCAGTTCAGCAAAAATGTCAGACAACTAGTGCCTGACGCTGGTTTTCAACTGAACCTGAAGTGTGGTGAGGTGACGGATGTAAATCAGTTTTGCACTGCAATGTGTGTATATATGTATACTTATGTAAATAAAATAAATGATTGTAAGAGAATAATAACCGGCCAGCGCCAGCGGTAGGAGCAACTCGAAATTTCTTAATGGATGGAGAGGATGGTCGTTTCCAAGACATGCTTAACTCTTAGTTTCAGGATCGAAATGGTGGACCCACGTTTCATCTATGGTGACAAAACGACGGCAAAAAAAATCCGAATCACGCTGGAACATTTCGAGATTACGGTTAGAAATTTCCAAACGTCGCTTTTTTATTTTCGTCGGTTAATATTCGTGGCACCCATCTTGCAGCACTTTTTTGAACCCCAGTGAATCAATTAAAATGGATTGAATGCTACCAAATGATATCTTTAGGATCTCAGCTATATGTTTTATAGTTATTCTTCTGTCTTCCAAAACCAGATTCTCAACCTTTTTGACATTTTCTTTCGTAACGGTGGTTGAAGGCCGCCCAGAACGCGGGTCATCTTTACAGCTTGATCTACCACTTTTAAATTCAGCCACCCAGTACGCAACCGTAGGATAGGGTACAGCATCATCCCCTAATGTCTGCTGAATGTCCGAAAAAAATTCCTTCGTAGACATTTTTTTCAAATTGAGATGTTTTATCACCGCACGTAACTCACTTTTATCCATAATTTTGGATTTTTAGCAACTCGTTGCACAAAACAATTTATTATGAGCGAACGAACTGACAAAAATAAGTGACAATTTGCATAAATATTTTGTGATTGACACTCTTTAATTTGAATATCGAACTTCTCCCAAAAAAGCTTTATATATATGCAATTCTAACAACTTTTTGATTTAACCTCGTATGAGTTTGAATTTATTTGCTTAATACTATTGCCCGCTTGCTACACAGGTCACAAAATGCGTTAAGAGCTAAACATATATAAAACAGCAATCTCTGATAGGCTGTCTCTGTCATCTCTAAACGATTGACAGAAACGGAGCGATGTTTGAAATATGGGAACATGGGGTAAAATCGGAACGCTATAAGGCAAAATTTTCATAAAACCGAATAGTTTGAATGAATATAATTAAACTTGAATAGGCTATATTTAGTTTGTTTTATTAATTACGTGCACTCGAAATCACTTTTCTCAATTTTTAATAGTAAAAAATAATCATTATATAAAAGTTATGTTTTTACGTTACGGTTTTGCCCCGTGCCATGCCCAAACCGGGTATACCCAAATTTACCCTATCCAGGCTCTCGTTAGGCGGTTGGATCGAGAACGTGATTCAGAAGGCAGTACCTTCTCCTCGATATAGCTTGCATCGTGAGAAGGTTCCTGTCTCTGGAGCCCTAACCGCCAGTAGCTTGGACCCTGCTCCCGATACCGGTGGACCACTTTTGTTTTATTTATTTAATCAATTTTTATAAAAATATTTAAAAATGTATTTAATAATTATGAAAACAAATAAATGAGGCAATGATAATGTACTAAATAGTACCCGATATTGTCCCAAACGCACTTTAGAGAGACAAAGACAAAAATAAGCTAAAACCATGGCATATTCAAAATTTAACTTTTGTACATTGACACTTTAATGCATGCTTAATCTTTACTGGAAAACAATTTTCACATACCTTGATGTATAACTATAACGAAAGACTTGTTTAATCCTAGGAATATACTATCAATTCACCATGAAAACCTTTTCCTTGTTTATTTTCGCCGACTGTGCACCAACGCCATTCAAACTAATCAGAATGGCCAGCTGTACCGGGCAATCGCGCGCTTAATTTTGAAACATCTAAGAGACTAAACTGCATTGTCCGGGTTTTACCCCCATTACCCGTTTTGGACTAAACTTTTGGATTAATAAAATTTGGACCACCGTAAACTTTAGTATTAAAAAACCGGCCAGTAGCGTGTAGCCACGCACAATGAAGGGTTCCGTAATTGGGATGAATTTGTCCCAAAAACAAACATAACATTGTAGTTGAAAAACATGTTCTCCCATACGTTCCAACTGTAAATGTTTGTTGGTCGACTATTTTTTTTTTATTGCGTTGACTTAGAAGCTTGTGTTTTTTGTTGGAGATCCAAGGTACCGTAGACCTACGTATTTCAAATTTATGTCAACTTAATTACTTCACACGTTCCTGAGAAAAAGGGTCTTGACAGACAGATAGATGGACAACGAAGTGATCCTATAAGAGTACCGTTTTTTCTTTTTAAGGAACGGAACCCTAAAAACGGTTAAAAAGAACTTTTAAATTACTACTTTAAAAAAGCCTTATTCCACACAATCTTCGAAAGAAAGACTTAGAAAGAAAATACGTTTATTTGCGGTAACTTAATAACTTCCACAACAACGGTGCCCTCTAACACACGTCACGTGGACTGTGGCGAGCTTGACTGCGGTTAACCTCCAAACTGCTATTGATGCTTTGTGCTGTCATCCACAGAGCTCCCGAGAGTTCCAGAACTTTGTCATACGAATTATGTTGTTGTAGATATAATGGTGAATGGTGGATGTAATGGACTGACGTTAGCGGTGGACGCGTACCATGATTTAGGTTTTTTTGTAAGTATCTAAGTAAGGATTAGTTTAATGAGTCGACAGAAATGTAAATCATAGCCTAACGTCCATCCATCACCTACTGACACAGTTGAAAACTCTACATTGTAGTTCAAATAATGTTTTTTCATAATGAAGCTGTAAGTGAGCGTTATTAATAAATTGGTTAAATGTATTACATTTTACTCATGTTTTTTTTCCAATTATTTCGATAAGATATTTTCTATTTGATGATGTGAGAAAATGCAGACATTTCGATATAGGGTTATTAGAATAATCACTAGATTATCCTGGAACTCCCCTGATTACATAACGTGAAAAATGTGTGTACTGATCACATCTGCTTACCTCATCATCCGGAAATATAGGCGTGAAGATACCTATGTATTATTCAAGTATCAAACAGTCATACTGAATCTGTTTAACACGTTCGAATCTGTTGCTACATCACTCGTCGTGTCTATGATTAATGCAGTGCAATTATCTCGATGTCCAATTGGTCGACTCTCTGAAACACAAAGTTTCCATCGGCATTTGACTGTTAAATTGAATAGTCTAGACTCTAGACTGTTCAATGTCTCTAGACTCTAGAGCATAGGTTCCCAACCTTTTATGGACTACCAAACCCTTTACAAGAAAAAAAAATCCAACGCTCCCCTTTACATAATAGTTAATTATACCATTTTTATATATGTGACTATTAACTATTAATTATCACAAAAAATCATTCTCTCTCTCTCTACCTACCGCAGGCACATGAAAAGCTCCAGCGCCCACTAGGGGGCGGTACCACCCCGGTTGGGAACCTATGGTCTACTAGAGTAAGCATTTACAAATTAAATATTTTTCGAGCAGTATTTGTTATTTGGAGAGACGACCTGGATAGGTTTTGTCAAAACCGGAAGGAGGACACGAGGGCAAGTCAGACAGAACAGGTAAGCAAAAAAAATATATTAAGTCGGGGATTTTTTTATAAATTTTAATTAATGACAATATCACACGGTTCAAACAAATTGGTTCACTTTGATTGCAAGTCACGGAAACAAAACAGCACGATCGACATTAAATGTTTGTCACACTATGTACATACGTGCAATTTATTTCCTCCCAGGGTTCTATTTTTTCCACACAAATTGCTCCAAATATCCCATCTGACATTGACAGAATTGTCGACATCGGCACAGTTGCTATAAGGAAAATAGAATAAAATAGACATTAAATTATTCATTTTTATATGTACACGGTAGGTTGCTTCACCCATAGGCTAAAATAAACGATGTAATTCCAGCCTTACCTAAAAAAAAACATGTAAGTAATCAATTGAGTACTTTCCCTGCTGTGACGTCATTGACACGTCCGTGATTGATTCACAGCCGCACAGCTGACTCAATGCCAATCTTACGATACCTACTCTTTACGCGAAGGTTGATTTGTTGTGGTCAAAAATAGTAGCGGTACGGGTACTTATGTACTCTTAGCACCTATGTGTTATTAGGTACAGTCGGGTCTATGTAAAGACAGGAAAATGTATTGTCAATCAAATTGACGCCCTGCGACAATTTGCTGTGTTATAGCTATTTCACAAAACTGTCAAAAAATTACAGCTGTGATTTGAATATACAAAGAAAGAAAAAATAAAGAACATACATTTATTTGCAGTAAACATGACGGAGAGAAAAACACACAAATACAAAAAAGAACGAGTTTGGGAAAATATGCGTTACAACCACGCAAAATGGCAATCGCTCAGCATAATGCTACGACCATATGCGAGACAGAAGAGCCCCAGCGCTGGTTTTCAGCAAAAGCCGGCAGACAGAGACCAGAGCGTTTTTTTATAGGGAAAAATTTGGGTAGTTTGCTTTGCAACTCATTTTCCTGACTTTAAATTACGTACTATGTGTAGTGAAAATTCTATGTATGGTCACAAACAAAGGTCCGGCATTCTATGTGTAAGCAGAAATCTGAAGAAAGCCATGTGGCTTTTCGCTAAAAGGCTAGGTTGATGATATCATCTACCTAGCCTCTTCCCAACTATATTGGGTTCGGCTCTTAGTCTCACCGGATGCAGCTGAATACTGAATTTTATCTGAAGCGACTGCCTATCTGACCTCCACAATCCAGTTACTGGGTGATACGGCTTTCGGGATTCTGACGACCCGTAACGACTGCCGAAGATCCACGAATGATAGCCGGGACCAACGGCTTAACATGCTTTCCGAGTCACGGAGGGGTCTTAATATGTAAAAATGGTCACCCATCCACGGACCAACCGCGACCAGCATAGCATAACCTGATTGATAGACCCGTGCGGCTATTAAAACTTAGCCACAAAGCATATATTCAGAGAAAATGATAACTTTACCCACAAACCAAAATAATGTGGGTTTCAAACTATGTAGTAGGTATTCCAGTTTACTACTTCGACTAACCATTCTATCAACACCAGAAATAGGGTTGTGATAGAAGTTTTACGTCAATATAAATTTTCATCATTTATTGTTACTGGTCAACGATTATTTAGCTTTTTTTAGGTTTCCGTACGTCCTAATGAAAAAACCGGAATGGAATCACTCGTGTGTCTGTCCGCATGTCACAGCAAATTTGCTCCAAATCTACTAGACTCTGATTAGATCTGATAACTTTTTGACATTGAAACCGTTATGTAAGTCTTGGCAACCTACTTTAAATGAAATGTTCTTGGTGGGTAACATATTCATCGTACAGAACCCGTTCTCTCTACGCGAGTTCGACTCGCACTTTTCCGGGTTTTAATATTACATAGCATTCAACTAACCAGCAATCAACGCCAACAATAAATGCAGACTTTCTAGTCAGTCAGGTGTAGAGTAATTAAATTGTCTTTGGATTGGGTTTCTACCCAAAGACAATTTAATTACTCTACACCTGACAAATTTGGAAGCTAATTACTTAGCAGAACATGTCTGTATTGTCTTTGTTTCATTAAGTTATCGTACCTATGAAGTTCACTTCGACATGGCATATTTGTTGACATCACTCTTCTCACAATGTGGTTTGATGCACTTTACATAGCATATGATTGTTTTCTTCTGTAGGTACATTAACACCGCGAGATAGTAAACGCCCCCAGACGTAATAACAATAAAACTTCTTTCGTGTCTTGTTCAGTGTCTTTCAACTGATTACTATGTTAAGTTGACAAAAAACAATAAAACTTCTTTTGTGTCTTGTTCAGTGTCCTTCAACTGATTACTATGTTAGGTTGACAAAAAACAATAAAACTTCTTTTGTATCTTGTTCAGTGTCCTTCAACTGATTACTATGTTAGGTTGACAAAAATAATTTAAGGCAGGTCTGTAAAATGGTGATGTCATGACTTAAAGGCGTTCATGAGAGATTGGGCAAGATTGGCAACACAAAGAGAAGTTAGGAAGGAGTTTTTTGCCCAGTAGGAAATGTTGTAAAAACAAGACAAAATTATAATATTTTTAGATTTCTTCCAGTTTTTGTTGTTCTATAAAACTAAGTTTATGGTCAGTATGTTTTTAATCGATAAATTCGAAATCGATCGATAAATTAAATTGGGATAGAGCCGGTATATGTATAAAAGGAAAGCGTATTAGTCACCTAAGGTTACCTTTGCTGACGACATTGTCCTCCTGTCAGAAAACAGCGTAGAACTGGAGTCAATGTTACACACGTTACAACAAGCAAGCAGAGAGGCAGGATTAGAAATTAACCTGAGCAAAACAAAACTCATGACAAATGCCGCACAAAACCCTATATGTCTTGACAACACGCCAGTAGAGTACGTTCAGAGATTTATCTACCTAGGAAAACAAATTTTCCAACAAAAACTTTTTTACAAAAAAGTTTTTATTTTTCACTTTTTAGTGGGTTAGATACTAATTTATCTAAGTTACAATAGCCTAATGTCAACTGCTCATCACCTTTTACAAAATATTTCTTTTCCCGATGCAAGGAATTGCGGAGTTTATTGTTGAGGAGTTTTCTTGGTAAAAACCAAAAGAACTGGAGCTGATGGTGAAGCCACAATCAGCTCCATTTCACCATATGCAATGTGAAAAGCATAAATTGCATAGCAACCAACGAAAGAGCATTGCTAGGGATGACGCGATTACGCAACTTAAATTCAGTCTCAAATTGACGCATCAGCATGACTAGTAGGTAGTGGTTGTCCTATGTAAAACTTCAATCTTAATTAGTTATTATTTTTGTACGAACTGAATATTTTGGCATATTGAACCGTATGAAGTAAGCCCAACAAAAGGTAACTGCTGTAAATCGTTGAGGGATTCCCTTGACTGTCTATGGTCTCCATCATCAGACCTGTAATGGCACTTATAACCCATATGGGTGCAAAGTTCTCATCAATATAAATTAATCAAGCCCAAACACAAGGTAACTGCTGTAAATCGTTGAGGAATTCACTCGACTGTCTTTCGGCTCCATCATCAGATTGACTCCAGATCTTCATTAAATTATAGTGCTTTAAAATACTTAATGAAAAAAATTACAAACGCACTAGTCACCCGTACGATTTTCAAAGGTTCCCCTCGATTTCTCTGGTATGCCATCATCAGATCCTGGTTTCCTTATCATGGAACCACCCTTGGGAAATCTCCTTTCCAACAAAATAAGAGTCATACAAATCGGTTCACCCAGAAAAAGTTCTGAGCACACATTAAAAAAAGACATACAGTCGAATTGAGAACCTCCTCCTTTTTTTTTGAAGTCGGTTAAAAACTAAACAACGATGCAGAAGTGAATAGAAAAATTACAACGACGTGGAAAAAGTTTTGGAGTTTTGAAATTCTAAAAAGTCAGATTCCGATAAAAATCAAGAACAAAGTCATGGACTCGTGTCTTCTACCTTCGTTAACATACGCCTGTCAAACGTGGAAAATCACCAAAAGTGTTAAAAATAAAATCACGTCCTGCTAGCGAAGCATGGAGAGAAGTGTCGCAAAAATCAGAAAGTGTCAAAAAATTCGTCACAAAAAAAATCAAAAGACAGGAGTAAAAGATGCCCCACGCTCTAAAGTTAAAATGGAGATGGGCAGGACACGAAGCGAGAATGAGTGACGATCGATGGACAACTCGCATGACGTCATGGCCAGGTTCTACAGGCACTCGGAATAGAGGAAGTAACTCGATGGGTAGACGACATCACACGAGTCGCAGGCAAAAACTGGCTGATAGAAGCCAAAGACCGAGATCACTGGTGCTCTCTAGAGGAGGCCTTCACCCTCACTACCTGAGGGGTCCATGCATGCTATTTCCTATTTTATTTTAGATTAATTATAATTCAACAAGTTTATAAATACAGGGTGGCCCAGACAGAAATGCACTTTTGAAAATTCTAGGAAAAAAACTGTATAATTTTGTAGAACTTTATTTAATACAATTTAAAGTTTCTTTTTTTTTTATTTTACTTTAAAAAAATTACGTCGTCCAAGTGATATCCTTGACGGTAACAGCATTCTTCCAATCTGGCATCAAAATCTTGGAAAACTTTCGTTAGAGTCATCCTCGAAATGGATTCCATTTATTGCCGAATGTTCAGCTTCAGTTGCTGCAGAGTTGTCGGATTATTAAAGTATACTCTGCTCTTAAGGTAACCCCACAAGAAGTCTGCTGGAGTGAGATCGGGGCTTTGGTGGCCAGGAGATGTTACCCCTGCGTGAAATTAACTTTTGTGGGAACATGTCTCTTACCACCTCGATGCTCTCATTTGATGTGTGACACATAGCCCCATTTTGCTGGAACCAACTGCTCCTGATAAAGCCTCGCGATTCTTGTAGCTTTGGAATCGAAAAAATTGTCAACATGGTAGTATAGCTCTCCTACTTAAGGGACAGCCGCTTGACTATGATTGTTCTTAAAAAAAAAATGGTCCGATGATTCCCCATTTCGCAATTGCGGCCCAAACTGTAACTTTCGGTGAGTTTAGTGGCTTCTGATGTTTCAACCGCGGATTTTCTGCTGCCCAATACCTACAGTTCTGTTTATTTACATATCGGGTTCAGGTAAAAATGGGCTTCATCCGAGAACAGGATGTTATTGAAATTATTGAACTTATCGCGCATTTCATTTGCAAATTTCAATCTTGATTCGAAGTCTGCTGCCTTTAGTTCCTGTACTAACTGCATCTTATAAGGATGTAATCTCAAATGAAGCCATCACATTCGCTGCAATGTCTGTATGCTGCAACGACGATAAACGTTTGCGCTCCGACATTCGTGGATTCGCGCGTACAGATTCTCGAACATGATGAATGTTTTCGTCGGTCCGTGATACTCTTTGGCGACCGCGAGGCCGCATTTTTTGCGACGATCCTGTCCTTTCGAATCTTTCAATCCATTGCTTAATTAAATTAGTGCTTGGACACTCACTAATGCCCCGCAATTCGAATTCAGCACGGTAAAGCCGTCGAACAGTCACATATGATCGAGCATTCTCATAAAATGCGTGGACACAAAACGCACGCTGCTCTCCTGTGTAACGATTCATGGTGACAAAAATTACAAAGCCCGCGCTACGCACTGCTACCGCTCTCGCGCCACGCCATTTTTAACCGACTTCACAAAAAGGAGGAGGTTCTCAATTCGTCTGTATGTTTTTTTTTTTTTTTTTTTTTTTTTTTTTTTTTTTTTTTTTTTTTTATGTGTGCTCATAACTTTTTTTTGGGTGAACCGATTTCGATGATTCTTTTTTTATTTGATAGCTGGTGCTTTACATCTGGTCCCATTTAAATTTGATCAAGGTCTGACCAGTAGTTTTTGAGTTATCCTTACTACTGCAGATTTTTTCCACTTAGTTTATATGGATGATGTGTTAATAATTTCCTGTCACTGTTATTTACACACCAAGTAGTGGTATACGAATTTGTGTGGGGTAGGTACCGCAACTAAAAAGTGAAAAATAAAAACTTTTTTTACAAAAAAACAACCGACTTCCAAAAAAACACTAAAAGACGTGAAAAATAACTTTAATTTCGGAAGTCGGTGGCCAAACACGAAAATACAAAACCAAAGGCACCGACTTCCGAAATTAAAGTTATTTTTCACGTCTTTTAGTGTTTTTTTTGGAAGTCGGTTGTTTTTTTGGAAAAAAGTTTTTATCGTTTAGAAATGCGCGCGAAATCAAAAGTTAATTTCTCTCTGGGCCACCCTGTATTACAATAACTCAAATTTAATTTATACCTACATTATAATTACTATAAATATTGTTATTATATTTTAAGTTTTTAACTATTATAGGAAAACTAAATACAAACTAAATAGATACATATTATGAAAAAAAAAAGTACTTAACAAGTCTTATGAAATCAATTATGTTAAAAACAAAATGTTAAACAAATATTTTCATGCATGAAATAAGAGGCTTTTTTTTATTTTTTATTATGTTTTTAATTATTACAATTTAATCTCCTACCGATTTTTCTAAAACAACTTTTACTTTCCCTTTGATTTCATACAATCTTTCACGTTCCAATCACTCAAAACAACAATATTACCAAGTAATAGGGTTCAAAGACCCAAACATTAACCAGCTTTTTCCTATAGCACTTTGTGTAATTAATTTGAAACGCTTACAAAGAATAAATAATCGAATCAACCAGTAATTTATTTATTCACGAAGTAGAATCAGCATTATTGGCTGTTTTCATTTAATTAACAGTTAAAGGAAACCACGGAGTTTATTTTAAAGTTTACGTTATTTACATTCAACAGAAAAATACGAGTTTTACGTTACAAAAAGTGGTACCTACTACAAAGTGTAATCAGGATACATTTCATAGAATATCAAATATTTTCTGTTACATTGATTCTGTATTGTAAATAAATTGGTTATTACAGTACAAATTATAATAATTTAATTGTTTTACATAACATAATATCACGCTTGTGTTCTACGAATCGAGGGGTAAGCACAAAATAATATCCAAATTTCGCCAGGTATGTTTAAATGTAATAGGGAGCAAGGTAGATTATTTTTTCAGCTGTTGTATCGACATACATAACATTAGATGACGCCTAGTTCCCCAAAGGGTTAGGCTGATGTGTACCTATAGTACACCTACATTTCGCCAGTTATGATTAAGTCCCATTTTATAGGGAGCGAACCTATTGCCTTCAACCGGGCACAAATCCAGACTCCGGACGGTTCTGAGAAAACTCCTTACGTAAACACCCAAGAACTAACTATTGGCATTTTTTTTTCTGTGAATTTTATATATATCCGCCAAAAACCGATCACTACCAAAAAAGGAGCATTTGAAAGACAATTTTTACCAGCATTACCAATGCACGGTGCATTACAATTGATTCGTAACCATTCGTAGCGGTTTGCTACGAGAGCGTAGCGTACGTAGCAGCCATTGCAGTGATGTCATTACACCCAGGCCACGTAGTTACGCCGCACTCATTTATCTTCAGAACTTGAATTCTTTGAAAATTAGTGATAAAGTATACTTCTTTAAAATAACACGATAGAATAAGATCTTCTTTCTTGATTTTAATTGTATCATGGTTATTTTCTTGCTTCTAGCTTTGAGATTTAATTACATTACCCCTCAAAATGGAAAGTTAATTCAGTAAATTAACTCAAGCCACTGCCAAAGATAGGCAAATTTTCTAGTTACGATGTTATAATCGCAGTAATAACAGCTACGTTATGTTCCTTGCCATGAATTCGTAATTAAGTATGTTTGAATAGAGATAGTTAGAAAAACAAAACACAACAAACAAGTTTGTGCAGTGTGTTGTTTATTATCTACAATGAATTAAAACGTAAATTAACTATACTGATAAAAAAGGAGTCGTAGTTGTTTTTTTCCTTGGTTCAGAATATGTGTATATCTCCTTAGATATATCCTTAAATTCCGTAGGTATAGCGGACGCTGGACATCAAAATATAAAATTTCAGTCTCTATTCGTTCACCGCAATCTGTGGGGTACTTGCGTAATATTCTAACAGTAGGAACAGTGTTCATTTTGACAGTTTAACAACATTCATTGCGTTATTTACGTTACTGAGCAGATTTTTTTTTCCAACATATGAAACAATGGATTAGCCATAGGCTTCTGCGCTGTTTCTCATTTATTAATCCGAAAATAAATTAAGCTTTGAAGCAGACTTCGCCACACGTTAATGTAATACATAATAGTATCTAGAGCTATAAGTTTTGGATCAATTTAATACGAGATCAGCCGTAACATTTGTATGTGGGTTAAACAAATAGCTGAAGACAAACTTATATGGGTGACGAGTATTGTAACCGTCGAGAACTTCGATTAGTAAACTTCCTTGTTCCATTAAATTTATATTAGGAATGTATGGGTTTTTATATGTACCTATATTTATGTATATATATTTAGAAGCCATTTGCCCGATAGGATTACTCATCGTCAAACTTCTGTGCGAATTTTCAAGCCCTATTTAGCCCTTTAGAGGATGATTTTTCAGAAATATTTTCGTAATGCTCACTTTCGTTATACAGGGTCAAATTAAATTAGCTAGGGAAACTCTGCAGATGTGATGGGTTTCGATATCGATTCATAATAGTATTTAATTTGTAATTCTTTCTCTTTCTCTCTAATTTAAAAATAAGTGCTATGTTCATTTTGAAGTCATTTAATTTTAATAACTATTTATGTCTTTATTTTATTGGTAAATTAATTTAAGTAAGTAGTTTTTTCTTAATATTGGTAATAGTAAAATTTTGGTATTTTCTATTTTTTTAATTTTATTATTTTGCTGTGTCCTTACGGGTCCATATTTTTGTAGCTAGCTTTAAGCCTATTGTAACATCTCATTTACAATAAGGAATGCAATAAATGAACATGGATATGAAATGAAATACTCAACAAAAAATAAAGCTTAAATTGATGCGAAATAAGAAAACGCATTTTTTTATATTTACGCTTACCGAACGGGTTGTAGAACAGTCATAAATATCTTACAGTAACACAACTTTGAAAAGTCTTTTCTCGTGAAATAAAAATTGCAACTTTGAAAAAATACCTATTTCATAATAATAGATTTCGATACTACTATTTTAATTTACCATCTAATATCTATTAATATTTTAAGAGATAATTACTTTTGAATCTTGCGTAAGTGTAAGGTATTTATGCTTGTACATTGTAATTATTATTAGTGTACGTACAATACGTAGATAATTATATTTTTATCTAACAGAAAGAATCTTATCAATAAAAAAATAGGAGTGCATTATATTATTAGCTAACGATGTCAAAAGAGTTGCATTTGGATCGTTCCCCACCATCGCTAGTCGAATCACGTAAAAACTACTCAACTTCAGACGTTCTCCCGATGATATAGCGCTGGAATTTTGAAATGAACCCGGCTATATCAGAGTTATGAACATAATTGTGATACTGTATTCAACTGCATTTAATATAGGAAAAGGTTACAGGTCGAATGTAGTTGAGTTCATCTCGTTATATCTATATTTTCTTCTCTAGGTACATTATTATAAATTAAAGTCGCTTTTCCTGTCAGCCTGATTGACCAGGTTGTTCTACTAAACTACGCAATAGGTTTTTATGCGGTTTTCATCATCATTTAGTGAATTTATTTCTGGAACAAAAAAAAAGAAGTTTTTGTATTACCTTCAGTTGTACAAAAACACTTAACTAAAACATTATGCAGCGTTACAACGAAGGGAAAGAGTGTTTTCGATGAACTCTGGCACCCAAAGTAAGATTTATCTTGTGTTTAGGGTGCCAGCGTCCTCGCCTATAGATTGAACATATATCAGTAGTTGTAGGACGAGCACAGAATATTATTATTAAGATAACTACTTACTAATAAATGTATATAATTATGATGTCTATGTGAATCTATAACTGATACAAAAAATCAAAATTCATGTGCTGATAATCTGATACCCATAACTGAAAGTGGATCACAGGTAGTAGATGAGGTAAATCACTACTTTGCAAACATAGGTCAACAGCTTGCAAATGACATTATAATGCAAACTACGACACCATATAATTTTAGTGTGCCATCCACTCTCAACTCTATCGTTCTACTCCCCCCTGATGAGGCCGAAGTCGAATCACTAATAATGAACTTAAAGAATGATTGTGCCATTGGATGGGACTCTATTCCAGCTAAGTTCCTCAAATTAGCGAAGCATGCTTTAATCCCCCAATTAACGAAGCTTATCGAGATATGTTTCAATCAAGGTGTATTCCCTAAAGTTTTTAAAAAGTCCATTATTACTCCTGTCCACAAGAGTGGGGCGAAAGACAATGTTCGAAACTATCGGCCCATTTCTGTTTTAACAAGTATGTCGAAAATTCTGGAAAAGGCGCTCAACAGTAGACTCATCAATTTCCTAGAACGCAACAAAATACTATCAGACGCCCAATATGGCTTTAGATCAGGAAAGAGCACTGAAGACTCGATTAGCCAACTGATAGACCATGTCACGCGTAAACTTGATTCGAAACAAAAATGTGTAGGAGTTTTTCTCGACTTAGCCAAGGCTTTCGATACCGTTTCAATTCCCGCTCTTGTGGATAAATTGGATAGGGTTGGTATTCGTGGAAATGTCTTAAATATATTCAAAGACTTTCTCTATGACCGCACACAGAAAGTTAAAATAAAAGACTACACTAGCTCTGATGCTAGGGTAACCTACGGCGTCCCACAAGGCAGTATACTCGGGCCCAGTCTTTCCTCGTTTATATAAATGACTTGTGCGAGTTATATGTTGAGAATGGTAAAGTCTTCACCTATGCTGATGACACAGCATTGATATTTCATGGGGACACTTGGGACGAGGTTCGACAGCTCGCCGAATCAGGCTTACACAAAGTCGGACACTGGCTTAGAGCTAACATTTTAACTCTAAACATCTCAAAAACGACATATGTACAATTCCACTTTTCTAAAATCCAACCACCAGACACAAACATTAAGTTACATACATGCAACTTACCTCACATAAACAGAGACTGCTCATGTCTGTCTTTATACAGAGTTACACAGGTCAAACATCTAGGCGTACTGGTGGATGAAAAACTTAGCTGGAGGCGACATATTGATCTCACTTCTACTCGAATCCGGAAACTAATTTGGGCTTTCAAAAAGCTGAGACATGTGGCAGACTTTGAATTGTTACGCAGGGTATACTATGCACTGGCGGTATCAGTCATGAGCTACTGTATCGTGGTTTGGGGTGGTGCATGTAAGACCTTCATGTTACACCTAGAAAGAACTCAAAGGTCCTTGCTAAAAGTTATGACATTTAAACCCTACTTCTTTCCTACTGTGACATTATATGAGTTGTGCGAAGTACTCACTATGAGGCAAACTTATATTCTGCAGGTTGTTGTCAAACAACACAGTAACACACCATATAGTGACAAACACAAAAATAAACGAACCATACCTGACGTCTGTTTGCCTGTGCGATGCCACACAGCATCTGCTAGACGACAGCGTGCCCACCAGGCCACCTACTTATATAATAAGTTAAATACGATGCTAAATATAAATCCACTAACAATCCATGAAACAAGACAAACATTGAAAACTTGGTTGCTTTCACATGATTATGAAAAAACCGAACATCTACTGCAGCGGATGTAAAGCATTTATGGTATATCCACACTCTAAATCACTTACACAGCCATAACCTCTCACACATACACACCCTCTTACACAAGCACACTCTCACCCTAGACACCCCTTCACACTACTCTCACACGCACACTCTCACCCTTACACAACCCTTCACACCACTCACACTCACAGTTATAGCCTCATTTTTATTGTTTTTCGAATTCATACTCTGATACAGCATAATTTTGACTCTATTTTTATTTTTATTTTGTCAAATGTAATTTTAATTATTATTGTTGTTTTTTGTTTTGTTTTTGTTTTTATCAAATTTATTTCAATCATAATTTAATTTGAACATGTAAATAATTATCAATTTTAATGTCAATCATTCATAACTTAAATTAATGTGTCAATTTGTTATTAATGTTGCAAAAGTCTGGTTGTTCCTATTAATTAATTAATGTATACTGTATTTTAAATTTTATTTAAATGTCAAATGTAATTTTAAACTATTTTTATTTTATATTAAATTATTTCAATCATAATATAATTTGAATGTGTAAATAGCTGTCAATTTTAATATTAATCATTCAAAACTTAAATTGATGTGTCAATTTATTTATTATTATTATTATTTATTTATTTGTCAGAAAACAATGATCCATAATGGTTAGCAACAATTGAAACTTATAAACTATGTTAGTAGGCAAAAATCACAAAATAAATACTACAAAATTAAATAGGCATTTGAAAATTTAAATTGGATTCACGATTTAAAATAAAATTATAACATTAGTCTTTACGTGAACCATACAGCAGTGGTTCACGTACTGACAGTCAAAACGTTCAGAAAACACGCTCAGGATACTGTTGCGGCTGCCCCGCATCCTACGCACCAGGGATGTGCACCGTTTGCGCATGATTGTGTGGAAACAATCCACACGAGCTTCGGCAAACATCCCCGACGCGCTACAGAAGCGAGGCAGCCTCAAGAGCACCCTGAACGCATTGTTATACTGGACACGTAGGGCTCCGTACTGTTTCTGCGTGTAATCCAACCACAGACTGCCAGTATAAAAGGACGTACAGAATGCCCTAAACAGGGCTATTTTGACGTCCCTCGAGCACCGAGCAAATCTGCGGGCGATCATATTTGCACGAACAGACAGCGCCCTACGTTCCCTTTCGATGTCTGCATCATCTTTCAGGTCAGAGGTTAATAAATGTCCAAGATATTTAAACATGTCAACTCTTTTAAGTGGGCATCCGTTGAGCTTAATTGCTGGTAAGTAATTTGGACTCCCCCTGGCCTGAAAGACCATGCATTCACTCTTGCTCGTATTATACAGCAAACCATGTTCTTTTGCATATTCTTCACAAATGCTAATCAGTTTTGCCACTCCACAGACAGAGGCGCTCAGCAGCACCATATCGTCTGCGTAGCTGATATTGTTAAGGCACACACCTCCAATATGGCAACCGACATGCATGCTGCTGAGCCTCTCTATCAGTGCATTAATATATAAATTGAAGAGCTTCGGTGAGGTTAGCCCCCCTTGCCTCACACCGCACTCCAATCTATACGGGGTTGAGTAAGCCCCCGACCATCGAACAACATTGACCTGATTGCTGTACCAGTATTGGAACACACGAATCAGTTCGTCTGGCACTGCCGCTTGCTGCAGTTTTTGCCACAGCAGGTCATAACAAACCAAGTCAAATGCCTTCGACAAGTCGAGGAAGCAAGCAAACACCGGTGTACTTCTATCAGTGTAGTACCTGACAGTCTGCTTTAAACACAATATGGCTGCTTCTGTAGAGAGACCGGCTTTAAAACCAAACTGGTTATCATGCAAAGTTAGATATTTATCCAGCTGTGTGTTAAGCAAACTGTCAAGCACTTTTGATATTACAGTGGCCAATGAAATGGGCCTATAGTTGGCCTTATCGCTGACATCGCCGGTTTTATTTTTAATAATTGGCACCACTACAGTTCCCATCATCCGCTCAGGCAGGTAAGAATGTCCCATACAGAAGGAGTAAAACATCGATAAGACCCTGGGCAGATGATGACCAGCATGTTTAAGATGTTCAATACTTAAATCATCGTGGCCAGGAGACTTACCCCTCGACATAGACATAATTACATGTCTTACTTCTTTTGCCGTAAACCGGACGCTGAACTCCTGACCACTACCACTAGGACTGCTTGTGAACTGTGACGGTCCCAATGGTGACGAGACAGCGAAGTGCTGCCTAAATAGTTCGGCAATTCCAGTGACATCAGCAGCGCCGCTAACACTCACAGGCAGGCCCGGCCTACTATTGAGTTTATCGGTGGACTTCCAAAAACTGCGGAAATCGCCCCTAGAATGGTGCGACGCCAACTTGTCCATTTTAATTTGGTCACTATGGTTCTGGCACCAACGTAAGCGCGACTTAAAAATTGTTCGACTTGTTTGCATTTCAGTCCAAACCCGACCCTCACGTGGTCTGCCATACGACACCCACTGCTCAAACTTTTGCCTGGCCTGCCTGTGAGCATCACTCACATGCTTATTCCACCCCATTACCGGTTTCCTATTTCGCACATAATTTATCTCGTTACTGTCAGAAGTGGCTTGGCTCAAAATATTAACAATGTCATCATACATTTTATCAATAATAATTCTGTGGTCCATTTATTAATGTTGTAAAAGTCTAACTGTTTCTATTAATTATTGCATACAATAAGAATTATGTATTAAATTAAGGAAGAAGAAACTGACTCCTGAAATACAGGTATTATATTCCTAGTCAGGGCTTCAAAATAATTGTAATTTTGTTATTCAAATAAATTATTATTATATTATTATTATTATATTATGTGGCCTATAAAGGTACCTATGTGGGTGGGGGTGTGTGTATGAATTGAGAGCGAGAGATAACGATGTTGAAAAATTTGTCAAAATTGCGTTTATGTAAGTCTGCATGAATATAATTATAAATGTGTGTGTGTGTGTGTGTGTGTGTGTGTGTGTTATGGCTTGATTAACTACATTAGGTTTTTAAGCGATATTGACACGTAGTAAAACTTATTTGTGTACTGAAAGTTTATCTGTGTAATACATTGAAATTAAACTTTGCGAGGCAGAGGCGGGTTGAAAGGAGGCCAAACTAAAGTGCATAAAGAGGCAACATTATATGTGGTACTACAAGTGTACAATGTTAATCTCGAGGACGAGGCTAGAGTATAATTGCCGTCATTGTAAGGCGCTGTTTTGGCTCGCCACTCATTTCTTTGGAAAGCCCGAACAAATGATCGTGACGTATTCGTGGGACGAAGCTTTCTATTAGCCGGGTAGGTCTGGTGAGCCCTGGGCCTGAACCATGATGCTACCTTGCTAACTGGCTTAAACTTTTACCACGACAAAATCTATTTTTATGCATTTTGTACTGAAACGAGGAAAGAAGAACACATTATTCGGGTAAAATACCTACTATGCGATTGTTTTGAACAAAAGTTTAGGGCAAGAATTGAGTACGTTTGAGTGAGTGAGAGATGTGTGCGAGTACGAGTGAGGGAGTTAGAGAAGTGTGTGTGAGTAAGAATGAGTGAGTTAGAGATGTGTAAGTACGAATGAGCGAGCTAGAGAAGTATGAGTGAGTTAGGGATGTGTGTGTTAATACGCTTGAGTGGGTGAGAGATGTTTGTGTGAGTAGGAATGAGTGAGTTACAGATGTGTGTCTGAGTACGCATTAGGGCGAGAAGTATTAAAGACTTTTTAAATTTAAAATAGGTGAATCCCGCAATTTTCCAGCTTTTAAAATGAACCTAACCCTATACCTATACTTGAACGTAGGCACCAACTTCACCTTACACATATATTTTATTTTATAGTTCAAATATATCTTAGTCTACATCTCTGTAGTGGGTGTGATAACTTGTCATAAATATTGGTACATATTTGCGAGGCATTTTCAATAACCGTCTCATATAGCATCAATATGGCGCCCCTGAAAATATGAAATATAATATTTTCTTTACTTGTTTCTCGTATACAGAGGGTGGATGTATAGTTTACGAGTAAAGTTGTGTGCCGAAATATAAAATACTTGTTTAGAGTTTGCGGAAACAGAAAAATGGGAATGTAGGTTTTTTGTGGTTCCGTTATGTTTTTTCCTGAAATATGGATACCGTAGGCACCTAGTTAATAATAATAAAAAACTACAAAGCACGCTTCTATCACGCACTAAAAATTATAAAATAATTAAATTGACTTGTATTAGTAACGATATAAGTCACTTGCTTGTCACTTCTTTTATATCCAATGTTTAGTTCAAAAAGCGTGGAGCGCTTTTTGAATTAATCATTGGACTCTTTACCCAAGTCCAATCTATTGGACTCGTCAAAACGAATCATATGATCCCAAACTTGAGGGTTTTACTAGTAGCCAATAAAGAATTCCACTATCCACCTCCTGGCTCCATCATCAGACCCTCGGCACCAAGTGCAATATATTGGATTCATCAAAACGAATCATATGACCCCAAACTCGAGGGGTTTACTAATAGCCACTGACGAGTTCCACTTTCCAACTCCTGGCTCCATCATCAGAACAGCTCCAAAATACCAAATGATTATATTGTCATCGGTCCTTGATACGTGTGCAAATTATCAAGTTAATGAGACGTCTTGAAGTTGGTGAAAATTACGTTGAAAGATTCTGTTACCGAGATAGATTTAGGTCGAGCTAATAATAGCGTGTTAAAAAAGTACATAGCCACAAAACGTAATAATACCTATGCTTTTGTATTAGCAACTCTGCTACTGCATGCGTTTGCGTCGTTTTAATTCAACCTTAACTTCATATGTGAAGCACTTTAAGGTTAATTTTCACGTACACCTTATAATTTTTCCGACTTCTATTGCCAACATTTTAAATGAAAATTATGCATGGTCATACATAAAAAATTAAAAATTAAATATACGTGTCGACATGAGAACCTCCTCCTTTTTTTTTCATCGATTAATATCAGTTCGGAAAGGGGACATGCGCCCATTTTTGCTCCTTAGCCGTTTCTGTAATGTATAAATTCAGTAGATACCTAAATTTCAAAAAAAACCTTTGTAAATACAGACCTTAACTAAACTCTCAAGCCTTTTATCATAAATTCAGATAAAATCACAATTAATCAGCGTAAAAGAACACAATATTGAGTTTCCTCAGAAAAGGGTTGAGAAGAAGATACTTTTGTGTATTCCCCAGTGTTTCTCGAGGAGTCAAGACATTCGATTTAACTTGTACAATCAGCTGAGTGGCGTCGTTGACATTTGTGTAGGACTTGATAAGGCGGATTACACGCTTATGTCTTATCAAATTGTTGCTGCTTTATGGGAAAGTTGATTGTGCAGTAGTCATTTGCATTTGTTTTTCAGATATCTTAGGTTATGGTGCGAAGCATGTGCAAGTGAATACCGTACACTTTTGACTCATCGCCACCATTTTTATTTTTAGAGTTTCTGTAATCAACTTCTCCCGCTCTGGGTGGAGCGGGAGAGTGTGTCAAAGTTGTACTGAGTAAAACCCACCCGTGTTCCTTCAGTTGCATGTGTACCAGGGCCACGGTAACCCTTTCGGACGACTGTGACCCTGGCCAGCATCGGCCCTAACGGACCCCGTCAATGTGTGCTTACGTCTCTTTGAGGCGCGCGGTTAACAAACGCGCCGTCGCGACCCGGGCCTGGTCCTTACCGGACGGCGAGCTAACTCATCATTACCATGGGGGTTATAGTTCGTAGGAGTCCGACTTAACCATACATGTTTCCCTTAAAACAAAAATTTTAGGAGTAGTTTTTTTGTACTTTAGTTTAAAGGAAATGTAAGAACACTATTTGGTTAATAAACTGTTTATTTATTTTCGAAGAGCGGTGGCCGCACTTGACGGCTATCATGAAACAAAGACAAAGATTTAAATCGTTAGATTCGCCTTACCTCGTCAAAAGATAGAATGAATGAATGAATGCATTTATTTGTCAGAATATTGTATAAAGTTGTTATGTTCATTATGTATTTCGATCATAAAATTCTGCCGTTTCCGGCGTACAAATATGGTTTGTAAAATTATGGGTCGTTTCTGTTTCGTTTTGACACCTCTGACACACAATAACGCAGTGACTGGACTTGATTGTCATGGAAACGCGATTTAATAATGTGTGAGCTCGCTCTTGTCAGTATGGACACTTTTTTGCGTGACTAATTACGGTGAGAGCAAATCTGGAGATTTAAATCTTTGGGCAGCGGGGTTTGACTTAATGTCAAATACTGGTATAAATGACAAACTCAAACTCAAAGCATTTATTTCAAATAAACTAATTACAGGCACTTTTGAATTGTCAATGGGTCGGTCAGTCAGAAAGATGAAGCTAGTTGCCCATTCTAAAGCGTAGTAGGTATCTATGGAGAAGAACGGGCAAGAAACTCTGCGGACACTCTTTTAAATCAAAATATGGTTACAAAATATTGGTTACTTCATTCATGTTGAAATTATGCATTTGAGAACGATGCAGAACGTTAAAAGCTTCCGTAATAAAAAGACAAAAACAATTCAAATATTAAATTAAATTAAAAACTAGCCGTGGTAGCTAAGAGATGACCAGTCCCTACTGACGGCGCCCGTTCACGGACATGACGCATGGATTAGCACCATTCAGCTCAATCATTTTGAGGGGAACTTAATGATCCAACACACCCGCCAGCACCAGCGAGACATTTGAGTGAACATGACATACTCTCAGCCGCCAGGGCACATTCAAGTCAAAGAAAGACGTGCCTAGTAAATGGTAGACTTATAGTAGGTACATAGTGCTCATATATATGCTATACAGATTTTCATGACGGCCGTTATAATTAGACCGCACCGCTTTGCTAGGACTCCAAAGCTTTACGGCACCAGTACAGTAGTTGCCGCCACCAATAGAATCTCATATATTTCCTATCTCTGGGATCTCATAAAATAACCATTAACTATATTAAATATTCCCTTCAACTAATATCAATTTAACTCCGTAAGCCGAAACGTTCAATAAATCTGACTATTACTGGAATGTTTACGTTGAAAGCCTTCAAACTGTGACAGTCTTTATCCGGACTAATAAGCCCCGACCATCAATGGCCCAGAGATTTATGTTCCTCTAAGTTTTCATTAAATCCAATATTAATCTACCCCTGTATAAAGAGGGGCGGACCGGGTTTTGTGTAAAGACTTATTGTTATTAAGAGGTAATTTTATAGGTAGATCGGTGTCTGTACAGCGATCTGGTGTGGGTAATTTCGATATGGTTGGTTTATTTTATGAAAATATTAAAACTCTGGTTTGTTTTATCGGAGATTCCTCTCCTAGTGCAGGGCCACACTCTAATTTTGGTCGGTAGGAGCAGTGTCGAAAAGCCTATTATGCATCATGTTATTTTTCATAATACAAGTGCCTCTTAAATGTTCTGAATTAAACAGAGGGCCGATGTTCTTAAAAAGATGCGTGCGCCATGTATTTCAAAATAATTTGTAAGATAACTTCGACAATTAATCTCCCTACAGGTCGTAGATTTCTTGGCATAAAGGCACTGTGTAAGCTGTGGTGTTGGAGTGGGATATCATGAATACTTGCACATCAATTATTAAAAAGTAAAGAATATAAAGAAAATACGTTTATTTGCGGTAAACATGTCGCAGAGAAAAACACACAAATGCAATAAAGAACGAGTTGGGGGAAAATATGCGTCACATCCACGCAACTATTTTTTTTTTTTTTGAATAAAATAAAATTAAAACTAATTCTGCGTTTTTTCCTTTAACAGCTAAGTGCAGATTAACACAGATTCTTAACCAATTCAGTCTCGTGGGTCTTTTCTAAAGACCTATTAGTAATGGTGAGTATCTATAGAAGCAGAATCTAGTTAGTGCTCTTATAATGAAATAGTCTTGGAGCTGTGATTACATGTATGTCCTTTTACCCACACTAATATAGAATCTAAAAACGGACGTTAAGGTCCAAAATGGATTGTGATTTATAAAATTTAGAATATCAATACTTATACATTATTATATTGCCGACAGAATGTGTGATTACTAAGTGAAAACAGAAATGGGGTCAATGATTTGCACACAGGGATTGGTAATTTGGTGGTTTGATGGTTTGTGATAATCCTCTGCGAGTCCCAATAAATACTTTTTTTTTTTTTAATTTTGATGATAGTGATCACTTTTATTTTTTATTTAATTTTTTCACTTTCTCAGGTAGTTTCAATCATCTGGCAGTTTGAGTGCTTTATGCGGCCTATCCAAATGTCCTTTCTTTGGTATTGTTCGTCGAGTGGTTGAGCTCCTTAAGTTCTGAGTTGAGCTCCACGATTAATGACAAATGTCTGCACTGACTGGACAGGTCCACTCATTCTGTGTGGTTTTTCCCCAAAAGACCATTTCAGACGCAAATCTACATGGTCTTCACATGACTTGACCAAGATTATTTATAGACTTTAAAAGAGACTGTGACCTCTGAGTTTGTTTCGGCCTTTCTTCTCACAGTAGTCAGATAGGAAACGCCGACCTCTTCTAGTTTTAAAAATATGATTGACGTGTATAAGAGTTTGTACAAACCTACTTACAGAAATAAATCATTTATTATTTATCAATTAGTGTAATATTCTGATTGCCTCGTTGGTCTAGAGGTCGCCAACGATACTGCTGAGCATGAGGTCTTGGGTTCGATTTCCAGGGCGGGCAAAGCGTTACTGGGATTTTTTATCCAGAGTTTCTCAGTAGCAGCCTGGAGTCTGATTTGTGCCCAGTTGATGGCAATAGGCTCGCCCCCTATGACCAAAAAATGTGGATACACCCGTGTCCAACCTTTCGAGGAATCAAGGCGTGATGTTATGTTATGTAATATTCTGGAAACTTCGATGGCTAAGTAGTTGGTGGATATACCTACTAGTTCATTCTAATATCCAGTTTTCTCGCGTGTGTATTTGATAATAACTTAATGAATTGGTGAGTAGATATCGTCATTAGGAAGGTGTAGATGTTCGACAAGGGACTTGATGCCAGATCTTTACCGCAGGTAACCGGGTTTGTAATCTACATAACGTACTCATCCAATTAAAAAAATAAGTTCTATAATCACCCGGTTTCTGAAAGACCCAATACTGCTATATATACGACGGCGCGCGATGATTTAGTCGATTTATTGTAACACTTTTTAAAAGTTGTTTTCGATTATTTTTATTCTGTGGTGTAAAATTCATTCTTAAAGTGGTATTTTTAACTTAGAGCGGGTAACACCGAATGGGGTTGTGAGTGTCATGGCGGTGATGGCGAGCACTTTTTGATGCGAACGTCACGCGGTGCATACGCACAAATCCATTGGCTCTAAATGCAAGTTTAATAATGATTGTGATTAAACTTAATCAGTGTTAATCATTGTAATCATTACATTTTATAGTAAAGTCTTGTTGCGATATTTGAGAGTAAATTAAGTGCGTTATTTTGCGAGTATTATTTTCTAAACACCTGCACGTACACGCTTATGATGAAGGACCAACAGATGATGGATCAGCAGCGACACGTGGTGTCTCAGCCGCTCGAACATACCGTCATATAAATATTATATTATAAAAATATTATAAACGTGGTTTCTATGTTTGGATGTTTGTTACCAAATCACGCAAAAACGACTGAACGGAATTGGATTAAATTATGCACAAAGATAGTTTACAATACATAGTATACTTTTTATGTCGGTAGTACGTTCCTGTGGGATAATTTGCAACCTCCATGCGGGCGATGCCGCTGGCAAAACTAGTTTGCTATAAAACTGTTTAAAACTCATGCCAAATAATATCGGTTTATTGGTTCTTGTTATTCAATTTAACCAGTTCTCTGTGGACTTCAGTTGGTCTACCGATTGGCCTTACAAAAATAGGGTTTAACTACCTAGGAGTGATGAGTGAATTAATATGACGATAATGAATACCTTGAATGTATTGTAAAAGTAGTGAATGATACACATTTACATTGAAAGCATGCCGTTGGATATAAATATACGTTAGCATTAAATATGCTGTAAAGTTTTGCCTGTCATATAACTACGAGTATCTTAAAATTAATTACTGACTTTAAGACCAACACTGTACCAATACCTTTTGCAAAAAAAAAGATTTTGATTAAGAGTATTTTTTGTCTGCTTGCATAAATCTGCAAGAAAAACATAAAATAAGCAAGTATATGTAACGACCCACAAAGTATTCAGCCCTCAGAAACAAGTAGAGAGGTAAGTCTAAGTTAAGTTAGCTGGCACGTTCGAGCAAGGAACAAGCGATGACAGTTTGGTCACCCACGAGTCACACGTGAAGTTACCTGTATCGCTTACAACTTGACTATGTGACTTGGTTTTATATTACTTATGTGTTGTAACTAGTTGGAGATGATAGTAGGACAGTAAATTAAACTTCTTATATCTAATGACGTTGCCAGTCTGAACACAAAAAATAATTCAAATACGCACATCAAAAGTGTCTAGGAATCAAGGTATTTAAAAATATATATTTTATAGCCCTATTGAAATTAAATAAAAATGGTTTCGTATGTATAGATCGACGAAGTACTGTCTGCTTTTGCATTAATGAAGACTTTTCGAGAGTTTTTCATCGTAGTAAATCCTTTTTGTTTTGGGTGGGAAATCATCAAATGACTTCTCCCGCTCTGGGCGGAGTGGTGAGGCGTTTCAGACTCTTACTGACTAAAACCCAACCGTGTTCCTTCAGTTGCCTGTGCACCAGGGTCCATCTTAGTTAATCTTGACATTAAAGTGTGATAAAAAGATAAAAAGAAAGTTTTTTAAATGTTTTATTGCGTAAAATAAACAATTAGCAGTCTGTATTTCTGATACTCAATATGAGTTCATCAAAATCACGTTGCGGGATGACCGCCCACGTCCGTTGTAACAGGCAAAAACGATTTCCTGGTGTGTGTACAGTATCCATATTTGGCAAAGCTCTTCTTTGAAGCATATCCCATGCGTGCTCAATGGAATTCAAGTCTGGTGATCGAGCTGGTCATGGTAGGACGTTGGTATTAGCCGCGGCAAGTGTGTTTGCAACGACTCTGGCAGCGTGTGGATCTGCATTATCATGTATTAGCAGAAATGAAGCACCAAATCGGGTCCGCAAAAGAATGCAATTAAATTACGACGCTTTATTTTTACCTACTTCTTTGACATAATCTTTTCATTATTTGACATTATATACCTACAATTCTAATTTTAACTCTTTACTGATAGCTTTTGTAGTCAGGATAATAATTCAGATTTGTTACAGTTGTATTCGCAATTATGCCATTTGGTTATTTTTTTTTTTTTTTTTGTGAATGTGTATGTGAGAACGTTGTAGGCCTAACTTGTAGACTGTAGATTTGTAGACCATTTTCTATTTTGTTAAGTACCTGGTAATTGTTGAGAGGCCTACACTGTCCTCCCATACCTATTAACACTACAATTTGAAAACATTGTAAAAGCCAATTATTTTGAAAAGATTAAGCGTGGAGGTATTTGTCGGAAACGACCAATTGGAACCGTGCACCTAGCTTCTGGTGTGTCATAAGTGCCCATGTAGGTTTATGTGAAATAAAATATTTTGATTTTGATTTTGAATGATAACAGCTGATGAAATCGTTTCAACGTAAATCTGTGCATTGAGATTGCCTCTGATCAAAATGAGTTCGGTTCTTCCGCCGATCCAAATACCCGCCCATATCGTGATTGTTTCACCACTGTATGCATGGACTTCCAGGCATGATTTTAAACGTTCTTGGCGTCCAGAGGTCCTCCAATACCGTGTACGTCTAGTATCTGTTCTCATAAAAAAGCGAGATTCGACAGAAAAAACACACAAAACGCCACTCTTCTTCTGCCCAATTTCTGTGCTCACGAGCGCATTGTAAAGGGGCTTTGCGATTGCGGGGCTCAATAGGTGGTACACATAGCGGCTTTCGGGAACGGAGATTGACTTCATGTAAGAAATTGCTTATGTTTTGATCGCTTATTAATATCCCTGAAGAGCTATGAAGCCTCGTAACCAATATTATCGCCGTCATTGTACGATTTCGTCGAGCAGTAATTTGTATGTTACGATCTTGTCTGCGTTTGGTGATTTGAGCTCGTCCTACATGTCGCTTTGCCACGCTGCCAGTGATGCGGTAAAGTGTCCAAAGGCGACTTATAACAATCTGCGTAGTGCCCAGAGCGATTGCCACAACACGTTGCCGAGAACCAGCTTACAAGATTCCCACAGCTCTGATCATTTCGTCTTGGCTAAATAACGTCTTCTCTCCGTAATAACGTTATTTTGTATTGATTCCACTCAATTGATTTGGCCTCAAACCCGTTGCAGGATTATATAGGAACATGTATACGATTTTTTGGTTCTAGCACGGTTTCTTCACGATATTTTCCTTCACCGTTTTGAGAGCAGTGGTGATGAAATTAAATACACAAATTAAAGTGCCTGCCTGGGTTCGAACTCTCGACCTACAACTCGTAAGTTGGGGTAGATATGGTCCAATTATCTCAATTAATTGGGTATGAAATTTTAACAATACAATGGATACATAAACATCATTATCAATTAACAAGAAACTGCTAACAACTACTTCTGGGTAAGCAAGTATTGTTCCTATTTCAATTAGGTATTCAGCTGTTCATGGTATTCATTCTTAGCTTTTGTTCCATTGTTACCCTGCCAATGCTGAAAATATCATTTCCTGAAAACATTAAAACGTTTACATAGTCTATTGTACACTAAACAATACCACCTTATGTATGGGGAACACCCAAAAAATGCCTGAAATAGGCAGAAACTACTAATAGCCCATAATTGTATTTAGAATAAAATATGTATAATCAAATAATTCTCAAGTTTTTTTATCTACGGTAAAAATATTATAATTATCATTAAAATATTTAACATGATATCCGTCTAATTCATTCTTATTTTTTTATTGGAGCCAGTGTTCATTTCACATGAGTTAGTGACATTCAGCCAAACAGGAATCGTCAAATAAACCTTTTGTTGTTATTACGTAACAGCAAAATATGAATAAGATATTCTCAGAGAGTTTTCACAAAAAAGTTTTTTTCATTGTAACCGTCAGTTAATACGTAATTAACACACATCATTTGGTGGTAAACCAACGTCTCAGGTACCGTGACCTGTTTAATTAACCGCAGCCCTTGAATGCGGTAATTAATTCGTAACACCACCCGTTACTACGCCTGTCACATAAATTCCTCAAAGTTAACATATTATCATACCCTTGTAGGGTAACCATCAGTCATGTGGGAATATTAGCGCCTTTGATTCATTCATGTTTATTTAATAATAAACTAATACGGGTACTAAAGTATAGTTAATACTAGCGACCCGCTACTGCAAGGTTTCTCGACTTGATATAAAACATCGAGATTTCTTTAGTATTTGTAAATTTAATGGTAATGGTATTATACACACGGCTACATATCAAGCTCTACATTTCCAGTATAAACTGATCTCTGATTGTAAGGAAATCCTATAATATGCGAGATCAGCTTATACTGGAAATATATAGCTTGACTGCCTCGTTGGTCTAGTGGTCGCAAGCGCTACTGCTGAGCATGAGGTCTCGGGTTCGATTCCCGGGTCGGGCAAAGTGTTATTGGGTTTTTCCATCTGGAATTTCTCAGTAGCAGCCCGGAGTTTGGATTTATGCCCCGGTTGATGGCAATAGGCTATAGGCTATAGGCTAGGCCCTGTTACATGGGACGTAAACATAACTGGTGAAAAAAAGAAAGAAAGAAAAATAGGTTTATTTGTCACAGAAACACGGAAAAATGAAAAAAAAAAAAAAATGGGTTGTGGATGGGTGGTGGAAATGGGTGAAATGTGGGTGTACTATAGGTACACCTCTGCCCAACCCTTCGGGGAATATAGGCGTGATGTTATGTATAGCTTGATATGTAGCCGTGTGTAGAGTCACCAAAAGTTATAAGTAACCAGGGTCGTTGGATATAGTTGAAGTTTAATAAAAAACTGATCGATGTTTCCGAATAAAATTTAATTAATTAATAGAAAACAAACAGATCATTTATCAAATTAAATTTCATTCGAAAAATCCATCGGTTTCTTATTAAGGCTCCTTCAAACAGGGGCTACACGCGACGCGAATCGCATGCGACACAAAGGCACCGCTCGTCGCGCGACAGGCGGTGCCTTTGTGTCACGCCTGTTTGTAGGAGCCTTTAAACTTCAACTATATCCGACGACCCTGGTTAATTATCTATTTTGGTGACTAAAGGTGTGCATAAATCAAGTTTTCGGATTAATTTGTCTAAATGATGGTAAATACTGCATGAAAATCCGTTGCGTAGTTTAGAAGAAAAACGCACATACATACACGAAAAGCGACTTTAGTTTATAATACTTATGTATTGATATCGATATGGAGGTTTAGGTTTTTCACTCGTTTGATTTAAGTCCAAAACTAGACGTGGCTATTTTGGGCTCATCTGACTAATTTCGAGTTCGAATGGAGTTCTTCGTAATGATCTCATAACGAGGCAAGATCGCAAGTCGAACTGAAATTAAACTGAAACTAGTCAAGTAAACCCAAAACAAACACGTAACCATTAGTAAACATGAATTAATATTTCAGACGAAAGTTATATTATTAGGCAACTATTCCATATGTACGGAACCTTCACGGTTTCCCTATTTTACTGGGAAACTTCAAAAGAAAAATTGAACTGAAAAATATCGTTCGTGTAACTCGAACCGATATCTTGTTGTTGCTTGTTTTTTGCAATAGCAATAGGTTTTTCAGAGGAAAAATATAGCAGTTCTTATTGCAAAACAAGGTTTTTCTTTAGATATGGTTTAAACCATCGAGCCTGTTTTTGAAATAAGAACCTAACAAAAATCGAGTTCCTTTTACGAAACTGACAATTCAGTTCGGTCTTAGGTTATCAATTTTGTTTAAGGAACTTTCCTAAAGTCGGCATGAAGTTTGAACTACAAAAACTGGCTTGTAGATTTAAGCACAGGCTAAAGTTAGATCATTTTTTTTTTTACTAAGATGGAGATAGCTTTATGTTTGGCAACTAAGCTTTATAACAGTAAAACCTTTTTTAAATATGTCAAAGAATTTTTGTCTTTAAATAGCCTAGGGCTTTCTGTGCACATCCGCTTGGACATTTTATTGATTCCTTGTGATTAGGTTAACTACTATCATAAAAAAAAACCAGCTGAAGGTTATTCGAATTGTAAAACTAAGTTTGATGTAACTTTACTACTGGTCATTTCTGAATTAGGTACCATGATTGAAAGAACTATGTAGATCGACTTTCTTTTTAGAACATAATGTTCATAAGCCCTAAAAAGAAGTCGATCGTTAAAGTAGGATAGGATATTTTAAGCGTTTTTTTTCGAAAATCTTACCATTTAAGAGAAAATCCTGCGTGATAAGCCGATCGACACCGAAAGGATAAAAAAAATGTGCTAGTTTCAAAACTTACTACTGAAAAAAAAACACGGTCATCCACGAAACGCAAATTTCACGAAACTCTTGTCAAAACGACCAATATCCAGATATTCGTATTCCAACGAATATTCTGATATTTCACTAACTGCGTTCTATTTTTGTAGCGACGCAGTGAGTCGGTGCAAAGTGACTCGCTGCCGTTTGAAGCTTTGTATACCAATATATCGTGAGAGGATTAAATACTGCAATAACATAGTAAGGCGTAATGCGATTACCATAGCCAATGAAAAGCGATCTCTCAGTTTGTGAACTTTTGGAATGAAATTAAACGTACGTAACACGCACGCACGTTGCACGTAATACTCTGCACACTTGGCTAATGAAAGCTGGACGGAAAAAGTGTAACAATTTGACCGACACGACACTTTTGCTATAGTATGTGTTTTTTTATTTTTTTCATTAAGTTGGTCTCAAAGTTGTTAATTTATTTGACTGTGCCTGTTATTTTTAATAATAATGGACAGCGAAAGGAACTTCGTTGAAATCGGGTGTCCCACGACACCTCTTGTTTGTTTTTAATACTCATCTGAAAGTTTGTACAGTTGTACAGTCAGGCAAATGATTCTTTAGCACATTTCAAATTTCAGCATACAGGGTGGCAGGGACCCGCAGGAGGAGACACCCTAGGCGTCAGGAGTCGATAGCTGACTCCCGGCCACTGTAGGCGCGGGCTTGCGGACGGCGAGCAATGGGCAGTTTGCCGTCCGGTAGGGACCAGGCTCGGGTCGACGGTGCGTTATGTTCCACGCGCGCCTCAAAGAGATGTCAGCATAATTGACGGGGTCCGATAGGGCCGATGCCTGCCGGGGTCGCGGATTGTTCGAAAGAGTTACCGTGGCCCTGGCGCACAGGCAACTGAAGGAACACGGGTGGGTTTTATTCAGTAAGAGTCTGACACGCCCTTCCGCTCCGCCCAGAGCGGGAGAGGTCATTTGATGATTTCCCAAACAAACAAAAAAAGAAGGGTGGCAGGGACATAGACGCGCAAACTGAAACTATGAATTCAGCACATGATTCGACGGCGGCGAGCCTCCTTGCCGGATTGCCGCCATGGGATCTGGAGGCAAAACTCCTCGCGCACATCTGGAAGTGGCGCGGGGAGGCGAAACGCCGGGGCGTAACGCCCCTGCCGCGAGAAATCGCGGCACAGTGGACAGAGCTCCGGCGGGATCTCATGGTGGCATGGAGAGTGCGACTGTCGCAACCCAGTGCTGGGCACGCCACAATTGCGGCGGTAAGTCCCCTCTTTGAGGAGTAGCTTGAGAGGCGCCACGACGTCCTCACCTTGCGCCTGATGCAGGTCCTCACCGGACATGGCTGTTTCGGGAGGTTCCTGTTTTGGATAAGGCGAGAGGAAACGCCCGGATGTTATTATTGTGTGGGTCGACCGGAACATACGGTGGAGTTCTGCCCGGCTTGGGCGGAGCACCGCCGTGTCCTTGTGGCGGCGATCGGCGGCGGCGATCTCTCGCGTCCGGCCCTGGTACAAGCCATGGTACGAAGTGAGAGGGAATGGGAAGCCGTCACCTCCTTCTGCAAAGCAATAATGCTCGCAAAGGAGGAGGCGAGGCGCGTGAGAGAGAGGCAGTCGTTGCGCCCTCACGCCCCTAGTCACCGCAGGAGGAGACACCCTGGGCGTCGGGAGTCAATAGCCGACCCCCGGCCACCGCAGGCGCGGGCTTGTGGACGGCGAGCAATGGGCAGTTCGCCGTCCGGTAAGGACCAGGCCCGGGTCGACGGCGCGTTGTGTTCCACGCGCGCAAGAGATGTCAGCATAATTGTCGGGGTCCGATAGGGCCGATGCCTGCCGGGGTTGCGTATTGTTCGAAAGAGCTACCGTGGCCCTGGCGCACAGGTATCTGAAGGAACACGGGTGGGTTTTAGTCAGTTAGAGTCTGACACGCCCTTCCGTTCCGCCCAGGGCGGGAGAAGTCAATTGATGATTTCCCACCCAAAAAAAAAGCACATGATTCAAACCCCATGAGACCCCCTAGCGTAGAAATGTAACGTAGGTTATATAAAAAAAAACAACGCTTCAGAATCATTTACTGAATCCATGGTAACAGGTGGCGCGTCGATGTCCCTGCCAACCTGTATAAAAATCACAACTGTCATTCTTCATCGGTCGTTTGAGATGGCTATAACACGAAAAAACGTAGTTTGAATCTGCTGAAATTTACATATCAATTATAGACCACTTCCTTGATTGTACTTAGGTATTATGCTTAGGTGTAATGAAAAACTTCACGTAGGTACCCAGAGGAGTTTTTCTAGGATATGAATGAAACCACGGATTAGACCTAGTTTGATATAAGCCCCCAAAGTGTATACCATCACAACAAACGACCATTGTGATGTGATATGGCCAATCACCACGTTTGTAAGCTGCATTTTTGGGCATACCATAATGTTTTAAAGGTGCATTTAGATAGTGCGAGGCACGCGCTATATATGTATTTTTCGGGATGTCAGATACCTCAGCCCTCAGGTTACCATTCGAAGCACATGCTCACACTCGCATTGGTCAGCACGATCTTCCTCCGAGTGGCAGCGTTTAAAACTTATGGCGTCGTGGTACCGAACACCGCATTTATTTTCACGTGTGCGCTCATGTGCAGTCACCAAAAGAGATAAGTAACCGGGTCGTCAGGTATTGTTGAAGTTTAGTAAGAAACCGATGGATGTTTCCGAATGAAATTTAATTTGATAAATGACCTGTTTGTTTTCCATTAATTAAATTAAATTTTATTCGCAAACATTCATCGGTTTCTTACTAAACTTCAACTATATCGACGAACCTGGTTACTTATCACTTTTGTTGACTGTACCATCGCGGACACGCGGTTGATCACTTGTCAACCTTATTGCTTAGCTTAAGGCATATTGGTAAAAAGTGGTCCAGCCCACGTGTCGAAACGGGAAAGCAAATACAGTATGCAAATGCCTCGCACAGTCTGACCGCACTTTGAGACATCTCCGTGAAGAGGCTTTCTCATTCCGAAAACTAAATAACGTACATAGGCATGTATATTTGTACGTACATAAAGCACACATCTTGGTCCTTGATGTGTTTAACAGAATTATAATTAATGCTTAGACATTATTACAAAGGTCAAGACTTACTAACATTTGGACCGCGGTCGGGAATAGAAGCAAAGTTCCCTGAATTACTAACAGTAAATCATATGTGTGTTTTAAGTTATAAAGGATGCTGGGTTATACGAGGGACACATCTATAGGTATAAGAGAGTTTAGTACTCTTTGATAGTGTAGATATTGCACTGTGTATGGGAACAGCAGATTTTATTTTTCATATTTCAGGGTAGGTTCCATAGAAATTTTTTATAATTTTCATGACTACTATTGTTCGCAAATCAGGGTCCTCGTCAAGGTCAAGATTGGCCGTATTTAAGCAAGCACGCAATTTTACTTATTTTTTATTTTTTATTATTATTATTATTTTAGATGTTATGTATTTTGTTTTCCCTTCTACTCTTATACACGTTGTCTTCATCTCTTTAATATACTCTCCTATCGCAGGTATGCTAGAAGAGATTTCTTTAGAAATAAGCATCACCTTTGTACCTATTTTTCTGTTCCTTTCTTCTTGTCTGTTTATATATGTGTACATAAATGGTTAAATAAATAAATACTATTCGTAGCTATCGACAAGGCTTAATATAATATCTAGTATACCACTAGAAATCCTGAACAAACCCGTAAGTGCTTCCTTAGATAACTCTGTGCATTGTAAATTATTCTGTGTTATTATTTCTTCAAACATACCCGTGCCCGTGTGAACTTCAGGATATAGTTACACATGGAGAAAATATCTACAACCTATCGGTATAAGTCATCAGCGTCGCTAGGACTGTGAGGGGCCTATCCTTATGCCGTAATAATCTGGATAGGTCCTCCTAACACACGTCGCGTCCAGCGATCGCGTCCGTCCGTTACAACTATTATACTCCCTTAAAGAATGCCCGTTGTTTAACCTAACATCCTGTAGACTGCCCAACTTGTAGGTAAATCTATATAGGTATTACATATTATAAGTTAAAGACGCTTTTCGTGTCTGTCTGTGTGACCGCGTTGTTCTTCTAAACTACGCAACGGATTTTCATGCGGTTTTCAACATCATTTCGACAATTTATTCTGGAAGGTTTATGTGTATAACAAATTAGTATTAAACTTACATGTAATAAATAAATCTCGGTGTTTTGTTTAGTCGTTATAACCGTGTGGAGCAGGGGCGGGCCGCTAGTATATCTATAGAATAGAATAGAATACTTTTATTATGTACACCATATTATGAATTAAACATAAGACATAAGTATATATGTAGATATTTTACACAGGGTGACACAAAAGGCGGTCTATTTTATAACTTCGAGATCTATTGCAAATGAAAGGCACCTTTCGATCAGAAATAAGTCCATATTTTACCCTATAAGTCATCACTTAGGTAGGTACCGGATGCTCATAAACCCAAAAAATGTCTTATTTTGTGAATATACAACCAAATTGCCAATAGAAAGATTTTTTGCCTTTTCGGATTAGAAGGTACTCATTTCCTTTGTAAATATTTTTTATATAGATTTTTATCAGAATCTGTTCACTGTACAGAATAGACATCAAAGAGCAATTCATTGCTTGACCTTAATGTAAAACTTTTTCTTGCAAGCTTTTCTTTTAGGCGATACAAAATGTATAAAACACAAATCTGTACACGAATAAATATTGAAACAACAAAAACATAAATTATTCCTCACATTTATTTGCCGTTGAAAGTTCTGTCAGAAAATACAACATACGATACAAAATTTCTTTGACATACATTTTCGGGCTAACCTAGTTAACATAATCTGCGCCCAACTTGCTAATGCGGGTAACGAAGCTAATTAAGTGGCTTTTTAGGCTTTATTTTAACCGAATAGAGTCTAGTATAGATTAATGCGTTTTTTTCGGGTGTAATTATAAAGTTGGGAATCTAAAATTTGACGTTTGTAGACGTTATGACATACATGTCAGCGGCTACGATGGAGATTAGTCAAGATGTCGATTTTGTTACGGTTTAGTAAAAAGTATTCAGATTTTTGTTAGAATCCACGTTCGTATGTAAATCCTCTGACGGTTATATTTACATGAGTTGTAAGCGAGGAAGCGAAACGGTTTCTCTGAGACGGAGCGCAGATACCCAAAGATACGTGGAAATATTTATAAATGCTAAAGGTAGAATTTATTAGACTCTTTTTAGTTTAGCCTTAGAGAGATTTAAAGTCACAAATGCTTTTAGAAATGTAATTCTGTTTCGGGTCTTTGTTTAGTAGGTAAATAGACTGTCGTGTTTATTACATTATTAAAGGGAAAATAATATTTCAATGTAAACAAACTATAACTTAAAACTAAAAGGGAAATTCTATTTTTATTGTATTTCCTGTGCCTTTATTTTTACCTCAAATGTATTTTAGTCAATCGCTAACGGTACTTAAAAATCTCTTAGATTTTTGGAACAAAACGATACACTTTACCCCATTGGTAGGTACCTGTTGTCTATTTCATGGGGCATTAACAAAACTTTCGAAAAGCGTACTCAACCTCTCTGTCAGCTTCCCTGGGAAATACAGGTTAATTAATGCGTGACGATTTTTTCAACAACTAAAAGTTTTTTTTACCTCTTTTCGGATTCAAATAAAATAAACATGAACGTACTTTATTCGAAACTAGTTGTTGTTTTAATGTAAAACAAACCAAGCTAAAGTTTTCATCTATAACGACGACGTGTAAAACGTACTAAAGAACATCGGGCGACGTGAACACAACCGGTTAACCGGTTTCCGGTTAATTATACACTTATTCCTATGCTCTTGGCGTTTAGGAAGCATAACGCTCTATGCGACTAGATTTCTAAAAGCGTTGTGCTACTGACAGTTTGCTTGTAGTAACGGTTTGTTGTGGTTCATTGCGTTTGTGCAAAAATTTTAATGTATTAAATGCATTTTCGGATGATATCAACTGTCTTGGGGTCGTGTATGCTGACTGAGATTTGAGTTTTGTTGTGCGATAGTTATGCATATATAAGGGGCTCGTGGCTATATAATAACAGCCGTTCGGGTCAATCGATCAAGCTAAGCTACGCTTACCGTGGACGGTCCGTGGATGGGTGACCATCTTTACATACCGAGACTCGACGGGCCTCGAGCAGCATGTTGACCCGTCGGTCTCGGCTGTCATTTGTGGATCTTTAACAGTCGTTACGGGTCGTCAGAGGCCTGAAAGTCTGACAACCAGTCTTAGAAAGGGGTATCGGTACCCAGTAACTGGGCTGTGGAGGTCAGATAGGCAGTCGCTCCCATGTAAAATACTGGTATTCCGCTGCATCTGGTTAGACTGGAAGCCGACCCCAACATAGTTGGGATAAGGTTAGGCAGATAATGAGCTATGCATAAACCGATTATTATGCACCTGGCGGTTTTTTAATGTATTAAGAGGGCGCACAAGGGCCCAGTAGCGCCACTCCTTTAAAAAAATATTACCTCGCGACTCAGAAGGAATTTTGAATAACGGCTCAATAAGCGACCTTGGTAAGTGTGTCTAGAATTTTCTAATACCTTTTATAAACTTTCATATTGACACACGAAGCAACAAAATTCGATCTAAACAAAAGCGGATATTTATATATTTCATATTCATTTAGATCGTATATGAAAGTTTATAAAAGGTATTAGAAAATTCTAGACACACTTACCAAGGTCGCTTATTGAGCCGTTATTCAAAATTCCTTCTGAGTCGCGAGATAATATTTTTTTAAAGGAGTGGCGTTAGTGAACCCGTGTACGCGCTCTTAAGCATAATAATATTGAAAAACTGGCCAAGTGCGTGTCGGACCACGCACAATGAAGGGTTCCGTAGTTGGGACGAATTTATCTCAAGAAATAACTTGACATTGTAGTTGAAAAACATGTTCTTCCATACGTTACAACCGCAAATTTAAGTTGGTCGACTATTACTCGTAAACTTGAAAAGCCTACTTAGCTGTGATAGTTTTCCCTTTAACTTCTTTATATATACTACTGCCGTGAATTTTTCGACATATAATCCAAAAGCAACCATTTGGCTGGCAGGGGGGCGGGACACTTCACTCTAACAAAAAATTGCAATTTAAAGCTTAATTTTACGCAAATGGATCCCTGAATCGAAAAATATTATTCATAGACCCGTAAAATTTTTGAATGGCTTATCCAACTATACCCCACACAATGAGGTAGACGAGAAAGAAAACATCCCCGCTTTACGTGTACAGGAGGTAACCTATTTTTTTTTATTTTACCCCTTTGTCGGCGTGATTAATATGTATTCATGCCAAATTATAGCTTTCTAGTACTAAGAGTCTCTGAGCTAAGCTGCGGACGGACATATGTACTTGGCGAAACTATAAGGGTTCCGTTTTGACTACGGAACCATAAAAAGTAAATATGGTTTGACGTCCAATGAATAGTGAGGCAAGTGAGATATCATGAGTTCAAACAATCACACCTTGCCCTGTTCACAGGATCCCACTCAAAACAGCGGGGTAATTGCGTAAAACACTTACAGTAGGAATGACTTTCATTCGACAGCATTCATTGCGTAATTTACGTTGTTGAGCAGACAAATTTCTCGAACCTAAGAAGCAATGGCTTAGCAATATCCTTCAAAATTATTCGGATTGTAATTCAATCTGATAGTGAGTTACGCAATTACGGAGCTGGAGTATATATTTTTTAGTTTAGACACGTTAGACTTCCTACTCGGAATTTACCCTTACGCTAAAAATATTAACATATTAAGGGAAAAAAATACCGGGATAAAAATAATACTTCGCACCTTTTATAAAAAAAAATACACACTATTTCTCCACTCTTCCCTTAGATTTAAAGCCAAGGTCAGTTAAAAAAAACCTGGCTATATCATGTTATGATAATTGGCAGCCAGCAGAGGTCTTACCCTTAATACCCTACTTTATTTTCTCCAGTTATCTGGCCTATGCCTTAACGACCAACATCACTTAGCTGGGACGGACTTAACGTATTTTTGAGGCGGAGTAGGTCGAATAGTCATTATGGGGAGAGAAAACCATATTTTTTGCTGGAAAAGTCGAATTGTTCATGTCAATCGGAATAAACCGCAAATTATTTTGGTTTTGGAGTCTAGATTGATGCCCGGTTGATGGAAATAGGCTCGCCCCCTGTTACATGGGTCTTAAAAATAACTGGCGAAATGTGGGTGTAGTATAGATACACCTCTGTCGTCTAACTCTTCAGGAAGTAAAGGCGAGATGGTATGTGTATTTTGAAGGTGTAGGTGGCTAAGGTGGTTAGATGGTTAGTAATTTTATCGCCCACTGCTACGGTCCACCGGTCGTAACGATCGTACGCAGCGCAGCAGATGAAATTGGTGAAAGGAGTCTTGTTATAATATAAGTACTGTTCAAGAGAGTGCTCATTCTATCAGTTATCTTTAATGATCTGTAGTAGGATGAAAGACATCGCTCATTCTTTAGAGTAAACAGAACAGAGCTGTAGGTATTTTGGCAAATGTTCCTTATAGCCCAATATCAGTATGTTATTTTTAGCCTAATATTTATATATAAAAATGAATCCCTATTTCCCTTGGGCACGCCATCACGCGTGAACGGCTGGACCAATTTCACTTTTTTTTTTGTTGTGTTCGTTATTGTCAGAAGAAGGGTCTTATGAAAGAAAAAATTAAAAAAATTGCGCGGAAAATTAGAAAACTAAACGTAAATATTAATTTTACATAATTGTCAGCTGTTTGAAATAACTGTCAGCGATTGACAGAATGCGCGCTGCAAATATCGTTAAACACAGATGGATCGGTTGATACATGAGTCGATAGTTTTAATTTTAGTCAATAGTCAAAACTAAAACCAAACGACATATGACATTCACAGAATTTGACATTATATGTAGTAACCAATTTGGCTTCAGAAGTAGTAAAATAACCAATGATGGCGCTATATTGGAACTAACAGATACAACTATTAATAATAATAAAAGAAAATTCACTGGCTGTCTTTTTAGATCTATCTAAAGCTTTCGATACTATCTCTGTCTCCATACTACTCTCAAACCTGGAAGATGTTGGTATACGCAGCACTGCCCAGGATATATTTTCAGAAGTTATCTGACAGGTTGCGGGCAGTACGTAAAATTGATAATCACCTAAGCAGAAAGGAGATGGTTGCCTTTGGGGTACCATAGGGCAGCGTGCTTGGGCCAAGCCTCCTCCTTGTTTATGCGAATGAGCTATGTCGCTTATCTCTACCTATCTAAAAATATTAACTTACGCAGATGATACGGCTCTAATAATTAATGGCTGCGCTTGGACTAAAACTTGTAAAAATGCCTAACTAGCCCTTACTATTATCATGCAACGGTTAGTCAGAAATCTTCTAACTTTAAATGTCAATAAAACTAAGTTCATCTGTTTTTCCATAAATAAGTCAGGTCAACCCCTAACACCTTTTGCTTTTCACGCTCACTGTTGTATAAACTCTAGTTCTGACTCAAACTGTAGCTGCCCTCAGCTAGAAGGCTTATTGGCAAAAAATAAATTAAATAATCATTAGATCAGCAAATTGGCTCTGTCGTGGCACGCCTGGGACAGCTCTTGTATATTTTTAAGAAACCTAGAGGCTCAGCGGATTTTAAGACCTTATTTAGCATATATTATGCACTTGCTCAATCAGTGTTAGGTTACTGCGTGAAGGTCTGGGGTGGTGCGCACAGAACAACAATGTTGCGGATTGAAAGAGTTCAGAGAGCAGTTTTGAAAGTCCTTGCGAGAAAACCAATCCGCTTTCCTACGACATCATAAGTGATGTCGTAAGAAAGCGGATTGGTTTCCTCGCCACTCTCTCTGCCAGGTCCTTACGGTCGGACAGTTGTTCATTTCTCAACCATAACCAGCTGAATTATGAACCAGTTAGATCTAGCAGTAGACGCCGGTCTGATTGAGTTTGTGATGTAAAGCCCCGTACAACCGTAGCCGCACGTCGCCATTTTACATGATCTCAAAAATATATAATAGAATAAATAAAAATATCTACATCTATTCTGTTGACAGAAACGAAAGCAAGAAAAAAAAACTCGACATTCTACTAAATCACTTACGTATGATGCAACAGAAAAACTTGGGGAAATTTAACATCTGGTATAACACACACACACACACACACGACAAACAACACACACCCTCACCCTCTCTTACTCGATATTAGGTACTCACACACACGGCACTTATCTCAAAATGTATTATTATATAATTTTCTTTCTTAAATATGTTATGTAGTAGTCTTGGAAGAACCTACCTTCTCATTAGGAATCGGGCGTTGGTAGCTGCGCCACAGTTTTATCTGCTACAGTTATCATCGTTTAACATTGTTTGCCTTTAATTAAATGTATTTGTCACTTTGTCACTTTTTTTTATTTAACACCATTGCATGCATCCATGTATTGTAATCTACTCATGTTAAACAAATAAATTGATCTATTTTTATCTTTATCTTGTTTTTTATCCCCAATAAACGATTATTATTACCTACATGGTCGAAATGTATGGAACAGCATTTTTTTTATAACCGACTATAAATTGCAATGCGCTTTCAGAATCATCTATTGAATCCAAGGTCGATGTCGATGCCTTCCTGTATATTTTCAGACCGCTAACAAACGTTTTACTCGGCAATTAACACGCCGTTCAAAATAAATACTGAGCACTTTGTACATATTCGCACAGCACATCAATAAAAACACACAAAATAACACAAACAGGACACATAACATAACAACATAACATAACATCACGCCTGTATTCCCCGAAGGGTTAGGCAGAGGTATACCTATAGCACACCCACATTTCGCCAGTTAGTTTAAGTCCCATGTAATATGGGGCGAGCCTATTGCCATCAACCGGGCACAAATCCAGAGTCCGGGCTACTACCAACAAATTCCAGATGAAAAAACCCAACAACACATAATACACACAACATAACAGACAACACAACAGGACACATAATAGGACTAAATATAATCCTTTGATCACTAAAATTAAAATGGGATATCGCACTCACTGAACATTCACAAGGCTCTCAAAGGCTACGCCACAGAGCACAGTTCTGCAAGAATTGATAAACTTACTGACAAGAACGTTCTTATCACCTCGTTGGATATCTTACAGTAAAACAACCCTTTTCTTCTACTTTACGTCGAAGGAAAGATAAGCAGCTGTTATATCTTTTTTACTCGGATCGGCGTTACAGGAAAAGTATTCAAAGTGGCAAAAAGTCTTTCATGCTTTTAAGCAGCCAAGAGACAGAATTTAAATATTTTTTAATATTCAGCGATTAGTGGAATAAATATTTACTTTTTCTCAAACATGCTTGGAAATTCAAGCAATATTTATAACTTCTTCGAGATAAATTGAAAATGCTGTACTGGTTAAATATATGCAAGCAATGTAAAAGCATGTAGCAGCGGCCGAAGATGTTAGTTTGAAAATTCATACCTATCTGTCGTGTTTAGTGGCCGAATAAATTACTATGAAATCTCATATCTGTCGTGTTATTTAAAAATGGAACAAACTTTTTACTTCGACCCATGGCGACCAAGGAGGTAACTTTATCAAAGATTTCATACTGGCTTAGCGAGTAGAGCTGTTTAAAGTGAAAAAGAAACAAATGAACATATTGGCGCGACAAAATTAATCGGTGTTCGTCATTGATTCTGAAATTTATACTTAATTTACATGTTTGAATTTCCGCGCATTACTTGAGAAAAGTACAATATATACAAGCCTTGGCCGCAACCAGGCATTGATTGACTCATGTATGTGTGCCTCTGCTTCGCCTCGGCCCACATTTTCACGTTCTTCCATCAATGCCTCTGTTGTCGGCCGCTGCAGTAATGTACTATTTCTCTTCTTTTATTTATGTTACCCTGTAAGTAGCTGATTTAAGTAGGTATTGTTTTGGTTTGGTTTTATGACTTTTATTTTTTGTGAACCGAAATAAAAATTAGAATTATTTCAACTATTTTGTAACTATGTCAAAGTCATATATTTGTATCTACTTAGTTTTATTTTAAAACTGTTTTTTTGTGTAAGGTACACTTTATGAAGGTAGGTAACTTAATGTCTGTCGATAGGATTAGTAAGTAGGTATCTAAACTTAAGTATATTATTAAAGTGAGTTAAAGTTAAGCTGGAATAGTAAACTATTGAATATTTTATGATTTAAAAGTATCAATAATGTCTTTGTTTATATCAAAGTTTATTTGGTAGTTGGAATATTGGGAGGGGCTTGTGGGTAAATAATGACAGCCGCACGGGTCGACGCTTGCCGGGGTTGGTACATGAATGGGTGACCATCTTTACGTATCAAGACCTCGTGCCTCGGAAAGCACGTTAAGCCGTCGGTCCCGGCTGTAATTCGTGGATCTTTGACATTCGTTACGCGTCGTCAGAAGCCCGCAAGTCTGACAACCAGTCTTACCAAGGAGTATCGTATTACCCAGACACTGGGTTGTGGTGGTCAGGTAGGCAGTCGTTCCATCTAAAATATTGGAATTCAGCTGCATCTGGTTAGACTAGAAGCCGACCCCAACATAGTTCGAAAAAGGCGGGAAGATAGATTGATTTTGATGTTGGCATATTATTTTGTTATTTCAATCAAAGTGTCAACTTGACAGTAGCCTTGTTGTGCCGGACGGGCGTGATCGTCGGACGCGAAGGGTGTAGGGAGTGTGTAAGCCTATCCAGGTGTATCCCTGTGTGTGTGTGAGGATAGGCCTCCCTGTCCAGACGGCGCTGACGTCCTGCACCTATTTTTATGGTTTTATGCACTAAACAACATTTTATAATTGTTTCTAGTACTGTTATCACTTGTTATCACAGAATTTAAGTTACTTTACAAAAACACTATTTAAAACACTATAAGTGACGCATCGTCGCGAACACTTGTCTTGTTTAAGACATTGGAAACATTCAAGAAAATCGATTGTGAATAGATAGTCAAGTTCAATATTTTGAAAGACAACAGGAAGGCAGGTATTTGAAGTTATGATTATCAACACAGACAGTCGTGGTGTTGGGGAGATTGTTGCACATATTTTTTTCTAATATACTACATAGGTACAGTACAACTATTTGCTTAATGTCCCGCGGCAAACGTGTTTAACACTTAGCATTGTATAAAAGTTGGTTTAAATGGGTTGAAACAGAAGAAAAGGCTACTACTGAAGGCCCACCACCGCCTCTTATAGAAGTGTTACTAGTCTAGTCGACAAGTTAAAAATGGTGTTAATTCGACATACTACTGCTAAAATTATGTGGTTTAGCTCATTCGATTCGGAATAATGTCTAGACCATTGTGCTAAAAAATTGAATTAGCACATAAAAAATTCCAAAAGTTATTAACAATTAAACACCTTCAAAAAATAGCGTTTCGTTTATTGCTTATTGTCCGTAAACTATAAATATTTTCGAAATTTGAAAAAAAAGATCCTTAAAGAGGAGGAAATTTAGTAAAAAAAAGTTCCAACTCCCGGAACTGTAGCTCCATTATTTATAATTTTAATTTAACGCTGAAAATAGCCCGCCGCGCGCCATTGTTAGGTTGCGCGCACGGCCTCGAAAGCGAGTACGTCACTTAAAAAATTTTTTTTCAAGTACTTAAAGTTAATTGAAAAATCTAAAAAAAATATTGCATAATCTAAACACTTTAAAAAATTTATTCCCGTTGGAATTTTTTATAAAAACATATTTTTCAATATTCTAGACGGTTGTTAATTAAGAAAATTTTGTCCAATTTCCATCATCCTTCTAAACTAAAAAAAATGTTTAAATAATTACCTTAAAATTATTTCGCTTCGTGGACCTCTTCTTATAAATACATTAAACAAGATTGCGTCGTCTAAGTTATGAAATTGTTAATATTTTGTTAATAATAATTTTTTTAAGTTAACAAAAAAAGAAAAAGCACAATTATGTTGTAAAGAATTTTTTTTTCTTTATTTATTATTATATTTTCGTTTTTATGTCAATAAAAGACATCTTTTAATTGAAAAAAATATTTTTTTTATCCATTTGTTTATAAACATTTTGTTAACAAATGGACTATTTATATATTTTAGTTTTTTTTTTTTTTACAATTTTATAGACAACTGTCAATTAAGATTTTTAGAAAAAAAAAAAATTCTTAATAATTATTTTTAATTGTTTATAATCGTTTTTTTTTTATTTGTTGTTTAAATTATTAGTTAAGAATTTTTTTTTTTCAAAAAATCATAATTGACCTTCCTCTACAAAATTACAGAAAATTTTTTTTTTTTCGTTAACAATAGCATTGTTTATTAACTTTAAAATTTGTTATAAACAAATTCTCAACTTTGTTTTATTTTTTTCCTGTAAGTAATAATAATTACATAAACGACCTCGTGCATTAAAATACCGAAAAAAAAATTATATTATTTTTTATGTAATTTTGAAAATACACGTGCTACAAAACTTGCAGCAGCTGATCCATTTGTTGACTTTAAAGTTAATATAACTTTTGAACTATGAAAAATACGACCATTAACATTTAGGTCATTTTTGTAGGCAATAAAATTATCTTTCAGATAATGTTAGTCATATATTTTTTATTTATTATTTACTTGTTGTTTTGCGCATTTGTTTATAAAAATTGAAGATTTTTTCAGGTTTTTCGAACTTCTGCGGCTTCTAACTCTGTAAATAATGCGAATTCTGTTATTGAACTTCAAGGCAATTTTGTTCAGCTATAAATTATGCTACTGACCTAAATGTTAATGGTCGTATTTTTCATAGTTCAAAAGTTTTTTTTTTTTTTTTTTAATTACATAAAAAATAATATAATTTTTTTTTCGGTATTTTAATGCACGAGGTCGTTTATGTAATTATTATTACTTACAGGAAAAAAATAAAACAAAGTTGAGAATTTGTTTATAACAAATTGTAAAGTTAATAAACAATGCTATTGTTAACGAAAAAAAAATTTTTTTCTGTAATTTTGTAGAGGAAGGTCAATTATGATTTTTAGAAAAAAAAAAATTCTTAACTAATAATTTAAACAACAAATAAAAAAAAAACGATTATAAACAATTAAAAATAATTATTAAGAATTTTTTTTTTCTAAAAATCTTAATTGACAGTTCTCTATAAAATTGTAAAAAAAAAAAAAACTAAAATATATAAATAGTCCATTTGTTAACAAAATGTTTATAAACAAATGGATAAAAAAATTATTTTTTTCAATTAAAAGATGTCTTTTATTGACATAAAAACGAAAATATAATAATAAATAAAGAAAAAAATATTCTTTACAACATAATTGTGCTTTTTCTTTTTTTGTTAACTTAAAAAAATTATTATTAACAAAATATTAACAATTTCATAACTTAGACGACGCAATCTTGTTTAATATATTTATAAGAAGAGGTCCACTAAGCGAAATAATTTTAAGGTAATTATTTAAACATTTTTTTTAGTTTAGAAGGATTATGGAAATTGGACAAAATTTTCTTAATTAACAACCGTCTAGAATATTGAAAAATATGTTTTTATAAAAAATTCCAACGCGAATAAATTTTTTAAAGTGTTTAGATTATGCAATATTTTTTTTTGATTTTTCAATTAACTTTAAGTACTTGAAAAAAAATTTTTTAAGTGACGTACTCGCTTTCGAGGCCGTGCGCGCAACCTAACAATGGCGCGCGGCGGGCTATTTTCAGCGTTAAATTAAAATTATAAATAATGGAGCTACAGTTCCGGGAGTTGGAACTTTTTTTTACTAAATTTCCTCCTCTTTAAGGATCTTTTTTTTCAAATTTCGAAAATATTTATAGTTTACGGACAATAAGCAATAAACGAAACGCTATTTTTTGAAGGTGTTTAATTGTTAATAACTTTTGGATTTTTTTATGTGCTAATTCATTTTTTTAGCACAATGGTCTAGACATTATTCCGAATCGAATGAGCTAAACCACATAATTTTAGCAGTAGTATGTCGAATTAACACCATTTTTAACTTGTCGACTAGACTATACAGTGTGACATTAAGAAAATAGTTGTACTGTACTAGAAACTTAGGAAGTAGTCAAGGATAGGTTTTGGAGACTGTGCAGGTAAAACAAGTATTACTTTGCTTTTTTCTATATGCTCATCAGGCTAATTTGAATGACAAGATACAAGATACAAGATACAAGATATATTTATTTTGTAAAACATGAGTACAGTTTATAGGTCTTATAATTAGTATGAGGAAGCTACATGTTTTGCCATTTATGGCGTACAAAATTAGTCGCACTAGACAAACATTACACCAAAAGACAAACAAATAAAAAAGGAAAGAAATTACAATGTCAAAATTTAAATTAAATTATAATGTCTATATTTGATTAAGAATTGCATAGTCAAAATTTAAATTAATTTCTAAATTAAAATCTAAGTTATGAATTCTATACAAGAGAAATATCGTTTAAGAATTCATCTACGCTGTAATAGCACTTCTCTAGTAGTAACCCCTGAAGTAACTTTTTAAATTTGTTTAGAGGCATACATTTAATATTATCAGGTATTTTATTATTTTATTTTATATATATATTTTTTTTCCTATTGACCTTTTAATAATGATTGTTTTATCCTTGTTTCATATTTCATAGAAAAGTAAAATTCAATTTAATTTTCATTCTTGTTATGAAAACTTTTCTTCGTACTTCGGTATTCTAGTACCTATATTTTCTCTTTACCGGTATATTTGTTCTTATGTAAATACCAGCAACAAAATAAAGTTTCTGCCCCACTTTGTTTCTTCTCCCAAAGTTGGCTGCAAGCTGGCAGGGTAAATAATAACTAGTTACAACCTGGAATTGTAGTAGTGAATATACAGAGTGAAATACAGGGGGACCAAACTCGAAATCGCGAAAAACATCAACTGTTCCCTGCATTTTGACGAGTTACACGAACTTATATGTAGGGAACAGCTGTTTTCTTGCGCGATTTCAGGTTTGGGCCCATCGTAAAAGTTGTTCATAATGATGAGTACAATAGCCCCTTAAAAGGATGCCCATTAATTCAATTTCATCCTGTAAATATTATGCGCCTTATGCGGTATAAACGTAGAAGAAAACCGAAAAAAATATAATTGCTCCAGCTCATAGACTAAATCTGTTGACTTGCTAGTTTATTCTGTCTGTTTCAATTATGTTCTGTTTTAATGTCTGTAAATATTATGCGCCTTATGCGGTATAAACGTAGAAGAAAACCGAAAAAAATATAATTGCTCCAGCTCATAGACTAAATCGGTTGACTTGCTAGTTTATTCTGTCTGTTTCAAACTTAAGCGGTTGACAGTAATAACATACTCGTAATTATATTCTTCATATATACACGCCTTTTTCCCATGGGGTAAGCAGAAACTACAGAACGCCACCTACTACGATCCTTACATACTCATCTTGTTTCGATTACGTTCATACACGCACGCCGGTTGCTAGTACGCACCTGCCCTTTCTGAAGAACATCATCCAATGTGTAAAAATACCAAATGTTTGTCCCGTTTTTATGCAATGTGGCCCTTATGTCGGGAAGCACTCGCCGAGTCCAATACATAATGTTCAGTTACATATGGTTTGGACTGCAAGTTCCTTTACACAGCATTTGGGTAGGTACCTTTATACATTATAGGTACCCAACCACCAAAACAAAACAATCCTTGAATTTTCACCATTTCTTCAACATATCTACAATTTCAAATACCGATCAACTAAAGGCACTACAAGATCTATATTCCTATAAATTGGGCGAAGAATAGAATCGTACCTCTACTTATCACGCCTCTAATATAAATAAGACGTGTTTACCTGTGTCCAGGGGAAACTTAACTGCAGAACCCATTTAGAGCATAATGTGTATTGATTACATCCCCCACTAGAGGGAAATAAAATACAAAATTGATTCTGGAAACTTTCATCGGGGAAATTCGACGGTGAAATTGTTGGAAAAAGGAAAAATTCTAGAATATTTTGTGCGAAATGTAGCTTAGTTTATGTTTTGGTTATCCTGTTAAAATTATACAGACTTGTCAGTGACTAACGGCAGTGCAAAAAAGGAATTAGCTTTGATCACCACGATTTCTCAAACAGCTCCTGAATTTCAGGATTCGACTGACATCGACGCACAAACTGTTAGAATGGTTTTAGTACAGTCGCCAGCAGGTCACGCTACACGAAACTGTCAAATTTCTCCAAACGATTTTAAACCTTAAACTGTTGATTGTTAAGTTCAAAATCGAATGTGAAAATCTGACAGTTTGTGCTAACTTGATGTGCTGGCTGATTACATGATTCTGGACCCCCACGTTGAAAATTTTCGTCAGATATTAAAAAAGAATTTGCTGTTCCATACATTATGACCGCGTAAGTATTGCACTTTTTTATGAAACGGCAGTTTTTTTTTTTGTATACCGACGAGAAAATTCTCTTCTAGGGGGTCTGGAATCATATACGTTGTCAGGTGTACAGAAACGGACACAGGGTACCTTTCATCCCGGAAAAAAGTAACGTTCCCAAGGAAAACAACAATAACGTTCTATGATAATAGATGGCGCCACGTGTCTTTCGAATCATGATTGAATTTATAACCCGAATTGACTGTCAAAGTGTAAATTAACGCGTGCGAAGCCTCGGGCAAAAGCTAGAAATCTATATAGGCTATAATTTGTAAAGATACTAGCTTCATCACGCGGATTCGCCCGCGTGGATGTGGGAAATTATCCCACGGGAACGTGCTACCGGGATAAATAGTATACTATCATCCAAATTCATTCACCCGTTAAAGCGAGAAAAGGTAACAGACAGACCGTTATGAAAAGCAAATCATCTTTTTTATTTTATTTTACAGGTTTTTATGATCCTACATATCTACTTTAAAAATAATAATAATTCATTTTAATATTATCATCATTAATTTGAAAAACTCTAGCGTTGCCACTGACGACGTATAACCTACATACTCTTATTAGCTAAGTTATTTTTTATCTTCAAATTGTAATAAGTTTTAAGCTGGTACACCAATTTAAATTAAATAAATACTTAAATAAATAATACCTTGTGACTATATTTCCGATTCCTTAAATCTCTTAAAAAGAGGTACACAACAATTACAATAATCATGTGAATTTTCAAATCATTCCCTATTTTACCCTCTTGGGGAATGATTTTAGAAAAGCGCTGAAAAAAAGATTTTTTTATTTCTTACCAAAAGCATAAATGTAAATTTTCATATCCATAACTTATGAAATGCTAAGTTACCCATACAAACTTTCATCTCCTATATCACCCCCTTTTAGGATTGTTTTTGAGACAAAAAGTAGCCTATGTCCTTCCTCAGGATACCATCTATCTCCTTGCCAAATTTTATCAAAATCCGTTCAGTTTTTTAGGCGTGTAAACGTAACATACAGACAGCCAGACAGACACAGTTCCTTTCGAATTTATAATATTATAGTATGGATTGTGTAAATTCAATTTAGTTTAATTTTGTTTTCCTAATGACATAATCTACTCATTTCAATGTTTTTTAATGAGTTGTATTGCAATATGTGGTTAGTTAGCGACCTCGACAATTTGCACGGTGAGAATTAAAGTGACTCAATCCAAAATTCTCAACTTTTGGGAATCAAGGAAAATGTGTTTGAAAATGAGGAACTCTATTATTCTATGTCCTGTATCTTTGAATAATATAAGTAAAACGTATTTTTTTTTCATTTTAATTAGCTAATAAGGAATTGTTCTAAGATAATTTTCAATTGCTTTTTTTTTATTTTTATAAACGATAAAGTTAAAATATTTGTCACTTTAACACTAATTACTAAATGATTATGTATGACTAAATTTGTTTTAGGTCCCTTTATTAGTAAAAAAAATGTATAAACACTAACCGCATCAGCTAAAATTAAACAGACCCAACACTGAATTGGTCACTTCAGGACAACTTGCAACGCGGCCACACGTACGAACTACTAGCGTAATTCTAAATACGTCTATGCTGCGCGGGCGGGGGTGCGAAAATCGCCTTGGAATGAAAGAGACGCAAATATCATTTCTTCTAGCTCTAACCAAATATCGCCATTTCTGTTTTCGTCAGGTCATAGAATGTTCGTTTTTAAGTCATTCTGTATACCTAACTCAATTTCTCAAATTTTTGAATTAGGTCACCTTCATTGTCACCATGCGAATTGATTATATTATTCTTGCATGAGCAACCAGCAGCAAGTTCGTCATGCTCCCTTAGATATCACTTCTTGCGGTAACGTCGGGGGTCGGGTTGCCTCCTTCCCTCAAATATTCCGAGGGGGGTTAGTGACTGATCTTTGGGTTATGCTCGTGAACGGGTGCTGCTTGTGGTGACAGGTCGTCTTGCTGACCATGGTTTTGTTATTGTTATTAGTAATTAACTGTTTATTTATTTTATTTCGAAGGTCCTACTTTATCATTTGTGACTTCAATTTACGGCTATATGAACATCATGCAGCATTATATATGTAAGCGGGCACACCCCTAAGCCTGGAGGCTTTTATTTATGTATTAAGTTCCGTTTACGTTTTTATTATTTATTTCTGCTTGAGTATAGTTTTCAATGTTTCTGTTGTTATATTGGCGTGTGCTAGCTAATAATGGCAAATACCTAATGTAATTTAATGTTTTATGTTTCGTATTGTAAATGTGAAAGGTGGGGTTTTGGGGGACTGTGTTATGTAATTTTGACGTTAGAAAAAGTGCTGATTCTCAGCCTAGTTTGAATAAATGACTTTTGATTTAGATTTTTGGCCTAAACCGACATCCACATGAGCGAAAGCGGGCAAAAGCTAGACATAAAATATATATTCTAAAACCTATTTACAAAGATCTATATTTCAAGGTTTTCCGTTACTTTTGGAAACCCAGACCCTTGTCCTTGTCAGTTAACATATAGTTAAGTAGGTACCTACTTGTTAACATTAAAGACGTCGACTAACAAGAAAATTAATAATGCAGAGGACCTACCGCATAGCTAATCTTGTTACCAGCGATACATGAATACCTACACTTAATTATGAAGTTAATAATTAAACAGATCTTTAATTTTCGTCTTAATCGTGAAATGGGAGAAATAAGTTGAAAGGCGTTTTCATAGACGTTAATCCTACTGCAGTTTGGGCTATTCAAGTATTGCTAGTGCTATCAAATGAAAGAATGTAGATAAAGTATTTCAGTTGCCTTATATTTCATTCGAAATGAACATCAAAATGAATCAAAAGTGAATTTATTCATTAGTAAATAGATTTCAGCACGCGACATCTTGCACTCGCCTACTGAATGATTGAAAAATTAAATGAAATGAGCAGATGACTGTTCATTCCTATGTTGATTTGTCGGTGTCGTGTGAACGTGGAATGAAACAAAAATGAACATTACTCTCGAGTGAAGTGTCTGATATCAACTTTGAAACCACTGTAAGTATGTAATAGATGTTTTGTGGTATTATTGTTGTTTGTAACAATGCGTCACTAAACTGTTTAAATTATGTAGTGTTTTAGTGTTAGTTTAGAGTCTAGGATAGTTATTATTAATAATAGTTAGCATCAAAATTGTGCTCAAATTGTGATTTTGCAATGAAATCGTAGGTACAACATTTATAATGAGAATTTATAAATTGGGCTATTTGGCCGTAATTTAGTTTTATTTTAAGTGCGTCTAGGTACCCTAGACTAAGACAGTTAGACAGATAGTTTGTTAATATCGTAAATAAATGGTTTTACCAACCCGCATTCAGAGGCATGTCATTGTCACGTCCAGAAAAACCTAGATGTATCATTTTAAATACTAGATTTCTTTAGGTCAATAGACCACTGAAGTTTCTATGTGTAACTTGGAAATTGGTTCAGTACTTTTCGAATAATTTAACATTATTATTATTATTTATTTATTTATATTCACATATGGTAAGTATAACTTATAAACTAAGCGCCACAAAACCGTAGTAGTGGTTTGACTGCGGGATCGGTGAGTCTCTATACACTCAATAAACTTTGTACTTAAAGTTAATTATTATTTAGAGATAGCACTTTAACATATTTTTTAATAATATATTTTTAATTAATTTTTAAAACTATATTTGTTCATTTCACTCCAGCTGGCAGACCATTTAATATATATGGTAATCGTTTTTTAGTGTTCTGTCGCCATAGTAATTAATGTAACATGTAAAACAGATTTTAATTAAAAAAAACTTTTTGCCCAATTACACTGAAATATCTATTCAGCGGAAATAGATACAGTAAGTATAGTAAGTTGCCTCAGTAGATAGATAATATTATTATGAATTTGATGATTATGTAACATGCTTTGTGTACCTGTATATTTATCGGTGTTAAGATGTAAGAAACAATGGAAACATAATTCAAAATAGAACAAATAAAACTTTACAACGGGAAGCGATTTACGGCCCTCGATAAGGTAAAGGTGATTAGTAGTTAAGCGCGCATGCAAATTTGATGAGTTCGTCTGTTCGTAGTCATTGGCAAGGTATTTTATACCTCCTAATACTTCAAATAGAACCCCTGAAGTGCAAGCATGGGCTTCCTGAGCACTTATGAAGACCTATCGTTTCGGTGTTATTATTTATACTCAAAAAACCCCTTCCCGTCGAGACTTCAGGACATAGCCACCAGCATATTTTTAGAAGTTACCCGGAACATATCGGTGCAGGATGTCAGCGCCACCTGGATTGGAAGAGACCTACCCTCACACCGGGATAAACCTGGACAGGCATACACCCTCCTTGCACACTTCACGTCCAGCGATCACGCCCGTCCGGTATAATTGTTTTCTAGAGGAACTTCAACGGAGTCTTTTTCTACTCCTGCGTGTCTCCCCGTCAATGATACGCAGCAGCGTAATCCCATCTATCTATGTGTCTATGGTATTAACTTCGGGTCAATAACACTCTTTAAAAAGAAGAAAAGAAAGAAAGAAAAATTGTTTATTCTGCACAAACAAAACGCACATTACAAATACCTTCGTTCGTTTGTTCGTAAGTAGTTTTAGCAACAGTCCGTTTGTATCATCTATGGCAAAGCAGAGATATTGTACGAAAGTTTTTACCTACAATCCTCTCCTGTCTGTTTTCGCCTAATTTAGATAGCAGCACATTTCCAGCCAGCGTGGTTTCCTTCGAAAAAGGGTCGGTGTGATATAGGGATTCGTATCAGCTCAGTAGTTCACTGGACTCTGTCGAAGCGTAGGAACTCTCGGTAACGTCCGAAACAATGGTGAAGTCGGTATTGTGTGTGTGTGTGTGTGTTATGTGCTGATGCTACTCGTCTTCACGCACACATTCACAGCGTGTTCGTACACTTGGTTACCACAAGTAAAGCGCACGTCGCTCGTGGGATAGAAATATTGTAACACCTTTAGCTGACGCAGACATTTAGATCCTTACGTATACAGGTGACAGGGCGTCGGCGTGCCGCGCAAGATGTGGTGGGATGTCCATGAGTCCCGTGTTAATCATCCCAGGTGATTGTATCAGTAACTCCTTTATTTAAAAAATATCTACGTACCTACACAAAAATACGGCTTCCAGATTAAAAATCAAACCACTTTACAAAACTGAAATCAATCAATCTCAATTAAACGCTTCTCGAATTTTTCAAATTAAATTGCTTACATTTAATTAACAATTATTTCTGATTGCCCCACAAAGGAACCTTTACTGTTGATTTCGATTTCAGAGATTTGACATCCTCTTGGATCTTTCGTGAAAGATAATTGGAGACTGCGAACAAAGAAACATGTCATTAAAGATAAAAAGGTATCGGTTCACAAATGGAATTGAAACTCGTGGAATTATCCGCAAATATACGTTATTTTCCTTTTGTATTTTGTACTGTCCGTCGCACTTCTGACTTTTCTATAGGTATAAAAGTAAATATTATAAAAATTGGTTTATTTTAATATTTGCTATACAGGCTGACCCACGAAACGAGGTCCAAAGAAAAACCACCTATCTGCTAAACTATAAACAATCGCTAAATATACATGGGGGTGTTTCGGGAAGCTCTTGAAGAAAGGCTTCTATTTTTTTTTTCTATGGACGTTGTGTCATGGGTCATCCTGTATATTATTATCATAATAGAGTAAATCAACACAAAATAATATTCTGTTTGGATTGATTAATAGGTCATGTTGTACATCGTAGTAGGTGGAGTTTTATCGTAAACTAAAACAAAATAAAACTAGGTCAATTCGACCCGTTCGATTCTGATCCAGATTGTACCAGTCCTAATTATTTAGGCAAACATTCTACGCTCGTTACGCGACCAACCGTATTCTTTATTAGATGTTTATCATTAAAACTATAGCTCGTTTGGTTTAATTACGATAAATTTACATAAAGGCATTATAATATAATTATTAAAGAACTACCTCATTAGTTTGAAAGACTCGCGGCTAAGTATTAACAGCCGGAAGGTCAGATATAAAGCACGCTTGCCAAGGTCGGTCTGTGGATGGGAGTGGGCATTCGTTACATACCGAGACCCCTCCGTGCCTCGAATAGCACGTTAAGTTAAACCAAAAAATTGTGATGTACAATCTTAACTGTGTTAATGTAAAATTACTGTCTGTCATCACCTCTTCTTTTAGCCAATAAAACTTTTTGTATTTTGTATTTGTAAGTACAAGCACCATTTTGATTAAAGAAATGTTCATTATTTGATAACTTTTACTAGATCAAAGTTACCCCATACTACAAAAATGTCAATAATTATTTTTCCCGATGGCAGATTTTTTAATTTTTTTTAATTGTTTTGGCATAATAATTGGGACTACTTTGTAATTACGTAATAAAAAAGGGGGGTATCATAGTAACCCCATCCTACGTATAACTTTGATCAGAGAGTTTTTTTTTTTGTCAATATCAAGCCAATTTTTTTCAGTTATTATTACAGGAATCGAGAGTAATAAAAAAAAACGATTTCTAGACATTTTTTGTATTATTTACACACACAAATTTAAAAGGTATGGACCTTCACAGTTCAATATTGATCAAAGCAATCCTGGCGGTTTACGGTACCGGCTGTCATCTATAGATCTTTGACTGTCGTTACAGGTAGTTAGAAGCCTAAAACCTGCCTTAACAAGGGGTATCGCGTTACCCAGTAACTGGGTTCTGGAGAACAGATAAGTAGTGGCTCCACGTAAAATACTGGTATTCAACTACATCTGGTTAGACTGGAAGACAACCCCGACATAGCTAGGAAAAGGATAAGCAGGTGCGGTCTATCTCATTAGCTTTAGGATTGTTAAAGTATGAGAGTACCTACTTGTGGTTGTACAGGTGGGTTATTTAATGTATGTTTACAGCTATGGAAGCTCTTGACACTTTTCTTCATCGCTTACATTCATAAATATGCAAGTAAACTGGAATTACTAACCCGTTAACTAAAGTGGTGATCAAGGCACTGTTCCTCTATCACAAAACATTCTAGTTATTATGTCTGGTCGTCGTTTACAGGCAATCCGCCATCTTGTAATTTTCACGAGTCATCAGAAATACTTGGTCCGATAAGTTGTCTGTGGGTAATGACGTAATAGATTCCCATTCGAACCCACGACCCTTCGATCAGCAGCCAACCCTAAGGGTGGTTGTCGTTTTAAATTACGAGTATTATCACAAACGATAGCAATTTCGCCATACTACCGGCCGAACGAGGGTGAATATCATGCGTGCTATAAATATCTGCTCCTTGAAACATCTAAAAGGCCACGTAAAATTAGGGTTAGCAACAAACCAACATATAGGAAATAACAACAATTCGCAACGTCGTCACCAATAGGGTTGCCAACTAAAAGATAGATTTACGCGCTTGCAAACTGTCTATTGTTGTAAGTTTTCACTCGCCCAAGCATTCACTGTTCACGCTGAATCGCACATTGAAATTCGGAAATCCGTAAAATTGACGATTCTTATGGCCTGCTTGCGAGTTTAATTTTTCTTTTGAAGCTTATGTCGTGGATCTTTCTATTTGATACGTCACTCGTAATGATTGCGATCAAACGGCTCGCAATTTGCGTTTTCAGGATATATTTTTTTTCGTAACATGTTTGGGTGGGTATGTTTACGATCGTTTACCTGTGGTTTTACTTGTATCCGATGTTAGGGTCGTTGTGTTTGTCGCTTTATATGTGACCCTAGAGAGTGGGAATGTTTTTGTATAGACCGTAATGCTCGCAATTGGTTTGCTTTCGATGAAGCAATTACTTAATTGACTGACTGTTGGTCTCGAGGCTGGCACGGTCTGAGTGATTTATTTACTCGATAAAACAGATGAATAGTTTGAAAGGTTCTTAGAACTGAGAGAATATTACTAAAGAGTAACTTGCGACTTCGCCTCGTGGTCAGTTCCTGAGGGCCTAGACAAAGTAACATTCGATTAGCGATGACGCTAGTATAAAAACCAAAAAATGTATGGGGTTGCCATAAGCTATCGAAATGTCACGTGATCATAGGTCAACGAATAGAAATAAGCTAGACAATGTTAACAACATTCGATTCCAAGAAACGAATCGACAGTGTCGAACGATTACTTCCATAGGGATGCGTAGCCAAGTGGCATTTTTTGACAAGCGTTATCGCTAGTTTTCGATCCGTATGATGGAAACATTAGCGATAGCGATTGTAGAAATAGAATCGCTCCGAAGCGAATACCATTTGTCTAGGCCCTCTGATTAGAGGATACTATTGTATGCAAAACGGGCAATTTCAAAACTGATTAAAACCGCAAACAATCATATATTAAAAGAACATTTAGGTATCATGAAATTAGTAAAAATATATTTTTTGTAAAATGAATTACCTACAATGGTTACATAAAACCAACCAATACCAATAATAATAACTAACTAAGTACATATTAAAATAGTAATTTTCTGTTTATTATTATGTTATACCATCATGATAATATGAATTTCGTAGACAATCTTAACGGCTCTTATAATTTAAGTATGAATAGTAGTAAAAATAAAGTTGACACCACAGTCACATTGTCTCTGCGGGGAATTGAAGTGGTTAAAGTTTTTAGTGCCGTTTAGAGCACTTTTCAGTGTTCGTCATTTTGAAATTATCCTAACTCTGCAAGGAGTAAGTATCTGTAAAATATTATAAGTAATAAAAATAGGTATTTTCTTTATTCGATTAATTTTTCAATCCCCAAATTAAGAAAACTTTCCGGAAATCGTATTGGAATAATTAAGTAGCATATGTTATTAACATTAATAATCAAAGCATGTGTTCATCACGATTTTTGTTACGATTAAAATGCTGGATTTGTTTTTAGCAAAACATACTTATTGAAAATAAAGTTTAAAACTAAAACCCGATTACGACAAAACCTCCAACTAAAAAGGTGTAAACAAGATATCGATGTCCATTTTTTCGGTTTTCATATAACCGGAGTCACACGTCATTATTAAATATGTCATGTAATTAAGGCATAAATCGTACAGATTGCGTGTGAGTTGACATCGATATCTTGTTTGTCCGCGAAATAACATGACGCTTTCAACGATACTTCGTTTGTCAAAATACGACGACTTGTTTAGGATTTATGAGGGAACAGATAAACATACATACATAGCCTTTTGAAATCATAACCCACCTTTGGGTTTTCCGTAGTTGGGTATAAACAACCGGCTTCCAAAAAAAACACTAAAAGACGGGAAAAATAACTTTAATTTAGAAAGTCAGTGTTTTTGGTTTTTTATTTTTGTATTTTGTCACCGACTTCCGAAATTAAAGTTATTTTTCACGTCTTTTAGTTTTTTTTTGGAAGTCGGTCGTTTTTTTGTACACTTTTTATTGCGGTACCTACCCCACACAAATTCGTATACCACTACTTCGAATGCAAATAACAGTGACAGAAAATTATTAACACATCATCAATATAAACTAAGTAGAAAAACATATGCAGTATTAAGGATAACTCAAAAACTACTGGTCAGACCTTGATCAAATGATAAATGATACCACATGTGAAAGCACCAAATAAAAAAAATACCATCCAAATCGGTTCACCCAGAAAAAAGTTCTGAGCTAAAACAGACCAAAAAAAAAAAACATAAGTACAGACGAATTTAGAACCTCCTCCTTTTTTTTAAGTCGGTTTAAATAAACTTATGTCGTGTCCATTGGTTTGTTAGCGGTTTAGCCTCCGCTCGCCCCTTGGATCTTGCCCCTAATTGTCTAAGTGTATCTACTCTCCGCGTCGTGAATAATAGATACCCCAAATCTCCCCCGATTGTTAGTAAGTTAAAAGTACTGTGAAGTTACGGCGAACGAGATTATTATTAAAAGAATATTTATTTGAATTAAAACATTGTTTATTGATTGAAATGTTCTACAAGACTAATTTAAAATTATAATATTTCTATTAACTAAAACTTATTACTAAAATCTGCAATTCTGCAATTGTGCAGTTTGTTAATGACGCACGGGCGCATCCGTTGCATTAGTCAGCGGTTACGTTACTCAGGCGATATCAGATTCTTATTTCAACTCCTTATTTATGGCTTTTGTGGATAGGATTTTGATTCCGATTTGTTACAGTAGTAATGGCAATCATGTCATTTAGTCTAAATAGGCTTTTATTTTTATATAGATTCTTTTATATTTTGTGAATGTGAGAACGTTGTAGACCTAACTTGTAGACTAGATTTGTGGACCTTTTTATATTTTGTTGAGTACATGTTACTTGTTGACAGGCCTACACTGTCCTCCCATATCTATCAACACTGTAATTGGAAACATTGTAAAAGCCCCTTATTTTTAAAAGAGTAACCGTGGAGTTTCTTGCCGGCTCTTATCCATAGGAAACAACCAATTGGAACCGTGCACCTAGCTTCTGACGTTTCATAAGTGCCCATGTTGGTTTATGTGTTTTTTTTTTGTTTTTTTAATTTCCTAACTCCTCCCTCCTTAAGATGGAAGCGCGTCCCGCAGCTTCCTGCAGCATCCCGGTGCGAGGTTGATCCTGTATTGGTCGTCGCTATTTCCACTACCAAAGCTTCCCAAGAGGGATTGTCGTCAGGATGAGGTACAGTCCTAGTGTTGACCAACTGGGCGTAGCCGTCATAGTCTGCCAATCAATTGTGGGTTCTTGTAAGTTGTCGGCTCGTTCTATCAGTTCGTGAATGCTGTCCAGTGATATATCTTCCAATTGTAGGTTGAACTGGATGTTCTCTTCTGGAATCACGGGTTTACTGGGAAGTGGTATGATTTTGTCTGCTGCGACAGTATTGCTGTTTGTCGTTAGTGTTCGGTTAAGTATTTCAAGCATTTGGCAATCACTTGTAATACTGGCGATGTGTATTCCTGATATCCTTTTGTATTCAGATTTAGTTCCACATTTAGTTCTTAGGACTTCTTCTTCCTTCAGGATAATAAGCCACTTGTTGTCTTGGAGTTTCTGGATTCTTCCTTGTTTGAGGTCTAACTTGGCTCGTGTGCAGTATATGTTTTGGTATTTCACGAGTGATATTATGCAGTCTTCTGATTTATCAACAGGCTGGGTGTTCAACGACGTGCAGAGTTGTGTATCCTGTGTAATCCGTTTGCAGTCTTCTTCCAGGTACGAGTACTCGTTGGTACCCAGTACAAGGTATTTGGATTTAAGAATGATTGCCAGGTTTTGTTTGTCGGGGATGGAGTATAGATGGATTAGGTCGTATTGGTTTGTGTCGATGGAAGGAATATCCAATATAAATGTTAACGTGTGATCTGTACTATAAGCTTTTACACTAATAGACTTCTCAAGGCTATGTATATTGCTAATAGTAATGCTATCCACTGGTCTGAAATTTTATGATTTCTGAATACCTAACATTTCGTTTATAAGAATGTGTGGGGATACAATGCTTGGATGCATTATTTCTAACTGAGCAAAGGTCATTGCATCTTCTAAAATTACTAACTTGTCTAACAGCAATTGCAGACTGAAATATATTTGTATATATAAATCTAGTAAGTGCAACCTATTTACTATAATATTATTATTAAAAGTGGTATTTCTTAACATTAGGCTTAGTTTTTTCTGGTTCTCGTCTAAAAACTTAATCTGTTTACTATACTCTTCAACTGCATGTTTTGCTATGAATAATGATTGCTTTTGAGACACATTAATTTTATTTACTGAATTCCGTAATTTTGATATTTCATTTTCGAATTTAATAGCATCTTCGTAATCTAAATTGCCTGTTATAGTTTTAACGATGGAACCCAGACCATTAATAAACCCACGTCTAAACCTATGGTGCGGTGCAATAGACACTATTTTCTTATTTATTAAATTTAAGCTATTATCTTTTCGATTTTTGTAGGCCCTATTTAATTTCTCGTTATTTTCAACAGCTTTAGTATTGGCATATAAGGACATAAGTTTTAACGTCGTTTCGTGTAGATAGGATACGTTATACGCGCAGGCCAAACTAAACGTATCTACTTGCTTCAAAATTTGACCTTGTTTTAATAAAAGAATGCCATTGACGTTATCTACGGGGTTAAGGGTCAGGTTGGCGGTTGCATAGAGCAGGAAGGTTCCTGTGACGAGGGTCCTGGAAAAAGATGTTGTCTACGTAAAAGTTTGAAATGAACTCTGATGGATTTAGAGTTGGGGTGGCTTCCTATAATTTCGGCAACATTGTTAGGATGGATGTGAATGATCTTATACGGACCTTTAAATACTGGCTTCGTTTTGTCGCTCCTCGTAGTCTTAGCAACCTGTTTATAGACTGTTTCACCTACCTTAAACATGATCGCCTCAGCAGCCTGATTCCGCTTTTCTATCACCTGCTCTTTATTTTTAGATACGTGAGCTGCTATGCAATCCTGTACTGCTTCTGCATTTTTACGATGGTTAAGGACATAGTCCTGATAGAAATCTTTAGGATAGTATAGTTCCAGTGGGTTTCTGGATGCTCTATGACCAAATAAAAGCTCACGCGGTGTATATCGCCTGTCGTAGAATGAATGGCATTGTTGTATGCAATAATGGCGTACTTCATCAGTTATTGTATAGGGTCATCTTTATTTGTCATTCTCTGAATTCTTATTATTTCAGCAATGGTAGAGTGAAAACGTTCAATGGGTGAGTTGGAATTCGGATTATAAGGGGTCGTGAAGTGAATGTTGATGTCATGAGAAGCGCATATTTCCTTTATGAAGTCATTGTCAAATTTCGTGTCTGAGTCTGTTGTGATTTTCAAATGTAATCCTAGTATCGAAAAAACTTGTAATAAAGCTTCTGCGATATGAACGCTGCTTGAAGCATTTAGCGGTACCGCCTGGGCAAATTTTGAAAAATTAACTATAATTGTCAGGAACGTCGTCGTCGTACGTTGTAGTGTAGACTCTCGACAAGGCCAAGTACAGATTTTCATCGTAGAAATAGCAGTGGAAGATACGGTCTGCTATTGTGTGCTCTTTTACGAACCTAATGATTTCGGGTTCCGTTTTGTTTACGGGGATGAAAACATCTTTAGTAACAGTCCTAGAGTTAGTTGAACTATTTTTTACTGTATATGTTGAACCCGGGGTAGACCTAATATAAAATTGTTTCAGTTGTTTGTCTATTGCATCAGATAAAATCGGGATGCCGTTGTTTTCATTATCGGGTTGGGTATGATTGGTCGAGACTAATTGGTCAGGGTCAACTGTAACAATGCTCATTGAGTCTGTTCCGTTATCAGTGTGGGGGTGGTTAGTACTTCTTACTTCCACGTCGTTACTATTACCAGGGTAGTTATTATTGTCAATAGGTACTTTGGTATTATTATTACTAAGTCCATCATTGTTGTCGTCTCGGTCATTATTTGTCTCTGCTTGTCTACGGACGTTCTCAAATATTCTGTTTATAATCTCGTCGTCATCATTATCGTCAAGATTGACGACTAGAGAATCTATGCTGTTGTGAAAGATTTTGGCTCTGGATAATGCATCAGCGTTAGTGTTTTGTTTGCCCTTTTTATAAACTAACTTATAGTCGTACTCTGCTAGCTCTAGTTTCCAACGTGTTAACTTTGAGTTGGGATCTTTTAAAGACATCAGCCATGTCAAAGGTCTATGATCTGTATAGATGGTGAATTTCCGACCGTACAAATAAGGTCTAAAATATTTGATAGCCCAAACTATCCCGAGTAATTCCTTCTCTATTGTCGAGTAACTAGTCTCGGTTTCTGATAACGTTCTTGAAGCAAACGCTACTAGTTTGTCAGCACCAACATTGCCTTGTGATAAAACTGCACCTAACGCAAAGTCAGATGCGTCTGCTGTCAAGATAAATGGTTTGTCAAAGTCAGGGTATTGTAGTATTGGGGCATTAGTCAAAATTTGTTTACACTTGTTGACTGCATCTAAGAATTCATTACTATGGACAATTTTTGCGTTCTTTTTAAGACAGGCTGTTAACGGTTTTGTAAGCTTCGCGAAATCTTTAATGAATTTTCGGTAATAGCCTACTAATCCTAGGAGACTTTATGTCCTTTTGTGTTCATGGTACGGGGAAATTTAAAACAGCTTTTATCTAGTCTTTGTTGGGTTGTAGTACTTGGTCAGTCAATTCATGTCCTAAAAAAATCACATGTTTTTGCAAGAATTCTGACTTGTCTAATTACACTCTGAGGTTATGCATTCTGAATCGCTTAAGTACTAACTTGAGATTTTCGTTATGATTCTGAAGTGTGGTGGCTGTAATTATGACGTCATCTAAATAGGTGAATACGGTATCTATCCCTCTAAGAATATGGTCCATATGCCGCTGAAAAGTGCTCGGAGCATTTTTTAACCCAAACAGCATTCTTAGGAACTCATAGTGACCTCTTTCTGTGGTAAATGCAGTTTTTTCTATGTCGTTAGGGTGCATTTCCAATTGATGGTAACCACTTGCTAAATCGAGGGTTGTAAAAATACTGTGCGCGCCCTAATCTATCAAGTATATCGTTGATATTCGGTAAGGGATTCTTGTCTTCAACAATTCTATCGTTCAGTCGTCTATAGTCTATAACAAGTCTCCATTTAACCTTCCCTGGGGCGTCGGGTTTTTTGGGGACGTATATGGACAGGGCAAGACCAGGGTGAAATACTTTCCCTTATAATTCCCTGTTTTAATAAATTGTCTATTTGTTTTTTAATTTCAGTACGTTGTTGCGGAGCTTGCCTATAGTTTCTAACCAAAAATGGGTGTGTCCTCGGTTAGTCTTAATTCATGTTTCACCGTATGTGTGAAAGATAACGGTATGTTTTCAGAGTGAAATACATCACGATATTGATATCAAATTTGGGTAATCTCACGTTTTTCTTCTTCATTTATATGGCTGGTTCTAGTTTTCTCTAAGTTTTCGTAAAGTTCTTTGTCAATGTCAGTTTTAGTTTGAAGGGCGTTAATTTTGTGTTCTTTATTTTGATTTATCAATTGTGGCGGTAAAGGCTCAAGGGGTAGGTGGTAATTGTTACTGATTACTTGTTCTTTATCAGTTAAATTAATTAGAGATGGTTTAAAAAATATTTTTTTTACCGTTACTACAGCGGCGGGTGACTTGATTCCTTTAAACCAATTAAAGTCGTCACAGATATGGTTACCGTCCATACAATTCGTTTTCACTATTATAAACTTTTCGCAATTAGGTTCAATTTTGAGTCTTTTTACTGGATAATCAAAATAAATTGGTATTTCGGTATTATAAGTTCGCAATAACTTATTTTTAAAATCTATGTTACACCCTAATTCTTTTAACAAGTCCACACCCATTAGTCCTTTATACTTTGGGTCAAAATCGAAAATTAAAAATTTATGATACGAGTATATGTCTGCTGTGGGGGTAAAGGTAAAATAGCAACATATTCATGACGAGTAACAGCATGCGCAATTTTTACCTGAAATGGCTCGCGCTCCACGCAGTGTTCCAGATTAGTACCGGCTATTACGTCAGGTGATATCATACAACGCGAAGCTCCAGCATCTAATAAGAATTTACCTTGAAATTCCGGCAATTCTATATAAGGAAGATGGTCTTTACCTTGGTTCTTGAGTTGAACAGTCTTTACTAGCCGTGGTTCAATGGGTCCTCGTTCTGGGGAAAATCCTGATGGCTTGGTCCCTCCACAGGCATCTCCTGCGTGTAGCTGTAGTCTTCACCATTAAGTTGTAAATTATTATTATGCTCACCTTCATAGTAGGTATTGTAGTCAGGGTAACACTGGTCTTGGTTGTGCTGTGTATAAAACATTTCTTCGGAAGCAAAACGCGGTGCTTCGGGTTTACTTACCGATCTCATGGTGACTTCAGACACTTTTTGTGGCGGGTTTACCTGCTGGCGAGGTATATTCGGCTGAGATCTAACATTACCTGAGTTTCTGACAGTACCAGAACCACTACGTCTTACATTACCTGAAGCGGGTCTTCCTTGGGGTATGCCTCGAGCCCTCTGTTGTCTCTGATCTATGTTCCAGCTATTACGTGGGAAAAAGTTATTATTTTGGGGTACCGTTTGGTGTGGCTTGGGTATTTCTTTCGGTTTGTTTTGGATGGAAAGTGCATTAAAACTATTATTGAATCTATTGAATGCCAAACGTGCCTCCTCCTGCCTAGCCGTTACTATAGCTGCTTCAAGAGTCGTAGGTTGTGCAATCCGCACGCCAATTGAAACGTGAAAGTCCAAATGATTAACGTATTGATCTATGACCATACTCTCATAGTATGACTTATCCGTATGCGTATGCCTACCTACTACGTTTAAGGTGTCTAAAATTTTCCTTAGTCGTTTACCAAACGTCTCAGCGTCTTCATTTTTATTACGACGCAAACGTGTTAGTTCTTGCATCAACTGTATTTCGTCACGCGGTTCGCCTAATCTACGCCTCAACGCAGCCTTAATTGTCTGCCAGCTATCAACTGTTTCTTCGGAGGCTATTGCACTGATCGCCGAACCGCTCAATTTGCTTTTAATTAAACTAACAATAGCAGGATTCGCCCTAACGTGTGGGTCCAGTAACAGCATCACATTTTCCACTTCTCTAATAAAGTAATTTAATGTTTTAGGATTGCCATTGTATTTTGGCAACAGCTCTGAAACGAACTTGAAAGTCGCTAGATCGATGCTTGCCATAGCTATCGTGATTTAATTGTAAAATAGGAATACAAAAAAAAATAGTTCTAATTCTCTTGAATATATTTTTGAGATTATACACATACATAACATCACGCCTGTATTCCCCGAAGGGTTAGGCAGAGGTGTACCTATAGCACACCCACATTTCGCCAGTTATGTTTAAGTCCCATGTAATAGGGGGCGAGCCTATTGCCATCAACCGGGCACAAATCCAGACTCACGGGCTGCTACCGAGAAATTTCAGATGGAAAAACCCAATAACACTTTGCCCGACCCGGGAATCGAACCCAGGACCTCATGCTCAGCAGTAGCGCTTGCGACCACTAGACCAACGAGGCAGTCCTAGCTTGAAGTTATTTTAATTATGTTATACGAATCACTATTATAGTGCACACGTAAACGAATGGATATATCTTGTTACAGAATGAATTGCGAATGCGAAATGTATACCGCGATTTTAGCACGCATACATAGAACCTAAATTAAAATTAATGTAATAAACTCGTATAACTAATGTGATTTGCCTATAGCGATTTTAGCCTATAAACAAGAACACAGGTCACATTTATAAAATACGGCAGGAAATATAGCATGGGAAACTGGGTATACAACAAGCACTCACCACAGTATCTTATGCATCTCTAGCCGGGCCTTGTAGAACAGCAGGGCTCCCAATTCTCCAGGACTCCCGCAGGTTGTTCGCCTTAGTAGATTCGAATTTGTGATAGCGAAGATAACGATAGATACCGTTTACTCTTACCGAAGAGTTACATTCGAAGTAGAGTGTCGCGATCCTACCGATTGCGCCAGTTAAGTTACGGCGAACGAGATTATTATTTAAAAAAATAAAAAATTAATTAAAACAATGTTTATTGATTGAAATGTTCTACAAGACTAATTTACAATTATAATATTTCTATTAACTAAAACTTATTACTAAAATCTGCAATTCTGCAATTGTGCAGTTTGTTAATGACGCACGGGCGCATCCGCTGCATTAGTCAGCGGTTACGTTACTCAGCCGATATCCTAACTCAGCATTCCAGTTTTTAAATATTTAAATAAATATTTTTTTCTTATAACTTCAGTAGTATCTTCGTGGGATTTAATGCTGAAGATTGAAATAAAACTGCATATGGAGTTAAAAATGTGTAAATTGGAATCTAATCACGTATATAATCTTTTCAATGTTTAACAATCCAATTTTGTTACAGTTTTTGGTTTATAGATAATAAGTCACGAGTTGGTGAAATAACAGATATAGAGTTATTGAAGTAATCAGAATGTGTGCATTTTTCTGTCTATCTATACCCTTTTTGGTAAAATTTGAAAGGAAACGCCGCAAAGGGCGAATCGATACACCAAAATAATTATTTGAATGTCAACATTCCACTCGCCCCTTCATAAGGGGCGAATCACTACACTAAAATAATAAAAAACGGGGTGAGTGGAACATTTTAATAGAAAGGGGCAAGATCCAAGGGGCGTGTGGAGTCCAAACCTTGTTAGCCTTTTCAATACCAGGTACCTACCTACCTACTAAAACAATTCGTAGCCATTTTCTTCCTTGACCTCGTCTAGTGAACAGTTTGTCGTTGCTCTAGTTCTGGTCATTGACACGAAAGTGCTACTTACTTTGTGAGCTGACATACATAATAACTAGACCATTAGTTTTGCTTTTAAGGGCAAGTGTCCATTTTCGTTCAATGCTTCAGCGAATATTTCAAACTTGAACTACGCGACGTGCGTTTGTTTTGATCTTGAAGTTCAGTCTTTGATTAGTGATCGGTTTTGTTGTGAGGTATTGTGCGTTTTTATAATTTCTAACACGACGATATTATCGTGTACGTCCACGTCCAGGTCCATAAAATTTATGGAAATACGTGCACGTTATAATGACAGGTCCACTTAATCTGTGTGGTTTTCCCTCAACAGACCATTTCATACACCAATCTCCATGGTATTTACATGATCTGAACAAGATTATGTCTGGACTTCAAAAGATACTGACTTCTGAGTTTGTTTCGGCCTTTCTTCTCAGAGTAGTCAGATAGAAAACGCCGACCTCATCTAGTTTTTAAAATATGATTGGCGTGTAGAAGTGTTTGTTACCGAAATAAAATCATTTATCATATAATACGCACTTTCTACAAACTGCATCTTGATAGTTTGACTGAAACTAGCACTAGTTCACAACAGCACATCTGCAGCAGTCTCGGACAATGCCTTCGCACATTGCGTTGAAGCCTTACTGAACAATTAACACAACATCCTTCTGGAGTAAATTCTGTACCTTCTCGAAGATGCCATATTCATTATAATCCTTCAATAAAACTCAGGGAAACAGAAACCTTTATTTCATGCAATTCAATTCATTTCATGGAAAGAAGAAATAAAATGAATGTTGTTGTCACTTGAAACTTGTTTTTCTGACAGTGTCGGAATGATAGCGATGCGGCTTAATTTTAGTTAACTCGATACTCGAGTAAATAAAATATAGGCTCTAGTCCATTTTCTCTCGAGGTGCCTCTCAATGTAGTCACGACTAGATAAATATCACCAACACAGTCACACTAGTTAACTGTCATCCTTCATTCTATAATTCAATACGTAGGTAAGCGTAAACTAACTAATTTTATTTTGGTTCTCTTCAGTGTGATGGTTGTAGCGGTATCCACATCGCCACATACGAGCTACGCGTCACACTGACGTCACGCAAAATCCTGCATCGCGCAAGCAGAGTTTACCGCGCAACTAGCATATATACAACGTCCCGACATCAAACGTTGGGCAGTTGTCCATCAGACACGACACCCGTCTGGTCGGGGGTTTCACCCTTTTCTATGGAGGTATGAGTGAGTTTTACACCCTGTTCCTCATACCTCTATAGGGTATCCAGATGTGATAAACCACGAAATAGATCTATTTCGTGTAATTAACCGTCAAAATCCTATGACGTACAACTCTGTACATCACAGTATTTTGACGGTTGAGTGACAGAGATGTAGAGTTTTAATTGACGCGATACATGAGTAATAATAATAAGAATAAAAATAAATGAATGGTTTGGTTAAGTTCGGGTTTTAATAGCGCAGTCATTGGTGCCGATTCTCTTGTACACCGAACTAAACTAACTAAACTATCACTAAAGTTCCTTACTTTTGGCTATGAGAATTTTAAGCTAAAATTATTTTTAAATTTGGAGATATTTTTTTGCAGAAGCAAAAAAATATCTCTAAATTTAAAAATAATTTTGACGTAACTAAATTTTTATTTGACAATCGCTGCTCCGCGTGGTACTTGTTTGCCCTACCCCGTGATTTTTTTTAGAGCCGGTGGCACGCATGGGGGTGCAGCATCGACGTGTTTTATATGGATTTTTTTACTTTTTGTATGGAAAATATGAAAAAAAATATTACCTACATGTAGAGTTTTAGGGGTTTAGGGGCTTCATAAAGGGGGTCGAAATTATCATTATTTTTGCGATAGGACACACCATTTTGAGATAAAAGCAAAATAAAATAAAAAAAAGATACAGTACTTACTGTTTTTGCACCTGAAGTCGAGGTGTTGTGATGAATTTTAGTTCATGAAAACTAATTTTAGTCCACACCTTTTTAATCGCGATAAAAAATAGCCAGATTTAGTTAGACAACCAAAATTTTAGGTGAATAGCAAAATTGGCATTTTCACTAAACTAATAATTCAGTGCCATCTTAGTGCTGTCAAACTAAATTATAGTTAAGTTGTGTCACTTTAGTCTATTTCAGAATGAGAAATCGTCGTTTGACAGGATTATACTAAATTTTTGTGATTTTTAGTCTAGTTTAGAGAATTTTGTAACAAGAGAAACGATTGACAAAAAGCTAAATTGGAAAGCACACATAGAAGAACTCAGTAAAAAAATTAGTAATTCTTGTTACGCGCTGTTCAAACTGGTCTCAGTGCTTAACACTGAATCATTACTCACGGCTTATCACGGTTTGGTTTCTTCACATTTAAGGTATGGGATAATTTTCTGGGGCAACTCAACCAACAAGAACATACCCTTTAAAACCCAAAAAAGGTGCATCAGAACTATGTTTAAATTACAGTCAACCGAAAGTTGTAAGCCCTACTTTAAAAAATATAAAATTTTAACTTAGCCTTGCCATTACATTGTAGACATTGTCGTGTTTGTAAAGTCAAATCGACACTTATTTACACGACAGTCAGAAGTGGTCGATCGCAACCATAGTAGAGGCGATGACAGTGTTCTCTGTCTACATAGATCGAAAACAGCATTAATGCACAAGAGTGTTTTCTGTATGGCCCCTAAAATTTTCAATAAACTCCCGAATAGCTGGAAGGGTCAATTAAAAAATAAATTAAAGATACTGCTAGAAGGGAAAGCATATTACAGTATCCTAGAATTTCTTAATGACAACATCTAATGCCGTGTAGTAATCAATGTTATCAATACACCTTTGACATAATATACTTAGAGCAATATTAATGCTATGATGATAATTTTAATTGACATTTAACGTTGACATTGACATTTATTTTATTTTTTCATCTAATTAATTTATTTGTTTTCAAAATTGACATATTTTACTGTTTTGCTCATATGTAATCTATACTAACTTTTATTAATAAATTTAAATATGTGTACGCCACTAAGGCCAAACATGACTGATCTTAAACTGTAATGTAATTTAATAACTCGCATGCTCTGTATGTGTACTCATGTTTCCACAAATAAACAATCTTGAATCTTGAATCTTGAGAATCGGCAGCATTGTCTAGTGCTGTCAGTTGACGACATGCAATTTGTCATTAACTGCGTCATAGCATCGTCATTGATTTTCAGATTGACAGTGGAATTTGAGTAGCAGTAAACGCTCCTTACAAAGTAGAACAAAGACGATCTTAGCCGAATGTCACTGTACCAACCTTAATGTACTGTCGCCAGCACATCAAGTTACCACAAACTGTCAGATTTTCTCATTCGATTTTGAACTTAATTATCACCATTTTAAGGTTTAAAATCGTTTGGAGAAAGACAGTTTCGTGTATCTTGACCTGCTGCTGGGGACTGTACTAATATTTAACGGTTGCTCTATCTTGGAAGATGATGTTGCTGTATTTTGGATCTTGCTATGATTCTTTTCTTTAAGTTTTTTTTTTTGTGTTTCAAACGTATGAAGTTGCTGTGAACCTCCCTCTAGTATCTATACCTACCTTAGATTCAACTTGAAATGAGTTTTCGAATTACCTTTTCGGGATAATCGAGTGCCTGACCGTTAGTGACTGAGTAACATCACGAATCAAACTGACAAGCAACCAAAAACTACATTCCGTTTCACGTTGTTTTTTTTTTTTTAAATTTACGAGAGAATAACCAAACTTAAAATAAGATTAAACACACCTGCTGCAGCGTCAATGGTATATTTTTTTACTTAATACTGATTTGGTTACCACCTGGAACTGTATTTTTTTTTTAAATTCTTTACATATGCTTTAATACATGCATTTAATTTTCATTTATGACATTGGCGATCATAACTGGAATTGGATCCATTAAGTGCATTATCAAAACATTATCTTTTTATTACGATTTCGTGATTCCAGTTAAAAAAAACTACCTTTTCAAAAGATAAATTGGCAATTTTTTTTAGGTCAAATACGATTTATTTACGTATGTTGCCCGTACGTACGTACGTTTAGGGAGCTCTTAAAAAACGAACTCCTTTAAAAGCGTATTATATTTTCATTCATTTTACTTCCCTTTGTTAACGTGATACCGTGACGTGAATGTGGACGTCCACGATAATAACGTCACGTTGGAAATGATAAAAGTGCACATTTAGGGGACCGATAATATAATAATCGGAGCTACATAAGTCGGTGTCAGATTCTCGCCGTTTTTGTCGGTGATGACGTGTCCGATACAGGTGTATAGTCAGTAAAACTAAATGGTCGGTGACCAACTCTTATATCTGATTTACACCACGTGATTTAATTGCCAGTGGCATGCCATAAGTTGAAGCACCAATAAAATTTACACAGTTTAAAGTGTTTAGACGATACAAGTTAGTTGTTGCTTCAATTCAGTTGCATCGTGTAAATGGGGCTGCAACGAGTAAAGTCGGCCATAGTTGGTTAAGCATCACGCAATAATAATGAAAAATTCTTACATAAAGATGTTCGTTTTTGCCATTCATACCAAACTATTTAGTCGACCAGTTAAGTTGTATTTTGGGCGAAGGCAAAAACAAATACAATTAATTAAATTCAAGCAAGATTGCGTAGATTCCTACTTCGTACTTGGGCCTGCCTTCGGCCCCAGTTATAGGCCAAAATACTGCTAATCTACTTCAATAGCAGCAGTATGTAACTAGATATGTAAGATCGACAACAAAGCTAACCTTAGGTCTTGATCCAAATTAATTCGTGAAAGGAGGTACTTGATTTATGAATGCTCCAATTACGTTACTTAGACACGACACGAGTGAGTTTAGGTACCACTCGGAATTGTAGACACTAAACATTCAATGAGAAACTTAATTTAATTTAGTTATAGGTATTATTAATTTGATTAATTGGTAACAAACTATAAATAGAAAGTACTGTCATAATAACCATTATGCAGTTGACGTGGTAAATTAAAAAAATCTAAGTTTTTGAAGCCAGTACGTAGATTTATTTGTACATGTGTTTAATCTCGTATTTTTCCTGTATTGAGCATATGTTCACTGACTAACAAATCCGTCAAATATCTATACATATAATAAAATGGTAGGAAAGTCAAAACTGTACATTGAATATTTTTTTTTAAGAATACTTGGGGTGTGATCGACAATCGATATCGAAGCCAAAAATTTCTTTTTCTGAATTTTTGTCTGTTTGTCTGTATGTATGTCCGGGATAAACTCAAAAAGTACTGGACGGATTTGAATGTTTTTTATTTTGTTGTATAGGTATTAAGTGTGAGCAACATATAGGCTATAATTTATCTTGGAAACTTGAACACCTGATGCAGAACCGCAACAGACCAGTTAAACTATAAGAGATACAAAAATGTCACCATAGCAAAAATTGTTCCACGTGATGAGCATTTTCTGCTAAGAGAATAAATTTGAAGATCTGGAACACCTGATGTGGAACTCCAAGAGCCCAGCTACACTATAACATATAATGGAACGACGTCTTAGCAAGAGTTGTTCAGCCTCTCTGTTGACGTATAAAAATTGAAGATCTGAAACACCTGATGTGGAACTCCAAGAGCTCAGCGACACTATCTATACATCTATACATAATAATAAAATGGTAGGAAAGTCAAAACTGTACATTGAATATTTGTTTAAAAGAATACTTGGGGTGTGATTTACAATCGCTACCGAAGTCAAAAATATAGTTTTTTGAATTTTTGTCTGTTTGTCTGTATGTATGTCCGGGATAAACTCAAAAAGTACTGCATGGATTTACTTCTTTGGCACGAATATTATTAAGAAGTTTAAATTATTATTATTTATTTTATTATAATTTAAAAAATCGAGGGCTGATGAGGTGAATGCTTCGTTGAAACGATCTTCGTTGTGGTTACGAGTTCGTACGTTGCGCTTGACCATTAATATGAGAGCTCGGCTCGGCGGCAACGCACGTGCTCAAGAATTCTCCGATGTCCTTCTAAGTCTTGGCGAAGGCACTCTACCAGAGGAGAGAGGTGGACAGGTGGTGCTTCCACAGTCTCTCGGTAGAGTTGTATCCAGCTTAGAAGAACTCATTCGCTGTGTGTACGGGGACATCAGTCGTATACCGCAACAGCAGAATTCTTGGGTGTGTGAGCGGGCTATTTTGACGCCCAAAAATGATCAGGCTGCAGCAATTAACGAATGCATTCTCTCGGAAATTGAGGGGAATGAAATGGTCTACACCTCTATAAACACTGTCGTCGAGCAAGATGACGCCACACATTATCCCGTGGAATTTCTGAACTCCCTGTAAGCAAGTGGACTTCCAGCGCATACCATCAAGCTGAAGGTTGGTGTCCCGATTATGCTTCTTCGGAACCTATCTCCTCCGAAGTTGTGTAACGGGACCCGCCTTAAGGTCATCTCGCTCCACAGACACACCATTGAGGCGGAAATTCTTACGGGTTGTGGCGTCGGCGAGGCAGTATTTATACCACGCATTCCCCTCATACCTCATAACTTCCCGTTCCAGTTCAAGCGCGTAAAGTTCCCCGTGAATGTTTGCTTCGCGATGACCATCAATAAGTCGCAGGGGCAGACACTGAGGGCTGCGGGTGTCGACCTCAGGACGTGCTGCTTCTCACACGGGCAGCTGTACGTCGCTTGCTCCCGCGTCACCAGTCCTGACTCTCTTTATATTTTGGCTGCGGAGAGCCAAACCACTAATGTTGTTTATCGAGAAGTCCTATAAATACTTACATACAGAATAGTATATATAAGTGTTTATAGGACTTCTCCCCTATTCTGTATTCCTTCAATTCAATCAATTCTGTCAATTGTTTTTTCTGTAGATATGAAATATGAAGAAGAAATAGGTAAATGAATGTTATTTTAAAAGGTATAGTCATAGATATTTTTGGTGCTGTATAGCGTTCACGCAGACGACGTCGCGGGCACCAGCTAGTCTGGAATAAAACCTGTAGGTTACACAAATATTTATTCAATGCGAGAATCACAAGCATCCTGACAAGCAGCATGCCAGGCAATTCCTAATCGAACCTACGAGAAAATGTGAATGTAAATTTATTTTCATGCTTGAAGGACCTATGAGTATGTTAATTTGCAAGTCACTCGGTCGTTGGCGTGACATTGTTTTAAAAAAAGAACAGAAAAAAACATGGCGGAACTTGAACTACAATAGACCGAGATGATTGACTGAGAAATGAAAGCATAAAACTCCCAAGAATAGTTCAGTTTCCTCCATAAAATTACAACAAGTGAATAAGTTACTCCAAATGAAAGGCTAACGGATATTTTCGTCCGTACAATTTTACTCATTTCCCTTTGTGAACGAATTTTACGACTGTTTTCGGCTGTGTCGATTTATACGGACATAATTAAGGTACCAGTCGAGGGGGTTGGCATCTAACAATAGGTACAATGCAGGTGAAACGGTGCTCCGCTATCATTGTTTCCAAAAATCAAATTTAACTCGTAGAAGCTATAAAGAAATCCATAAACCGAGAGCTTCATTTATTTAGAACAAATCTTTTGTAGGCGCAAAATTTTGCCAACGGGAATTCTGTATTATGTTGCTAACTCCCCCATTGTCCCAATCTGTACGAAGATTAATTTACTGGGCTCGGTAAATTCGGGCATAAAAGAATTTGGGTGAAATGGAAGAGCCAAGTTTGATGGAGTGCGCTCCAAGAGAGTTGGATAACGCGCTTTATATCTTTGTTTGTAGTGCTGAGCTTGAGGGCTAAATACAAAAAGTTTTCTTTAATAACGCCTAAGCCTCTTGTAAAAATTATATTTTCGTGAATAATGTTAGGGAACTTAGGGACCTTTCTGTTATATTCGCGGAAAGTAATTCTAGAATTACAAGTAGGTAACTTCGACTTAAATTTTTTCAGTATTTATATTCAAATAAGTTTATACATTACCGTACCTTGTGAAGTTTTTCCGCATTTCGTCGTCAAACCCAAAATTGTTTTAGAACGCGATGAAGGAGCTTACGTCGAGAGCATGAGCAGCAATGACCTTCAGTTAATAAAAAGTAACAGCTTGTACTAATTCGTAAGGTCAGCTTGGTGATTATGACTTTCTACCATTAATTCTAGAAATTTCCGTAAGACTATCCTAGACTGCTGAAATGATTTCTACCTTTTTTCTACATTTGAAACATAGCACAGCTACTTACAGCCCAATATTACTTCTGAATCAGTCAATCAATAAGCCAGTCTAGAATTGAAAAATCGCAGAAGCTTTTACATAGCTCCATATCTAGGGATTAATAAAAACCTAATTAGTCCTATACGCGTTCAGAAACTTCTTGGACCATGTCATATTCAGTAATTTTATATCTCCACAAAGGTTCTATCAATCTTGGACGTCAGATGCACGACTCGTCGGTTTTCAAACAATTATGCTTACTTAAGTGCGTGTTCAGTCGCTTACAAGTAAGTACAGAACTTGCCTTCTTAGCCTCATTGACAACTTTTGTTTCTTTTTGTGTTAAACCTACCTACCTAAATCTTCATTTTAACCGACTTCAAAAAAAGGACGAGGTGGGTTACCTCAGAACATTTTTCTAGGCGAACCGATTGAACCGATGATTCTTTTTTTATTTGAAAGCTGGTACTTCTCATGTAGTCCCATATAAATTTGATCAAAATCTGACCAGCAGTTTTTGAGTTATCCTTAATAATGCGTAAATTTTCCATTTAGTATATTAGGTTGGGGAAAAAGTCTTTTCGCATTATAGTATGTGTGAAGTTGTAATAAAATCTCTTTGGCTATACTATTTGTATCTGGCTGGTTTAGGTATCATTGAAAGTTTAATTTTTTTTTTCAAATTCAAATTAGGAAAATGTGTGATTTTCATTTGTTTTTCGTACTGTCAAGATGAGTGAATCTAATGAAGAAATTCGATACATTTTAAAATTTTACTACAAAAAAGGTAAAAATACAACGCAAGCCGCGAAAAAAATTTGCGATGTTTATGGACCTAGTGCAGTGTCTGTGAGAGTAGCACAAATTTTGTTTAAGCGTTTTCAATCCGGAAATTTTGATGTCAAAGATGCACGTCGCTCTGGTCGCCCTATTACGGATAAAATGGATGCCATTTTTGAAAAAGTGGAGCAATGTATATCAGTAGTTACGACGTAGCTGAAGAACTGGGAATTGACCACAAAACAGTTTTGGCACATTTGAAAAAAACTGGGTACACAAAAAAGCTCGATTTTGGGTACCTCACGAGCTCACTGAAAGAAACCTAATGAACCGTTTACTCATTTGTGATTCTTTATTACGACGTAATGAAACCGAACCATTTATGAAGAAGCTGATAACTGGTGATGAAAAGTGGATCACGTACGACAAGAACGTGCGAAAAAGGTCGTGGTCAAAGGCCGGTCAAGCTTCATAGACTGTGGCGAAACCCGGGTTAACTCGCAACAAGGTGATGCTGTGTGTGTGGTGGGATTGGAAGGGCATTATTCATTATGAGCTGTTACCACCAGGCAGGACCATCGATTTTGAACTCTACTACGAACTATTGATGAGATTAAAGTAAGAAGTTGAGAGAAAGCGGCCGGAATTAATCAACAGGGTGTGGTTTTTCATCATGATAACGCTAGACCTCACACATCTTTAGCCAATCAGCAAAAATTACGAGAGTTTGGATGGGAGGTGTTAATGCATCCGCCGTATAGTCCTGACCTTGCACCTTCAGATTTCCACCTGTTTCGGTCTCTTCAGAATTCTTTAGGCAGTGTCAGGTTAACATCACGAGAGGACTGCCAAAACCACTTGTCGCGGTATTTTGATCAGAAGTCCCAAAATTTCTATAGCAATGGAATCATGTCCCTACCTACAAGATGGCAAAAAGTTTTCGAACAAAATGGTACCTACATACTTTAGTTAAATGTAAATAAACTATATTAAAAAATGTTTTGAATTTTTTTAAAAAATGCGAAGAAACTTTTCCCCCAACCTATCTTATTGATGATGTGTTAATAACTTCCTGTCACTGGTCAAATAGTGGTATATGAATTTATCTGGGGTAGGTACCCCAACTAAAAAGTGAAAAATAACTTTAATTTTGGAAGTCACAACGTTCACCAACGACAAGTTCACCAAAGACCGTTGTTAGTAACGATTTTGATACGATTAGGTCAGGGTTAGCCTTATACATAGCATCACGCCTCTATTCCTCGAAGGCTATGACTACCTGTAATCGAGTATGCATTACAGGATACGGTATATTTACAGAGGTTTCAGGTTGAGATCCTTAAGTTCTAAGTTGAGCTGCACGATTACTGACAAATGCGTGCACTGACTGGACAGGTCCACTCAATCTGTTTTCAGACACAAATCTACATGGTCTTCATATATACGCTGAGGCCCATGGGCTAAAATACAATGCACAAAAGAGCGAATTCATGATATTTAAGGCAGGCAGTAACCGCTATAGTACAATTCCACCAGTTATGTTGTGTGGCAGTCCTCTAAAAAGAGTTGCAAATTTTAAGTATCTGGGTCATTGGGTCTCAGACGAGTTAAACGATAACGTTGATCTTGAGCGGGAGCGCAGGTCACTGGCTGTTTGATGTGGGATGTTGGCCCACAGGTTTGCACGTTGTACGGCTCAGGTTAAGGTAACGCTTTTCAAAGCCTACTGCCAATCCTTTTACACGTGCAGCCTGTGGGTGAAATTTACGCAAAGGGCATACAGTGGCCTGCGCGTACAATAAAACAACACGTTCCGGGTTTTTGACGGGGCTGCCGCATGTTTGCCGACGCGGAAGTTGACGGTTTTTCGGCCATCATACGCAAGAGATGCGAACACCATCCTTAGAACGTTGGCTGATAGGTGGGACTCTACGATCTTGGGGCGGTGGATACGACTGAACGCAGTCAAGTAGACATTCCCCAGGATGGGGGTGCCCCATATAGCTTAGAATAATTATTAATAACACTAGTTTCTTAAGTTTACATTGTTACTAACAAATATGGAATTAATTCTGAAATAAATGTTTATTATTACTATTATATGATCTGACCAAGATTATGTCTCGACTTTAAAAGAGACTGTGACCTCTGAGTAGTCAGACAGGAAACGCCAACCTCATCTAATTTTTTAAATATGATTGGCGTGTAAAAGTGTTTGTACAAACCTACATATAGAAATAAAATCATTTATCATTTACATATTTTCTTATTGTAAAAAATAATTGTAATGTAACTCGTTGATGATGCTTAAATAAATAAATAAAGGGCCTAACCCTTTATTTGTTTATTTGAGAGGTGTGCTTATGTACACCCACATTTCGCCAGCTATGTAAAAGTCCCATGTAATAGGGCGCGAGCCTATTGCCATCAACCGAGCACAAATCCAGACTCCGGGCTGCTACTGAGAAATTCGAGATAGATAAACCCAATAAAACTTTGCCCGACCCGGGAATCAAACCCAGGATTTCCCGCTCAGAAGTAGTGCTTGCGATTACCAGGCCAACGAGTTAACCTTATTTTTATTTGCATAATCGATTTTGTGAGCACTTGTCTCTGTGTTAAAATAGTGTTCCCTTTGAAATCCAGAGCATCATTTATTATAATTTGAGTAATGATGTTCTGAGTAATTTACTACGATGTACCCACTTTCTTAAAAAAACTATTTTATTACTGGTTTACCGCACGACGGGTGCTCTGGACTATTTTAATTATAACCTACATTTTATTATTAAAACTTTATTTCTCACTAAGTGATTATGTAAATCTTCGAGAAATAAATTATATTTTAAACCGAAAACTTTGAGAGGGTTATTTCTGTACCTAACCGATGAATAAGGTTCAAAATGTGTCAAAATTTTTGTTCAAATTAATATTATCTAAACAGAAATCAAGCATAGTGTCAATAACAAACTTGGTCCCTAAGTTTCAAACAGATGGTCAAAGTATGGTTTCATAGATAAGTCAGCCTCCAAATGTGTTACGGAAAGGATTTTCAGCGACACTGTCAAAACTCTAAACCTGCAAAAGTGGACTTTGGCATGTGACACTACGCCAGCTAAATTAAGTCTTTTCAATAATGTGTCGCAAAACTAATTTAACTCTCAAGCTATTTTCAACTCACTCCTCCTTTAAATAAAATTTAAATTCGCTTGCCAAAGTGTTGTAGCTTTATTATGAATGTGGGAGAGTGCCCGTAAGTATAGCGAATGTTGTTGAAAGTTCAATGTCAGGAGCTTTACCTGGTTAGTTCTAAAGTTTCATTAGAGGCTTTTATTTTGTTCTGTAGGCTTTACTCACACTTAAAGTATTGATACCAGTAATATTATATGAGATTGTTTAAGTTTGTTTAAGCGTATTGGATGCCGCGATAGTCAGCGTGTCCTTAAAACTTTTGAATTGTTTTGTGGACAATGTTTTTGGGAAAATAAATGAATGTCGATGGCTAAGTGGAGGAACCAGAGAACCGATGGGTGGACTGTGTGAAAGATGATATGGCTAGTAAGGGGGTGACTACCGAGATGACTGACCTTGGCAAGCGCTGCTTAATCTGGCGGCTTCACTATTTCGAGCTAATCAAGTATCAAAATGGACACCGATCCAAATAGTGACCTTGGCAAGCGCTGCTTAACCTGGCGGCTTCACTATTGTGAGCTAATCAATAATCGAAATGGTCACCCATCCAAAGACTGACCTTGACAAGCGCTGCTTAACCTGGCGGCTTCAATATTGCGAGCTAATCAAGATTCAAAATGGTCACCCATTCAATGACTGACCTTGGCAAGCGCTGGTTAATCTGGCGGCTTCACTACTGCGAGCTAATCAAGTATCAAAATGGTCACCGATCCAAATAGTCACCTTGGCAAGCACTGCTTAACCTGGCGGCTTCACTATTGCGAGCTAATCAGGTATCAAAATGGTCACCGATCCAAATAGTGACCTTGGAAAGCGCTGCTTAACCTGGCGGCTTCACTATTGTGAGCTAATCAAAAATCGAAATGGTCACCCATCCAAAGACTGACCTTGACAAGCGCTGCTTAACTTGGCGGCTTCACTACTGCGAGCTAATCAAGAATCTAAATGGTCACCCATCCAAAGAGTGACCTTGGCAAGCGCTGCTTAACCTGGCGGCTTCGCTATTGCGAGCTAATCAAGAATCGAAATGGTCACCCATCCAAAGAGTGACCTTGGCAAGCGAAGCTTAACATTGCAAATTCATTCTTATTTACCCTATGTTCAAGGTCTATTTTGTAAAGAAAATATAGCGTGGCGACGCGTCGTCACGCTAACAATCGGTTTACCCGCGGCTATAGATGTTTCACATCAATAATCAATATACTTTTTTCTAAGTTCCTTGAAACAATATTGAAATTACAAATACCGCCGTTTAATCTAGAAGATATAAGTGGGTGAGATTTAAGCATTCAAAGTTCTAAGAAATCCTTACTAATTAATCTTTATTTATAATGTTAATACCGTCAAACGGGGTGAATATAGGGATGCAGGGGTGAATCGGGACGAAACTTTAAAAGGGAATTTAACATTGAAATAATATATGTAGTTTGTTGCCAGCAAACTTAATCGGTAATTATAATACAATAAACACATTAGAGTCCTTTTTGGCAAAAACTATATTATTTCAATGTTAAAATCCCTTTTAAAGTATCGTCTCGGTTCACCCCTGCATCCCTATTCACCCCGTTTGACGGTACTGTTTTAAAACTATGTGCATTAAACTTTTATAAATCATGGCAATGGATATAAAATATTACGAGTGTTTCTCCACGACAATGATTGATAATATCAATTGGTTTGTTTTCGAAAAGCTCAGAATATTTTATTTATTTATTTATTTATTAAAACTTCTCGCACACAATAGTATACAAAGGCGGACTTAATGCCTTAGGCATTCTCTACCAGTCAACCAAGGGTGGTGAAGAGATAAGATGGCAGGTGCTCTATATAACAGACATTACTAATAATAATAATAAATATTAAAAAGATAACATAAGTATTTATAAATAAAATAGGTATACAAGTACCTAAACAGAATATAAACTTATAATACACATACATACATATTTACTATAATATATATCTACATTATACATATACTATATATATACACAAAAAGGGAAGGAGGTAATTGAGATGACTCTACGCTATTTATTTTGAAAATAACTCCGCAATTTCCGCTTAAATGCATACCGACTGGTAGCCGTCCTGATTTCAAGAGGAAGCGCATTCCAGAGAAGAATGGACTGAATATGAAAGGAAGAATGAATAAAATCGGAAGTATGAGAAGGACAGAGAAGGCGAAGATTGTTGGAAGAACGCAGATTCTTAGCGTGTGAAGAACATAGGTATTGAAAGTGAGACATAAGATAAGAGGGAGGGGTGGGAGAGTTGAGAAACGAGAAAAGTGTGGTCAAAGAGCGCAAACTTCTCCTTTGGCGGATGGACATCCATTTGAGCTCAGTCCTGTAACTCGACACATGGTCATATTTCCTGAGGTTGAATATGAATCGGATACCATTGTTGAGTAGTCTGTCAAGCTTATCCAGCAAAACCGTATTCAAGTCAAAGTAGCACACGTCACCATAGTCAATGATGGGGAAAATCAAAGTCTGCACAAGCATAGTTTTCGTCTTAGCGGGCAAAAAGTTTCTCAAACGATACAGGGATCGCAGAGTACCGTTGACCCTTTGACTAACACTAGAAACCTGGCGCAGCCAGCTAAGCGTTGAGTCAAGATGCAAACCGAGATCTTTCACCGTAGGGGTAATAGGTATGATGGTACCATTAAAAATAAGAGGAGGAAGAGAGCTAAGTGCCACCCTGCCCATCATGTGCGGGCTTCCAATTACAATGGCCTGACACTTTAAAGGGTTTACTGATACTCCAAAACTATCAGACCACTTCTTGATAGCAGCTAAGTCTCGGTTTACATCAGCTATAGCGTCCGATAAAACTTCTACCCGCGCAGCTGTATACAATTGAAGATCATCAGCATAAAGATGATACGAACACCGAAGACAGTGAGTTATAAAATTGATGAAAATGGAGAATAACAATGGAGAAAGAATACCGCCTTGTGGAACACCAGCATCCAGGTCCCGCCAACTCGATGAGCTCTCATCAACGCGAACTGACTGCCGACGTCCCCGAAGATAAGAAGAGAACCATTCCAGGGCCTCGGGTGAAACCATAAGATGAGAGAGGATAGAAAGCAGAATATCATGGCTGACGGCGTTAAAGGCGTTGGAGAAATCAATTAATACCAAAACGGTAACCTTGGTATCCTCCATCGCTTCTCTAATGTCACCAGTCACTTTAAGGAGAGCAGAGGTTGTACTGTGCCCAGGCCTGAATCCAGACTGAAAAGCGCTAACAAGGCTGTTCCGGTGAACAAACCCAGAAAACTGCTTGTGTACACAGGCCTCAAGCACTTTAGACAGGAATGGGAGAATGGAAATAGGTCGAAAATGGCTGGATAGGGAGGGATTTGAAATTTTTGGGAGTGGGCGGACATAGGCCATACGCCACAGGGATGGGAATTGTCCGGAATCGAGAGAAAAGTTGATGATGTGAGTAATCGGAGGGAGAAGAATATCGAGGATCCAAACGAGCATATTGCGACTGATGCCGTCATGGCCCACAGCCTTGGATTTTATGGACATGATGATCTTTTTAATTTCGTCCAAGGTGACCGGAGAGAAGTGAAATGGTTCTATGATGGGACTAGATAGGCCAGTAATGAAATCGACCGTCTGGGATAACATTTGGGAATCAAAGTGGCAAGTGGTTGTGAAGTGACGGTTGATATCATCAAGACCAATCGTATTAGGAAAATCCACATGACGTGGTCTACCGATACCCAGAGTACCAAGGAACTTCCAGATATCAGCAGGTGAAGAAGAAGATATGTTCTCGAGAACATGGCGGCGTTTTGCGTTGCGTATCATCTGATTACACCGGTTTCTAGCAGCTTTGAAAAAGTTCCGATTTTCTTCACTGCGATTCTTTTTAAATTTACGAAAGGCCCGATCCCTACGTTTCATCGCCATTCGTACACCTGTCGTCATCCAAGGAGCAGGAGGACGCCGAAGTTTAGTCGTCTTAACAGGAGCGTGTTTGTCGTAGAGAGCAAGGACCGTCCGATCGAAAATACGCAGTTTTTCGTCTACAGCTGCCGCTGCTGTCAGGTGTTCCCAACTGAGGTCTGACGCATCCTGACGGAGCTTCTCCAACTCCATGCGCGCAAAACATCGCATGTGCAGAACTTTTGGGACAGGTTTAGGCGGTTTTAGGACATACGAGAGGAAAACAAGGTCATAGGAAAAACCAGGAGCAGGACATTGACCATGAGAGGATACAAGAGAGGGAGTGGATGTAAGGATTAAGTCAAGCCAGGTGTCATCGCCTGAGATATTGAAATGGGTAGGTTGCAATGAAAGTACATGGAGACTAACAGACTCGATGATGTTAAGGAGTTTACGGGATCGAGGGGTGTGGCGAGCAAGGTCAGTGTTGAAATCGCCCATGATGACGCAGTGTGCATACTCTGACCCTACGGATTCCAGCGCCAATTCGAGTTTGGAGAAATAGTCAACGGCGGGTGGAGAATAGACAACACCGACCAGAGTCTTGACGCCTTTGACATAGATCTCCAAAAAGAGGTACTCAGCAGAAGCATGATATTGTGAGGGAGATGAGGCAATGATTTTGAAAGGGAAATCGCTACGAAGATAGATAGCTACACCACCTCCTCCCTTACCTATTCTATCATTGCGTATAAGAGTGAAACCTGGAAGGGAGTAGGTGGTGGAGAGAAGATGAGGTTTGAGCCAACTCTCAGAAACCAGAACGGCATGAACATTGGCGTCGGAAAAAGTGTCCAACAGATCACTGTAGTGACTTGGCACACTTTGCGCGTTTATATGGCAGACATTAAACAAATGACCTTGCTGTTGACTAAAACTCCGACGCACAAATTCACCTAGGGTGTCAGTGGAGGAGCTAAAACTTGCATTAGCGGATGAGCAAGAGGAATCAATGGCAGAGTAAAAAGAATCGTCATAAGATAACATAAAATAAAAATAATATAAATAACTATTAAATATACTAAAAAATTATGGCTAAGATTGCTTTCACTATAGGTGCAACACCACTATCAGTGCACCACCCACCAGCAGCACCAGCACAGATGTACATGGATCCCTTGGCGCGAGACCGAAATCGGAACTAAGCGTCTTGTTTACAAAATACGAAATAATTACACAAATGCATTGACAATAACACCCGTCGAAGTAGTTCAAGCACCAAAAGATCCCTGTAACACTGTACAATATTACAATAAAAATCAAAAAAAAACAAATCAATTCAGTAGAGACAAAAGCATCACAAACAAACAAAATATTATAAACAAACGAAGAACAACACGATACATGACAAAAGTAATGTGAGCAAAAACGAAACGTAACTTACGAAATACAACACAAATGTGGGACAAGAAACATGGGACGTCAGAATTTAGAAATATGCTGAATAATAAAAATCCAGATTACCTTGAAATTGAAATTTCATGTTATAATCAGCTTTAATTCCTTTTCTAATTACTTTAAGTACATTTAAATCTTCAGTCTTTCGCTAATCGGCTTTGACGAAGAAACTCATTTCTTTTTTAAGAACAAGTCACTAATCCCTATAACTTTTATTACGTTGGTCAGACTGGTTGATTTAGTAGTTGGGTCCTGGGTTCGAGCCCCAGGTCAGGCAGTGTTATTGGGTTTTACCATTAGAAATTTCTTAGTACCGATAGTTCAACTCATCTGTGCGCGCGGCGCCATGTGTGCGTGCGCTTGTGTATATAGTGACTTTGTGCGTGACAAGCGGTGTGCGGACGACGACTACCGCGTCACTTTTATTTTTTTGGGTGGTATATCATCAAGTGACTTCCCCCACTCTGGCCGGAGCGGCCGGGCGTGTCAGTCTTACTGACTAAACCCCACCCGTATTCCTTCAGTTGCCTGTGCGCCAGGGCCACAGTACCTCTTTCGAACAATCCGCGACCCCGGCAGTACTGCCGCGTCACTGCCATACAAATTAAAGCTGTATAATTAGAAGCGCACGCACACATGGCGCCGCGCGCACAGATGAGTTGCACTATCTGTAACAGCCTTATTTTTTTTTGTTTGGCTGGAAAATCATCAAATAACTTCTCCGCTCTGGGCAGAGCGGGAGGGCGTGTCAGACTTTTACTGACTAAAAACCACCCATGTTCCTTCAGTTGCCTGTGCGCCAGGGCCACGATAACTCTTTCGAACAATCCACGACCCTGGCAGGCATCGGCCCTTATGGACCCCGTCAATGTGTGCTGACATCTCTATGAGGTGCGCGTGGAACACAACGCGCCGTCGACCCGGGCCTGGCCCCTACCGAAAGGCGAGCTGCCCATTGCTCGCCGTCCGTAAGCCCGCGCCTACGGTGGCCGGGAATCGGCTATTGATTCTCGATGCCCAGGGGGCCTCCTGCGGTGACTAGGGGCGTGAGAGTGCAAAGATTGCCTCTCCCTCATGCGTTCCGCCTTCTCCTTCGCAAGCATTACTGCTTCGCAGTAGGAGGTGACGGCTACCCATACACTCTTGCTCCGTACCATGGCCTGGACCAGGGCCGGACGCGAGAGATCGCTGCCGTCGATCGCCTCCGCGAGGACACGGCGGTGCTCCGTCAAAGCCAGGCTGACCTCCACCGTATACTCCACCATGTCGTCCGGGCGATCCACACAGTGGTCACACCCGGGCGTTTCCTCCCGCCTTATGCGAAACAGGAACCTCTCAAAACAACCGTGTCCGGTGAGGACCTGCGTTAGGGGGAAGGTGAGGACGCCGTGGCGCCTCTCAATTCACTCTCAAATAGGGGACTGACGGCCGCTATTGTAGCGTGCCCAATCTGTAACAGCCTGAATTTGTAACCGGTGTAACCACTAGCACGAACGCGCGAAGTAAACGTAAAGTACAATCGATCGATTTTGTTATTCAAAAATACACCTGTCATATAGCATTGTGGTTTAAATCTATGCGGCAAGCACAATTAGTATTACCTATAGATACGATTATGAATAGAGTCTTCCAACTAAATAAATATTATGTACGAAACAAGTATTTTCAATTTTAAAATCGTTTGAATTTAAGTTACGTGCATTCGTGCGAGGGCCTCGGGTAATGGCAATAGATGTACCTCCTGTTGCAGGGGACTCAAACATATCTGGTGAAATGTGTCTAGATTCTATAAACCTCTGCCTATCCCTTGAAGGAATAGAAGAATGATGTGACGTAATTTTACGAATAAAACGTAACTTATCTCTTACATTACGAGTAATAGTCATCCTTAGAGTTGTTTCACGAGTTTTTCGGATCACATGAAAGTAAATGGAGCCATATACGTAAACGTAATAGTGTTCATCAATTGTCTAAATGTATTGTGTGTTGTTTCGCAAATAGTTACATGTTACTGTAAGGCTGAGAATACATAGCGTATATATGTGCCATGCTCACTTAAATGTCTCACTGTTGGTGGCGCGTGTGTTGGATCATTCAGTTCCCTACAAAATGGTTGAGCTGGATGGTGCTGATCCACGCGTCATGTTCGTGAACGGGCGCCGTCAGTTGAGACTGGACATCTCTTAACTGCCACGGCTTATTTTTATTTTTATTATTCTTATATTTCGATTTCTTTTTTTTTACATTTTTTTTTTTTACATTGTACTCACATAAAGAAGCAACAAGAATAATGTACCAAGGATTTTGTAATATCTTAATTTAAAAAGAGTGTCCTTGGAGTTGCTTGCCCGTTCTTCTCCATAGAGTTATACGTTTTGGAATGGGCAACTAGCTTCAACTTTCTGACTAACGGACCGACTCTTTGACAATTCAATAGTGCCTGTAAATGGTTTAATTGAAATAAATGGTTTGAGTTTTGAGTTTGAGTTTATAAGCATAAACAGCCTTTAACGTTTCCACTGCTGGGACTCAAGCCTCCACTCTGTGAGAAGGAGTAGGCCGCCACCGATCCACCACGCGGCCCAGTGCGGGTTGGTGGGTACCAATACTTGAAAGCTAAAACAAGCATTTAAGGTTATGGTTACCGCAGCAGACAAGCAAGCCAGCAAGGCAAGCGTAGCATGTGACGCCCCTTAACTCAAAGGACATTACAAAAAAAAAAACCTCACTTCATAAAAAGCGAACAAAAAGATGCTAACAAGCTTATGTAGAAAAAAAACGAAATGATGTAGTTCACAAACTGACTGAACAAAAAAATACGTCGTCTCCGACAGTCTGAACCCTGTCATTGTCGAGCAGTCGTGTAAAAAGGCCACAAGAAGGGATGGAATGCGGAAGGTTGACAATACTTACGTAATAGTATAAGAGTAAGCATAATAGCATAATCAGACTATAATGTTCCCATTGCTGGGACACATGCCTTGTGTCTGTGAGAGGGAGTGGGCCATAATCCAACACGCGGGCCCAGTGCGGGTTGGTAGATGTCACATGTCTTCGAATATATTGTAAAGAGGTAATTTGTGAGTTTGTGCATGTACACATAACATACATAACATCACGCCTGTATTCCCCGAAGGGTTAGGCAGAGGTGTACCTATAGCACACCCGCATTTCGCCAGATATGTTTAACTCCCATGTAATAGGGGGCGAGCCTATTGTCATCAACCGGGCACAAATCCAGACTCCGGGCTGCTACCGAGAAATTCCAGATGGAAAAACCCGATAACACTTTGCCCGACCCGGGAATCGAACCCAGGACCTCATGCTCAGCAGTAGCGCTTGCGACCACTAGACCAACGAGGCATGTGTTGGCGGTAATCTTAGGAACTACTGATCCGATTCGAAGTTCCGAAGTTTTTTCATGCCATGCAGTCTCGACAAATATAACGACAAAAATCGGTCTGAAAATCTATTAAAGGAATTTGACAACGGTACGACTTAGCGACCGATTTTTGTCGCTGTCCAATGTCGAGACTGCAGGACTGCAAAGTCGCGGGTAGAAGAATGAAGCAACAACGGCATTCATTTAATTGGAATATTAAGAAACAAAGCATGTTTTCCGGCAGTATTTGTACGCAGTTTTATAACGCGTGCCCTAAGCAACACGTTCTAGAAAGCTAAGGAGCGGTATACACGGCTTTTCCGATAGAAAAATATAGGCCTTTCTCTGTACCACGTATTTTTGTATTATTTTTATATTTTCTACTTTTTGTCTTGAGATACCTTGTTAAGAATAATTTCTGTGAAAACTTCATGGAAATTGTTCTACAAAAGTCGCGTCGCGTCTGTCTGCGGGAGCCGTTATGCTTATAAGAAATGTCATTATATTTTATATATGGGTTTTAAAAGCAGCTAGGTTTAACATAAGCCTGTTTATATATTATGTCATTATTTTACCATTCAATTCATTAATATTTTGTTCATTATTCATAAATTTATTAATTTACCATTGAAGTCTCGGTAAAAAAATACAGTTATTCGTATCTTTCCCTGGCTTTAAAAGTCAACATTTTCTTGTGAATACTTTAGAAACGTTATTTAGTAGGTTTGACACTTATTTACGTACTTATATTGGATTATGTAGGCACCTATAGGTTTGTACCGTCCACATTATTTTTTTAAATACAATTTTATGTTATGGTTATACACGGTGTAAGGGATATCGACGCGAAAACTGTTAATTATATCTACATGGTCAAAATGTATATACAAAGCAGATTATTTTTTTATCAACCTACGAACAATTTCATCTCGGTTGGGTTTAAAATCATGTAGGTACTAGATTTATGATAACAGTTTGCGCGTCGCGTCGATGGTCGTTACACCTTGGAGATATAGTATACATGGGTACCAACAACAATAAAAATATAAATAAAATCATTCACTGATATTTCAATTGTATTGCTTTACATTTTGCGCGGGAGTTTCACCAGCTGTAATTCGAAAAACATGTCCGATAGTGACAACAGGTATTGTTTTGTTCTGTCCATTGGAATTTGCATTAAAATAACATGTGTCAATACCTATAGGTAGGTAACTATCGTTTTTATAAATAAAATAAACCTAAGCACGTGCTGGTTTTGACGATATATTTGGGCAAAATGGGCTAGCTAACACAAATTAAAATCATCGCAATACAGATTCAAAATTCTTATTTCTGGACTATTAAAAGTAGGTAACAAAAAAATAATTGTTTGTCCATACTAACATAACTATTATAAATAAGAATGTAACTAATGTTAGATAAGTAACTGTTAACCCCCGTTCCCACGGGCGTAAAATTATCGCGGCTGGATTTTAACACGCACTGGATTTTCAACTCTTGGTGTTGAGCGGAGCGTTGAGAATCCAACAGAGTGATTCCCAGTGCGTCGAAAAAACACACTATTAGATTTTAAACTCTCGGCGCTAAGCAGTGGGTTGAAAATCTAGTGCGCAAAGAATAATCGCGGCTGGAAAATATCGCCTGTGCGAACCTGAGCCACGTCCTGAACGGATTTGGATTAAGTTTGCTATATGGATAGAGCTGGGTTAGAATATTATGTCTTAACCCAGGTTTATTCAAAAGTAAAAAGAAACAAAATACTTTTTTTGCGGTAAACATGACGCAAAGAAAAACACACAAATACAAAAAAGAACGAGTTGGAGGAAAATATGCGTCACATCCACGCAAAACGGCAATCGCTCAGCATAATGCTACGACCCTATGCGAGACACAGCCCCAGCGCTGGTTTTCAGCGATAGCTGGCGTTGACGTGATGATATCAACCAGTGCAGCATACGAAAATAAGGTATAGTAGGTAGTAAGTAGGTATCCTATGGGATACCCCTCCCCCTCTTTTTATCCTGATAATATAATACGATCCCGTGGGATAAATTTCGACCTCCACGCGGGCGAACCGCAGGCAAAAGCTGGTTAAAATAAATGACTGACTGGACTGTGTACATTAATAACTATCAAGCCTTCAATTTATCAAGAATTTATAAGAAAACGTTGAGTCTAACCTTATAATCCTATTTAATTTATCCGATAAAATATTTATATAAAAGCTTAGCTAAGATTATTTAAGCTGCAGAAAAGAATGTCTATTAATAGCCATCCAATAAATAAATAATTAATACACAGTATAACTGAGTAATCTAATGTTTGAAAATCTACATTTTCTATAATTCATAGAGACCATATTATAATATCAGACGCTGCAGTTAGGAAATAAGTAGTTCATCGGCTAATTTATTGATTGAGCAAAGCGGACTCCAGCAGGTAAAACAATGAAGTGAAGAAATAAGTAAGTTCTTAGGAATAAAATGCTAAGAATTCTCAGTTCAACGTTTATTTAAATGCTTTTTTCTTCATTTCTCTAAGGAGACTGATGTTTGAGAAACAGTAATTTCTAGCGCTTTTTCAAGGTAGTTGCGTAATGACAAACTACTAAGAACTAACTCTTTTGTATACAGACAAAAGTTATGTTTGCGATTCTGCCCACTTTTACATCAAAATACATTAAAACATACATAAAAATTACATCCTTACAGAAATCCAGTCTCGTCTCTCAAGCGAGCCGCCTCACAAGAAAAGTGACTGTAGCGAGCAGTTTCGTGATGAGCGACCGAAGCGAGCCCACAAACGGCACGAATCAGCAGAGCGCGCTTATTCAAGCGATGACCGAGCAAAGCGAGCCCCCAAGACAAGCGAGTGGAGCAAGCACATTTATCCAAATTAGTTTAGCAGTTTAGTCGTAGATATGTTCAAAATAGATCATTGAGCAGAAATTTTGTATTATCATGATTCTCATTAACCGTCTAATAGGATTTTATATAAGTTCTTCACATGTATGTATACAGACCTGAAGAAAAACATAGGCCCTTTTGATCTTGGAAAATTGAAATTTAATTGGTACCGCGGGCACAACCAGCCTCAAATAATTATTCTTGGCAATATCTTTCCTTGACCTTTTGCAAATGAAACCTCATTTTCATGTCTCTATTACCAACATTATCTTGGTTTTAGTATAAGATGAAATAAAGGTATATAAGTATCTCAGTCTGTAATTGTAATTGTTCCAGTAACAGCCGTTGTCTTTACGCTTGTTTTCTGCGTGTAGTTATTTATTCAGAGCATTAAGTTCTGGTATTGTGTAATGCCTTAAATTAACTATAGAAAAACAGTTATCCACACGTCATCTTCATCCTCCTGGCCTAGTACCATAATACCTGAGGTAAAGCAAAAAAAAAACCTCAGTCATACTGTATGGAAAAGGGAGGATCCTCCGACCAGACGGGTGTTGTGTCTGGTGGGCAACTGCCCGACGGTTGATGTCGGGACGTTGTGTATATGCTATTCGCGCGGTAAACTCTGCTTGCACGAATCAGGATTTGCGTGACGTCAGTATGACGTGTAGCCGTCAATATATCATTCACTCCTTTTTCTTTCATATAATCCTCATACAATCCGTCCATCTTTTCTTTGGTCTTCCTCTCCCTATCCATTCATCAATATATATGATTATTTTATTTGCATGCGTTTCATTCATACGTAGTCCAACCACACTTAGCATACGTCAAAGGTTACGATAAGACTTTGATAGCGCCTTTATTTCGTAGCAATTAAGGGCGGTTTTTTTAAGTGTTACTATTGGCGTGTATAATCAGCCTATATTGTTCCCATTGCTATGACGCAGGCCTCCTCTTTGTGAGAGGGAGTGAGCCATTGTCCACCACGCGGGTCCAGTTCGTAGATGTCACATGTCTTCGAATTTTTGGTTCTAGACATGCCGGTTTCCTCACAATGTCTTCCTTCACCTTTTTGAGAGCAGTGGTGATGAAATCATTCACACAAAGTAAAGCGCCTATCTGGGTTTGTGCCTAGGATCTACAACTCGTAAGTCGCGGCCGTTACGTGCGGTTTAGTGTTTACCTACACGTGTCATCATCATTGTCCATTGTCATCTCCCGTGCTGGTGCGAACTACGTAGCTCGTGCCACGATAATCATTTTGCCCGGTCGGCAAGGTAGGGGTGACCAACATGTACCATGCAACATGCATCCATGGCGGCTACTTTAATGCACCCTCTAATACAAATGTGCTCAACCCCAGGCAAGCAGGCGACCAAGTGGCGTTCCAATGCATTTGAATTGGACCACCAAAAGCTGGCTATAATCTTTTGAGAACAGATGTCAGGACTTTAAACCAAGTCAAAAAAATATTTTGCTTCTTATGAAGCCATTCTGAATTAGCCAACAATAAAACATATTTTCAGGCTGTACTGTAGTGTATTTTAACTGTATTGACCTCAGATTAGTCGCCAAATATTGTTAAGTTGTTAGCATAAAAACCTCTGCAAAGGTATCAGTGAAGTATTTTTTTTTAGATTATTTAAACTATGACTTACTTAAGGTTTTGTTTAATTAAACCGTAACTGTAAGGAAGTTTTTTAGGGTTCCGTAGTCAACAAGGAACCCTTATAGTTTCGCCATGTCCGTCTGTCCGTCCGCAGCTTAGTTCAGAGACTGTTAGTACTAGAAAGCTGTACTTTGGCATGGATATGCATATTAATTACGCCGACAAAGTAGTAAAATAAAAACATTAAAAAAAAAAAATGGGTACCAGAGGGTATATTTTTTTTCTCATCTATCCCATATTGTGGGGTATAGTGGGATAGGTCATTCAAAAATATTATGGGTTTGTGTAAACCATTTTTCGTAAAATTAAGCTTTAAATTACTAATTTTTGTTAGAGTCATGTCCCCCCCACTGCCAACAAAATGGCTGCTTTTGGATATGTGAAAAAAATCACGACAATAGTATATATAGCGAAATTAAAAGGAAAACTATCACAGCTCAGTAGGCTTTACAAGTTTACGAGTAATAGTCGACCAACTTACATTTGCGGTTGAAACGTATGGGAGACCATGTTTTTCAACTACAGTGTTTAGATTGTTCTTGGGATAACTTCAACCCAACTACGGACCCCTTAATTGTGCGTGGACCGACAAAAACTTGGCCGGTTTTTTTACAAGATGGCCCGCCGGCTGACAGGGTATCAAAATAATGGCCCACCTTCAAAATAGGTTGGGCAGCCTTGCTGTAATACATATTTTAAACCCAGCTTTTGTATCCAAATAGCCAGCTCCAAAAGCCGTTGCAACACGAAAGTGTTTAATAAAAATGGAAAGAAATATTTCCATAACTGCAAGCAATAGGAACTGAAAGTAATTACGTTGGCTAAGAGTAATGCAGCTCGACGTAACAGGTTGTCTTTTGTCCAGCGTGAAAATAAAACGCTTTCCTCGTTCATTTCTTACTAGTTTCGCGAAACGATACTGAATAAAATGGCTTTTTCTGCAATTTTAATTTGTAATTATTTACCAACTCTATAAATAATATATAGTAATTATTTTTGGGATCAGTTAACCTGTTGTAATTTTAGTAGCTACGCAATATCTTCTCGTCTCACATACCGCAGTGTCTTACGACGAACGTCTTTGACCAGTGCGTGTTGCCAGTGATGGCACTGAATGGCAATGGAGAGGGCTATGCTTGGAGTTTCCCTAAAGAGTAATTAAGAGATCCACAGGAGAATCAAGGTAACCGACACAGCCCGAGCAATTGCCAATCTTAAGAGGCTTATAAGAGCTAAAGCGCGGTCACTGTCGGATTGCATAGAAAAGAAAGAGACGCGCGATGACAAAACGCTGGTAATTTATTGCAAAATATGAAGCAATTATGGATTTACAAAAAATCTATTCATTGGACTAAAAAATTAAAACACTATTACGTTAGTACGTATGTTACTTGTAGAATAATCTGACAAAAAATCTGAATGTTTGCATGTATATTAGTATGGTTTTTAATCGTTAAAATATTTTTTTAGAGGTATCTTCGTGATTTTTTTCTATCATATCAAGTAAATTGTATTATGTTTTCAACACACTATCTAACTAGCATATATCCAGAAGAATATCATATATTTTTCTGATTTTGGTTACTGCAGTGGATCATATATTTTTAGGCATTATAAATTGGCGTTTAGGTCATGTAGTCCCCTTAAGTGGCAGTGGACAGGGCACATTGGTCGCAGAACAGATTAAAACGTAGGTAAAACATATTCACACATTTTAGATTAACATAGGAAGGTACGTAGTACGTATAACCGTATCACTAAAGTCTGATTCAGTATAAAATAATCATTGTGTGTGGTGTAACCCAACAATCTGGTACCTTTCCATTCCTACAGCCGATTAAGATTATTACGGAAGTAAAATAAATAAACAAAAAATATAATTTTATCTTTACGATCAGTTGTGAAGAGAAACATAAAAAAATACATTCGTAATATTTTTTCTCATTAAATTCGTTGCGGGTCCCAAGTCAACCCAATTTTTATTCAGTCGCCTACTGCTTATTTAAAATTGAAATTTTTTTTTTCATGTTTCCACAAATAAAATCACAGAAAAAATATGGTGGGCTTTCCGTAAGAATATAATCATAATGATGGTAACAGCAGTGAATGTGGTCCTTATTATCATCAGTGACGTACCGGACCGAGCTATCAAGGACCACTTGTTATAATATCATGTACTTGGCAACAATTTTATTCATTTTGATTGCTATTTTAATTTACTTTTCAGTAAAGTAAAGCAAAGCCTTAACGCTCCCGAAGACAGGCGTGACGCCACCAAGAAGCCAAGAAGAAGAGAGATAGAGAGAGAGAGAGAGAGAGAGAGAGAGAGAGAGAGAGAGAGTGGGAGAGTTTCCATGAAGTTGTCACAGAAATTGTTCTACTAGAGTCGCGTCGCGCCTGTTTGCAGAAGCCTTTACCAATTTTTCCACTGATCCCTTTTGTTATGTTGATACCTTTGAGCTCTATGATAATTATCAATCTCCATCTATATCAATATATACATAAGTAATTATTGAATATTAAAGTCGGTTTTCGTGTCTGTCTGTGTGACGGCATTGTTCTTCTAAATTACACAACAGATTTTGATACGGTTTTCACCAACATTTAGAGAATGTGTTCTGAACGGTTTATGTTATATAAAACTTGCATAAAATAAAGAAATTTCGATGTTTTTTCATGTCATAAGAACCGTGCGAAGCAGGGCCGTGTCACTACATAAATAATCTTTCCAAAAATAACATAAGGTTAAAAACATATTATGAATATCATTTAGTACTTAATCTATCCTGAGATTCCCGAAATTTTGTCAGAAAATACAATTAGAGATATAAATAGTTGCATTAATAACAAGTTTGTTTAAAGTACGAAGCTACGAAATATACCTCGGAAACCAGCTGTTTATTTAGCAACCAAATTGAATTTGATGGAGTAAATAAATTAACTTCCACCTCTTCGGAATGCGCCTCAGGAAATTATGTTAAAAGACTTTTTTTTTATAACATTGGTAACCCATTTCCGTGGCTTTTGCTCAGCAGAATGAGTTGTGGTTAATAGGACAGTAATTTTGACGTGGGCCGAGTAAAAGATTGGTCCTTGGCGGCGCGTTGACAGTATCTCAAGTAGGAGTTTGAAAAGGGGGGAGTGAGGACTTTGAATGAGAAATTGGCGAGTCCCTAATGTCGTTAAGGAAGTGGTCCTTCATTAAAAATCTCCTGTATTACCTCTGTCAACCTCCGGTATTTTTTACAAACACGATAGAAGAAATAAAGTGCCGTTTTCTTATTGTAAGTACATTTATTATGCTTTCAAACTGTGAATGTCAAATTGTTTGAACTCCATTATGTACACTGTATTTTATTATTGAGTGGTTTTGGTATTTATGTTATAATTTATCACACCATGTTAAATACTTCATTTGTCCGGGAACGTACGAGTATGTTCTTGTTCAGCAATTGTTATTATCAAAGTGATGACTCTTCCTTTGTCGGGATTTTCCCATTGGCCCCAGTGTCTAAGATTAATACGCGGAAATTGACAATAGGCTTGCCTTAGCAATTTAAAAGCATACACCAACAGTCACCAGGGATACAATCACTGTGTACTCGTTTGGGGGCGTTTGTACGATAGAATAGAATAGAATAGAATAGAATACTCTTTATTATGTACACCATAAAAATTACAGATATAAAAGTAGAAATTTTACATAGGGTGACACAATGGGCGGTCTTATCGCTAAAAGCGATCTTTTACAGACAACCTTTGGATGGATTCAAGGTAGAAGGAGAGACAATAATGCAGGTAGTCAGTGGTGTACCATTTACATATACAACAAATACATACATACATAAAACATATACCTATCTACATAACACAGAATCATATTATTATTATTACATCTATGCTTAGAGATCGATTATTGCTCTTTCTTCTGATATAAACCTTGCAAAGCTTTTTACAACGCTCGCCTGTAGCGATGTAAGTAGCCCCGTTCAATAAAAAAGGGTTAATAAAAAAAAAAGTGAAGGCTTTCAAAGACGAATAATAAATAAAAATAAAAAGCTTCAACTAGTTAGCATTATTTTATAAAAAACAGAGAGCTACTCGTAAACATCCAAGATATCTTTATATTTTACTTCAAATAAGGAGGTAAGTAGACAAAGGAAATAGAGAAGTCTTTAGTCTCTTTGAATTTATTTGTCTTTTACTGAATGAAAGATCGAGTGAAAGAGATATGAATTCTTGTAAGAATTCTTTTATGTCAAGAAACGTGTTCGAGACGATGCGTCACCAAAAGTTTAAATTATGTAGTGTTTTCATATTAACCTAGAGTCATTTATAGGATGTTATTAATAATACTAGTTAGAATCAAAATTGTGCTCAAATAGTGATATGACCTTTATAATATCAATTAAGTCTAGACCGACACCTAGCGCTGGACCCAACTTTCAGATATCTAGATATCTAGTCCTTCACAAAAGCCTATTTAATTGAGTATAAAAAATGTTGTAACACTCATAGTTCGTTAATTTTGTAAATGAGGTTTAACCAACCCACATTCAGAAGCACGTCACGTCCTGAAAAATTTAGATGTATCATTTTAAATACTAGATTTCTTTAGGTTAAAAGACCACCCTGAGGCTTCTATTAGTAACTTCGGAATCGGTCCAGAACTTTCGAGTAATTTGACATTAAAAACAGTATTTAATTTAAAAAAGTACATTTTCGATGGAAAGATGGAAAGATTGATGGAGATGTGGAAAGAAGGGTAAATGCGGGAAATAAAGTGAATGGTGCTACACATGCAATTGTAACCAACCAGTTGATGTCCAAAAAAGCACGACTGGCTGTTCACAATGGTGTGCTGGTACGCTTATGTATGGAAGTGAGTGTTGGGTGTGGCAAAAGAAGCATGAAAGTAGAATAAATGCTGTGGAAATGCGTTCCTTGCGAAGCATGTGTGGTGTGACAAAAATTGAAAAGAGTATGCTAAGATGGTTTGGTCATGTTGAGAGGATGAATGAAGGGCGATTAAAAAAAGGTATTTACAAGGCAGATGTGAGTGGAAACGCCGGGAGGGGACGCCCTAGGAAGATATATAGTGACCTTATTGGTGATGTTCTTCAGAAAGGTCAGGTGCGTAGTACTCACAACCGGCGTGCGGGTGTGACCAGATGTATGAGCGTAAACGAGGCAAAAGGAGTATGTATGGATCGTAGCAGGTGGCGTTCTGTAGTTTCTGCCTACCCCCATGGGAAAAAGGCGTGAGTTTATGTATGTATGTAAGTACATTTTTATCACTAAAATATCTTTTCAGTGGGATTAGATACAGTAAATGTAGTAGCCTTAGTAGATAGATAATATTATAAGGAATCTGGTGACATGCCATGTGTACCTATATATTTAACGATGTTTAGACGTAAGAAACAATGTAAACATAATTAAAATAAAACTTTAAAACAGGAAGCGATTTGCGGTCTTCGTTAAAGTGAAGGTGGTCAGAACTTAGACTCGCGCGCAAATTTGATGAATTTGTAGTCATATTCGTAGTCGCAAAGGTTCTTTATACCTCCTAATACTTCAAATAGAACACCTGAAGAGACCCGCAAGTGCTTCCTGAACACTTAGGGCCTGCGCCCACTGGTGGCACGACACGGCATAGGATCCTTCGGCATCACGACATGCAAGCGTATTCTGACGGCAACGATGCCGCGGCGTCCTTATGCGTTCATTGAAAATTCAACTTAATCGTCATATTTTTAAGTTATATTCCTATTCGTTGCTTAAAGGCCGTTCCGTGCCGCCAGTGGGCGCAGGCTCTTATGAAGACTTATCGTTTTGGTGTTATTATTTTCACGTCAAGAAACCCTTTCCCATCGAGAATTCACGACAGCCGCCAGCTGAATTCGTGAAGGTACCCGGAACCTATCAGTGCAGGACGTCAGCGCCGCCTGAATTGGGAGAGACCTACCCTCACACCGGGATAAACCTGGAGAGGCATACACCCTCCTTGCACACTTCGCGTCCAGCGATCACGCTCTTTCGGCACAACATTTTTAGTATTTTTGTTAACTTTTAGTTTGTTCATTGGCTTTTACAAGAATACATGACTTATGAGAAATAAATACGAGTATTTTTTATTAATTATTTATTACCTTTTTGCGAAATCAAAGAGAAAATGTCTTGAACCAAAAGGACCAATATTCTTTGGTTATGTACATGCCCAGACGACAGTTAAAAAAATACTAATAGTGAGATTCATATTTTTTATATTATTACCAAAAACATCAATATTTATTTAGACTACGATAGAAATAAATCATCACAAAATATTATGTTTCTGTCGAACACGCCTTAATAAATTAAGTAGAACTAAACGGATCTATTCAATCGGATCTAAGATTCACTACGTTACGTTCGTACGTAAAATTCGATAAATTGCACTACTCAGCTATTTTACCTTTAACTACTCGTATTTGCAAAATATCAGCATCAACATCTCCACTACGAAATGCAGCAGTAAGTACCGCATTAACAGCTTTTTTATTTAAATGCAGAATCTTGCCAGCGTTATCGCTCAAATCTTGCTGAACTCTGGCTGAATGCCAGTTGGATTTTGAGTGGCTAAAAGATAAATTGAGCCCCGGAAAATTGAGGGAAGTAAAGATAATCGTCGACTGCGACGAGTCAGCTGAAAAGTGTTTTTTTATGCAGACGAGATACTAACTTTGTTACAGTTCTTGATAGTACTTGTTTCTTTTGATTGTCATCGTAATAAACGCTTCATATTTTTGGAGTAAAAGATTTATAGATATCTTTTACGCGTGACTTTCCCAACTCTATTTGCATGTCGTGGGCTATGTTCAATATTTACTTAGGCATGTAAACATCCAGATTCGGAACAAATATCTATAGGTCATCCATTTAGGGGCTCAAAGGATGTAAGGGGCATTAGCGTTACCTGTCCCTTACGACCTTTGAGCTCAAACGTATCGATTTTGCGGCGTAAAATATATTTGCAATTACTGAGAACAAAAGCCAGACGGTTTTTTCCTGTGGTATCGAGTCTCTATCGTGTTAAGTATTTAGGTAAAAACCTACATAATATTATTATTTTAAGACAGTTAGTTAGCTTATATGTTATGTAAATATCTTGATTGAAAATACAGAGCCTTTAAAGTAGAAAAGGGGTAAATATATATATCATCACGCTTGTATGCCACGAAGGGACAGGCAGAGGCGTTTAGTTTAGACAATATTTCGCCGCTTATGTTGCAGTCACAAATACAGACTCCTGCACCCTAATTGAGTAACACACTATCAATTACAATCTGAATCGTTTTGATGGATATTGTAAATTCATTGCTTTATACGTTTGAAAAATTTGTCTGCTCAACAATGTAAATAACGCAAATTAATGTTGTTGAATTGTCAAAACTAAAGCCATTCCTATTGTTAGTGTGTTACGCAATCACCCCGCGGGTTGCTACTGAGAAGTTCATGACGGAAAACGCCAACAAAACTGTTCCCAACCTGGAGATGGTACCCAGACCCATGCTAAAGTCGCATTTGCAAACACTTAACAACAAGACACTCATAAAAACTTTGCTTTAATTTATTTATTTATTCAATTTCGGACAACAATACTGGGTGTTTTCAAGCTGGGTGCAAAGCCTTAAGGGGGTGATAGTTGACACCATTTAGAGAATTCTGAGCCATACATGTCTCAGACGAAGTCTGTTTTAATTTTTTACCTTTACCAAAAAAAAAACCTAAAAATAGCAGTTAAATATAAAAATAAGAAAGAAATGTATGGCTCAAAATGCTCTAAATGGTATCAACTTTCACCCCCTTAAAGCTTTGCACCCAGCTTCTAAACAACCTGTATAATCCATCTTGTAAGTGAAAAAATACCTTATAAACGAATGTGAGAATAAAATCTTTTTATTTGCATTTTCATTGAAAACTCGCTCAAGTGATGTCTTTTGTAACAAACATTATTCAATTGACACTTTTCCCAACCCTTTCCGAGCCGTGACAGGAACGTTGGCAAATGACATTACGTGCGAGTGGAAGTATGAAAATAGAGGAAATGATGGTGGTTTTATCTGTTTATAACTGTATAAGATTTGAACAATGTTGGAACGATTATACGAACATAAATGCGTATTTTTGTATGATTTGTGACGTGAAAACTTCTTTAGGCGCGTTGAACAATTGTTAGTACGGGAAAATCTTATTGGTTCGCGTCATCGGTACGTTAATTTTAATAGTATATTATTATGTAGTTATGAGCACGACGTGTTCCGCTTGGAATCAGATAGTTTTAAGTTTTCACTTCTCTCGGCAGTCCCCATGAGACTGCTTTTTTTTGGTGGTAAATCATCAAATGAGTTCTCCCGCTCTGGGCAGAGCGGGAGGGCGTGTCCAGACTCTTACTGGCTAAAACCCACCCGTGTACCTTCCGTTGCCTGTGCGCCAGGGCCACGGTAACTGTATCGAACAATCCGCGACCCCGGCAGGCCCTTGAGACTACTTATGATATCCATCTCTGTCCTTTAATAAATGTACGTCCCTAATATTTGCAGGCCATACTTGGCAGCTTCGGGAGTCAATTGCCGACTCCCGGCCACCGTAGGCGCGGGCTTGCGGACGGCGAGCAATGGGCAGCTCGCCGTCCGGTAAGGACCAGGCCCGGGTCGACGGCGCGTCGTGTTCCACGCGCGCCTCAAAGAGATGTCAGCATCATTGAAGGGGTCCAATAGGGCCGATGCCTGCCGGGGTCGCGGATTGTTCGAAAGAGTTACCGTGGCCCTGGCGCACAGGCAACTGAAGGAACACGGGTGGGTTTTAGTCAGTAAGAGTCTGACACGCCCTTCCGCTCCGCCCAGAGCGGGAGAGGTCATTTGATGATTTCCCACCCAAAAAAAAAAAAAAAATACTTGGCAGCTGACTAATATTAAGACCATAATAATGTACCACATTCTGACAAATAAATCTTTTTTTTTTTTGGTTATGGTAACACTGCACACTGTGGTCGCCTTTATGCTAAAAGATCCAAAGAAAGTACGGTCCTTTTATACATCATAATAGATTGATACAAAATTATTTGATAATAAAATGAAGTAGGTAATCGACTTTTCTCGCTGACTGAATCTAGTTGGGGTTTCAAAATGTGTCAAGAATGATGTAGCTCTCTAAATATAATAGTTTCCAGATTGATATTACAATACTTAAAAATTCTCGAACCCATTCGTTTCTATAAAACAAAATAGCATCACGCCTCGTTTCTCCTAAGGGCTAGGCAGAGGTGCACCTATACCTATAATACACCCACATTTCCCCTGATAACTGATAACTGATTTAAATATAAATTAAAATCCCATGTAATAGGGGGCGAACCTGGATATACAAGAATAGAAATCGCAAAAAAAAACATTTATTTTTGACCAAAACCTTGTACACATTTCATAAACCTGCCAAACTTTGGGACAGTTTGTCGGCAGGATTAGCGCTCATCTTAAAAAATTTGCTATCAACAATCTAATTCAACATCTAAATAGATGGATAAATGGACGGTAATAATATTATCATTGAAGTAGCGCGAACCGTGGCGTCATCGGCGTGTGTGCTGGCAATGTGTGTGTTCACCTACACACACATACACACATATTGTACAAGGAAACCAAACAACAATGCGGAATAACCTTAATCCATCAAATCATAGCTCACCGAACTATATATACATATATGGTATTAGTAATTCTACTACTCTACAAAACTCTTTCATCAGTTATTACAAGTTAATCTCGAAAGCCATCTATACTAATAAGTTTCTAAGTTTGTATGTAGGCTGGGGTTAATCTCTGGAACTACCGGTAAGGTTTAAAAAATATTTTTGTGTTTGATAGCCCAATTTTTGACGAAGGCTATAGGCTATTTAACATCACGCTAGAACCCCTAAGAGCGGAGCAAAAACGAAATAAGTCAGAAAGAACGCTAAGTGATAACGAAATAATAGCGTGGGTAGGCGATGCGATGCGATGGGGTGATGTAACGGGAGAGTAAGAAATTTTCTGCGGATGAAGTCGCGGGTAGAAGCTAGTTAGCAATATCTAACAAGACCTTCGCGTCCTCATATAACTTTCTGTTCGCGTAATACTACAAACTTTATAATTCTCATCCCACTCCAATACCCCGCATTATATTTTATAATAACCCCTTCTGCTCACTATGTACGTATTACGTAAAGCACCTGTGTACCCATATAATTTTGTATTAAACTATAATCCTACCAATTTACAGTGTCAGATTAATGCTGAAGTTCATACTTGATTTTGGAACCGTTCCAGCTTGGCAGCATATTCGGCAATTTGGTTACCTCGCCGATCTCGACTTTTTTATCGAACATTAGTAACAGCTTTAATCTAACTTTGTTTAGTAGACTGCCAGTTACAGTTTACAAATCTTTTCGAAACTAGAATATGGAATATCGCGTGCATGTGATATGCCGCCTTCGGGGACGACCTATACCAACTTAAATATTTGCCTTAACGTACATTGCAAAACTCAAATAAGCTTAACTGCAAACAATTCCACTTGGGAAATTTTCTGCAGCACTTACGGTGCTTCAACAAAATTTCTGATTTGGTACAGTGAAGTAAATTATCAATTCGGAATGGCCCTTTTTAAATATCTCCTTTAGAAACGGCGAGCTACTCGAAAAACGGAATTCGCAATCACAAAATAGGCTGACGTTTTCATTGAATTGAAAATGAATAAACCCATCCGAATTATAACAAGTATGATCAGATAAGAATTTGTAGGTACGAATGACAATTCAAATAAGGGTCGTCCATGCCTAGGCGGATTTCTAATCAGGATCTCGTTCGGATTATTGTCATGATGTGGCTTTAGTTGGAATCCTTACAGATAATTTGGGCCAAATATGCTCCAGCTGTGGCGGGTTATTCAACTGAAATAAATGAAAGGTCGAGGAAATACAGCCATTACGTTATCCCGCAGTCCAATTTCCTTACACCTGCAAATAGAGCTTTCGATTCAAAAGATTTTTTTTAATATTTCCGTGTCGGCACTGCGAGATGTATGGGGCCTTTCATTCCTTTGAAAGCTTATTTATTTCGTGTTTCCTCTTTGTAATATTCTCTGAAACTATTAAATGGGGACTGTATATTTTGGAAATCTATAAACAACTGTGTTTTGCGGCAAATTGAAATTGTCATTGCGACATGTTGTGAATAACTACGTGTGTATATATTCTTCTGGTATATTTTTGGAAGTAAAATATTCCTTTTACGGCAGAAACGTGTGGTTATCATTTGTGTCTGTGTTCACTTTTTGTGTTTTTATGATTGTGGTATGAAAAATGTGGTATTACGTGTAATGTTTTTTTGTGTTACTTAATACTTTATGCTTTTACGTTGGAGAATAGTAGATATGAAAATAAAATAATGTTGTGTACCTACAGGCTTTATCTAGGCTAAAAGCATATAAATAAGGTTTAATACATTTTCGATTATCGATATAAAAAATATGGAAATATGAAGTTGGCACAAATGAAATCTAGTAATGGGTAGGATCAAATTATCGATATCGAAGTACTATTTTCACACAATTTTAGTACTCTAAAACGACCCTAAGCCGCGGAAGTTATCGCTGAAATGTTGAGGAATAGTTAACGATGCCATCAGAAAACTCATTTCATTCACATTTATACCGGTGCAGCAAGATAAGTTTTAGTTTTAAAACTTGCTTTTATTTTACTTTGATACCTGTGCTTAAAAGTTTTTGATAGGTGATTATATGGAGTTTATATTCCCAAAAAATTAAAAGAAGCGGATGATATCTAGTATTATTTCTGTATCTACGCAACGTTGCTTATTGCTAAAAACCGGCCAAGTACGAGTCAGACCTGCGCACTAAGGGTTCCGTACCACGGAAACTGTTATAGTTTACCTTCTTTTTATTACTTGCGCCATAGAAGAGCGTTTTTTTAATTCTGCGAATATTTAATAAGGTTACCAGCTACTATGGATAAATAGTTGCAGCACTGTGACAGACAGACGGCGTAAGCTTGATATATGGTCCGTTTGGTCCCGTTAGTACCTTTGAACGTTTTTAATACTTTTAAGGCGGACGCACAATAACTGGGAGGGCCGCTCCGCAACGCAAAAATCCTCCTACATCACTTTCGTGTATTTTTCATGAACTGTTGCGCACTAATTTACAACGCCACATGCGACCTACGCATCACACTGACGTCACGCAAAATCCTGCATCGCGCAAGCAGAGTTTATCGCGCAACTAGCATATATACAACATCCTGACATTAATCGTCGGGTAGTTGTCCTCCAGACACAACACCCGTCTGATCGGAGGATCCTTTTCTATGAAGATATGAGTCAACTTTACACCCTATTCCTCATATCTCTATTGAACCATCGCTCACCACAGGCGAGTCGCACCGCGCTTGCATGTATTGAAATGCTATGCGCTGCGAACCGATATGGCTGTAATCAATCAATCAATCAATCATTTTATTTCAGGCAACTGAGGGCCCATACATAAAATACACACATTTACATTTAATAAAACAAAAATAATAAACTAATACATAATTTTAAACCCTATAACATAAATATAACTACACACGCAATGTTGGCGGCGTCGTGTTTCGCTGCGTGGTGTCGCGTAACCGTCCTCGGAAACGTCGATACACGACACCCTTCGGCCAAAAGTCCTCCTTCATGCAGGCCTGTAGATGGTGGGTTGGAACTCGCACCACGAATGACTTAAAGTTGATATTGTGGCGCGATTCCAACCTTTCAACCCTCAGAGTCCAGTTGGTCTTCACTTTGACGTACTGCACGACTTCCTCAGTTGTAGTGGAGTGATGCAGACGCGAAAGGTACAGCTGCGTCGTAGGCACAGCAGGACGCAGCAGCATGTTGGGTCCACTCGGTGCGGTACCACACAGGTTACGGGAACAGGGCTTCTTCATCTTTTTCCTTTCGACTTTAGTGAAGCCTTCCTCATCAACTTGTGCTGTTCTTGGCACGGAGCTACAGACCACAGTCAAGGCAGGTTGAGCACCCACTTTCGGTTTATCCCCTTTTCTGGTTTGTCGCTTAGGCTGCGACGCATCAGATTTGCCGCTGGTGACGATAGCAGCATAGGCACGTTTCGGGGTCGACGTACCTACGTGTGACGTTTCCGCAGCCGGTGTTGTGGCGCGGGCGATGACGGCGGCGGGCGGCGCTTGCTCAGCGTTATCGGCAGCTAGTGACGCACTTGTGTTCGCCGATTCAAAACTGCCGATGGTCGCATTTTGCGCCCCTCGACGTGTATTCACCTTAGAGGCCTCAGGTGACCCAAATACCGAACCAACGTTGCGCAATAATGCTATTTCTGCACGTAATTCAGTATTGGTTTTTTCCGATACCTCCATTCTGGACTGCATTTTGGTCATCTCCGCCTTCAAGGAAGTGATGTCCTTAAGCAGCCGTGTAACGTCGACGTGATCGAATGTGACGGGAGGCAATTTACTCAGCTCCTTCGCCACGAAATCCGGCACGTCGTCCGGGTCAGTCTTCTTCAACATATCGATGATATCCTGAAGACTCTTCTCGGTTCCATCTCTGCGCCGAGAGGGCATCTGGTCTAATTTTCCAAGAGACTGGAACAGCAACAGCTTTCCGCTGCTGACGTCGTCCTCCTTGAAATTGGACCGGCATATCTGCAGGATGCTCACCTCGTCCATGTAGTCGATGGCATGGACCAGGAATGCCAGCAATTCATTCACTATAAGTTTTTTTGAACTCATTGTGGTTACGGGCAGCGGCTAAAGCCGCGCAACACGCGAATAAAATTCGTGCCGTGCACAGTGGAAACACGTCCGTGTTCGAGCGCGCATCGCACCTACACATATCGCGCATAGTCCTCAAGACCGAATTTCGGCCTAGCCATTGACGCGGGAGATAATAGGTCTTTACCTATGAAATTGCCGTTTTGTATGAAAAAATTTAAACGAATTTTTTTCATGAATTTTTTATTTGTATTAATCGAAGTAATCACCCATGCAATCAATGCATCTTTGCCATCGCAGTGGCAGTTTATTGATGCCCTTCTTAAAGAAATCAGCTGGACGGGAGGCAACAAATTCTTCAAAGGCATTTTGTACTGCCTCTCGGGTATTAAATTTTTTTCCCGCCAAGAAGTTATCCAAATTCTGGAAAAAGTAGTAGTCTGTAGGCGCAAGGTCTGGTGAGTAGGGCGGATGACGGAGAGCTTCCAACCCCAGTTCTTGCAACTTGGAGACCGTCTGCTGTGCAGTATGAGGTCGCGCGTTGTCGTGCAGGAGCAGCGGAGACGAGCGATTGACCAATGCTGGTTGGAGATGCGCCAGCTTCTCCATCATTGTGTTCAGTTCTTCACAGTACACATCTGCAGTAATGCTCACCCCGTTTGGTAAGAAGCTGTGATGAATCACACCGGCGCTAGACCACCGAACCGTGACCATCACTTTTCTAGGGGTAAGTTTTCGTTTAGGGCATTGTTTAGGTGCTGAACCAGGATCCAACCAACTTGCTGAGCGCTTACGGTTATCAAACAGAATCCATTTTTCATCGCAGGTAACAATGCGGTTCAAAATTCCTTCATTTGTGTGTCTGTTGAGCAGTGCAAGGCACGTCTCGACGCGTACTTCGCGCTGGCGATCATTGAGTTCGTGGGGCACCCATTTGTCAAGCTTTTTTACCTTGCCAATTTGACGCAAATGGACCAATATTGTTTTGACGCTAACGTCGAAAGCTGCTGCTAATTCAGCCGTAGATTGTGTATCATCAGCTTCCACAATCGCCTTTAATTCGTCATTGTCGACCAAAGTCTTCGGACGACCGCGAGGTTCATTTTTCAGGTCGAAAGTTCCAGAACGGAAGCGAGCAAACCAATAACAGGTGGTGCGTTGGTTTGTAGTGTTAGCTCCGTAAACGTCGTTGATGTTGCGTGCCGCTTGTGCCGCGTTGCTGCCACGACGGTACTCATATTCCATAATTACTCGAATTTTTAACGTATCCATGATGACGAAAAAGATTGAAATGCGATGAAAATGTAACACTAATCAATAAAGAAATGACTACTTTTAGAAAAAAAAATCCATGTTTTTAAAATAAAATTAATTTGAAATTAGAATTCTTAGCCAAACAAAAATTATTTTGATTTGAAATGGCCAGTACTGCAGAACGGCAATTTCATAGGTAAAGACCTAATATTATAGTGCACAAGTGTGTGCGCAGACACAGGTGCACTCTCACTTCCTCCATTCTCATAGTCCGATGGAATGGCAATCCAATACGACCGCAGAGATATTAGGCACCAGGACTAACAGCTTAACGTGCGCACTGAGGCACAGTAGTATCACACTGCCAACTGCCAACCTCTGGGCTGCTACTGAGAAATTCCTATTGGAAAAACCAAATAACACATTTCTCGACCTGGGAATGGAACCCAGAGTTCCACGCCCCTCCGCTGCCGCGAGAAATCAGACAGCACAGCAACAGGCACAGCAGACAGAGCTCCGGCGGGATTTCATGGCGGCATAGAGAGTGCGACTGTCGCAACCCAGTGCTGGGCACGCCACAATTGTGGCGGTAAGTCCCCTCTTTGAGGGACTTGAGAGGCGCCACGGCGTCCTCACCTTCCGCCTGACGCAGGTCGTCACCGGACAGGGCTGTTTCGGGAGGTTCCTTTTTTGCATAAGGCGGGAGGAAGCGCCCGGGTGTTATCATTGTGTGGATCGACCGGAGGACACGGTGGAGGCCGGCCCGGCTTGGGCGGAGCACCGCCGTGTCCTCGTGGCGGCGATCAGCGGCGGTGATCTCACGCGTCCGGCCCTGATCCAGGCCATGGTACGGAGCGAGAGGGAATGGGAAGCTGTCACCTCCTTCTGCGAAGCAGTAATGCTCGCAAAGGAGGAGGCGGAGCGCGTGAGGGTGAGGCAATCATTGCACCCTCACGGCCCTAGTCGCCGCAGGAGGAGGCACCCTGGGCGTCGGAAGTCGATAGCCGACTCCCGGCCACAGTAGGCGCGGACTTGCGGACGGCGAGCAATGAGCAGCTTGCCGTCCGGTAAGGACCAGGCCCGGGTCGCCGGCACGTTGTGTTCCACGCGCGCCTCAAAGAGATGTCGATAGGGCCGATGCCTGCCGGGGTCGCGCATGGTTCGTAAGCGTTACCGTGGCCCTGGCGCACAGGCAACTGAAGGTACACGGGTGGGTTTTGGTCAGTAAGAGTCTGACACGCCCTCCCGCTCCACCCAGAGCGGGAAAGGTCATTTGATGATATTCCAACCAAAAAAAAAAAACACTGTTCTACGCCCAGCTGTCGCGCTTGCGATCACGAGACCAAAGATGCAGTTAAAACGACCAACAGATACCAACGGGGCTTGCCTTTATATGACGTCATAAATAAGTGAATATGACTGTGCTATTTCAAAGATGCTATTTATCGCCTATCCAGACAACTTATTTCAGAGTTCACCTTCTATTTATATTGAACTAGTGACCCATTTAAACTTGATCGTTGATGTTAAATACCTTAACTAAAGTCTAGAAACTATTGGCTGGTCAACAGAGGGTAAAGATTTACCTTTATTTAGAAGTACGGAGGTCAGGGCTTTGAGTTAAGAGTGACCTAAGATAGTTATCCTGAAGTGATTTGACGGTGTTATCTATCAGAGATCTTCTTTGTTCCAATACCTTTCATATTGAATGTTAGCATTTGAGTGAAAATTGAGCATGCCCTGTCACCTGCACACGTAAGGACCTAATTGCTGCGTTAGTGAACGGTATTCGTGGTGCTGAATTTATGGCCAAACAAATTTAAAAACCGGCCAAGTGCGTGTCGGGCCACGCACCATGTAGGGTTCCGTAGTAGCCCGTTATCACAATATAGTACGATTCTGTTGTTCTTTATTCTGAATATAAGTAATAGTAAAGATATTAGGAGTTATTGGTTATAATAACAACATCCAACAGCCAAGTTCAACGACTATTACTGCTATACTAATAAAGTTATCTTAACTGCTATAATTTTCCTTTAAAGTTCATGAAATGCACTATCATCGTGAATTCTTCCAGATTTTTCAAGCCAGCAGTTTAGCTTTTAGAGGGGGGGCGGACCAAAAATTTGCATATTTTTCGTAAACGGAGCATTAAATCGAAAAATAATTTAAGCAACCCCAAGTCATTTTAGAAGACCTATTCAAGGATATGCCACACGATGAAACACGACGACGAAAAAAATATTCATCCCCACTTCACAATAGGGGAGCTACCATAATAAAAAACCACTTTGTCGGCGTAATTGATATACACACTCCTACAAAATTACAGCATTCTAGTAGTAACGGTCTCATAGCAAAACCTCGGACAGACAGACAGACGGACATGACGAAACTACAAGGGTTCCTTGTCAGAACTACGGAACCCTAAAAACTTTACAGGGTGGCAGGGACATCGATGCGCAAACTGTAACCATGAATTCAACACATCGTTCTACACCACTAGTGTAGAAATGTTTCGTCGGTTATCATAAAAAAATCTGCAGTTTCATCATAAAAAGTGCAATACCTACGCGGTCAAAATGTATGGAACAGCAGTTTTTTTTTTAATAACTGCCGATATTTTTTAACGCAGGGGTGTTCTGAATCATGTAATAAATCCATGGTAAAAGATTGAGTGTCGTTGTCCTTACCACCCTCTATATTGTTTTTGGTGTAATTTTTGCCTTCGACGCGCTAAAAAGAAGTGAAAATTATTTACTGCTATGATAACGGGAAATGTATGTATGATGATTAAGTGATGATGTAGGTCAGTATGTAGTTTCAGTTTTTGTATCCATCAGGCAAAATACATACGTGTGTTGACAACTTTTTGTATTGACTGGTAGTTTTCGTAGACACATAAACATAAACATGTCGGAAATACGTTAAATCAATCGTTTGATTTTGACTAATAGGGACGCCAGCGCCACCAGGCGGCGCTCGATAGATTCTACAACATAACGATCGACCAGAGTTAAAGCAGAGTTGGTCGCTGGCGGTCAAGCAGTGAACACGTTTAGAACCTGTCACGCTTTTTGTATAGTTCTGTCGTGTACCTACAGTGTGTGATTCGCTAGTGTGATTAATTTGTTCGTAAATTATTAATAGATTTGAACTGAAAACGGATTTTCTATTACGCAATAACCAAAACTTCCCATAGTACCCACAGTAGTTCAAATATGGCTGATGATAACGAGAGAGACCTACCTTCTCCACAACATGAGACTGTCGTTTTGGAGCTTGGCTTATCAGATCATACTGCCCAACTGATAACACTAACAGTCAAAAAAAAAAAAATTAAATGTTGGCATAAAATAATACAAGATTACAATACAGAAAATATTCAAAAATTTAAAATGCGCTTAAAGAGCCTCTCTTTCGATGCAGTATATGATACGAATGATCCATCTGAAGCGTATCATCATTTTATTATAACATTTAAACTATTTTATGACTTGTGCTTTCCAAAAAGCCAAATTATCATAAAGGTAGATACCAAACCAAAATGGATATCGCATGGGATTAAGAGCTGTAGTAAAATAAAAAATAAAACTTACTGTGGAATTTCGGACGGAAATCGACAAATACAAATAAACAAAGTTATAACAACTATTCAAAAAGACTAAAAATAATTATAAACCTCACTAAACGTGCTCAAAACAATTACAAAATTAATACATCCACTAATAGATCTAAAACAACAATATACAACGTATATATTAATAATAAACTAAATATACCCAGGGGGTCAATAGATAAAATAAAAATTAACTATCACCATACTACTAATCCTACAGAAATAGCAAATTCGTTAAATAATTATTTCATAGAGAAAGTAAAACCTATTTCAGGTGCTAGAAAAAAACCAACATCTTTAATCCAACCTCAAACAAACTCAATGATTCTATCACCAAGTTTACCTTATCACATTCAGAAGATTATCAAAAATCTTAAAAACACGAACAGTGTGGGTTACGACGGCATTGCCGCAAAAATAATCAAAGCACTAAATGAAGAAATCTCTCATCACTTAAGCCATATCATATATCTCTGTATAATGTCTGGGACGTTTCCGTGAAATCTCAAACTGACCATTATAAATCCTTTAGTTAAAAAACAAACTGGAAACAAAGAAAACAAACAAACTGGAAGCTTATGGTATAAGGGGTAACGTATTGGAATTGATTAGATCATATTTAACAGAACGTCAACAAATAACCGAAATCTCAAAATTCAATACTAGAACTAGAAGTGATGAAATTTTCTCCTCCAACAAACGTTGCATAACGTATGTTGTGCCCCAGGGTAGCGTATTGGGCCAACCACTGTTCTTACTATATATAAATGACCTTCCAAATTCTACCACTGAACCTATGTCATTATTCGCTGACGATAGTACTGTAACCATAGCGTCAAAAGATATAAACTCATATAATTCTGAAATTAACAATTCATTAAATTCTATAATTACTTGGCTTAATAATAATAATTTAAAATTCAATCTTAATAAAACAAACAAAATGCATTTTAGTCAGCGAAATAAATTGGATCCTAAACAAAACATTAAATTAGTTTATAGCGATAAGACTATACAAGAAGTAGAAACAACACGATTTCTGGGATTGCCAATTGATAAAAAATTAAATTGGTAAAATCACGTTGATCAACTTCCTAAAAAAATCAGCAGTTCATCTTACGCTCTTTATAGGCTGGCTCCGACTGTCAACACAGACACTTTATTTATAGCATATCATGGTCTTGTTGAATCTATTGTGAGATTTGTTTTTTTTTTTTGGGGCAATTCAACTTATATAAAGACATAGCCTTCAAAATGCAAAAACGTTGCAAACGAGCTATGTTTGGGTTGCAAACTACTGACAGTTGTAAGCCAATGTTTGCAAAGCACCAAATTTTGTCACTTCCATCTATATACATTTTTGAAGTAGCAATGTTTGTAAGACAGAATATGTATTTGTTTCCACGGTTATCGGATAATTGCGTTAGAAGTCGACGCAACAATGATCTATGCATTCACCCTTCTAGGACTGCAATGCTGCACAAAAGCATAACCTGTAAGGCTCCTAAAATATATAATAAATTTCCAAAGGACATTAAACAATTAAATACACCTTTATTTAAGACAAAGTTGAAAAAGATGTTGACCATGAAATGTTACTATAGTATAACTGACTTCATAAACGATAAATCTTGACATTTAAAATTTGGGACAATTTCATGGTACAATTTAATATTTTGTAATTGTAATGACTAGGTATTTGAAAACCTGTAAGATTTGTACACCTTCTATGGTATAGCATGTAGCACGTACTTGTATTTAACATCATTGAATGCATCCATGTATTGTAATCTACTCATGTTAAACAAATAAATTGATCTTTATCTTTATCATATATTTAAGACTGAAGCCTAGCTCTCATAAACCAAGACTTAAGTAAAGCAAAAGAGGGACTGGTAGAAAAACTATTCTTACATTAATTATTATTAATGCCGCTACTCTTTTAAAAATGTTTTACAATATTATGTATACATTAATTATTATTAATGTATACATAATATTGTAAAACATTTTTAAAAGAGTAGCGGTGGAGTTTCTTGCCCATTCTTCTCCATACGAAACTACCTTTTGGAAGGGGCAACTAGAATCGATTCTATTTTTTTTGTAAATTTTGACTTCATAAGTGCCTTTTATGTGCCTATTTGAAATAAATGATTTGACTTTGACTTTACAAAGTACTAGAATTAACCTGGATTTTTTTCTTTATATTAATACAAAGATAGCAAGCAAGCAGCAGAAAAGATTCTCTTTTCCCTCCACACAGATGTACGTAGATAGTACCTAAATAATACCTGCCTACATCTGTTCAATAAATCAGTGGAATCCATCATCTCGGTCAGGATAAAGAGACCAAGGTTAAGATAGAACGACGAAATTTTTCCAAACTTTCTCAAACTTTACGACTTTGTTTCAGAGTTTCAAAGCTAATAATTTTTTATCTTCTCACTCGAGATAGTCTGTGGAACAAAATCGCGTTAAGCTTCGTTTATCTTGGTCGAGTGAGTAGGCTAGTACTGGTAGGAAAGTAGGCACTAGGGTTATGAATCAGCTTTGGTTACTTCATTTAATTATCTAGTTTGTATTGGAGGTAAAGTTTGTTACAGGAAAAATGTAGGTTAGATGCTAGTGTTGAATTCAAGGTTACAGTTTGCACGTCGATGACTCTGCCACCCTGTTTGTGCCAATACTTATGAATGAAATGGCGCACTTATTAATGTGAAACACAGTTTCATTAACGGTGTACTGAAGTAGTCCCAGCCTTAGTAAATTATGGTTTACGGCGAGCAAAGTCAAAGTCAAATCATTTATTTCAAATAAGCACATAAAAGGCACTTTTGAACGTCAAAATTTACAAAAAAATAGAATTGATTTTAGTTGCCCATTCCAAAAGGTAGTTTCGTATGGAGAAGAATGGACAAGAAACTCCACCGTTACTCTTTTAAAAATGTTTTTCAATATTATGTATACATTAATTATATAATTACATGTGAAGACGATGCACCTAGAACAAAATTACTATACCACAATAGGCAAAAATAATTAAATATAACGCAATGACAGGTAAATTAATTATGAGATAGATGTGCTCACATATTTATGGTGCTCACATATTTACATGATTTTTCCAAAATTTCACAAGTAATAATTTAGTGTGTGAGTAAAGTAGTAAAGTAGTTACATAATGTAAAAATCAATGTCATAAAAATTATACAATTAGCAACCAGTTTGATTTTGTTTTTTCAGTTTTTTGGATGTGTAAACAACTTAGCGCTCGGTCTACGGTAGGGGCTAGCTGGGACTTCGAGCGTCAGACGCGTAAGCATAAGACTTCGAGCGTCAGATGACGTCAGCGTAAGACCCGTGTCTATGTGAGCGCGTGAACCAAACTGATGCGAGCTCACATGTTTACACATCAATTTTCGTGAGTGCCAAACCAACTCAAACCGATTTTTTTTTTTTGGAGCAGGACCAGCATGTTTCCAAGCATTCTTATCTAGGATATAATCCTCTAATTTGTAATATGCTTGTTTACAAAGTGTACTTTTAATATGAGTTTTAAATTTTCTTTCATTTAATTACAATATATCACAAGGTATTTTGTTGTAAAATTTAACATTTAACACAGTACCCCATAAAAGATGTATGTACTTTAGATAATCTAAAAAATGGTTGCATGCATACCTATCTTGTGCTCAAATCGATAAGACCAGGCTAGCAATGTTACTAGTATCTACTCGACCGCACACACTAGACTATTTACTCGACCAATGTAAACAAATCATAAGACCGCCGAAGTTATTTTCCCGCCAGTTCCAAATGATAACGGTAGCAGCCTGATTCCCAGTCTATTGGAAGAGGAATGAGTTACAAGTTTTAATTGAAAACAAATGCCTGACTTGATTACAATAATGCTTGACTGACTGGAATGTTAGCTGAAGTATTTCTAGTTCCTAGCTCCTGTTAATAAAAGTGCCTCGGAAAGCACGTCAAGCCGTTGGTCCAGGTTGTCATTCGTAGATCTTTGACAGTCCTTATGAGTAGTCTGAAGTCCAAAAGTCTGACAACCAGTCTTATCAAAAGGATCGCCGCAGGAGGAGACACCCTGGGCGTCGGGAGTCGATAGCCGATTCCCGGCCACCGTAGGCGCGGGCCTGCGGTAAGGACCAGGCCCGGGTCGACGGCGCGTTGTGTTCCACGCGCGCCTCAAAGAGATGTCAGCATAATTGACGGGGTCCGATAGGGCCGATGCCTGCCGGGGTCGCGGATTGTTCGAAAGAGTTACAGTGGCCCTGGCGCACAGGCAACTGAAGGAACACGGGTGGGTTTTAGTCAGTAAGAGTCTGACACGACCTTCCGCTCCGCCCAGAGCGGGAGAAGTCATTTGATGATTTCCCACCCAAAACAAAAAAGTCTTATCAAAAGGGTATCGTGTTACCCTGTTACTGGGTTGTGGAGGTCAGATAGCCTTGGCAGTCGCTCCATGGAAAATACTGGTATTCAGCTATATCGGGTTAGACTAGCAGCCGATCCCAACACAGTTGGGGAAAGGCAGGCAGATTGCTTAATAAAAGTTTGGTCTAAATGAATTTATTAAAATATTTGGTTTAATAAAAGCAGGTTTCGAAAATAATATTTAGTAAGTAGGTAATTAAATATTGAGTGAAACCCACGTGCGGCGGCGTAATTGTGTAACACACAAACAGTAGGAATGGCGTTCATTTTGACAGTTCAACAACATTCATTGCGTTATTTACGTTGTTGAGCAGACAAATGTTTCGAACATATGAAGCACTGGATTAGCAATAGGCTTCAAAATGATTCAGATTGTGACTGATAGTGTGTTACGTAATTAGGTTGCAGGTTGATGAACTTCATTGTTTCCCTCGAGTGGTACGTTGTTATACTAGAGTAGGTACAGCGACCACTGGACATAAAATTGTCAAAACTACTTAATACAATGCCAAAAGACATCGAAAAACTGAGAACACATCAATATCTACCACAAACACATCTAAAACTGAGTTTAAATGGCTTCATCGCCTCGTTGGTGACCGTCCGTCTAGTGGTCGCAAGCGCTACTCCTGAGCATGAGTTCCTGGGATCGATTCCCAGGTCGGGCAAAGTCTTATTGCGGTTTTCCATCTGGAATTTCTCAGTAGCAGCGTGGAGCCTGGCTTTGTGTCCGGTTGATGGCAATAGGCTCGCTCCCTATTGTATGGGACTTTAACATAACTGGTGAAATACGGCTATTGAGACACCTCTACCCTCACCCTTCGAGGAATTCAGGCGTGATGTTATGTTTTTATGGCCTTAAATTTAAACAAACTAATTCTATACACGATTGTTTTCCATTTCCCGACCAAAAAGTGGCTGACGAAGAACAACAGTCTCGCTTCCAATCTTTAGTGATGAATCAAGACTTCATCATTTTATACTGGCCCTTTAGCTATTAAATACATTTGTGGAAGAAATATTAAAGAAAAGGCGATGGCATGGTCTTAGGTTTACATCATCGGGTTAGCCTTGTTTGTGTCTTTATTTTATAACCACGAGAAAATTGATTACAATTTAAAATATAATAAATTAAAGTTTTTATTACCGCAAAAAGAGATCAAATGATATATGAAAATATTCCATTTCACTTTTACGAATCGATGTTTTGATGAGGCAAATAAATCAATATGAAGAAACTGAGCAAGGATAAATGTAACTCCATGTTTGTTTATAATAAGCTACTTGTATTCATAACTAAGACTTTCATGTAAATGCTGTTATGTAGATCATTAGTCAAGGAAATTAATTAACTGTGACCAGACTCATGTTGGCGTTTCGCTTCAAAAGCTAAATTACTCACAGTAATTATGAAAGTATTAGGTCGGGGAAAAAGTTTTTTCGTATTTTAAATACAAATTCAAGACTAAGAGCTGGTATGGCACCCAAATTACGAGCTTTTTTGTATACCCAGACTTTCTCAAAAGGGTCAAAACTGTTTTATAGTCAACCTCTAACTCTTCAGCTATGTTGTAACTACTAATATGTCTTGCTCCACTTTTTCAAAACTGGCATCGTCTTTATCTGTAACAGGGCGACCAGAGCGAGCTGCATCTTTGACATTAAAATTCCTGGACTGAAAACGCTTGAACCTAGTTTGTGCTACTTTTACGGTCACTGCGTTAAGTCCATAAATCTCACATATTTTTTTCGTGGCTTGTGTTGCGTTTTTCCCTTTTTTGTAATAAAACTTTAAAATGTATCGAATTTCTTCGTTAGATTCATTAATTTTGGCCAAAGACATTAAATTATTTGTATCTTAGATCTCTTTGATTTTGGCAAACAGTTATCTGTGTAAAAAGTAAAAACGATTGCCTGCCATTTTTCAATTGTTTATACAATTGAAAAATGGCAGGCAATCGTTTTTACTTTTTACATATAATTTTTAAATGTCATCTTTATAATGCAAAACCAGCCAGATACAAACAGTACAGCCAAAGAGATTTTACTACAACTTTATACCTATAAAATACAAAAAAAAAAAAATCCCCGACCTATTATATCTCCTATTTTAATTTAATTATTCAGAAATTCTAATAACGACTTCTTCGAATTTCTAGAAACGACGCTTGACATCTACGACTTTAATTTCTAATTATAATAGATGGCTCCTCGCGCCAAAAACTTCAAATTTTCGACTTCAATTGAAGTGCCAATGTGTTTTTCGACTGGACTCATTAAATGAAGCTTGAAATCTTTTTTGTTCGAATTCCACGAGTAGGTATAATCTTCAGTCGACCGCTTGTTTTGATAACAAGTCGGGGTTGCTTTGTATAAGCTCGCGGCGGGGAATAAATAATAGTACTTTGTGACTTTAAAGTACTAATAGAGTCAGCAACAAAAGTCGATGAACACTGTTACTTTTACATGTCATCTAAATTGATACAAAATGATTTGATACATTTCTTTTCAGCATTTCATGTAATAACTAAGAGTTAAAACTCGTTAAGTTTGTTATTAGATCAGATTTTTACGAATAAATTGCTCAATGATCTATATGTACACATGATACCTATAAAAATGTTACTTTTGGTGTTTGTCTGTATGACAGTTTAAATCTTGTAAAATACACAATGCATTTTGATGCGGTTTTCAATATAATTTAGAGAATTTATTCCGGAAGGTTTATTTATGTATAATAAATTGACAATAAAGTGACATATACAGGATCAAATTGAATTAGCTAGTGAAACTCCGCACACGTGATGGGTATTGATAAATTAACATGACAATTAAATAACTAACTAAAAAAAAATACTTATTAATTCTTAACTAGTGTTAAGAATTAAAAAAACTATAGGGTTAACGACTTTAGTTTCTGACCGTACCTACTGAAAAAGTAAAATCGGCGCTATTGTGTTTTTTTATGAATAATAACTGCGTTCAAACCCTTCACTTAAATTAAATATGCTTATAATACTAGTTAACCACATTTATGTACGGGGGATTTATATTCACCACTCTAGCGTCTAGACGTCGGAATGTATTTTATTGTGTTCAGTAAAAGCGACGTAGAAAATGTACGACTTTAATATTTATAATGAAGCCCTGATTTCTGAAATGACATTTAATTTATTCGGTTGCCAAATGTCATATCAATATAAAATAAATTATTTTAGTAAAATTATCAATTTAAGTATAGGGTATTGTTTTAATCATAAAAAGGTTCACAAGTATACGCGGGAAAGGCAAAACATTCGAATTATGTTCAACTTTGTGATTGTGGATGAAATGTTAAATGATTTAAAGTAGGTTTGTAAAAACACTTTTACACGTCAACCATATTTTTTAAACTAGATGAGGTCGGCGTTTCCTATCTGACTACTCTCAGAATAAAAGCCGAAACAAACTAAGAGGTCACAGTCTCTTTTAAAGTCCAGACATAATCTTGGTCAGATAATGTGAAGATCATGTAGATTGGTATCTGAAATGGTCTTTTGAGGAAAGAACCACACAGATTGAGTGGACCTGTCCAGTCACGCACGCACGCACGCATTTATCAGTAATCGTGCAGCTCAACTCAGGAAGTCAGGACTTAAGGAGCTCAACGATTCGACGAACGATACCAAAGAAAGGACATTTGGATAGGCCGCATAAATTACTCAAAATGCCAGATCATGATTAAAATTAACTGAGAAAACAAAGCAATGACCCACATAATCCTCACATTCACAATTATTAAAATAATTAGGTTATTTTAGGTTAAAGAAATATTGAAGATTAAAGATACTAAAGCATATCGGGGTGTTAATGTAGGGACCGATCATTATCTGGTGAATGTTCGGGTGAATGGTCTATTCAGGCATTTGCGTATTCGAGTTCGAGTTCCTGTGACTGCTCTAGAAAGAATAAAAGTAGAAAGACTTGCAGGAATTGAAAGTAAAACAGGAGTACATGTATAAGACGGAAGTTAAAGTAAAGAGCGATAAGATATTTGATGAGTATGGGATATACCAAAAATTAGTATGGTTCAAGTATCCACAAAAGTATGAAAATAAGGAAATGTAGTAGGACGAATGATTCTTGGGTAGATGGTAAAGTTAAGGAGGTTTTGAAGAAGAAGAAAGAGACCTAGCTTAATGTGTTAGCCTATAAGGCCCAAAATAGGATGAATCAAGCAACAAATATGAGAGATGATTTGGAAAGAATGAAGAAAAAATACACCGAAATGAAAACGAAAGTCAATGAAATTGTAAAAATAAAGAAGGAAGAAAAGTATAACAGGAAATTCACTGATAACTTTAGAGTTAATGTTAAACTGTTCTGGATACAGGTAAAATTGGCTCGCTGAGTGACTGGAAAATCGAGTATGAATGTTATAAGAGTAGAAGATGGATGCTTTCTAAGCGAAGAATGTAATGTCTTGGAACGCTGGAAGGGATACTTTGAAAGTTTATTTAGATGTCAGGATATTGTGAAAGGAGTGGGTAACTGGACAAAAGCCAATTTTTAACAGCCAAGCTCAGATGTAGATGAAGAGAATGAAAAAGAAATAGATGAAATTGTTAGAGCGCTGAAAGAATCGAAAGTTGGGAATGCTGTAGGGTATGACAGAGTGTCTGCTGACATGCTGAAGGGCAGCGACGGGGTGATAGCAATCCTGTTGTGTTGGATCTTTAATATGTGTTGGACATATAGCCGTGTGCCGGATGACTGGTGCAAGGCTGTAATTATACCACTATGTAAGGGAAAAGGCTCTCAGCAGGAGTGTAAAACTACTGCTGCATTAGTCTTTTGAGTGTTTGAAGGTTTTAATAAATATACTGATAGGAGTGCCAGATGAGAAAATATGGAATGTGTAGGCAGGATTTATAGAGTTAATGGGCTGAACGGATCAGATATTCTCCCTCAGGTGCATAGCCGAAAAACATCTGGAAAAGCACAAGAAAGTCTACTGTACTTTTGTGGGTTTGGATGAATTTAAGTCTAATCTAAGTACAGGAGAGACACATAGATAAAAAAAAATGTAGTGACAAAATTTTTAAAGAGTATGCTTTGATGGTTTGGTCATAATGAGTGAAAAGCGGTTAACAAAAGATATTTACAAAGCAGATGTGAGTGGAAACGCCGGAAGGGCACGCCCTTGAAGGACATAGTAACCTTATTGGTGATGTTCTTCAGAAAGCTCAGGTGTGTAGAACTCACAACCGCCGTGCGTGTATGAAAGCATGTAGGAACTTAAACGAAGCAAAAGGAGTATGTAAGGATCGTAGCAGTGGTGATCTGTAGTTTTTGCTTTCTCCCCACAGGAAGAAGGCGTGAGTTTATGTATGTATATATATTTTTATTTTGATCAACCAGTCACAATAGTTAGCAACATGATTCGACAGCAGCTGATTAACAGAAGGCCAACTCTCGTTGTTAAAAATATTCAAATACATGTTGCAATTTCTTCTTAGTGACAATTAATGTCAAGAACTTGTCAAAAAACAGGGGTGCGTCTCATAACGTATAAACTCATTTGGTATAATTTCATTTTATTATCGTTCTTATGATATAATCAACGTGAGATATACCTACTGTTGATATAATTTCTTTACATATAACATTTATTTATTCTAAAACTTGATTAGTATAACGTTGTTTGATATAACGTTTATGTAATCGAAAATCATTTGGTCTAACGTTTAATATATATAAAAAAACGTCATTATGGTTAACACCCCGACTCAGAGTACCCCGACTCGGATAGGTTAGGTTAGAAGGTTAAGGCGGGAGCGAAGCGGAGCGGAGCTCCCGCCTTAGCCATCGTGGTTATTTTTTTTTAAACCACCCAGAAATAGGAGCCCCGCGAAGCGGAGCTCCGTCGACCTATCTTAGCGCAGGTGGTAATTAGTTACTAGTTATGTTTAATATCTACATAGGTTACTATTACCTATAACTACGATAGAACTTACCCGTAAACTAACCTGTGTCTATGCAATTTTGCTTTGTGTTTTTAAGTAGGCGTCTTCATCATATTAGACCAAATAAGTTTTATATCCTTTGAGTGGTATGTCAAACGATTTTATATTTATTGTATGTTATGCTTATAAAAAATAGTTATTTCAAAATTATATCAATCGTTCATTATATTAACTAATCGCTATATTAAATAAAATTATAGGTTCCGTTGTTATATGTTGTTAATATTAGAGATTTTGTTGTTATATCATCTATTACTTACCCAAAAAACAGTAATTAGAGGGTTTTTTTGGGCAGACATAACCTGGAATGCGTAAGTTCTTAAAAATGTGAGAATTGCACCTCTGATCTCATTCAGACATGCTGAAACTGAACACAGTCTTCTGCACTACTTACCTATCTCATACAGGTTTAAAATGTCGGGCAGATTTATTTTTATTCTTCGAGACCAAATGATGTTCACATTATTGATTTCAGAGTTTCCGGGCATGGAACCTTGCTAACATAATATTTTTCAGAAAAATTCCTAATATTACTTACCACTTAAATTTTATTCTTTGATACTTACAAAAATGTAGTATTCTTTCACTTTGTTTCGAGCAGGTTCTGTATTATGCGAAGCTAAGTACCCAGTGTGTCACCAGTCACTTAGTAGGTAGAGGCTCCTTGATTATAGGTATATCAGGCATGGCCTATTTTCGCTGAAGAAGCTCCATTGAGAATATATGTATACACAATGCACAAACATACCCACACATCATACAGAGATTTAATGTTACATTGCAGACAACTTGCACCAGCGTAACGCTACGTCCTCAAAGTTAAAATGAGTTCTGGAACCTACTTGTATGCAAAGCTCAAATTTAATTGCGAGAACTATTGACGTGATCACGACGTCTCTCTCGTCAGGTATGCTCAAAAATATTACCTTTTCAAATTACTTTGTCTAACATCATGTCTTTTTGGGAAACTATGAGTGATTCCATGCAATATCTTTATAGTCACTATATGTAACTATATATTATTATGTAGTTTCCAGACCAAAACTAAATGCTAAACAACATAGGGAATTGTAAAATGATTTTTATTTCTTTTAACCTAAACGTTGGTACGCTCAACACCCAAGGCCGTGTCGCCATCACAGCCAACCTCATTTTTTTGCTTCTGTAGCTACAAAATTAACTGTTATCGGAAATAAGGTGTTTATAAATAAAACTCACACAGCACGGGTAGAAATATTTATTACAACAGAATGAAGACTATACACAACCTAATAATTACAATATACACGATATCTTTAACAGGAATACATTTTGTACAATTAATTTTAATATTTCAACGATGAAAATCTATGAATTTGATCTTAAACATTTTATGTTAACATTACAAATACAGGCCAATTTAAATGTTTAACTTCTAAGATCAATGCAATAAATTGTGATTTATGCTAACAGAGGTTTGAATGAATTTAAGCTTATTTTATACGTAACAATTTTCAGAAAGTTCCATCTCTCTTCATATTTTTGATAACCACAGGGTTATAATGTGCTCTGATTATAAACATTGACTTATGGGGTCTTATTTTTCAGTGATATCATTGACATGAAAAAACAGAAAGCTTATTTTTTTCTGATATCAATGGTCAAGGATATGGTGAAGCAAGACAAAATACAGTACAATATGTCATGTCATGTCGGCCTTATGGCCACGCACGAAAAGTTCTGTGTGTTTTTCAAATGCCCTAAAGATTGTCGGATACCTAGTAACGTGAAGTATAAACAAACACTTGCTACGCAGTTCGCACTTACTTATGGACGTCTCTGACATTACTTGCAGAAATTTATCGAAAGTGAAAATGCGGTCTATAGGCAAGCGCACATTACAGCCGCATTGGACCGCATCGGCCCGCAGCGCATCGCATTTCAATACAAAAAAGTTCGGCGCGGCACGGCTGCTGTGTCTGATAGTATATACACAATGTGTGAAAGTAACGTAGGAGGATTGTTGCGTTGTGGTGCGGTCCGCCCAAATGCACTTCAGCCCTAATACAAATGAATATTAAAAATGACAAAAACACTGGAGATCCGAGGTTACATTTATTAAAAAGTAAATTTGTATTATTTCATACTGTCCTTGCTACTCGTTACAAGTTTCATTCCGCAACAAATTCCAAAACAAAATGTTTTAAGTCTAGACCCACCATTTTATAAATAACACAGAGAGGGAGGCAGTATAGACAAGAAATATACAGACCAAAATTGTACCACTTAAGAATATATAAAAGCACACACTCGCAGTACATTTTCCAAAAGAGTTAATGTAGGTTGTTATGAGGCGACCTCAGCAATAGGAAAATAAAAATTCAGTTCACGATACTCACAGGATATTTAATAAAATTTCGCGGGCATTTCGTCTGGCTCAGTTGCGTTAGACTCATGTATAATTAAAGGATAAAACGGGCTTTAATCTTGATAAAGATGGTTGTATCGTTACGCGGGATCAAACTTAAATTAGTCTTGAAATGATTTTGTACGAGTCGTCTAATTATAATTTTCTGTTGTTTTGTACTGAAGAGGAAAGAAATTCTTAGTATTTTATTTATATACTTAGACGTCATTTCTGTACTTACCGTGTGTGCTCGGTTTTTATGCCTGTAACTGATAGTTCTAACCAATTGGCATTTTTATCATTTCTAACTTGACGATATTATCGTGGACGACAGGAAAGTAAAATTTATGGAAATATATGAAGACGCTTTTAAATTTCCGTCCACAAGAACGTTACTTAAAACGTGCACTTATTTCCATACATTTTACTTCTTGTGTTATCGTGATGTCGTGGACGTCCATGATATCGATAAAATCGTCAATTTAGAAATTATAAAAGCGCACAATAGGAACATTCCATGTCTTATTTTATCAGTGTACCTGGAGTACTATAAGCAGTCTGTGTCCCAGTTTTGTCTTAATTAGTGTAAGAAGCGTGAAGTAGCCTGTGACCGTTCTTATGAATGAAATAAATATAATAATATCTATCTATCTATCTATCCTATTCCCTGCTCGGCTGCCTGTTAGAATAAAAAGAGTCTATGTTTTTGATATCGATCTTTTTTGTTCTTTGTGAATTTATTTTTCAACATTTATTTTTATGCACTGTCATCTTTCATGTTGTCAACGAGAATGAAAACAAAAGTCTAAGTTTTATCTTAGCTTTTATTTAGAACAACGTTTTATCCTTCAACCACGCTCTGCTAACAGGTTATGGGCCCAGAGACCCAGAGACTTGCAGGGAGATATCTAATGGTAACAAAAGTTCTCATAGACAGCAGAAGTCAACAATGGCACAAAATACGGAGTCTTTAGGCAGTAGTTTGTTACCCTCTATAGATAAATTGGATGGTAACAGCAATTACGCCACATGGAAGTTTTTGATGGAGTTACATCTTGTTCACGATGACTTGTGGGAGTACACAAGAGTTACACCTGAAACGACCGATGTACAAGGTATGAGAAAAGACCAGAAAGCTATAGAAAAGCTTTGCTTGATGATTAGGCCTCATTGCTTGGTGCATGTACGCAAAACCAGAACAGCAAAAGATGCTTGGGAAGCATTAATGAGTACGTTCGAGGACAAAGGTCGGAATAACCGCTGCCGGCTACTTGCAAATCTGGTGAGCATGCAGCTGGGACAATTCCCATTGGTTAGGGAATATGTCACATCTGTGATGATAGTATCTCAGGAACTTCAAGACCTAGGAAACGAGGTTGACGATGAACTATTGGCCGCTTTACTTCTCCAAGGCCTTACCATAGAGTTCCAACCAATGAGACTAGCCATAGAAAATAGTAACGTTGTTCTTACTATAGACTTTGTAAAGATGAAACTTTTTCAAATTGAGGATACTAATTCGGCAAGCACGAGTCAGCACTATTGTCAAATAAGCATAAGGGTAAGAGTACACCAAAGAAGATCGAACAAAATATCAAGTGCTTTATTTGTGATGGACCACACAAGGCACATGAGTGTCCTGATAATCCAAAAGGGAAGAGGAAAGCTCTTCAAGCCTTTGCGTTCCTCAGGCAGAAGACTGAATCATCGATTCTGGAGCATCGACACACATGCCAAATCGCAAATCTTGGTTTAAGAACCTAAGGGATACTGCTAAGTCTTTGAGAGTGACTTGTGCAGATGGTAAAGACGTGTTCGGTGCAGGTAAGGGTATGCTTGTATGTGAGTCAACATTGACAGTTAGCGACGTTAGGTATGTACCTAAGTTAGCTTCTAACTTATTGAGTGTGAATGCAAAAAAGTTGGTTCTTGGTCCAGTGGCCGCTAGTGCTACTGCTGAGCATGAGGTCCTGGGTTCGACTCCCGGGTCGGGCAAAGTGTTATTCAGTTTTTCTATCTGGAATTTCTCAGAAGCCGCCCTTTTTTTTTTTGGTTGTGAAATCATCAAATGACCTCTCCCGCTCTGGGCGGAACGGAGGGGTCTGTCAGACTCTTACTCACCAAAACCCACCCGTGTTCCTTCAGTTGCCTGTGCGCCAAGGCCACGGTAACTCTTTCGAACAATCCGCAACCCCATCAGATCAGTAGCAGCCCTAAGTCTAGATTTGTGCCCGGTTGATGGCAATAGGCTGGCCTCCTAGTACATGGGACTTAAACATAACTGGCGATATGTGGGTGTACTATAGGTGCACCTCTACCAATCCCTTTGGGTTATACAGGCGTGATGTTATGTTATGTATTTTCCTATTACCCCACAAAGATACTGAACTCTCAAACGTCTAAACACTTTCATAAAGTATTTATTAATTATATTTGTTTTTTGTTAAAATCTGTTGTGTTAAAGTTGTTGTCTGTTGTGTCATTATCGAATTGATACAAAATCGATATTAATTATTTATTCTTGTTACGTAGCAATTAAACGTGACACTATTAATATTACTTGCATTGTTAATGGGCTATTATGAACTATCAATAGCTCTACAGTTCCACAGCTGTTGTAAATTCATACTAATTTTATTTGGTAACATAAAAATAATAATTGGAAAATCAAAAAAGGAAAATAGGAAAGCCGCGAGTTTCCGCATCAAACACTTTAAGTTAGGTGTGAACGTTTTGATCTTAGAAAGAAGCATAAAGTAATAATTTGTAGACACTAAAATACTTTAGACATCTAAATCTTGTTTTCAAAATCAAAATGTTAGTAAGCCATATTTTTTGACGCAAGTGAATAAAGTTACACTTTAGACTAACAAATTTTCATGACATATTTTTAACCAACTATAAACAAATGAAGAGGTTATCCTCAGTGGTAATGCGGATAAGTGATGATAAAAAATAACTACAAGATGTTTCTGATTTGCAGCAGCTCAAAGCTTCATAGATTAATAGACCTATGGTCGATCAATAGTCAATAGGTAGGTAATACGGGCTGGTGTCCGCAACTCCACCACGTCAAGGCGCGTATTTTGCGTACGGGTAGGAAAATCGATTATTCGATCCACCGGAGCTCCTCGAGGAAGGCCAGCAACGCCTTAGAGTTGCTGACAATCTTACGTAGGGTAGGTACCTGGGCTACCGAAGTACTTTGCCCTGTACGTGGCGACCAACGGGCAGTCAATAGGTAATAAACTAATAAAGTCTGTACATAGTTAACAGCTTTTTACTCATCGAGGGCCCTTCTAACCGGCGAGACCCTGTTAAATATTCAGTTTTGGTAGCCAGACTAATGAAATGCTTTTGAACAAGATTCTACTTGATAGCAATAAAGCTTTTGATTAACCAGTGTTTCATTATCAGTCAGTGTATTAGCATTCAATACCAACAAATTTACAAGATTTAAAAATCAAAGCAAAATACGATGGGATCGTTTTACTTATAGCACAACGGACAGCTCAGCATAATGCAACGGCATTATGCTCAGAGTAGCGCTTCAGCGCTGATTTCAGCGACACCCTGTGTTGATACAGTGACGTCAACCGATGCGGTATTGTTATAAATACCTACATTGCTTGAACCAAAACAGACTGTAAACTTGTCTTTGTTGCTAATGCAAGTAATTTAGTACAGGTACGCACTACCTTTTGAATGCCCCAAGAATCCGCTGAATGCAAGAATCGCAGGATCGATCCATGTGGCGACGTTTGGGGAGGCCTATATCCAGCAGTAGGCGTCTTTCAGTTGAAATTATGATAATGATGACAGTGACACGCTACAGGCAATGACACGCAGACGAAACCCCCTAAATGATGCATGTTCCAACAATGACAAAACAAATGAAAATCGGAATATATGTGAGGTGTGAATTCATCTATATTAAACAACAATTTTTATCTCCTAACTGAGCGCCAATCAAATTCGAATATTTAAAATTGTTAATCTAAAACAAAACACTGTAGCAATTAAAAACAAAAATAATCCCAGCATTCCTGGGCTCGATCAATAATAACAGGCTAACTATTTACATCAAATCCAGCTTAAATTGAGAGCGAATTCTCGTTTTCGCTCTAAAAATATATTCCTACCTAAAAGAGCAGCCCTTGCTAAAATTCCCGAAAGCTAGATAATTTTAAGCGTCCCGGCTTAGGAAGCTCGCATTCGGAATGTTTCCCGAATCACACATTGGGTTTAATCCCTTAGGGAGTCTCCTTTAACGAGATGTTTTTTTTTAGCCTGTACAGTTGTACACTATGAAACGTGACACCCTTGACAAAAAAGAACATTTTTTTTTAATAGAAGTGTGAGGTGGAGGTCCTAATTACTGGCTGACAATTATTGACCAACATCAAAGTGCCATACTCAGTATAATTAGCTACGAATTGCGAAATCAAGTTGAATAATGTTTTGTAAAACTTGTGGACATAAAATATTGGTAGGTACAAACATACAAATACAAATATTTTTATTTGTTGAACATAGGAGGTTAGGTACAGATGTTGTAATTATTAAAAGAACGCTATGTCTAGCCGTCATCGGCGTACAAATATTATTTTGGTACATTGTATTTGTAACATTCAAAAGGTTTTTTGATTACACCAGAATCCTAAAAGCTTTTCTATAAATGAAATACTCAGAGTTAATGCAAAAGTCTTCAATGTAACTTAGGTTCATAAAATATTAGTAAAATTATATTCTGATCGGACGGTTTAAAAGGCGACTGATGAAAAGTTTAGCCTTTTTATTTTTAACTAATAAGGTTAATGGATCGAAAGTATACACTTGTGCCATGTACACACAACACATAATACAAAAACAGCACAACTTTACAGTTACTTAATTAATTAAACAACATTATTACTTCGTTCTAGAATTGGAGCATCCACCGCGGGCTAAAATATAAAATGGCGACTACAACAGCTACATCCAGAACAACAAATATTAATCTGTACACGAGAAATACACTAATTAACGTCTAATATCACAAATATCTTTGTCTCATACTTAAAATTAACACAACAGCATGAATAAAACTAAAATTAAGCACGGAGTAATTTTCTCGACATTCGAGAAAGCTTTGAGTCTGATTTCATTTTGTACAGGATGTCCGTATTCCTCAGTCTGCATCAGTTCTTTGGGACACGGGAGTGTTTCTAAGGGAATATCGGTCAGTTTGGTTGCCTTTTTCGTGAATTTCCTTTCTGCGTACTCCTCGTTCTTATCGTAATAGTCATAAGTATCGTCGGGTACGGCATTATCTTTGACATTTTCGTTATCTTCCTGGTCGTTTAAGTGTCTGTCGGGGGTAAGTTCGGTGACACATGATACTTTCTCGAGGGCGTTTCTCAGCGTGTTGTCTCGCGTCTCGTTGCGCAACGCGTAGATCCAGGAGAGGCGGCAATTACAGCTGAGTGGGTTACCTGTAAACAGAGAACCTGTTAACGTGTTTGTTTTACGAACAGGTTTATCTCCTCATACGATATTTACGGCAATTTGAATATAAAGGGCTCATTTGTCTTCAAATAGATTCGATTGTCGTGAGCTCGTTCTATAAGGATCTAATAATCGGTAATCGGTAAACATACTTAAAGTTTGCAAGTACACTTTAAGGGGATTGCCGCAATGTATAGCGTGTTTAAAGAACATTATAGCGTCACACAAAATTGTATAGATTTATTGAAAGGCAGGGGCCAATAATCGTTAAATAAGTATTAGTAATATTAGGTACCTTTTACTAATGCATGACGTCGAAATTTCCCTTAGCTATAATTATAGTAATTTAATGAGTGTGTTACATTACGCTGTTTATATCAGTCATTAGAAAACATATAATTCCACTGTTGTTTAAGAGAATAATATAATATTAAATAATATAATATAATATTATTACTGCCTCGTTGGTCTAGTGGTCGCAAGCGTTACTGCTGAGCATGAGGTCCTGGGTTCTATTCCCGGGTCGGGCAAAGTGTTATCGGGTTTTTCCATCTGAAATTTCTTGGTAGCAGCCCGGAGTCTGGATTTGTGCCCGGTTGATGGCAATAGGCTCGCCCCCTATTACATGGGACTTAAGCATGACTGGCGAAATGTGGGTGTGCTATAGGTACACCTCTGCCTAATCCTTCGGGGAATACAGGCGTGATGTTATGTATGTATGTATTATTACTTTCAACTGTTTGTTTTGCTAAAATCACTCGGAACAGCTCTTATAAGCTACTAGAAACATCATCATGGTGACAAGGTTTCAAGATATCACTGACGAAAAATTCTAGATGTGGCCGAATGAAAAATACTTTCACCATACCATACGCTATAGTTACTTAAATGATAAATGATTTTATTTCTGTAAGTAGGTTTGTACAAACACTTTTACACGTCAATCATATTTTTAAACTAGATGAGGTCGGCGTTTCCTATCTGACTACTCTGAGAAGAAAGGCCGAAACAAACTCAGAGGTCACAGTCTCTTTTAAAGTCCAGACATAATCTTGGTCAAATCATGTGAAGACCATGTAGATTGGTATCTGAAATGGTCTTTTGAGGAAAGAACCACACAGATTGAGTGGACCTGTCCAGTCAGTGCTCGCATTTGTCAGTAATCGTGTAGCTCAACTCAGGAAGTCAGGACTTAAGGAGCTCAACGATTCGACGAACAATACCAAAGAAAGGTCATTTGGGTAGGACACATAAATTACTCAATCTGCCAGATCATGATCAAAATTAACTGCGAAAAAAAAAGCAATGACCCACATAATCCTCACATTCACAATAATTAAAATAACATAATACTTTACAAGTAAGTATACTTATTTGTGTTTGTGTATGTCTGTTCATCAAAATAAGCTTATTACTTACGTTAGCTGTAAAAGCGTATGAAACAGTAGTTTTTGCTTTCATAAGAATATATACCACATGGAACAAAATAGGAAAGGGTCCCAATTTTATGACCCACATTATTTTAATTTCATAAAATGGAAGGGTTTTCTTATCATTTTAATTAATTAAATTAATACGGTTTTCTAACAAAAGGTTACCCAACTCTATCCATGGTTTAAGAAGCATTCAACCGTACATTGACAAAACCGTAAATAAATCTAGTTTTCTATGTGTAAAGGTAGCAAAGGTCGTGGGAGGTGCGTAGAAAATGGAGGGACCCAGTTCCTTTCAGTAAAGGAAACCGAGGCAATAGGTCGAGAAAATGTTATGATGAAGTACACATTGCAAATGAGTTAGGTGTGCAGGGTTCAAAATGGATTTATGCACTACAAAGGCAAGTGGGGTTATTTTTGATTTGATCAAGTAACTAATAATTCATTTAATATCGAGACTGCAATATATTTTCTACAAAGAAACAATTTTACAGATCAAATCAAATCAAATATTTTATTGGAACAAAAAACATGTTCACAAATTTTTAATGTTCGTTAACAGCTGCATTCGTTTAAAAAACAGCCATAAACGCCCACATCCGAGAGGAAAAACGATGTTAAAGATTTAAAAATAAAGATTTAAGATTTTAAAGATCCCGAGAAGCTAGAACTCATGGTAAAAACCCTTACCAATAAAAACAGACAAGTAGCGCTACAAATGAACGCGAGCAGAACAAAGTTGATGACTAACTCCCCAGAGGTATACAAAGAAGTTTATGGAAACAGTTTCGAACATGTGAGTGATTATGTTTACCTGGGACAAATTATCTCCCCCAATAACTCAATGTCCAAGGAAGTTAACAAAAGAATAGACTGTGGTTGGAAACGATACTGGTCTCTCAAGAAAATAATGAAGAGCAAAGACTTAAGCATGCATATCAAGAGGAAAACTTTCAACACTTGCATTCTTCCCTATATAACATATGCCTGCGAAAATAGGTCGCTCGTTTACAATCATAGAGCGAAATAAGCAAAACTTTAAAGGGCGATGAAAATAGTCATATTAGCAGTCAAACTAAGGGACAAAATCAAAAACACAAATTTAAGAAGAAAAACCAAAGTCAAGGATATATTGGTTCGTATAGACCATTTTAAATGGGGCTGAACAGAATACATGCATCGATGCAAAACAAACAAATGGGGCAAACTAGTGACCGTGTGTCGTACCTAAGAGATGGGACTAGAAAACGGGGGCGCACAGAAACAAGATGGGAAGAAGATATACGTCTAACCCTGGCGCAATACTGGACCAGAGTTGCAGAGGACAGAGCACAATGAACACAGTTGGAGGAGGTCTATGCCAAAAGGCACACCAAGAAGCGGGACATATTATGATTTGCTTTTTGCCCAAATACTTCCTGATAACAAAGGATGTACCCAAAGTTCGGAAATAAACAGCTTTATTATAATTACATTTGATTCCTATTATTTTTAATTATTAAAACATTAATAAGTAAATTAGGTTAACATGTTCCTTTTCTCTAATGTAATATGTATGTGTGTGTGCAGGGTGTACCTCTATATTGTGTCCGTGTTTGATTGTATACTTAGGTAGAATATTACGAAAGGAATATGAATGCCAGGACATATTTCAATCAAAGGTGTGTCACCAGATTTTGTAACTCCATATATGTCAGGGTTTGAAGCTATTTGTCCGTGAGCGCTCTACGATCCTGTGAGGTAAATGAGAAATTAAGAGACCACGTTTGCACGGACGTTAAAATATCGCGGCGGGATTTAATCGCGCACTGGAGTTTCAACTCTCGATATTGAATCGAGCTTTCAGAATCCAACAATCAGCAACCGCGTTGAAAAAACACATTGCTGGATTTTCAACTCAAGAGGCTTATAAGAGCCAAAGCGCGGTCACTGTTGGATTGCATAGAAAAGAAAGAGATGTGCGATGACACAACGCTGGTAATTTATTGCAAAATATGAAGCAATTATGGATTTACAAAAAATCTATTCATTGTCCAAAAAAATTAAAACACTATTACGTTAGTATGTTACTTGTAAAATAATCTGACAAAAAATCTGAATGTTTGCATGTATATTAGTATGGTTTTTAATCGTTAAAATATTTTTTTAGACGTATCTGCGTGTTTTTTTTCTATCATATTAATTGTATTATGTTTTCAACACACTATCTAACTTGCATATATCCAGAAGAATATCATATATTTTTCTGATTTTGATTACTGCAGTGGATCACGTCCGTGCGTACTGAGCTAAGTGTAATTTTAAGCCGTGACAGTTTCACGGCGGTATTCACGTGCCTAATATTAAGGAATCAAATGACTAGCTAAATTAAATTATATCTTCAGTAATGGTTTTGAGATCTAAATGCCAAGAAACGCTGTCAAAATGGTAAGATGCCTTAATTTCTTGAATAAACGTTTATTGCGAACTATGTGTAAAATGTTGGTGTTGTGTTATGTTAGTACTTATGACTTAGCAGCCTTTTACGCCTGCCCTTGTATATATGTTAATCGTTTGACTTTGACTAATCGGGACGCCAGCGCCACCAGATGGCGCTCGACAGAGTCTTTATCATAACGCTTGACCAAACTAAAAGCAGAGTTTGTTGCTGGCGGCTAAGCGGTGAATACGTTTAGAAACTGTCACGCGTTCCGTATAGTTGTGTCGTGTACCTACAGTGTGTGATTCGCTAGTGTGGTTTATTTGATCGTAAAGTATAATTTGATTTGAACTGCAAACGGTGTTTCTATTGTGTACTTCCCATCTTACGCCCACAGTAGTTAAAATATGGCTGATGATAACGAGAGAGACGTACCTTCTCTGTCATATATTATATCGGTTTAGAATAGTTTAGATCATCAAGCAAGGGCAAGAGTTATCAAACTAACACCATCTATCTATCGATCTAGTTTGTTTGTTTCTTTTTATTAAATTGTTACCTGAGCTAATTTTTTTTTTTTTGTATGCACGTGTTTCTGTGACAAATAAACCTATTTTTCTTTCTTTCTTTCTTTCTTTCTTAGTTACAGGTATCCTTAGCACGAGAGGAGTATTCACTGGCATCAATGATCATCATCATTCTCGTACCATTATCTCAATTTAATTGGGATCGGCGAAAAACTAATTTTCTTTTATACTTCTCTACTAGTTGTCATCTCGGTAGTTACCCCCCAAATGGTGACCAATGATATTCTTATAAATAATTGATGGCGACCTTATGACATGGCAACATAAAAACTAGAAATGGACCGACTAGCCGACTGGTCGACTATCCGACTGGCCGACTACTCGGTTGCAAAAAGATTACAATTCGGTCAATTCAATAACGATTGATTTGACTTCACCAAAAGCAATGGTTTTCGGTGAAGTTCGGGTGAACAAAACCAACACTGTGATTGTAAAATAAACAATAGTTAATGTAAGTTCTATAGTCAGAGTTTTAGAAGCTCTCGTTTAGGTAGATTTATTTTTTGTTACAATTTTATTTTCCTTGATCTAAGCTCAATTATTGACTATCAATGGAAGATATCCTTTCTATTCCTACTACATCATAATTATTGCAAACTGGACGACTGATTCTATAATAAAAATTACTAGCAATGCCTAAAGGTTATGTTTTCATTCCAATAACATTATTTTAAGGCATATAAATATGAAAGAAATAAAGGGTCTTTTTGCCGACTAGTTGCAGACTAATCGCCGCCGACTACAAAGTGTCGCTCGCATGACTTTTGCCCTATCTAATTTTTTAGCTGATTTGAGTTAGGACAACTAAATTTTCCATTCGTGATCCTTTACTTTTTTTTAATAACCATCGCTTACGTCTTTTAACATAGACACGACGGTTAGTGAAATGTGTACAGAATCATGAATAGAAAAATTGCAGTTGTCCAAACTCAAATCAGCTAAAAAATTACATAGGACTTTTAGTCATATGAGCGACGAAATATGGCCGAAACAAGTCGGCTTTCCCCACTGGTCGGTACATTTCTAATAAAAACATACCAACCATTTTTATCAAAATATCGTAGGCTAGCTTCATAAATCTCATTTGCCAACAGTACCTCAATTGATTACAAAAGTCCATGTTACATAACACGTTACACTGTTTCACATACGATGCAACACGAGCTTGTAACAATCAAGTTAAGTCACGAGACGGAGCCAAGCCTCAGGCAATCACCGTTGGAAGTCACGACCTCAAGCCATATGACTTTTATAGCCACTGACATAAGGTTTAAATTACAATGATTGAAATGCAACAACTTATCCTACTCTAGATAAAGCTTAGTACAGATGGCAGGAAAATATTATGTGGCTGCAGTGTCGCTTGAAATTGGTATGTCAATGTACTTGTGTTGTTGTCAACGAATGAAATAGTGTCTTGAGTCGGCTTTTAACCTTTTGGTTGCGAAGCCAAAAATATTTACAGCTTGCCCAAAGGTTATCGAATTAATTGGGTTATTGAGTTAGCTACGGTTTCTATTTTATAAAATTATTTTCATTTCACAAAAAAAAAATCGTTACTGGTCTTGTGACGTCTCATGTTATTATTACCTACTTGTAAAGGTGTAATATTTTTATCCATAGTAGTGACAGTAGCGGTCAAAAGATTTTTTCAAATCTTTTATTTTCTATGGTTATCGTGATGAGTAAAACTTTACCATCAAACCCGTACTCAAATTCAAAGCATTTATTTCAATTTTAAATTATTTACAAGCACTTTTGAATTGCCAAAGGAGTCGGTCAGTCAGAAATATGAAGATAGTGGCTCAGTCCAAAGCATAGTAGCGTAGGAAGAACGGGTAAGAAACTCCATGGTCATTCCCTTCAACTAAATAGTTCCAAATATTAGTAACATCATTAATTTTGAATTTATAATTATATGTGAGAACGATGTAAAAATACTTTTACGTTTACTTTATGTGCAGACTTAAAGTACACGTAAAAGTCTTTTTACATCGTGTAAGTGGCGTGGCAACAGTGCCACGCCACTTAAGGCGCTTCCCTGACCAAACGACCTTGAGCGTTCGGTCCTTCTCTGTTCCGTCGCTGAGTCTCGCTCTGTCCCACTCCCTGCGCACGCCCATTTATCATAGAATTCTCAAAAATTGTGGAATTATATTAATAAAAAAAGACAAGTGAGCTTTTGAAATAAAATAAAACGACAATTATTTAGATTTTTAAACTATCTATCCATTCGTGTAATCCTTAAATTATCAATTCAAATCAAACAATCAATAATTTTAGTCACTTTTTTATTAGGAGATTTTAAATGTATTTACAACACATAAAAGCAATGTGATGATAGGATAACGAACATTAATAATGTGCTTTTTAGATGTAGTTTATTACTCTTAATTAATGAGTTAATAGCCACTTAATAACGCACTATCACAAGGATTTGCTCGGGGTAGCGCCATAATATAGCAGACCGACCACCGCACCGGCTTGCGGCACTGTACCAGCCATTTAGCCACTCCTTTCACGCTTAGTGAAAACACGACTCAATTTAAGGGGACTACATGACCTAAACGCAAATTTATAATGTCTAAAAATATATGATCCACTGCAGTAACCAAAATCAGAAAAATATATGATATTCTTCTGGATATATGCTAGTTAGATAGTGTGTTGAAAACATAATACAATTAACTTGATATGATAGAAAAAAGTCACGAAGATACCTCTAAAAAATATTTTAACGATTAAAAACCATAGGTACTAATATACAAACAAACATTCAGATTTTTGTCAGATTATTCTACAAGTAACATACTAACGTAATAGTGTTTTAATTTTTTAGTGCAATGAATAGATTTTTTGTATATCCATAATTGCTTAATATTTTGCAATAAATTACGAGCGTTGTGTCATCGCGCGTCTCTTTCTTTTCTATGCTATCCGACAGTGAAATGTATCCGACCGTAGAACGCACTAACGCAAGGTTTTGCTCGGGGTAGTGCCTTAATATCGCAGACCGACCACCGCACTGTGCCTCGCCGATGCGGCACTGTGCCAGCCATTTAACCACCCCTTTCACGCCTAGTGAAAACACGACTCAATTTAAAGGGCTGGGCTCTTAGCCACGTAAACCTTTACGACGCAGTTTTGTAGTGCTTATATTTTATTTGAGTAATCTAGGGCAGCGTGGGAGGCATTGTAGCCAATTTGTAACAGAATATCTTGGCTATCAGACCATAGTAATTTTCATCTAATATTACTATGGTCTAATAGCCAAGATATTCTGTTTTCAAAGAATATTATTCCGAAAGTAATTTTAAAGTGATTATGAAAACAGTTTGATGAGGTATAATAACAATTTTAATGTTAATTGCTTATGTTTATGTTATATTATTTAATTTACCTTTTGGCTCGGGAAACCTGTTTTGTAATAATTGTTAATTTCGGCCGTACTAACAGGGAAGGTAATTCAAATATTTTGTTCTGGATGTAGTTATAATTACGTGCTGTTTGTTTTAGCCAATTAATGGATTATTTCTTAGAAATTTATATAAAGCTTAGTTTGTTTGTTGTGTTTTAATGGTAACCTATTATGTCATGGGTATTGTGTTCACTATAGTAACAATCTATACTTAATTAGATACAGCTGTTTTGAACAATGAAGATCGGTACTTTATTTTAAGATTCTTAGTATCATATTGTTTTATGCAAAACCAAGCCTTCTTCGGGGTTATTGCGTAACACACTAACAGTAGGAATGGCTTTCATTTTGACAGTTCCACAAAATTCATTGCGTTATTTACGTCGTTGAGCAGACAATTTTTTCGAACTTATGAAGCAATGGATTAGAACCAGGCTTCAAAATTATTCAGCTTGTGACTGATAGTGTTAGTGTTACATGTGTGAGCACTATGTACCTACTATAAAAGCACCATTTACTAGGCTCGTCTTTCATTGAGTTGAATGTGCCCTGGCGGCTGAGAGTAGGTATATCATGCTCACTTCTGTTTCCTTCTGTCCTTAAGTTCTGAGTTGAGCTGCACGATTACTGACAAATGCGTGCACTGACTGGACAGATCCACTCAATCTGAGTGGTTTTTCCTCAAACAAGCATTTCAGACAAATCTACATCGTCTTCACATGATCTGCCCATGTCTGGACTTTAAAAGAGACTGTGACCTCTGATTTTGTTTCGGCATTTCTTCTCAGAGTAGTCAGATAGGAAACGCCGACCTCATCTAGTTTTAAAATATGATTGATGTGTAAAATTGTTTGTACAAACCTATTTACAGAAATAAAATTATTTATCATTTATCATTTATTTATCATTTATCACTCAAATGTCTCGCTGTTGGTGGCGTGTGTGTTAGATCATTAAGTTCCCTTCAAAATGGTTGAGCTGAATGGTACTGATCCATACGTCATATTCGTGAACGGGTGCCGTCAGTAGGGACTGGTCATCTCTTGGCTGCCACGGCTTACATTTTTTTTTTTTTAAATTGTTTTTATCTTTTTTATTACGGATGCTTTTAACGTGCACGTATTTCTACATCGTTCTCACACTTTTAATTTCAAACATGAATGATGTAACCATTTTTTTTTTTGTAACTATTTGTTGATTTAAAAGAGTGTCCATGGAGTTTCTTGCCCGTTTTTCTCCATAGGTACCTACTACGCTTTGGAATGGGCAATTAGCTTCATTATTCTGACTGACTGACCCCTTGACAATTCAAAAGTGCCTGTAATTGGTTTATTTGAAATAAATGCCTTGAGTTTAAGTTTGAGTTTGAACGCAATTAGAGTGCTGTTCTGTGAGTATTCAAAACGCAACAAATAGGATTCATTTGTGTAGATAGTGTAATGGTATATAGGTAGGTACTTATTATACACACCGGGCTTCCTCTTTGAGACATTGATGCGCAAACTGAAACCATGAATTCAGCACATGATTCAAGACCCCCAAGGGTAGAAATAGTAAGTTGGTTATCAAAAAAAAAAAAAAAACAACTTTTTTTTTAATAACCGTCGAAAAATTTCAACGCAAGAGGTTTCAGAAGTATGTACTGGATCCATGGTAGCAGGTTGCCCGTCGATATCCCTGCCACCCTGTATAGCTTAAGGGGCTTACAAGAGCTAAAGCGCGATCACTGTCGGATTGCATAGAAAAGAAAGAGACGCGCGATGACACAACGCTGGTAATTTATTGCAAAATATGAAGCAATTATGGATTTACAAAAAATCTATTCATTGGACTAAAAAATTAAAACACTATTACGTTAGTATGTTACTTGTAGAATAATCTGAGAAAAAATCTGAATGTTTGCATGTATATTAGTATGGTTTTTACTAGCATACTTACTAGCATATATCCTGCAGAATATCATATATTTTTCTGATTGTGGTTACTGCAGTGGATCATATATTTTTAGGCATTATAAATTTGCGTTTAGGTCATGTAGTCCCCTTAAGGTTTATACTGTACCTAGGTACCTACGTAGTAAATGGCATTAGGTACGCTCTCTCCCTAAATCGGATTTAAGCCCGTATTTAGCAAACTGCGGAGATACGATAGGACACATACCGTTCCTACACCCTTGCTGAAATTAAGGCCACGACGGAGAGGGAGCTAATTAATAGCTCATTTCTCTAGGTACTTAGGAGGAAGGTAGGTACTGTACCCGTTGTATAGCTAATTTGTTAGCCTCATTTTAGTCTCAGGATCTGATTCCTTGGTAAGTAACTAAATAATTGTTGAATATAATGTGAAAAAATTTGGTACCTTTCATCTGGAGTCCGAACAAATTCCGAAAATTGAATAGATTAAACAAAGATTTTTTTTATTTATTAAATACATAGTTACATCTAAAGCAATATCTGTCAAAATATTAAAAAAAACTTTTTATCGCATACATCATATTGTTGGATTATTAATAATTACATGTATTTAAGAAAGGTATAAAGTTTCGTGTGATTTAAGGCGAAAGCGTCTGGGTAGCCCGTGAAATTCATATTTTCTTATTTTTTTTTGCAATTTGCAGTTACAGTCCCAAATCATATTTTAATCAAAATACAACCTGACACTGATCTGCAAATTATAAAAAAAACGTAAGGAAATTTGAATTTCGCGGGCTACCTTATTGCATGCTCCTTAAGTTTAAATGGTTAAATATAATGATTTAAAGATGGAACTTGAATTTCTTTTACTTCTTAAATCAATTCGGATTCCCTTTTAATTATCGCCAGAAAAAAAAACTGTCGCAATCTAATTACATGTAGTAAAAAAAACCTTATTTAGCATTGAACAACTACGGTGTACCTGACGCTAGAAATATATGTAGGTAAGTTCCTAATCGGTTTTTCTGCATTGCACCGTTATACAAGAACGGAGAAAAATAATAGGTTCTAAGTTAATCTTGGGTACAGCCCAATTCAAACTTTATGGCGGGTCGGAACATGAGGCGAGTCGCTGCGCAGTAACAAATTCACGTGTCAGCGGGGGTGAGGGTGCGGTACTGCGCAGCGAGTATCGCACTTCAGAGCCGCCATAAAGTTTGACGCGATCCATACCACTGATTGGTACACATGGTGAAGGAAATTATCGTGAGGAAACCTGAAGAAAAAGGTTTCAGCCGACAAGCGTGGCTATTGCTGGCTTTTTCTATGCATTAGAAAAATGTTTGTCCTGTAGTGGGCTAACAGGCTGATACAGTGGACTGCGATTTATGTCGCTTAGAAAATTATCTATCAGCTACGTAAATGTACGTACTTTTTGTTGCTGTTACAATACAACCCTGCGAAAAGCTAACATACACACATAATAAATTGTATTAAGTTGTTAAAAGGGTAGCAGTCGAAGCAGGGATATTTACATACAAATTAGAAATCCTCTACTTTGTATAGGAATATTGGTATCCAATCTAACAAAACCGACAATTCGCGGAAACAGTGTTGAGTAACGTGCAATTTAAAAACCGAACTCTAATCGGAAAGCCACGCCACTGAGAGTATTGAAAAAAGAAACAAAATAACTCGATGGTATATTTCATGGCCACTCCGAAATTAAAAAAGAAAACATCCTGCCAGTAGTTTTTCATGACGCACATGTTGTAAATTGAGTATTTTTTTTGCTGTGGATAGATTTGGTGTCAAATTACAAAGTTGGAATTTATGCATATGAATGATTATAATCTGAAAAAATACCATTTTATTTTCCATTCGGTTAGGCAAATAGTTTAGGTAGTTGGGTATCGGCATGTAAACATCAATTTATAAAAATTGTTGTAATTTCAATGTAGGTACTATTAAATTTTCAGAAAAAACTTTTACAGGGCAAAATTATTTTCTATTGAACGCTATAAGTATACCAACGTTACAACATGATTTACGCCACATGAAAAACCCACAGACACAACAAACGAAACCGAAAAAAAATATGAAAAAGTTTCTAATTTATAATGTCCCCAGTAACTTCAAGCTCCATAATTTCCAATTAACACCTTTCCTGGAGCCAGAATACAATACATTCACATAAAAACTCACCGTTAATACGGAAAGCAACACAAACAAAAATAATTATACGAACCTTTTATTCAGGAAAATAATTTTATTTGTGTCAGTGATCTATTTTATTTGCATTCCGTAGAGGATTTATCAGAGTAGCCGACGCAGCGCCCTGCCTCCGCCTGATAGCCAGCGGAAGAAAAATGGCGATCGGGATGGCACGCCCCGTTGGAGGGGTATTCTGGACAAATAGTCGCTAGCAAAGTCGATCGGTGTACTAAGTGAACGAAGTAGAGAAATACGGTGCCTATGTTACAGGCAGAAAAACGTTTTTGGATGCTTAGAATAGTAATATGGGAAAACTTAGCTAAGAAATTAAATTAACATTTTTCTTTGATTCCTATGGCTTATTTTGTAGTCTACTCATTCGTGGGCGAAACTAAAGTGGACTACGTACTCTTAGTTCTAGCTAATAGTTATTAATTAGAGTAAAGTACATGGCCGGTGGATCAGATAACACTATGTGAACTAAAAGTGTGAGTTTTCAAACAAAGTCCAAGTAAATTGTTATATTTAAAGGTATTGTTTTGTATAAAATATCAAACAGTATTTTACGAGAAGCTATGAGATACCGTACGATACATTCATTGCCATCTAAACACCAAAACATGTTAAAGGGTTGCTGAAGACGGGTCTTGGCATTCGATACAATGTGTTATCGCCCTAAGGCGAACCTATTACATAAAGCTACGTGTACAATCAGCCGAAATTAGTTTATCAAAGTGACGTGCCTATATCACCATCCGTATAGTTCCCGTCAAGCTGAGATGAATCTTAATGGGGGACTAGAAGTACCCCAGAGTTCCTCCCGTCCCCCATTTTCGGCTCCAACGTCACGATACCGGAATATTACATCCGCTAATAATTACGTAAGGGAAGTTTGTTTAGTAAAAGCTTATGTAGGATATTTTACCAAAACCAAATATTTACTCTACGATAGGTTTTGTTGTTAATGTCAAAGGTCACGGTCGGTCGACGAGCGAAATAGAGTTGTCAGTAAATAATGATTGGGGGCGAAATCGGAATACTCGGAACATACATAAGTGGCCAGTACATTTTGACCAGCAGTAACAAAAGATGAACCAATCGTCTTTTTAAAGGACATTATTCTAATCCTAATTTATAACATAGATTTACTCTTTATTTCTCTTCTAATACGAACTTTGTTACACCTCAAACTTTAGAAACATCGCCGAACCAAAACTAATTTAAAGTCTAGACCGATGAGCCAGGACAAAATGTTGAAAGCACAGATTACAAGAAACGAAAAACTGTTTTCGATATTGTTCTTAAGACGTTCGCTTCCACAATAAACCTGCGGACTGCCGCTTAGCCTAACCGAGTGCCAGCAAACGGGTAAACCCCCTATTCCACAGTTAGTTAAGAAATGCCCAAGTTCCATTCCTCTAATTCCCAAAATTTAATTGAGAAAATGAAACTCGACGGAGGATCGTTCTCTCGGAAGCGAATTTGTAAAATTGTTTTGAAGGTGAGTTATTAGAATTAAGAGTTTCTTTGATGCAGCTAATTGAATTAAATTAACTGTTAGATCAACCGTTAGAACCTTAATTGAATTAATAAAAATATTCGCACCCCCCGCGACCTTTCTTTGGTCGACCGAAACTTAACAAACTTCTTTTATATTTTATTTTAAGAAGACAAGAAGCCATAAAAGAAAACGCAACTTTAGAAATTTCTGAATGCGTAATATTTTCGTTATATTGAAACCCTAAGAGTAAAATAAATTAAGAATTTTCGCATCAAATAAAACTCGTATTATTACGAAAGAAAGACAACATCCACGAAAACTTTTCCCTCTTTACGACGGCGTAAGTCCCGAAAATTTTAATGTAGCATTCGCAACTTATTATTCACAGTAAGAAGAATATAAAACTCGCTAGCGGAACGAGAAAAGTAATATAAAAAATAAACAAATAAGTCACAAAACCCACTCGTGAATAATAAAATAAGCGACTTGTATCCAATACAACACACAAAACACGTAATAAACAAACGGGTTTGCGAATAAAAAGCTATTTCCCGATGGTGGGACGGGCCAAATTTATCGGGTCGCTCGGCGAAATATAGGTGCAATCCTGCCAACGGTAGAAAGGTGATTTACGTACGCGATGTCTATGAAACGCAAGAAATAAAAAGAATTGTGTACCTTTCGGAGCCGAAATTGTGTATCAAATGCGATTGAGATATAAGTATCGTTTGCAAGTGTCACCCGCCGATATATTTGGCGCCGCTGACGCTTCAAGAGTTCTGCACACGTTGTTACCCTTATTGATACTCTTTGCGATGCTATTTCAGGACAATTCTATTATGCTCAAAGTGGAGGGTGTTTTGACCTGTAGCACTTTTTCAGAGCACTTAAAGAAATGTAGGTTCGTGGAATGTAATCTTTTTCTGTTTCTGAAACTTAGGAAAAGGTCTTAACATCTTACGTGTAAATGTGAGCTCTTAATTTACCGAGACCTACAGGTACTTGGCGAAAACACGTACGACTTTAACACCTGTATTTTTTCTTACGACTACAATTTAGTTTTAGGTCCAATGAGACCTGTCTGAAGGAAACAGCAAAAATAAACATAGGCAATTTCTGCTAACGCTACTTAGATATTTGGTTATTTAAATTTCATCCAACACCCGAAGGAGCCTCCTATTTATTTTTCTTTTGGCAAAATTCCGCATTTAGCAATATAGAATTGAATCAATAATCGATTCAAATCGTTTGCGGGGCCGAGTTGGCCTCTGGAGCTCACACGTTTCCGATGACCACGCAGATCAGGCCGACCCTTACGAAATTGAATTGGTAGTTATAAGTTACCGCGGGCACACGTACCTACACTAAATAGATATAAAATATTGGTGGAGGAACAAAGGTATTGCTTTATATTTGGAACTGGACGCCTTCATGATTTCAACGGTCTCGATTGTTACGTCCATCATAATTACCGGACAGGTGACAAATAGATTCTTCAATTCCAGTGAAGTTTATTTCTGGTTCTTCATTGAAAATTAACAGTGAACGATTCTTGGGCTCAGGTCAGTTTGCATCTCATTGATTTAATTTTAGAAATGTCACAGTTTGATCATCTAAAAGGAACTGGTCATGAGAACTTTTCTGTGGGGAAAAAATAGATTCTGACATCATTTTCTTTCGCAACATTCTTCTGTATCTTATATATTACAGCAAGCTTTTACAATTTTCGCAAGAAACACTCACGTAAATGACTGAATATATATTTCAACGTCTTATTTTTCTACCTAAGTAGGTACTGTAGAATTCTCTCACAGAAAAGGGACATTTTTTTTACAAAAAGTACTTTAATAAAGAATTAGGCACAATATCAGAAACAACAGTTTATCTAAATCTGATAAATATAAACGATGACGTCAGCAATTAATCTAAATCAAAGAAAAGAGGTCGCGATTCTTTAATTTATACAAATACATTTAAAAACGACGAAAACTATCCTCCATATACACTCGTTAACCCGGTTCAAAGTATTCGTATTGATTTTACTCCGTTTTGCGACTGTGAAATTTATAGATACAATGATTCCCTATTTTCTACACAATTTATCCTTCAATATACGATAGAAATTCATCTTGGATACACGTTTCTTTTTTGTAGTCAAAACCAAAGGTTTTTTCTTTGTTTTCATATGGCTTTTTATTTCGTGCCTGTATTTATAGAATTCATTGAAACTGCCTACATTAAATGTAAATAAACCACTAACAATACAGGCGTCAGTCGCTCGCCTAGAAAGCTTTCAATTTTATTATTATTTTTAATTATTTATTTGGTTTTAGTCTAGATAGTGCTTTGTAATGGGCTCGTGATTGTTACAATAATTGTTTTCTTTTCTTTTTTTTTCGTTAAATACACGATTGATTTAACGTCACTGAACAATGATGTGACTGATGATCAAGTCTTTTATTTGTGTCAAATATTCACACAATACGTGATAGTGTCACGGTGTGTGTTTCTTCGGAATAAAAATATTATCCACGCGTAGTAGTTCATACTTCCAGGATGTTCATAATATTATTTGACAATATAGAGACCGCAACATAAATAATATACAAAAACCTTCTTCTATATATTTTCTCATTCACATGGAGATTTGAATAAAGAGAAAGGTAACCTACCAAATTAATCGGTTTTTGCATAAGACGGTATCAGAGAATAAAATATTCAAAACCATACGCACCGGGTGTTCGCGGATGGCAAATCATATGACGTAAATGCTCGTATATTCGGTTTAATAGTCGGTATTAGGGCCATAAATAACAAAATTTCTAACTCACCTTCCAAATAAACTGCAGTTGAAGCAGATTTATCATTCTCTACCACCGGTCGAACAGTTTCGTAAGATATCACTTCCAGCATATTGTACCTCAGATCTAATACGACTAGGCTCCTTATATCCTCCAATATATCTTCGTAGAATGTTGTCAGCTTGTTACCGGACAACGTCAATTTTCTCAGCTGCGTGAGGCCGCCGAAAGCCCTTTCTGATATGTACTCTATCGCGTTGTTATCTAACATCAGCTCCTTCAGTCCCCAAAGCTCACTAAAAGCCAAATTTCCAACCATCGTCAGTTTATTATTTCTCAAATTTAACCGGGAAAGATTTTCCAGTCCCTCCAACATTTCCCTAGTCACTACTGATATGTAATTATAGTCCAAATTGAGTTCTATTAAATTATTCAAGTGTTTAAAACAACCTTCGTGTATCAAACTTAGATTGTTATTCGATATGTGTAAAACGTGAAGGTTTGGTAATCCAAAAAACACGTCTCTCTTTAGTTCTGATATTTGGTTTTCGTCTAAGCTTAAGTTTGATAGCATCATCATTTGTGAGAACGAATGCTTCTCTAATGTGCTGATCTTATTCGATTTCAAGATAATTTGTCTGACTGTTGAAGAATTGGTGAATGCGTACGGTTGGATTCTTTTGATCGTTCCAAATTGTATAGAGATATGTTTCAGTTTGTCCAGTCTTACTATAGCCTTCGCAGGGATGAATGTCAGCGCGTCATCCGATCTCACGTTAAACATTAGATGTTCTATTTCGGTTTGCGATGAAAAACTCGGCCAGATGAGGTCTTCTTCAGTTATACCTCCACTAAATACCCAACAGTCAGCTCTGGTCGCCATTTTTGGCTTGTTACTGTCACAATAACAGTGCACTTTAGAGCGCCGGTCGATGATGTCACAAACGTTAATAAAGACAGGTGAATAATAAAGTCTTTCCATTTTTGGTTGTGTATCTTCATTCACACTTCCCGTCACTGTGAACTTGACTGTCATTAGTGATACTATGATGATCAAGTATTTGCTGATTTGCTCCATTCTTGTAGTAAAGATATCTGGAACAAAGAAAATAGTCTTTGAGAACACGTTTTATTTCATAATAATTTATCATCTAATTCACAACTTTCCACTTCAATTGTGATAAAAGTTTTGCATAAACAAAAATTCAAACATTATTGGAAGAGCCATTCTTTGTTATATATTACTAAGATAGGATAATATGAACGTAATAATAGTGTTCTAAAAGCTTTCTTAACTGCTTTAGTTTAATAGGTTGCGATAAGAAATGATAGTCTATAACTAATTTGATAGTAGTTGAAGTAACTTCCATACTGTTAGAAAATGTTAGAAAAAAATGCTATCAGAAATCTTTTCACATAAATCTTGAAAGCCTGAGGAAATGGGCGAGAATTATAATAGAAGTCGACCAAGATTTACAGGCCTTTTATATTTTGCAGCTTGAAAAATTTAATTTAAGTACAAGTAAAACGAACACGACACCACAGTTTGACGACAATAAACTAGACGAAGGATAAAACACGTATCTAAAACGTTCCTAGATAATAGAAGGTATAGGTGATAATTATACTGAAAGAAAACACACAGTGAATCTAAATCGACACAAACCACATTCTTCATTCGTCACACAGAATAAAAACATGTGTTGAATAAATAAAATTAAAGGTAATAAACACGACTTGTATTAATACCGATTCGATACCAATACTGTCGTCCGGGGCCCCTAAATAGGATATATAGCGATATAGTGTAATTACACGTAAAGGAGTCGTGCCGTAGATAAACGCAGAATATTCTTTTTCATATAACAATATAGGCATCCCACGAAGAGCCAGGTCACCCTTTGAAATATTGCCCTAATAAATAACCCTAAATATTCGGTTTCACACATTGCCAGGTCACGACACGGCAAAAAAGGCCTTCCATTAGCAGTGTTACCCTAATTAAAAGCGAAGGCTAATAAATAAGCTATAAATAGTATAAAATAAGGTCGCTGTTCGTGTCTGTCTGTGTGACCGCTAAGTTCTTCTGAACTAACCTGCAGCAACCATAAACAATAATATATTCTATTCTAAGATACCTAACACAATGGATTTTGATACTGCTTTCACCACAATTTAGGGAATTTATTCAGGAAGATTCATGTGTATAAACATCATATTAATTTTAAATGCATTGAACAAATCTCGATGTTTTTTTAAGTCTTATAAACTGTGCGTAGCAGGGGCGGGTCGCTATACTAGTGTTATACAGGGTGTTTGGAAGCTGGGTGCAAAGCCTTAAGGGGGTGATAGTTGACACCATTTAGATAATTTTGAGCCATACATGTCTGAGACGAAGTCTGTTTTTTATTTTTAATTGCTGCTGCTTTTTTTTATTTTACCAGAAAAACCTAGAAATAGCAGTCAAAAATAAAAATAAAACCGACTTCGTCTAATAAATGTATGGTTCAAAATGCTGTAAATGGTGTCAACTTTCACCCCCTTAAGGCTTTGTACCCATCTTCCAAAAACCCTGTATAATACACTGTATTGGATGTCTCTACGAGTTTTGTCAGCCTTCGGCTTTTAGGATTTTAAAACTATAAAGTTGCTTTTGGTTACAGTTTCGCAAGCGGATTAAAAGTAGTGCTCCCGGGGTTTAAAATGCATTTTTAACGCGGATGAAAGTTTTTATCAACAATTTTTGTGTTTCGTTAAAATCGGATTTGTGTGACCGGGATTTTAGATCCCGCTAAGAATACTTTAAAAGTTGATTCCGAATGAAACACGAACTGAATGCTAACAAGGGAACTTGGATAATCGAAGTAGATGGGATGACATATTTTTGCACAACTTTGCACAAACTCTGCAAAAATATGTCATATCGCTTTGGAAATGTTAGATGGAATTTTGTACGAAATTGCAAAAGTTGTGTATGATGTCGGTAGCGCCATCTTGAATTGAGAATTAAATTTTTATTTATACTTTCTACGAGTTTACGTTGAATTATTTTGTTACTCAAATATCTAGTTTCATATCATAGTTAAAAACGTCGTGTCGTAGTATGAAGAAAACTACCGGGCAAACACCGTATGGTTATTCATCATCATCATCATCACCATCATCTTTCAGCACTTTTTTTTGGGTGGATAATCATCAAATGACTTCTCTCGCTCTGGTTGGAGCGGGAGGGTGTGTCATTCTCTTACTGACTAAAACCCACCCGTGTTCCTTCAGTTGCCTCTTCGCCAAGGCTACGGTAACTCTTTCGAACAATCCGCGACCCCGGCAGGCATCGGCCCTATCGGATCCCGTCAATGCTGTTGACATCTCTTTGAAGCGCGCGTGGAACACGACGCGCCGTCGATCCGGGACTGGTCCTTACCGGACGGCGAGCTGCCCATTGCTTGCCGTCCGCAAACCTGCGCCTGCGGTGGCCGGGAATCGGCTATCGATTCCCGACGCCCAAGGCGTCTCCTCCTAATCCTAGTCCCATGTTACTTGGGGTCGCCGCAACAAGTTTACTTCTCCCATTCTCTCCTGTCAACCGTCACGCTATGGTTCACTCCCTTCTCTTTCATAATATATCATTCCTCACACAATCCATCCATCATTTCTTTGGCCTGACTTTCCCTCTCCATTCATCAATATTTATCACTCTTTTAGTTGTTTAGTGTAATTACCACAATAAAAAAAAAAACATTATTTTCAGGTCCTTGGCCCATATTAAATACAAAAACTCAATTTGTCTTCAATTGTTTGCCTTCCTCATTGGTCTAATGGTCGCTAGCGCTACGGCTAAGCACGAGGTCCTGGGTTCGATTCCCGGGTCGGGCAATGTATTATTGGGTTTTTTAAATCTGGAATTTCTCAGTAGCAGCCCGGAGTCTGGATTGGTGCCCGGTTGATAACAATAGGCTCACCCCCTGTTACATGGGACTTAAACATAACTGGTGAAATATTGGTGTACTACAGATGTACCTCTGTCTGAACTTTTAGAGAATACAGGCGTGATGGTATGTGTGTGTGTCATTTGTCTTTTTCTTTCTTTCATTCTGCAAACGACTCTAATAAAAACCTAGGGATAATTCTTAATCTTTGGTTTCGTTTGTCCTGCAAAAGGCCCATAGAAAATGTCCTGATACATATAATACAGAACATCTGTAACAAAACAGCGGTATTTACGTGTTTTCTTTCATAAACATTAATATCTTCCTATCACTAGTATGACTGTGATATTAAGCGCCATTTTCTTTGTTCTAGCTTATTTCTTCTTTGTGATTTATGTTGTTACTATTGCGTCAGCTTCGGGTAATTAATTTATAGCAACGCATGAATTTGCGGGACCTATAACTTTTCGTGGTCACAACGAAACGCTACTGTTGTGTTGTCATTTGTTTTTGGGGCTTCTTACCAAATAGATGCCAACGGGACCCTATAACTAAGGCTCCGCTATCTATCCGTCCGTCTGGCCATCCTTCTGTCACAGGGCTGTATCTTTGAACCGTAATAGGTAGACACTTTAAATTTTCAGAGTGTGTAATATTAAGTTAAAATTAAAGAGGACAACTTGATACAAGGAACGTGTTATTTTCGGCGTTTTTTGCTCATTACCAAAGTATTTTTTTTTAATATGTAGTGTTAAATTAATATAGTACTATGGTACAGAACACTTTGCGTTTTTCGTACTTGATAAAAACTATTTTCGTGTTTGTTGTTTTCGGCGTAGAAAATATAGGTAGTATTTTCCTCATAGCTGCGTGGTTATCGTTAAACAGAGAGATTATGTGCTGGCAGTAACATCTTGATTATAATAATATATTTATTTATTTATTTAACCATTTATGTACACACATATATAAACAGACAAGAAGAAAGGAACAGAAAAATAGGTACAAAGGTGATGCTTATTTCTAAAGAAATCTCTTCCAGCATACCTGCGATAGGAGAGTATATTATAGAGATGAAGACAACGTGTGTAAGAGTAGAAGGGAAAACAAAAAACATAAAATCTAAAATTATTTAACTATTCTAAATTATATTATTATTTATTATAATTTTTTTAAATTATTTTCTAATTATTTTTTATATTTCTTGATAGATTTCTTTAATATACAGGTTGGCTGGGACATCGACGCGCAACTTGTTACTGCGTATTTTTTACATGATTCTGAACACCCCTACGTGGAAAATTTTAGACGGTTATAAAAAATGAAACGTGTTCCGTACATTTTGCCTGCGTAGGTATTACACTTTTCTATAAAAGAGCAGTTTTTTTTTTACCCGGTGAAAATTTTCTGTGGTAGGTTGTCTAGAATCATGTTCTGAATTCATGGTTACAGTTGGCGCATCATTGTCCCTGCCACCATGTATTTTTAATATAAACGTTTATACACATGCACCTTTCGGAATAAATTCTCTAAATTGTGGTGAAAACTGCATCAAAAGCCAGCATGTTTTTGTGTAGTTTAGAATAAAATACAATACAATGTTGTTTATTGTTGTTGCAGGCAGTTAGTTTAAAAGAACTTAGCGGTGACATAGACGGACACGAAAAGCGACTTTATTTTATACTATCTATGGCTTATTTATTAGTCTTCGCTTTTAATTAGGTTAAAGGCAGGTATGATACGCGACGCCACACAAAGTCACCGCCTGTCGCGCGGCAAGCGGTGCCTTTGTGTCGCGTGTGATTAGCGTCACGTGTCGCGCCTTGAAACTGCTAGTGGAAGACATTTTTGCCGTGTCGTGACCTGGCAATGTGTGAAACTAAATATTTAGGGTTATTTCCTGTGTGCTTGTGCACACCGCAGTTATCAATCCATCTGCAATGCATGTGAATAACATATAGTAATTCCCACTTTGTGGGTTCATTGAAGACGTCTTGTACGGTTTGATATCATGAACATGTCATTTCCGTGACTATCTGAATATGACAGATCTAATTTTAGTTACCCTATGAACTGGAAGATAGCTTCTAACTCCTAGTACTGCAGGAAGATAATATCCTTTACGAAAACGTTGCTGATAACTTTTGAAGTTATTCAAATTAAACTTGTTACGTGTCAATTGAAGTACCTAGCTGTTTTTATCAGTTCATGACGTGCCTATTACTTGACTGCAAGGAAAGGGTTTTGCTTTTTTATCTATGCCATTTGAATCTACTTATATTATAAATCCGAGTCACGGGAGTATCACACCGCCAACTTCCAAACTGTGGGCTGTTACTAAGAAATTCTTAATGAAAAACCCAATAACACTTTGCTCGACATGGGAATCGAACCCAGAACCCCACGCTCAGCAATCCGATGCAGCATACAGTGAGCCGTTGGTCCTGCGCCTGATCTGTTTCCGGTCGTGTCGGATTGTCATCCCATCGAGCTATGAAAGTGAGGGAAGAGAGAGTGCACCTGTGTCTGCGCACACACTTGCCCACAATAATATCTCCCGCGCCGAAGGCTAGTCTCCATTGAGATTGGCCGCCATGGGCGGAATACGGCCTGGAGAACTATTATATTATAAATGCGTAAGTAACTCTGTCTGTCTGTCTGTTACCTTTTCGCGCCTTAATCACTGAACAAAAAGTTATAAAATTCGACGGAAGAGGTAAAAAAACATTATGAGGAACCGGTATGTCCTAGAACCAAAATTGTGGAGACACGTGACATCCACCAACCCGCATCGGGCCCGCGTGGTGGATTACAGCCCACTCCCTCTCACAGAGAGGAGGCCTGTGTCCCAGCAGTGAGAAAATTATAGACTGATTATGTTTAAGCTAGCCTGGGATCTGAAGATAGCATCCGAGATAACTACTTGTATATGAAAATTAACGATGAAATTAAAACTAAAATTTCACGCAGGAGGCGATGTCGCGGGCACGCGGGTAAATATGTTTAACTTTTATTGGTCACTTATACATTTTTTTGCTGCCAGTCGCTCGCCGTAAAATCGCCAACGTTGACCATAATACCATGGATGAAAGGATTCTGTGCTTGTCAATAATCGCACGAGCAGTTCCTTTAGCGAATCTTGGCTCCTGGCCAAGGAACGTAGGGATGAAAAAAGATTGAAGTAGGATTAAGGAAAATTATTTGAGCACGGATTTCACTCGCAGCGTTCCATGAACTTTATCGCCTTTTGAATTGATAGATGAGAAACTCTTTATTGAACATCAAATAAAGGAAAAACAAATGAATCCTATGAAAAGGGTGATACAATGGGCGGCCTTATAAATACTTACATACTCGAGAAACAAATAAAATGTATTACCATCTCAGAAGGCAAACAATATAGGCCTAAACGTTACGTAACGAAGTTTTTTTTTTAGTAAATGCTGTCAGGTCTCGAATATAAAATAAATAATTCAGTGTTTTGTAATGTCATAATTGTGTTGACTATAAATGAGATTTATCATAACTTTATTGAATTTTGAACAGCTGTAATAAGCTTTTTTTAATACTAATAAGGAAGACAAATTTGATTCTATTAAAGGCAGCATTTTACGAAGATGTTTTCAAGCAAGTGGCAAAGCATTTGTTATAATTTATTTTTTATTTTTCAGATTTTTATTTACGAGGGTAACAACCCAAGTATCTGAAAGAAATTTAAAAAAACATCAAACTTCTGTTAAGTTAAGGGTTAATAAGAATAGTCCGCACACCACAGTCAAAGCGGTATACCGCAAACTGAACAGTTTTGTCTTGACTGAGTTCTGGCTTGACGCAGGTTTGTCTTGACCCAAAACAGTTTTACAGTTTATTTGTTAACTTTAACTATGAGACTATTTAACTAAAGACAGTCTCGACCAAGTCTTCTCAGCGGGGTAAATGCGTAACACATTCACCACCCTAATGAAATTCATTTTAACAACTCAACAATATTCATAGCGTTATTTACGTTGTCGAGCTGACCAATTTTTCAAACATGGATGAATTATGAATTTCGTTTATAAACCTGCCAATTATAATAGAAATTGTATTAAGCAAATGGGATGATTCAGCTTTATATCAATCGTCAAAAAAAAGTCTAGATTTCTAGTACATAAAATCCGCCTTAGTAATTCATAAAGTTCGTTGGTCTAGTGGTCACCTGCGCTACTGCTGAACATGAGGTCCTGGGTTCGACTCCCGAGTCGGGTAAAGTGTTATTGGGGTTTGCCATCTGGAGTTTCCTGGAGTCTAGATTTGTGCCCGGTTGATGGTGATAGGCTCGCCCCCTATTACATGGGACTTAAACATAACTAGCAAAATGTGGATGTACAGGTTTTTATCTTCGGGAAATACGAAAGTATAGTATGTTATGTTATTGATGTTAATTTATAAAGTCAATATATACGTTATAGAGCATGTAGTTAAGTTCGTAATATCCGCCGGAAGTGCCTTACTAAGAAGTAGTTAAGTATAGGAGGTGATGCTGCCAACTTGCTCAAATTAATATCAACGGAAAGCGCACTCGAGCTCACATTTTGTAATGCTATTAGTATGTGATACTATAAAGTTGTATTAGTTTCGTATTTGAGCTGCTAATGAGGTCGGTCGATACGCCTCGGAAATATGCCGCTCATGTTAAACAGGTTGAATTAGTTTGTTTGGTGTATTTTGGGAATAAATAAATTATAGCTTAACTTGACAAAACATGAACATTTATCTATAGGTGTATCTTCTATACATATAATAAAATAGTAACGTCAAATAGTATAAATCACGTTAAATAGTAAGTCAAAACTGTACATGAATACTTTCGAAAAAAAGTAATTGCTAAGAAGAACGAGTCTGTAGCCGAAAATATAGTTTTTAGAATTTTTATCCGTTTGTCTGTTTGTTTTGGATGTATGTTCCAGATTAGCGTAAAAACGGCTGAATCGATTTGGATGAAATTTGGCACACAGATAGTTTATAACCTGGTTTAACACATAGGGTAGTTTTGTAGTAATTCCGGTCGTACGTTCCCGTGGGATATTTTCCAACATCCAGGCGGGCGAAACTGCGAGCAAGAGCTATTTTATAATATCATACTTAAATTTTAATGCATTATACACATAATTATACCTTCCGGAATAAATTGTCAAACAATTTTGAAAATCGCATAATAATACGTTGCATAGATGCGGTCACACAGTCAAAAATGAAAACCGATTTACAATCCGTATAAGTTTTAAAACTCATTAAACGAGAGAGGTGGTTGCTGAAAATCAGCGCTGTTGACGATAGGTTCGTCCGAAGTCACAGCATTTTGCTGAGCAACGACCTGTTCTTGCACAGATGCGACGCACGGCTAAATTGTTCATAATATTGTTGTTTTTTTTGTTACAAAGTAGTCATTTTTTCACTCTGCTATCGGCATTTTGTTTTTGTTTTCATTGTTTGTTTGTTGTCATTTGCGAGTGTCGTAACACAGAGCAAATTATGTAACCTTGCAGAGCAAAATCAATCAATCAAATCAACAATCAATCAATCAAAAAAATCAATCAAAAGCAAAGTCTTTGGTCCCTGGCCATGGACAAAATTTTAAACCTTTTAATTTTTGGGTACGAGGCTTTTGGCTACATTCTATGTTTGTATTATTATTAATGTATTTTTTTTGTAATGTGCGTTTTGTTTGTGCAGAATAAACTATTTTTCTTTCTTCTTTTTTTTTCTAAACGTAATTTCGGCACCTCACTTTGAGCGACGTTAATTACATAGCTTTTCAAGGCGTATACTTTCAAATAGTTAGACGAAAATACAGATAGAGAAAAGAACACAAATTTCACAGACACATTAATAAAATGAATAAGTATGCGCCAGTTCTGCAGGAGTAAAAATTAAATTAAAATCCACAAAGTGATTAACTTAGTAAGAGCATCCTGCCAAGCCCTGTATTAATATAATCTAGTTGACTTCCTCACTGGTTATAAAAGCAGACTTTAAGCCTTTCTAGGGTTCCGTACGTGCTAATGAAAAAACGGAACACTCATACGATCACTCGTGTCTGTCTGTCTGTCTGACTGTACGTCCGTCTGTCACAGCCAATTTTCTCCGAATCTGCTGGACTGATTAAGTTGAAATTTGGTACACATACCTATCAATTTCTGTGACCCAAAAACGGACGTGTAACGTAAATAAATAAATTTTGATTATGGGGGTCCCTTTTTAGGGGTAAACTAGATTATTATAAACAAAAGTTTTGCAAACTGTACCGTATTACATATCAAATAAAAGGGCTTGTTGAAGGTCTCTTGTTATGTGAGGGTCTCAAATATAGCTTTTATATAATTCTAAAATAAACAGTTTTTAAGTTATTGAAGAAAATATATGAATATTTACCATTCCCCCCCCCCCCATTATTTCCAAAACTACCGAGCCTAAAATTTTGAAATAAATACAGAAATTAGTTCTTTACTTACAGATTGCAGGAAAACTTGTAAGAAGTCTAGCGTCTTAAAATAACATGATAAATCTTTCAATATTGCGCGTACAAACTTACAATTGCAGTTGGAATGTATGGGAGAACATGTTTCACAACTACAATGTCAAGTTTGTTCTTGGGATCTGCGGGCACGGTAGTACCCCTACCAAGACAGGCCAAAAATAAAAAGCAGGGGCACTACCTACTTTTTCTCGAAGCTTTTCGTCGTATTTTCATACCCATAGCTTCGGCCTGAATAATGAATTCTAGGAGAGCTCAAATTCTCAGGATAAAATTTAGTTAGCAAGTTTATAAAACTCACTAAGTTTCATGTGTCTAGCTTTAGATTTTATTAATACCTAAAATACGTCGATTTCGTCACTAACTCACTCCCTCACTCGCTCATTAAAACCTCTAGGGCACTTTCCGAAGTCCTAGAAAGCTGAAATTTGATATGCAGGCTACGATTTGCACGCAAACAACAACAAAATTAAGAAATTTGTAACCTTTATCCTCCAACCCTTGAAATGAGGGGTGCAGCTCTGTTTATAAAATAAAACCTCTAGGGTACTTTTCGAAGTCCTAGAAAGCGGGAATTTGGAATTCAGGCTGGGATTTGCGCACAAAAAACAACAAAATAAGAAATTTGTAACCTTCACCCGCTATTTCCCTTAAAAGAAGGTGCAATTCTGTATTTCTTACGGATAATCGGTATACCTGCTTCCATTTGTTATGAAAGCTAGATTTGCATGGATAAACAACAAAAATTAAACTCTGTTTCCTTGACTATGAAGAAAGTAACTAATGGCGTGCAAGAATAGTTATTTATGATACTAGTGCGGTAAGTTGGTTTTTACAAACGAGTAGACGAATGTAAGCCCGAGACGAAGTCGAGGGCTTACCCTAGTCACGAGTTTGTAAATACCAATTTCCACACGTGTGTCATACAACGTTTTTCAACACATTTGCGAGAAAACAGTACAATAATATCGGATTCCTCGCTGGAACTCATAATATTATTTTGTTTTTAAATATCAGCCGGAAAGTCGCAACAATCTTTGACGTTTCCAATATGAAAATAGCGCAAATTTTCAAATGGAGCCACGTGCGAGTGTTGAAAATTAGAACTACATATATCGTCTCATTTTCTCTCTAGTATTAAAGTGAGACAAACATATTGAGCAAAAGCGCTTCCAAGGAGGTTTGATTATTCAGCTTATTTATTCTCGTAATGTGAAACTCCTTGGTGGAATTCTTATATATTTTTTGTGGAAATTAAAAATAAACCGTAAAGGATACGCACGGCGCTATACAGCGGAGTATGCGGTAAAACAGGTACTTAGATGTGAGTACCTATTTTAACGCACGTTCCTTTGTATGGTGCGTAATTTTTAACTTTCGATCAATGTATACAGGCATCGTAAATTCATTTTTTGAGCTAATGTGTCGAAAATACCTTTTTTACCCGACTTTGCTGGAATTAAGGGTTATGATTTTAACATGTCTGTGTAACATCAGTTCTATATCACCGCTAGAATAAAAAGAAATAGAGCACCCTACAGAAAGAAATAAAATCCCACCAAAAACATTTTATGTAAAGTAGGTTGCCAAGACTTACATAACGTTTTCACTGTTAAAAAGTTAACAGATCTATTCTAGAGCCAAGCTCCTAATTCGACGAGGCCTAACTCTACAAACCTTAAATCTTGGTCAATATGTATGACGTGGCCGTTCCATTAAACTATTGCATGACACAATATTAAAGACCATGACTAAATTTCTTAATTTTTTATTTCTTAATTTTTTATTTCTTAATTTTTTATTTCTTTATTTTTTTTTCTTAATTTTTTCTTTCTTTCTTTTTCTTTAGGAGTGTCTGTGCGACGACTGTGAAACGGCCAAGCCGTACATTTTCTCCAAAATTTATGGTTTGTAGAGTAAATAGTCCTAGAGCTAGGGGCTTGGCTCTACATTAGATCTGATAACTTTTTGCAGTGAAAACGTTATGTAAGTCTTGGCAATCTACTTTACATAAAATGTTTTTGGTGGGTAACATCGTACCTAACCCTCTCCATGCGAGGTCAACTCAAACTTGTCCTGTTTTTTTTAATTTGATTCGATTTATTCTAAATGGGCTTTTATTTTTATATAGATTCTTCTATATTTTTCGAATCTGAGAACGTTGTAGGCTTGTAGATTTGTGAACCTTTTTATATTTTGTTGAGTACCTGTTACTTGTTGACAGGCCTACACTCTCCTCCCATATGTATCAACACTGTAATTGGAAACATTGTAAAAGTCCCTTATTTTTAAAAGAGTAACCGTGGAGTTTCTTGCCGGCTCTTCTCCATAGGAAACTACCAATTGGAACCGTGCACCTAGCTTCTGACGTTTCATAAGTGCCCATGTTGGTTTATGTGAAATAAAATATTTTGATTTGAATTGATTTAATTCGATCAGACATCACGCTGACATTCGTGGAACTTTGACAGTCGTTTCGGACTGTCAAAAGCCCGAATCAGTCTTACCAAGGGGTATTGTATTACCTAGTAACTGGGTTTTGGAGGTCATATAGGCAGTCGCTCCATGTAAAATACTGGTATTCAGCTGCATCCGGTTAGGCTAGAACTTGACCCTATCATAGTTGGGGTAAGGCAGGCAGATGGTGAAGACATAAAAGATGGTCAAACTCTCTCATGAAAACAACTCATGTGTTTTAGATTTCCAAACTCAAATTCAAAGCATTTATTTCAAATAAACCAATTACAGACACTTTTGAATTGTCAAGGGGTCGGTCAGTCAGAAAGATGAAGCTAGTTGCCCATTCCAAAGCGTACTAGGTACTGTAGAGGTTGTCTGCATGTGTCAACCTTATGTTGACTGGCTGGATATATATCATCGTTGGTTTGCCTCGAACAGTCAAGCGAGTTTAAAATAAGATTTATAGGAAAAGTGATGGTAGTTTGTTTAATAGGTAGACAGGCAGAACTAAGGCCTGCCGTTGTATAATTCCTTGATAAAATATATTTACATTCTAAAGGAGTACTGCGTGTATTGCTTTACCTCTACGATCCCCCAATTATTGTTAGGCACACGTAGGACTCCCACAGTACCTATGGAGAAGAACGGGCAAGAAACTCCATGGACACTCTTTTAAATCAAAATATGGTTACAAAATATTGGTTACATCGTTCATGTTGAAATTATACATGAGAGAACGATGCAGAACGTTAAAAGCGTCCGTAATAAAAAGACAAAAGCAATTCAAATATTAAATTAAATTAAAATAAGCCGTGGCAGCTAAGAAATGACCAGTCCCTACTGACGGCGCCCGTTTACGAACATGACGCATGGATCAGCACCATTCAGCTCAACTATTTTGAAGGGAACTAAATGATCCAACACATACGCCACCACCAGCGAAACATTTGAGTGAGCATGACATACTCTCAGCCGCCAGGGCACATTCAAGTCAATGAAAGACGAACCTAGTAAATGGTGGCTTTATAGTAGGTACATAGTGCTCACACATGTGCTATGCAATTATACATTATTAACGCATGTTCCAACGCATGAACGCCTGTTTTAATTAGCTCTCCCCATTTGGTATTTGTATGCTTGAAGGAAACCCAATCAAAGCAGGCGTCTATATATTCCAATCACTCTGTCTTTATAAACCATAATTGGTAGAGGACTTTTTTTAAACAGTCCGTTTTCTAGAATAAATTAAAGAAAATGAATAAGAATAATTATCATCTAACCCAGAAAGATCGGTACTCAATGAAAGGTTTTCAAGGCACGAAACAAGATTAACTGAGGGCAGACAAAATATGATTTAATATAAGAGGCTCTTATTTTATTTTTTTCAGAATTCGATTCGATATACTCCTATTCTAGCGTTACACTTGCGGAAAATTATGCATCGTAATCCCTTTAAGTGCAAAACAGACAGCGTGCAAAGAAGGTTGTAGTATCAACCGACTGATTTTTACGATAGGTCCAATTTTCAAAAAACGGAAAACGCGACGAAATTTTTGACAGGCGTAATTTAAAAAGTATTGCTGGAGTATGTATACTTTCGGCTGTCCTATTGCTCTCGCTCCACTTATTCAAATTCAAATTATTTATTGCGAACTAAGTGTAGGTACAGAATTTTGAGGATGTTTACAATAGATAGGTTCTTAGAACTTAGTTGCCTGTTAAGGCATTGCAATTTAAATACATACTCTATATCAATTTCAGTTATACAATTTCGATTATATTATATTTATTCATTATTCATACATTTTATATTATGTCATTTATTATTATAATTTATATTAATAAGTGAGTATCACAATCATTTTAATATCAACCATTATTAAGTCAAAGTCAAAGTCAAAGTTTTTATTTGTAAAACATAGGTGGATGTAAATAAAATATGTATAAGTACACTATGTTTTGCCGTAAACAGATTTAAATCAGTTATCTCACTCTTATAAGGTAAAATCTATCTCGTATCTCTATCTTTTTGTAGGAAATATATTTAAAAAAAAAATTGCATTTTTATCATTTTATTTCGTAATTTTTACAAATCCTGATCAAATTGTTGGCCTCTGTTGCGAATACAGGCCCGACATCTGTTTCCTATTTCGACAGTAGTTGTACGAAGTCGCTGGTATTGAATGCCGTTTCTATGCGTTGGACTAGTACCTCCCTAGTTAGAACCTCCGTGGCGTATACCAACTCTTTGGCACGTCCCCAGACATAAAAGTCTAACGGAGTTAGGTCTGGGGAACGTGGCGGCCATGGAATAGGGCCATTGCATGCTTCGTTAGAGAATTTCGCCATTGCAACAACAAAAAACTCAACAAAGTTTAACAATAACACCAAATTTAAAAAAAAAACGTAACAAGAACCAACAAAACTCTACGAAAACAAAGTAACAAAATCAAAGAATTGCGGCGTACGGTGAACTAGTACACACGTTAGGTAACAGAGGCAGTGATGTCTCGACTAAAAAAATGACGGATCGGCGGCGTTGCGTGATTCGTTTAAACCGATTTACGCTATGCAAGAAAGAGATAGATTTTACTGCTCAAGAGTGAGTTTTTTTTTACCTGTTTCTCAAGTAACAGTTACGCAATAAGATTTTATTCATTAGAATTTGGAATTTAGTCTTATGTGACTCGATTCATAATTCTAGCGAATTCACAAAGTTGTTTAAAGATTTTTATGGGATGTGGATCATCATTAGCAAGAGAGAGAGAGACTAGAGAATTAATGAGGGAGTTGGAAGATCCCGGTCGCTTTTGTTTTTTTTTTTGTAGCCATGAAAATAGCTGTAACATGTATAGCTTTAATTTCAGTTTTACCTTTGCGAGTAAATTAAAAAAAAAACTAGATGACTAATGTGACAAATTTTGTATTTAAAAGTACTCTAAAACAATACAAATCTAAATAAAATTAAAATTCAGAATCTACACCTTATACTTTTTTTAAATTTTGTATTTGAATGTAAAATTTGGTTCTTTTTTAGTAAAACAATAAAGAGTCGATAAAAAAGAATCCACCGGGCATGAGAGGTGTTAAGGAGTCTGAAAGGCTAGCAGATGACCCCTTTAGTCGACAATTTTAATTTGGCACACGATGCGCCAAACAACCTGTATATTTCTAAATATACAGGATGTTTGGGTTTGGTGGGTGGGTGGAATTTATTATTTTATATTATATTTGTCACTCTCTAGGGTGACAAATATAATATAAAATAATAAATTCTTAGCGATGAATTTATTAAAGTGTTCGTACATTCACAGATATTGATGAAGTCCCTGCTCCAATTTTCCATATAACTCTCGTCTTTCAGTTTTAGCTCGTTCACCTAGAAACTTGTTCTTGACATCCTTTATTATACAAGATGTATTCGAAATTGAGGGACGAAATTGGAGTTGGTCTTGTACCAGTTTATCTTAGATTGGGTTAAGACAAAACGAGTGACAGGAACCTATTTGGAATAGACTATTGTTCAAACATACGTGAATTGAATTTGCTAAAATTGGCACATACATATCTAAGCTTACTCATATATTGAACAGAATCGTATTATTCGCAGTAAACTCTTGTGGTACATAATAACTGCCGCACGGGTCGATTGAAAATTAAGCTACGCTTGCCGTGGTAGGTTCGTGGATGGGTGACCATCCATTACATATCGAGCCCCTCCATGCCTCGGAAAGCATGTTAAGCCGTTAGTCCCAGCTGTCATTCGTAGATCTTTGATAGTCGTTTTGGGTAGTCAGAAGCCCAAAAGTCTGACAACCAGTCTTACCAAGTGATATCGTGTTACCTAGTAACTGGCTCAGATAAGCAGTCGCTTCATGTAAAATACCGGTATTCAGCTGCATTCGGTTAATCTATTCTAGTAAAATGATTACTCATTAGTCCCAAGAACTGACTAATTGTACCTATTGTAAATAATCCACACCAAATTGGACGTAGTTTAGCAGAAAGGACTCAACCCACAAAAAGTAATTTTTGAGATATCGAGGTTTTAAGTTTAGGTGTGTATGCTGCAATGATGTTACAGTTGGAATATTTTGGTTGGAGATAATTTTGTTATATTAAATAGAGACCTGCTTCTTTCAAAATGAATTTATTAAAAACTTTTTTGGTAGTTTGGGTTATTACAGTGGTTTGTAGCAAAATACCCGTCTTTATGTGGGTTGGTTCGCATCATAAAAAAACAACCTTATCTTTGTAGTATCACGGATCTTTTTTGCTAAGTGAAAGAACAAACTTTTAGTACCTCTTTGGCATACATAACTCATTTGTGACCATAGTGTGGGTTGTCTTTTCAACTAAACTACGTCCAATTGACATATTTATTACTTCAAAATGTCTGACTACTTATCAGGATAAAAAAAAAGATGGAAGTCTAGCAGTTAAACATGTACTTGAACACATTACCCATATTAGCAGAGGAGTAAACCAAGAACAATTTCGCATCGGTCTACCGTTACCAAAACAATGCAAACGAAATGTTGCTTCAACAAAATGTTGATTTGTTTCCTTGACTACAACTTACTTCCGCCTAGAATTCGAGATTTAAAATCAATTTCTCATTTCAAATATCGAGTAAAAGAGCATTAACTTTCCTCTTAACTGTGAGAATTTATGTATATATTTATGTTATGTAAGTTTATTTATTTTAGCGTTATGTATTTATTTAAGTATATGTTTTTTTTTGCATTTTATGTAAGTATAATATTAATAATCTAGTTTAAGACGTCACAAAATCAAATTCTTCTCTCTTGTTCTCACACACTACTGTCTACATTTTTGTTTCATTTCTCCTTTCGCAGGGCTGCTGGCAAAAATTTCTTAAGAAATAAGCAGTACCTATATACTCAATACTAATATGCCATGACTGTATCTATTTTACTGTGTGTACATAAATAATAAAATAAATACTATAATCATATCCTAGTGAAATTATAGAGAACAGTATAGTGCTTTCAATTCTACGTCGTTTGTACGTACATACGTCTGAACGCCGGAATTACGTAGTCCTTTGTTTCATACGAGTACGTCTTGTAGCCAGCGGTTATTGTTTAGTTAGTAATGTTATAAGATTCTCTGATGTGGTCCTGCTGCTTAGATTTATTTGAATGGTACTAACTATTGTACCACAATGAAGAAAAATGGAAGATGGGCCAGAAACGTATCATAGGGGTATCCCAGAGAAGGAAAGAGAAAAAGAGGAAGACTATTTCAAAGATGGGAACACAAAACGACTGCGGGACGGACATGGAGGCGAAAAACTCGCATGACCTATGGGAAAGCCTCGAGGAGGCTTTTCCTAAAGAGCAAAGCAATCTGGAGATTTCTGATGTCAAAACATTTAATTTAAATTAATTGTAAAACTAGTTTTAAAATTGCTGTTAAAGGCTATTTGAAATTAGAATTGAAGCAATATACTGTTTTGAATTTGGAGCTTTTTGATTTTTCTGTCCAAAAAGTTTGTGGTTTTAATTTATACACGGGTTTTTTGTGGTTTGCAACCGCCAGTCAGTGGAAAATAGAGGTAGCGGAAGGCCTACAAATCTATTGTTTGAAAAAGTATCGCGTGTTGGTTTGCAAACCACGGAACGGATATTTACGTTGGATACTGGGTTTTTATAGTATTGTCGTTATTTTTTTTTTTATCGGTGTAATGTTTTATGTTGTTTATGACACATTAAAACTCTTTTCTTCAAGTTCCACAATATGTTCGGAAGCTTAGACAACATCCTTTTTGTTTTTTAAGAATCTTCTAATCGACATCGAAATCACAATATTCACAAAATTCGTGACAACTACTTCAAAGAATCCTCATTACTAAAACAGTGAATATCCTGTCTTGCAACTGGTCCCTGTGAACTTCTAGAGAAATCTAAAACATTCCAATTCTCGTTGTTGGCGAAACTTCAGCTAGAAGTTCCGATTCAAAAGGTCGATCGCTGATTGTGTGACGTTTAGAGTACACTGAGTACAAGACTGAGTTCCAGATGATATTCGATTTGAGTTTCAAATTTTTTAATGAAAACGCGTGGTATCGTGTGAACGGCTTCATTAATGTATGACATCATGCTTGTACCACAAAACAGTAGATACAGACATAAGATATTTAACCTCTTGTACCATGGGCATCTTTGACATTGTTTGTGGGTAATAAATTTTATGGGAACGACCTTGTATATCTGTGGATCTCCTTCTGTTGAGATGACGACAGTAAACTTATTTTTGGATATACGAGTAGTTCACTGTATTTAGAAATCGGCACACAGACCAGCACCCGATTTTCGTAACACACTTTCAATCACAATCCGAAAGATTTTGAAGGAATCCTAATTCATTGCTCCATATTTTTGAAAAATTCAATTGTCACTTACAATTGCAATGCCTTTCGCATTGCAATTGTAAGTGTATTACTCAATTACCCCGCTGCCGCGCTGGACAGCGGGTTTTTTTTTGTGCCAACACTAACCAGTTGGTTTTATACCTAAATATGTCTGAGAAAATAACAGTAAGGTCTTGAAAAGATAGGTACTTACTATATGTTTGTTCCCAGCCTTATTTCTCTATGTAATTTGATTCGTTCCCAGCGCAGCTTGTAAGTTCAGACTAGTAATACTGCCGAGTGAACGGAATGAGAACAGTATCTAATCAACACGTTTGCAAATCACCGACTGTGCTACATGTTCTGTTCATTCTATGTTAATTTCTGAATGTGAGAGATAGGTTGCCTGTTCTCCTGGTGTATAGTGTTCTGGGGATATGAATGACAGTGAGGGGTAAATATTCCAACGTCAAATATCGTCTATTCTTGAAATAAAATTGTCATCTGACAGTTTTTATATGGATAAGCCAAAAAAACAAAATTAATCCTCGTCGTTCTGTCGTTTGTGAGTCGTTGTGAAATCAGCCTTCAGTGTAGCCATCCCTCACGCCCCTAGTCGCCGCAGGAGGAGACACCCTGGGCGTCGGGAGTCCATAGCCGACTCCCGGCCACCGTAGGCGCGGGCCTGCGGACGGCGAGCAATGGGCAGCTCGCCGTCCGGTAAGGACCAGGCCCGGGTCGACGGCGCGTTGTGTTCCACGTGCGCCTCAAAGAGTTGTCAGCATAATTGACGGGGTCCGATAGGGCCGATGCCTGCCGGGGTCGCGGATTGTTCGAAAGAGTTACCGTGGCCCTGGCGCACAGGCAACTGAAGGAACACGGGTGGGTTTTAGTCAGTAAGAGTCTGACACGCCCTTCCGCTCCGCCCAGAGCGGGAGAGGTCATTTGATGATTTCCCATCCAAAAAAAAAAAAATAGTGTAGCGCGCCATCTAATGACATATTTTTCGTGGATGAAAATATTATGAATATTAAGGGTGAAGTTTGTAGTAGGTTTATTAACATGAATTCACTTGATCTAGTGGCCGCAATCGCGATTGCTGAGCGTAGGGTCCTGAGTTAAATCCCCAGGTGTGGCTAAGTGTTATCGGATTTCATCGTGAGGCTTTCTTTGAGTGTCAATTTGTAGGCTCATCTCCTGTTACATGTGACTAAACTGGGGAAATGTAGGTAGGTATATTATACACTTCTGCCCACCATTTCGGTGAAATACAGTCGTGATGTATGTGTAGTCGAGGATATTAATTGCTTATCAATCTGACACACTACGTCAATTTGCCATTTCATACAACTGCGTCAAAGAATGACAATTATGATTTGAAAAACCGAACACTTTAAGTTGAAAGTCATTTTGGTAATTCATTAATTTCCCTGAATTAATCCTCTTTAACGAAGTAGGAAGGTGTTAGCTAACAAGATTATGCCCTTTAATATTAATAAGGTTACGGGTAATATGTAACTTCTACACCTCACAGGCTGGCCACGACTTTGCACACACAATATTCATGAAATCCTTCCTTGATTAACGCTATTAGTGGCTCGAGCTAAACTTTTCACCGCAGCTTTAGTGGGTTCTTCTCTCGTACCATGAACCGTATGAGAATAGCTTGTGTCATGGTTAAAATAATAAGCCAGTCAGCAAGATGATAGTGGGGCTCCTTGCCCGGTAGTGGCCAGGATGCGCTAAAGGAGAATGGCAGAAGTACATAGAGCGCTGGCATTAAACTTTTTTAGTTTCTACAGAAACAAAAGTGGCATGGTCGGGTAGGGAATATTATGAGAAAGTATTATAAAAAAAAATGCAAATGGGGTTAAAGAGAAATCTTAATTTTTGTAAGTGAGGTTTGTACTTTATTAGGTTCTTCTAACTCTATTACTATTTTAACGCATATCTAAATGTTTATTGCATGCATAACATATTGCTGATTATGCTTTGTAATGACTTGAAAAGTGATAACTACTTGTTGAAGTTTGTGTTCAATGATTTACCCACTGATCATATACCTAATGACAGTTAAGTGTACTCTGTCAGTTTTAATTAAACTCAGTAGTCACAGAAAACTCAGGAGACTTTAAATACTCACTTATCGGAATCTAAGCATATAATATTATTAAGGATAATTACTTATGGATGACAGGATTATTATAGGTACAATAAAAAATCAGTATGTAATCATATTATTTTATTCATGCTCATCGTCATATATTAGCAATATATTATCTAAGAAAGGTGCAGGGGCAGACAGGCTATCTTGATGCCGTGCCCATGCCAAGTACCAGATGATTGACATGATATGGGCACAGCATCCTACTGTTCTTCGTCCAACAATGCAATTGCAACAGTATTGCTTTAAATACAGTAGCGAACGAGCGAATGTGACGGTTGTGTGTGAGTGAAGAAAATAATTACCAGGTGACGTGAAATGTCATCTTTGAAAGGCATATTTATGGGTGTAACTTGTATAACTACGAGTAACTTAATTTGATTTAATACAGAGCGGACCAGTCTTTGTTTCTAAGGCTATGGATACCAGGCTTTTTGGCCTTGTCATGTCATTGATAAATATATAAACTAAAATAAAGTGTTAATAAATTCGTTTAGATAATGTTTTGATTGATAGTGTATAATTAATAAAATATAATCATAACAAAAAACAAAATATGTATACAGTTTACGAGGACTTGATGTAGCTAAGAAATCGAATGTATTTTTTTTTCAACCTATTGTTGAGATTTTATTATTATTGGCAGGAAATGTCATCTTTGAAAGTCATATTTATGGGTGTTAGTACACCCATAAATATGACTTTCAAAGATGACATTTCACGCCACCTGGTAATTATTTTCTTCACTCACACACAACCGTCACATTCGCTCGTTCGCTACTGTGTTTAAAGCAATACTGTTGCAATTGCATTGTTGGACGAAGAACAGTACGATGCTGTGCCCATATCATGTCAATCATCTGGTACTTGGCATGGGCACGGCATCAAAATAGCCTGTCTGCCCCTGCACCTTTCTTAGATAATATATTGCTAATATATGATGATGAGCATGAATAAAATAATATGATTACATACTGGTTTTTTATTGTACCTATAATAATCCTGTCATCCATAAGTAATTATCCTTAATAATATTATATGCTTAGATTCCGATAAGTGAGTATCTAAAGTCTCCTGAGTTTTCTGTGACTACTGAGTTTATTTAAAACTGACAGAGTACACTTAACTGTCATTAGGTATATAATCAGCGGGTAAATCATTGAACTAAACAAACTTCAACAAGTAGTTATCACTTTTCAAGTCATTACAAAGCATAATCAGCAATATTTTATGCATGCAATAAACATTTAGATATGCGTTAAAATAGTAATAGAGTTAGAAGAACCTTATAAAGTACAAACCTCACTCACAAAAATTAAGATTTCTCTTTAACCCCATTGGCATTTTAATTTTTAATTTTTTTAAATAATTTTTCATAATATTCCCTACCCGACCATGCCACTTTTGTTTCTGTAGAAACTAAAAAAGTTTAATGCCAGCGCTCTATGAACTTCTGCCATTCTCCTTTTATCCCCATTGTCAATAATAAAGTTAATCTGGCTAACAACACATAAAAATAAGCGCTTTTTTTTTAAATAGCTTTGAATTCTGTACCTTTCCAAAATAAGCAATGCCAAAACATGCCATCTCCTTAGGAGGAGGAGATCCTATAAATTTGATTGTATTTTTGTATACTTGATACCTCAGAACTTCGTCATTTATGTACTGATTTTAATAATTCTTTCTTTGTTTGAAAGGGTGTAGTCCTGAGGTGGTTTATATAAGTCCTGATTAGTGGGTTTTTAGTTAGCTTCAATAATACGTTGTTTTTATCCACTTGGTGTATGTTGGTAAAGTGGTAAAGTGAAAAGTGAAAACATTTTTCAAAAAAAATACTTTTATTTTGGAAGTCGGTGGCAAAAAACGAAAATACAAAACCAAAGAAAGACACGGACTTCCAAAATAAAAGTTGTTTTTCACTTTGTAGTGAATGTTTTTGGAAGGCGGTTGTTTTTCTTTGTATGCACCCTTTAGCTTGTCGTGATATTATGAGAGTAGAAGCAGGTTTACTGCTGCATAGTAAAAAGACCGACACAATTTTTTGAGTTATTGAGGATATCGTTTCCTAGCACAAAATAGTTTTATTGTGAATTTTAAAATTGAAATGTTTCGTACCTTACCACAATTTTAAGACTTTGGAAGCATACAATTTTTAGAGTTATTCAGGATGTCCTTTGCTGGCACAAAATTGTTATAATCTGAATTTTAAAATTGAAATGTGTCGTACCTTAACACAATTACAAGACTTTGGAAGTCATTTTCTAGAACCAATTGTACATAAATGTACATTGCAGATACTTAACACAAAAAATATTTCATTCAATAGAAATGGTTGGAATGGTTGGTTGGTTGGTTTGGTTGGTTGAGTTGGTTGGTTGGTTGGTTGGTTGGGTGGGTTGGTTGGTTGGTTGGTTGGTTGGTTGGTTGGTTGGTTGGTGGTTGTTTGGTTGGTTTGTGGTGGTGGTGGTGGTGTTGTAATAACAACCACAAACAAAAAAAAACTGTGATGACTTTTCAGGCAATTAAAAAAATTATATAGTATTATTAACTCAATTACCTATCGTAACACGTTCTTTGGGTGAAAAATAGAATAACGCTACACATCCCTAAGAAAATTGTGTCGTTTGTTCTACCAAACAACCTTTACAAGTAGGTAAGTAAGAGTAATTAACTCACAGTTTCATTCATTATTATCAGTGACCACACAGAAATTGCTTCCACGCGCGCAAAAAACGATTTCCATCGATATCTCGACTGCGGCACCTTACCCCAGACAATAACGGTAACAGTTAAGCATAATTCCTGTCAAGTAATTATCGTTAATATCAACCCGAACAGCCCAAAAGGCTGATTCCCAAAAGATAAAGAATAAAGCGTTTATAAAATAAACGTTTATGTAGGGAGACACGTAATCGCTCCCGAGTGGTTACTGAACGTGGAACGTCAAGCTGTCGCTTTGAGCAACCGCGCAACCCGTATCAGCCTACCTTATTTAATGTATGTAATATGGCACCTTGATATAAAATAGGTGGAAAATGTCGTTTTAGAATTATTTTTAGGATTTACGTGATATTTTCGTCCTTGGTTTCCACTGGAAAATTTGTAGACAAAGGATTTTTGTACGACCAAAAAAGGCTCACCTGAAAATATGATTGGTATGTACAACTACACGTTAACGATACCAAAATATGTACCGAATGTATTAATTGATTGATGGATTGGAGAAGAGGAAAGGTCAATTTAGCCTGAAGATTGAATTTATATCAGACTAGCTTCTGCCCGCGGGTTCCCCTTACGTGGATGTCGGAAATTATCCCACGGGAACGTTCCGGGACAACAAGTAGCCTATGTCCTTCCCCAGGATGCCATCTATCTCCTTGTCAAATTATATCGAAGTCCGTTCAGCGGTTTAGGGGTGAAAAGGTAACATACAGACAGAGTTACTGACAAATTTATAATATTATTATGGAACTATGTCTCTTTTATCATCAGTAATACAGGACGAAGAGGGATTACTCCAATTATTATCTTACACAAAAAGAACTAGGCTGGGTCAACAACAACAACAACAACAACAATTCAATACAACAATTTCTGTCTCTTAAAATACAGGCTATCCTAGTCTAAGAGACAGGGTTATGTATATCTTGTACAGATTTTGCAACTTGTAATGTACATTATAAATTATTATTATTATATTATAATATAATTATTATTTATTAACTAAAGAAAGGTTTACAAACGGGTGTTATGTAGATAATATAATTCGTGTCTTCTAACGTTTATAGTAGGGTAATATGGTATTTTCAAAAGAAATAGTTTTTGACTCAAACCTCTGCTACCTAATATCAAAAATATCTACTTCTAATGCATCGAAAGTATGGGTAGTTTAGTATCGTATGCTTAAAAAAAACCCGCAATGAAAAGTACCCAGGTTCGTTTTTCACAAATTGCAGTTTAAAGTAAAATCCCATTTGAACCAAAGTGTTTTAAACTCAGACTTAATGTTCAAAATGTAGGTTTCAAGCCAATCTAGATTACAGTGGAAACGAGAAATTCAGAGGAATGGACTAATAGGATCGTACATTTATTTCAGTTACCACGCAAAACACGAGGGTAAAATATTTAGTCTTATAATATGAGGCAACATTATTTCTGCTCTTAGGCTAAGTAGAGCGACGGTCTTAGCAAGATAGCTGGTTATTTCTGACTGAATTCATGTCAGTTAACTTACTCGAATTTCAAGTACAAAGGTTCTTACTTAAATTTGAAGAAACCCAAAGAATTTTTTTTTACTAGACAGTGCTGTTTCACTCCTTGGCAAAGGCCACTCTCCACTCTCTTCATCTTTCCCGATGGATTTCCAAAGCATAATAATTAATAATTTTTTAATAACTAAAAAAATAAACCATTGAGTTTCTTGCCTCTCTTCTCCATAGAGATCTGCGTTTGGAACGGGAAACTAGCTTCAACTTTCTGACTAAATGACCAACTCCTTGACAACTGAAAAGTCCCTGAAAATGTTTTAACTGATTTGGATACCTTGCGGAGGTGAAAGATGTATTTACATTGAAAATACAGTAAATAACAATGCACTATCAAACATTTCTATTAAAAAAACAGTATTTTTTTAATAGAAACGTCTAATGACGGTGCTCCTAATCCTACTAATATTATAAATGTGATGTGATGGATGGTTGGATGTTTGTTACTCTTTCACGCAAAAACTACTGAACGTATTTGAATGAAATTTGGAACACTGATAGTTTATAACCTGGATTAACACGTAAGATACTTTTTATCCCGGTAGTACGTTCCCGTGGGATAATTTCCGACCTCCATGCTTGCGAAGCCGCGGGCAAAAGCTAGCTCAATAAATTCCTAGTCACATTAAAAATCAGAACTAAGTGAGCACGTGGGGCTTTTGATTTAGCAAGTCACCTCCTGACTCAGCAAACTAAGTAATACACGATGATGCGGACCTATCCACATTTCATAAGAGATGAATGAATTTAAATAGACGATTTGACCTTAATTTATTTAAGGTCCGCACGGCCATTGACCAGCTAAGGCTTATTAATAGTACCCTGCGTCACTACGGAAAAACTTTCCAAGTATCGCGTCGCTAAGTTTTCGTTCTAAATGTAGCGTACCCTAGATGAAACAAATCGATTGAAAAAAGGTTTGTTTTGTATGCTTCGTTGGATTGGAAATATATTTGTACTATAAAGACTACATTATGGAATTGAATTTTACCTTTGGTAGACCTTTTATCTTCGAACAAACGACTTGTCTATCTTTGTTATATAAATTAAATTAAGTTACTTATCCTAATAATATAATATCTAGACTCCTTATTAACTAGCTCTGTGTAAGCAGAAGGCTACACAAATATTTGGTTTAGTGCTTATTAAACATGGAGGCAATCCTCGAACATATATAGTTTATCAGAGGAAAAGCTGAGTTGATTTATAAATTAATGAAAGCTTCTATCGACTGCTGGTTTGAGATATTGCAGGAAAAGAGCAGCAAGAAGGACTTGGAGAGGATATTTACCTAGCAGTGGGAATTATTATTAATTGTCAGCCAAGTAAACTTAATAGAAATCTTAAATTCACTGTCAGAAAACTCACAGCCAAAACTGGCTCTAGAAGCATGACATTTTGCACAACAGTTCTTGTATAACAAAGGAACGTTTTTTGAAAATTAATCTTCTAAAGGGGTTAAATGAGGAATGAAAGTTTTTATAGAATTTCGTCATTTTTGCGGAGGAGAACTCCCATCGGGTACAGGGCTTCTAAATAAATAAATATATATATAACTTATTTGTTATACTTAAGTGACGAGACAAAATAACAAAAACATCAAATAATTAGCAAAAACAACTTGATTACATTAGTTCTGGAGATCCAGAATGACAGTTCATATGAGGAAAATTCTGCCATACTCACCACGCTTGACAGCTAGTGTGGTGACCGCGTATAATGTTATTAGTTAATAGCCGGATGCTGGCCGTCTGTCGACGTAATCCCTTAGTCTCCCCACCGAGCCCCGCCGAGCTCCGACGAAGCGACGAAGCGAACTTATGCATGTTACGAAACATACGCTTCTCTGATATACGCTGATATAAGGCAGCTGTTTTTGTTTATAAGGGTAGGTGCAGATTGTCGCGACAGCGCGTGTTTTTGTTATATGTTATACATATTTGTTTTTGCTCTATATTCTACAGCGCTTCTTACCCATGGCTAGATTTGAGATATTATGAAATGAGTAGATAAATTTATGAGTATCGTTCTTGTTCTAGCTAGAATTTGGATTCTAGCCTATATCTATATTGTAAATCGTGCATTGGCACCAGTGATGAAGTCAAGAGTCAATGAAGATTGTACTTATAAATAGCTCTACCGTCCGAATTTAGTCTTATTACCTCATCATTCTTAAAATAAAACACCGCATTTTAGTTTGGTCCCGTTTTATATAAAGAAGTCGACAGGTAAGATTTATTGAACAGTGACATAATTGGATGGAAGAAAGTCTCTATGGTCTTGTGGAAGCTTCTTCGTAATAGATTGTTTTTGCGTTTTGTATGTTCTACGTTGACGTAGACAACATGTTGTCGCCACACGAATGTTGTGTAGACACGCCATTAGCGTCTACGCTGCCTAAATGTTTGATGAACTCCTACGCTAGATGATGAAGGCACACTCAAGGCACCTTAAACTGATGCAAATGAAGTCATCATTCTGTTACCCTCATCTCAATTGAAGGGTGTTTTGGAAAAAACTTTAGAGGAAATTTAAAATAGAAAAAAAAAATGGAAATGTTTGAACAATAATAACCAATATTATTTTATTTCATACCAGTACACAAAAATACATTAAAATGTACATTATAAGCATTTTTTTTTTGAAAGTGAATCTTTTACTACATCAGCTCAAACTTTTTCGTCTGTGTGTTGCATGTCGCGTGACGGTCGGCCGCGGAGTAGGGATAAAGTGAAAGGAAGGACGTTTTTAGTTAAATGTCTATAATGTGAAAAAAAGTTTCACTTTTACCGTGGTTTCATAAAACCACACAATCCTTTTTATGTTTTTGTATTTTCTGTTTGGACTTGGTTGTTATTCCAGAAAGATAATAATTTTGAAGCAACCATGGTATAATAATATACTTCACCAGGTATATCATTCCGGTCACGGGGGTGACACAAGCCTACGTCATCACCGCTGTGTTACCAGTAGTGCGTAATAATAACTCCCAATAGCCTTTATTACCTGAGCGAATCCGATAAAACAAAGAGGTTTTAATTAACAATTACGTTGGTAGGTATTTGTTTAAATAGAATTTTTTGGTTTGATTAGAAAAATTAAACGACAATTTAAATGGTTTATATTTTTTTTTAACAGAATGGTGACTGAAAATGTTTCCATAATTCGTATTTTGTTGTCATAAAGTGGCAACTGGATAGTGACGTAAGCATGTGTCACTCCCGGAATGCCAGACCTTGTTTTTTTAGACCATGGAAGCAACGACGTTTTGACTGGACATCGGCTAGAGAGAGAGAGAGAGATCGGTGACAGTTGTTTTTTTTTTTTTTTGAGGAAATGGTACCCTAGTTATTTTTCCAAAACACCCTTCAATTTATTTTGTGGTCGGCGCAACATGTTTTCTTCTTTCATACTTCTCTATAACTCGTCATCTCGGTAGTCACCCCGTTTCTAGCCATATCATATTTCATACAGTCCATTTATCATTTCTTTGGTCTTCTTCTCCTCTTATAGATATACACATTCATATTCACGACATATAACTGTAGCGAGAGAGAAAATATTTTTAAGGCGCAAAAACGCTGTATCAGATCTATTTTTAACCTTCAAGTGACCGAGAGCTGCATACCTGTTTTTAAACAATATAATCTATTAACTTTTCCATGCCTATATATACTAGAAATAGCCATTTTTGTTAAAACAAATGATCACTTATTCCCGACTTTGAAAAATACTAGAACCAGGACTACAAGTTTAAGGACTCAATACGAAGACAAGTTATGCATAAGTGGATATAAAACTGCATTATTGAGAAAGAGTATTATGTGCATGGCTCCTCTTATCTATAACCTTGTACCAAAATTGATTACAGAGCAACCTTTAAGCAGATTTAAAAAGTACTTTAAAAAATTACTAATTCAAAAATGCAATTACTCCGTGTCAGATTTTTTTAATGACAAGACTGTTTAATTTACAATGTTCATTATATTATGAAATTAAATACCTTTAAGTAAATAGAATAACTGTTAGTATAAGTTAATAAACATTTTTTGCATGCCATGAGGCAGAATGTATGGCTTCGAAAATATTGTAACACCAAATTGTATTTACCTACATTCTATGCAAATAAATAAATCTAATCTATCCCCACGACATTTTTAGGGTTCCGAACCCAAAGGGTTGCCAACGGGACCCTATTACTAAGCCTCCGCTGTTCGTCTGTCTGTCAGCGGCCTGCATGTCAAGAACCGGAAAAAGTAGACAGTTTATTTTTTTACAGAGTGTGTATTTGTATTGCAGCTATAACAACACATAAAACAAAGTTAAAAATTAAAAGGGGCCCCATACAAGTAACGTGTTTTTTTTTTATATGTAGTGTTAAATATTGTACGTTTGTACGGAAAGCTTTGTTTGTGTGCCTGACTCGCAGTTGGCAAGTTTTCTCATTCCTCCGCATTACATATCCATACCATGACAACCAATTTCCCCACCATTTCTCGGTTACTGGTGGAAGTCAGCTAGAAAAAAAATTATGGTTCAAATAATCTTTGCTATTTATGACGTTTTACTATTAAGGGGACTACATGACCTAAACGCAAATTTATAATGCCTAAAAATATATGATCCACTGCAGTAACCAAAATCTTAAAAATATATGATATTCTTCTGGATATATGCTAGTTAGATAGTGTGTTGAAAATATAATACAATTAACTTGACATGATAGAAAAAAATCACGAAGATACCTCTAAAAATATGTTTTAACGATTAAAAACCATACTAGTAAACTTGCAAACATTCAGATTTTTTGTCAGATTATTCTACAAGTAACATACTAACGTAATAGTGTTTAAGTTTTTTAGTCCAATGAATAGATTTTTTGTAAATCCATAATTACTTCATATTTTTCAATAAATTACCAGCGTTGTATCATCGCGCGTCTCTTTCTTTTCTATGCAATCCGACAGTGACCGCGCTTTAGCTCTTGTAAGCCTCTTAAGAATTGTTTCGTTCCGTTCTGCAGTGATCACTTAGTTGGGTATCGACGGTCCAAGTTTACAGTAATGTGAATATTCAGCAGCTTAGTTAGACTGGGTCGATCCAAACATACATAACTTTAGAAGTGAACTTACGGGCGCTAAGGTTCAATACACCCTAACATTGTATAGTACAAGTACTATAAATGTGAAGCTGATGTCCTTATTTATAAGGCATCCACAGGATAGCCTGGTTAAGCAGCCAATCACCTCCTAAGTTAACCTGCAAGTAGTCTTTCATAAAAAAAAAAAAACTTGTAAATGTTGATGATGGTGACACCTATCATGATACACAAACTACCCATTTGAGCAGCAGCGCTTTCTGCACAACTAATTTTCACTATGGAAAGAAAGAACTACGTATTGAAGTAAATACAGAATTAGGATCAATATCACCGCGAGGCATGCGCAGCAAATTGTTTCATCATCTTCATCATCATCATCATCATCAGCCTATATTCGTCCACTGCTGGACGTAGGCCTCTCCAAGCGAACGCCACTGAGCCCGATCTTCGCCGCCTCATCCAGTCTCTGCCAGCCGCCTTTCGCAAGTCGTCACTCCACCTGGCCGGCGGGCGTCTCACACTACGTTCGCCTAACCACGGCGCGCAGATGTTTCCCACATCAGTGTCAAATGTTATAGATGTTTTTAGTTATTTCGGATTTGGTCCCATACTGAAATTATTTCAACAAATTCTTGAGTAATATCAGCCCAATATTTTACACTTAACACGTTATTATATAAATAACAAGCTGACCCGACAGACGTTGTTCTATCTTAACTATGAATGTCATATGTCGTTTAGTTTTAGTTTTGATTATTGAATAAAACTAAAACTATCGACTCATTTATAATAATAATAATAATAATAATAATACCATTTATTTCAGGCGACACAGGCCCATAGAAAAATACCTTAACCTAAACATATATATTTTTATAAAAACAAAAGTTGTATTAGTAAAAAGCTTAAGACTATGTTAGTAGCGCTTCACTTTGCACTAGCTTAATTTTATGCTGTCCAGTGGAACTTGTCCGCGGAAGCGACGGAACACCACGTCCTGCGGCCAAAAGTGCTCTTCCATGACGAGGGGTAGATAACAGTTCGGTACACGCACGACGAACGCCTTGAAGTTGACGTTCCGGTGCGATTCCAGTAACTGTACCCTGGGCGTGTACCTCGTCTTTTGGCGCACGTACTCAACGATGTCCTCCGCCTTAGTGGTGTAGTGCAGGCGGGAGATGTACACCGGTGTGTTCGGCTTCGCGGCACGCAGGCTCACTTCAGGCTCCACAGGAGCTTTGCCACAGCGGTTCTGGTTCGTTCGCGATCGGCGCTTGCTCCTTTGCACCGTCACGAAACCATCATCATTACCAGCCCTATTCGGCGCCTTCTCTGGCATGGGCTTTATACTAGGAGCGCCACGGGCACTCGCGGTGACCGATCCATCTGTGTTAAACGATATTTGCAGCGCGCATTCTGTCAATCGCTGACAGTTATTTCAAACAACTGACAGTTGTATAAAATTAATATTGGCGTTAAGTTTTCTTAATATTTGTAACGTTCCGGTCAACTTCCTTATTTTTTTATTTCATAAGATCCTTCTACTGACAACAACGAACACAACAAAAAAAATTTGTGAAATCGGTCCAGCCGTTCACGCGTGATGGCGTGACCAAGGGAAATAGGGATTTAACACATTCATTTGTTTCCCATTCCAAGCCCTACTTGTAGCTATTGAGTAACACTTTCTACCATTATTAGCCGTTGTTATGGTATCGATTAGAATTCCTAATGTGTTACCTTAATTGGTCAGTTGTTAATTGCTGTATATTTTAGTAGTTATACCACTGTAACATCTTGTATACTTTATATAATAGTACATAATTATGTTTGGGTCAAAACCTATACATATTGATAACTGTTTGCCCGGCATTTTTAGGAGGAAATAGAAATTCCCAAACTTTTATTGATGATTTTGGAAAATGTAGGACTTATGCTTACTTCTGCGCGACACTATAATTGTTTTTTTTTTCCTTATGTTGTCCCACTGCAGGACAAGGGCCTCCCTTTCTCCTTTTCACTCCTCTCTGTCCTGAGCTAGTGTGGACTAATCCTGTCTGTGGGCATCAAGCTTATCCCGCCATCTTCTCCTGGGTGAAAAAAACGTGTTTTCGCAGTCAAAGTCAAAGTCAAATCATTGATTTCAAATAGGCACATAAAAGGCACTTTTGAACGTCAAAATTTACAATAAAATACAATTGATTCTAATTGCCCTTTTCCAAAAGGTAGTTTCGTATTGAGAAGAATGGGCCAGAAACTCTACCGCAGTAGCTTATCGCCAATCTTCATCTTATCATATCTAATAGGTTTAGGTATAAAACAAGAGCCTCGTTAAGTGAACCCAAGCAAGGTTCCCCTCACTTATTTGTATATGAAAAGCAATATTTTCTCAATTTATCACTTCGGAGAAATTTTAAGGCGCTCGCTATAAATTTTTGCTCGATATCACAAACTTTCTTCATATATTTCATGTAGGTGAGTGCTGTGGGAACTTTGTCAGAGGTCCCGCATCGTATTTTTTGTTATTTATATTTTTTGCCGAAACGTTCAACAAGAATTTATGTCAGGCAACTTATTCAATATCAACGAGACTTACACAGGGACAGAATAAATCAGAAAATAAATTCGTATTAGGCTTTATGTCATGTTTGTTGAATAAGCAACGTTTTTATAAGCTATTTTCTTGTAAATATATTAGTAAAAGCGCATGATGTTTTCAATTTACGAAATGCTTACGTAATTTCTTTTCATATTTAAAATAAATTTAGAAAGAATTTAATCAAAAGCTTTTTACTAAACTCTGAGATAATCTGTAAGCCTGTCTGAAATCTTATTTAAGATTAAGATTAAAAAATAATGGAGCCCAATTCGTAAGCAAAATCAAGTCAGTCTAGTCAGAACATTAATTACAGATCCTCTAACCAACATAATTATCACTCGAGTTTATTTATTCGATTTTCTATCCGATTAATCGAACTCGATTTATCGAAATCGTCTTAGAGGCTCAAGTACTTAAAGCGTTTTCCAATTCTAAGCAAGCGATTAATTTATCACAGCATTAGCATACTTCGTTCGAATAAATCCATCTTGTAAAGGGGATAATGATCAATAGAAGATGCTGTATGAGCTAGAGATTGCCTCAACGCTTCATTACTCCTTGTCATGCATTAAAAGCTATTATATTGTGAACGTGACCGATTTGCCAATCTACTCGAAATCGTCTCCAATGTGCGGTGTAGAGTTGGGTTTATCGATGATGTAACTATAGATTGGCGGCTCACTATGTCGGGATATTCGAACCGGTAACGAGCGAGCTTTTATTTGAAAGACGAAGTTACGTAGCTTTGTTCAAAGAATATTGTTTAGAACTTTAGAAGATTCATTGTTCAAAACACAACAAAAACATCACAAACAAATTCTATGTATAAATCAATTATTTACTCCCCAAATTTTGAAATCGATACCTGAAATTGAGAGCATGAAACTAATTTCAGCCGTTGCCGAATATTTACAAATTAATGCTAAGTACGCGACCCTGCTTCATCGATAATGTATGGATATTACGCCCGCTCACAGAGCGAGTTATCGATAACTTATTTCGCTAGGGGAGTGCTGCGCTTGTCTTTGCTTTCAGACTAAACCTTGTTAGTTAAGACCATGTATTGTGAGGCTGTGACGTCATCCCCGAACTCTGTCCTCATTGGTTATTAAATTGTGTAGGAATAGGGAATGTTCGCAAAAATTGGAATGAAATTTCCTCTGAGGCCATTACTTGGTCCGAGGGTAACTATCTGAACTTTGAGGTCACAAAGAGAACGATCCATCATCCCGTATTTTGAAGTAATGGATTGTTTTGCTTTTTTTTTTATTATAAAGGAAAATAATAGTGAATGTGAGCGGGGTTTAATGTTTAAGTCTTACATCAATTTAGTGATTGAAATGTTATTTTTTTTGTAGGTATAATAAAATAAACTTTTAAATAAAATTCATCTATAAAGATCAATTTTATTTAAAAGCCTAGAATTCAGTCAAGTACCCAAGTACTTAAGTACTTGGGTACTTGAATGAATTCTAGGCTTTGTAGTGTGACAAAAGGGGAAGGCGCTATGTCAAAAGTCAAAATCATTTATTTTAAGGCCACAAGAAAATTGAATTGATTCTAAGCGCCCCTTCCAAAAGGTAGTTTCGTATGGAGGAGAATGGGCAAGAAACTCCTTAGAATGTTCAAACGCAATCAATTAATTACGTGGAATTGAGCACATTAATCAGTTAACATCTTTATTTTGCACACCATATTCTATTGGGAATACACATTAAATTATTTTGCGAACCTTATTCTATTGGGACTACACATTGAATTGTTGTAGAATCTTTTACACAGACATAATGTACTTCTTCTGGAAGCCAGACAGACAGTGTTTCGCATTTTATTAGCCTGTAATAGCTTAGAATGTCTCTTGTACTTCATGTTTCTTTCCAAGTTGTCAGAGCAGTTCCCTTGTGGGTTAAACAGAGCTTTGTAATACATACGCCAATTGTATGTTGCTTGCTTGCTTGAATCCGTCCGTACCGTTGCTCGAATTCGTCCGTAGCAGTAATGTATTGTATTTCAATTAGGCTCAATTCACACGGGATTGCCGATGCTACTGCGTTCTCGCTTTAGTGAAATACTGTGGAGTACTAGAAATGGGAATTAATTGTATGTTGAATATGTTTAAAAAAAACATTGAATGCAATTTTTAAGATCACCCATTTAAATAAAATAATTAACGGGTGTTAAAAAAGGGTTTGCTAGTACTTTAAATCCAGTAATACTGTAAATATCTGTACATATAATAAAATCGTAGCGAAGTTAAAACTGCATTTTTTTTTTTTTTTAATGGGACTAAATGACTTAAACGCAAATTTATAATGGCAAAAATGAGATGATCCACTGCAGTAATCAAAATCAGAAAAATATATGATATTCTTCTGGATATATGCTAGTTAGATAGTGTTTTGAAAACATAATACAATTAACATGATATGATAGAAAAAAATCACGAAGATACCTCTAAAAAAATATTTTAACGATTATAAACCATACTAATTAATATACATGCAAACATTCAGATATTTTGTCAGATTATTCTACAAGTAACATACTAACGTAATAGAGTTTTAATTTTTTAGTCCAATGAATAGATTTTTTGTAAATCCATAATTGCTTCATATTTTGCAATAAATTACCAGCGTTGTGTCATCGCGCGTTTCTTTCTTTTCTATGCAATCCGACAGTGACCGCGCTTTAGGTCTTGTAAGCCTCTTAAATGAGAGGTTCTGGAAACGATCCAAATGCAGTTTTTTTTTTTTTTTGGGTTTTTGTCTGTTTGTCTGAATGCATGTTCCAGAATCACTACCGGATAGATTTTGTTCAAATTTTGCATAGATATTTCCTATAAGACTGGCCAGTCCGTAGGCTATAAATTATCACGTTATTTGCTACGGGGGATGAGCAATATTGCAATTTGTTCGTATTCTTCTATAGTTTACCGCAAATTGTAAAAAGACGATCCAAAAGGTTAGAATATAGCGAATAGTTACAGATATAACCTTTTGAATGGTTATCATCCCGCTATACCTTTAAGGAGCTATGCAGTCAATCATGGTATAATAAAAGAGTGGCTATTTTAGTCAACTTCCAACAAAGCAAATAATAGCTTAGCGGTTCGATGACTGCTTTGCAAACCTATGTACGATTCCCAACTATTGATATTTTTTGTGCTTCCTTTTTTACTTTTTGTTATACCTACTAATATATAATGACAGTTCATAAAACGTACTCAGAAAAACATAAAGTTTAGAATGTGGCCGCTTTTGTTTAGATCGAATTTTGTTGCTTCGTGTCTCAATATGAAAGTTTATAAAAGGTATTAGAAAATCTTGACACACTTACCGAGGTCGCTTATTGAGCCGTTATACAAAATTCCTTTACAGTCAGTGAAAGAGTGGCGCTAGTGGACCCGCGTACGCGCTCTTAATACGCCAGTCTAATGATAGACATGTTCAGCAAAATCTAAAAAAAGCTTTGTTCAAGTCAGCCAACATATTAGGAAAGCCAATTCGAGCCATATATTTTTTAAATTCTTATTTTCTGTTGATTCTCAAAGCTCACAATTCAACCTACTAGCAAAAAAACTTACAGTCAAATATGGCAAACTCCTTTTTCTGAAATCGGTTAAAAATACGCTAACAAACTATTCTCATTTGCATGCAGGAGCTGGTGTCACTTACTTCCGCAATATCTTGCCCAGCTGTGACCATTTTTCTCAATGACATCTGACGTCAGAATGCAATAAGTTGGTACCGTGACATGGAACGTGCTTCCACTAAATAAAATGAAATGCAGAAGGTTCTTTACTCAGTTTTTTATTATAACTTGACAAAAAGATAGACAACGCTATTTGTGTAACCACCGGGTTAAATCATTTTGTTTTGTAATCTGTGTCCCTTTGTTTTGGAATCTCTATGTGTCCTAAGCCATTAGGTTATACTCATTTTGGCATGGGCAGCTTATGAGCACGATGCTCTAAACTCATCCACTCTTTGTGTTAAACAAATTAACTAGATTAAAGGCGGCACCTTGATAAAGAAAATTAACCCTTCTGCCTAACCGATTCATGTCGTGGTGCTAGCCAAATGGTAGCGTCACAAACGAGTTACGCGTTTAACGGAACGTCAACGAAGTGAATAATGAATAAACGGCCCGCAGTGAGAACAGACATGACAGACTGCGGCGCAAGTTGTGAACGTAGACGAGGGAGTTGGCTTAAATGTTGGGTCAAACGTTGGATCAATCAACCTTTCGAGTACCACATACTGAGATGTGGTAGTCGAAATTTTGATCCGTTATTTAAAAATCGAAGGCGAGGGAGTTGGCTCAAATGGTGGATCCATAAACTCAGTACGTGGTAGTCGAAAGTATGTTCGGTGATAAAAAATTTGGAGGTTATACTGTGCTATCGTGCTGAATGTAGTTGTTACTTAATTCAGTACTTATTACAACTCTACTTCCATAAATTGACATTAAAACCTTGTTGGAAACAGTGTTGGACTGCGAAAAGTTTTTGCTCTCGCACAGCATCAGCAATTTTCATCTACAACTGGGGTGCAGAAAAATACAACAATCTTCTGAATTTGCATAGAACACTCTCTATCTACATGAAAGAACCACTACTTGATGTCAAGAAAAATTGGAATCGTATCTGCCAAGTTTGGTGATTATGACGTCCCGGTGACCGTCTACCTTACCCGTAGCTCATCTTCAACACTAAGCCTGACTTGCACTGCAAATCACTAAATGTGTTTAACTTTTAACATACTTGTTTAAAACATCATTCTGTCTCTGTTACCTTCAAACAGCTTACAGAAATAAAACGATGTTTTCAAATACGTTTAGCGCTAACTGTATTTGGTGATTTGTGGTACTAGCGGGCCTAAAACTATAAACCATTCAAATCACAATCCGCTCCCGTCCACCCTCCATCCCCCAGGCAACATTTCTGCAACGTGTAGTCCGCCATCCGACGAGTGCTATCCCCCGAGATAAAGGCTGATGACGTCACGGTGAGCCCTCTCGCCGACATTATTAGCACCTTATCCCCTATATAAGTTATCACGCTGTTTATTTACTAACTCGCAGGATTTCTGGGCTTATCTCAAGGATAACTAGGTTTAAAGGGATAATATTTGCCTTCAAGGGTCTTTTGCGAGATAAGTTTATTTTTTAGGATAAAGATTTTGTCTAGAAGAGTTGTGTTTATTAAGATCTTCGTGTCTAGAAAAAAGGGTTTTTGAGGTCATATTTTGTAGGCTGACAAAAGGAATATTTAAGTAGCATTTATAAAATAAATAAACATAGCGTCAAGTATTTAATCGAGTTCTTAAAAGAAGATAAAAATTCAAACGAATACTAACACACTTCATTAATTGAACCAATGCGTTCTTGAGATATTCAGAGGGAAGCAACGAATCAATTCCCCTCGTGCCCAGAATTTCGATTTAGGTAAGATCGATCTGCTAGCAATCATATCTAGTGCAATCTATTATTTATCTTTTCTGAAAAGATATATCAGTTGGGACGAAAATGTTGCCTGAAGAGGCGTTACATCAAGTTACTTTTTGAATAAACTCGTCCCGTCAAAACAGGCGGAATTTTTGCGCGTTACAAAGTGGATATTTTTCCATTATTTTGTCCGAGGCCTTTTTTCTAATTTGCTTTTCTGATAGTGTGATCCGGGTTTCGGAAGATGTTCAAAATAGTCACGATCGTAGAGAACCTACCTACTGGATACGTTGGAATTGCTGTAAAAAATATTAAAGGATGAAATATTACCTGCAATTAAAGCCATACGATATTGATTTTGCACTGTCTGTCTTTGTCATCATCTTTTGCCTCGCCTTTTCCCAACTACGCGTATGTTGGGGTCAGCTTCCAATCTCACCGAATGGAGCTGAATACCTACCAGTATTTTACATGGAACGACTGCCTATCTGACCTCCACAACCCAGTTACTGGGTAATAAGATACCTCTTGGTAAGACTGATTGTCAGACTTTCGGGCTTCTGACGACACGAAAAGACTGATAAAGATCTACGAATGACAGCCGGGACTAACGCCTTAACGTGCTTTCCGAGGCACGGAGGGATCTTAAAGAAAGAAAGAAAGAAAGACAGAAATTTTATTTTCTCGAACATGTGTATACCATATACAATTAAAATAATACATACATGCAGGATCTTAAATAAAAGTGGCTCACGACATGTTTGCCATTTCTCATGGCGTGCAAATATTTTAGGTACAATCAACCAAGGTAGGTATTAGGTGGGATCAATGATCTTGGTATGTAAAGATGGTCACCCATCCTCGGACCAACCGCGGCAAGCGTAGTTTAACCTGAGTGATCAGCCCGTGCATATATTATTACTTAACCACAACCACTGTCTTTGTAATCTATCTAAATAAAAATGTAATGCTGTTCGTTGGTAAGCGCATCACTTGAGAACGCCTGGCCCAATATGGCATTTTTTTTAATGTCCGTTATACAACAAATTAGGTATATAATGAGAAAAAGATTGAAAAGTTTCGCGGAAAAAATTCAAATTTGGGAAAAAGTGTACGTCCTTTTTTATGGGATTTTTGTATGAATTTATTGTTTGGACAAGACAATGTCGGCTCAGTTAGAATTTTCTATTTTCACACACACAAGTTACCTACTCGTATAATGAAAACATACGAGTATATTCCGGTCATTATTTAGCCAATGCAAATGGTACCATTCGATTTTAAATAACGAACACTTTGTCGGGTTCCCAGTCTTTTGTTTATTGCCACTGAAACCTTTCCCCTCCAAACCTACTTTGAGTTTTGACTTGTACATTTCAATTCCGAACACTTCTTGTTTGTTTCATATTTAATTTTGGCCCCGAAATCTAGAACGAATTGCGTAATAATCTCGATTCGAAATACATAAATTTAGGTAGAGATTAGTATGAAATCTGTCAGCTGTCAGTTTCGAATCGAGTGCTTGAACATTGTTCTAGAATTCCACTGGGAATAAGGAAACTCTTGAGAAAAACTTATATTATTAATAATTATTAAATAAGAAAGAAAGCCGACTGCCAAAGAAACGTGGTCAATTCTAGGAAAATATTTCTAAGAAAATATCTCAAAAATATCCGTTGTTGGGATAGTCTCCAAATGTGTGAGGGTTTATACGGATACAGCGTCTTGTGTGCGTAATAGGAAGACGCATTTCACTCGAACGAAAATTGGATATTGACAAGCCTTCATATACAGGGCTGCACGCGCACAGATAACTGAAACAATATCTACATAAATATTGAGTATATACGGTACAGTACGGTAGTATATTGGGTATGAGTAAATATTAATAATGTACCACCATGTAGGCGAGACCAGTGGTGGTCCAGTGGTAACAACCCCGACTTCAAGTAGCTCGTGGGTTCGAACCTAGGCAGGCGCTTTACTTTGTATAAATAATTACATCATCGGTGCTTTCAAAACAGTGGAGGAAAACATCGTGAGGCAACCAGCAAGTCCTAGAACCAAAAATACAGCCCATTCCCTCTCAAAGAGAGGAGGCCTGTGTCCCAGCAGTGGAAACATTATAGGCTGATTATGATGAGGAAAAAGGAGTCATCTCATATTGTCATTTCAAGAAGTAACGAACACTGGTAACCGCGATCGCTCATTGTCTGTTAACATTTTTCTATGATATTAAATGGCAATCGAACCGGCGATATTATAATTATATATATTTTAAGCGGTCACCGCCACCTATCATAATCAGTCTATAATGTTCCCACTGCTGGGATACAGGTCTCCTCTTCGTGAGAGGGAGTGGGCTATTATAATCCACCACGTGGGCTCAGGCGGGTTGGTAGGTATCACATGTCCTAGGACATTCCGGTTTCCTCACCATATTTACCTTCACCGTTTTGAGATCAATGGTGATGAAATTATTTACACAAACTAAAGTGTATATCGGAGTACATCTCCCACCTACACTACACCACTAATGCGGAGGACATCGTGGAGTACGTGCGCCAGAAGACGAGGTACACGCCGAGGGTGCAGTTACTGAAGTCGCACCACAACGTCAACTTCAACGCGTTTGTGCTGCGAGTACCGAATTGTTAACTGTCCGTCGGCATAGAAGAAGAGTTTTGGCCGCAGGATGTGGTGTTCTGTTGCTTCCGCGGACAAGTAACACAGGACAGCACAAAGTCAAGCTAGTGAAGTGAAGTGCTACTAACATAGTTTTAAGCTATTTATTATGCCAAGTTTTTCAAGTTTTGTATATATGAAAATGTGTATGTTTAGGTTAAGGTATTATTCTATGGGCCTATGTCGCCTGAAATCAATGGTATTATTATTATAAAGTGCCTGTCTGTACAACTGCAATACCAGAGTCATCGCAGATGCGTTGTTATCCTAGAAACATGGTAGAAATGTGTCATGTTCTCGGTAACGCTGCAATGCGCAATCCCAGCCAAAAATGTCTAGGATTCTTTCCACTATTTTCCTTTACCGTAAGTCAGAGCAAATACAATCAGTAATAATTGATTGAATTGATTTATTGTACAATAAGTGTTTGATTTGGTAAAGCAACAAGTATTTGCCAGCACAATTAATAACTTCGGCGGGTCAATTGGTCTCATTTACTTTGTTAGTACAATTGATCTTAATTGGCCACTATAGTTATCCCAGACATTGGTTTGGAAATTATTGTATTTCATCGAACCTTAAATAATTCCCATTTTCCCTTCCAAAATTTTTCATTGAATAGTCTAATATTAGATTAATTTAATATTAGATTGGGCCTTTTTTGTGAATCTAATTCCAATTTTTCCCAAAAAAAAAAACGATAAGGCGAAGTAACTGCAACCAACTTGGATGTAGCGCTCGGCGGCGCTGCCGCGGCACCGGCGGGTCCGTTAAATAATATTTCCCTTTTGGAAATAATCTTAAGTAATCTTTTATTGCAATTCACAATTGAGTCATACGGGCATGGTATTTTTAGGAATAATATTCCTATTTTACGTTACAGCTTGGGTGTAATTAAACACTTATTTACATTAAAGTTACTCTAAATTGTACTAAAAAGCTTTATATCAGCATCGCACACTAGTTTCGTTTCAGTACTAAAAAGTAATCTCATTTATTTGTGTTTGCCTGAAATGAGTAAAATAATTATTTGACTTGTATCTCAGGCCAAAAACATTAGGCGACCGTCTCGTCACAAAATATTAAGCTAAATTGGATAAACGGTTTTTTTTTTTTGTTAAATTTGCAATAACGCTTAATAAACTATCGCGCTGTCTGCCTAAACGTTTATTTAGGCAGACAGATTGATGAAATGTGAAGAACAAAAAATGTTTTACGTGAAAAATCAGGATTCCATCAACGTTCGCTTGCCGAAATTGAATGAAAATTCCGCTCAGGGGATCAAGGTAATGTCAGCTCCTTATATTCATAACCAAACTACTCATATATTGTTCGTTAACTATACTTGTTTGTTTACGAGTTTAATTATATTACATTACTTGAGAACTTAATTAAAATAAGGGATGGCGTCCCTTAGCCATACTCCGTTTATTATAAACTCTATTCTTGACAGCTGTTCACGATATTCTACGTGACTTTACACACAGCCGGCCCGGGGCCGTATTTTTTAGGTTAATTAAGTATGCGCCACGGATAAATAGATAATAAAGTTTTGACAGGCCGCGTAACCTTTATTTCCAGCAAACACAACATTGTTTTAAGATTAAAAGACACGTGGTCACAGCCTGGTTATAAATTTTGCTGAATTATTAATTTGTCCTGCTTTGGTAATATTGATTAAAATTCTATTAGGTACCTACATATATTTTCAAATACGGTCCATAATTTAATAAAGTAACTGGCAGTATGTACCAAAATGAAGGTTATTTTTTTTCTTTGTTCTTTTTTCCTCAAGGGAAAATAAGTTATTAAAACATAGTTACTGCCTAATCTGCGGTATATATTCTTGCCTTTCGAATTCTTCATAAATAAAATGCTGAGTTACTTTATAAATATAGCCTTTAGCTGAAGTTACTGGCTGCAACTATTAGTTAGTTTAATGTCTTAAAACGATTTGTAGTTACTATAGGTACTCCATTTACATGGTAAAAAATAACGATTATCACCGTTTCGTTATTTTGATATAAATGTATAATAAACTCCCTTATTCTACGATAAATACAAATCCATGTAATCTATTTAACATTTGCATTAAAAAAAATAGTCTAAAGTGCAGTAATTTCAACAATATTAAAGAAAACCAGTCGTTATTTTGCCGTTATTTTTCTAATGATATAATGAATGGAGTATAAGAGCCTTTGATATTAAAGCCTGCGTGTTTTATTCCTATCTGTATTGATACACACTACAAGATATAGGCCTATTGAATTATTCAATATATCGGCTACTAATTGGATTTGAATTACTCGTCGAGAACGATGTCGTACAAATATCTGTTATCAAATGATTTTATCGCAAACTAATACAACGTAGGAAACACTTAAATATAAATTTATACATGTTTTATTGCTTGCGTCCTATTAAACCTATAATTAAAGGTATTTAGCTAGTTTATTTATTGGAAGTTGGTTTTTTAGCATTTATCAATAATATACGATACACTGTCAATATTATTTCTATTATTACAAAATTCAACAGATTATAAAAAGGCCGATAGCGTTCTTACGGCTTGGATACAGGCCTCCTCTCTTCCAGAGGGAGTGGGCTGTAATCAACCACGCTGGCCCAGTGCGGGTTGTTTCTAGGACATGCCGGTTTCCTCACGATGTTTTCCTTCCCCGTTGTGAGAGCAGTGGTGATGAAATTATTTACACAAAGTAAAGCGCCTGCCTGGGTTTGAACCCACGACCTCAAACACGTAAGTCGGGGCTGATACCACTGGGCCACCACTGATGTCGCCTTGCCGGGGCTGCTTTAGCTTTAACTCTACATGGTTAACCCTGTACAAAGCGCAAGTCCGATCCTGCATGGAGTATTGTAGTCACCTTTGGGATGGATCAGCTAAATACCAACTTGCCGCGCTTGACTCGCTGGGACGCAGAGCTAAGAGGCTCAATGGCGACATAAAACTGTACAAATTGTACTTCGGTGAGTGTGCCCAAGAACTTCACGACCTCATTCCACCAGCCCCTTCTACCATCGGACATCTAGAGGCACTGTAAGTTACGATCTCTACCTAGTTGCTATTCCACCAATTCGCACTAAGCGCTTCCAAATGTCCTTTATAATGCGCACAGCAAAAGAGTGGAACTCTCTACCTGCGTCTGTGTTTCCGACCGCACACAACACAAATCTCTTCCAAGTGAGAGTGAACAGGCTTCTTCTGGGTAAGCTCACTCCATCGTCGACTTTGTTTCTGTCATCTCTGACCTAGACTAGAGTCAAGAGCAAACCAAACTAAAAAAAACACCCAATCCACGCTCCCCGAAAGATCTCGTCTTCTTTATCTACCCACTACTTCACCCGCGTTTACAAGCGGCAGATCGCGATAACAGCTTCTTGCAACACAAAGTAACTACATAGCCGAGTGTTTTCAGCAGAAACTAAAGCTCTCCCTTATGTGGCATGTGTAAATTCTTAAGACATCCTCTCACAGTGTATGGTAAATATTTAATGTCCACTGTGGGGTCTACTTTGCATATTACATGGTGATAGGTAAGGCCCTTTGGCACACGCTCCAGTTTCGGGCATTGCTCAGCATTTTGATACCTAATGTCCATAATTTATCAAAGTTTAGCGTCACTTATTATCTTTTGTTGTTGATGTATTGTTTGTCGTTTATTTGTCGATGTTTTGCTTTGAAATGTGTATTGTTTTAATTAAATTTTGTTTTGGTTTATTATTTCCAATAACAATTTTTTTTGATAGAGTATTTGATTAATTTGGGAAATGATTTTGTATTATTGTTTGTTATATTTAATGCGTGTATCTCATTAATAACTCCTGTCGTTATTATTTTGGTTGGAAGGCAATGTAAAATTGCAATGCAATGTTTGGATAAAAAAAAGTAAATTGGCCAACGCCCATTTACTTTTTTTCCACAAATTTATATTATAGGTTAAATATAACGTGAGTTAGAAAACGCTCGGAGAATAGTTGTTTCCATTCCTTTCGTTGTATTTGCCATACTAATAAAGTTAAATCCTACATGTGTAATTCCTACATTTTGTGACGCCTAATAACATGCAAAAATATATTACATAGTCCTACTATCCTTTAACTCCATGTAAACGTTGAAATGCAACTGAAAATAGTTAGTAGAATAGTAAGTAGTTTTTGAAGTTGAGATACAAGAGGAACCAAGTATATCGTCGGCTTGTCTTCTATCTAACTTCGAAAACTCAACTAGTAGATATACCGAAAACCTAACAGGCTTTCAGGGTGCTGCGTGCCCGTGACGACTGACATAGATATTCGCATGACAGCATACAGAATGTAGAATAAATACACCACGTTATAAAATAAAGTTCCCGGTACCATCCATTTGTATATACAGGGCGAATTTAAATGGTATCGGTATATTTTTAGTTCTATTTTGAATGTTTTTCGCTTTTGACGTAGGTATTATTTCTACACGAGGGATTTTGTTGCTGCCTAGCAACAAAGTCCCACGTGTATGGTAGTCATCCTTTTTTTCTGATGTTTATCTAGCCTGTTGCTAGGTTTCCATTGCTGAACTTTATTTACAAAATATTTTGCTTATTTCGCCAAGTTCATAAGAGAGACATGTTTGGAAAAGCTTAGTGAGTCTAGGAAAACATCATAAAGTCCAAGGAAAAAAAATCGACCATGTTTTTCATTTATTTGTCCAAACATGAGTACAAACACACACAAACATATGAGTACAGTTTTTAAAGACCGATGACGACCAAACGATATTATTACGTACAGTCCCGAGCGCAAATACCTTACAGTTGTGCGAAATACAATAGCGTTTTTCTCGTGAAATAAGAATTTCAACTTTGAGAAAACACCTGCTTCATAAAAGTATGATTTCGAAAAGACTATGTTCGTAACAACGTAAAATATGTATCAATACTTTAGGAGAAAATCCTTTTTGAATTTTACAGAAGTATGAGGTATTTATGTTTGTAACTGTACTTTGAAATCACACGCAAAGACTACAAAATAATTTAAAAAAAACAAATGAACGCTAACCATTACAAATAAATCTACGATTCCAACCCACCTCTTTTGTGTCTGCACCATTTATATTCTGCATGAACACCAGAAATCATAGCAGGTGTTGGAATTGCTATAGCGCCACAAAGTTCTTTTGGCGCGTGGCTAATATCGGAACTAACGCCACCATCTTGTGTTTTCAATACATTTCACAAAACAATTGCATTAATGCTTACCAACAGCGCCCCCCTGTCAACGCCATTCAACCGCCAAAAGATCCTCGTAGCAATGTAACAAAATTATTAAAATCTACCAGCTAAAACTGGCATATTGTTTGCAAGTATAGCACCAAGTAACCGGCCAAGGTAAACAAAACACTACTACCTGTTCATTCCCATCAGGCGTAAGTAGAAACTACGCACTAAATTGTTTTGAAGGACATCATTAACGGTTTACGTGTCTCTTGGGTGTCCTGTCGGGTTTCCACTTTCATTTGCCTCATAAATCCTTTCAGTTAATCTTTTACTTAGCTGGGTGACCGAGTGATATGATATGGCTTCTTGAGTATGGAGTATACACCTTAATTGTCGTACAAGTATGATCATTAGTTTTGTAAGCTGCTTACCATTGTGCGTTTTCATCATCATCATTCTATGGCTTTAAACTTTCACTGGTCATCATTTTGCTTTACAATTACCGCTTCGATTAACTTTCAGTCGGCATTTTTATGCCCACCTCGCATGACTTTGACTATCAGATAAGTGTACAGTTTCAACATCGGAAAGGATATATAACTATAAAATGTGGAGACGAAAATACGACAATAAATTAAAACACTGGTAATACTGCATAGGAGTATTTTGAAACCATATAATAAATTCAACTACGAAATAAGAAGAAAGTGTTTTTTTCAAAAACTAAATACACACTTCAAAAGTGTTTAGGTATCAAGCACGTTTTTGCTAGTTACTAATTATATTTTTTGTAAATTTTGTCATTTGATTTTTGTATTTCGGTCAAAAGATGAAAATCTTTTATCAAGTCGTATTCCTATATAATCCTGAAACGGGTATGAGGCCAAATCAGTAAAATTTCTGCCATACTTCTGAGTGGAATCAATACAAAGGAACGTTATTATGCAGAGAAGACGTCATTTGAGCCGAGAAGAAATGATCAGAACCGTTGGAATGTTGAAAGCATGTTCTTGGTAACGTGCTGTGGCAATCGCTCTAGGCACTACGCAAAGTGTTACAAGTCGAATCGTTACCGCATCACTGGCAGCGTGGCAGAGCAACATGGAGGACGAGCTCGCATCATCACACGCAGACAAGATTATTACATAATCGTTACATACAACTGACTGCTGGACGAAATCGTACAATGACCGCGATGATGTTGGTTAGGAGGCTTCATAGCTCTTCAGGATGTTAATAAGCGATCAAACCATAAGAAATCGCTTGCATGAAGTCAATCTTCGTTCCCAAAGGTCGCTGTTTACCACCTATTGAGCCCCGCAATCGCAAAGCCCGTTTACACAGAAATTGGGCAGAAGAAGTGTGGCGTTTTGTGTGTATTTCTGATGAGTCTCGCTTTGGTATGAGCCCAGATACTAAACGTATGTATTACGAGATATTGGAGGACTCCTGGACGCCAATAATGGTTAAAATCATGCCAGGAGGTCCATGCATACAGTGGTGGAACAATCATGATATGGGCGGGTATTTGGATCGGAAGAAGAGCCGGACTGATTTGGATCAGAGGCAATCTTAATACACAAATTTCCGCTGACACGATTGTATCAGATGTTCTCATTCCTTTGCGGATTCAATTTGGTACTTCGGGTGCTTCATTTCTACTAATACATGATAATCCACGTCCACACACTGCCAAAATCGCTGCAAACACACTTGCCGCAGCAAATGGTGCCGATTCTCTTGTCACAAATTTCTCTAAACTAGACTAAAAATCACCAACATATTGTTTATTCCTGTCAAACTACGTTTCCCATTTTGAAATTGACAAAAGCGACAGAACTGAACTGTATTATAGTTATTCAATTTAGTGAAAATGGCAATTTTGCTATTCTTAATTTGACGTTTTTCACCTAAAATTTTGATTGACAAACTAAATCAGACTATTTTTAATTGTGATTAAAAAGGTGTGGAAATACAAAGCACACTTCTCTACCAGTTCTTGAAAGATTGGATGCTTGTGAGTTTGGAAATCATTATGGAAGCTGCTGTGATTGCAGCTGTTGTTGATTCACGACATAACAAACAGATAGACTCAGACTAATTCAAGATGTCCTTGATAAGGCTTTCCTACGGCGAGAATTCCGGAGATTTTCAACTTAGGTACTGAACGAAAAACCGGATTACCTTTTCTCGAGATCACATTTTTATTAAAAATAGATATATACTTACTTATGTGCCAACTTTCATGGTGTTCGGTCAAACAGTGTTGGAGTTCACTCTAGACTCACAAAAGTTATTACCTATATTTAAAAAAAATATATTGCACACTACTAAAGTTTCTACTAATATTATTCAATCATGATCTGAAAGACATGTAGCACCATCTAGCGTCTTAAAGCAATTGTGACTCGGGAACAGTATTTTTTCTGGATGAAAGGTACTCTATGCCCTTTTCTGTTCCCCTGACAATGTATATGCAAAATTTCATTATGATCGGTTCAGTAGTTTAGGCGTGAAAAGGTAACAAACAAACAAACTTACTTTTGCATTTATAATATTAGTTGGGATTTGGATTAGGAAGTTAGGATTATCTTTATTACGCTGAAATAATCATGCCACCTTAATCACCTTTTAAATGCTGCAGTTTGTCGATTTTAATCAAATAATTGTTTTTTTTTTCTTTCTTATTGAAAACTGAAATAACGCCGAAGTTACATTACGAATATCTTACCCAATACAGGTTATTGCATCTTAATTGTTTCAAATAAACATTTATATAGTTTTACGCCATCATTGACCTCCCGAGTGTTTCCTTCCTTGAGTGTTTCATTTAAATAATTATTGATGAACAATTAAAGTTAGTTATTTGATTTTACACAGTTTTTTTTGCACTTCGGATCATTTCTTTCACTTTCATTCCCTCTTAATTTATTTTTTATTGGGTCTTGGTCTATGGTATACGCAACTTAGCGATTGTCAAACTCGATTATAATTGTGTCACAATTGTTTTTTAAGTTTAGAGAATCTTGTCTGCCGAATAGCTTTTAAGATTCTCATAACCAAAAATAATGAAAAATTAGTGATAGTTTACTTTAGTTCGGTGTACAAGAGAATCGGCACCATAACGTCCTACCATGGCCTGCTCAATAGCCAGATTTGAATTTTATTGAGCACGCATTGGATATGCTTCAAAGAAGAGCTTTGTCAAATATGGATGCCGTACAGACACCAAAAAATCTTTTTCGCCTGTTACAACGGATGTGGGCGGTCATTCAGCAACGTAATTTGGATGAGCTCATATTGAGTATGTCGCTGCGATTGAGTGTTACGCGTTAACGGCGGAAATACAGACTACTAATTGTTTATGTTACGCAATAAAGACATTTAAACACTTTTATTTTTATCACATTTTAATGTCAAAATTAACTGAGGTGAAAAATCCAGTATAAGCAAAAATTGCGAAAATTATATAATAATGCAAAAGTAGAGTGTACTTCGTCGATCTACACATACGAAAACATTTTATTTGATCAATCTAAATAGCCATTTTATTTTTCGATGTGTGTAGAGTTGATGGGCCGACTATAGCTATAATGACTAAATTATTGGATATATCTGACTGATTTTTTGTGAGTAGACTCGGAACGTCATACATAAAATTTACGAAGTTTAATTTTTGTCGTCTCCACCTTGTATATTACTGCCCATTCTTCTAAAACGTAGGTAAATTACTATGTCCATTCCACTCCTTCATTCCCCATCAATAGCCACCATTCTCGTAAGTTAAAAGCAGTACTTTAAACACCACCAATAAGTAAGCAGACGGTCGAAGAGGTAGTTAAAACAATCCAATCTACTTACTAACTTGCTGAGCTACTACAATTACTTTATGAACTTCAATAAAAGGCCCTTGAAGGTACCTCAATAGGCTATTACTATTTTTATTGCTAGTTATACAGCGTGAGGTCAGGTTAGATTAGGTCGCGGTACCGCAACCTCGGTGACGTCACGGGCTTAGTAAGTGACAGGATAGAAAATTAATGTGTTGTATGCTCCTCTGGCTTTTATGTTGCCTTAGTACAGGATCAAGTTTTCATGTACAATTTTTACGCTCCTTTATAAAATTTCCATTGTTTGTCTTATGTAATATTCTGTATATTTATTTTGTTCTGTATGTGCGGTGATGTGTGACCCAGAATTGAATATTTTTTTTCGGATTCAGAGAAATTAGAGTTTTTTTCTGGTTAGAAAAATAAGCAACATTTGGGTTTTGTTTGTCTAATTCGCTCATTTTTTTTTTTGTTTTATTCAAATTCAGGCTAAAATGCTGAAGCATATTATAGCTCCAAATATTTCTATATTAAAATCATTTAATTATTTATTTATCTCCCTTACAACTATCACTACAGGTTTCATCCCCTATTTTTTTTTTAATGCTTATTACAAGCAACAAGACTCATATGCAAACAGATACCTAAAAGGATACAGACACGGTAACAAGGACAGACAAAAACGAACACTCACAAGGTAACAATATGTCTGCTGCAGTATTGCCGGATATATGGACAATCCAGTCTGTTAGCGATCAATATTACTGACAAATGCGTGGACTGACTGGACAGGTCCACTCAATCTGTGTGGTCCTTTCTTCAAAAGACCATTTCAGATACCAACCGACATGGTCTTCACATGATCTGACCAAGATTATGTCTGGACTTTAAAAGAGACTGTGACCTCTGAGTTTGTTTCGGCCTTTCTTCTCGGAGTAGTCTGATAGGAAACGGCACCTCATCTAGTTTAAAAGATATGATTGACGTGTAAAAGTGTTTCTACAAACCTACTTACAGAAATAAAATCATTTATCATTTAATACGATGGTGTGGTCTCTTATAAAATTATTATAGTGATTTATTAAATCTTTTAGTCCCAACCTAATCTATAGATACTAAGTAGGTTGCTAGCGATTAAACGTTGCAGATATACCTACACGTGACATTTCTTAGTAATAGGTAATCAAATAGTAGTGTATCTTTAAGAAATAATAGATTATTATAACCCTTCAGTAGGATTTGAAGGTGCGTGGGGGAAGTCGGCAGCTGTCTCAATTGTTTTTCTAAATCTCCCAAACGCCCCCCAATACAAACTCTTTATTCCAATAGACGGCGCAGAAATTAGGCTGTATTGTTTATGATCTTAGCCCGATTTTGTTGCTGGCATGAAATACAAATCAAAGGGAATATCTTACTAAAATATTGGTTTTAGTAAATCGGAACTACTTACGAATAATAAATTATTAAATAGTTTTCTTCAGTAAATTTATCAACCAATAAGCACTGGCGTAGTTTTAAGTACTCGAGTCCAATTAATTTCACTCTTAACCACCTTAGATCTTATGAAACCAAGTAAATCGACTTGAAAATTATTATTGCTCTTAGAAATAATATTAAGAAAATATAATGAAAGTTAAGCACTTTCTACGTACCTACACATATTTCTTCAAAAGATTTTAGTTAAATGATCCGCGCACTGAACGCCGCGCGCCGCCTCCATTAGCCGTAGAATGGCGCCATTTTGAAAGAGCGATAGTTCGTCTTAAGCTACATCAATACATTATCGTTAGTGCCACTCTCAATGTCTAAAATAACTGTATAAAACTGGGCACAATACTTGTGAAAAGCCAATTTTGAAACTAGGCTTAGTAGCTACTTACACAATCAATGGAATCCTAGAAGCTGGGGGCCAAGTCTACTAATTTACAAACATCACAATGGTCTCTGCATTGTGAGTTTTTGACAGATTTGCCATACAAAATCTGTCAAAAACTAACAATGCAGAGGCCATTGTGCCGTTTGTAAATTAGTAGACTTGGCGCCCTGTTAAGCTGTTCAGTGATCGATATCCTAATACGAATGCGAAAGTAAGTTTGTTTGTTTGTTACGATTTCACGCCAAAACGGCTGGACGAATATCGATGAAATTTGGCACACAGATAGACCATGATCTGGGTAAGGACATAGGCTACTTTTCATCCTGGATCACAGACTAAGTCGCGGGCAACTGCTAGTAAACGCTAAAAATGATTAATTCGCGTTTTGTAGCGTTGCTTGTAGACCTCTTTGCTCTATGATCTTATTTTTTTTTTAAATATTATGTAGTTCATAACATAAACATAACATCACGCCTGTATTCCCCGAAGGGTAAGGCAGAGGTGTACGTATAGTACACCCACATTTCGCCAGTTATGTTTAAGTCCCATGTAATAGGGGGCGAGACTATTGCCATCAAACGGGCACAAATCCAGATTCCGGGCTGCTACTGAGAAATTCCAGATGGAAAAACCCAATAACACTTTGTTCGAACCGGGAATCGAACCCGAGACCTCATGCTCAGCAGTAGCGCTTGCGACCACTAGACCAACGAGGCAGTCCAATGAAGTTCACATAAAAAATAAAAATAATTTAAAAATGAAAATAACCCCTAACGCAAAAAATAAAAGCGGACATTTAAAAAGTCAACAATAATGCCTATCGTTGAGCCATCAAATTCGATTGAGTAACACCATATATTTTAATTAGGTATAGAAATTGATGGATGGCACGATAAGGTTTGCTCGTTGAAATGGCGCTATAATGTCGCGACGGGGTATCGCCGCTTATGTAAGTCAGAACCTTAATTTGATTGACTATCTATTAATTTACTAGCATTTCCAACCAACTTGCTTCGATACGATCAATTTTTTGTAGAAAATCTAGTTGGGAGTTAAATTGTTAAATCTGAGAGCGCTATGAGTAATGAGTATACAATCTCCTATTTTAGGTATTATTATTGCTTTAAGCTTAGCTTAGCAGCTTTGCAGAATCAGCTTATCGTGTTGCCACCACTGCATTGTATGTAGAATTAAATACTGATCACAAAACGAATCCAAACACGACATACCTGTTATTATTATATGAAGAGCCTACTAGTGTGCTGGATATCCTGGTTGCAGCATCAGCTCATCGTGTTACTACCATTGCATTGTGTGTAGAATTAAATACTGATCAAAACAAATCGAAACACGACACATCTGCTATAATTTTTTCAAGAATGTAGGTACTAGTGTGCTGGATATCTTGGCTGCAGCATCAGGTCATTGTGTTGCCACCATTGCATTGTATGTAGAATTAAATACTGATCAAAACAAATCCAAACACGACATATCTGCTATTATTTTTTCAAGAGTGTACTAGTGTGCTGGATATCCTGGCTGCACATCAGCTCATCATATTGCCACCATTGCATTGTATGTAGAATTAAATACTGATCAAAACAAGTCCAAACACGACATATCTGCTATTATCTTTTCAAGAGTGTACTGGTGCGCTGGATATCCTGGCTGCAGTATCGGACCAAGAATTCCATAATCTTGCATATTTATATAGCGTACATGGGTGTTTCAAATTTTAGGTCACATATATGTTTGAAAGTAAACTAAATACCCATTATGCGTCTAAGAACCTTACCGCAGCTAACAAAAGAGCTGATTACCTTGAAACGGCTGGATCGATTTTGATAAAACATGTCTAAGAACCATCGCTAGAAAACCTGCTTTCAAATAAAAAAAAACGCATTCAAATCAGTTCACCCGTTTAAGACCTACGGTGCCACAGACAGACACACGCACATAGCGGTCAAACTTATAACACCCCTCGTTTTGCGTCAGGGGTTAATAAATTAAATAAATTAAAAAAACCATTTAACACCGCACCATAAAATGCCAGTCCGTCTTCCTAACATAATATTCTGGGGACTTTTCATAACACCCCCGTTTAAAAATAGATTAACCGATAGTACATTATCGTTAGTGACACTCACAATGACAATATAACTGTATAAACTAGCGTCTACTTATGAAAAGCCCCTTTATTTTAGTGCCATACATCACTATTATTTAAGGATTAGATCCCTTAAGCACGATGCGTCATGTTTACGTCTAAAACATAATACAAAGTTTAAACAATTGTTTCGACAAATCCTTTTGTAGTCCGCCAGAGCGCGCGACTATTTGTGTACGTAATAGTGATGTAACTCATTCGAATTACTCGTCGAATGCGAATATGCCAAAAGGCATTTTTGTGAGGAGGCAATAGTGCGTGAATGAGCCGCTGGAATGGCTATTTATGTTACCTGTTTATTTTATTCGGCGTATTTCAAATGAAGCTTTCAGGTGTGATTAAGTTTAATTAATTAATTTCATTGTTATTGATGGCCTCGTTTAGTTTTGAAGTAATATTAAGCTTATTACTGAGTTAATGCAAAATAGAACAGGAGTTTTTTTCCAGACCAAAAAACTCAACAGTATTTATTTGGCTGCAATAAAGATACCAAACTAAATCTAAGAACGTATTATAGAAAGCAGCCTCAAAACAGCGTAACACAGATCCACTTCAGCATTATACAAACACTAGTGTGTCACACCTGTTTTTAGGATAAGTATCTAAGTACCTACAGTATTTTTATGTTACGAAGCGGCACGCGTTTTACTTGTGGTTACCAAGTGTACAAACACGCTGTGAATGTGTGTGTAACCGCAGCGGCAGGAGCTCTCAGTACCGTCCGAGACAATGGTGAAATCGGAAGTATGTGTATGTGTGTGCGCGTGTGTGTTATGTCCTGACGCTACTCGTCTTCATGCACACATTCACAGCGTGTTTTGAGATGAAAATACTATACCGTATACGCTTTATACAAGTTTTAGTACTACCAGCTGTGCCCATAACTCCGCCCGCATAAATATAGGAAAACAACAAACACGCCTTACATCAACAATCACCTGTAATCTATCAATCAATTTTCATGTTTTACCGATCGGAACTCGGAAAACAACATTGTTTTGCATCAAGTAATCAATCATGACCCCTACTTGTATAAGACTGCATACAATAGGGACCTCCAAGTTATATAGGATTCAAGTAATATTCAGGATATTCTAGAGCAATCGGGAAAACTTAACCATATTTTTTTGTAAACTAGGCTTTGTTGCTACTTGCCTACACAAAAGTATCAATGAGATCCTAAAAGCTGTTAAGCTGTCCAGTGATCGATATAAACCCTAAAAATGATTAATTCGTGTTCTGTGGCGTTTCTTCCAGAACTCTGTGCTCTATCTCAGGAGTTTATTGCCCGTTCTTCTTCATAGGAACCTACTACGCTTTGGAATGGGCAACTAGCTTCATTTTTCTGACTGACCGACCCGTTAACAATTCAAAAGTGCCTGTAATTGGTTCATTTGAAATAATTGCTTTGAGTTTCAGTTTGTTCTTCTTTTAAGTTTACAAATATGAATGACTAGCCCGCGACTTCGTCTGTGATCAAGGATTAAAAGTAGCCTATGTACTTACCCAGATCATGGTTTATCTGTGTGCTAAATTTCGTTTAAATCAGTTCAGTAGTTTTTGCGTGAAAGAGTAACAAACTTCCATTCATCCATCCATCCATCCTCACAAACTTTCACATTTATAATATTAGTAGGATGAATATGAATGATGAAGATGGCGGGACGAGCTAAAGAAAACAAACGACCAGTGTTCTACTTTAGCCGTGGATCGAAAAAGCTGGAAGTCATGGGGAGAGGCCTTTACCTAGCAGTGGGCTGATGCAGGCTATTAGTAGTAGAATATGAATGAATAAATAATTAAATTATAGTGACTAATAAAGCATTTATTTCCGTAAAATGCCAATTATCTTCCAATATAATAATCTAGCCACTTTTCACACCCACGTTTAAACGCTGATTACCGAGAACAAGACACAAACACGTATTCATAAACACAAATTACGCGAAAATCTAAATATAAACCAGTGTTAATGAAATAACGAAACCGAAAACGAAGGCTGTTCACAACACCAGTCGTACTTACTTAGTTGATTTATTATATTAACGGAAGCTCCAGGAATTAGACACAATTGCGTAGAAGATTAATGACTAAGGATACAGCAAATTTTATGCTTAGTATACTCCAGATTTACGTCCAGCTAAGTTGTAAGGGTTATGTTCTTAGGAGTACTATATATCTGCGTTTGGATATTGTAGGTGGAAGTTAAAGAAGTACTTTTGTTAACAACTTAAGCAAAGGGCTTTCCTGCAATGTACGACATCATATTAAGTAGGGTTTTAACTACTGTATCTATTCTTGACAGTGAAACTGCGAGGGCTTGTTCGAGGTGGAAAGAGTTCCTTGCGGGAGGCCTTTGACAGCAGTGCAGGAGTAGGAGTAGCAGCAGTGCGGGAGCAGTGGGACAGTATAGGCCAAATAAAAACATCTTGACAGTGATAAAGGAAACACAGCGCTATCTACTCCGTGAATTAAGGTCTTGCTTCGTATACAAAGTTTAGCACCTGTGTAAGATTAAAAACTAAAGAGGTCATAGCTTAAAGAAACAAAATTGTAGTATTTCTTAAAAAGAAAGAAAACAAATAGAAATAACCCTTCAACTAGGATAACTTACTGTTTCTTTTAAAGGGTTTATGTCAATATGGACACAATGCATTCTGACAAAATAAGCCAGACTTCTAAATTAACTTCATACAAATTATGAATCCAATAACATTAAGGCTTGTTTATGAAAATTATGTTTATTCAATTTCTGTGGCATCCACGAATTATAAGCAGACTTCAAATTGACTCGCCCTTAACGTTGCTGCGTCTTGCAAAACTCTTGTATAACCAAAGACTTTAATGAATAACAAGGAATATTCAAATCAGTGGTTCTGAATGCGTCTTTAAGATTCGAGACCATTTAGAGTTAATGATTTGTACTGTGGGTCGGTTGCGAGGCAAATTGAACAGAATTATTTATATGTACTTACTTAGGCCTCCGGTTTTCGCAAAAATAGGCTTGTCTCTCTCTTTGCTGGGGTGGTGAAGGAGATGACTATAAAGGTTCAAACTACAAGTAATTTTGTATTTCAGTACTTAGTAGACAAATATTCTGCGATCACGAATCAGTTTTCCAGTTTGTGGTGATTAAAGTGTCTGTGTGCTTACGCCAATTCATTGTACCATTATATTAAGGGAACTATTAGGTACAAATTCCTAACTTGACAATATAGGAGTAGGACCTGCTGATAAACTGGCCTAACTAAGTACTACGGATAAACTATCATCGTTTACAAAAAAAAAACAAAAGCCACCAAGCAACAAAAGTTTCAAAATACAAAAACAAAATATTATCACGTTAAAATAATTGTAATCTGGTTCGGAAACTATATTTTACAAGTACACGATCTAGTGTTTTTTTTATTATTATAGAATAGTTTTAGTTTTGGTTCGTTAGCTACCATTTAATTAAATTATTGTATGATAGACCACGAAGGACGCAGCGAAATATAGTTTAATTTAATCCACAAAAAAATATGTTGCTCCAGGTTGGTTAAAGATAACGACTCTTCGCCTTAATTGATTGAAATTCCAAGAGATATTTGACCAAATCTAATAAAAGAAGAAACTGACTGACTGACTGACATAATTACGCACAGCCAAAACTACGTGAAATTTTGCACACGGCTTCCTTTTATAACAGGAAGCAATAATAAGGGTTTTTTTGAAAACTCGACCCTTAATGGGGTGAAAAAGGGGGAGTTTTGTTTCTATGAAAAATCTTTTTTCTTGAGTTAGTAAACTTGACACGAATGCTTATCTAGTAAATTATGAAGTTTGTATTTTTTTTTCTAAACTATCCCCTAAAATGGGTATTGGAGGGCCTCATTTTAACGGGCAGTCCGATTAACTCGAAACTCAGTATTTATACTTATGAGTAAAAATAAAGACTTAAATGTATCAGGGTTTTCCAAAAATCTACCCTTGACGGGGTGAAAAGGAGTAGTAAATTTAAACAGCGGAGGATTTTACTGCGTGGCTTGATTAACTCGAAAATTGGCAATAAATTATCTTTGAGTCAAGTTATGAAAACATCTCATACCATTTTTCAAAATTTCCACCACTTTGTGGGTGAAAAGAGAGGATACACTTTATATGAATATTAATATTCATTGGGTTAATAAACATAAAACGTGGCACGCATGCATTCCTAAGTAATAGAGTTTGTCGTCAGTTTTTCAAAACTATCCCTCACAGGGGGTTTAGGGGTGTTAAAGTTTGTATGGAAGAATGCTAACGCTCGGTCCGATAAACTTGAAACTCAGTATACTTACTTTTGACAGACCAAACCAACCAACCAACAAGGCAACAATAAGATTGACAAATATTAATTATTAATAATTAATATAAGACCTATTGAAAATCGAACCCTGACGGGGCAAAAAGTGGTAATTAATTTTTAAGGAGAGGATTGTACTGCGTGATATTAAATAAGCTTTGACTCAAGTTATGGAAACATTCCAATCGATTTTTCGAAGTTCCGTCGCAGTGGGGGTGAAAAGAGGGCACACAGTTTATATGAAAAATCTTAGTCATTGTGGTCAATAAACTTGAAACTTGGCAATATATGTCTCAGTATGTAATTATTAAAAAGTGTAACTTTTATTTTTTTTAAGCAACCCCTCATAGAGAATTTAGTGCGTATCTAAGTTACTCGTAGTAAGGAATATTTTTAACGCGTTGTCGGTTTAACTGAAAACTTGGTACTAATACGTAAAACAAAAAATAAAAAAGTATTCGTTTCAGGGTTTTTCAAAATCAACTCCTAATGTGGAGGAAAAGGGTAATACAGGATAAGTTTTTAACCAGTGCGCAAACTGTAACCATGAATTCAGCATCATAATTCTATAAAGTACGTAATCCACGCGGACGAAGTCACGGGCCAAGTGCTACTTACGAGTATCTGTGGATTCGAAAGCATTCCGTTGGTTGTGTCAATCAATCTACCAAACCTTTTCCAATCTATGTTGGTGTTGGTTTCTAGTCTACAGCCGGGGGTTGCGGGAGATTCGTACGTTCCCGTGACCCCCGGTGCAGGTGTGAGATGGAACACCGGGGTGGTTTTTAGTCAGTAAGAGTCTGACAGAACCCTCCGGCGGGGGACAACCATGAGGATTTTCCACCCCGAATAAAAATAAAAAATAAAATGGTTTCCAGTCTAACCGGATGCAGCTGAATATCAATATTTTACATGGAGCGACTGCCTATCTGACCTCCACTACCCAGTTACTAGGTCACACGATACCCCTTGGTAAGACCGGTTATCTGACTACCCGTAATGACTATCAAAAACCTAAGAATGACAACCGGGACCAATGCCTTAGCGTGCTTTCCGAGACACGGAGGGATTTCGATATGTAATGGATGGTCACCCATCCACGAACCGACCGCGACAAGCGTAGCTTAACCTTTTATCAACCCGTGCGGCTGTTATTATTTAGCCAAGATATATTTGACCAAATGATTTATGTTTTCGATGAAAGCATTCCAATGGCTGAGTACTGAGTATATTATAAATATATCTATTATGTTAGGAAATTTAATTTCCGGACTGTAGGGTGTATACCCCTAATGTCGTCTGAATTAAAATTCTGAAAGGCTATAAGGGAACAAACAGTATGTAATAAACAAAGTATTTTGACAGATTTTTTTAGTCCAAAATGTATTATTCAAAGCGTCCCCATTATATTTTTTTTTGAAAACAAGCCTTTTATACGACTTTGCTTGGTCACAAAATTATTAGAAATTAGAATTACGTAGTATTCATTCTGACTTCACTATGTGATATTTGATTCAATGAAATAAAAAACAAATAGTTATTATTATTATTATTATTGTTTATTTGTCGGACAACAATGATCCATCGTGTTAGTAAACAATAATAAAACATATTACTAGTGTTAGTATTACAATACAATACAGAAGATATAATAGTTAAAATACAGTTAGTTAGTTATGCGTGTTAAATGTCTGACTATTGTATTAGCAAACTTAATTACTGGCTTTAAGACCAACATCTATTGCAAATAAATGATTACGATAATAAACTATTTAGTAAGACCACGAAAATAGTATGGTATAATTTGAATAAAAAGTAACAAACGCAAAAAAATATGTGGCTGACACGGTGCGCCCGGCAGATGTGAAACATCGGAAGGAGCGGCGGCGGAGGCGGGACATGACGGCATAAGATAACGGTATGCCGTTTGCTGTCACGGCATATGAGCCGGTCTTATTTAAAACCCTTCGGGACTCTTGTACCCCCCGGACTCTTTCCAGTTTTTGCAAATTATTTTTATTGTTGTTATTTTTCTCCTCCTAATGGCTAACTTAATTAACGTCAATAATGACCTTGATCAAATAACCCAGGGAAAATCCTTTGTCTGTAGTCCAGAAGAATGTCTAAACTATATAGATACATCTAGAAATAATATAAATCTATTGCATATAAACATCCGAAGCGTAAACAAAAATTTTCCACACCTACAGGTACTGTTGAATCGGTTAAATGTGGATATTGATATTATTGTCCTAACCGAGTGTTGGCTCAGTAAAATCAACAATGTTCCATTTTTGGACGGTTATGAGTCACATTTCACAAATAAAAACTGTAACCAAAATGACGGAATAATTATTTATACAAAATCAACCTTGCAAACTACAGTATCAGAGCCAGACTTTGCGGGTGGAAACTGTTTAGTGTGTCACCTAGACAAAAGAATATCGGTGGTAGCGATCTATCGCTCGCCCTCATTAAACTCGAGGGAGAATTTTGACAATTTCTCAACAAGTCTGATAAATGTTTACAATAATATTAAATCTATATGCCCTAATATCGCGCTTGTAGGTGACCTAAACATAGACATAAAACAAAATAACATGAGTGAAAGATCCCTGGACTATCTCACGCTAAATGCATCTCATGGTCTTATGCCAACACACTTATTCCCCACTCGAGATGAGAACTGTCTGGATCATATATTTTTGAAATCTTATCTAACTTCTTCTACGCTAGTGTTAGAGGCACACGTAACGGACCACAAACCACTACTCTTAAGTTTGAAAAATGCCAATCCCGCCCACAAATTATATACAACCACCACCCTAAACCACAAAGCTATTGTGGAGGAGTTAGAAAGTGTGGATTTTTCGGTAATATATGAGGTCGAGAACATAAATGAGGCAATGAATAAATTCATCAGTATTATTAAAGTAGTAATATCAAATCATTCCAAAGAATTCAAAATCCCAAGACAAAAGAGAATCATTAAACCCTGGATAACCCCGGGTCTTTTAAAATGTATAAAACATAGAGATAAAATGCACATAAAATCTAGAAAATCACCAGATAATATTATACTAAAAACTACATATACTCGATATCGAAATTTTTGCAATAACTTACTCAGGAAACTTAAAAAGTCTTATGAAAACGGCCAGCTGGAAAGAGCCAAAAATAATCCCAAAGTCCTATGGAAAACAATAAAACAAATAACCAATACCCATAAATCAAAACTTAGCCCAGTGGAACTACTCACAATACGAGACAGCCCAAAATCGGCGATTAATGAAGTAGGCGAATTTTTCGCCAACATTGGCAAAAAGTTGGCTGCAAAAATAATTAATAATACTGCATCGTCACCGGCCTGTGTCCATCCCCCACCCTCACCTTCGGACACCCGAAACTCACCTGTGAACTCTCTTACCATCCTGGAAGTAGACGAAGCTGAGATCGAGTCCCTAATCCTACAACTACGTTCTGACTGTGCAGTTGGCTGGGACGGCATATCATCGCTTATATTGAAAAGCTGTCGACATGTACTGGTTCCACCAATTACTTATCTTTTTAATCGTTGCCTTCAGGAGGGTGTCTTTCCGGAGGCCTTTAAAAAAGCGGTGGTCCATCCAATATACAAGGGAGGGAACAGAGACTGTGTTAATAACTACAGACCGATATCGGTCCTACCTGCACTCTCTAAACTTCTCGAAAAATTCCTCAATAACTCGCTACGAAAATTTCTCGACAAACACAAACTCATTGCTAATAATCAATACGGATTTCGGACAAGTCTATCTACAGATGATGCAGTACTGGATTTCACGCAACAGGTTGCCTCAAACCTAGATAAAAAGTCGAAATGTCTAGGTATATTCCTGGACCTTTCGAAGGCTTTTGACACAGTCTCTGTTCCCAAGCTCATCACGAAGCTGGAAACTATCGGTGTGCGTGGAATGCCGCTAGAAATATTTAAGGATTACCTTAAAAACCGTAAGCAATGCATTAAAATTGATACTCACCTAAGTGATGTGTGTGTGTGTGTGTCTCGTGTCCTATGGTGTTCCCCAGGGAGGGATCCTCTCAACCACCCTATTTCAGATCTATGTAAATGACCTCTGTAGACTGAGTCTCCCAAATGGTAGAATTTACGCTTATGCAGATGACACTGCAATTCTTGTAGACGGAATCACTTGGGACATTGTGAAAGCAAATGCGGAGGTGGCCATGGCTAAGGTTATGATGTGGTTAAACTCGAACCTTCTTACATTGAACCTACAAAAGACTACTTATATGCCCTTTGCTATACGTCGTAACGCTAAACCATCCCCTTCTTTTAGTATCACTCCCCATTCCTGCACAAACTCGTCCACCCCTTGCACTTGTCCTCCGCTTGCAAGATCCGAAAGCGTTAAATACCTTGGAGTATACATAGACGACGGACTGAGATGGGATCGACAAATTGACGCTGTCACCACCAGAACTTTACGTCTTATACATATATTTAAGTCTCTTAGAGAATCCGCCGACTTAAAAACTCTTAAGATGGTGTACCTCGCACTATGCCAATCAGTGATTGGTTATTGCATAGTTACGTGGGGCGGTGCGGCTAAGACTAGATTTCTGAGGGTGGAAAGAGCACAGCGAGCTATTCTTAAAGTCATGACGAAAAAGCCCTACCGGTATCCAACAACTGAACTCTTCTCTGACTGTAAAGTACTTACGGTCCGTCAGCTTTATGTGCTTAAATCCACCCTTAGAAAGCACGCGGGCCTTCCTCCCCATATAACAAACAAACGCACGTACGTTCCACCAAATATACAACATAAGACCACGTTCGCCAAACATCAATATTATATACTAAGTACCCATATCTATAAAAACATTAACAAACATCTCAATATTATAAATCTAAACTCAAATGCACTAAAATCTAAAGTAACAGAGTGGCTGCTCCTTAAGGATTACTCTTACACGGAGTCTTTACTCACCTTTCTTGTATAATACACACACACCTACACCCACACCTACACACACACACTCACATACACTCACACCTACACACTCACACACACCACTCACATACACTAACACACAACATACAATTTTACCTATTATTACCATACAGTAGAATGACACAGTCCACTTGATATAAGTTTTTGTTGATTATTGACCGTAAACTACCTCTTATAATACAGGTATACCCTAGCTTAAGAGGTAGAGAATATTATTCTTGTACAGATTTTGCAACAAACTATAAATGTATTTTCTAAACCAAATATCACACTGTATTTTCAAACTCTGTATGTTTCTGGATAAATAAATAAAGATTATTATTATTATTATTATTATTACCCCCAACGCGCTAATAGATGTTTCACATCAAAAATAACTACAATTAAAAAAAATTAAAACGGGGCTTTCTTTGGGGACTGCCGATAGAAGTGAAAACTAAGTAACTTGTAAACCCGCTCATGGGAAGAGTGTGGTGATGATGACGCGACTTCCGTGATTTTTATTCACCCAAAAAGTGCTCAACGCGCCTAAAGAAGTTTTCACTTCAATAACAGTTTGACTGTCACTAGTACAACATTTTTATCTTACGAAGCGACACGTGCTTTACTTATGGTAACTAAGTGTACAAACACGCTGTGAATGTGTGCGTGAAGACGACTAGCGTCAGCACATAATACACAAACGTACGACACACACACACTTGCAAGTTCGCTATTGTCTCAAACGTTACCAAGAGCTCTTGCGCTTACACACACATTCACAGCTTAACACTCGGTAAACACAAATAAAGCCCGTGTTGCTTCGTGAGATAAAAATACTGTAAAAGGTCTTTAAATAATTACAGTATGTAAAAATATATATTCAGACATCATCAGTGTACCTAAAATTTAAAAAATCGACCTAGTACCCGCACTCAAAGGGTTCCGTACCACAAGGCAAAAAACGTCAATATTTTCTTATTATTTGTTGTTATAGCGGCCACCTTTGGGGTATTGCAGCCACCTTTGGGATGGCTCAGCTAAATACCAACTTGCCGCGCTTGACTCGGTGGAACGCAGAGCTAAGAGACTCATTGGCGACATAAAACTGGTGATTGCCAAGCTTCACAGCTTGGCTCATCGCCGCAAGGTTGCCTGCTGTACTTCGGTGAGTATGCCCAAGAACTCCACGACCTCATTCCACCGGCCCCCTTCTACCATCGGATCTAGGTGCACTGCAAATTACCATTCCTACCTAGTTGCTATTCCACCATTTCGCACTAAGCGCTTCGAAACATCTTTTATAATGCGCACAGCAAAAGAGTGGAATTCTCTACCTGCGTCTGTGTTTCCGACCGCATACAACCCAAATCTCTTCAAAGTGAGAGTGAACAGGCTTGTTCTGGGTAAGCTCACTCCATCGTCGACTTTGTCTCTGTCATCTCTGACCTAGACTAGAGTCAAGAGCAAACCCACATAAAATTAAAAAAAAAAAAACTTAATACACACTCTTTGAAAATTTCAACGGTGTACCTATTATGGTTCGTGAGACACAGTCCGCTGACAAACAGACAGTCGGACGGATGGATGGACGGACGGACAGACGGACAGCGAAGGCTTAGTAATGGAGTTCCGTTGGCAACCTTTGGGTACGGAGCCCTAATAAAGACGAAAACGTATGTTATGTGTACGTGCCTACATTGCCTTTGATATTTTAGAGCTCGTTCATTATGAACAAGGTAATGTATTATATGAATAGGTTATACACAAAACCGATCGCCGTTGTCCACTGATGGATTGGTAACACATTTTAATGGAACTTTTATGTACAGTCACCAAAAGATATAAGTAATCAGGATTGTCGATATAGTTGAAGTTTTCTAAGAAACAGATGAATGTTTTCAAATGAAATTTAATTTTATAAATAAACTGTTTGTTTGCTATTGATAAAGTTAACTTTTATTCGAAAATATCCATCGGTTTCTTACTAAACTTCAACTGTATCCGACGACCCTGGTTACTTATCACGAGACCCCGTTATATTGTCGCACTTACGTCACTTTTTTGTAGGGATCGAATGTTTTAATTTATCGACCGTCTCTATATCGATATTTATAGTTTATATTATGCAACAACGCGATTGATTTCTTGGCTTTCAAATCTCTGCTCAAACTCAATATAGCGTAGGTATTAAAACTTCTTCTTATTCTATTATATTTAAAAAGAATTTTGTATCATTGCAAAAAATGAATATGCTTAAAAGGGGCTTAGAAGTAGAAATAATGAATGAAAATCCATGCAAATCCAGCTACCAATTCTTCATTTTTTTTTTAGTACGGTCCTATTACTTCCGTCGCAGAGGAAAGGAGTTTTTCATTTTTATTATGGATTTTTTCGGATAGAAGACGCAGCATGACTTCCAACTATTTAGAGCAACTATTAATTTGCTTTGCAGAAATAAATCAGCAAACATACTTTTTTGTTCGTTTTATACTGGCTGTTTTTTATATTTGAAATAAAAAAAGAGTGCTATTTTTTGTTTCTCATTGCGCACATACCAATTTCAAAATATTTCTAATACTGCATTCTTATCAAAATGGCAGACGATTTTGAAGAAATATCCGTTTTTTATAGGATTCTTGTAAAAAAAAACAAATATCGTGATTTAACTTCACGATGTGCAATAATGTACAAATTTTACGACGAAAAGTAATGCATCATTTCAAGTTTATCGTGAACTTCGACAACGTAAGTCGTATTTTTTTTTTGTAATTGCTCTAAAAGTAAAGTAAAGTAAAGTAAAAATTTATTTGCATAGATTGCAGGTACAGTAGATAAGATGTGACAGTTAAAATATGGGTGATCCTTGTACCTCCTCCTTCTCCACTCCTTCCTTTTGCTGAAGATTTGGTTCTTTGTTGTACACTGAGTTTAACTATCTATTCATTATTTTTAGATAGAATATAATATATTTGCTGCTGTTTTTATATACCAGTACCAGCAGACTTCCATGAGCTTTTGTTTTTTGAAACTGTGTGGGGCTGGTCAGTATGCCCTTCGCATTTATATGCAGGATTCTCTGTTGCCGCCCAATGTGAAACTTGTGGTCACCATCACCAGAACCCCCATACTCCCCTTATTTTCTTTGGCGATGTAGAATTGTATAAAGTTTTTTGTAATTATTGTGGAAAAACTATGATACACAGTCATTAATTAACGAACACCTGCGACTTTTATTCATCCCATTATTTTTTATCACATTATTATCCGTTAGTAGTAATTGTCTTTGACATATAACTCTAAGTACAATACCATCGACATTTTGATAGTCGATAAATCAAAACATTGCATCCCTACAAAAAAGTAATGTCAGTACCACAAGATAACGGGGTCTACTTATCACATTTGGTGACCGTACCTACGGAACCGAAACGCGATAATATTAATATTTTACGAACCAAAATAAAGTAGGTATTTATAAGATAAATATAAAAATGTAATCCATAATTATTTAATAAAAGTCTTTAAAATCAGGCGCGTAATACTTACTCGCAACCGATGTGCGTGTATGACCAGCACTTCTATTTCTACTCTACGAAGAATAGACATATCGCTTTCTATACAAAGTGACATTTCTTTTCTTCATTTTTGACATCTCGCCGTAGAAATCTTCCGACAATCTGTAATTTTGTCTTGTTTCTTCGGTAGTCATGCTACGCATTTAGATGTATGAAAACGAAGCAACAGGAGTATGTAAGGATCGTAGCAGGTGGTTTTCTGTAGTTTCTGCTTACCCCCATGGGAAGAAGACGTGAGTTTATGTATGTATGTATTATTAATAAAGCCTAAATTGTAGAAATTTTCACAATTTTGAATCTTGATTTTAACTGACAGATAAGAGGCATTGGACCAATTGGACTAATCTCCAATTATGAGACGCGAAAACATTTTAACTAACTCGATATACATTTTCAGTGTCAACATGAATTAGTTTTCGCTATTTAAGAATAAAGAATGTGCTTTTTTCTACGGATTCTGATTCTGAACTAATTCCTGCAAATTTTATCAAATTTTGTGGTTCATTGTTATTGTAGTTTCATTAACTTATTTAGAGTGTAATATACTTAAATACAATACAGGTCTACAAGTGAACACTAAAATATACAGGATGACTTGTAATTTGACGTATTCCTTCCAGGTCTTGATAGTGTGACCTATTTGCAATAATAATGCACCCTATAAAGCCTATTTAATTTTCATCAGATTTTCATAAAATAGATAAACTCTGATGTACAGTGCATAATACACACATATAAAATACATACAACACACATATACACATTAAACATATAAACACACACATGTACATTAAATTATAAAACATGTATATAATTATTTATATATTAATCGCTTGTTCCCTATTGCATGGGACTTAAACATAACTGGCGAAATGTGGGTGAACTATAGGTACACCTCTGCCTAACGTTTCTTGAAATACAGGCGTGATGTTATATTATGTTTTCTGTATTCCATGTACACTCTTAAAGTCTTTATTATGAAGAACCATTAATAAAATATAATTTTATGAGTGTTTGACATTACTACTATTTTCAAAAGGTTTACCATCCCTGTTACAGTCCATCTTCATTAAGTTAGGGTCAAGATAGCACTCGGATTCGGTCAAGTGAATGAATGAGGGTCCTACGAGGTGTATACGATACTCTTTGGTCCGTTTTATGAAGTACACGAGTAATTGATGTCCTTTGGAGTTAATCGTCGTATGATTAAGTGTGTATTGGGCGACAGTGATATCAGAAAAACCTTCTAAAATAATATAAAGACAAAAACGTTTACTGGTAAATTGGCTGTCTCCGGGCGAAAAAAGGTATTCAATGTGAGTTTTTGTAGTGTCAACTCAGACTTTTTTCTCATATTATAATAGGAGGAAAAAGTAAAATAATTATTAGCCTTTATATACTGATTGGTATGTATGATCAAATTACTTACTTTAGACCCTATACAAAGATCTTCAAGTTATTTTTAATAATTATTAAATAGTCTTGCTGGCGATAATCACATAGTATTCTGAGTTTGTTTCGGCCTTTCTTCTCAGAGTAGTCAGATAGGAAACGCCGACATTATCTAGTTTAAAAAATATGATTGACGTGTAAAAGTGTTTGTACAAACCTACTTACAGAAATAAAATCATTTATCATTTAATGCTGGTACATATCACTAATGAAACTATGCATCTATGGGTAAGGACAGACAAGAAACTCAAACAAAAAATCAACCGACTTCCAAAAAAAACACTAAAAGACGTGAAAAATAACTTTAATTTCGGAAGTCGGTGTCTTTGGTTTTGAATTTTCGTTTTTGGCCACCGACTTCCGAAATTAAAGTTATTTTTCACGTGTTTTAGTGTTTTTTTTTTGGAAGTCGGTTGCTTTTTTGTAAAAAAGTTTTTATTTTTCACTTTTTAGTTGCGGTACCTACCCCCCACACAAATTCGTATACCACTACTTGGTGTGTAAATAACAGTGACAGGAAATTATTAACACATCATCCATATAAACTAAGTGGAAAAAATATACAGTATTAAGGATAACTCAAAAACTACTGGTCAGACCTTGATCAAATTTAAATGGGACCACATGTGAAGCACCACCTATCAAATAAAAAAAGAATCATCCAAATCGGTTCACCCAGAAAAAAGTTCTGAGCTAACACACATAAAAAAAAAAAAAGAACATACAGGCGAATTGAGAACCTCCTCCTTTTTGTGAAGTCGGTTAAAAAGTTACCACATTGATTATAGTGCGTTACCATATGAGTCAACGTGTTTTTACTTACGTACAAGTACAAATCCTTCACTAGTTTCAGGTCTCAGTCGAAGACTCGTGCCGGTATTTTCAGAACTCTTCTCCCGGTAAATTCGCGAACTAAACTGATTAAACTACATGTAAGACCCCAATTTTCACGTAATATTATTATGTTATTACTTCTGTATATATATATATAATTAGGTAGGTACTATTGTTAGTTATATTTGTAATGATTACAAATCTCATAGCTTGTCCTAATTAGTCGTTTACTTATACACTAATTTGCAAATGCCGAAATATTTTGAGCTTCCCCCGAAATCAATCGTTTATGCGCCTAATTATAATTAATTCCCGTTTAGCCAGAATATTTCACTTGAAACATACCGTTATGTAACGTTTAAATACCAACAATAATTGCATACATAACATATAGTGTCCTAGTAGCTACTTCATGCTTTGGATGCTAACATAAGCATCCATACTCAAGATTTACATTGGATGTAGGTGACTCAAATATTTGTATAGATTCAGTTTCCTTCCATACTGTGAGCACAGAAGATAGAGCTTTCCTTTTCATTTTAGCTCGTAATATCGTTTTCAATAACGTATCTATACACGGGCTTAGCAACCTCTGGTTGGTAGAAGTCCTATGTTGCTATGTTGTCCTGGTAGAAACCAATTTGAATGTGGCCCGCTTCGCATATATTTTAAGTCAAAAGATTTATTTATTTAATGGAACGGTCGTAATCACAAAACAGTATTTGAACACATCCAAAAGAGGACTCAAATAAAATAACGTTGCTTGAACTTTGACCTCGATGATGTATCCTCAAGAATGTCACCTCATCTTGATTAAGAGACAAACGTAGGTGGTGATAGACCTAAAACAAAGTGACAAACTGCTTCCGTTGCCCACACTTCATAACAACGGATCGTTGAAGCAAATGTAAGATTTTGTCATTCATTACGTACTCGCTATACTCTGCTTGTTTACTTTACGTCTTTGCAAGCCTGTTTCTGCTTCTTCATTCCCTCAATATTAATAATCGCTCTGATTTGGTCTCCATTAGAGATTTAGCCAATCGTTCCTTCGAAAGAAAGTCAGACCGTACTTAACGTAGATAATCCATGAAAACTGATCATTATATTTTTCTCGTGTTGACATATCAGCTTAGATCATAATAAATAGATTAGCAAGTTAGCAAAGTAGCTGCCGGAACTAACTAACTAGACAGGGTAGGACACAGATATTTTTATGCCTCGAAAAGTGGTTTATACATAAAAGTGAGATTTATCAGTCATCTGCTATTTTTTAACCGACTTCACAAAAAGGAGGAGGTTCTCAATTCATCAGTAAGTTTTTTTTTTTTTATGTGTGTGTTAGCTCATAACTTTTTTCTGGGTGAACCGATTTGGATGATTCTTTTTTTATTTGATAGGTGGTGCTTCACATGTGGTCCCATTTAAATTTGATCAAGGTCTGACCAGTAGTTTTTGAGTTATCCTTAATACTGCAGATTTTTTCCACTTTGTTTATATGGAGGATGTGTTAATAATTTCCTGTCACTGTTATTTACACACCAAGTAGTGGTATACGAATTTGTGTGGGGTAGGTACCGCAACTAAAAAGTGAAAAATAAAAACTTTTTTACAAAAAAACAACCGACTTCCAAAAAAACACTAAAAGACGTGAAAAATAACTTTAATTTCGGAAGTCGGTGGCCAAACACGAAAATACAAAACCAAAGGCACCGACTTCCGAAATTAAAGTTATTTTTCACGTCTTTTAGTGTTTTTTCGGAAGTCGGTTGTTTTTTTGTAAAAAAGTTTTGAAAGTATAAGTTTGTGTATGTATGTATTTGTTGTATATGTAAATGATACACTACTGACTAACTGCATTATTGTCTCTCCTTCTCCCTTTAATCCATCCAAAGGTTGTCTGTAAAAGATCGCTTTTAGCGATAAGACCGCCAACTGTGTCACCCTATGTATTTTTTTTTCTTTTATATCTGTAATTTTTATGGTGTACATAATAATGAGTATTCTATTCTATTCTATTCTTGATTAATCAAAACCCAATCCAGGTACTGAGCTGCCATCTATATTACAGCCAAAATATACCAATTTTGACTAAGTATATTAGTTGGTAGTTCCGCAATCTGCGTGTCTACCAAAAAATTTTTGGTTTTTGTCAGAAAACATCGAGATTAGTTACCATAGTAGCTAATAAGGTTACAGCACACCTATAGTTTATACAGGGTGTCCCAGAAATCGACTGACATATTGTACGTGGTGATAGCTTTGGTCAAGTCCTCCCAAAATACTCGTAACACAACATACGTTCCGTAAAATCTTATAGTTTTTGAGTTAAATTTGTATTTTTTTTAAACAGCCATGCGTCGTTCTTTTGATTCGCATGTGTAAATAAAATCTTTTTACTACTAACTTTTTCCTTTAATATTTTATTAAATAGTTACTCTATTCGTAATTACCTTTGATTCCCCATAAAAACTTACAAATTCAACATAAATTCGCTATTATTTGTTTTTTTTCCTCAAATATTCTTTTGTTAATAAATGATATTAATTATAAAAACTGGATGAAGCTGGTTGGACGTTCAAAATCGACATATACAGATATGTAGATTTAAACGTCCATCTAGCTTCCTCCATTTTTGAGTTTTAGATGATGACGTAGGTAACTCGTCCATCTCACCATGTCCGCAATACAAGAGTCTCACAATAAATTGAGAGTAGCAGGGCAATCTAACCAGCGCAGCGCAGCGGTACTGTTCGAACTAAAAATAATTACTACGCAACGTGATGGCCCAGTGTTAAAGGCCTCGCCTCTCATGCACGAGGTTGTGGTTTCAAATCCAGGCAAGTAGATACTAATGTGAGTATTACAATGCATATGTACTTTCTGCGTTTATCTTAGACTTTAATTTATCGGTGAAGGAAAACATCGTGAGGAACCCTGGAGTAAGACCGAAATCGCCAATCCATCTTGAGCAAGTGATTCCTTCTCTCTATTAGAAGAAGCCTTTGCAGAGCGACAGTAATAGACTGGTATTTATCTATTATTAGTGTCACCAGTGCAACACGGCTGATGCTTCCCGTGATGAACAAAGTAATCATAATTACCATTATCTACCGTTACCATCCTTTTGTTTGAAGTCCAGCGCCGCACGGTGGTAAAGTAAAACGTATTACTTTCATAGCACAGACCACAAACCTATACAGCCAATAAAAAAATCATCCTTCTGCCCTTATCCTAAATCTCAATTTTCTAGTCTTCTTCAGCCATTCATCTCTACCGGTCATCATCTCAGTTTTCACTTTCTTCCCAGCCCTACCATCTTTCACACAAAACATATTTTCTTCCGATGTGCCTCTAAGAATCACTTACATTAATACTGTATTCTGATCATGTGTTCATACAGCTAATACGATTGTATTAGACGATTGTATTGATTGTATTGTAGACAAGAGCAAGAAGATGTTAATGATGATTATCATTAATATCATCTTGCTCTTGTCTCATGTAATTGGAGTCAGCAAAACACGTTTTCTGCTTCCATTCTCCCCTGTCAACCGCCACGCTATTATTTACTCCCTTTTCTTTCGAATGTCATTCCTCAAAATCATAGTGCTTAATTATAGTATTAGGTACCTTACACAATAGGTGAGTAGTAAACTGAGAGAATTTCGCTCCCCGTTTACCCCCTCTAAGCTAAGATCAAGAGACGGTCAAAACGATCCCGTGGAATTACTTATATAATAAATCTAGGGCTCTTAATGTGTCTCGAAGCTTAAGCTGCGGATTACTGGTTCCGTTTTCAGGTTGAATCGAGTGTTTAAGGTTTTTAGGTTTAATTCGTCATGGTTTGTTGGAAAATGCATGTTTTGAATTTTTAGGATATATGGTTAGCTGTTTCTTATTTTAAAAGTAAATAAAGTATTATTTTAGGGAGCCTTGAAAAACGTTAAAATTAATTTTACCACTAAATGTGTTACGTAATTATTTAACTTACATAAATGAAGCACGTGATAATATACAGGGTTTTTTATCTGAATCTCATCATTATATAATTATGTTTAGAAAAAAAAAAACCGCTGCACATGAACAAGATCTACTCCAACCTTTACTACAATTTTGCAGATAAATTCTATTAAAAAAATAAAACAGCCATAAAAAATCGACTCACCTCAAAAACAACCCAGAAACATTCGTCCATAAACAAAACTGCCACTTAAAAACAAAAGCGTTCGATTTTCAAATTTCGTAACACCGATAGGCGAAGGAAACTTCACTTGAAGCCGAATCGAGGCGCGTAGCTCCCCCACGACGGCACAAACTACACTAAATTTGACGCTCTCGGGAAAATTATCTGTTGCACTATGTTCTATACATGCGCAAAGCTCACTTGTTCAAACCGCGGCACTTGTTAAACATTGCCGCGTTACTAACAAGTGAAAATTCGGGCTCACGAACAAACAATGCAATGTATAAAGCTAAAACAATACACACGCAAAGATTATGACATTTGGAAAAATAATTTCTCGCTTTGTTTAGCAATATTCGACGTGAATTTTGAGTCAAAAGATTTTCTTTGTCAGCGTCCGTTTGTGTTATTGGGAGAAATATTCTTTTATATTTCTTATTGTAAAAGGTACAAAATATTGTCTTCAGAGAAGAACATAAAAACTTTTTTACAAAAAAACAACCGACTTCCAAAAAAAACACTAAAAGACGTGAAAAATAACTTTTATTTCGGAAGTCGGTGCCTTTGGTTTTATATTTTCGTGTTTGGCCACCGACTTCCGAAATAAAAGTTATTTTTCACGTCTTTTAGTGTTTTTTTTGGAAGTCGGTTGTTTTTTTGTAAAAAAGTTTTTATTTTTCCCTTTTTAGTTGCGGTACCTACCCCACACAAATTCGTATACCACTACTTGGTATGTAAATAACAGTGACAGGAAATTATTAACACATCATCCATATAAACTAAGTGGAAAAAATCTGCAGTATTAAGGATAACTCAAAAACTACTGGTCAGACCTTGATCAAATTTAAATGGGACCACATGTGAAGCACCACCTATCAAATAAAAAAAGAATCATCCAAATCGGTTCACCCAGAAAAAAGTTATGAGCTAACACACATAAAAAAAAAAAAAAAAAACATACAGACGAATTGAGAACCTCCTCCTTTTTGTGAAGTCGGTTAAAAAGACAATGTACTTGCTCTGAATATTTTGTGGTCGTTTTAATAAGTTTCAAACAAACTTCTACGGCCCATATTACGTTTGTTGCTTATAAATTGGCATTTTTAATTAAACTTTGAAAATTTTCAAGTATCTTAAAGGGGTTACGATGCTTCGGTGTCCCATTAGGGATTTAGACGGCCGTAATGGGTAAATCCTGGCCGCGTTTGTTTACTTATATACTTAAAAAAAAAAAACATAAATAACCTCCACAGAGGCACAAACAGCTTATCTTTGGTACTCTCAAAGACTGCAAACTGGGACCTACCCTAATCACATTTTTTAATAGAAAAAAGAAACTCATTTTATGCTTGATTTAATAACATGATGTCACAAAAACAGATTTAGGACCCTTTCAATGCGTACGAGGAACTCCAACCAAGAATTAATTCTATGCTAATGAAATAATTAGTTAAATTACTCATGGCATACGAAAAGCACAATATATTTTTTAGGCCGAAAATCCTGTATTATTAACATTGGGGGCGGCATTTAATCCCCTAAATACGGTAATTTTGAAAGTCGAAGCGAATGGGGGCGAACTGTTTAATTTTGTTTATTCTAATTTAATTTCCGACACTCTGTACACAGGGAATTAGTTGTGGACCATGGTGTGTGGAAACTGGAAGTGGCTTGACACATGGAGTGAGTCTTATATTAATTCCAGCCCCCACACACATACACATTTGAACTCCTAACTTGGTAATCTATATATCTATCGAAAACCCACATTATTTCAGTGTCTTTCAAATTAAACATGTATTATAATTGACAAATAACGTTTGAAAAATGTGACATAATTTCCCATACTTATGATTTTTGAGCCCTTACCTTTATTAAAATGTCAGCCTATAGCTTTGCAAATATATGAGTTTGATCCAAGGTGCATTGTACGAAGATCCTTTATGTGCCGCCTGTGGGTTAATGTTTACCGTACTCAAGTAAAAGCAGATTACAGGGCACAAACATTGAACTCCATTAACAAAGCTAAGTAGGTATCTTAGTGCTTGCAGATTCGCACCATAGTCGAGCTTTGCCACTTAAGTTAGTCTAACCTCCTTAATTTGATTAAAATTTTGACAGCTTAGTGGAGATAAACGTGGTTTTTTTATATGTCTGCATTTTAACTCTATCGAATCAAATGTTAATGAGTGATGATTTGGTTGACGATAGTGCATGCTTGCCTAGAAGTATCTAACGCGAAACCGCACAACCAATTTTATCCAGGGTGACTTTGAAAACTGTATTCTTTTTCTTTTGTTTGAAATATTTCTTAAAATAAAATAATTAAACTCCTTGTCACTTCCAGCGACCAACTTACATTCGTGTCCAATTTTAAGGGTGCACAGCACGGTCAAAAAAATTAAAACACTTTTATAAAAATAAAAATAAACTCTAGAATGCCGTAATATTCAGGTGAGTTTATTTTAATTTAGCAGGTGTAGTCTTGTGAAGTAAAAAAATATTATGTGAGAAAATGTTGAGTGCAGGAAGCGTTTTGTGCGCACCTGTATCAACGTTTAAAAGTACACTCCGTGCCAGCGCGTGCTTTTCTTTTATTTGCTATAAAAACAGGCGAGCTATTTTAAATAAAAAAAGTGTCTGTGTAACTGTTAATTGAAGAAAGAGGAAGTAAGGTTATTGAAGCTACTCAAGAGATTCATAAATTACAACTTTATAGCCCAAATTGTGATGGCGAATTGTTTAATGCCTCGCCTCTCATCATCATCTCAAATCCGGGCAAGTACCAATTCTTTTCATTATATTTGACGTTTTACATTCATACTTTCTGAGTTTATCTTGGACATTACTGACATCGGTGGAGGAAACCATCGTGAGGAAACCTGGACTTATAGTTAATATAAGTCTGAAATCGCCAACCAACCAATGCTCGTGCCTTCTCTGTATGAGAAGAGGCCTTTGCCGTGCAGTGAGCCAATAAGAGGCTGTTATTATTATACCTCAAACTGTATAGTCAAAGAAAGCAGATTATGTCCAGGAATAAACTTCTTTTTTTTTTCCTCCCGCTCTGGGCGGAGCGCAAGGGCGTGTCAGACTCTTACTAAATCCCACCCGTGTTCCTTCAGTTGCCTGTGCGCCAGGGCCACGGTAACTCTTTCGAACAATCCGCGGCCCCGGCAGGCATCGGCCCTATCGGACCCCGTCAATTATGCTGACATATCTTTGAGGCGCGCGTGGAACACGACGCGTCGTTGACCCGGGCCTAGTCCTTACCGGACGGTGAGCTGCCCGTTACTCGCCGTCCGCAAGCCCACGCCTACGGTGGCCGGGAGTCGGCTATCGACTCCCGGCCACCGCTTCCCCCTCCCTCTCGCTCCGTCCGACTGTCCAGGAATAACGTGACTTGATAATTTCTCCTTCACTTGAATTTCTTTCCGAATAGGGATAGAAATAACTATGATGATATGGGGTAAATTACTCATGTTCTTTTCAAAATAGTGGCTATTAAACTCAAAGTCAAAGCATTTATTTCAAATAAACCAATTACAGGCACTTTTGAACGGTCAAGGGGTCGATCAGTCAGAAAGATGAAGCTAGTTGCCCATTCCAAAGCGTAGTAGGTACCTATGGAGAGGAACCGGCAAGAAACTCCATGGCCCCTCTTTTAAATCAACATTTAGTTATATACTACTTGGGAGGACGATGTAGAAAGACGTGCAGTTTAAAAGCGTCCGCAATAAAAAGGCAAAAACAAAAAAAGAACAAAAATTTAAAAAAACCTCGGGCCTAAAAATTCGGAAGCGCGTTCTCTGCAGGTATTCTATCATTTTAAAAGGGCTATTTGGATATTTATCAATTACACATTTAATCATAATTATCCCAATTTATTTGGGGTCGGCGCAACATGTCTTCTTCCATAGGTACTTACTTCTCTATAACTCGTCATCTCGGTAGTCACCCCGTTTCTAGCCATATCATCTTTCACACAGTCCATTCATCATTTCTTTGGTCTTCTCCTACTTTTATAGCCCTCCACATTCATACTCACAACTTTCCTCACGACATATTCCTCATTCCTCCACATCACATGCCTATACCATGACAACCGATTTTCACACAACTTTCCAGTCACCCGTGCCACTTTTAAACATACACTACACTACTCGCGGAGTTGCTTAGACGAAATACTGGTCAAAATTGACCGAAGTCCGAAGTACGTTACTACACACTCAAGCTAAGAACTACCGGACGCTTCGAGTCCTTTGACTCAGGCGCAAAAATCGACAACGTTCGGAAGTCGCCCGAGGTGAGCCGAAGTAGCTCGAAGTGAAGCGAAGTGACCTTATATACTCTCGTATTCGCTTAACTTCGATCAACTTCGCGAGTAGTGTAGTGCAGGCTTTCCACTTCTATCAATCACTCAAACAAAGAAAAAATCATTTTTTCTTAGAAATTATTCCTATGAGTATTTGCTTTACGTTAAATGCTGACCGTTAAATGGGTAACATAAACTTTATAACTACAGTAAAAATGTATACATAAATATACATATTATAATGTATATATTTGAATATAGTTTCATTATCAATGAAAATAGACAGTTTCTAAATGCAGAACTCTCATTATGACTGAACCTGATTCCAATAATGCTAAAACCTTGTACAAACCACAAAATAATTTCTTCTTATAAATGTGGTTTCGCTTCAAATCATATTTCAATAGATACTCAATATTATACAATCACAATTCATTCAATTCATTCATTCAGCTTTACAATCACATAATGTGGTAGATTGGATATATTTAAAAACCCCATTTCAGACACTAATCTACATGGTCCTTACATGATCTGACCAATATTATGACTGAGCTTCGACTGAGTTTGTATCGGCCTTTCTTCTAAGAGTAGTCAGATAGGAAACAAAGAACTCATCTAGTTTTAAAGAATATAACCCCTATATTTATAAGACCTATGTACTTACAGAAATAAAATCATTTATCACTTTATTATAGTATAATCTCACAAAGCATAAATGCAAAAAGAGGCTAACTGACTGGCTACTAAAATTAAATTATAATGATACTGAAAATATCTTTACAAAGACCTAAACACAGAATCACACACTCTTAACACACCCACACACTTACACACCCACACCCTTACACACCCACACTTGACACACCAATCAATCACACATACTGTACACATCTACTAACATTTGTCTCGCATACTTAATCTAGATATTAATTAAAATAAAAACTATAAAATGTCATACCTTACTACATTCTGTCAGCGCGCATAGTACATAATGTGTAAAATGAAAATGTAAAAGGGGTGGGATCCTGGTGTCCTGAAACACAGGCTACGAGCCTAACTTAGGCACCAGTCTCCCACAATATATACTCAACTGAATTATATGTCATTGTCAAATCTGACCGATGTAAAATAACATGTATATTGTGGTGAGAAAATAAAGTTTTATTATTATTTATTATTATTATTTTTATGCAACATTGTCCTTATCTATGAGCTACGAATAAAAGTAGAAACCTAGACTCCTCAATTTAACTATATTTTCCTCTTGAGGCAGTACACTGCTGAATGAAGGCACTTTCCGTATACCGTTACAGTAACATTTTGGGGCCTTTCGCATAGCTCAATGATCGTATCCTTATCTCATTGTTAATGTGACGTCATCGAAACAAATAGTACTGATACGCCGAACACCTACGGTACTCCACAACACACGAATCACGTCTCACATCAGAGCACATGTTTACTTTGCCGTCAGGAGCTTTATCTGTTTTCTGAAGAGCAATTCCTGTATTTCTAAGAACGGTAGTTTTTAACCCTCGACTTCAAAACAGGGGTGTTATAAGTTTGACCGCTATGTGTGTGTCTGTCTGTGGCACCGTAGCTTTTAAACGGGTGTACCGATTTAGATCTTTTTTTTATTTGAAAGCAGGTTTTCTAGCGGTAGTTCTTAGATATGTTTTATCAAAATCGGTTTAGCCGTTTTAAGGTCATCAGCTCTTTTTTGTGTCGGGGGTTTTTAATTTTACCTATAATCTAATCTAGTTTCACGTCATTTTTGTAATTTTTTTGGCATTGATTGTCGCTGAGATCAGTTTGCGAATTGTTTGACTGTTTTTTAAGTACGAGACTTGGCTTTCTGGTACTGGGTATTGACGATAAGAAAAATAAGGACGAATTCCCAATTATATTTAAGTATTTAAATATACATACAAGCTACTACAAACAAGACACACCGAAAATTGCTGTCAAAAACAGTAGGAACAGGTTCGAACCCCCGATTTCTAAAAGGCTGATCAATACAAAAATTTACAAACATGCTGTCAAACATTATGTAAACAGATGTGATTCATCACTTCAGCCAAAAGACGTCTACTGCTGGACATAGACCTCCCCCAAACAGCGCCACTTCGACCGGTTCTGTCCCACATCCAGCGGATTCCTGCGACTTTCACAAGGTCATCGGTCTACCCTGTGGGAGGCCTTCCCAAGCTACGTCTTCCGGTATGCGGTCGCCACTCCAGAAATTTTCGGCCCTAACGGCCATCTGCTCTGCGAGCAAGGTACCCTGCCCACTGCTACTTAAGTTTGGCAATTCTCCGGGGCATGTTTGTTACCTTGGTTCTCCTGTGGCTCTCTTCATTTCTAATTCCATCACGTATAGAAACTCCAAGCATAGCCCTCTCCATTGCCCTTTGCGTGATTCCCAGCCTTCTAATGAGGTTTCAGTGCCATAGGTCATCACTGGCAACACGCACTGGTCGAAGACTTTTATCTTAATTCACTGCGTTATGTAGGACGAGAAGATATTGCATAGCTTCCCGAACACTGCCCAGCCGAGTTGACCTCTTTCTCGGTGTGATTAGTTAACAAAAATAACAACTCAGCCAATCAGAGGGGCAATTCCCGTATTTTTAAGAACGTTCAGATTCTACTCTCTCTATCAATCTGTCAAAAATATCTCTAACTTACCTACATTTTCGACACTAATTGTTGCTGAGAATAGATTTCAACTAGAATTTGAACATTTTTAAGTATTGGATTTGGCCTTCAGAGGGGCATCATCATCTGCCTCGCCTTTTCCAACTATTTTTGGGATCGGCTTCCAGTATAACCGGATTAACCAGTATTTTACGTGGAGCGACTGCCTATCTGACCTCCACAACCCAGTTACTGAGTAACACTATACCCCTTGGTAAGACTGGTTGTCAGACTCGGGCTTCTGATGACCCGTAATGACTGTCAAAGATCTACGAATGACAGCTGGCATCACGTACTTTCCGAAGCACTGAGGGGTCTCGGTATGTAACGATGGTCACCTATCCACGTAACAACCGCGACAAGCGTAGCTTAACTTGAACAATCGATCCGTGTGGCTGTTATAACTTAGCCACAAGCCCCTCTTCAGATGGGAAAATCCCTGTAATTTCAAGAAAATTCGTATTTTAATACCAGTCTAATTAATTAATTTAATACAGTCAATTTTTTTTTGGGGTTTTTGACATTGATTGTAGCTAAGATGAGATGGCGACCCGATTTTGAATGTTTTTAATTAAGTTAACTATAGAAATTGGTCTTAAAAGATTAACTTCTAAAGGTTTTCAGAAACCGGGGGCAAGACGTTTTACAGTTAATTTCAAGGGCTCAAGACAAAAATAGAAACTTATTTTTTTTTTTTAAATAGCTTTTATTGTTCTTTGTTATTAAACAGTTGGTATATAACTTTATAATAGATTGTTTCTTTTCAATTAAACAAACATATGTCAAGAAAAAACGAAAAATTAAATGCGTTAAACCTTGACCCTCTTCGTTTTTGTTGTAAAATTATAATTATTTTGTATTTAGAGGGATTAAGCTTTCCAATTAGCATAACATAAAGTAATATAAATATTAAATAATATTATGAGAATGAAGAAAAAAAAAGAAAGAAAATACGTTTATTTGCGGTAAACATGACGTAGAAAAAAAAACACAAACTCAAAAAAGAACAAATTGGGGGAAAATATGCGTCACATCCTTTCAAAACAGCCACCGCTCAGCATAATGCTACGACCCTATGCGAGACAGAGCCCCAGCGCTGGTTTTTAGCGACAGCGGCCGTTGACGTGATGAGGTCAAACGGTGCAGCATACGAAAATATAAAATATAACAAAATAAAATAAATACACAATACCTAGTTCAAAATGTTTATAAAAACATAATATTTATAAAATGGTAACATTTCGGGCACTTAAGCGCCGGCCGGCCTTTAATAATAATCTGAGCGCGCAGCTGTCATAAAACTATAGGTTTGACAAACTGTATCATCAAAATTTTGATCGTTTTAATTTTTAATTTATAACAATGCACACTTGCTGACCAATTTACATTAGACATTGAGAGAAAAGTCAACATCGCTTTGCTTGCCATAATAAAAAATAGAATAGAATAAACGTTTTGACATTCTGATTACGTATTTAAATACTCGATCATAATTACCCGACTGCGGCGGAGCGTTTTATTTGATGTTGATATCGTATGTAGCTCACACATCTGACGTATGAGATTTATTATGGTAAACCTAAGTAGAATATTAATTAAGTAGTTTGTTTTTTTTTATTTAATAAATTACACACTGCTTACTGAAATCATTCATCTCGAGTATTAAACTAATGCCTAACAATATTAAATTGCTAGCGACCCGGCCCTGTTTCTCACGGGTGTAATGACGATATGTATATACATCGAGATTTATACATATGTGAGTTAAATATTAATATAATACTTACACATAAACCTTTCAGAATAAATTCTCTAAATGATGGTGAAAACCGCATTAAAATCAATTGCGCAGTTTGGATGATCTAAGCGGTCACACGGACAGGCACGAAAACCCACTTTGTCTTATACTGTATAAAGATAAAGATTTTGCTCCATATAATCAGAGCTTGAATTGGAACCAGTATCAAAAGTATAGGTTCTGTATCGATTCATGCCATTTCGGTACCTGAGTACTGGTTCCAGACGGATACCGGTACTCCACCTAAAAAGTACCGGTATCAAATTCCCGACGCGTACCAGAAATCTCTTATTTGTGCAAGGAACCTCGTATGGTTGGCAACCTTGAAGTTATTTTTCAAATGCATATTTACTATCATTTTTACTTACTCTATCTGTTTTCTCACTCTAATTTATGGAAATATTAGTTAGGTACCGGTTTTGGTACAGCGGCTGTACAGTACCGATACTGATAAGAAATACCAATAGTACTATTACGTCTGGTACCGGTACCAATAGTATAGGCACTATTCTGGTACCGGTATCACGGCAAGGCCATGGTACCGGTCCCCAAAAATACCGGGTTTTCAAACCCGGCACAACCCAAAATCCGTATTTTCAAATATTTCAAAACAAAAAGAAAATAAAAACAAATGAAAGCGCAAAACGTACATCCCCTTAACACAATTACCAAGAGTAGAGTCATCTGTCTGTTTGTATATCGCGATGCATTAGCATAGAAATGTCGCCGGAGGTTCGCCTTTAACAATTAGTTAATCAGTCCAGAGCGGTGCTAATTCGAAAGAACATCACGCATACACGTTGTGTTAGTAGTTGTCGCTACAAATACTCATGTCTGGCATGGGGTATGAGATATTTCTATTACATGCCGATGGCGCTTCACATGACAAAAATAACGAACTTCCATACAAACTTTCAACCCTCATTTAACCCCTTTAGAGGATGAATTTTCAAAACTCCTTCTTTAGTGCTTACTTTTGTATTCCATGCTTCTGGACCCAGCGGCTTCTGCTGAATTTAATCTATGTTAAGGGCATCGATAATAATCATGTCCCCTTGACGCAACTGTCAAGGACATACGAGTACGTTGTTAGTTCCACATACGAGAACGGATTTGGTATGCAAAAATATTTATTATTGGTTTTTCAATGTTTCATAGGCACAGTTTTTCAATTAACTCTCTACTTCTATCTAGAATGTCCAAATAAAATAAAAACGAAATCAAAATATTTTATTTCATATAAACCTACATGTCAAAGTCAAAGTGTAATCGTTTATTTCAAATAGGTACATAAAATGCACTTTTGAACGTTAAAACTTACAAAAAAATAGAATTGATTCTAGTTGCCCCTTCCAAAAGGTAGTTTCGTATGGAGAAGAATGGGCAAGAAACTCCACCGTTACTCTTTTAAAAATGTTTTACAATATTATGTATACATTATTTATTTTTTCTTGTTCTTGTTTATTACTCAAAAAGAAACAGTTAACAGCATATTTTGAATGTATAAACATACCACACTAACCATCGCAGGTTTAACAGTGGTATTAGTGATATATATAATTATACAATTATGTGTGAAGACGATGCACCTAGAATAAAATTACTATACCACAATAGGTAAAAATAATTAAATATAACGCATTGACAGGTAAATTAATGATGAGAATACATGGTGCTCATACGTGGGCACTTATGAAACTTCAGAAGCTAGGTGTACGGTTCCAATCGGTCGTTTCCTATGGAGAAGAGCCGGCAAGAAACTCCACGGTTACTCTTTTAAAAATAAGTGGCTTTTACAATGGTTTCAAATTACGGGGTTAATAGGTATGGGAGGACAGTGTAGGCCTGTCAACAAGTAACAGGTACCGAACAAACAGAAAAAGGTCTACTGTACTACTACTACTGTATTTTATTACTGCAGGGCAACTGCCTCCCACTTCCTATTACAACCACGAACGACCATTTTGCTATAATCATCACGCTTTACTGAAGGATTGATGATGGCAGTGTATATTGTCTGTGCGACAGCAAACAGGGTTATGTTTTTGTCGTAAACACCTAGCAGACAAAAGGATAGTGCCTGCTGGCACTATTCTCTTGTAATATCTTTAGGAGATATCACAAGAGGATAGGGCTTGCTTTACCTACAAATTAATGATCACAGTATTTTTAACTTAAAAGAAATGAAATGAATCATACATAACAATTTGAACAGTGATCCCCAAACTAGACGGTAGTCTATCTTGGACATAAACATACTTCTTAAACATTGTGGTAAGGAGTTATATTAAACTGTATCAAAATAAATAACCATCCAACTTACAAGGAATCTGTCTGTCGAACGATTTTATCAAACTTTAACTAACTTTACTAAGCCGTTTAAATATTTGTCTTGATTGGATATCGAAGGCACGGCCTTCGGACTCGCTCAATATATTACTTACTAGCCGTTGCACGTGTTATCTTTTAAGTTTTTTTTTTGTAATTTTTATCACTATGTTTTGAATTGTTTAAGTAAATTAAAAACTTTTCGATTCCGGAAGTTGTTTCGGTTGTGATTCAAATCATAAAATCATTGTTAAAACCAATTTTACACTATGTATATTACAATAATTATATTCGTAACTCAATTATAGATATTAGGTCTTTACCTATGAAATTGCCGTTCTGCAGTACTGGCCATTTCAAATCAAAATAATTTTTGTTTGGCTAAGAATTCTAATTTCAAATTAATTTTATTTTAAAAACATGGTTTTTTTTTTCTAAAAGTAGTCATTTCTTTATTGATTAGTGTTACATTTTCATCGCATTTCAATCTTTTTCGTCATCATGGATACGTTAAAAATTCGAGTAATTATGGAATATGAGTACCGTCGTGGCAGCAACGCGGCACAAGCGGCACGCAACATCAACGACGTTTACGGAGCTAACACTACAAACCAACGCACCACCTGTTATTGGTTTGCTCGCTTCCGTTCTGGAAATTTCGACCTGAAAAATGAACCTCGCGGTCGTCCGAAGACTTTGGTCGACAATGACGAATTAAAGGCGATTGTGGAAGCTGATGATACACAATCTACGGCTGAATTAGCAGCAGCTTTCGACGTTAGCGTCAAAACAATATTGGTCCATTTGCGTCAAATTGGCAAGGTAAAAAAGCTTGACAAATGGGTGCCCCACGAACTCAATGATCGCCAGCGCGAAGTACGCGTCGAGACGTGCCTTGCACTGCTCAACAGACACACACATGAAGGAATTTTGAACCGCATTGTTACCTGCGATGAAAAATGGATTCTGTTTGATAACCGTAAGCGCTCAGCAAGTTGGTTGGATCCTGGTTCAGCACCTAAACAATGCCCTAAACGAAAACTTACCCCTAGAAAAGTGATGGTCACTGTTTGGTGGTCTAGCGCCGGTGTGATTCATCACAGCTTCTTACCAAACGGGGTGAGCATTACTGCAGATGTGTACTGTGAAGAACTGAACACAATGATGGAGAAGCTGGCGCATCTCCAACCAGCATTGGTCAATCGCTCGTCTCCGCTGCTCCTGCACGACAACGCGCGACCTCATACTGCACAGCAGACGGTCTCCAAGTTGCAAGAACTGGGGTTGGAAGCTCTCCGTCATCCGCCCTACTCACCAGACCTTGCGCCTACAGACTACTACTTTTTCCAGAATTTGGATAACTTCTTGGCGGGAAAAAAAATTAATACCCGAGAGGCAGTACAAAATGCCTTTGAAGAATTTGTTGCCTCCCGTCCAGCTGATTTCTTTAAGAAGGGCATCAATAAACTGCCACTGCGATGGCAAAGATGCATTGATTGCATGGGTGATTACTTCGATTAATACAAATAAAAAATTCATGAAAAAAATTCGTTTAAATTTTTTCATACAAAACGGCAATTTCATAGGTAAAGACCTATTATTTTGATACATTTATATCGGGTTAATTAAGTAAAATAGTCTAGTTGAACAATTTTGAACACGTGTTCTCTGTACCAACGGCTCGATGACGTCACTTGTTTGTCACTGCCTATAAAAGCGAGAGCCCAACCTCATAAGGGGCACATCGCAACCCTCTGGTTGTCGAGGCTGCCAGATATACCCCCTCCCGCATTAGTCATACCCGCCGTCCAAGGCATGCCCTGTCCGACCCCGATGACCCCATAACCCTCCTCCAGGAGAGCAGTAGGGCCACCAGTACAGTACACAAGAACAGACCGCCATCGTTCCGACCTCGCCGCCGAGGTCCTACGCGACGCCCCCGACGTAATTGTCCCCCCCCCCCCGACCATTGCTCGACGACGCGCCAGCCCGCGCCGTAGCTGAGCCTGTAGTTTTAAATTCCCCTGTTAATAATAATATAATCTCGATCCAGCCTGTCCCACCTTGCTGCCCTCCCCTCAGTGACGCCCTAAGCCGAGGTTCGTACCCCACAGGGGGTGCCCTTAGCGTGCGGTCACCTAGTTTTTAAGAATTTCGCCCCTGGCTGGAGGCTTTAAGTTAGTAGCTTAAGGCTCCCACAGGCTTGCCCGGTTAAGTAGCCAAGACCTCAGTGGTCAAAACTACGAGCTGCCCATTAGGAAAAAAAAAAAAAGAAAAAGGGCTATTCTGAATCGAACCGTCGCGGGACCGAGCAGATCTCCAACTAAGTACCTTTTTTTGAAAGATCGACTGACTACAATGTTCATATAAGTTACTTAATTGATATTATAATATTGATTAGTATTGCTGATCTATGTTGTTCTGTATGTGTTACACATATAGCTAATAATATGCTAATGTGAAAATGTGTTGACAAACGATTAAAACAAGCTGCCATGGAGTTTCTTATCCGTCTTCTCCATGAATAAGTTTTGGAACGGATAATAGCTTTCTCATTAACGTTACCTACCTATATTTATTGACAAGCGTAACTGAAATAAATGCCTAGTCTTGTCTTTGTGTTTTTCTTCATAAAATCCTTTCCCAACACACCATAATCATAGCTACTTTCTAACACACGCGACTTCGTTCCTGACGATGTTTTATTTTTAATTTTTGCGGGCATGCGCTGGACAAAGTTTTATCGCAATAGGATGAATCATCATCTTCCTCGCCTTATGCCAACTATTTTGGGGTCTGTTTCCAGGCTAACCGGATGCAGCTGAATACCAGTATTTTACATGGAACAACTGCCTATCTGACCTCCACAACCCAGTCATTGAATAATACGATACTCTTTGGTAAGACTGGTTGTCAGACTTTTGGGCTTCTCACGACCCGTAACGACTGTCAAAAATCTACAAATGACAGCCGGAACCAACGGTTAAACGTGCTTTCCGAGGAACGGAAGGGTTCCGGTATGTAAACACGGTCACCCATCTCCGGACCGACCGCTGCAAGTGTAGCTTAACCTGACCGAACGACTCGTTTGGTTATTATTACTTAGCCACGAGCATGGCATAAATATGGGAACGAATAAGGAAAAACCATTTATTTATATAGATTTATAGTTCTGTTTAACAACTCCTAAATATTTCGAACATGCACAATTTTTAAATTAAGTACAGACAATGGGTGTTTCCATTTGATTGAATAATGAGGTTTGAGGGTAGAATTAAAAAGTGTTCCCGCAATGTCTGCGGGGTATGTCAGCGATACACAAAAGCGATCTTGTGTGGTTGTCTTAAAGAGACACTGCTTCCTGTCTGGCGGAGAGCGAAAGCGGCGCACTTTATAGGAGGAGGCGATTTTTTGTTGACACAGATTTATTTGAACAAAGCTGGTTCGTTATCTGCTACGAAAGCGAGGCCGCGTAGCCACCAGGTACGCCGTAACAACAATCATTTCATTAATCAATGAAAGCATATTTTGTTAAGTGGCGTGCTGAATGGACCAACACATACTTCTTCTGCTTTTCGTAATGATGGTACAACTATCTTCGGCACAGTAGACAAAAAAAAAAAAAAAATAAGAGCCAACTTTTTTTTTGTAAACTGACCATTCCAATGCATTCATAAATATTAAAAAGGAACGTAATAAACAACAAACAAATAATGAAAATCATCTAGTTACGTATTATTACTAGATACCCTTAGACTCTGAGAAATCAAAACAATTCAGTTAAAACATTACACACAAACAATATTAACTTTGAATCGTGATAGCAAAGCGTGAGCATAAAATTCAAAACGAAAACATAATTATTTGGACTACTCAAACAGGACAGCCGAATCCGAGCAGCTGAATCCAATACTGTCATACCTACCCCATTCATCGACATACCGTTACAAAATAAATACACCTTAATTCGAAATAAATATGTCACCCAACCCTCCCTCCGCTTGTAACGTACACTACTTACAAAAGAAACATCACTGGCAGGGTCATAGAACAAAAGGCGGTCTCGAAACTGGAGGGTCCACCACTCCACTTGCTTTGTCCCCTGTGTGACATTGTTTAACTTTCAGACACACCTACGTTCACACATCACATAGATCGTGTTTGTTATGACATACTATGTCGTACTTATGGGGCAATCCTTCATATTAATTAAGTCAATTGTAATGATGAATGAAATGTTTACGTGAAGCTATGCCGTAGCTGATGGCTACGCCTGCTACGCGGCTATGCTTGCTACGCGGCTACGCTTGGTACGCAGCTACGCTTGCTCAGCGACTACACTTTCGTAGCAAAATTTAGTGAACCGATTATAATAATTTACTGTGCCAAGTTTTATCATATTAATTTGGCATTATAAATAATTATAATGGAAAAGTTAATAATGAACATGAACAAAGATTATTATATATTTAGGGTAATACGATAACTAGAGTTAGTGAGTTCTTAAAAATAAACCAGTTTAGAATTTACTCAAGTTAACATTGTGAATTTTGACTTGGGTTCGTAATAAATTCATGAAATCTATTCTATTTGTGTTAAAGGTAATTCTTGATTATTTAATTTGATGCCGTTTCTAGTAAATGAATACTCAGAATTACTGACACAAGGTCAGAAGGTCATTAGGTCAGGAGACTGTGAGTGAGAGGGATTCATGAAAGCGTTGTATAATTTTTTTTTATATGTCAAAGAGCTGATCAAGATGTTATCTGAACTTTACAATTATTGTGATTTGGCTTTTAACCGTTTTAATTCAAGTTAATAAGTAAAATAAAATAAATGAAATTGTTTGCTTGAGCATTTGAATTGACTGACCTTGACTTATAATAAATAGCTTTAACTTTCTTAGTGGTTGTTGATTTCAAGTAAAATTGCCTTATAAATCAGTATTAAATTCACACTGTAAAAGAAAGCCAATATGATTCGATTTGCTGGTCAATGCACCAATTTTCAGCTAAATCTGTGAATTTTCTAGCTGGAATCACAATAATATGAAAATCAAAACATCACCACAAAATGGATCCTAATTGGAGCACTCTTCGAGTCGTTAAGGAACGAAGCGTGGCCGATACAAACCAGAAATCATAACCGATATCGAACCGAAGTAGTTTATACCAAATAGCTCACTATTATAGATATTCGGTTTTTATGTATCATAAAAAGTTATCGTAAAAACATTCGCACCATGTTTTATTATAATAAACTACTCTGTTGCCTCCAGGAATCGAATTCAAGACTCTTCAATTCACATTTCGACACTCATAAAACACATAAATAAATTGGATATTTGAGGAAAAACTGATCCGCCAGAGATTTTTATTGTTTTTTCAAGTGTTAGTCATAACCATGCAATTGTAATAGATGGGTTAAAGGAAAATGATCTTTGAATGGTTGTGATAAAGGTTAATTCGTATGTAAAAGTGGTTTTTGTAGCTCGAGTGGGATGCCTGTGACATCCTTTTGTGGGGAGCTGCCGTGCTTTTGTTTAATAGCACCTTTGTTCGTGTGTTTGTTAACAACGTCGGTACTCTTATTAACTTGATGACATACAAGTTGGATATAATTAAAAAGAATATGACTTTTGCATTTTGCAACGAGGATCGTTCTGTGTTTGACGCGAGTGTTGAGGTTTTTATCATGACCCTTTTAGAAAAATAACTGTCTAGCGAATGTGGGGTTTGTATTTCGAGATGTCTTTTGTCCATTTTGTCTATAGAATTCTTAGGTTAGTAGACCGTTCTGTGTTTTTGAAATAAATAACATTTTAGTTAAATATGAACTACTGTTTTAAATTTTTCAACTCTCAGTAACATTATTAAAAAACTTGACTATTATTGAAAAACTTAAATAAATTGTTTAGTTTTTTTTTAATTGCAACTCATATGTTTAATTAAATAGAAACACAAACTTATATCAAAGTTTCCATTACTAAATATTGCGAATTGCTGTAACCATTCATGCGTACATTCATTAGACTGGCTGTAGATTTAATCGCGTATTACTACCACTTCTCACCGCGAGTGTACCTTGCACATTTAAATATCGAATTCATTGACAGTCAAGTATGACTTGCCAGTATGTTAGGCAGTGTTAAACCAGCAATGGAATGTAAGCAGTAAGTTACACTCTTTGCATACCAAATAGGTGGTTTATTCAGTACAGGGGTACGGTGTTTCGGAATAACGGGCATATTAACTGAAATTCCTTTCAGATTGGCCCCGGACTCGACCCTCATCAGATTGGACACTGTCATTACACATTATATAATTTTGGATAGTCTCATGTTGTGTACAGGCGAGGTAAAGTGTATATTGCATTTGTATTAAACGAAAACGATTTTAATTTAGCTTAAAAATGTTTTGTTTTTAATTCAGAGGGTAAATTTTAATGGAACTTCAGACTTAAATTTTTTGATTGGTAATTTCAGTTTTCATGTGAAACCGTTTCTTTAATAGAAGACTTTATTAAACTGATTTTTCAGAAACTTTCAAAAGTCCTTCAACTTTTAACTATTACGATTTTGTTTAAGTATAATTTTTTCACATAAATTGTCCTATCTACAGTAAGTACCTATAACTTTTTAACTAAACTCTTCTAGTGTTTCAAAGAAATTTTTAATAGGATAGGCTTAAAAAGCTGGCCGAAATTCTGCACGGTTGCTCAAATTAGTACGCTAAAAGCATTCATTTTAAGACTTAGGTAACTTGAATTTTAAGTGTATTGATTACTGAATTTTGAATAATGTCTCGTTCTCTGTCACTTCGTTTGCATACATAGTAACTGAACTATAAAAGCTAGAATAGTAGTAAATTCTCGTATAAACTCTTTACTCATTCATGGCACTTCAGCATGTCCCAATAGAATTCTTGCAGGAACATTGGAAGCGGTCGGATTTTGGGCTCGTCTGTACATACTAACTTAAATTGAGCTATTACGTGAAACACCGCTGTAATACCTAACAATGGATCACATTAGGTGATGCCCATTGAACCGGTAGCCGCAGCTTGGATCACTTGATTTCCCCGAAGGCTCCTGAGATCTGTCCAAATCTTACCCTTCTCTTGTAATATACGATTTGGATAACAGATTGCTTTTGAAATTACGATTAAGTTGTAGCCAATAATTTATTCTGGGAGTCATTATTGTTAGGTCGTGAGATCCTTTGGAACCCTTCAATCAAAATCTAATGGTTTTGGAGAACGGTCTTCGTATGATAGTCCTGTATAGGGCTGTTAAACTAGTTTCATCAGTTATTGGATCGACCCACTTTGAAGAAAATGTATCTGAGGCGAAGGAAAAACCAGCCAATAAACGACACAGCTTGTTTGCATAATATGCCTTTAGTTATTGTAATGAGGTTCCAGCTTTGTCCCGTCTCGAACTGGCTGAAGTAAAAGTAGATCTAATGTTTACAAATGCCAGTATTTTATTTTTTTATGAAAAAGTTTATACAATTTTATCCTCGATGATTAAAGACCCAATTAGTGCGTCTAGACACGACGTTTATTGGTAATGGAGTTACAAACATTTATCTGACTTATCAACTACAAGCTGACCCGACAGACGTTGTCCTGTCTTAACTATGAATGTCATATGTCGTTTAGTTTTAGTTTTGACTATTGAATAAAACTAAAACTATCGACTCATTTATCAACCGATCCATCTGTGTTAAACGATATTTGCAGCGCGCATTCTGTCAACCGCTGACAGTTATTTCAAACAACTGACAGTTATGTAAAATTAATATTGGTGTTAAGTTTTCTTATATTTTGTAATGTTCCGATCAACCGTATCTTTTATTTTTTTATTTCATAAGATCCTTCTCTTGACAATAACGAACACAACAAAAAATTAGTGAATTCGGTCCAGCCGTTCACGCGTGATGGCGTGACCAAGGGAAATAGGGATTCATTTTTATATATATAGATAGATTACTAAAACGCTAAGCGTCACGATTTTGGTCGACTGGGGCGGTCACCTGCTATCCTTTCAGACCTCTAAACATTTCTCATACCCTGTGGATTTTTTTTCATCGACTTTTTTTTATTTTTATTAAAAACATACCCAACAAAATGATACCTACATACTTTAGTTAAATGTAAATAAACTATATTAAAAAATGTTTTGAATTTTCTTAAAAAATGCGAAGAAACTTTTTCCCCAACCTATTTTATATTTACAATATTTTTATAATATATTAAAAAAAAACATATTTTTCCGTTATTGTTGTCCCACTGCTGGCAGTGAGATAATACAGGTTAACAGAAAAAAAAACAATAATACCTAGATTTAATATTATTTAATTGTTTTTTTCCGTCATTTCAATAAGACCTTTTCTTATAACCGCCAATTTATCTCTTTAACCATGTCAAAATAAGGTGTGACAATGTGACCGTAATCTTTTACTTTACGTTTAAAAAATATCTTCAAAACTCGTCCTTTCTTTTATGTGTTCAAAATTTTGGCATCTTTTCAAAGTTTATCGCCTGTGAAACCGTTTTGTACTTACAATGCATTGTGGAGGAGGGACAGGGATTGTGTTTTTGCTGAGTTACCCTAAAAAAATATTGCAATTAATTTCGAAACATTTCAAGTTTCAACAGTCGCAAGTTTGAATGATATTCTTTTTGAATTTTTTTGAATAAAATTATTTAGTCTTTACAAACTGTACTTTTTAAATATTTATGATATTATTCTCTACATTTTCTCATTATCATTATTTTAATATAACTTTTAGCCTGCAGTAATACCTATTTGCAAATTAAGTCGATGTCAAAAAGCTTATTTTGTTTTACGATATTTTTTAAGTTACGGATTAAAATAATTCCGTTCTCTTTACTAACGGTCCTAAGATATTTGATGTTTATAATAACCACCACGAGAAAGTTAAAATTGATTTCGACAGGGTTATTGGGTTTTTATATTTGGGATTTATCAGTAGCAGCCGGAGTCTGGATTTGCGCCCGGTTGATAGCAATAGGCTCGCCCCCTATTACATAGGACTTAAATATAACTGAAGAAATGTGGGTGTGCTATAGATGCACCTCTGTTTAACCTTTTTAGGGAATACAGGTGTGACGATAAGTTATATATGTATAAACACAAAATACCTTACGTCAAAAATACTTTTATGCAAAAAAAAATATGAAGTCCTTTAGATTTCTGTGATGTCCTTATGTTAGTGTCGGGGATAATTGGAACAGTCTGGAGTCTAAAAGACTGTCGCAATTATCCCGGTACCGTTTCAATGCTCCGTTGACCATTGCTCTGTGCTGGGGTAAAAAAACTCCGGGCCTCGCCTGACACTTTTTTTAGGCGCGTTGTGTTGTGTTTTCTGTCAGAAACAAGTGGTGTTGGTTATGTCAAAGTGGGGCAATTTTTAAGTAAATTGTAAACAGTTTAGAATCAGCTTGTGTAAACTCACCTACCTACATGAGAAAAAATCACATAACACAATAATAAGTTAAAATGATATATTGTCTATGGAATTACTGCACGTACTGCTACTAAAATTCCTAGCGATTGCACTTATTTTTTGTTCTGTAAAGATTTCGATACATTATTACAAAAAAAAAACATGTTATATTAGCTGTAAGTTCTTATAATGTAACTATTTGCTGTTCCTTTCAATAAAAATAAAAATTGTGATTCTCGTTTTTATTCTTAAATCTATAATTCTGTTTTAATAAAAGATGAAGAATGGATAAAACAAGAGATACAACACACTGGACCGTATAAATGCTGCATCCAAAATTATATTAATTTTCTTTACATTTTTCCAAATCTTTGTTCAAAATACCACCGTTTTCATCTCCCCCACCAACATTTTTATTAAAATCATTCGCATTACCAATTATTTCTAAGCTTTAATAAATATGTCATTTACTTTCAGTGGGGTCGGGGCTAACCCACAAATGAGAACATAATGCGAACTGACCAGCCGTTATTGTTTTATTATAATCAATTCATGGTCGTACCAAAATAAAAACTTAAATAAGGTCCACGTGTATAATAATTCGTTGTTTCCCCTCGTGGGATAATGTGTGTGTTGTTGTTTTGTGTTTTAAGTGAATATTTTAGTATTTTGTTATTTCATATGATAAAAATAAACCACTTTTGATCTTTGAAATTACGTAGTATCGGTGTGAGGAACAGGGTATAAAGTACACTCATACTCTATGGAAAAGGGAGGATCCTCCGACCAGACGGGTGTTGTGTCTGGTGGGCAACTGCCCGACGGTTGATGTCGGGACGTTGTATAAATGCTAGTCGCGCGGTAAACTCTGCTTGCGCGATGCAGGATTTGCGTGACGTCAGTATGAAGTGTAGCTCGCATGTGGCGATGTTGATATCGCTACAGTAGTTCCGGTAGAAATTCTGTACATCTGTAATTCTACTCTCTATACGCCTTTCTGACATCTGTATTTTTAGACGTGAAAGTAACAGGGTTAGCTTAGTACAACACACCAATAAAGGTGCTTGCTATCACTCAATTACTTGAAGGTTTTGTGGAGAAATGCGTAATTCATTAGGTTACTATTAGATGGTGATTGACAAAGACTAAAACTGTTTAAAACTTAAACAAAACTATAATCACAAAATGTTTAAGAATACAATAAGTAAGAACAAATTGAATACCAAAACGTATATTGTTCTTCCCAAAATGTATAAGTTATTCAATTTCGGAGTTAACCATTCAAATTCGAACAAAATAACACAGTTGATACACCTACTTCCGACTTTTATTCCTTTCCCATTCCTTAAAAAAGTTATTTTTCTTTTTCCTTAACTTGCCTTGGCATTTGGGCAACTTTAAGGGAAAACCATGTACTCGTAGGGCGGAGATACGTATGTATATGAAACTCTTGTTTGTATTTTTTGTATTTATATTATAACATGAACTTTATTATAATATTTTTCTAATAAAAGAAAAGAACAGAATCCCGTTTCTAAAATAATCATAAGGCAGAATACCTTTTTTAGACCCTAATAACTGAAAATAAGGTAACGCCATTTCACATGGCGACAGGCTGCCCTAATACTCCATTATGTCAAATCCTTGTCGAAAATCAGTGAGAAAGAAAAAGGAAAAAAAACAATAAGTCTTTGCCGATTCCAAAAGAGGTCAAAGGCAAATAATTAAGATAAAAGATGACATTACATTTTGAGCTTTTAAATCGTCCACGGCGTGCCGTGTAAAATCTTTTATTGTTTTTATTTTGCGTCTTAATTTTTTTTGCACGAAGTGTTGTAATTGGTTTCCTGAGCCGAGGGCTGAAATTAAGTTAATTGGGTACAATTAAAAAATGCTGCGGGCTCTAAAAACATATTACACGTTATAAGTCATGACTGGACGTGACATTAAAAGTTGAGTGAGAAAAAAAAGAATCTCAGCTAAGATCTCACTTAAGTTTGTTCAGATGAATACTTGAAATTGCTAGTGAAAATCCTTTTCATTTTGTTCTTGAAAGGAAGTTGTGTGTGGAGAAAACATAGTGCATTTATCTTGCGGGCAGCATTTACAGACATATTATAATAAATTGCCAGCTGCCTGTGAGCCACAAGTATAAATTACTTTTTAATGCGGTAGTGCACCGTTCATGTCCTCAAAAAAACGTTCTACCTATGGTTACTGTTGCTGATTTAAAGAGTTAGTTAATGGGTAGTACGGGCTGATGTCCGAAACTCCACGTCAAAGGGCGTATTTTGCATAAGGGTGGGGAAATCAATTATTCGATCCACCGCAGCTCCTCAAGGAAGGCCAGCAACGCCTTGGTGTTACAGACAATCTCATGGAGGGTACCTGTGATACCGAAGTACTTTGCCCTGTATGTGGCAACCATCGGGCAGTTAAGAAGTACATGAGCTGCTATCTCGTCGTGCACCATGCAGGCCCTGCACAGCGGACTGTCTGTGAACCCTTGGGCCGTTAAAGCTGCTGTAACTGTAAGCAGCTGTTGTTTAGATGGTCGGAGACCCTGATTTGTGAGGCGGCCGTCAATCATTGGAAGTACTTCCTTAGCCTGCCTGCCCTCACCCGATTTGAAGAATTTCAGTAAAATAAGAGCAAGAGAGAAAGAGATATTTGGACCAAAATAAATGTACGTTTATACTTTAACGAAGACATTTGGATTTCCTTGTTATCAGTATTGGCGGACATGATGGGTAACCGAAATAATGGTCAAAACATAAAGTACTGACGTCTATTAATGCCCTAAAGTTTACTGATTACAAAAATATCACTTGATTAGGCAGATGCAATCAGATTACAATATGGAAACGCAGTGAATTCGATATAGAATGGCAGGACAACCTTTTGCAAGTGCGTCTCCACACAAAGTAACCTCCGTGACCTCTCACGTCTAACATTCACGTTCACAAACTACAACAATATCAAACATCAACCGATAAGCGACAGCCGTCACTACCCAGTGTTGCCACTTCCTATACTAATATTTGTAAAAGTGTTTGTACAAACGTACTTAGTGAAATAAAATCATTTATCATTTACCTATATCAACCTCTCCCAAGAGCACTACTTGACGTTTCAGGTTAGTGATAATTAGATGGCATTACTAATAATCAAAAATAAAGACAGTGGGATCCATGTTGACGCTGCTACATACTTTTAATTGAGGTACCTACTTACTTGACGCCACTTCCAGTCGCAACTATACGCACACGATACAGATTTACCAAGTTTATACCACGCCACTTCTCGAGCTTGCCAATTTAGCGTTCAGCTACCAAAATCAACTTTCACATAAACTATATCAGCTAATTAGCCAGCCCAACCCTAAAACAAAATCATTTAATATTAATATTTCATACCGAAATTCATATTTCGGTAAACTTTATTAGTGAAACGTCAACAAAGCGTTTTATTCAGCCAATGATCAAAGCTGAAGCGGTCGGTAATTTCCTTTGTTTTCGGAAACAATAATGTAGTGGGTCCTTTACGAAATATGAAAGACGGATTTCCAAAATATCATTATCTTAGTAGTTTTCTCATTATTACAGTTAATAAGGAGAATTCATTTGATTGTGTAGCGGCAATGTTGTGTTTAAGAAGTAGTCTTAAAGCCTATAATTCACTTGTACAGCTTTTGTTACGAAATATACTGAAAGAAAAGACACCTTTGATTCTTCTTTGTCACGTGCTTGAACTCGAGTGGTAAAGTAATCAATTTTTTTTTTGTACCGGTTTTTATAATGAGAAATAGAAATAGAAAAATATTTTTATACAAGTGATGCATGCAGTAAGCAGGTTCACTGGTTAACACCAAGTTGAGACAACATGAGTAGTTTAAAATATTACCTACAACTAAGTTACAATATATATTATTTGCCAGTGGAGTGGAAAATTATATATTGTGTTATTATAATTGGATTTTATATTCATTGCACAGTCCGGATTACACAGATTACGGAAAATGTTAAAAAAAAAACACAACATTCTCATTTACTAAAGATGAAAACATTAATTGACAAATCTACTACTTCATAAAATGTGACCGCATTTTGCTCAAGAAATTTCAAAAACGTACAAACAAAATACATCCTTTGGCTTCCCAGTAATATTACGGAGCGGGCTATACGCTATACCAAGTTGTCAGCCACTAACACACTCCAAAATAAGGTTGCCAGTTATTCATATACAGTAAAAGGAGAATATGCGGACGGTAAAAATACCGGACGGCTTGAATGAAGTATAAAATTTCGCATCGTCAACACAAAGGACTCGGGTGCCACCACAAAAGTTTGAAATGAAAGCCTTTTCCTTCTGTGTAAGGTTGACAGCCCTGCCAGCGCCTGCAGCGAACAATGTAATTTTTGCTTTTTTAATAGAAACCGCAACTTGACAAGCGAAACGTGGATACACAGACAGTTGCGGGCACAACTTTAAATAAGGCACCGGTTATAGCCAACCCTAATTTGTTACGGAAAAGCTTAGCATTATTTATGCAAATTTAAAAAAATTAAAGTATGTTTTTGTGTTTAGGTGGACTTTTTTCAAGGCTTGAGGTGGACTTTGTTCTATTTGTGTTTGTATAAGTTCGTTACTTTTGAAAATAAATGGATGATTGCTGTTATGTAGCTCACATTTAGTCGCTAGTTGTTACCGGCTTCTGAAAGCAATTTAATCTGTTTTCTATTCGTATGTCAAGTGACATTGATACCGACAGTGACACACTTTCACTGTCAGTGTCAATTGATTGGCTTTTGTTATTGCGGTCATCCCAACCAAATTCCAAACAATCACCAAAGTTAACGGTTACACTTCTTTAATAAGCCAAGCACATTTTAAAGCCAAGGATATTATAAGTTGGGGCATTACATTGCTGATAAAAATGCTTGGCTCAACGCTGGTCTTACTCCACAAGGGCGCATAAACTAATTGATTAGCATTTGAAAATACTATTGGAGCTGCTGATGATTTAAAAAAATACCTTTGCATTGTATAAATTCAATCTTTCAGTATTGTATAATTGCATAGCACATGTGGGAGTACTACCTATGTGCGTACTATAAAACTACAATGGTAGCTTTGTAAAGATAATGGCTAACGAACTGGGTAGTGACGGCTGTTGCTTGTCGGTTGACATTTGATATTTTTGAAGTTTGAGAACGTGAATGTTAGACGTGAGAGGTCACGGAGGTGACTTTGTGTGGAGACGCACTTGCGAAAGGTTGTTCTGCCATTCTATATTGAATTCAGCACGTTACCCTATTGTAATCTGATTGCATCTGCCTAATCAAGTGATATTTTTGTAATCAGTAAACTTTAGGGCATTAATAGACGTCTGTACTTAGTGTTTTGACTATTATTTCGGTTACCCATCATGTCAACAAATCTCTTCGTTAAAGCCTAAAAACCGTTAAAGCCTAGAAACCTAAGAAAGTACCCTTCATTGGAAGACGTACCTAGTAAATGCACTAGGAACGTCTTCCAATGACTTGAATATGCTCTGGCGGCTGAGAGTATTAATGTCTCGCTGATGTTGGCGCATGTGTTGGATCATTTAGCTCCCTTCAAAATGGTTGAGTTGAACGGTGCTAATTCATGCGTTATGTTCGTGAACGGATGCCGTCAGTAGGGACTGACTCTTAGCTGCCACGGCTTATTTTAATTTAATTTAATATTTGTTTTAATAATTGTTTTTATCTTTTTATTAAGGACGCTTTTAACGTACTGCATCGTCCTCACATGCATAATTTCATCATGAATGATGTAACCAATATTTTGATTTAAAAGAGTGCCCATGGAGTTTCTTGCACGTTCGAAGCTAACAGAAATCTCAGCAGTCAGCTCCCATCTCTCTGTGATCAAACCCTCACGTTTATCACTTGTGCTTAGGTACGTCAACTACACCAACGAGACAACTGCATATTTATGACGCTTTAATGTAGGTATACTTACTTATAACCCTGACAATGCACAACTCATCAGCTTATTAAGTTACCAGCTATTTGCCAAACATAACTCATAGTTGCTAATCAGCGAAATATTCGTACCAATAATGTGATTGCTGTTAACAGTAGTACCTTTGCTCGTAATTTTAAGCACTGCTCATACAATATCACGACTGTATTGTCCCAAATGGGTTGGCAGTAATGTAAGTAATTTAAGTCCCATGTAAAAGGGAGCGAGCCTATTGCTATCATGGTACAAAACCAACCTCCGAGCTGCTACTGAGAAATTCTTGATGGAGAAACCCATTAGCACTTTGCCTGAACTGGGAATCGACCCCAGGACCTCATGCTCAGAAGTAGCACTTTGCGACCACTAGACCAATGAGGCAGTCTATATAATTTGTATTTGAAGCTCGAGTCAGGTAGGGACCCAATCAGCGAAATAATTACATTTATTTTTAGAGTCATTGTCTTCCAAGTTGAGAACTTTTAATTGAACGTGACAGTGACATTTACGCTCGCAATTCTATTGAAAGTATCGATAAGTTAAATTGATTTGAATATCTATTGAAATCATATTGCGTAATGAATGAATCGACCTTTCTTTAGAATATGAGGCCTTGGTACTTCCCGTGAGTGTTGTAAGAGGATTTTACAAAAAATGGTGTCAGTAATGTACCATTTACGGTATACCTTACATAATGATGTACAGTTACAAAAGAGATAAGTAACCAGGGTCGTCGGATATAGTTGAAGTTTAGTAAGAAACCGATGGCTGTTTTCGAATGAAATTTGATAAATGACCTGTTTGTTTTATATTAATTAAATTAAATTTTATTTGAAAACTGTCATCGGTTTTTTACTAAACTTCAACTATAACGACGACCCTGGTTACTTATCACTTGTGGTGACTGGTACCTACCACACACAAGTTTATATTTTCACTATTTCTTACTAATAAGTATTATATTATAAAGTGGAATGTTAAGAGTTTTTTTTTCGAAGGCATCTCGCAGGTTAACTTTGGAGATTGTCTGTCGGCTGCTTAACCGGGCTATCCTGTGGACGCCTTAATAAATTAAGGCTTCCAGACAGGACACAAAACTTATAAACTTAGCGACTACACGCTAAGGGCATCCCTTTTGGAGTACGGACCTTGGCTTAGGGCACCGCTGGGGGGGGGGGGGGGCAACAAACGACAAGCTGGATCGGATCAAGTGTAAGGCACATGTCGTTTTTATATACACACGTTCCATGTAACCTACGTTGACAGAGCGTTTTCTGTTTTGTAAAAGCAGTGCTAATTGCATTTGCAGCACGTATACGCGCGTCGACCGCACCTCGGCCCTAAATTAACAGTAATCAAAAAACGAAGGTCCCTAATGACAATTAATTGGGAACCCTGACCGTAGTTTGGATCTAGTAGGTATAACATAAGTTTGATCTAGGCTATAGATAGGTACTAGACAGACGACTTCATTTCGCCAAAATCTATTGTACTTGTTGGCCTACTGTGGAGCATTCGAAGACCTCCCCTAAATCCCACCATGCAAAGGATGCCTGGTGGGATTCCTGAGTCATCGCGATCCAACCAAAATAAATAAAACAACATAAATCATTAGATTAAACCTATTTACCGCGTGTCAGCCTTAGTGTCATTAATAGGTGTAGGTCCTATTTTTAACCGACCCGACCCGTATTTATTTTTTATTTTTTATGTTTGACCGCGCATAACTTTTTAGCTTGTTCCCAACGAGTCACACCTCAACTGGTAACAGTGTGACTCGTTGGGAATGTTTTGGATAATAATTCCCAACGAGTCACAGTTACTGTTACACTGTTACTATATCATCATCATATCATCTATCGCCACGAAATATTTTCGTTCTCAGATAAACAAAAATTGTTCCCAGGTATTTGGTACAACTTGGGGCACCCCGACTCGGACAGGTTAGGTTAGAAGGGGACGGCGGGGTCTGAAAGACCCCGCCGTCCCCTTCGTGGTTATTTTTTTTTAAACCGCCCAGAAGTAGGAGTCCCGCGAAGCGGGACTCCGTCGGCTACGCCTCATTATTGTTGAAATACTTATTAGGACACACCTTGATACCCTAAATCAAGGTGGGATCATCCCAACGAGTAACAGTGTAACAGTAACTGTGACTCGTTGGGAATTATTATCCAAAACATTCCCAACGAGTCACACTGTTACCCGTTGAGGTGTGACTCGTTGGGAACAAGCGAACTTTTTTTGTACGTTTTTTTTAAATTACTTACCTACATTAATTAAAGGCATACATTTTACATCAACAAAATATAATACCTTACACCATCACAGGCAAAAATACGGGTTAAACTAAGTAGGTGAGAATAATGGAATATTAAAAGCGTCTTTACGTAGTCCAGGTGTTGCCAACGTAAATAATTAGCTAGAGGGAAGATGGCTGCAAGACATTATGTGTCGGCTTGTATGCTGCTCTTTAGTGTACTTAAGTCATTAGTTTTAGTTTTTTAACAGACTCCAAATAAACTGAAGGATGCTGTTTTGTTTAGTCCGATGGAGTTTAATTCAAAATATATTATTGCAATGTATTTGTAGTCTAATTTTTCAAACTGTATTTTAGTTGGGGCTATGACAAATTGGAGTCCGAAACTCAAACTCAAACTCAAACTCAAAGCATTTATTTCAAATAAACCAATTACAGGCACTTTTGAATTGTCAAAGGGTCAGTCAGTCAGAAAAATGAAGCTAGTTGCCCATTCCAAAGCGTAGTAGGTACCTATGGAGAAGAACGGGCAAGAAATCGTAGGTATCGTAGGTACGCATTCAGCTAGTTGGCAACATCGCCAAATAGCTGTCAAATACTTATTCCACTGCTGTGATACGATATTAATTAGATATTGCAATTCATAATCAACAATTTTGTGCACTGCAGAGCGATATATTTTCATAATTTTATTTAGTCATATTGACAAACTAATCAAAACAGCGAAATTTTTGACAGCCATTTTTGACGTTGCAGACTTTACGAATGCGCCGTCTTTATTCATCTGACGCGTGTCAGAAAGATAATATCACGACCGTCAATTGTTTGATATCATGATCTACGCAGAAGCTTTGGTCAGCGGTCGATGTTTGCCTTTAGGTTAATTGACGACGATGGTACTTATTTAAATATTTTATACGTAGCAAGTGACCAGCAACCTAATTGTGTAACACATTTTCAATCACAATCTGTATAATTTTGAAGGATATTGCTCATCCATAGCTTCATATGTTCGAAAAAATTGTCTGCTCAACAACGTAAATAACGCAATGAATGTTGTTGAACTGTCAAAATGAAAGCCATTGCTAATGTTAGTGTGTTACGCAATTACCCCGCCGCCCTTGCTTAGTAGACTGCACCCGGCAGTCTACTAATGTGGACACATTTCTGTGCTTTATCTAAATTAAATATAAATTTTTAGTACACATAAACCTTCCGGAATAAATTCACTGAACGATGGTTAAAACTGCATCAACAGTCATTGTGCTTTGTAAATTGAGAAGAACTAAGCGGTCACTTTGTGCTTTAAGGCGCAGATATACGACTTTTAATGATTTCAAATTGAACATCACGTCTAAACGAATAGTCTTATTTGTTTGAAAAAAATATATGATAAACTAGACTAGTTTCTTCGTAATTTGATGTGAATATGAAATTATATTTTTATAACATAGTGTAATTAATTTGTAAAGTAATGTCTAACGCGAACACAAAAACGATAATCACGCAAAAACTATCAGGCGTATTTTCATGAAATCTGCACCATCTAAAACACAATTTAACTACCCAAATTTTGGTATACGGCTTTTATTTGTATTGTGTTTGATAAATCAAGGTGGGTTGTTTTTGCGAATAAACTTGATGCGCGTTGAAGCGGGGGCTCTTGCGGGCGACGGGCGATAGTGCATCGCTGACCAATGTCCGGGTAGATGCTAACGCTCTGTGCAATTTTATTCGCTTAAAAGTTTCGTATGCTCCTCCCACTCGCTCAAGGTCGCTGGCACTTTATTGTAGCCTTAATACGTTTATCAAAAAAAACATATAAATTACGGCAATGTAATTGTTAACTATGTATGTGTGTACATACTCGTATTTGAATGCTGTAAATTTGTTAAAATGCACTCGGACTTATTTCAACGTCTTGGCGTTGGATTTCGTAGTGTAATCATAATATTTGTACCATATTTTCATGATGTGTAGTTAATAGTATCGCAATGCCAGGATTGTACGTGAAAATATCATAAATAAATATAACACAAAAAATACCAATTTACTTCCAAATATCTTATGCAAAGTCTTACCTAAATCTAAGAAGTTTATTTACGTTAGCAATTTCAAATCAGAACAAAAAAGACAAAGCTCAATGACTCTGAACCTAACACCTAGAAAAACCGATTTCAATAATCTGTGGAAATAATTTTTGCGTCGCAAATCTTGAATTTTGTTGCCGCCGCTAAGCGAAAACATGGCAAAAACTAATCAAAATGTATGAAAACAACTGGGTTTTGCAGCAGAACCTTAGCGGTAAGCGTCAGTATGAAAACAATTGTAACAAAATTGATATAAAAAGAAAACGTAGTATAATTTTGGGCAAATAGTATCTTTTTACGTTCCATAGACAATAATTTTCTGAGAGCCCAATTCCAACACTGTCTTGGAGCCACTGTTACATAAAAGACAAGATATAGATTAATTTTTCCTCCAATGAAAAGCCATATAAATCACAGAAGTGGATTTCCAATGGTTTTAAGGATATTTAATAAATTACCAAAATCGTATAGGGAACTGCCAATCAAACGATTTATAGCGGCGTTATTCAAATGGCTTACAAAAAAAAAAAAAACTATCGATGAGTATTTAGACTTCAAAGATACATATAATAATTAAAAAAATATGAATTAATATAATTTGACAAATACTTGACATTTTAAATTTAGTAACTATGATTTATGTACCAATTTTAGTAGCTTCATTTATTTAATTAATGTAACAATAGTTTTGCATGCTAGTTCTAGCGAGTTGTTTTTGAAACTATAAAAAAAAAACCGACCATCTGTATGTGCCTACTACAATTCTTGCAAATAAATTTCGTTTCATTTCATTACATAACCAATGAGCATAAAGTACCTTTCAAATAAAGTGGTATAATTTAAAACCACTCATTCTATATGTAAACGAATGCTAATAACTTCACAATTCGACATATTTCAATTACGAACAGCACCAAAACAATAATGTAGCCAACAAATTTTTGCATCGGTTCAAATGCAGCAACTCCACGAATATTAATAATTTATGGCCCAACTTCGAGCGTTCGTGTTGCTTACTTTTCTCATTATCATATTTAACGTTGTCATGTAGCTTTCCACAGGCCTCCTGCAAAGACTTTATTATTTCAGCATTTTGTGGGTATGCAAGGAGGTACAGAAGTTCAATTAACTGCTGAGATAACTTGCATACTTTAAATAAAATATTGTCTTTTTTTTCCTAAAATGGTCGTAGAAACCAAACTGTTACTTACTCGCAAGTGAACCGTGACCAGCGAGTAGGCCGTGAGTTATGTTAAAAACTTAAAAGCCGCTCCATGATCTGTGACCTGGTCATGACGACCTGGGTGCCTAACGTGTGATAGATTGCTGAGAGGTTAGGAAGTAGTGGGATGGCATAAACCACTTAATTAATTCGATTATCAAACATTTTTTTTTATATTTCAACCTATTGCACATTCGATCTTTGCCAGCATTATCGTCTACTTCATCGGCACCTCTAAATATTTTTAATCTTTTGTACCTCGTTAGATAGCTGATTAAATGAAGATGTCTTTCCCGTGATTTGTACGCTTCATGCCACACAATTTTTTTGAGATAACTGGTGTCAAAGTTCATGTATACGTAGATGATTTTTGAAAATGGTTAATAAACTGTTCCTTTCACTTTTAACTGATAGATGTTTAAAAAATTTGGTTACATCGCAAGGTTTTTTAAAGTATAAGGTAGCCAATGGAATACCAATGAAAACCATTAAATTTGAGAGTCTAGAGAAAAGTGATATTCAGTAACGATTCTGCGAATTTTTCAAAAATACATAAAAATTTGGTTTTCTCAAATCTCCTGAATTTTTAGTTAGGCTTTATGGGGTGATTAACTGTTGCAAATTTGTCACACTTTGATCACGTCCTGGAAGGAATATGTCAAATTACAAGTCACCATGTATAGCCGTTATGGGTTGTGCGCTTTTATAATTTCTAACATGACGATATTATCGTGAACGTCCACGTCCATAAAATTTATGGAATACGTGCACGTTATAACGTCATCGTGGATGGAAATTTAAAAGCTTTTTCATATATTCCCATACCACACACACACACACACGCACACACACACGCACACATATTACACACACACACACTTTTTTTTATGTTTCCATATATATATTTTCTTTTTCCCTGTATTATCGGGATGCCGCGACGTGAACGTGGAAGTCCATAATAATATCATCACGTTAGAAATTACGTTTGAGGTTAGCAACCAGAGAAAACCTATACCGGAATAGTTTTAATGACTCATCACGGCTGTTGTGTTTCCAACGGCATAGATGGTACACTGGCTAAGCGATTTACTGCTGCGCTACGAGTCAGGTCTTCGCATCCAACATTTGTCGTCATCATCATCATCTTCCTGCCTTTGTCCCTGGATTTACTTTTGGGTGGACGCAACACGTTTTTTTTTTTTCCATTCTCCCCTTTCAGCATTCACTCCATCATTTACTCCTTTTGTTTTCATATCATCCCTCACACAATCCATCCATGTTCAAACATCTATGTGCTCTACTGATCGTTGTTACGGGTCTGACTGCGGGATTTGCCTTTCTCGCATCCATGATACAAGAAAATTCATAAGGGCGGGTCAAAATTAAAAAAACAAAACTGCAGTGTGTAGCTGGTTACAGGGTTATATCTGCACGTGGTTGCTCGGTACGTGTGGCGGCCATATTGCACTTTCGTATTATTTTTATTATATGCTTACATAATATAACATCACGCCTGTAATCCCCGAAAGGTCACGCAGAGATGTCCTATGGTATACCCACATTTCGCCAGTTTTATTTAAGTACCACGTAATAAGTGCCTTAATGCCATCAACTGAGTACAAATCCAGACGTACTGAGTTTTTTTTTAATACTGATCTTCATTCTATATTAATAATTATGAATGTCACACGTGGGGTAACATTTCGCCGCACAAATTCGCCGAAGTGGATTTTCTGTATCATAATAAATAGGTGTACGGAATATTTTTCAGTTTTATGCTGTGTTTTTTATACTTCGATGTCAAAGACGTCACAATAAATCTTTGGGTTTTATGGTTGACGAGTCTCTCGGTATTATCTGAGATTAAAAATGCGGGGAATGCGTGGGGATTTCTTTTGCGAATGTTTGATCATGTAGGGATGTAGATTTGGTAAAATTATGTAGGTTGTTGGTTGAAAAGACTGCTTAGGTTTGGTCATGTTGAGAGGATTTACGAAAGGCAACTAAAAAAATGTATTTCCAAGGCAAATGTGAGTGGAAACGCCGGGAGGGAACGCCCTAGAAAGACATATAGTGACATTATTGGTGATGTTCTTGAGAAAGGATAGGTGTGAATAGTACTCGCAACCGGCGTGCGTGTATGACCAGATGTGTGAACATGGACGAAACGAAAGGAGTATGTAAGGATCGTAGCAGTTGGCGGTCTGTAGTTTCCGCCTATGGATTAAATGGAGTGTCTGCCATACTTGATATAATCCCTACTTATCTATATGGCAGAAAATTACATGAAAACAAATGTTACAACCTACACGTTTGCCTTTACACGGAGAGTAGCTTAAAAAGCGGCCAAGTGCGAGTCGGACTCGCACACGAAGAGTTCCGTACCACCATACAATATTTAACACTACATTTATATTACACTTTACAAAAAAAAAAAAAAAAGCCTTTAATTTTTAACTTTATCTCATTTTTATTATTTATTGTTATAGCGGCCATAGTAGTTCAAACTTTGTGAAAATTTCAAGTGTTTAGCTGTTAAGAGTTAAAAGATACAGTCCTGTGACAGACGGATGGACAGCGAAATCTTAGTAATAAGATCGCGTTGGCCCCCTTCGGGTACGGAATCGTAAAAATTAGTCCTCCCTAAAATATTCACCCACGCTGAGGTAACATTCTTCCAAATAGGTAAAAAAAACGTTGTAATTATTGTCTAATAAGGTGTTTGTATACTTTGTTTGGTGACTGTGTATGTATTAATGTTTCACCCACGTTTTCCGTACATGAGTTATAAGTCTCCTAACAACATGTTTCTAATAGTAAACAGTTTTCAAAAGGGACAATGGGACAATACCCATATTATTGGGCTTTTATGTCGATATTATAAAAAAAAAATACCCTGCCTACCCATGGGAAGGCGTGAGTTTCATACATGTATGTATTACGAAAAACTTTATTAATGAAACACCCAAGTAATATTTTTGGAAGCAAGCAAAAATTACTTTAAAGTCAATCATTTTTTTTAATCATAATATTACGTAAAAATGTAGATGTCGAATAAATAAAAATCTGTTCCACTCAAGCTAGAAATCCATTTTAAATAATGAAAAGGTCAAAGGATTTTTTGCATGACAGCCTTATTTTCGTAGGCGACGTTTGAAGCCGACAGGTATTATTTCGGTCTGCCCCGAGACCCTGAATCCCGAGATGACCTTTGGGACACTTCTAAAGTTTCAATAACCTACCTTTTAGTGCGAGCGATACTTTATATCATTATTGATTGTATTAAAGTGTGACAAAAGTCAATTGATAAGGGTCAAGTTTCACCTTCTTAAAAGGTTTGATGGTACTATAATATATATTTTTGTCATTTTTTTAAAAAGGTTGCGTGATGGATATGTATTACAATATTCTTACCTACACGAACATGATTATTAAGGCTACAGACCCTGTTTGCGTAGTGCTCTGTGTATTAAGCCCCGGTTGAGTGCGAAACAATTCGAGCAACTTCGATAAAATGCACTGAAGAAAAGGCAGGTGAAGGCTTTTAATGAATTCGTTCATGACAGTTGTTATTCATCACTCTACCGAGGTCAAATCCAGCCAGCCAGTTTTCCATGGTGTGCAGGGTGTGGAGCAGCTCCAACAGTATCCTAAGCGTGATTTCAAGCCGTTTAGACTGTGTTTTCATGGGTCGCTGCTGTACCATCTCACATGGGTTGCCACAGCTGTGATCCACTACCATTTGTTTATTTTTGTAAAGTGTCAGTTCTTATTAATATAGTTGTAAGTCTTACTAATCATATTTGAATCATATGATACTTGAATAAAGATAATTCAATTCTATTCTATTACCGCAGGTGATAAATAAGGCATCGATTTGGTCATCACCATGCCAACCGTATTGGGGTCGGCTGCCAGCCTAACTGGATGCAGTTGAATATCATACCAGTATTTTATGTACATAGAGTGACTGCCTCTGACCTCCACTACTTAGTTACCTACTGGATAACGCGATACCCCTTGATAAGACTGGTTGTCAGACTTTTGGGCTTCTGACTACCCGTAACAACTGTCAAAGTTCTACTAATGACAGCCGGGACAAACAGCTTAACATGCTTTCCGAGGCACGGAGGGGTCTCCATATGTAATGAGTGGTCACCCATCCACGGACCAACCTCAGCAAACTTTGCTTAAACTTGAAGATTGACTCGTGTGGCTGTTATTATTTAGCCACGAGCCCCAGGGTTTAATGTGGCAAGGCTCAAAAAAAAACCCAGATTAATAGTTTGAGTCGCTCTTTCGAATTTTAAATGCCAGCTTGACCTATAAGTTTACACTCCGGTACCCTTTCGTGCCTCAGAGAACACGTTAAGCCTGCGCGTCTCGGTTGTCACGCGGACACATGGGCAATCGTCATGCATAGTTGGATTCGCGGAATAATTTGACTACTGTTAGTGAAAACTTCCCTGTGTTACTCGCTCATTGATAACTCATATAGGTTACATTCCTTGGATATGCATTTTTTTTATTTAATAGGTGTTTGTTTTGGGAAAGTTTTTTTTCCAGCACGCGTAGCATGCTCACTATAGAAATGGAAGACAAAATGACAGATTGTAGAAAGATTTCAACGGCGGCGCGATGTCGTAATTCAAGAAAAGAATGATTTTATTGTTAAGAAACTGATTTGTCTTCTCTTCGTAGAGTAGAGATACAAGTAGTCATGCTACGTATGCGGGTGGATTAGAAAGCTTTCATATAGACAGGGTTGCTTGTTATAGATTTTCTCTCAGTTCAGTTGCGACAAGACCTGAGTTCTAAGTATAAAAATATCTCATGGCGTGTTCAAAAGTTAGCTGCCTAGAATGTGCAAGACGCATATTAAAATATCATCATTTTTGTGAAGGCTATTTTAGTGAAACCTAAAACAGCTATTGATATTTGGCTTCAGACTTCATTCCTCGTTAATCTAGTGGTCGCATATGCTTGTTAACAAGTACCAAATAGATACTCGACGGTTATGACGTAGTAGTTGCTTAGTTATTCCTAAATTATTTACAAATATTCTCATTAATATCTAAATAATATTCTTTGTATTTATTTTCCCATAATAAGTCATTTATTTGATTTTTATAACAATAATTTAGTATTTCATAACATATTGAGTAAATAACTGACAGTTGATTTGAATATGGCGGTTATGTGTAAAAAAAAGGAGGCAAATCATTTTTAACATTCATTATATTGTGAACGTGAGTGATAAGGACGTTTCTCTGCCCAAATACATACTGAGTGTGAATTATAGTTCGTGTTTAATTGTATCAAACCTGCTACTGAGCATCATGCTACTGCTGAGCATGAGGTCTTGGGTTCAATTCCTGGGTCGGGCAAAGTGATACTGGATTTATCCATCTGAAACTTCTCAGTAACAGCCCGTACTCTAGTTTTGAGCCCGGTTGATGGCAATAGGCTCGCCCTATTACATGGGAATTAAACATTACTGAAACAAATGTGGGTGTACCATAGGTATACCTTTGCTTAACCCTTTGAGGAATACAGGTGTGATTTGATGTTATGTTATAACTCAAACATAAGTCATTTTATGAGGGTATAAGAAAGGCTGACATTTCTGGGCTAGACTTTAACCTTTAAAAGTTACCATATTTCCTGGCCAAAGAGCGCATGTAAGGTCTTTTAACTGTAAAAATACTGGACGTCATGCAGAACAGCTCCAAGATATCAAAATAAAAATATTTTATTTCACATAAACCTAAATGGGCACTTATAAAACGTCAGAACCTTTTTATTTTTTTAATTATCTTCGTAAGAGCAGTTGACCTACGCGCTTATTAACGTAGGCCGTACACGAGTCCGGTGTTTATTAACAGAGACTTAACCTCAGCATCTTATTCATAAAGTATAGCCGGGAGCTACAGATGTTGGCATTATGTAAGCTGTAAAGAAAATATTTTTAGGGTTCTGTAGATTTTTAGACTTTATTTCTTTAGCTATAAAGTTTATAATCTCTGTACGTTTTTTATGACAGAAGAGGACCCAGAAAGCTAGGTGGAAATGGTGAATAAGAGTGGCTGATGACCAAGCTTAGTTTTAGTGTAATTGAAGAGGCCCACATCCAGCTGTAGACTCCTATGGGCTGATGATGATGAAGAAAACCTGATTGTACCTTTTCTCATTTTGATAGTAACGTGGGACGAGTTGCAGAATGAAAATATTATTTATTTTGATTTTCTGCCAGTCGTCCTAAATGGGCCGTAGGCATGTAGGACGAGTTGATGAATTACTCATTTTCAGGGAGTACAATCTGTCTGCATTTAACAATATGCCAAAAAAAAACCCTACCTGAAATAAAAAACAAACCCCGTACAAAACGCGTCCACGTTTTTTATCACCGCCAAACTCATTTACTTCATTAAGCCGCCAGTTATTTATAATTTGCAGTTAAGCGTAGCCTTGTTTTGGACAGATAAACAATTAAATGACAAAAGGTCTCTAATTGTCCAATTTAGATACGGAACCCACGACTGGCTTTTGTACTCGCCTTCAAAAGGGTGATTGTTGTGGCTTTAGAATTTGCGATACATTTTAAAGCTTTGGCTGCTCTTCAAAATGGTGGAGATGCCTTTTGTAATTCAAGCACTACTTCTTCGTTTTAATTTTGTGAACCTAAGTCTTTTGAAGACAGTGATCGTATAATTTTAGCACGTAAATATACAGGCTGTATTTTTGTCCTATTCAAGAGCAAAAGCAGTGAAAGCAGTAAGTATCAAATTCTACAGACCAATCAGTGTCCTTAGTAATAACGAAATGGATTTAGCTACTCGGCACTAGAACAGACTACGGAAATAAATATACAGGGAGTTTGGCAGTAGAACATACGAAAATGGTGGATAGGTGGGGTCATCTGCTACTTACTCAGCTCTAATTTATTTGGCCCTGGCCCACAGGATATATAATTTTTTTTTTTTCTTTCTTCTAGTTTCACCACTTTCTAAACTTTAAAGTGTAATTAAGTTGAAATTAAGATTTAAGTATTTTTTACATCTTTCTGTAAGTTTGAGGACTCATAATTTTTTTTCTAGCTAACATCTAAATACAGCAATAATTTTATAAGAAACTGCCAACATTAAAGATTTTAAAAAAAATTGCCTGTTTTAACCATTATTAATAAAAAATACACTTTAAAGTTTCGAAAGTGGTGAAACTAGAAGAAAGCAAAAAAAAACATTTAGAAAATATCCAGGGGGCCAGGGCCAAATAAATTAGGGCTGAGTAAGTAGCAGATGACCCCACCTATCCACCATTCTCGTATGTTTAACGTTCTGCCAAACACCTTGTATTCCGGGCTAGCATGTAAGGTTATTTTTTAAAACCATAGTGTCGAGAATATCACGACGCGCCGGGCGACAGCGGGCGGGAGCTGCAGTCGCGGAAGGGGCGGTCGAGCAGCGCGCGCGCACCGGCCGCCACTAACACTGCGTCATCGAACGCGCTACTTAGCGATTGTTATTAACACGTCTATTAAATTAAATCTTGTTAACCGTTTGTTTCTTCCTTTGTGCATATATGTGATACAGTCCACTATATAATCAAGTTACCGTGTTTTAGTCCTCATACCACCTGGAGGATATTACCCATTCTTCTCTACATAGACTCTCGCGAGCCTTTGACACAGCTACTACAACCCCTAATAAGGCAGTAAAAAAACACTCAACTGCCCAATTACCACTTAACCCCATCAGGGTATTTTAAGCCCCCTAACCACGTTTTAACATTCAGCCCTTCGAAAATTGAAACTACTCTGAAGATGCACGTAAGTACGTAACCTTAGTTAGGCTATTGAAGCCCTCCGGTTAGTTTCATACGACGGCGCAAATATCCATTTATTTCAATAGGGTTAAGGCGAATACGTAATCCATTCCGATGGGTCGAATGAATACGGGGAGCGTTGGGTCCGCTATAACGTGCCCCTTCATTTTTGTGCCTTCCCGATTCATGCCTTAGACAGGGATTGCATGATTATACAGGTTTGTTTGTTACTTCATCCTGTTGAGAAGGTATGGTTTTCTTTTGTATTCTATGTCTCATACTGGAAACACAGGACCTCAGACGCAGAAGAACTTTCAGTGTTCCATACAAATATGCAATAAACTTGAATCAGAATGTATGAAACAGCTGATTTTCTAGGGTTCCTTACCCAAAGGGTGCCAATGATACCCAGTTACTAGACTGTGCTGTCCGTCCGTCCGTCTGTCTGTCAGCGGGCTGTATCTCATGAACCGTAGGCAGTTGAAATTTCCACAGAATGTATTTCTATTGCCGCTATAACAACAAAATATAATAAAAAATAAAAATAAGTTAATAAAAATGAACAAGAATCATGTTTTTTCTTAAATATGTAGTGTTAAATATTGTACGGTAGTATCGGACCTCTTCGTGTGCGAGTCCGACTCGCACTTGCTTGGTTTATATACCTACGTTATTTCAGACGGGTCCCATCTTCGATCAATAATTTTTGATCCTATGGTATAAATGTAGTTTATATTCATGAACACTATCACCCATTTTATACTTTTATTTTTAGTCGTTGTTAATTCCTTAAAAATCAGGACTCGCCTAAATAGGCTTGACAAAGGTGAAAATGAAATCCCCGATGCTGTCGAGTTCCGCTTTTCACAGAAAAGTAACCCGTCAGAAACACGTGGAACCTTGTAACAGGATGCAATTTTTACGTCTTCAAGCGAAATGTACTCGTATTGTATATACTGTGCAATTTTCAAGGCTGGTGGTAGTTGTGTTTGTAAACCTTAGAATGGAAACTAAACAGACTGGACATTAAATTGTATGTATAAAGTTAGGTTAACAAGAAAAAAAAAATAAGAAAAAAATTGATTGATTGATTGATTTGTTTTTGATTGAATTGTAAATGAATTGTATGAAGAAGACTACCACCTTAAATTTTCCGTATATTCAAATCAGAACTGTCATTCTTTGACAGTTGTATGATATGGCTATATCACGGCACATTGACATAAGGTGTCAGTTTCATGTGTCAGGTGTCAGTCAGTTTGATAAACCATTCATTTCCCTGAGTAGTATTCAGTCAGTAGATTAGTCAGTCAGGGGTTGCTGACTTGCCTACTCCCGGCCACCGTAGGCGCAGGCTTGCGGACGGCGAGCAATAGGCAGCTCGCCGTCCGGTAAGGACCAGGCCCGGGTCGACGGCGCGTTGTGTTCCACGCGCGCCTCAAAGAGATATCAGCATAATTGATGGGGTCCGTTAGGGCCGATGCCTGCCGGGGTCGTGGATTGTTCGAAAGAGTTACCGTGTCCCTGCTTACAGGCAACTGAAGGAACATGGGTGGGTTTTAGTCAGTAAGAGTCTGACACGCCCTCCCGCTCCGCCCAGAGCGGGAGAGGTCATTTGATGATTTCCCAACCAAAAAATAAAAAAGGGGTTGCTGACTTAGATTTATTTACGTTATTTATTACAAGCTTCTACCCACCAATTCGTTCGCCTGGAAGTCGTAAGACACCACAATATACTAAAATAACAGCCATATTTATTTTATACATCCCGTTCGTAGGTTTGGAGTCAGCAGCCAACGTGTAAAGATAGTAAGGACTGATGACGCAGGAGCAAGCGACCTACAGTTGTCCGTGGGAGAAGAAGGGGGCCTAGACAAAATCCCTTTTCTGTAAGCGTTAACGCCAACGGAAAATCAAATTGTATGGAGTTGACATTTGCTTAACACGTGAAATTGCGTGTCCTTTCCACAGGTAATGTCATTGCAATACATTTTGACGTTAGCGTCTGGCGTTAACGCTATCAGAAAAGTTTTTGTCTAGGCCCCCAGGTCGTCGTCCTGAGGTCGACAACTGCAGCGTTCAGTAGCAATTTCCGATTGCTTGCAAATTTTTTCGTTTTTAGTGACTCATTAAATGCCTGCGTTCCTGCGTATACTACCTAATGGCACAACACTGATACACTGACTGTTGCATTCTTACAGATTATTCCTGACGAACAGCTACCACTAAAATATATAACAGTAGATTGTAAACACACGGGATTCCTTATTAACAGACACCTAACCACAGATATTTATGTCTATACAGGGTGATTGGTGCATCGTGTGCCAAATTGAAATAGTCGATTGAAGGGGTCATCTGCTAGCCTTTCAGACCCCTTAACACCTCTCATGCGCGGAGGATTTTTTTTTATCGACTTCTTATTGTGTTACTAAAACAAGACCCAAATTTTACATTCAAATACAAATTTAAAAAAAAATATATAAGGCTGAACTTAAATTTTATTTAGATGTGTATTGTTTTAGAGTACTTTTAAATACAAAATTAGTGACATTAGTCGTCTAGTTTTTTTTTATTTACTCGCAAAGGGTGAAACTTAAATTAAAGCTGTTACAGCTGTTCACATAGCTACAAAAATAAACAAAAAGCAACCGGGATCTTCCAACTCCCTCATTAATTCTCTAGTCTTGCTAATGATATGCCACATGCCATAAAAATCTTTTAACAACTTTGTGAATTCGCTAGAATTGTGAATCGAGTCACATGAGACTAAATTCCAAATTCTAATGAAAGAATCTTATTGCGTAACTGTTACTTGAGAAACAGGTAAAATTTATTTTCTCACTCTTGCGCACTAAAATCTATCTTCTATTTCTTTCTTACATAGCGTATATCGGTTTGAGTATATCGATCATTTTTTTAGTCGAGACCTCAGTGTCTCTGCTACCTAACGTGTGTGCTAGTTCACCGTACTCCGCGATTCTTTCATTTTGTTACTTTGTTTTGGTTGAGTTTTGTTGGTTCTTGTTACGTTTTTTTTTAACTTACCAAAGTTAAGTTTGTTTTTGTTGAGTTTTTTGTTGTTGCAATGGCGACATTCTCTAACGAAGAACATGCGGACATCATGATGGCCATCATGGAGCCGCTCATGGTTTCGCTCGTGCAGCGCAACGAATTCACCAGGAACGCTTTCCTAGTAGACGATTACCTGGCCGCAGTCTTCCAAGACACATACCAACGCATACGCGAGCCTGGCAGTGCCACTTTTAATGAACCAAGGGGCCATATTGTGCGGCATAATGTTGAAGTGGACGAGAGAATACTGGCACTTTCTGAGGAAGATCCTACAAGAAGCATAAGAAAAGCGGCATAACATCTTAATCTTTCAATATGGAAAGTGTGGAAAGTCCTTCGTCAAAACGAAAAGCATCCATTCCACTACACTCCGGCGCAATGTATGTAATTTTGAACTAACTCTAAACCCGTACACGCTTTGTTTGACGTTGCCTTTGTTTAGCAGGTAATGGATATGGTATGACGTCACTTCCAGGTAGTGAAGCTGTTAGCCCATACAGCGGGTCCTTAAAAATATTCTTGTGCAGTTACTTACTGCTCAAGAGGAATTTAAAAGAGTTTTTTTGTTTGTTGCAGGTCATGAGGGTGGCGAGTTTGCCAGACGAGTGGCTTTTTGTCGGTTTCTTTTAAGCAAGGATGTGGATGATCCTGATTTTTTAAAAGAATACTGCGGACGGATGATTCCAAATTTACCAAATATGGGATTTTCAATCTACACAATTTGCACCACTGGACAACGAAAACGGAAAAACCACGTGTTAAAAGATAGAAATCTTTTCAAAGAAGGTTAAGTGTAAACGTTTGGGTAGGAGTGATTGGGAATCAGGTAATTGGACCGCATTACCTGCCCGATAATCTCAATGGCGATGACTACTTGGAATTCCTACAAAATGACTTGCCCGAATTAGTGGCCGAGGTGCCCGTATTTAATGAAGGTTTGCCCACAGTATTCCAGAACGACGGCTGTCCCGCGCATTGGCGTTTGATTGTGAGGGAATATCTCGACAATGTGTTCCCCAATGCGTGGATTGGGCGCGATGGCCCTATTCCTAGATCTAACTCCGTTAGATTTTTATGTCTGGGGACGTACCAAAGAGCTGGTGTACGCCACGGAGGTCCCAACTAGGGAGGTACTAGTTCAACGCATAGAACCGGCATTCAATACCATTAAGGAGGAAATACGACTTCGTACAATAACTTTCGAAATACGAAACAGATGTCGGGTCTGCATTCGCAACAGAGACCAATAATTTGAGCAAGATTTGTAAAAATTATGAAATAAATGCTAAAAATACAATTTAGTTTTATTTATTTCAAGTAAATCCCACGAAAAGATAGAGATACATTATACATGACATTTTACCTTATAAAAGTGAGATAATAGATTTAATAGATTGGTCACTTATAATTTAAGCAAAACTACTTTTTTTAATTTTGAATATTAGCCTTGTGACTCGATTCACAATTCTAGCGAATTCACAAAGTTGTTATAAGATATTTATGGCATGTGGCACATTAGTAAGAGGATAGACTAGAGAATTAATGAGGTAGTTGGAAGATCCCAGCCGCTTTTTTTTTTGTAGACTTTTAAACAGCTGTAACATGTACAGCTTTAATTTAAGTTTTACCTTTGCGAGTAAATTAAAAAAAGAAACTAGATGACTAATGTCACTAATTTTATATTTAAAGTATTCTAAAGTAATACACATCTAAATAACATAAAAATTCAGAGTCTACGCCTTATAGTTTTTTTTAATTTGTATTTTAATGTAAAATTTGGGTCTTTTTTTAGTAAAACAATTAAAAGTCGATAAAAAAAAACACAGGGCATGAGAGGTATTAAGGGGTCTAAAGGCTAGCAGAAGACCCCTTCAGTTGACCATTTCAATTTGGCACACGATGCTCCAAACACCCGTATAACCATAGATGACCGAAGAGGCCTAAACTTAATGTTTTTTCTGTGTATGTTCTACCAACTATCATGAGATATTATGTATAACAAAATGTAAAAAAGAAGCATAATAAATATCACTTGTTGGGAACCGAACATAGGTTTGCAAAGCAGTCGTCGAAAATTTAAGGTTTATGCTTTGTTGAAAGTTTACTAATATGTATGTCATGATTGATTGCTTAGTTAACTCCTTACAAGCATAGAGGGATAATCATTTAAAAGATTAAATCTGTAAACTGCTATTTAATTTCCTATTCAGCCCTATAAAGTAATGGAATAATTCGACTCTTGTCATACACTAATATATTGTGTTGTCTCTCATCTCAGTCTCATAGTCTCATTTCCTAAGAAATATATGGGAAGTTGTTTTACGATTTCTGACTTTTCTAATAGGCACTCAAACCTCAGTGGTCCCATCGAGTTTTTAATCCTTATAAAAACAGGATCGATTGCCATCAACATTTTTTTTTTGGTGAAAATTGCCCATTTTCTTGCTGACCGTAATATTATTTCAAAATCTGTAAATGCAAATCAAAATGTTTCAAAAAGTTAAGAGCAGTCTCCTAAGACCGTTTCCTTTGTAGCGACAACGGTTAAGGTATCTGACTTATTGCACCGTCTCAAAAATCAGCCCTGTATCATTGTGATTGACTGTTTAGCTCCAAAAAGTACAGCGTGATGATATTCATTTAACAGGTTTAACATGCATTCAGACAAACAGACAAAAACTCAAAAAAAAAAAAAAAAAACCTCATTGGAATCGTTCCCAGACCTCGTAAAAATTACTTTAAAAAAAAAACAATGTAGGTACAGTTTTCACTTCGCTATGATTTTATTATATAATATATTAGATTACGAACGGTTTTCGTCTGTTGAAGAATACTCGCTTACACTTATGAAAGAAAGAAAGAAAAATGGATTTATTTGTCACAGAAACACGTGCATACAAAAAAGTAATTAGCTCTAATAATAAAGCAAAATAAAAACCAGAAACAGAAAAAGTCGACAGCTGCACGTCATGACTGCGACAAGAAGGCTTCCACTCAGCACACAACACAACATTCAACGCGCGCAAGTAGCGTCACAACACTTGATGCAATCGCCCCACCCACGTCACATCTGCCCAGTCCAATCCGCCTTTTCTCTTCACTAGGCTTGAAAGAGTAAAGAGAAGAGAAAAGAAACAGAAAAAGAGGTGAAAAAAGAGAAAAAAAAGAAAAGAAAAAAAGGAGAAAGAGAAAAAGAGAAAGAAAAAAAGAGTAAAAAAGAAAGAAAGAGTATTCTATTCTATTCTTGCCAATTCATGGTCTTCATTCAAGCACTTGTCTACTCCAACAACCATCGATCTTTTGATGGACATGGCTGGCCTAAAGCCACCAGCTGGACAGTCATCCCCACCCTCAGAGAACCCTCAGTTAGATAAGTTATTGAGCAAATTGTCACTCTACGTCAATTTGCCGTGTTTCATACAACTGACAAAGTATGTGAGTTGAGATTTAGATATAGGTACCTACGGAAAATAGTTAACTTTCCTAACAATCAATTTGTCCTACTTTACAATCTGGTATTTTATCGAGCTTTCAGTCAACTTACTGTAAATAGGTCTCCTCCACAAATATGAGTAAATATTTGCACCCACTTCACTTACCAAGCGAAAACATGTCTTAACTCTTAACCTTCTGACAACATTCCATCACTGCGTTAAGCAAACATACAGAATAACAAACGTCCCCACAACGTTCAGGTTTGAAGTCAGTACTTTATTTATGATTTAAGGCGATGTTAATATTTCGTATTGCCTTTAGGAACAGTCCGAAATATACTTTAGAGCGAACACTGAGTGATGGCTTGACATTTATTTCCTAAATACATCACTCCACCATTGTTGGCTTCCTTTATGAAGAAAGATAAAATATTTCCTCAAGCGGGGAGGGCATTGTCGGGGAAATGTCGCGGGATGGGGGAGGCGGGACGTACGGCATACTGAGTGGCATAAGGGATGAGCGGAAGCGATTTGCAGGATTAGAATAATCCGTGGTCCTGTAATGCGTAACACACTAACAATTAAAATGCCTTTAATTTTACCAGTTCGACAACATTCATTGAAATATTAAACCAAACTAACAAACCAAACCAAACCAACCAAACTATTTTCTGTAAAATATTACTAAGTTCTTAGAGAAATAAAAACTTTTTTACAAAAAATTAAACCGACGAAAAAAGAAACTGAAAAGCAAAAAATAAATCTTTCAGTCTAACTAAGCTCTTAAATTAATGTAAATTACAAATTTTGAGTCGGCGCCAAACAATCACCGCAGATCGATTAACGACGATCAATCAAGCTGCCATAAGTTTTCATGGCGCCTTGTATGTTTGGCGCCGACTCAAAATTTGTAATTTACATTAATTTAAGAGCTGAGTTAGACTGAAAGATTTATTTTTTGCTTTTCAGTTTCTTTTTTCGTTGGTTTAATTTTTTGTAAAAAAGTTTTTTATTTTTCGCTTTTCAGTTTCCGTTTCAAATAAATGAACTTATTTATTTATTTAGGACTACCAACAATGGCTTACACTACAGATATCTTTAAAAAAAAAATGAAATTAAAACTTAGTATAGTGGATTAATTAGGTACTTTAAGGTAAACACCACATTACCCAAATTAAATTATGTTAATTGACAACTTGGGTACATGACAACTTTTCAAGCAATCTTAATACCGGGGAAAAATTTGCTAGATTCAAAAGTCATCATAAAGGTTTCATAACAAATCAGACAAACAGTCACAGAATTTTAGATTTCAGCTTAGGGCATCAAAGTGTAAATCGATTAGATCGCTATTACATAGTAAAACCTTGCAAAACCTAGCATAAAGACAGTTATATGCTATACCGATTTTCTCTTTGGAGGACAAAGAGTAGTAACAGGTCTACGCGGAATTCATGACGGACGGAGCACGCAAGATATTGAGTGCGAGCAGTGGAGGCTAGTCGATAATTCCTTTAACAAATTTACATACAAACATTGCGTCGTTTAAACATCTTCGTTCTTCTAAAGTGTTGAAGAAATTCAAGCTGTTTTTATAAGAAGATGTCTTTTTAGCTATGCCAACAGAAACTAGCTGTTTCTAGCTGTTTTTTGATGCCAATCAAAGCGATTTTGAACGTGTTCTAGACGCAAACTATTCGTAGCATAGTGCGGCCGCCACATCATATTACAGTATTCTGCTACATATCAACTACAAAGTGTAAAATACACTGTCTTATGACAAAAACCCAGCATCTTGGACGCTTTTTTGCGGCTTGTATTTAAACGTCTACCAGAAAAGTGCCTATTTTACTACCACCAAATTCGAAATACCTGCCAGAATGGATAAATGCTCACCAAATTGTGTTTCATAAACTATTGTAGAAATGAACCTATTTTCCTTTTTATTCTATGCCATAAAGATTTATAAACGTCTTTTAATTTCTTACTACCTGCCAAGATAGCTCGACGGAGCCCCGCTTAGCGTGGCTCCTATTTCTGTAACCAACCAAACCTCGGGATGCCCCTGACGTCGACCGGCGTGGGTTAGGGTTAATAAGCAGGTCGACGGAGCCTCGCTACGCGGGGCTCCTATTTCTGTCTAAAGGGTTTAAAGGAACCTAACCAACCGAACCTTGGGGTGCCCCTAATGTCGACCGTCTATGGTTAGATTTGGTGAGCATTTATCCATTTTGGTAGGCAATAAGAATATAAATACAACACGTACAATTATTCTGATGAGTGTATAATAATTTTGGAACTTAAAGCGTTGTTCTATAGGCACCTCGGTATAGAGAGGGTTTATTTTATTTGAAGTTAACATATTTTACTTCGGTACTTAGTCTTAGAGTGATATTTTCTAGAACTGTTTGTGGTACGTACTTGTAATAAGGAGTGTTCATATCTTGTATGAGTTTATATTTGAGTGCTAGTTTTTGATGGATGACTTTTGCTACCTGATTGTGTCTTTGTGTATAGTCTGTTTTATTATTATCATTTTGTTTATTTATTTATATACTTATTTAGATACATTTTTAAATATTTTTATAAAAACATAGAAAAAACATTTAAAAATATAAAAAATAGATAATTATTATTATTATTATTACTTTGCCTTTAATTATAAGATTATTTTTTCCTGTATATTTAACGTAGTAATACTTCATTGAGTTCAAATACATTTCTTTATTTTTGCACCATTCATCATCATCATCATCAGCCTATTTTCGTCCACTGCTGGACGTAAGCCTCTCCTAGTGAACGCCATTGAGCTCGATCCTCGGCTCTCGTCATCCAGTCTCTGCCAGCCGCATTTCGCAAGTCGTCAGTCCACCTGGCCGGCGGGCGCCCAACACTACGTTTGCCTAAACGCGTTCTCCACTCTTGAACTTCTACGAGAGATGTGACCAGCCCATTGCAGCTTCAGCTTGCTTAGTCTTTGGGCTATGTCGATTACCTTGGTTTTCTGGTGGATACCGTCGTTTAGGATTTTATCCTTCAGAGAGATTCCAAGCATAGCTCTCTTCATAGCTCGCTGAGTAACTTTAAACTTATGGACCAGTCCTACCGTGAGCGTCGACGTTTCTACTCCGTAAGTCGTAACCAGTAGGACACACGCGTTGAAGACTGTCGTCTTTGGGCACTGCGGTATAGACGACGAGAAGACCTGATGAAGTTTACCAAATGCTGCCCATCCCAGCTGAATCTTACTATCGGCTTCCCTCTCAAAATTGAGTTGGGCCTATAGTTGTTGTTATCCCATTTATGTTTAGTCACCATCTTTGCCACTTTCCATTATAAAGGGAATATGCCAGAAGTTAAGGATTTGCTGTTTATAGCTGTAATAAATATTACCTTTATTAATTTCTAAGCTTTTGAATGTTTTGAGTATGCTGCTCTCACTGCTAATATTTAGAACAACAACAACATCACACCCTCTATGACAGTCATACTCCAGCTAGGCTTAAAGTTCTCACCAAGATGAATGAAATAAGCTCAAACACGATCTAACTGCTGTAAGCTGTCGAGGAGGCCTCTCGACTGTCTTCCGTCTCCATCATCAGATGATCTTCAGGTCTCTTTTTTCTTGAAGCATCATTAGAACTACGTATATGTGCCAAGTTTCAACAGAATCGGTTCACAAGGGAACATTCTGTAGGTGAAAAATCATTTAACCCCTATTTTTCTACCCTCAGGGGTGGATTTCGTTTTTCAATTTTAAATGGGACCAACTTTGGGGTATACTCTTTCCATTAAAAAAAGAATCATCAAAATCGGACTACTCTGTAAAAAGATATGCGTGGTCATACAGAAAAAAAAAATATATACGGGTCGACTTGAGAACCTCCTCCTTTTTTTTTCGTCGGTTAAAAATGTATTATTTATTTTATTTATTCAGTTTTAAACATATGAAGCAATGGATTATAGCATAGTGTAACGGCTAGGGCTTTGCAGGTAGACTGCGCAGGCCGTTAACTACAGGTAGTTCAGAGAAACTCGAGTAATATTCATAAACTTTATATTCTACAAGAAGTTAGTCTAAGTCACATGAAGGACCCTGTTCACCTGCACTGAGCACTATCATGTTATAGTTAGGAAGGGTACCGTCCTTGGATTCTGGGCAGCCGACAGGCCCGTCCGCACAGGCTCCGCAAGAGGCTGGTAAGGCCTTCGAAGAGCCGCAGTTAGCGGGCGTGGGTAGCAGGTCGTAGGGCTCCGGTAGCACACTACGCATCAGCACGTAGGTTGGTTAGCGGGCGTCGGTAGCAGACCGTAGGATGCCGGTAGCACACTACACATCAGCGCGCAGGTTGGAGTTGCCCTGTCCTCAGCCAGGACGTAGAACCCTGGAAGGCGCGTAGGAAGCGCATGTTATTTGAAGCGCAAAAGCAGCTAGCCGCGTGCGATGTGCCCAGCCTCCTTTCCCCTTCGGCGACCAAGGAACGGTGTAAGGAGAAGGATAGGCAGAAGCTCAACACATCGCAGTGGCTTACAGGCAGAGAGTTGCAAAGATAGCGTGTCACAATGACAGATGCAATAAGAGGTTAACAATGCAACACGCGAGCATAAAATACAAAGAAAACAATGATTGTAATAGATGGCTCGCTATATGGCTTATAAAACACGGTATGGTAATAATAATAATTAATGAGGAACTCACCCTAGGATGGGGCACAAGGAATCTGGAGTGTCAGAATATAGCAGCTCGCTAAACCAGCGCGAGATCAAAATGGACGAGTGTTCTCAAGTTAATTAGTGTTGTTCCATCTATTTAGTGATGTGCTTAGTGACTAACTAATTACTTTATTATAGCATCATTCGACTATTTACCGTTGAGATTCCTCACAACGCTACAATAGGATAAGGCCCGCTTTTTAACCGACTTCACAAAAAGGAGGAGGTTCTCAATTCGTCTGTGTGTGTTAGCTCATAACTTTTTTCTGGGTGAACCGATTTGGATGATTCTTTTTTTATTTGATAGGTGGTGCTTCACATGTGCTCCCATTTGAATTTGATTAAGGTCTGACAAGCAGTTTTTGAGTTATCCTTAATTCTGCATATTTTTTCCACTTAGTTTATATGGATGTGTTAATAATTTCCTGTCACTGACACACCAAGTAGTGATATACGAATTTGTGTGGGGTAGGTATCGCAACTAAAAAGTGAAAAATAAAAACTTTTTTACAAAAAAACAACCGACTTCCAAAAAAAACACTAAAAGACGTGAAAAATTACTTTAATTACGGAAGTCGGTGGCCAAAAACGAAAATACAAAATCAAAAACACCGACTTCCGAAATTAAAGTTATTTTTCACGTCTTTTAGTGTTTTTTTTGGAAGTCGGTTGTTTTTTTGTAAAAAAGTTTTATTTTTTGGCTAAGTAATAACCAGTGATCGGAGTAGGTAGATTGAACTGGGGTCATTGATCCGAAACCTATATATTACTATGGACATTCCTCCGGAATTAGTGGATTATTAAAAAAAAACCGGAACTTATGTAGGAATTGTATTCTGCCAGAGTGGAAGGAGTCATTTGATGATTTGCCATCCTCAAAAAAAAGGTAGGAATTGTAATAAAATGAGCAATTTTATTCTTTATTATTCTTCCTATTTTTTTTTTTGTCACGATTTGACAAAACCCAACGACCAATCAGAACAAAGGATCATGGGTGGTACAATAACCGGTTATCAGAACAATGCGTACGCCCGCCGGAAATACTAAATCCGGAAATACCGGAATTACTTTCCGGAAAAATGGCTTATCCATGTTATTCTTTCTGTGTGCATTTATGATACAAGTACTAAAAATCAATCTACCTACTCCGATCACTGGTAATAACAGCCGCACGGGTCGTTCAATTGGGTTAAGTTACGCTTGCCGCGGTTGGTCCGTGGATGGGTGACCATCCATTACATACCGAGACCCCTCCGTGTCTCGGAAAGCACGGAAAACCGGTGGTCCCGGCTGTCATTTGTGGATCTATGACAGTCGTTACGGGTCGTCAGAAGCCAGAAAGTTTGACAACCAGTCTTACCAAGGGGCATCGTGTTACCCAGTAACTGGGTTGTGGAGGTCAGATAGGTAGTCGCTCCATGTAAAATACTGGTGTTTAGTTGCATCCGGTTACATTGAAAGCCGAGCCTAACATAGTTGGGAAAAGATGACGGAGCAATGGATTAGGTATTTCTTTTAAATTCTTTTTGACCATGAAAGAAAGTGTGGTATGCAGTTTGGCTGCCGATGACGTAGCTAAAGATTGTTTTTTCTTGGCATAGCATTTTCTTTACATGTTTTCAATTTAATTCAGACTTTATTATCGTACACGTAACCAGTTTTCATTCAGGCATATTATGCGAAACGGCAAAAAGATATATTAGGTATCCCAAATACACCTGACAAAATTGTAGGGTTAGACATTTGAAACTCTCGTCTTCGATCTCAATTATATTAGTTACCACCTAAGTACACATTATGGTAAAGCAATAAAAATATTGAGTATTGAGTATTGAGTATTAAAATAAAACACAATATTATTTATATCTGAATCGAACATAAATACCTACATAATGAATGACTCAAATAGGTCGGAAGGTTGTCGACAAATGTACTAAGAAAGAAACGAACTGGATAGGACTTTCAAAAGAAGAACCAGAGGTAGACCTAGAGCGAGGTGGATCAAGGAAAAAAATGAAACAGCAGGAACTTACTGGATATTCGAGGCAGTTTTGGAGGAAAAGGGTGAAGCATTACTAGTGAAGAGGCCCTCAATTGATAAATAATTGTATATATTCAAAGTATATACTTATACATTGTAAAAGCATGAGTATATAAAGTAAATTAGATAATATTTGAGGTAGTATTTAAACGAGTGACTCTAAATTAAAGTTTTAAGTGACAAAAATAATTAATTTACGTTATAGTATTACTAAGTGAGCGAGTGACTGCGAGTGACGAGAAATCAACAGAACAGCAACTCGCAAGCATAAATTTGAGTTACTTAAAATTCAAAATTAGAAGCTTCATAATATTTGAGCGACCTAATATTTGTTTGAGTAATGAATATTTTTTCAATATTTGGCAAATGATTTATATATCTTGACTGGCATTTTATCTTAAATGAAGTGTTTCGAATAGAAAAACTACTTTCAAGAATACTATAATCAGCAGAGTACTATAAGCTCACATTTTGGGAAAAAGATCTTATGAAATAACTATTTGAAGAAATACTATTAGCCAAGAAATTTAATTATTTAAGGGTAGGTTATTTATTTTACGCAAAATAAACTTAGCCAAATATTTAGTATCGTCAGTTTTCAATTTACCATTTCTATTATCAGGCGTAGTCGACGGAGTCCCGCTCCAAGGGGCTCCTACTTCTAGGTGGTTTAAAAAAAATAACCACGAAAGGGATGGCCAAATAGAATATCAGTAACCAATAATCATTAACAAAGCAGCTTACAAAACGTTGCTTAAAGTAATTTTTTTAGAAGTTCGTTATGTAAAACCTCAATTGGAAAAATCGCCTATATCTTAATATTGAAGTTGGGCTCTCTTTATTTCTACTTGTTCACACGGCTAGAATTTTAATATCTGAAATGGATTACTCACAACCCACTTTTTGTAAGCTCATTCTCGATTTTATTATTAGTCAATATTCATCGTTAGTTTAGTTAATTTTTCGCTTACTCAAATTCATACCATTCAAGTTATTATTTACTCAAATTCATACCATTCAAGTTATTATGTTTTAATAACTTGAATGGTATGAATTTGAGTAAATAATAACTTGAATGGTATGAATTTGAGTAAATAATAACTTGAATGGTATGAATTTGAGTATGTAGGGTACATACCTAACACCTTTTATTTATTTATATATTATAAACTTACACAACACAACACATTTATAAACACAATAATAATATTTATTTATATTAAATATTTAGTATGATACACATTCACCTATAATCAATTAATATTGTTTGCATCAATCATGAGCCGTGGAACGGCAAATTATATTGATGCTATGTCGGTTGATGACGGGCCACCGGTAACGTAGGCTACTGGACTCGCGCACACCGAGCTACGTCATCGTGACGTAGCCGGTGGGTGCCGAGGTGGGAGCGCGAGGTGTCGAACGATCGTTCACCTTCCGCGACCTTCAGTCGAATTTGCGCGCGCGCCTCTCGGCTACGTATGATTTAGTGGAACAACGTTCGCCTATTGTTTATGTTAATACTCCATACTATTGTTACTAACTTCTTGTGCTGTGACTATCGTGATTGTGTGCTGTTTCTCCTTCTGACTGTTTTCTGTGTTGTGTGTGTATAGCTCAATAAACTGTGAGTATTAGAATAGCAGATTGACTTTTCATAACACCTCTGCCTTCTACACACCCTAAACGACTATATTGGTGACCCCGAGTAGAACACTATTAAAATGAGTGATAGTGAGTCCGAGCACACCGCGTCGTCGCAGCCGCCGAAACATGTTACGCATAGGGCGCGCCACGCAAAGCGCGTTTCCACTGAACCCGACATTTACCGTGTGCCGATAAAGTTGCCACCATTTTGGCCAGAAGAGCCGGACATCTGGTTCGCTCAAATAGAAGCGCAGTTCGAGAATGCCGGGGTTACGAATGACGTCACAAAATTTAATTATGTAGTCGGCCACCTCGAACCCCAATTTTCAAAGGAGGTGAAGGACGTCATCATGTCCCCTCCTACTACCAACCGGTACGGCAAGCTGAAGACCGAACTTGTGAAGCGTCTCTCAGCCTCACAGGAGAAGAAGGTGAAGCAGCTGTTGATGCATGAGGAGCTGGGAGACCGGAAGCCGTCGCAGTTTCTTCGACATCTGCAGGGGTTAGCTGGACCAACCGTGCCCGAGGATTTCGTACGCACTATTTGGAGTAGTCGACTCCCCAGCACTATTCAGCCCCTCCTGGCATCGCAACCTCTTAGCACTTTGGAGGCATTGGCTGAGCTGGCAGACCGTGTCCAGGATATCGTCACGCCATCAGACCACGTAGCCTCCACATCGGCAGCAGGACCCACCGTGAGCGAGATGGCAGCGGAAATCGCGGAACTCAAGCGTGCGATGAAAGATCTCACAGTGCAGCTGCGTGACAGTCGACCGCGAAATCGTTCGCACAGCCGTGATCGAGACACGAGACGCAACTCACGCCAACGATCCTCAACCCGCTCCAACTCCAGCTACCGGAAACACCCAGAGTGCTGGTATCACTCAACGCACGGTGAGAAAGCCAAGCGTTGCATCAAACCCTGCGACTATAAAAAGGGAAACGCCGCGGGCAGTCGGTAATGGCGACAGACGATTGCCCCACTTCTACTGGTCGCCTATTCGTCGCAGACCGAAGCACGAAGACGCAGTTCCTGGTCGATACTGGAAGCGACCTCTGCGTATACCCTCGTCGTCTGCTCAGCAATCGTCGTGCACCTACGAACTACGAACTCGTGGCCGCCAATGGGACACGCATTCCGACGTTTGGTTTCCTCGATCTCAACCTTAATCTTGGACTTCGTAGAGACTTTAAGTGGCGTTTTGTGGTAGCTGAAGTTACAAAACCGATTATCGGAGTGGACTTTCTGTGTTTTTACTCATTGACTGTTGACTGTAGAAATCAACGTCTAATTGATAGTAGCACCAATGTATTTGCTTTAGCCTCGAATCACTCAGATTCGTCTTTATTTTCTGTAAAGGTAACTTCTGGTGATTCAAGGTATCACAAAATTTTAGAAAGCTTTCCCGACATCACCCGACCCGCCGGTACACTACGCACTACACCACATAACACTGTACACCATATCCGCACGACCCCAGGCCCTCCAGTATCTTCTTCATTTCGGCGATTAGCGCCCGATAAATTAAAAATTGCACAGCAGGAGTTCCAGCTGATGTTGGCCAACGGAACAGCCAGACCCTCGGAGAGCCCATGGTCATCCCCACTCCACCTCGCCCCGAAAAAGGACAACGGTTGGCGACCTTGCGGAGATTACCGTATGCTCAATGCACGAACCGTTCCTGACAGGTACCCGATTAGGCACATCCACGATTTTGCACACAGCATTTCAGGCTGCCGAGTTTTCAGCACTATTGACCTCGTGAAAGCCTATAATCAGATACCGGTCAGCCAGGACGACATCCCGAAGACGGCGATCACCACACCGTTCGGCCTGTACGAATTCCCGTACATGACGTTTGGTCTCCGCAATGCAGGCCAGACATTTCAACGTTTTGTCGACGAGATGACGAGAGGACTGGACTTCTGTTACTGTTATTTAGATGACTTCTTGATCTTCTCCAGGACAGAAGCAGAGCACGAAGAACATCTTCGCAAAATTTTCACCAGGATGAAGGACTTTGGCATGTTGATAAACACGTCCAAGTGTGTTTTCGGTGTCCCGGAAGTAACTTTCTTAGGTTACCATATCTCCGAAAAGGGCACCAAACCACTTGACACTAAGGTCGACGCCATCAAGAACTTCCCCGAGCCTAAAGACGTTCGTCAGTTGCGCCGATTTTTGGGCATGATTAATTTTTACAGGCGTTTCATGCCCCACGCAGCTCAAATACAGGCGCCACTTCATAACCTCTTGATCGACAACATAAAGGGCTCGCATCCTATATGTCTTGCGGAGAATACTTTGCAGGCATTCGAGGACTGCAAGGAAAGCCTGGCTAATGCAGCTTTATTAGCTCACCCCGATTGCAATGCCAAACTCGCATTGGTCAGCGATGCGTCGGATACTGCAATTGGCGCGGTGTTACAGCAGCTTAGCGACGACGGATGGCAGCCATTAGCTTTCTTTTCCCGGAAGCTCATCTCTTCGCAAGCAAAGTATTCTCCTTATGACAGGGAACTGCTGGCCATTTACGAGGCCATCAAATACTTTCGCCACATGCTGGAGGCTAGGCATTTCGTCGTATACACGGACCATAAGCCGATCAGTTTCGCATTCCACGAAAGGAAGAAAAACTGTTCGCCTAGGCAATTCCGGTATCTAGACTTTATTGCCCAATTTACCAGCGATATAAGACATATCGCCGGCAAAGACAATGTTGTGGCCGACCCCTTATCTCGCGTGGAGGAGCTACAAGCTCCAGTCAGTCTCGACACCCTCGCAAAGTCACAAGCCACAGATACAGAACTGAAGAAACTTCTTCAGGATGGATCTTCACTTGTACTGGAGAAAGTGCAAATCCCTGGGGAGCGTTCAACTGTGTACTGCGACGTCAGTACAGCGTCCCCCAGACCATTTGTACCCAAAATGCTGCGCAAACCAATTTTTGACAGCTTGCATTCCCTCAGTCACCCAGGCGTCACAGCGACTGCCAAATTAATCGCAGAGCGCTTCGTATGGCCAGGCGTCAGGAAGGACTGCAGGGAGTGGGCACGAGCTTGTCTCGCATGCCAGCGGGCAAAAGTGAGCCGTCACGTTTCCGCGCCGTTAGGGACGTTTCGTCTCCCACGCGCCAGGTTCACCACGATCCACATAGACCTTGTAGGCCCGCTACCAATTTCGCAAGGCTTTAGATACTGTCTGACGGCAGTCGACCGATTTACCAGGTGGCCAGAGGTCGTACCTATTGTCGACATTACTGCCGAAACAGTAGCTAAGGCATTACTATCCGGATGGATAGCCCGGTTTGGCTGTCCTACTGACATTGTTACGGACAGAGGTCGTCAGTTCGAGTCGGCCCAGTTCGAACAATTGTCCAAAATCGTTGGTTTCCACCACAAGCGGACAACGGCATACCATCCATCGTGCAATGGCATGGTGGAGCGTTTTCACAGGCAACTCAAGGCGTCCATCATGTGCCATGCCAATGACAAGTGGACAGAGTCCTTGCCGTGGGTATTGCTTGGCATAAGGAGCGCATTCAAAAAGGATGTCCAAGCGTCTTCCGCCGAACTAGTTTATGGCGAACAGCTAAGACTCCCAGGAGAATTTTTCACTCCAACTGATGACGGCACGACCGATATCACGGAATTTACCGCACGCATCCACAAGTTTGCCCAAAAACTACAGCCAACTCCAGCTACCCGTCACAACAAGACGAGCATTTTTGTTTTTAAGGACCTGCAGACCACTGATCACGTTTTCCTTCGTGAAGACGCGTTACGTGGCTCGCTGCAGCCAGCCTACACAGGTCCTCATAAAGTCCTACATAGGAATGATAAAGCTTTTAAAATATTATTTAAAGGAAAAGAGGTCACGGTCTCAATAGACCGCGTAAAGCCAGCCTACATATTGGCCGACAAAGCTGACCCGGTAGAAGATACTCCAGCCGACGACAAAACAGAGTATACAACTAGATCCGGTCGTCGTGTCAAATTTCCCGATTTTTATCGCCCTTGACGGTCTCTGGAGGGGGGTGGTGTAGGGTACATACCTAACACCTTTTATTTATTTATATATTATAAACTTACACAACACAACACATTTATAAACACAATAATAATATTTATTTATATTAAATATTTAGTATGATACACATTCACCTATAATCAATTAATATTGTTTGCATCAATCATGAGCCGTGGAACGGCAAATTATATTGATGCTATGTCGGTTGATGACGGGCCACCGGTAACGTAGGCTACTGGACTCGCGCACACCGAGCTACGTCATCGTGACGTAGCCGGTGGGTGCCGAGGTGGGAGCGCGAGGTGTCGAACGATCGTTCACCTTCCGCGACCTTCAGTCGAATTTGCGCGCGCGCCTCTCGGCTACGTATGATTTAGTGGAACAACGTTCGCCTATTGTTTATGTTAATACTCCATACTATTGTTACTAACTTCTTGTGCTGTGACTATCGTGATTGTGTGCTGTTTCTCCTTCTGACTGTTTTCTGTGTTGTGTGTGTATAGCTCAATAAACTGTGAGTATTAGAATAGCAGATTGACTTTTCATAACACCTCTGCCTTCTACACACCCTAAACGACTATAAGTAAATAATAACTTGAATGGTATGAATTTGAGTAAATAATAACTTGAATGGTATGAATTTGAGTAAGCGAAAAATTAACTAAACTAACGATGAATATTGATTAATAATAAAATTGTATTTCATCATCAGTCGCTATTTTTTTTTTATTCGATCGTTTTATAATTCCCCATATTTTAATAGTAATCATTTTGAAATTGTATAAAGTATTATTGATATGAAATAATAAATTGATTGAATTTTTTTACTAAGATATTATAGATAAAGTAATTTTTACTTTGTGGTGTTTTGTTTTGTAAGTAGGTTGCTTTTTTTTGTAAATAAAGGCTATAATAATAATGACTCAAATGTCAAAAAGTGTAACAACAATTTATAAAAGTGTGCCATGTAAGGCACCACACCAAAATAAAACCTTAGAACACATATTCATCTCCTGAAATATTGATGGTTTAAATTAATTTCTAATATTGTAATTTAACAATGCATGCCTTAATAGAGTAGATTTTTGAGCAACTATAAAATATTTTTAACATCCTATTTTATCACCAAAATCACATTAATAAAAACGTTGAATTTAACTTCGATGGACTCATGAAGTAGGCAAGACCGTTACTCCATCAAAATCAAAATCAAAACATTTTATTTCACATAAACCAACATGGGCACTTATGAAACGTCAGAAGCAAGGTGCACGGTTCCAATTGGTTGTTTCCTATGGAGAAGAGCCGGCAAGAAACTCCACGGTTACTCTTTTAAAAATAAGGGGCTTTTACAATGTTTCCAATTACAGTGTTGATAGATATGGGAGGACAGTGTAGGCCTGTCAACAATTAACATGTACTCAACATAATATAAAAAGGTCCACAAATCTAGTCTACAAGTTAGGTCTACAACGTTCTCACATTCACAAAATATAAAAGAATCTATATAAAAATAAAAGCTTATTTAGACTAAATGACACGATTGCCATTACTACTGAAACAAATCGGAATCAAAATCCTATCCACTAAAGCCATAAATAAGGAGTTGAAATAAGATCATCGCCATCGCTCATAACTTGCACGGAATCAAAGTTCCTACTGTAAACCTCCAACAAAGGCAGACGCCGACGTCAGTGAATTGACGAATATTTATGTTGTAAATTTTACTATATTCCTATACAGGGTGTATCGACAGGCGTTACACATCGGGGCGTCTTTTCACGAGCACCGCTAATGTTACCTTTTGTTACATTGTTGTTACGGGGAACATAAATACGCCGCGTTTTTGTTTGTTTATTATAGGGTTAATAGAATTATTTTTATACCAGTGACCTGGTTAGCGGTGAAAGGGTTATTGTTGATAAGGGTAGTTTCAGATTTTTTTGTAGCGTTCTTTGTTGCTTAAGTCTTTTATTATAGCTTTTACCGCAGCTAAAGTTGCTAGAATAATAATATGGTGTAGCCTGTATACAATTTTTTGTACCAAAGTATTCGTAATTATGCCCAACGTTGGGACAGTGACGACTGGTTGAGGTGTAAAACCAGGACAGAAAAAAAAACACTACAAAGTAAAAAATAACTGTATGTCGGAAGTCATTGTCTTTGGTTCTGTATTTTCGATTTTTTGCCACCGACTTCCGAAATTGAAGTTATTTTTCCCTATAAAGTGTTTTTTTTAAAAGACGGTTATTTTATTTTATTGTAAAAACGTTTTATTTTTCACTTTTTAGTTGTGGTACCTCGTCTACCCCACACAAATTTATAATATGCCACTACTTGCTATGTGCAGTGACAGAACTTCCTCAATATAAACTAAGTGGAAAACGTAAGTATTATTGAAGCTAACTGAATAACTATCCAAGCAAAATTAATAAAATTTATATAGGACCACCCGTGAGGCATAACACATGAAAGAAAGAATTTTGGAAAAAAACTTTTTTTTTTTATTCAGATTAAATGAGTACCTCCTCCTTTCCGAAGTCGGTTAAAAATATAGTCATGATGAGCAACATTCAGGGAAAAGATGACGCAGCAAGTCAGCAATCACATAGTAATTAAAATAAGTAACTACATAGATAGAATACAATCTTATTTTAAAACAAAAAAGTCTCTACAAATGAAGGCAAAGTTAAATAGCATAAGTTTTCAAATGAAATAAGATTTCATTGAAGTCGAAAGAGATTAGTTTTTCATCCATAAACGCACAAAGCCCTGAAGGTTTCTCGATAAAACTTGAATACCTAAGATATAAAGCTAAGACAGGCCTTTTGAACTAACCTATTTAACAGTATTTTTGTAAAATTATTGTGCCAACTCACAATGGACGACTTGAGAAAGGACTTTTATTTATTGCGAAGTAACTTTAAAGGGAAGACGATAGACATTATTTTGTGAAGAATAGCGGTTCGGTGATTGTTTTGATGTGGTGAAGTGTGCTTTACAATATTGTGGCTTGCCTTCTGGTCTAAAGCTTTTTACCGTTGTATAAAGGGGAAATTGCCATACCGTAACACGTAACGTATTTTCTTTTTTTTCTTTCTTCTGTGCTTGCTGGACAAGCATGTATGCACAATCAATGTGTGCATGTTTTGTGCGAGCGCATGAAACGTTGTCAAATTTGAAATGCTAGAATTCTAGTTTTATACTACTAGATTGCGTAAACAGCACCTTTTAAGATATTGATTTAATTACATCTTATTCAATTTGTATGATTTATTAATTTTATTTGTACAATGTACACACAATTACAGACTGGGCTAAAACTTAGATGTCAAAAACATACCTTTGAAATTAATCGGTTCAAGTACACTGAACTAGACAGAATAGAAGTTTTATTGTTATTAGGTCTGGGAGCGTTTGGTGCCACAATGTCTTAAAATTACGTCAAAGCCACTCATAAGGTTCGCAAGTTCACAAGTGGCAAGATCTTAAATAATGGACTTACAATCAGAGAAGAGGGGAATACGCCGAATAATCCCAAAAGAAGTTCACGAAACACTTAAAAAAACAAATACAAGTTTCAAAATAATAAAGAACAATATCGTGTCGGTCGGCTAAGCATCGCCAAACTCTCGATCAACTTCGAGCCACTGGAAATTTTGACAAAACTTTGCGATTAGATAAGAAACGGAGTTAAATCCGATTGAAAAGTTTTTATTCGACACTCCTGAGAAAAGATTAGAGCACCATGTAGGGTCGCATGTGAGAAATATTTTTATACGGATTCTGTTTTTAAAATGTAGAATAGAATACTCTTTCTTATGTACACCTTAAAAATTACAGATATAAACGTAGTTTTACATAGGGTTACACAATAGGCGGTATTATCGCTAAAAGCAATCTTTTTAATCTTGCGATTTGGATGGATTAAGAGAGAATGAGAGAGAATAATGTAGGTAGTCAATGGTGTACCATAGATAAGTGTAGATTTTTTTAAATTCTTATATTCCAATTTCACGCAATAGTTTTTGTACCTTATTTAATCATTCCACTATACTAGAATGGTTTAGGTAGTTAAATAAGGGTAAACAAATCGTAAAAAGGGTTTTTTATAGTTGACACTTTCTTGTTTAAAAATACGTTACAACAAAATTAAATTTATTTTCGATGTAAACGATAGTTTCCTCTTATAATAATGTATGTTAAACTTTAACATTTATTGGTAAACTACTCTTCGCAGATGTAATTGCTTGAGCACATTTTTTTTGTTGTGATTGTATAAAATAGAATAATATTTTGTAATCTGTCTATTGCAAAGAGCCCAAAAGTCTTTTTGGGCTCTTTACAATAGACAGGTTCCGTAAACCTTTTAGAAAATCCAACGAATATAACGTTGCTAAATTGAAGGGTACACCTGGGCAGTAGTATGGCAACTGAAGTAGCAGGTATTACGTTTAGTCGGTTAACCAGACGCCTTTGATAGCACTCTCGACATTTGCGATGTTGCGTGTGCGTTTCGATTTTATTAATATAACTTGTTTCTTTATTTTGTTTTTGTTATTTAGATATTGTAAGTTTTTGTTATTTATCGTTATTGGTTTTTAAATTCGTATGGTTGAAAAATGAGTGAACCCGAGCCTGGTACTAGCCAGACCAACTCCGTACTCTCATTTCCATCACCGAAGAAGTTCCGCCGCCGCCTATTACATGGAACTTCAACATAACTGGCTAAAAGTGGGTGTTAACCTCTGCCTAACCCTTCGGGGAATACATACATACGTGATTAAAAGTTATGAAAAGTTTAAGTTTGATAGAAGAACCATCCTTATAAAGTCTCCTTCAAATATCCCCAATTATTATTACCTTAATTACAAGAAAAATCCACGTCATTATTAAAGAATTTCACAACCAAAATACCCTTAATTTTTAAGAAAACCCTACTTCAATAAATCCGTAATAATTCGGTAACATTGTCACTCCAACGCGTTTGCGGGATCCTTAGGAGTTTTTAAGTGAGTGTCGAGGAACGAAGGAAGCTAGGACACAAAATAGATTGATACAGAAGGTCAGCTCCCTTTATTCCCGATGTCCACCACTTGTCTGGCCACCACTGGGGGACAGCGAGACAACTTTAAAACATTATTCTCGTTGTCCACCACTGGGGGACAGCGTCACCACTTTGTAAATTATTTCCATTTGCCACCACTGGTGGACAGCGACACGGATTTTTTAACATTCCCTATGGCCGCCGTTGGGGGACAATGGCACAACTCTTTTGATCCGATTCCCACTGGCCATCAATTTAAATTGTTTAATCTATACTTTCAAATAAAATAAACTAAATTTCCAAAAAAAAACCACTAATCTTCCGAAAAAATTACTAAGTTGCCGAAAACATATAATTATGTTCCCGAAAATCCTAACCCTAAACGGTCGACGTCAGGGGCACCCCGAGGTTCGGTTGGTTAGGTTCCTTAAAACCCTTTAGACAGAAATAGGAGCCCCGCAGAGCGGGGCTCCGTCGACCCGCTTATTAACCCTAACCCTAGCCGACCGACGACGTCAGGGGCACCCCGAGGTTTGGTATGTTAGGTGTAAGGTTGATTCTAAATTTATAAGCTGGTGGAAAAATATTACGTCAGCAAATATTGCATTCATTCACTTGCATTCATTTTTAGTGGGAATCGGATCAAAAGAGTTGTGCCATTGTCCCCCAACGGCGGCCATAGGGAATGTTAAAAAATCCGTGTCGCTGTCCACCAGTGGTGGCGAATGGAAATAATTTACAAAGTTGTGACGCTGTCCCCCAGTGGTGGACAACGAGAATAATGTCTTAAAGTTGTCTCGCTGTCCCCCAGTGGTGGCCAGACAAGTGTTGGACATCGGGAATAATCGGGTCAGCTCCATATAACGAACGGGAACGCACGCACACATAGACATGCTTCACATACAGCGAGTGCAAGTGCACTCGCAATTGCCATTCTTTTGACATCGTTTCAGATCGCCTGTACGTAAGTGTCTATGTGTGCGTGCGCCTGTTTTCGCTCGTTATACAGCCCGATGCAAACTTTATGGCGGCTCTGAAGTGTGATGTTTACTACGCAGTATCTCACCCCTCACCTCGCTGACACGTGAATACTGACAAATGCGTGCACTGACTGGACAGGTCCACTCAATCTGTGTGGTTCTTTCCTCAAAAGACCATTTCAGATACCAATCTACCTACATGGTCTTCACATGATCTGCCCAAGATTATGTCTGGACTTTAAAAGACACTGTGATCTCTGAGTTTGTTTCGGCCTTTCTTCTCAGAGCAGTCAGATAAGAAAAGCGCACCTCATCTAGTTTAAAGAAATTGAGCTGTCACGGGACGCTTGGCAGATGTGAAACACACCATCGTATAGCCACCAACAATCGGTTTTACCCGTGGCTATAGATGTTTCACATCAAAAATATGATAGACGTGTAAAAGTGTTTTGTACAAACCTGCTTACAGAAATAAAATCATTCATCATTTATTCTGTAACGAAGCTACGAAGCTGGGATGGAGTAAATTATTACAGGTGTTACTTTACTTTGTAATACTTTGTGTCTAGCTCAAGTATCTCGGTAATCTTACAGGGCTTGTAGAACACGAAACAGATTTCATTAAGATGTGCCAAGTTACAAAGTATAATTTACAAAGGGAGGCAGAAAGAAGAGCTCCATCTGCCCTAACAAAGCATTTGATCACGAAATAGCTGCCATACGGTGCTCGTATTATACGGAGGCTGAGGGCTTGTTTTACAGATAGGTACTATATTATGTACCAACTAAATGTATACCAATTCTAATAAAAAAACAAAATGTTTGTTTGTTTGTTTGTTTGAGCACGCTAATCTCTAGAACTGCCAGTTGGAATTGAATAATTATTTTTGTTTTAAATAGCCCAATTCTTGAGGAAGGTTATAGGCTATTTAACATCACGCTGTTACCCTTAGGAGCCGAGTAAAGGGAAAATAGTCAGAAAGAACGCTAAGCGAAAACGAAGTACCAGCGAGGGCGGGTGATAGGATGTGTAGTGGTGGGTCGGGGGCCGAAATTTCATGCGAACGAAGTCGCGGGCAGAAACAAGTTTAAAATATAAAAGTTTATACAATATGAGTGAAATACGTTACCTGAAACATAATTTTCGGTGGTGCTGAAAAAGACTCTCTAGCTTAAGAACTTTACTATCAAAAAGTGTTCAAAACATTATGATGGTTGTTTTTTTTAACTCACTCTTTTCAGGAATATTCAACTACGGAATTCTGACCGTCCATTTAGCTTCACACTGCATTACATAGCGTTGCCCATGCGACGCCATGTTGGTAGTACTCGTGCATCTTCGTCAATCTTCGTATCGAGTTTACCGAAATAATCCTTACCGATCGTCAAATTGTTGACTCTTGCAAACTCCAGACTGTCTTGTCTCTATGTGCACATGAATGCAAGACAGTCTCAAATTTGAAAAGGCCAGCTTTCCCTTCGGATTGTCCAACCATTCAAAGTCAAAGTCAAATCATTTATTTCAAATAGGCACATAAAAGGCACTTTTGAACGTCTTTATCAAAATTTTCAAAAAAATATAATTGATTCTAGTTGCCCCTTCCAAAAGGTAGTTTCGTATGGAGAAGAATGGGCAAGAAACTCCAACTTTATTCTTTTAAAGATGTTTTACAATATGATGTATACATTAATTATATAATTTTAAATGAAAACGATGCACCTAGAATAAAATTACTATACCAAAATAGGTAAAAAAAAAAAATATAACGCAATGACAGGTAAATTAATTATGAGATAGATACATGGTGCTCACATATTTACAAATATTGAAAAGTAAATGATTTTTCCAAAATTTCACAAGTAATAATTTAGTGTATGAGTTAAAGTAGTTACATAACGTAAAAACAATGTCATAAAAATTATAAATTATACAATTAACGTAGCAACCAGTTTGATTTTGTCTAGACTCTAGATTGTCCTATGGAGCAGGACCAGCATGTTTCCAAGCATTCTTATCTAGGATATAATCCTCTAATTTGTAATATGCTTGTTCACAAAGTGTACTTTTAATATAAGTTTTAAATTTTCTTTCATTTAATTACAATATATCACAAGGTATTTTGTTGTAACATTGTCTCCTGAAATCAGATTAATTAAGTGATTAATTTAAAAAAATGTAGGAGGCCTACGTACATCAGTGGACGTCTTTCGGCTGAGATGATAATGTTGTTATGAATATATACAATAAACATTAATATTATTATTCGTTATGATTAATCAATAGTCATAAAGTAATTTTAATGCCACATTATGGACGTACTAATCCTAACTAATCGCCTGCTATCATAATTTATTATAATGCCCGAATTATTTCGATTAATTACATTGACAGCATTAATTTGGAGTAGTTATGTGCAATGAATTATTTATATTTGATTATACTTTTGGGACGGAAAGACGTTGCTAAACTTTCCGAACAGAAATATTACCCATACGAAATGATGGTGGCAAATGGTAAATGAGGGTCTAGCAGCGGGAACCAAATACGGCTAACAAAAAAAAAACTGTAAATTGGTTTAAAAAACCACTTGTCACCCGTCAAAAATAAATTGATGTCTTAAAACTAGATGAGTTCAGTGTTTTCAAAGATTTTTTCGGTCGTTTGAATGTCAAACGACCGAAACCGCCATTGTTGAAATACAACAATAAAAATATTAAAAAATATGTAAATATTATAATAAGTTTAAAAAACTGTAACCCGACTACGGACAAATAAAAGTGATCTAAAAAGTACGAAACAAGAAAAATATTTCAGACAGAAATCAAGACATGGACACAGAAATGGTCAAGGTAAAGCCGTATCGCATACCATGTGGGTGCCAGAAACACCTACAAAATTATACACACACATACATACGCTGACACAGGTGCGGTCACCGGCTGACATAGGCTTATGTCAACCGGACCATTATTACCAATCTATTGATACCTCATTCATCAAAATCGGTTTAGTAGTTTAGACGCCAAGGTGGAAGACACGTAAATACAAACATATTTACAGCATACGTACATACATACATAGACTGGTAATATCGTAACCCTTGCTTTTGGTTTTCCCGTAGTCGGGTAAATCATGCTGGTTTCTTTTAATATAAAGTGTTAGACAGAAGCACCTTGTTTTATATCTATTAATTTTGCATTTCAGTTTTGCGTGACCACCATTTAATATCGGTACCTACCTAACAATAAAATATTTCATTCATACAACTACAAATTAATATCACATATTTCACAATAATCCCTTTCAGTTGAAGAACTCTCATTAAAAACCAATTAAATGAAATGTAAAATATACAGCGTGTATCAGAAATGTGTGGTCATATTTCAGGTTGTGGTACCGGTCGATCCATGGTAGTTTATTATACTTCGCCAGTTATAGCATTCCGATCACGGGGGTGACACAAGCCTACGTCATCACCGCTGTGTTACCAGTAGTATGTAACAATATCTCCCCAATCGTCTTTATACCTGTGCGAATCCGATAAAACAAAGAGGTTTTAACTAAAAATTACGATGGTTTAAGTTGAAATTAAATTGTTCCGTTTGATTATAAAAATGAAATTACAATTTAAATGATTTATTTATATTTATTAACAGAATGGTGACTGAAAATGATTCCATAATTCGTGTTTTGTTGCAATATAGTGGCAACTGGACAGTGACGTAAGCATGTGTCAGTCTTGGAATGCCAGACCTTGTTTTTGTAGACTATGGGTCCAACATCGCAATCGCGAGAAAGCAATCAGCTGTCACATACTTAATTTCAATATCAACTCGACCCAAATGTATGGGTTAGCTAATTATTTTTTTGACGATTACTATAGTGGTCCCATGAAGAAAGTTGTTCAGCTTGATGGTCTGTATCACACCTTTAAATATGACTACACATTTCTGATACACCCTGTATAGCTAATTGTTCGAAAAATGATTATGGACCTAAATATATATCTCGTTAATGTATATTGGAGTTATTCAGAATGTCTGCGGCGGGAGCCATTGCTTGCAATATTTAGTTTTCAAAGGTCTGTTACACATTTTGGAGACTGCGGTCTCGAGATGAAATGGCGCCCCTCCACAATTAAGTATATTTTTAGCCTGTTCAATATTTGGATTCATTTGAATAGATGCAGAGATTTTATTTGAACCTAAACGGCATGAATGATGGTTGAGGAATAATGTGATAACGCAACGGCGTGGTTTAAAAAAACACATGCTGAGACAATTTTTTTTTAAGAGTATGCTTATCTGATTTGGTCATGTTGTGAGGATGAGTGAAAGGCGACTAACAAAAAGTATTTACAAGGCAGCTGTGAGTGGGAAATGTACTGTAGTGACCTTATTGGTGATGGTCTTCACAGAGGTCAGGCGCGTAGTACTCGCAACCAGCGCGGCATGCGTGTATGAACATAAACGAAGCAAAAAGATTATATGGATCGTAGCAGATGGCGTTCTGTAGTTTCTTCTTACCCTCAGAAGAAGAGGAAGAGGAAGAAAGTGTTAGTGTATGAACGTATGTAAATGACATTTATTGAGCCAATTGTTTTAAAGTCAGGTATAGAAAAAAAATATACATTAACATTTGTGGTTTTCGAAATTTAAAGATCATGACTAGTATTCAATAGTCCTGCAAAACAAGAAAAATATTTACCAGTAAGTAGGTATTTATTTATTTGTACCCACTGCAACTACACAGACCAGAAAGTATTGCAAATTGAACACAGTAAATAAATTATCATGTGGGTAGGCATGCAAATAACGCAAATTGAATGTAAACTTACCATTACCAAAATAATTACTTTGTTTTCGCCCAACAATAGCACAAAATGAGTTTTATGGTTTGCAAGTAATCAGGTTTTTGTTTAACAGTTATTAATATAATGGTCACTATTAAGCTATTTCGGCTTCCATCTAGATTTTTATTAATTCAAAGATTTGCAGTGCGTAACCGTGTAATTATTCCAGTGGTTCCAATTTTGACATTGACAGTTGCGGCACGGGCTGTAAGGTGCCATTATTATACATAGCCATTATTTTGACTAAAAATAATTGTGTCTACCAATCGTCTTATTGGGAAAAATGTTCATTTACCGTGCAGCCCTGAAATTGCAAGACTGAGTAGGGGCCTGGACACACCACCAAGGCGCGGCGCCGCCACCGTGAAACGGCACCATGTCGTACCGCGCCACGGCGCGCGGCGCCGTGTATGGAGCGCCGCACTGGCTCACGGCGCACCCGCTCGGCAGTAAATGTTTCGCCGTCGCAAAGTTCGTACGTGTTAGTGCAAGACTTTTTTGTCCTTATAATCCTCAATTCTCTGGGTATTATCAGCAATATTTTTTTGCATTAACACGTACGAAATTTTCGACAGTGAAACATCTACTGACGAGCGGGTGCGCCATGAACCAGCGCGGCGCACCGCGCACCGTACACGGAGGCGTGGCGCGGTACGACGTCGTGCCGTTTCACGGTGGCGGCGCCGCGCCGTGGTGATATGTCCAGTGGTAGTGGCATGGACATTCAACAGAATTAATATCTACTATTTTAAAAATAAATATATATCAGGGGTCCCGAAGGACCATTCTGAAGGATTAATTCATTCAGAAGGATTCATTCGGAGAACACAAACGTGATGTTATGTTATAAAAATACATAGGTACTCGTATATCTATTATTATGATGCCAAAAAGCAGACTTGTTGTAATTTCATCAGATGAAAAGCATCTGGCTCTGATATACTTTTTGTCACTAAACATCCACAAGGACTTCAAGAAAAAAAGCACTCACATAGCTACTTAGGTGCTTAAACCAGCTTTAAAAACTACACCACCCAGTACTATCGGGCCTCTCTGTTAATGCTACAGTTCGGAAAACTTCTCAATTGATGCCCCACTTCGAAGAATCGTGGATTTCGAACTTTTACTGAGTTTAGGCTTTATTTTAGAATGTAACTACGCTTTTTGGTGAAGTTTGAGGTTTATTTCGAATTTCGTTGTCTGCTTTCAGTTGGAGATTCATGTTATTTTTTTTCAGATACAGATTTTGGCGGTAAACATAATTTTTCTGCTTTTGTTGTATCGGCATGAACAATGCTAGAGCTAATATCGTGGAAATTTAACAGTTAGCAATGCAATATCTTCTCGTTTTACATACCGTAATGTCTCAAGTCGAATGTCGTTGACCAGTGCGTGTTATTCTACCAGCGATGACCTATGGCACAGAAACCTCATTAGATCAAATTAAATCAAATCAAATATTTTATTTCACATAATCTAACATGGGCACTTATGAAACGTCAGAAGCTAGGTGCGCGGTTCCAATTGATTGTTTCCTACGAAGAAGAGCCGGCAAGAAACCCCACGGTTACTCTTTTAAGAATAAGGGGCTTTTACAATGTTTCAAATTACAGTGTTGATAGATATGGGAGGACAGTGTAGGCCTGTCAACAAGCAACAGGTACTCAACAAAATATAAAAAGGTCTACAAATCTACAGTCTACAAGTTAGGCCTACAAAGAAGACTGTAAATCACCCAAAGGGCAACGGAGAGGGCTATGCTTGGAGTTTATCTACGTGATCGAATCAGAAATGAAGAGAGCCACAGGAGAACCAACGTAACAAACATACCCCGAAGAATTGCCAAACTTAAGTGGTAGTGGGCAGGGCACATTGCTCGCACAACAGATGGCCCATGGGGCCGAAAGGTTCTGGAGTAGCGACCGCGTACCGGAAGACGTAGAGTTGGAATGCCTCCCACAAGGTGGACTGAAGATCTTGCGAAGACAGCAGGAATCCACTGGATGCGTGAAGCAAAGAACCGGTCAAAGTGGCGATGCTTGGGGGAGGCCTATGTCCAGTAGTGAATTTCTTTTGAATGTCGGATATATCGCATTTCAAAATTGTCATGAGCGGAGAGATTTCGGAGTCAAAGAATCGGAAGTCTGAAGCTTGGGTTTCTCAAAAAGCGGTGCCGCAAATCCTAAAAATGTATACAATATAATTTATTTAAAAAAATGTTGTTAAACTAACTTACAATATTATTTGAAATTACCACAAAATCAAAATATTGACATTTGCGTTGCGTGTGAACAGCAAACATTTGTCCGAATAAACAAAAATTGTTTATTCACAAATGTTTACAGTAACCACAGCAGAACAAATTATTATTTACTTCCGTGTTTCATCATATTTGATCAGTACCAACTGGAAAGTATTAAAATATCATTAACATTTGACAAGGCATTACCGATCAATCAAATAAAAACGAACACAAGTGAGGTTGCAGTAATTTTTTAACTTTCTTAAACCTCTGTAAATCTAGCCTAAAGTAAATGTCATGCAAAAAAAATATACTTTAGGAAAAATTGATAATGCGGTCACATGCTGTGTGAAGACAGAAACGTGAATTACATTAATAGGCTCGATAGAAAAAATCATAAAGATGACACTAAATCGCTATTTAAAACGTGTACCTTGAAAAGATTCGATCATGAAACCATGTAAAAGTTATATCAAAAGATAAGACTTATTGTTTTTAGGGCATGTTGAGAACACATTTTATAATTTCTTTATTATCTTTAAAATATATACAAAATTTAGCAGTGCCCGCGCGCGCTACAAGATTGCCTCTACTGGTCAAAATTTCTCGTTTGTTCTTTGACCAAAGAATTAGCATTGCCATTCAACGTGGCCATGCTGCCAGTCAGGACACGATTCCGGATGACAGCGATGCGGAATAGTACTTCAATGCCTAAGTGTCATTTTGTTTGTGTTTTTCTATTTATTTATACAGTTAATCATTTGATTTAGTACCTATGAGTATGAGTTAGGTGTATTAATTGTATTGTTAGCAATTTATTGTCAATATTCTTAGGATAATAAAGCAGTTTCTAGATAATTCTGTAACTTATTCGAATTAAAGTATGTACTTTTTAAACTAGTTTTCTTAAAGTCCTATACTAACTAATTTTTAATTCTAGAACTTTTTCTTTTTCTCTTTGCTCTTCTTTTTTATTTTTGTGGTAGGTAGGCAAGCATATAAAAAAGGTTACCACGAAAAAATATTTAACATTTTAAAATATTCTTTACGAACGCTCTCAAGTCCAACAAGGTGCAGGCGTGCCCATGAATAATTATTTGACCCTCTCCAATTAAAAAGTGCCGAGTTGGTACAGGTATTTAGCACTTCACAAACCTTGTTATTTGTGAATCATTTAACAAAAATACGTGGCAAAAGGGCTAAGGGCTAAGGTTACGCTGTAAATGTGACCCAGACGACGGTTTGAATATATAAGTTATAAGTTTTTAATGTATTACGATGAGAAATAGTGTCGGTATGCTATTTTGAAATGAAAACCTCTTTAGCCCCGTTGTGATTTGAAACTCGATGGAACGAAAAAGCGACAATTAAAAAACACAAACACGCATACAGGATATAAGGTGCGAGAGAATGAGATACTCGTATTAATACATTCTTAACACACGAATCTGTCTTCTGAATACATTCTTATTATCAAATCAAATCAAATATATTTATTTCGGACTCAAAAATTACATCCATAGGTGTTAGTAACATATGGGTGGTGTTATGTCTGGACTTTAAACAGACTCAGACCTCTGAGTTTGTTTCGGCCTTTCTTCTCAGAGTAGTCAGACAGGATACGCCGACATCATCTTGTTTTTAAAATATGATTGACTTGTAAAAGTGTTTGTACAAACCTACTTACAGAAATAAAATCATTTATCATTTATACTTGAAGTTCACATTTTGTAAGGGGCGAAAGCAACTAACAAAAATAATTTTGAAACTTTACTTCCCTCCACCATGACCTACTTAAATAATAGGGATATTCTAATAAACGTACTTCATTATAAAGCTTTCGATGAACGGTTTCGACATAAATTAAGTTACAAATAAACTTTGGTTTTTCATTAATTTGCATTATTGTTGAATAAGACCAGTAAAAGTTACATTCACCCCACTTTGGGGTAAATGTGACTATTCCTTATAACCCTGTTGTAATCTGTTTCTAAATGTTGAGGTCAAGAGTATATGTAGATGCACACATAATTATCTGTAAAAGCTATCTATAGTCGCTGAGATAGAGTTCAGTTTCAAGCAAATTTACTTTTATTTTTTTATGGGGATGAATGCGACTGTCTTCCATGCTGACTAGTGTTGAGATGTAGTACCTACTACTTATCGATAAATATTTGTGAAGACATTCGATAATTAACAATAATGAAAGGTTTAAATACAGGTTTCTTAGTGCAAAAACGCAAAATCGATCTAAGTGTACATTAAGAATAAGATCAATAAAGTATATTATACTCAGCCTAGAGTAATTCTATTTTATTAATGGAATTTAGGACACAAAATAAAAGCAAGAAAAGATTTCTACTTATGTAAAATGCTTTGACAAATATACGATAAGTACGCATTGATGACTAATCTAATATTTAGGATTTAGGTCAAGAAAAAGCGATTTCTGTCTGTATTTTGAAAGTTTATTTAAAAAACTATTACTTATTAAAGGAAAAAAAACTTAGGATAATTCTCAGTCAAAATCAAACAAACTAATAATTCCGTATTAATCGGTAAAATAACATATTTTTTTTTATTTTTTTTATTTAGGCTATTTTTTTCATTTTGTTAAAACTACGCAAAATCTAAAACACTTCATACTAATTGCAGCTAAACATTTATGCAAATACGTGAAATTCACTTATCGAAATATTGACACGGAACGTCACTAGTAATTTGCAGTTTTCGTACAAAAAGCATGGGGCGATTGTAACTACAAAAATAATTGCAATAACCCACGTGCATGAAAAGTTGAGGTTAATGTAACTATATCAATAAAATGTTCATTATAACACCTAGAGTTTAACCAAATATACCAAAAACACTTAAGTTTTATCTTGTTTTTAGGAATGCACTTCTATTTTTCCTTGCAACGACTTGAAATATTTTTAATGTTATAAAACATAACACAGGACGCGGCAACACGTTGCTCCAAAATGGCGGCTGATAGAAAATGATCTGTCAGTACTACAGTAGGTGAACTAGTGATGCCATCTGTAATTTATTTGAAAAAACTATGATTCCTCTTTACTCCAATAGATAGAGCTATCTACAAAAATGATTAGATTGAGAGAAAATTGAATTAGTTGCTTTAGCCTCATAGTTGCTTTCGCCCCGGGTGACCTTATGTACAAATGTTTTTTTAACTACTTTTACTGCTGATGGTGGTTTTAGTTAAACCACCATCAGCAGTAAAGTAATAAAAATTTATTTTACAATAACCGCGGCCGTACAATAAAATAATAATTAAATATAAAGCACATCAAAACCCAAGGGAAGTAGGCTATTTATTTTGTACATTCCATGGCACTTGATACGCTTTCGTAGCTGTTTGTAACAATAGCGTAGGAAAGCTACGAACTACGAGCAGCTCATCAAGAAACAATCTGCCTAGCCTTTTAAGACTCGTTGTCTGACTTTTGGGCTTCTGACTATCCATAAAGACTGACAAAGATCTACGAATGACAGCCGGAACCACTCCGAGGCACGCAGGGGTCTCAATATGAAATGGATGGCAACCCATCCACGAACCGACCGCGGCAAGCGAATCTTAACCTTCAATCGACCCGCGTGGCTATTATAATTTAATTTAACCACGAGCAGCTCATCATTTCCGTCAAAAATCTGATATTTTTTGTTGGCTTCATAAAATAGGCATTTAATTATTCAAAAGATTTATTAGGTGATTGAAAAATAAATGATAACATAATTCCCTATTTAGGATCAATGAAGGGAACCAAAACTACACGTGCGGGTGCGCGCCACAGCAGCCTCGACCACCACATTTCAACGTCAAAGTCGAAAGTCAAATCATTTATTTCAAATTGTCACATAAAAGGCACTTTTGAAGGCCAACATTTTAAATTTTAACTAAAGAACTTAAGGCGGAACCTTCAGAGAAACCTTCAAAAAGGTAAGAAATTCAAAATTTCTTACGTTTTTTGCAATTTGCAGGTCACTGTCAGGTTGTATTTTGATTAAACGCGATTTTCGCGACCGTAACAAATATGACTTTATAGAATTAGAATCAGCAATACATCTCAATAAGTTCAAATTACCCTATTGAATGACTATTTCATGAAATCATGACATTTGAGGGCAATTCTAACTTAAGGAGTAGTATTGCTGATTCTAATGATTATAATTCTGTAAAACCATATTTGATACGGTCGCGAATCATATTTAGATCACCATACAACATGATAATGACCTGCAAATTGCAAAAAGCGTAAGAAAATTTGTATTTCGCGGGCTACCTTGGCGCATCCCCCTTAAGATACAATATGAGTGTAGATAAAATTTATGTCGGATGCCTGTTGAACAGAAGATAACACGATATAATGTTGTTGGGCATGATACTTTGGTATAATGGTCGTTATCGTGTTTGCAACATAACAATATTCTTTTTTACCAACTCATCAAAATCATTTCATTTAACATTCTTAAACGCTGAATAAAATCAGTTGCTTGACCCGTGAAGCTAAAAACCAAAACTTTTTAGACAAAAAGCAAAAAAATTCAAAACATTTCAAATACCAAAGTCTTTGAATTGAAATCTGAAAACGTAATCCTCTAAACAAACCTTTGATGTTTTCACAAAAATAAAAAATTAAAAGACGTCAAACCAAGTTCCATTCCTGAGAAAATAAGGAAAAACACGCGTATATTTATAAATAAGTGGTATTTTCGATGAAGAGTTAGTCATTCGGGGAGTGAAATTCAATCACCTATTTCAATCGTATTTTTCTTTGTATGTGCATATCTAATGAGCCATCTCTCTTCATGATATTTATTGAGTAATCAAATGGTTCATGCTTTCTCGAAACAAGAATTCAATGAATCAGAACGTTTTTGCAAGATATTCCGTAATTCTGCAGCGATAAAATTGCAGGATAATTCAGATATAGGTACACTCTACTACATAACATAACATCACGCCTGTATTCCCCGAAGAGTTAGGCAGAAGTGTACCTACAGTACACCCACATTTCGCCTCTTATGTTTAAGTAATAGGGGGCGAGCCTATTGCCTTCAACCGGACACAAATCCAGACTCCGGGCTGCCACTGAGAAATTCCACATCGTAAAACCCAATAACGCTTTGCCCGACCCGGGAATCGAACCCAGGTTCAGCAGTAGCGCGTGCAATTTAAATAATAATAAGTACGTGAAGCCAGTGGCAGTGGATAGGGCACATTGCTCGCAGAACAGATAGCCGAAAGAGCGGAAATGTTCTGAAATGGCGACCGCGTACCGGAAAGCGTACCGTTGGAAGGCCTCCCATAATATGGACTGATGACCTTGTGAAGGTCGCAGGAATCCACTGGATGCAAAAAACACAGAACCGGTCAATGTAGCGATGCTTGGGGAGGCCTATGTCCAGCAGTTGAAGTCTTTCAGCTGAAATAATGATGCACTACACTACTTGCAGATTTTGGCGACACGACTTTACGTACCGGTTTTCAGTTTCAGAATAATTCGCTTTGCGCAGTAATCATTTACGCACAGTCATAAACACTACGTCAAGATAAAAATAATACATTCACCAAAAACTATTGAACTCACTGCTCTTGAACCAACGAATATCCACTATTTATTTTATAGTCCTCTCCATATAAATATCCCAAGAAGCAACATAAAGTTTATACCCAGTAAACGCTTGACTATCGTTATTTCGTCACTGTTTCGTCGCTTCGGTTTTATTGCAATTTATAGATAGATAAGTATATATATATATATTTTTCTCAATAAAAGACGGTGGTATAGACGAAGTTGATGGTATTGAATTAAATGTAGATTGATGCAAACGATCTTCATATTATAATTCAATACCGAGTGTATTAAATAAAATATACGAGTAGATTGTATGATTTCTGTTAAGTTTATCATGGAAACTCATCTCCTAGGATACTAAAACTAAGTGCGCATATTTTATGTTTTTCTGGAATGAAAATAAGATGTGCCATCATCTTATTTAACCTACAGGTTATATCCAGAAATCGGATATTCGGATGCAAAGTAAAGTAAAGTAAATTTTTAGCTATGAAAGCATAGAAGCGGCTTCTTAAAATATGTTTTTTGTAAAAAAAACTCGGGATGCCAGGAACACCGAGAATACATAACTAATCGGGTGTATTGTATGGAAGCTACTTCTAATAAAATATTTATTAAAAAATGTAAACCCCGGGATCCTTGGATTGCATAACTATTCAGATGTTTATTTATTTAAAACCCCCGATGCAAATATGTGTATGTAGGGTATAAGAGGAGGTGGTATGTGTTAGTTAACGTTAAGATTTTTTCGGTACAAAAGTGCATTCCATATTAGCCAACATCTCAACTTTAGGCGAATATACATCCGAATATCCGATCTCTAGTTATATCTCAGCCAAAAATAATTAAAATCTATTTTATGCTGTATGACTGTGGACACAACGCATAAGGCAAACCATAGAGTAATTGGACATACATTTATGTGGATTCAGAGATGAAGAAAATGCGAGGGTGTCGAAAGCATTTTTAACACCCCCGCAACCTATTCTTAAAGGCTAATTTATCATCACCACTATTTCAGCCCAAAGAAGTCAATCTATCGATCAACTCAGCCTATCGCAGTCCACTGCTAGGCATAGGCCTCTGGCATGCTGCGCCACAACACCCTATCCTCCATCCTCCGCATGCAGTCTGTCCCAGCCACCTTTTTGAGGTCGTCGGTCAATCTAGCTGGGGGCCGTCCCACACTACGCTTGCCGATACGCGGTCGCCTCTCCAGGACTCGTCTGCTCCACCGGCCATCGGTCCTCCGACAAACATGGCCAGCCCACTGCCACTTCAGCTTGCTTACTCTACAAGCTATGTCAGTAACTCCGGTTCAAAAGAACGAAAAACAAAGACAAAACAAAGACGTCCTGCTGGTTATAGGCCTCCCCCAACGTCGCCACATTGATTGGACCTGTGCTTCCCGCATTCAGCGGATTCCTACGGCCTTCACCAGGCCATTGGTCCACCGTGTGGGAGTCCTTCCAACGCCACGTCTTCCGGTAACCTTTCGAACCTATCGGCCATCTATTCTGCGAGCAATATGTGCAACTAATCTATATGACGGAGAAGGTATGTCTCTCTCGTTATTACCAGCCATATTTTAACTACTGTGGGCGTACTATGGGTAATGCTGGTTATTGCGCAATAGAAAACCCGTTTGCAGTTCAAATCAAATTATAATTTACGATCAAATTAATCACACTAGCGAATCACACACTGTAGGTACACGACATAACTACGTCCTAACTAACTAACGTCTTCACTGCTTGCCCGTCAATAACAAACTCTGCTTTTCTCTGCTCAAGCGTGAGCGTTATAGACTCTGTCCAGCGCCACCTGGTGGCACTGGCGTCCCGATTAGTCAAGTCAAACGATGGATTTAACGTATTTCCGACATATATTTATAGGTACATATTATAAATAATCGTCACCTTTCCTGTCTGTCTGTGTGACCCAGTTGTTCTTCTAAACTGCGCAATGGATTTTGATGCAGTTGCAACCATCTTTTAGAGAATTTATTCCGGAAGGCTTATATGCATAAAATATTCATATTAAACTTACATATAATAAAGATATCTATATGTTTTGTCAAGTCATAATAACCGCGCGAAGCAGGGTCGGGTCGCTACTCTAAACTAATATTACTCGTATAAAGAGAAAAGATTGGATTTTTGAATGTTTATATATTACCCTTTCACGCTAAAATGGCTGAACGGATTTGAATGAAATATGGCACATAAGTAGACCATGACCTGGATTAGGGCGTAAGATGCTTTTTGTCCCGATATTTCCACGGGATCGAGACATATATGAGTGAAACCGTGGGGTGCAGCTAGTATTGTATAAGTTATGTCATATGTTACACTTTTACTCACACCAGTCTCGAACTATGTCAGTCATTGAAATCTGAGATTTCAAAGTTTTAAATGTTATTTGGATTTAACTGTGTTCGCAATGCGGCGGTCTGCGCAATGAAACTGGATGATACTTAGGAAAATAGATACATATTTTAATTTAAGAAAAGGAAAAGAAGAAACAAGGTTTAAAAGAAGATGTAGTGACAAAAATTTAAAAGAGTATACTTAGATGGTTTGGTCATGTTGAGAGCATGAACGAAAGGCGAATAACAAAATAATTTACAAGGCAGATGTGAGTCGAAACGCTAGGACGGGTCGCCCTAAAAAGACATATAGTGACCTTATTGGTGATGTTCTTCAAAAAGGTCAGGTTCGTAGTACTCGCAACTGGCGTGCGTGTATGACCAGATGTATGAATGTAAACGATGCAAAAGGAGTATGTAAGGATCGTAGCAGGTGGCGTTCTGTTGTTTCTGCCTGCCCCCATCGGAAAAAGGCGTAAGTTTATGTATGTATGTGTATTTTAACTTAAGCTAGTAACTGATCTTTTCAAGTGATATGTTCCGAATCACCATCCTAATTGCGTAAAACACTATCAATCAGAATCTGAATCATTTTGAAGGATATTTGCTAGTCCATTACTTCATATTCGAACAGTTAGTCTGCTCAACAACGTAAATACCGCAATGAATGTTGTTGAACTGTCAAAATGAAAGCCATTCCTACTGTTAGTATAAATGATAAATGATTTTATTTCTGTAAGTAGGTTTGTACAAACACTTTTACACGTCAATCATATTTTTAAACTAGATGAGGTCGGCGTTTCCTATCTGACTACTCTGAGAAGAAAGGCCGAAACAAACTCAGAGGTCACAGTCTCTTTTAAAGTCCAGACATAATCTTGGCCAGATCATGTGAAGACCATGTAGATTGGTATCTGAAATGGTCTTTTGAGGAAAGAACCACACAGATTGAGTGGACCTGTCCAGTCAGTGCACGCATTTGTCAGTAATCGTGCAGCTCAACTCAGGAAGTCAGGACTTAAGGAGCTCAACGATTCGGCGAACAATACCAAAGAAAGGACATTTGGGTAGGCCACATAAAGTACTCAATCTGCCAGATCATGATTAAAATTAACTGCGAAAAAAAAGCAATGACCCACATAATCCTCACATTCACAATAATTAAAATAATATAATACTTTACAAGTAAATATTCATGTCATTGTGTATATAAAATTCTACAATGTCAATGTGTATATAAAAAATCGGACATAATGTTTGAGAACCATGTAGATTGGTGTCTGAAATGGTCTTTTGAGGAAAGAACCACACAGATTAAGTGGACCTGTCCAGTCAGTGCACGCTTTTGTCAGTAACCGTGCAGCTCAACTCAGAACTTAAGGAGCTCAACGATTCGACGAACAATACCAAAGAAAGGACATTTGGGTAGGCCGCATAAACTACTTAAACTGCCAGATCAAGAATATAACTCAAACAATGACCCACATAGTCCTCATATTCTCAATAATGAAAATAATATATAACTTTTTACAGTAAATATTCATGTCTAAAATAGCTAGCAAATTAAAATCAACATTCACCGTGTAAATTTATTGGATCCCAAGGATCCAATCCCAAGCCTTTTTGTCCTCAATATAGTCTTTCACAGTATAATAGGCTTTCTGGCATAGTTTCCGTTTTATAAAAGATTTGAATTTATTAAAGCTTAGATCTTGAATGTGGCTAGGAAGTTTATTATAAAAACGTATACATTGGCATCTAAACGAGCCACCTATTTTCTTGAGCCTGGTTATAGGAACAATAAATTTGTGTTTGTTTCTAGTATTTATATTGTGGATATCACTGTATTTTTTAAACAGATTAATATTTTTATGTGCATACAAAAGATTTTCATAAATATACTGAGAAGGCACAGTAATTATATTAATCTCTTTAAATTTATCTCTGAGGGAGTGTCTGGGACTTAATTTATAGATTGATGTTACTCAACTACCACGCTGGGTTTAAAAACTATACCCCATTTTTATCTACATACATCATATTTTGTTCTTTGGAGTCTCTGTAGGAATTCGCACAATGGTCCATAAATAATATGAAAAAATAATAACGGCCTATTATTGTCTCACTGCACGAAAAAAGCCTCTCCTCATACAGAGTAAGCATGAGCATTTATCACCACGCTTGCTCAAGATGGGTTGGCAAAATAATGGTTCATAAAACAGGCAATTTTCAAAAAATGCACTAAAATACTTATTCTATTCTAATTACCTTAAAATATACAAAAACACACGAAGTATCAAGGAAAACTAAATTACTTCAGCTAGGTACAATAAAACTGCTCAAAACATTCCAGAACAAAACGGAGTCATTTCCCAATTTCTTTCTTTTGCCTGCAGTAATGTTATCTAGATACCCGGAGTTAATTACTCCTCTAGGACCAAGACAAATATCTGGAATCAGACACGGACTAGAATAGGAGCCTGCAAAATGTGTGTAAAATAGCGTAGAGTGCCGCAGTCCAGTTATGTCCAGTGCTGGACATAGACCTTCCTGCAGTGTCATCATAATGTCATGATTAAAGTTATTTTTGCAGTCAGTGATTAGCACAGAAATGCTAGCGGCTCACCAGTTAATGAATTGCTAACGTCGCCTATGAATATCAGCAAACGTATCGCAAAAAGCTTTGTCCTGCAGACGAAGTTAAAGTTTGAATGGAGTGTGTTTCAACAAAGAGGATTTTTAAAGGAAGGGTTGATCATCGAATCCATGTTATTTAGAATAAAATATGTAAGCGCGCTTTTAAACTCAGACATAAATCTAATTCGGTATTTAAACCAACCAGTAAAGGTTCATTGCTATTGGCCGAACGCTTGGGCAAAACCATAAACCAACTCCTTAATACCAGGAAGCAAATCGAACTGGCAACTCAGACTTCAAGAAAGTCGTAACATTTGAATTGTAGCCGAACATAAATAAGAATTTTACTACGATTTGAATTTTTATTTTTCCACCTTCGATGGAACGTTGTGTTGGCAGTTTTAAAAATCGTCTGTCAGATAAATCTTGTTTTACACATTCCAATCTATTGTTATGGGCTTCTATATTCAAAAAATGTTTGAATGCAAGACGCCATTTTGTTACAGTAGGTACAGTCAAGGACAATGGCTGTCTCATTTCCAAATCTATTTCAAGCATTACTCAATTTCATAAATATATTTGATCTCATTCCATTATTCTGAAATCAATTCATTAATAAATAAAACAGTAACAAATTAAAACTAAGAATCTTCATAAAACCTATAACTTACGTGCGTAAAAATATTAAAACCTCTTTTACCCGTAAAAGGTTGCGTAAATTTTACTATCAGCCCACACTTGACGTGTTTCGGCTTGAACCAAATTATCCAGCGTTCGGGATAAGAGTCGATTTACATCGGTCCGAGGAGACCAATTTATTTTATTTATTTGTTACGTAAAACAATTAATAAGGTCGGCTTGATAAAAGAGCAAAGAAAATTTATCCTGGTATTGTAAACGTAGATCAAAAATCGATTTATTAGGCCTGCTTGCACCACAAATAAATAAGTACGTTTAGCGCTAAACGTATTAGTAGTACCGCTTAACAGATCATTCTATCACAGTCCACTTCAAGTGATTGACAGAATTACAGTATTTATCATGGTGTAAGGGGGAAAAGAAAATATTTTTAATGAATTGTGCTTTATTTAAAATCTTCATAGAACAATTGATTGAAAAAAATACTTTCTTGGAATTACTAATTAAACATAGCACTACACGCCATGCAGAATGAAATGTAGAATATTTAATATTAATTATTGATCTCAGAGTTTTTATTGTTTTATTATACATAGACGAGATGCTACGTAAATCATAAATATGAATCAATTAGGTATATGTATTCACACAACTATTCAAATTCATTACTACGATCTTTATTGTTATTTTATGAAGATTCGCAATACTTAATAATATTCATCCAATTGAATTCTTGGTCATTCAATAGGATTCAAATACATCAGAAAGGCATCATTCTACTTATTTATGATCAATCGTTATTAAACGATTAAACTACGATTTAACGACGATTAAAGCGCCTTAGGCTTTAGCCTTATTAATCATTGTTATTCATTTAAAATAAAACTAAGGCGCTTTTCTAAATTCGAGCATACGTACTTAAGCCAGCCAATAACGCTAGGTTACAACTGCGCTAGGAAACAATATATTTCTATCAGAGTTTCATATTTAGGAAAAGTACAGTTTATTCCCATACTTACACGACGTCGACCTGGTATTTATTTTACCACTATTGACGAAAACTGGCAGTAAATTGAAACTTCACTAAGGTTGGAACTATCTAACTGTCACATTGGGTTTGAAAGCAAAAATACTCCTTGGAGTTTTATTTTGAAATGATATGAATTTGTTTATTCTGTAAATAGGATATTATCGGAATCACTTTTACATGTAATATAAAAAAAAAAGCTAGATATGGTCGACATTTTCTATCTGACTCCCCCTGAGAAGAAATGGCAAACAAACTCAGGGTCAAAGTTTCTTTTCATGTCCAGACATAAACATGGTCAGATCATGTGAGGACCATGTAGGTCCATGTCTGTAATGGTCTTTTGAGGAAAGAACCACACAAATTTGAGTGGACCTGACCAGTCAGTGCAAGCATTTGTCATTAACCGTGTAGCTCAACTCACGACTTAAGATGAATCCTCAGCTGTAGCCCGCCAAATTCAAATTTTCTTTGTTTTTTTTGCAAATGCAGCTCTGTTTTACGTCGTATGTTGATCAAAATGCGATTTGCGACTGTAGGAATGATATATATTATTTACTGAATAATAATTAATCCTCGATTTCATATCAATAGTCAAACTTGGAAAGGAGATAATCTTTTTTGGGCCTTTTCTGAAAGTGCCGCCGGCCAACGAAAAAAATGGTACGTATGGTTAGAACTAGCCATTTGGAGCAATAGTTAATAGTGCACAAAAGTTTTTGGATTACTCTAAGTCAAGTTATACAAGTTCGGTGATTTGTCATTTTCATACATTAATTGATTTCTGAAAGTGCTGAAAAAATAAAATAAATATGATATTGCTAAAAAGTTATCTGTCATAATAATTATCATACATCAGTTATCTGTCGATTTTGTTTAACGGCATAGGCGGTCAAACTAAACCTGCCTGATATTTTTTCTATGTGTGAGCCGCATTGTAATTTACCGTCAATAGTTATTCCAAGAAATAATGTCGACTCAATAGTGCCCAACTCTATTACAATAAGTTGAACATTGGTAGTTAGCTCCCTGACATTTGGCGTTGAAAATTTAATGAATTTTGTCTTTTTTTCGTTATGGAGAAGATTATTTACATTAAACCAATAGACAACTTTAGAGAGTGCATCAATAACTTGATCAAGTTGACTAACAGGCGTTTGATTAAAAAAATAAGGGAAGAGTCATCTGCGAATAATATAACCCTGTGATTATTCCTTAAAGCATTCCAGGAAAACAACATCAAGTTCACTAAGTTAATTAAGAATAGTTTAAAATGTTTTTACGACAGCCTGTGTACGTGATGCTACAAAACGATTCAGATCATATTTAACACCAGTGTAGACCAAGGATTCTTTCTGGATCTTATGAAACACAATAAAATACTTCCATTGTTCAAATCCGGTGATAGTAAAGAACCCAGCAATTATAGGTCTTTCTCAATACTGCCAATTCTAAGAAAGGAGTTTGAAAAGTTGATGCTCAATCAAATGTTACGTCACTTTAACAAAAATTCCATCTTTCATGAACAACAGTACGGTTTCACCAAAGGGCGTTGTACCACTGACGCCGGTATCACCCTTATAAAGAACATTTTAACGCCTGAGAAGAAGCACTAGCTGGCATTGGAATCTTTGGCGACCTCTCTAAGGCGTTAGATGGCGTAAACCATGCGACACTTCTGCTGAAACTAGAGCACTATAGGATTAGGACTACAGCTCTTGATTTACTAAGATCAAACCTAAAAGATAGAAAAATAAAAGTTTAGGTAAACGGCATAAATTAATTAGGGTCAGAAATGAAAATGGGCGTTCCTCTTGGTTCGATATTGGGTCCATTTCTCTTTTTAGTTACAGTACATTAATGATTTACCCCAATTACTTCAAAATCAACCGAAGACGGTGTTATTTGCAGATGACACATCGTTGATCTTTAAAATAGACGAATGGTCACAAAATCTTTACGACGTGAATAACTCTATTCTTCAGGTCCAAGATTGGTTTACGGTAAATAATTTGCTACTAAATGAAAAAAAAAACAAATGCATTGGATTGAAATTACCTAATGTTAGAAGTTGCGAATGTGACATCATATTGAATGGAGAAAAACTAGAATTTAGTAATCAGACTGTTTTCCTAGGAATCACGCTAAACGAGAAATTACAATGGGGACCTCATATAACATCTCATCTCATCTCTTGCGGGGCGGCTAAACTCTGCTGCTTATGCTGTTAAAAAGATAACACAGTTAACAGATGTTGAAACTGCTCGTATGATCTATTTTAGCCACTTTCACAGCATTATGTCATATATGGCATTTAACTGTGTGGTCGGGCTGCTGACATTGAATCCATTTTATTTTGCAAAAGAGAGCTCCAAAGCCATTTACAATCTACGTCGCCGTGAATCTCATATGGAACTATTTATAAAGATTAATATTATGACGGTACCTTGCCTATTCATTTATGAGAATATTATATATGTAAGAAAAAATCTAAATCTTTTTAACCAAATAAGTGAGTGAAATCATTTTAATACTAGACATAAAGATAAAATAGGTCAACCATTTATCATATTATCTAAAGTACATACGTCTTTTATGAGGTACAAAGGTTACAACAAAATATCTTCTGATATATTGCAATTAAATTAAAGAAAATTTAAAACTCATATTAAAAATACACTTTGTAAACAAGTATATTACAAATTAGAGGATTATATCCTAGATAAGAATGCTTGGAAACATGCTGGTCCTGCTCCATATGATAATCTATCTAAATCGATTACAATATACAAGCTAACACTAATATATATATATATATATATTATGTACAAATATATAACAATAAAAAAAGGGAAGAGCTCATAGGGCATCAATAAATTCGTCCAAATTGCCGTCAATGGGATAAGTGCCCAAAAGGCTGGCAGCATTGCCACGTTGGATAGCAATGCTGATTCTTTGGGCTACAAATAGGACAGCCCTCTGGTCTCGTGAAGAGTCGATCAACCGCTTGGCGATGTCCCGAAATATTCGATGAGCACTGTGACCCCAAGGCAAACGCCCCAAACGGCTCAAACATATAGCTCCCAATAAGGTTGTTATACTTGCGCCGTTTGAGGTTTTCTACTCCTGCAGCAGCTGCGAGCAGCGAGGGTATCGGAATAGGTTGCATCCCACACCAAAGGCCTACCCAACTTCCAAGGCTTTATGGTCATTCCATCTGGCCTCTTCCCATCGTCACGGGCCAAGCCATTGGGTTCACCTCTGGCACACCGGCAAAAGCCCAACGGACGATGTCAATAAAGCTGGCGTGCCGCGCCATCCAAGCAGCGCACTTGCTGCAGGATAGGCCATGGTGTCCGAGGCAGTCGACTGCTTCACCGCATTGACAGCGATGTGGAGCCCCGCAAAGAGCGCCCAGACGGAAACATATTGCGAGCCGGAATATGGTGTCACCCATCGAAGTGCCTATGTTGGGTGACGGTAGTGCCTGAAGCCAGAGGCCCGACTCCCATTCCCCACATCCAGAAGGCGGACACGCTTGGCAATATTGGTGAATAATGATTTTATTCCGTACCAAAATGCAGAGCGGCTTATCCCACTGTCTCTGGGAAAGGACAATCTAGAGTCTAGACAAAATCAAACTGTTGTTAATATACTGTATAATTTATAATTTTTATGACATTGATTTTACATTCCGTAATTACTTTAACTCACGTATAAAATTACAACTTGTCTTTTTTTTTTAAATCATCTGCTTTAACAATATTGATAAATATGTGAGCACCATGTATCTATCTCATAATTAATTTATCTGTCACTGCTCAAAATTTAATATTTTTTACCTATTGTGGTATTGTAATTTTATTCTATGTGCATCGTCTTCACATATAATTAATGTACACAAAATATTGTAAACCATTATAAAAGAGTAGGTAACGGTCCAGTTTCTTCCCCATTTTTCACCATAAGAAGCTACCTTTTGGAAAAGGAAACTAGAATCAATTCTATTTTTTTGTAAATTTTGACGTTCAATAGTGCATTTTATGACTTTGTAACTGTGTTTCAAAACTGGCTGTTGAAACAGTAATATCTATCGCCGAATCTCAAAACAAAAAAAACACATTTTAAAGAACATTTACACCGTTAATACCTACGTTTCCATATTTATGAATTTCATATCTGCAGACAGAATTCAATATTTACTTGTAAAATATTTATTATGAAATTCTGGTCTCAAACAAGAATGCGTGATATGTGAATCGACCTTATTCCGTCGTTGGTACGCGATAAGGCGAAGTTACACACTTTACGACGCATATTTTTATAAACGCACCTGACTTATTTTATTGGCAAAGTTGAAAAGCTTATAAAATGTTCGAGGTATTAATACTGTACTGATACTTTACTGTAGGTACATAAGTTTATTTTTTATTACGATACTCGAGTTCGCGCTGTATAATTTCGAACAGCGCCATCTGTAGACGAATAAAAGACTAATCGGTTAAACTTGTTTTTTTTATTTGTACTCTATATTAATTTATTGGAATGAAGATCTTTAACGGAGCTTGCGGTAGGAGTAAAATTTTAGAAAATTTAAGAAATCGTCAAGTAACGATAAACCGTTGTGCCCCCTCCATGCGACTTTTTTTGTTACAGGTATATAATAGAAAGAGACAGAGAGAGAGAGAGACATAGTTTTGATGGTTTTCGAGGATGCTGAAACCGATAGTGAGGTCGAAATGAAAATCCCAGATGACGGCTGCGATTTTTTTTAAATTCATATGATCTAAATCTCCATATTGAATTACATTTGGATTTGAAGAAAAAGCGTAGCGTGTGGATCCCCTGACCCCACACGGTTATTTTTAATTTTCATTAAGAAAAACTGGTGTAAGCATGCTAACTGACATTCCTTAATGATAAATGATTTTATTTCTGTAAGTAGGTTTATACAAACACTTTTTATAGTTTGTAATATTTTAACTTTTAGTTTTCAGTCCTAACAGATATTTGCGCATTGTTAGACTAGACAGCACTTTGACTGGCTAAAATGACGATAAAGAACATAATCATTCAGTTCCAAAAATTAACACCAAACATCTAACACAAAACAAACAAATACAACAAATCATTACGAAAAACAACTTATTCAATTGAACCTTCTATTTTCAGTACTAACTGTCCAATGTTTTGTTTCATAGATTCCCCCTGGGCAAGTGCGGTGGGAAGTTAGTGAATTGAATTTTACGATATTGTGCCCAAACTCCCTTTCGTCCTGGTGTGGAATCATTTAAAATTAGTCCCTATAGCAACGGGTTTGTTTCCAAAACAAAAGTTCTTTACTCCGTACGGGTATATTTCTCGCCGTATTTGGTTGCAACTTTCTCTTTGTGGAAGTTTTGTGGTCGGGAACTTAAATACTGAAAACTATGCAAAAACTGGTCTAACATTTTTGGAATTTGAAATTTAAAAAGAGAAGAACAACGCAAGTATGATATTTAATAATGACATATTCTTTAAACCTAGCAGTGGGATAGAGATTATTTAGAAAAGAACGTACAATACCGCTAAGAAGAAGGGAAATATTGAGGACCTTGAGACCTCAACCAAAAAAAAACCTACACAAAAATCACAGACCTATAAGTACAGAAAAGATAAATAAAATAAAAATTAAACTTGCGGTTTAAACAGGATGGCCTGTACTGTTAAATAACAAGTAAAGCTAAATCCCGTTCATCAGAATACTGAAGTCGAGAACAGCCGCTGAATCCAGCGATCAACTCATTAATAACGGCAGAGTATTTATCTTGACTCTTAATTACACGAAAGTATTTTGTGTATTTATACTGATCGACTCATGAATATGGAGATGCACAGCTTAGATAATAAAGATATTGCTGTTTCTGAAGATACGTTAGGATTTCTCTCTTGAGGTATTGAGGCTAGGAATAATAACTATAAAAATGAAAAGAATCGTGTCACACACAATCGTGTCATTTACAAAAGTACAGATGAAGTGGAGAGCTAAAGTCGGAGAAGGAATCAGAGCAACCTGATTCCAATACCTATAAGCTTTAACTGTAAAGTGGCACATCTAGGACGAGCTAGTTTATCATTGAATCTTTTAGGCATTCGAAGGAATGCCTACTATAGTTAACTAATTATTTGACTGACTTTTGGCCCATAGGATAATGATGAAATATGTCTCATTCAGCAAGTTCCTTGTTTGTTCATCCACCAATTTATCATTCTTGCCATTCAAAAGCTTGGTCAACTTCTGTCAAACATTCTGATAATAAAATTAACTAGAGTGCGACAAGGATCTTACGGCGCCTACTTGACATTCACAGGGTGGCGATGTGTAAAATTGTCACAGAAACAGTATTGAATAAAAACCGGCCAAGTGCGTGTTGGACCACGCACAATAAAGGGTTCTGTAGTTGGAATCAATTTATCCCAAAGACAAACTTAACTTTGTAGTTGAAAAGATGTTCTCCCTTATATCGATATACGTTACGGTCAATTCTCGAACTGCTAATGTACTTGTGTGTCAATACTCCAAAATTGTAACAGTAACATCAGAAGTACTATGAAACCTTTACGTCATTATACCTTAGGCGCGAATTACACAGAAACGGCGTAAGGTGAAGGCGCAGCGCAGGCATCTTGCCGCTTCAAAACGTTTCAATACAAAATGTAGGTAGGCGACACGATGTGAATTATACTCAAACGGTGTAGTGCAGGCACGTCGCTTCGTCGCCTGTTCCGCGTCGCTAGCAGTCGCGACTGGAGAGGCGCGCAAGCAGCACGACTTTTCTTTATACAGCAGGTGCAGAAAAATGCGTGACGATAGTGAGTTTAATGTAGAGTTCTGCGAGATAATTGAACAATATCCAGCTCTAAAGAGCCTATACTAAGCCGGATTACATTAATAAAAATATACAAGATAAAATATGGAGAGAAATAGGATTATAAGTCAATGAGTTGAAATTAATGAGTTGCAGCAAAGCAAGCGCATCTTCGTCGTCTGAAGAGGAAAACATGCTATCACGATAAAGTCAGCCTGTATAATGACTAGTTGCGGCGTCTCTTCGCCTCTTTGATATAATTTAAATCGCGTCCGTGCCTTATCTGTTCCACGCCTGCTCTGCGCCTGCGCCGCGTCTTCACCGTACGCCGTTTCTGTGTAATTCGCGCCTTAGGGGACTGGACTGCTTTACTAAAAGGTTGCTCTACTAAAACTGTATTTTTAACGTGTACTACAATACTTTGTATTTGAGTAAATAAACATTATTATTATTAAATTATTAGTAACCGCAAAAAAAAAAGTGATACTACTACAAATTAACAATTTTCTAACTTTTTTTTTTACTTGTGCTGTGAGACCTTCTTGCCAAATTTTATGATTCTAGGTCAACGGATGGTACCCTATAGGATTTGTTTTATTTGCGAGTATCATGTCGCATAAATGCATATTTTTTTATTGCGTTAACTTAGAAGCTTGATTTATTTTTAGCTCTAAAGGGACCGTAGATCTACAAGTTTGATATTATTTCAACTTGACATCTTCAGGTGTTCCTGAGATAAAGGATCTTGACAGACAGACAGACAGACGTATGGAGAACGAAGTATACCATTAAGGGTTCCATTGTTTTTTTGATTTACTGAACCCTAAAAACACGATAGCGGCATTAGTTCCGCTTTCAGCTACGCGCCAGAGGGTCCCTGTACCGTTATAACTATTTTACTAGGTGACGAGGAGCTCCTAACCTTAACCGTATGAAATATACTGGCGCGTGACACTGCCGGTCTTTATAAAGTGCCAACGGTTTATTGTGCCAGTCTTAAAAGTTTTACAGATATTGATTTGCTTTTAAAACGAATAAAAATGTTTTTGAGTTCTGCAGGGTGATGGTATTTTAAGAATGTTCTATCCTGTGTGTATCGTTTTGAAATGGGTATAAGACAAATAGTCTTTTAGGCTATTTGAGGGTGCCTTATAACCAGAGATCGAATATTCGGGTGCATATTCACCTAAAGTTGAGATGTTGGCTAATATGGAATGCGCTTTTGTATCGTTTTTTGTTTTGTTTTAACTAACAAAACACCCCTCCTCTTACATCTTACAGACACATATTTGCATCAGGTGTTAAATAAATATGCATCTGAATAGTTAAGCAATCCAAGAATACCGGGTTTTTTTAAATAAATATTTTTGAGACGTCGCTTTCATACTTTACACCCGATTCCATACATTTTCATACATTCCCGGTGTTTCTGGTATCCCGGGGTTTTTTTTTTACAAACCTATATTTTAAGAAACCGCTTCCATACTTTCATAGCAAAATTAATTTTAGGTAAACATGCATCCAAATATCCGATCTCTATTTATAGCACACATATGAATTTGAAAATTGTCGTCTACCTCGTTTCTCTGACAGCGCGAACGCTGTGCATAGAGTCGTGTTTAGTTTTCTATTAAGAGTAGCATACTTTACTCTGGATTTTGTGGCCGGTGGATAGCGATAGGCTCGATCCCTATTGCGTGGGACTTTCACGTAGTTGTTAAAAGCTTAATGCAAGTGTACACCCCTGCCTATATCCCTTCAGGAATGATGCTATGTTACGTTATGTTATTACTCACTCAAACTCAAAGCATTTACTTCAATCAAACCATTTACAGGCACTTTTGAATTAACAAGGAATTAGGCAGCCAGAAACATGAAGCTATTTGCCCATTCCAAAGCGTAGTAGGTTCGTGTGGAGAAAAACGAGCGAGAAACTCCATGCACGCTCTTTTAAATCCATAAAATGTTACCAAAAATTGTTTACATCATCCAATCAACGCCTCCTGGTCGGTTAATGCTAGATTATGCTATTTTCTTCAATTCAAATTCCTTTTTCAAAACAATCATTTGAAAAAAGTTGTGTTTTTTACCGACCTCGATTGACTCCAGCGAAAACGTGAAATTGTAAAAATAGGTAAACCAGGTGGGGCTAGTGCCGGAGATATCACAGTCTGACGTGGTCTGAATTAATTAGTAACATTGACGCCGGTCCCATGATTTATGTCCCGGATACCAACTGATTATTAAATAGGGCCGCGAATGATGTATGGCCACTACTGCATTAACATACGTAAGGTAGAATTATATGAGAAACTCCGAAGTAGTGAGTAAAAATTTCTGGTTTTCACAACTTGAGTTAGATTTGAAAGAAAATATTATAAAACTTTTTTATAACCTTTTTCAAACGAAGCTCTGATTTAGGACATGATACACGTTATCGAAAGAATAAGGTAGATAAGGCAGATTTGTCATTTTTGTGGTCTTTGGGATACCCATCGTTGCATGGGCATGCTTTCACTATAACGGGTACATACGATAATAAAAAACTTTTTTACAAAAAACAAACAACCGACTTCAAAAAAAACAAACTACAAAGTGAAAAATAACATTAATTTCGTAAGTCGGTGTCTTTGGATCTGTATTTTAGTTTTTTGCCACCGACTTCTGAAATTAAAGTAATTTTTCACTTTGTAGTGTGTTTTTTTTTGTAGTCATTTTTTTTTTTTTTTTGTAAAAAAGTATTTTATGTTTCATTTTTTAGTGAGTCAGTTATTAATTTATCTAAGTTACAATAGACTAATGTCAACTGCTCATCACCTTTTACAAAATATTCCTTTCCCCGATGCAAGGACGTTAATTGTTGAGGAGTTCTCCTGGTAAGAACCAAAAGAACTGGAGTTGATGGTGAAGGCAGCATCAGCTCCATTTCAACATATACATTGTGACGAGCATAAATTGCTTAGCAAACATATTAAAGTAATCGAATCGCAACCCGTGAAATACTTATTATTGAGTAGTTCCGGTTGCCACCAATGGCCTTCATCATCAGTTCCACTTCACCGAATGGTGGTTTCCGAGCGCAAATGCACGAGTTACTATAAAAAATACCCAAATTGCTATAGGTATGCCTATAAAATTTGAGGATTTCCCTCGATTTCCATGGGATCCCCACATCAGATTCCGACTTGGTGACAAGGGAACCACCTCGAGAGCACACCCTTTCGAAAAAAAAAGAATTTTGCAAATCCGTCTATATATGACGGAGTTATGTCCGAATATACATAAAAATATATATAAATAAACATCTGAATTGATAATCTCCTCCTTTTTGAAGTCGGTTAAAAACAGACACTGCATACAAATAAAGACCGAACACCTTTTCGACATAGTTACTCATTTTTCATTACAAAAATTAAACATAGGTAGAGCTGCCCAATAAACCTGCAAAAATTTAATTAAACTTATCAAATTCTATCACGAATATTCATGATCCATGTGTGTATATTTGTTTTGAGTATTTTCTGGAATACGGGCCCTACTGTAATTACAGCTAATCCAAAATTAACGTAAATAAACATTATCTTTTCTCTAAAAACATTAAAAACCACACACGACCTCTTGTCCCAAGGCGCGTAAAGAGTTTTAAGTCAGTGTAAGGGACTGATCAGATACCGTCGGCTTAGGACCCTTGGTGTACGTGACCTGTCACTCCAAGGGTTGCCGGAGGGCAGAGGAACCCACAGGAATAGGATATGATCTGGGAAGTAAGGTGGTGTTGGAGTATTAATAAGACAACCTTCTGGTTAAACAAAAATAATTTATTTTATAGAAAAACCCGTGGCTATAAAGCACTTACAGTGTTTGGCACGAATCTTGAGCGCTCGACGAAAGAGTGGGGACTTTTTTGTAATAGGTTTACAATGCGGAAACCGATCCCCACTCTTAAATCGAACGCTCAAGATACGTGTCAGTCACTGTACGTCTATGTAGAGGGGGGGATATTATAATAATTAAAACGTAAGCAGATATTGAACTAAAATCTCACTTTAATGTCCTGAAGTTTATAATCCGAATGGTATTAACTAACATATATCAAGTGCCTATTCAAGAGTCTATAATTCATCCACAATTATGTCCTACTAATTATGACCTACTTACCCATCTCCCCTAATCATTATTTATTTTTGCAATACGAAATTATTTGCAAAAAATAAATTATATTGATCAAGGGAGAAGGTCATAATTGTGGGTTTTAGAAATTTTATTGGGTGTCCAATTAGCTGACTGCCCCTGATAGAAAGTCAAAGCATCTATTTCAAATAGGCACATAAAAGTCACGTTTGAAAATCGAAATGTACAAAATAAAATGGAATTGATTCTAGTTGCCCCTTCCAAAAGGTAATTTCGTATGGAGAAGAATAGGCAAGAAACTCTACCGTTGCTCTTTTAAAATGTTTTACAATATTTTATTTACATTCATTATATAATTATTTGTGAAGACGATGCAAATTAATATGCCACAATAGGTAAGAAGATAGGTCACCGTTACATATAGTCATCAGCGATTAGAGAAGTATTGTAAAAGCGTGTCACATCCAAGAGGCAAAAATGACAATAAATGTCTCAGGTGTGAAAGTTGGTGATATTACCTAGAAAATAGAGAAATGACTACTAGGAAATACGAGCGTTGCTGGGAGTCTACACTCTGATCACGACGAAGTTACAGGCGTTTCTTTCTCCGTATCACCTTCAGACATAAAATTAGTCCATGCCTGAACATAAATGAATGACAAAACGATTTTACAATAGCCCTTCGTCACGATGTGTTTTTGCCAGTCCGAAAATGTTAATTAATCGGGAGGTGGAGTTCATTCCTAAGTATCGAACTACTTTCGAACGGGCCCGTATCTTCGTTGATGGACTTAGAGCGTAGTCCCCTGATCTCATGCATACTCAAACATAACAAGGACACACGACTGGATGCTTCCACTCGTTTTATTTAGATGACACCTCGTTTCATTTAGATTCTGATCCGGTGAGTAAGGGCTTCTCGTTTTACATAAGCCTTAAGTTATTATGCCATTGCTATCCGTGTTTTTGGCATAATGTACCTATATAATCAGGGAAATTAATTGTTAAGGATATTGACTACAAATTTAAATTATCAGTATTTCAAATCACAAATGTCATTCTTAAACATGTGTATAAAATAACTGTAACACGGAAAATTTACGTAGAGTGTGAATTTGTCTGTACCTAGTTGGCGAAGTCAGCATGACGAATGAAACCGTCATGCTGACTTCACCAACTCCGTACAGACAGGGAAATTAATTATTAAGCAATTTAACTAAAACCTAATGGAGTAGAAGAGGAATTTAAATAATATAGCATGAACTCATAATTATAATGAATGCTCCGTCTACTAATGATGGAGTATTCATTCTCATAATGCTCAGTATTGTTACGTATCTGATTCATTAAATTCGTTCCCAAGAAATAATTGTCTTCGGCTCAGTTATTTCATCCCAATAAGAAACGTGAAACAACACAATGCAAAATCTATACGTTGTTATGTAGATTTTCCGCTTATCTTTCAACAGAACAGGAGGCCAATTTCCGTAGATTAAAACGTTAAAAATGAATCGTATCTCAACTACAATCAGTGTCAAAAACTTGTCAAAAATATTTGTAAATACACTGACGAGCAATATGAAAAAGCCACTAACTTATCATTAAATATTTCCGAAACCACGCAAGCCTGAAGCGCCTGAAGTGAAAAACAACATTCAAATATACTGCTTTCAAGATTTTTTTACTTCAGAAACTAACTTGAGGTTAAGGAGATATTTATATTTCTTTAGGCATTTTTCAAGAGGCATATTGCTCGACCGTGTATTATGTATTTTTGAACTATAAAAATAACTGGCTATGGACTAGATTTAGACTTTCAGGGTGCCTAGGTGAAGTACTGAAGAAAATTCAGGTAACAGGAAACAGAACTTTATTCTTCTCAAGACCTTCTTGTCCAACAGCTCGAGTCAGAATGTCCAACCGACCTTTTCCCGCCTCCCAGGTTTCCGATAATTTGCGCGGTAAAATAGAGTTCTGTGATTGGTTAACGGTTTAATGTCGTCAACCAATCACAGATGACAATGTGCTGTCCTCTGATTGGATAGCCAATCAGAAGCATCCAACGACCAACTGACAAACTAAAATGTTGCCAGTACAAAATTTTCGAATCAAATGGTTACTGGCCTGGAAACTAGTCTTTTAGCGTTTCTATTTAATTAAATAAAAAAATAAATTACCGAACCCTAGCAGTAAGTATGTGTTTTATTCAAACCCTTAACTGTACTAGTATACTTATTCACATTAAGGTCAAAATTTAAGTAAGTACTGCACCCTAATTTCGTAACATAATATTGATCAAAATCTGAATCATTTTAAAGGATACTACTAATCCATTGCTTTATATGTTCGAAAAATTTGTCTGCTCAACAACGTAAATAACGCAATGAATGTTGTTGAACTGTCAAAATGAAAGCCATTCCTACTGTCAGTGTGTTACGCAATTACCCCGCTGAGTACTATCCTCGATGTTCGGTATTTTGCACCATGGTTGGTATGGTACCTCCGAGACTATGGTGTATCCATATTGGTATCTTTGTCAGATTGAGACAGATTAGAATACAACCGTTCGTAAAATACGGGTCTTGTCACTGCGAGACAACAGCTGTATTCCTACTCAAGGAATCTTGACTTTAAGGCCTTTTGGAACACGAAGCAGGCGTTTAGGTACACCAAAAATGATTATAAGAGCCGATGAATTTAAAATTCAGTCACCTTGTCTTTTGGATAATTTTGAATTCGGAGGTAAATAATATTCGAACAAGCCCTAGGGACAGTGAAGGGATAAGCCGAGCTTTTAGATGATCCAACTAATGACTTGATTCTGGGAAAAAATCATTAGGAGACCTAACTGTCTTTGAGGGTTGCATGTGATTTGTTTACGTTATCAAAAAGGGTTATAAAAACTAATATTTTTAACCATGGATAATCTGGTCTAATATACTGTTTTAGCTTTTAGTTTATTTTTTTAGCTGTACGTCACATCGATCCAACCTTCCACATTTTTACCGGGGATGTTTTCGCAAACACAATATATTGCCATCGTAAAAAGCAGTACAGAAATCTTCGAACCAGCCAAGCGAAACAATTAATTGTTAAAAAGCAATCGAGAAGCACTCGCTATAAGCACTAACCACCACTACAGAAGAAAAAGGCTAAATAAATTGCTTCCATATATCGTTTGCTCAATCTATTAAAACCCGTTAAACGGGTTAGAAACTCGAAAAGTAGTAGTTACTGTCCAGGAGGCTCATTCAATAGATTCGAATAAGTGGTCCGTTACTCGTCCAGTAATATCCGGTCTGAAGCGGAAAAAACTCGATTAAAAAAGGTTAGGTTAATGGGCGGAGCAGTGAAAAGTGATGCAATTACGTTAAATTGATTCCACCCTTTGTTCTTTCACTCTTGAGGCATTGATTGGTAATGGATCTACTGCTCTTTTATGTTTCCTGTTTAGATATACAATTTGGCTTTTATTTTTTTGCTCTTAAGTGTAAATCCCTGACTACCGATAACCAAGATCATCGTATGCATATTCACTCATTTTCTGTCCAAAAAAAGAACACTGAATGGACCAAAATATATTGTGTTTTTATCATATTTTGTTTTTCATTTTCCTATTCCATCTTTTCGTTTCTTCCTCTAAGCGGATTGAAGGTACATAGACTTTCTATCAAAGGACTTACAGCATAAAACAAAACGCCCACGGTGCTTCTTAAACCATAAAACAGACAAGACCGTTTGTCCATTTACAAAAATAACAGAGGATTTTGCTTATTGAAAATCAATGGCCAGCTTAAGAGGTAAGGAGTACTGGTTTTATCTCCTTAATTTTAAAGTCAAATTCTTAATCCGCAAAGTATTCGGGGCACGTCTGGCCGTCGTGGTTACTTTGCGTTGCAAATACTACGGGGTTCCGCAGGGTTAAGGTCCGTACTAGGGAAAGTGTGTTTATATAATTTTGGGAGCTAATCATCTTATATAGCTGTGGCTGTTGTTGTGTGTATAGGTTGGAGAATTATTTAAGCCGTAATCATAGTGGAGTTCATGACCTTATTTTTTGAGTTCTTGATCATTAGGATGGTAGGTACTCACCCGATAAATTATATCTTAGAATAATAAACGCATGTCAAAATCATTTTCGCAGAATGGCTGATGGGGCTGGAAACTTCTGAAATGGCGATGTCATATCGGAAGACAGCGTGGACCAACGATCTAGTGAAGGTCGCAGGGATCCATCGTAAGAGGGTAGCGTGGGACCCGTCTATGTGAAAATTCTTGGGCGAGGCCTAAGTCTAGCTACAGTATTATTATAAAGATTAAATTACTTAAAAATAATTCTGAGGTACAAAATTCTTCAAATCTCTTTATTTAATCATCTCAGAAGTCTCATTGGAAAATTAAAGCGACGGGTTTCAGAATTTGATTAATATTAACTTGGTTAACTTTCAAATTACATTAAGTTTAAGTTCAAAGATAGTTACTGGTCTACAAATCCGATAATTGAGTGAAATTGAAAGCGTCTGAGGATCCTGACGAAAAGGACATTCTAAACAAATTAAAATGTCGTTTGGACAAAAAACAATCTGTACTATGTAATGAGAAAATAAGAAATCTATCTTTAAGACTAGAGAAAGTAAAGGCTCCTTTAAACAAGCGCGACACGCGACGCTAATCGCACGTGACACAAAGACACTGCTCGTCACACGACAGGCGGTGAGTTTGTGTTACACCGCGTGTCGCGCCTGTTAGAAGGAGCCTTAAAAGGAGTGCCAGTCACAGAAAAGTAGAAAAAGAATCACTCGCGTTTCTGTTTGAATTTACGCTACGTTTACGCTTCTGTTCGACCTTACGTTACGTTTACGTTTCTGTTCGACCTTACGTTACGTGTACGTTTCTATTCAACCTTACGTTACGTTTACGTTTCTGTTCGACCTTACGATACGTTTACGTTTCTGTTCGACCTGACGTTACGTTTACGTTTCTGTTCGACCTTACGTTACGTTTACGTTTCTGTTCAACCTTACGTTATGTTTACGTTTCTGTAGCTTGGGGCCTACTCTCTCAGTCCGTCAACGAAGATACGGGCCCGTCCGCAAGTAGCTTGAGGCTCGAGTGAACCCTACACCCGATCAATTAGCTTTTTCGGACAGGTAAAAACACATCGGGAGTAGGGACAGCTGTCACATCGTGGTGTCATTAATTCTTAGGTCGGGCCCCAAACTAATCTTATGTCCGTAGGTGATACGTAGTAGGGAACGCCACTAACGTCGGCCGAAACTATGGATTTCGTACTTAGAGAGTAGATCCCCTGAAGTCAGTAAGTACATCGTTACCTACTTCTGTACGTTATTTAAATTTTACAAAACGTTAACTCGTTTTCTAGCCTAATAAGATGCTGAATATCGTATACAGGAACGACCATAACAAATAGGCTGTTAGCAACCACTTCAGTAAACAACGAACAGAGCTGCTCTTGATAAGCGGTTGCATCGTATTTTAAAGTCAAATCGCCAATCGCAAAATATTCAAAGCTACCCCCACTGTTCCGACTTGCAAATCGTATAGCTGTGTTGTTGTTGACTGTATTTGGTATAGAATTACATGTTTGCTATCTAAAGCTATTTTGTTCTTAATTGTACATGATGATGATTTTACTTTGTGGTTGTTTAACAAATGTGTGGTCTTATTAAGTAGTATGCTAATTCTTTGGACGAGTACTTCATCGCCTTAGTGTCCTTTTGTTTTTGTATTTATATTTGTATAGTTAGTTAGTCATTTAATTTATTACCTAGTGTAAACAGTTAGTTGTGTTATATAATTATGTATTATTGTATACAAGCACTTTAAATATTTTGTATACTTTAATTGAATGGAATGAAGGAGTACTATGTGATTTATTATTAAATATTTGTAAACTTTAAATAATTGAATAAAGGAGTACTATGTGATTCATAATGCTTGTAAAAAAACCATCGTCTTAATTTTATTTTTCTATCTTTTTTCACAATAATGTATACGAAAAGTTCTTCAATAACCATTTTTGAATATTTAAACTGTGAAATAAATTAGAGTTCATGTCTTAAAATATTTTTATAAGACGTCCTCTAAATTCACTATTCAAACTAAGCAATATAATAATATTTTACGAGATGCCAGTATCGACACAATATAACACCTAAAGTATGGTAAGTGCCAAATAAAAATATATATCTATAACCAAGGAAAATATGTAAATGGTTAGTAGCAATAACGCGAACCTTTTGTGTTGTACCTTGTTGAATACATAACGAGCCTCTAGTACGTACTAGACGCTAGGTACATACATACCTACACAAAGAACAGGTCCCTGGTAAGCCCTCGGTAAACTGGTGTAGTCATTTAGACAACAAGCTAAACAGGGTCTGCATCGCCTTCTGGCAGGGCAGGAAAATTATAGGTAAGAAGTGGGGCCTATCCCCCAAAATTATACTATTACTGTACATCGCAGTGATCCGCCACATGATCACCTACGGGGCCGTAGTCAGGTGGCTTCGCACCAAGCTAGTTACAACCTCCAACAAACAACAACACACGCAAAGAAAAAAAAAAAAAACTAGCCTTCATTGCGACTAGGGGCTGCACAAGTACTACTCCAATTGTTGCAATCAAAGCCATGTTGGACTACCACCGCTCTACTTGTTCATACAGCAAAAAGGGACGATGGTGGTGATTGCGTCTAAATCCAATAAATCTCTGGGTTAAGAGAGACCCACAACACACCACGCTGCTTGAAGGATTCAATTACGAGTTTCCCATTATGAATATCAAAAATAACCGAGTACTCAAACAATTTAACTTTGATAAAAAATACAGAATCCAACTTCACGAGGATCGCCGATGCGAGAAGTCACGCCCCACAGAGCTGCGCATCTTCACGAATGGACCCAAAACAGGTAGTTGCACAGATGCTGGAATCTTCTCGGAGGACTTCAACATACATATAGTCACACCATTTGGGGGTTCTTAACACAGAGTTCTAGACCGAATGCAAGGGTATTTCTCTAGCCGCTTCAGCCATCGTGGTCACAGACAGTCCGCTGGTGCAGGGCTTGCATGGAGAATGCCGAGGTAACAGCTCTTGTGCTTCTAAACTGCCCGGTAGTCGCACATATAGGGCAAACTACTTCGGTAACCCATTTATCCTCCGTGAGATTGTCAGTAACACCAAGGCGTTGCTGGCCTTACTCGAGGAGCTGGGGTGGACTGAATGATCGATTTTCCCACCCGTATGCAAAATAAGCATTTTGACTTGGAGTTACAGATACCAGCCCGTATTTCCCATTATCTATTAACGGGGTAACACGATACCTCTTGGCAAGACTGTTAGACTTTCAGGCTTCTAACTACCCGTAACGACTTTCAAAAATCTACGAATGATAGCCGGGACCAACGGCTTTGCGGGGCATGGAGGTGTCTCGGTATGTAATAGATGCTTACCCATTTACGGACCAACCTCGGCAAGCATTGCTAAACCTTGGTGATTGACCAGTGCGGCTGTTATTAATTAGCATAATAACACAACATCCAGGTGCCTAATCTCTCCGCCTAGTCTACCATCATCAGCAGCTCTTTCTTTCTTATCAGCACTAAAAAGCTTATCAATATCATCATCATCATCATCATTAGCTTATAGCAGTCCACTGTTGGACCTCTCTAATCACAAGCCATTTAACTCGATCCTCTGCTACTCTCACCCAAGTGCTAACAGCCATACTGCAATGATCGTCGCAACACTAGACAAGCTTTTGCCGTGGTAAATATATTATCCAGTCAGTACGGTGGCAGTGTATATCTTGACAGGGCTTTTTTTAAGTTAAGCGGTCGCAGAGCACGAGGTCCTGGGTTCAATTTCCAGGTCGGGCAAAGTTTATTGAAGCTTTCCATTAAAGATTTCTCAGTAGCGGCCCGGAGTCTAGATTTTTACCTAGTTGATGGCAATAGGCTCGCCCCCTATTACACGAGACTTAAACATAACTGGCGATATGTAAGTGTACCTACTATGGCTACAACTCGGCCTAACCCTTCAGGGAAACAAGGCGAGATGTTATGTTTAAATTAATTGGCGAAACTTCACAGATGTGATGGGTATGGGTACAGTCGACCTCGTGAGCTCGTGCTTTATCACCCTAAGGTTGGGTGTCACTTCCACGTCATTAAACGACAAGGTCTGTTTGTCTATGTGACAGTGAGATGTTTTCAACCTTACTGGAGTTTCAAACACATAACATAACATCACGCCTGTATTCCCCGCAGGGTTAGGCAGAGGTTGAAGTTTCAATTTACTGGGAATTGTTGTCAACACTGATTGAATACATATACTTATATATCGAATAACAATAAAACAAACAAAAGCACATTTTCCATGCAATAACATCATCCGGTTAGCCATCTCCCAGTTATGTTGGGTTGGCTGCCAGTCTAACCTGATGTAGCTGAATACCAGTATTTTACATGGAGCGACTGCCTATCGGACCTCCACAACCCAGTTACTGGGTAAAAAGATACCCCTTGGTAAGTCTGGTTGTCAGACTTCCAGGCTTCTGACAGTCGTCACAAAAAGTATGTTAATTCGTTGGGTTTAACATACGTTTCGAGGCACGGAGGGGTCTCAATATGTAATGGATGGTCACCCTTCCCCGGTGCGACCTCGGCAAGTGACTCGTGCGGCAGTTATTATTTAGCCACGAGCCCCTCCTCCATGCAAATACTCGTACAAAACAAAAAATATTCACTTAAAAAATGATTTCATTAAAATATTCCATATGGTTCGTGCATTATACGTCGCAAGAGACCGTAAAACGCTTTTAAAGTAAGCGACAATAAATGAAAGTTAATGACGTCATAAAAGCAAATTTATTTTTCTTCTTTTTCATACTGAGAGCTAAATATTCTCCGGCATACACGTCCTAAGTACGGCTTTCCCTTTTTTTAAACGTTCATAATGACTCGTGAAAAATTACTTCAGTATGGTTGGAAAATCTGTGTTAAATTCCTGATGCTTCTCACTCCTGACTTTTTTTATCCTTCTGAACCGACTTGCAATATAATTTTGTTAGTACGCAATATTACAGTTAACAATATAACTTTATCTAAATATAGCTGATCATCGTGTCTCAATGTACTAACTAAACAATAGGTTCATTTCTCTCATTGTAAAGTCAGGAAAATTAATAGTTAAACAAATTGACTACCAACTGATATTTCATTGTTTAATATTTATTATTTAAGTAATTTGAAAGCTAATAGTCTTAAAATAATAATAATAAATATGTACCATTATATAAAAAGGGGAGGGGAAAGAATCATAGGCCATAAAAAAATACTTCCGCATCGCTGTCAATAGGAAAAGTGCCCAAAAGGCTGGCAGCATTGTCACGTGATATGGTAATGCTGATTCTTCGGCCAAAAAATAAGCCAGCCATTTGGTCACGAGAAGAGTCAACCAACCTCCTAGCAATGTCTCGAAAAACTAAGTGGGCACTCGGACCACATTTTTTTTTTTTTTTTGGGTGGGAAATTATCAAATGACCTCTCCCGCTCTGGGCGGAGCGGAAGGGCGCGTCAGACTCTTACTGACTAAAACGCACCCGTGTTCCTTCAGTTGCCTGTGCGCCAGGGCCAAGGTAACTCTTTCGAACAATCCGCGACCCCGGCAGGCATCGGTCCTATCGGACCCGTCAATTATACTGACATCTCTTTGAGGCGCGCGTGGAATACAACGCGCCGTCGACCCGGGTCTGGTCCTTATCGGACGGCGAGTTGCCCATTGCTTGCCGTCCGCAGGCCCGCGCCTACGGTGGCCGGGAGTCGGCTATCGACTCCTGACGCCCAGGATGTCTCCTCCTGCGGCGACTAGGGGCTTGAGGGCGCAATGATTGCCTCTCTCTCACGCGCTCCGCCTCCTCCTTCGCGAGTGACGTGACTGCTTCCCATTCCCTCTCGCTCCGTACCATGGCCTGAACCAGGGCCGGACGCGAGAGATCGCCGCCGCCGATCGCCGCCACGAGGACACGACGGTGCTCTGCTCAAGCCGGGCAGACCTCCACCATATGCTCCATCATGTCCTGTGGTCGATCCACACAATGACAACACCCGGGCGTTTCCTCCCGCCTTATCCGAAACAGGAACCTCCCGAAACAGCCATGTCCGGTGAGGACCTGCGTCAGGTGGAAGGTGAGGACGCTGTGGCGCCTCTCAAGCCACTCCTCAAAGAGGGGACTTACCGCCGCAATTGTGGCCTGCCCAGGCACTCGGACCCCTAGGGCCTAGATTTTCAATCCCAAACGGCTCGAAAATATAAGTTCAAGTAAGATTGGAACATTTGCGCCGTTTTAGGTTTTCCTCACCTGCAGCAGCCGCCCCAGCACAGCCCACCGTCCTAGGAAGATGGGATAGCACAAAGGTGTCGACTCATGTAGAATCCCACACGTAAGGCCGACCTAACTTCCAAGGCATTATGGTCATTCCGTCTGGTCTCTTCCCATCGCCGCGTGCCCAGCAATTGGCTTTTAGAACAGCTGGAACCCCGGTGGTGACAAGAGCACGACGGATGATGTCACTAATGCTGGCTTGCCTTGCTATCCGGCCTGCTCTCCTACTGCAGAATAGGCCATGGTGTTCGAGGTTGTCGATCGCTACGCCGCATTGACAGCGATGCAGAGCCACGCAGGGAGTGCCCAGACGCAGACAACTACCAATTTAAATCGTCAGTCAATTCAAATCACATCTTTGACAGTTGTATGAAATGGCTATAACACGGCAAATTGACAAAGCGCTTCATTTAAAAAATATAAGTATCGAAGTATCTGGGATATTCCTGGATCTGTTTCTTTGACATTTCAGATTTAGATTTTATCATGACTATCCTTAATGCCATCCGGTTCGGTGGTGCGACGATCTTCGCAAAGTAAAATAAGAGAGAGGCCTATAGCCAGCTTTGATCTAATATAGGGATCAAGCCGCTGGACTCTTAAATACATTCTTTATCCAACCTGCCATTATCCATCGACCTTAGGTACATTGCGAAATATAAAGGACAGGATGTCTGCTGTCTGATAGCAGATCATTATGTACCTAAATAATATAAAAACATAGTACACAATAGTGAATTGTGACCAAAAAACAAAGACTCTATTATGTGCAGACCTTTTGACATCCAGTGATATTTTTTTTTGATAATCATTGGACATAAGGCTGGAATTACATTTGGCTGCACAGTCCAACGGCTTAACCGCTTTGCTATGGGGTTGTAGGTACGAAACTGTTCGAACTAATTATTTATGAGCTCCGATGCTGCCACTAAGCGCTTGCGAACAACTGATATATTCTGTAAGAATCTCATTGTTGAAAACTTATGGGAAATGAGCTTGAACTGAGCTGTCATTCTACCAGATGCTAGAGATTGACACTATTGTCATCACCACTATTCCACCTTAAGCTCATCTAAGTTTTTACGGTGAGATTTTTAGAGAATAGGTAGACAGATTTTGCAGCAGAGAGGCGAGTACCCAGTCGCGCGGCTCAGCTGCGCATTACAATTGGAGCCTAAACAAGTTTTTTTCAAACAGCATTATATAAACTGTTTGTTGATCAAGCACTTTTAGTACTATATGCCATCTTATACAACGATTAAGTTCATTATGTTCGCCATATTTGTATTAGGTGAGTAAAATATCCTACATTTTGCTTGATTATTGAATGCTATGTCGATTAAAAGCAATTTTAATATTACCATAGACATATAGTCGGCTAAAGAAACGTTTTTTTTTATAATTTATGTGTAAGATTCATCAATTTGGTAAGTGCTAGTCTCCCTATTGTAAATGTATTTCATGTTATTTTACCTTTGCAGGTATATTCCTGTCTTCAACATCCTCTCACCGAGTGCCGTTCTATAGAACTGACTATAAGTACTTTAACGAATTCGACGCCTTTTATAAAGTTCATTGGGACGTTAGTGGAGTACGAGTATCTTGGAGATCCGCTTTTTATGTTTGTGCTGATGAAGGAGCTACTCTGTTCTATCCAAAAGCGCAGGGAGAGTGGACTTTGGTAAAGAACTTGACAGATACAATTACTGCAGTTTGTAATGTGATGGACATTTTCGTTGGATTCCACGACGAATATAAGCTAGGAGAGTTTATTACAGTTGATGGTAAGCATCCAAAATTGGACATTACTACTACTCATACATACATAACATCACGCCTGTATTCCCTGAAGGGTTAGGCAGAGGTGTATCTATAGCACACCCACATTTCGCATTTTTCACTACTACTCATTACACCTTTTTTTAACTGTTTCATGTAAAAGGTTAGAAAACATCCTTCTACGTTTAAATTACGGGGGATCCTAAGCTGTAGCCCGCCAAATTCAAATTTTATTTGGTTTTTGCAAATTGCATCTCTGTTTTACGTCGTATATTGATCAAAATGCTACTCGCGACTTTAGGAATGATATATTTGCCTAATTCCACCTAATAATTTTCATAATATGAAATATTCTGAAAAGTTCTTCGGTGAAACCAAAGTTTGACGATTGATATGAAATTGATGATTAGTATTCGTTAAATATATCATTCTTACAGTCTCGAATAACATTTTGATCAACATACGACGTAAAACAGAACTGCAATTTGCAAAAAAACCAAAGAAAATTTGAATTTTGCGGGCTACAGCTGATGATTCACCTTAAATCTTTCTCCGGTTTTCAGGACACTCATTGCCTGATCCACTGCCTTCTGATAGTAGTCTACAGCCAGACCCACTGGATTTTGACAGTAAGAGTTTAGTTTAGTCAGTAAGATTCTGACACGCCCTTCCGCTCCGCCCAGAGCGGGAGAGGTCATTTGACGATTTCCCACCCAAAAAAATATATTAAAAAAATGAGGGACGTTATTTTTGCCATATTTTTATTTGGTAAGTATTGTTTCTAATTTCATTTTCATATTTTGTTTATTGTGTTTATCGTTTAATACCTAATATTCTACAAAAACTTGAACTGATCGACGTTTTCTTTTATGATTCTTCAGTATTAAATTCATATTCCTATGCAAGATTTTTGATACTCCATTGTTGCCTTTACAGGTATACTTCTGCCTTCGACAACCCCTCGCCAAGTACGGTTCTATAGAAAAGACTATACGTACATTGAGGAGTTCGACGCTTTTTATAAAATTCACTGGGACGTGAGTGGATCAGCTTGGAGTACCACTTTTTTTACTTGCGATGACAAAGGTGCTAATCTGTTCTTCCCGAAAGTCCAGGGAGAGTGGACTTTGGTGAAGAAGTTGACGAATAAAACTATTGAAGGTCCTAATGTGACAGACATATTCGTTGGATTGCACGACGAATTTAAATTAGGAGACTTTATTATGGTTGAAGGTAAGAAGTCACGATTATACACTTTACAAATCATCACACCTTTTTAACCGACTTCACAAAAAGGAGGAGGTTCTCAATTCGTCTGTATGTTTTTTTTTATTTTTTTTTTATGTGTGTTAGCTCATAACTTTTTTTTGGGTGAACCGATTTGGATGATTCTTTTTTTATTTGATAGGTGATGCTTCACATGTGGTTCCATTTAAATTTGATTAAGGTCTGACCAGTAGTTTTTGAGTTATCCTTAATACTGCATATTTTCTCCACTTAGTTTATATGGATGATATGTTAATAATTTCCTGTTACTGTTATTTACACACCAAGTAGTAGTATACGAATTTGTGTGGGGTAGGTACCGCAACTAAAAAGTGAAAAATAAAAACTTTTTTACAAAAAAACAACCGACTTCCAAAAAAAACACTAAAAGACGTGAAAAATAACTTTAATTTCGGAAGTCGGTGGCCAAAAACGAAAATACAAAACCAAGGACGCCGACTTCCGAAATTAAAGTTATTTTTCACGTCTTTTAGTGTTTTTTTTGGAAGTCGGTTGTTTTTTTGTAAAAAAGTTATTTTATGTAATAGGTTAGGTTAGAAGGGGCTTGTGGCAAAATGATACTAGCCTCACGGGTCAATCGAAGGTTTGCTGCGGTCGGTGCGTGGTACTCCATGCCTCGGAATGCACGTTAAGCTGTTGGTCCCGGCTGCCATTTGTAAATCTTTGAGACTCTTTACGGGTCTGACAACCGGTCTTATCAAGGATTATCGCGTCACTCAGTAACTGGATTGTGGAGGTCAGATAGGCAATCGCTCCATGTAAAATACTGAAATCCAGCTGCATCCCGTTAGACCGGTACCCGACCCCAATATAGTTGTGAAAAGGCTAGGCAGATTGATTGATTTGAGGTTAGCAAACATCGCTACGTCCAACGATGGGAAGCAGTTACCGCGGCTATTTACTAACAGCAACAAAGGCCTTGTCGATAGTCTTACATAAGTGACAAGATCGAAATGTTAATTGTCTAAGTGACTTACTATAAAACGTGAACCTATTTCGAACTGTTCCAGCCACAATCAGCTCGTCCAATAAGGGCGCAGCTTCGAGAATGTTCTGGAAGCCGTGTGAGAAATAGACGACGCGCAACCTTCTTTTTAACCGACTTCCAAAATGGAGGAGGTTATATGTTCGACTGTATGTATGGTTTTTTTTTATGTGTGTTCAGTGATTTCTCCGTCAACTGTGGACCGATTTTGAAAATTATTTTTTTGTTTGAAAGAATATGCTCTCGAGGTGGTCCCATTGTCACCAAGTCAGAATCTGATGAGGGGATCCCATTGAAATCGAGGGAAATCCTCAAATTTTATAGACACACGTATAGTGATTTGGGTATTTTTACTCGTGCATTTGCTCTTGGAAAGCACCTTTCGGTGAAGTGGAACTGATGATGAAAACCAGAGGTGGCCACCGGAACTTCTCAATAATAAGTATTTCACGTGTTGCGATTCGATTTTAATATGGTTGCTAGGCAATTTATGCTCGTCACAATGCATACGGTGAAATGGATCTGATGGCTTCACCATTGGCTCCATTGGCTTTGGTTCTTAACAGGAGAACTCCTCAACAATTAACGTCCCTGCGTCTGGAAAAGGAATATTTAGTAAAAGATGATATGCAGTTGACATTAGGCTATTGTTACTCAGATTTATTAATAACTGACTTGCTAAAAAGTGAAAAATAATAACGTTAAAAAAAAAAAAACTTTCGCCTTTAATAAAAACATTACAAAGTGAAAAATAACTTTCATTTCGGAGGTCGGTGCCAAAAAACAAAATACAGATACAAAGACACTGACTACCGGAATTAAAGTTATTTTTCACGTTGTAGTGTTTTTTTTTGAAGTCTGTTGTTTTTTGTAAAATAGTTTTTTATATTAGCCGTCTGATGTCCGTCAACTGGGCTGCGCACCGCAAAAGGAATTCTCTGTTATACAATTTACGAAACTTTATCTTCGCCCCGAACCCTACTGTTTTGATATATTTTTATGTTACTGGAAATAAGGTACTTACAATGTAGATATGTTAAAACTATAGTTTCTTCAAGCACCAGTCAAAATTTTTCTTACATAATATCTACAGGAACTAAGCGTAGCTAGACTTTGTGCTCGATTTGTCACTTAGAAGCTAATGTAGTGTTAAAGAAAGGGTATGAATGACTTCTTGTGTCTCTTGGCCGTTCTTTTGCTAAAAGTATTGATCATAGACGCCAGCTATTTTATTGCGAAATCATAAAAAATAGCAACCATTATAGGACATCATTCAGCGTCCATACATTCTAGGGAAAAATGTGAAAGAGCTGAATAAAGTTATGTGTCGCAAGACGTATTAACGTTATTCTCTTCATGTTTTACAATGTGAGGGAATCTGTTATCAATGCATTTTCCATCGAGTTACATAATTTACTCAGGCACTTTAAAAATTTAGCCAAGATTGAATGATGTACTTTTAATTTTCATTGGTTTTCAGGACACTCAACGTCAAATTCTGTGCTTTCCGACAGCAACCCACTGCAACAGCCATATCACGAAAATTGCATGATTATGAACATAGATACTGGATCGTTCAAAGTCAGCAGTTGCTTGAGAACACCTGACACAGCATTACCGTTTGTGTGCAAGAAAGTTGACGATGAGTCTTGTCCGACCGTTGACCGTGGTAAGTGTTTTTCATGCTTTTTCTTAGCGAGTGAACTGGAACCGCACCCGACCGCACAAGGCATTAAGTTGTCAAAGATGAGTCTGCAGATTTCTCTATGAAATATCTCGTGATTTACTTCCGCTGATCAAAATTTCAAGCAATAAACGATTTTAAATATAAGTATTACATTTATATGCATTACAAAATTGTTACTTATACCAAAACGATCTGTTCCCACGACTCTGCCGATGCATAAAGTATAAATATTGTATAAAAATGACAAAAAATAATTAAAACTGCATATTTTGTGGGTTATACGAGAGCACCTACCTTAATATTTGTTTTTTTTTTGTACTTACTTCTTTCATAACGGTGTAGGTTTGTGATTTTTATGTCCAGATGAGCATGTTTTACTTTTTATTATCTTACGTAACGTTATCAGCCTATATATAAGGTTGGCTCTTCTTGTTGTACAGACCTCCTCTCTGTGAGAGAATGGCCCTTAGTCCAACACGCGGGCCCAGTGCGGGTAGGTGGATGTCTTCGAATGTTTATTTCTAGGACATGCGATTTTTGTCACGATGTTAAACCTTCACCGTTTTGAGAGCAGTGGTGATGAAATAATTTACACAAAGTAAAGCGCCTGTCTAGATTCGAACCTACGACCTACAACTTGTAAGTTGCGGCCGTTTCTACTGAGCTCAATTTTTTAAACATTATACTTAAATTGTATGTTTTAAACTCCAACATTTTTTTAATAATCTTTGGAAAATAATATCAAATCAAATCAAAATATTTTATTTCACATAAACCAACATGGGCACTTATGAAACGTCAGAAGCTAGGTGCACGGTTCCAATTGGTTGTTTCCTATGGAGAAGAGCCGGCAAGAAACTCCACGGATACTCTTTTAAAAATAAGGGGCTTTTACAATGTTTCCAATTACACTGTTGATAGATATGGGAGGACAGTGTAGGCCTGTCAACAAGTAACAGGTACTCAACAAAATATAAAAAGGTCCACAAATCTGTCTACAAGTTAGGCCTACAACGTTCTCACATTCACAAAATATAGAAGAATCTATATAAAAAAAAAACCTATTTAGACAAAATGACATGATTGCCATTACAACTGTAACAAATCTGAATCAAAATCCTATTCACAAAAGCCATAAATAAGGAGTTGAAATAAGAATCTGAGGTATATAATGTCAAATAATGAGATTATGTCAAAGAAGTAAGTAATAACAAACAAAAAACTTCGTATCATGTTAGTTTACAGATACAGATACAGTCGTACACGTATTACTGAGCACGAGTTACCGCCTGCGATGACGGCGTGCGAACAGGGGCATGTCACTCTAATAGTTAACTAATGTCTAAATATTTATTTGTATGGAAACTAGCGCCACAGTGTGGTCGGTGCCCCAATACTTAAATATTGTTGTTAGATGAAGAATATTTACTTAAAACTTACTTTACTTTACTTTTATTTTAATGTTTTATGCTGTTAATTTTCCATTGTTTTATCAAACTGTTATTTTAAGTATTCATTATACTTCTCATTCCTTTAAAAACTTCACAGTGAAAAATTAAAAACTTTTTAAAACAAAACTATTAAATAAGTGATTCTAAAATTGCGTTTGTGCTAAAGTGACTTGAAACAGCTTATAATCTAAAATATTTACTCTGGGATCAAATAAACAGAAATACCACATATTTTAATAGTATTATACTAAAATAACCATTAGCTTTTGCCCGCGGCTTCGCCCGCGTGGAGGTCGGAAATTATCCCACGGGAATGTACTACTGGGATGAAAAGTATCCTACATGTTAATCCAGGTTATAAACTATCTGTCTTCCGAATTTCATGCAAATCCGTTCTGTAGCTTCTGCGTGAAAGAGTAACAAACATCCATCCATCCATCCAACCATCCTCACAAACTTTCACATTTATAATATAATAGGTATTAGTAGGAAGTAGGATAATAAACAGTCTTAGTATTTTCAAACAGTGCATCGGTTTTTGAAAAGAATACCAACTAAATTTAGAAAGAAAAATATGGGTAACATACAGAATCGTAATTTCTTTGTACTTGATATCAGTCAAATTGACTCTGTTGAACAGTCCCCGCTAGCTATGAGTGGGTGCTCGGGATGAAATCCCACATCCCCGTCGGATAATTTCCGACATACACGCGGGCGACAAAATTCTATTTTTGTAATATTATTATTATTACAGAATTGAAATAAAGGTAATGCCATCTATCGGGATTCGAGACCGATGAGAAACTTTTTAAAGCGCTCAATTATACCTTCATCGTATGTCTTAAGTGATCAAGTACTACCTAGAACGAATTGCATCCGAGATCTGAGGGTATATCACGATTCTAAGCTTCCGTTTGAATATCATGTCGATGCCGCATCATTCGCATGCAGTCACTACAGCGTCTAAATCACTAGGTTTCATAATGCGGCTATCCAAGTGCTTCACTCAAGCCAAAACTTAAAACATTCTTTACTGTACTTTTATTAGAAGCCATTTGGAATACGCGTCTGAAATCTGGAATCCAAGCTATCATAAGTACATTGATCGTCTATACGATCAATGTAATTATGATAGCATGGATCGCTCTCTATAGAGCATCCAGAAAAGGTTCATCAAGTATTTGTGTTATCATCAGATACCGGTCTGAATATTACCTCAACCTGTGTAAGAAGTATCATATTATATTACCCCTAATTAATCAGCGAGCAATCTCTGACTGTATTTCATTATTTAAAATATTCAATAATTCTATTAATAACTCCGATATTCTATCCAAATTTTAATTTAACGTTCCCGGAAGGTCGAAGCAATGGAACGCACCGTTGCGTGTTCGATTTACCTCTACGAATTACAGGCAATAGTTATTTATGATACTAATGCGGTAAATTGTTTATTACAAACGAGTAGATGAATGTAAGCCTGAGAAGAAGTCGAGGGCTTACCATAATAATAATAATAATTATTATTTTATTTCAGGAAATTATTCCCATATTTCGGCATCACAAATTATATAGAAAAATATACTTATGGATTCATTACTTATACAAAAAATAAATTAAATTAAAACAAAAATTAAATCATTAAAACAAAAACTAAAACAAACATTAAAAAATTAAAACAAAAATTAAAACATTAAAACAAAAAGTAAAACATTAAAACAAAAATTAAAATTTTACACATTAAAATCATTGTATTCAAAACAAAATTTACCATAGTTACGAGTTAATAAATACCAATTTCCGCACATACAAGGTTTTTCAACACATTTGCGAGAAAATAGTACAATATTAGTAGATTCGTCGCTTGAACTCATTTATTATTACTTTGTTTATCAGTCGGTAAGTCGCAACGATCTTTGACGTTTTAATATGAAACTGGCGCGAATTGTAAATGGCGCCATGTGCGCGTGGTGAAAAATAGAACTACATATTTCGACTCATTTTCTCTTTTGTAATAAAGTGAGACAAACGTATTGAGCAAAAGCGCTTCCAAGGAGGTTCGAATATTCAGCTAATTTATTCTCGTAACGTGAAAACTCCGTGGTGGAATTCTTATATATTTTATATGGAAATTAAAAATAAACCGTAAAGGATGCGCTCGGCGCTATACAACGGAGTATGCGGTAAAACAGGTACTTAGGTGTGAGTAACTATTTTACTGCACGTTCCGTTGTATGGTGCGTAATTTTTAGCTTTCGAACAATGTATACAGGCTTCGTAAATGCATTTTTGAGCAAATGTGTTGAAAAATTCATTTATAGTGCGTGCAAGTAAAAACTTTAATGACATGTATATACAGCATGATTTTGATCCTTTCATAACAGGTGTGTCCTCGGGCAGAAAAGTGCCTGAACCTTACCTTTTTTAATTAAGTTGTATGTTCAGGTTTTTATTCTTGTATTGAATATGAAATATGCATTTAGTTTAAGATTGAATGTTATACTGTTGTTTTTTCGTTTTTGGTAGCTGTGTTGTGTTGTGCACACTCTATCTTTCCAATTAGTTTGTAAAAGTGGTGACTTTTAATTGGCTGTCAGTCTCACATACTATTTTTTATTCCGATTGTTTTAGCCGTAAGTCATCCATAGTTAATAAATAAAGAAATAAATCATCTCTGTCAGTCACAGTCAGCTGTTGAATGTGGGCCTCTCTCAGAATCAAGGTACCAAAAAATCTCAGTACATGCATAATTGTAGTTTCTCTTATGGCTGCTTTAAGACCATCGATCCTTAGCAATTGTGGGCGGTCCAAACATTAGTACCAAGGTAGTTGTCATGATTAAAATTAGTTAAAACATTACGCACTTACTTGTTTTCCGATATCAATCGCTTCTTTCCATTACAAATTACACACAGAACTGGTACCATTGATTGGCAAAGACAAGGCCCCGGCCTAGCCATGGAGAATAATTAGTGAGGGCCAATAATGTTGGCGACTATAATTATATCATCCAACTAATTTATTAGTTTTAGTTAGGTGAGGATATTATATTTTTATTTTTATAGTTTGTTAGTTAAAGAAGTTTATCCTGTGTATATATTTTTAACTGACTTCAAAAAGGAGGAGGTTCTCAATTCGTCTGTATTTTTTGATGTATGTTTGCTACAAGATATCTCCGGCAATTGTAGATCGATTTCAAAAATTCTTTCTCTAATGGATAGGGTATGCCTCAGGGGTGGTCTCATAAAAAATTTTATACTTTGCTTGGGTAGTTTTTCAGTTAGCTTCAATAATACGTATTTTTTCACTTATTGTATATTGATGATGTTATAATAACTTCCTGTCACTTTTATTTACATAGCAAGTAGTATACGAATTTGTGTGGGGTAGGTTCCACAATTAAAAAGTGAAAATAAAATCTTCTTCACGAAAAAAAACAACCGACATCCAATCAAAACACTACAAAGTGAAAAATAACTTTAATTTCGGAAGTCGGTGGCAATAAACGAAAATAGAAAACTACAGAACCAAGTTCCGAAATGAAAGTTATTTTTCATTTTGTAGTGGTTTTTTTTTTGTAAAAACCTTTTTTAGGTACGTATAAAGTCAAGGAATGAAAAATGAATGGGCAACGTAATATTGTTTCAGGTTACAAATTCGCAAAGGCATTGAAAAAATGTTACAAAGTGAATGAGAACCCACTAATGTGGCAGGAAGCTATGAAGACTTGCTTCTTGGAGGGAGGGATACTGGCAGTCATAGAAGATAATGCACAGGCACAAGTCATTAAATCGATGTTGAGCTCAGAAGAGACATTGTACTTCGTAGGAGTTAGACAGCTCAACTCTCGCGATGATTTTTGTACAGTAAAAGGTAATAATGTATAATTAATTCCTAAATGTAAGTTATTGTATTGTAACTGATATTCTTACAAAACGTAATGATCGTATTAAATATTTTCAAATAATAGTTGTATATGTTAATAGCAAACATTATGTATTCGATTTTCTTTGCACTTTCAAAAAATTATTACTTTTTTATTGTATTTTTTTACTCCACAATTTACCCCACGAATGATTTTATAATTATTTTATTTTACAGGTCAAAAAATTTGTGACATGTATCGAATGACATACCACGATGACACCTACTCATTGTTTGACTGTGGGGCTGTTTATACTTACAATAATATTCTTCTTAATAAGGCATTAAGCTGTATCGCTACGGCACCGTTCGTTTGTGAAATGTATGTGTAGCTATTTATAAATCAGAAGAAAACAGAAGTGACGGCAGAAGAAACAATGTATTACATTATATCACAATATATCATTATTTACTACAGCTTGCGAGTGAGTACCAAGCCAGATGATTTAGAAATGTCTAGAAGTGTTTTGGTAATCCGGGTCAGGTAAAACGTAGGTACAGTCGCCACCACATCAAGTTACCACAAACTTTCAGATTTCTTCATTCGATTTTGAACTTAACTATCAACATTTTTAGGTTTAAAATCGTTTGGAGAAATTTGACAGTTTCGTGTAGCTTGACCTGCTGGCGACTGTACGTCATGGATCACCAATTGCTAATATCACAGAACATTTATTTATTTGTTGTGTGTCTTATATTAAAGTGATTTAAATCCATCGTCTTTGTATTTCAGACAAATTTTACCCTCAGAATCATCCACTTATTAAAATTGGTTTTCAAGAATGTTCCGAAATATTCACAAAAAATAAGATCATAAATAGATCAATTGTCTGCAATGTAAGCTATGGCTATGGTCGACCGTGGCTTGCACTTTACGGCTCACTGGAGAAGTCTACCTGCGAGGTGTGCCTGTGCAGGTCGTCCACATTTCGGGAACAAGAACTCCACAGTTCTATTTCAATACATGCTCCGATCTAGCTACTCATGCAGGCACAGCTCTCTTGTAGGCCGTAACATGTATGGCCGCTATTATCATCATTATCTGGATAGTCTTTTCGCGGCTACGTTGTGGTCAACTTCCAGTGTAACCTGACGTAGCCGAGTACCAGTATGGCCGCCATTATAGTCCGGCTATAATGTTCCCACTTGATTGTGTTAATGAAACGACCGTGTGCTATCGAGCAACAGACTGACGCCTAGTTTATTGAAAATTACACATTCCATAAATGGTTACACTACATGAACGCAGATGTCGCTACTTGTAGCATATATGAACAAATTACAATATTTTGATATTCTTACATAATATTAATAGATTGTGAGTATTATGGCCACGCATGAGATATTATATTATTAGCGGAAATTGCAGAGTTATTTTCAAAATAAATAGCGTAGAGTCATCTCAATTACCTCCTTACCTTTTTGTGTATATATATAGTATATGTATAATGTAGGTATATATTATAGAAAATATGTATGTATGTATGTATGTGTGTTTATATCCTGTTTAGGTACTGGTATGCATATTTTATTTATAAATACATAAATGTTATCTTTTTAATATTTTTTATTATTATTAGTATCGTCTGTTATACAGAGCACCTGCCATCTTATCTATTCACCACCCTTGGTTGACTGGTAGAGAATGCCTAAGGCATTAATTCCGCCTTTTGTGCGAGAAGTTTTAATAAATAAATAAATATTAAAAACATGCCTCAAAATAATCACAAATGCTAAATTCAACGAGCTATTTTCAGTGACTTTGAAATCATAGTTTCTGTTTCAGTTTTTTAAAGTATGTTTTATCAAGAAAATATTTCTGTTCAGAATACGATCATGATGTTAAGTTATGATACACAAGTGTGAAAAGACTCTCAATACATAAGACTTAATTGGTTACCCACTGCGATGATCCCAATTTCCCCCGGGACAAGTAAAACATGTTTTGGTCGTACCAATATTTATTATACGGCCATACTATATTACGGTGGGTATCACGCGAGCCTACATCACAGGCGGGAAATTGAAAACCATCGAATCATATTAGGGATTTGAGTGAATATCGTAAAAATATAAGCAAACGATATTTTGGAATAGTCCAACAGGATAAAATATTCTGATGTGGTTCGAATTGAATTTATTTTATTAATATGGCCAGTTTTGTCTACGTCAATAATGTTGGGTCTCATTTTAGGCAGGCTCTAGAAATAAAACACCGACAAGATATTTTATAGTCAAAATCATAATTATGACATCAATGGAAAAGTCATGGTAATTTTTCGGAATTTCAGCAGTAGATATGCTACCAAGAGCAACTGCAGAAAGTTACTTGGACCAGTAAGTACTGTAGGTATATTGAAAACAAAGGTTTTATAAAATAAAAAATCAAATATAATAAATTGTTTTATTAAAAAATGCACCTAAATAATTATAAATTGAACGATCATGACAAACCAAGGCGAAGAAAGAGTAACAATAAAAAAATGGGCGTGTGCTTAAGACGAGATGATAGAAGTGAAAGTTTAAGCGATTCAGCGTCACCAACCAACTGGAGCCGATTCAGCGTCACCGACCCGAGCGTGACGGTTCGTCCAAAGAAGTTTTCACTTCAAAAACATACAAAATTTAGTTTATTATTTAAGTATACCTTAGTTCATTACTTTAACCGTTAACTATCGTAGCACACTGCCTTACTATGACGAGCTAATACCATCATGGTTCCATTGAGAAAAAGGGATAGTGCTATCGGTCATATATAGCTCCGTCTCTCTTTCACGCTGGAACAATGATGGCTTTAACACGTAACCGCTCTGCTGTCGCACGAATGCCTTTTTATAATCTGTCATCTCAGGCAACAACAGTTTTGTCTATCGTTGTAAAAAAAACTGCTTTATTGAACAACAGCCTGTGAGACCTCTCTAACCACGTGTTCTAATAGAATGCGATTGTCCCGTTCATTTGTTCGGAAAAGCTGATTATATGCCGATGATGATGATGATTTCAATGCCATAACGCATTCGGGTTAGCCGAATAAAGGCTCCCACAGATAGGCACGCCGCGACTCTTGTAGAAAAATCTCCATGAAGTTTTCATAGAAATTGTTCCACTAAAGTCGCGTCGCGCCTTTTTGCGTATTTGTATGACGATAAAAGCTAAAACACACATTTGCAAACTACAGACTCAACTGTATTATATTACCTATTGCTTTTCATTGTTGGTATCTTGCAACAATAACAGACATTACACGGATGAAAGGATTATAACTTGATTTGGGCAAAAATTATAACTACTAATACTACAATATCAATACCGCTACTGGCCCTACGCTACCTTCCTTCTTTGAATACAGTGTCATATTTATTTTCTTCTGTTTATACAGTAACTTCCATTTCACAAATGAAGGGTACTTTTTCATCACAGTTTTTTGTCTCGGTGTAAAGAATGTTGTCCCGATCCCAAATGGTGCCACAGTCAAAATTTTCGCCATTATACGTGTTTCGGTACATGTCACTGAATTTTTGACCTGTAAAAGAATTAAGTGCTGTGTTAAAATGTGGTAAAGTAAATTATCGTCGTCTGAATATAAACCCTTTCCCAACTGTGTTGGTTTCGACTTCCAGTCTAACCGGATGCGCCAGAGTCGCCGATTGTTTGAAAGAGATACCGTGGCCCCGGCGCACAGGCAACAGAAGCAACACGGGTAGGTTTTAGTCAGTAGAAGTCTAACACGGGGCTCCCGCTCCGCCCAGAGTGGGAGAAGTTATTTGAAGATAAGCCACGCAAAAAAAAAAAGTCTAATCGGATGCAGCTAAATAGGTAGGTACCAATATTGTACATAGAGCGATTGCCTATCTGACGTCAACCCAGTAACTGAGTAACTAACATGATACTCCTAATATTGACTAGCAGATAAAGAAATAATAATGATTTTAGCAGTACTTTGGTACAATACTACTACTACTACTAGTACTTTGGATTTGGTACTTTTGTAACCGTATTTATCTGCAAATAAATCTTTGACTTTGACTTTGACTTTGAATTAATATCTGAATAAAAAGACATAAGTACGGCTTTATTGCTAAAAAGAGTATCTATTGAACATTCTCTGTAAATAAACCCAAATATTTCATGATACCCACTCGAAATTGTTCACGAACTGTCATTTACATAAGCTATATAGACGCGTAAAAAAAAAAATGTTACCTTTAACTGTGTAATATTCAGCACTGGAGAAGAGCTTTCTCACTCCTACGAAATATTGTTCTCCATTTTCCACCATTTCTCTAATATCTTCTGCTTGTGCTTTGTTTTCCAAAACTGCCAGTATTCCTCCCTCCATGAAGCAAGTCTTCATAGCTTCCTGCCACTTCTGTGGCTTTTTATTTACTTTGTAACATTTTCTTGATGTCTTCACGTATTTGTAACCTGAAATTATAATTCGATGACCATTAAACATTGACTACGCTATCAAAGTATAGTCTTAACACAGAGCATAGATACGTTTCAATGGCCGTTGTTAGAGGCGGCATGTCAACACTTTCCTTGCAAACTAAGCGTGTCACTATTTACTCACACGATACAAATGATGTACTTAAAGAAAATGATGGCTTTGAATGGCAGTTCGGATAGAAGTTGTGTGCTCAATGCACTTTCGGCGCCACGAATTTAATTAGTACTGCCCTTTCTGGACGATATCGGTGAGGCGATTCCGTGGTCTGTGGTCTCGAACGTTATCCTTAACAATACTCTAAGGGGTATTAACGCCAGGATTCTGCCTTGTGTCCTATGCCTAACTTGGCGAAGATAATAGTTCTATGTGAGTTTGTTACGGATAGAAGACATTTTAATATGACACTACAATCAAATTCGTAAAATTATGTTTCGGATACTTTCATAAGATGGACACATCTAGTAAAATATATCATGAAGAAGAAACAGACTAATGGCAAGTTTGCTGCTGTCCCGGACCAATGAAACATAGAACTTGTTTCCCTTAGAAAAAGTACGTCACACAAAAAGCAGGAATACACCACTTACCACGATCAATAGTAGGACACGATTCATCCTCAACTTTCTTGCACATAAACGGTAACGGTGTATCAGGTGTTCTTAAACAACTGCCCACATTAAACAATCCGTTGTCTATGTTCATAGTTATGCAATTGTGATGAGGCAGTAAACTACCCTCAGCTGGCAGTGGATATGGCGTTGAGTGTCCTGAAAAATTAAAAGAGTGTTTATTTCAATTTAGTGCTATTTTAAACTCTACTTTATTGTGCAAATATTGAGGTCGCTTTAATGACTTCAGAAAAACACATAGCTTGTTTCCAGCTTCTAAGATCCACCGGGCAAAAGATCCTAGAAGTCCGACAGACAGTGGTTTGTTTAAGAAAATGCGAGCACACATACAATGCGCAGTTGATGCAAAAAGATGCCTATAGTATGAAACAGTAGCTTGAATAAAAAATGCAGGAATATATACAAAAAAAAAAAAACAACGGCTTCCCTACTATGTTGGCAATGCATCGACAATACCCTTTGTGTTGCAGCAGTCTAAAACGCGATAACCACTTTCCATGTTTGCAAACCTAATACATGAAAAGGTAAACAAAATGAGTGTGCTTTGTTATAGTATCAAATTGTGAATACTCACCGTCAACAGTCATAAACTCTCCTAAATCAAATTCGTCGTGCAATCCAACGAAAATGTCTGTCACATTAGGAACTTCATTCATTCTATTCGTCAAGTTCTTCACCAAAGTCCACTCTCCCTGGGCTTTCGGATAGAATAGAGTAGCACCTTCGTCATCACACGTAAAAAAAGCGGTACTCCAAGCTGATCCACTCACGTCCCAGTGAACTTTATAAAAAGCGTCGAACTCTTCAATGTACGTATAGTCTTTTCTATAGAACTGTACATGGCGAGAGTACGTCGAAGGCAAACATATACCTGCAAAGGTGAAATTGCAATGAATATCGACAAGCTGACTTAAGGAAATGGAATACTATCAACGTAGCTGCAAAAATAACTTAGTCAGCAGAAAAAAACGATTGATGACGCAAACGCAGAGGTTTGCCTTGCTGAACCATCCAATTTAAGAACATTATGGCCCACTTGCACCGTCGCCCATCGGTCTCTGTCATCTTCAAATGAAAAAGAACTATGTTTTGCATTCGTTTAGCGTTAGATGTATTTAATGATTTGTCGTGCAATCGAGCCTAGGTAGTGGAGGCCTTTTTTTTTTTTTTTTTTTTTTTTTTTTTTTGGATGGGAAATCATCAAATGACCTCTCCCGCTCTGGGCGGAGCGGAAGGGCGTGTCAGACTCTTACTGACTAAAACCCACCCGTGTTCCTTCAGTTGCCTGTGCGCCAGGGCCACGGTAACTCTTTCGAACAATCCGCGACCCCGGCAGGCATCGGCCCTATCGGACCCCGTCAATTATGCTGACAACTCTTTGAGGCGCGCGTGGAACACAACGCGCCGTCGACCCGGGCCTGGTCCTTACCGGACGGCGAGCTGCCCATTGCTCGCCGTCCGCAGGCCCGCGCCTACGGTGGCCGGGAGTCGGCTATGGACTCCCGACGCCCAGGGTGTCTCCTCCTGCGGCGACTAGGGGCGTGAGGGCGCAATGATTGCCTCTCCCTCACGCGCTCCGCCTCCTCCTTCGCGAGCATTACTGCTTCGCAGAAGGAGGTGACTGCTTCCCATTCTCTCTCGCTCCGTACTATGGCCCGAACCAGGGCCGGACGCGAGAGATCGCCGCCGCCGATCGCCGCCACGAGGACACGGCGGTGCTCCGCCCAAGCCGGGCAGACCTCCACCGTATGCTCCACCGTGTCCTCCGGTCGATCCACACAATGCCAACACCCGGGCGTTTCCTCCCGCCTTATCCGAAACAGGAACCTCCCGAAACAGCCATGTCCGGTGAGGACCTGCGTCAGGCGGAAGGTGAGGACGCCGTGGCGCCTCTCAAGCCACTCCTCAAAGAGGGGACTTACCGCCGCAATTGTGGCGTGCCCAGCGCTGGGTTGCGACAGTCGCACTCTCCATGCCGCCATGAGATCCCGCCGGAGCTCTGTCCGCTGTGCCGCGATTTCTCGCGGCAGCGGAGTAACGCCCCGGCGTTTCGCCTCCTCGCGCGACTCCCAAATGTGCGCGAGGACTTTTGCCTCCAAATCCCATGGCGGCAATCCGGCAAGGAGGCTCGCCGCCTCGCAGGAGACCGTGCGGTATCCCCGGACCAGCCGGATGGCCATGACCCTTTGGGACGCGTTCAAACGGCGTGCTGGTCGGAGCCTCAATGAACGCGCCCACACCGGTGCCCCGTAAAGGGCCATGGACCGCACGACCCCCGCGTAGAGCCTCCGGCAGGAGGCGTTTGGACCCCCTAGATTGGGCAGGAGCCGCTTCAAGGCAGCCCCAGCCCGGTCCAGTCTGGGAGCCAAACGTCGGAAATGCTCGACGAAGTTCCACCGGCTGTCGAGGACGAGTCCCAGGTACTTCATCGTCGACTCGACGCCGATGTGAACCCCTCCCGCCATTATTTGGGAACCCGAGAGTGGCGCGTTCCGAGGACCATGAAAACACATGGCCTCGGACTTGTGCAGGGCCACCTCGAGTCCCAATTGCCGGATCCTCTCAATGACTGTCGCAACCCCGCGTGTCATTAATTCGGCCGCCGCCTGGTGCGACCTCCCCTGTGCCAGGACTAGCGTGTCGTCAGCGTAACAAACGACGCTGACGCCGCTAGGGAGGTCGGCGCGCAGCACCCAGTCGTACCCGATGTCCCACAGATACGGCCCCAAGACTGATCCCTGTGGGACACCGCACGACATCTCTCGCCGGTTCCATTCTCCCTGGTGACCGGGGTAGATGACGGCCCTGTCCGTCAGATAGGCCTCGACTATGCGACAGAGGTAGGTCGGCATCCGGTGATACCGGAGTGCCTCCCTGATGCAACTCCAGGGCAGGGTATTGAAGGCATTGGCGATGTCTAGAGACACCGCCAAGACGACCCCACCCCGGGCCACAGCATCCCCCGTCGTGAGGGCTCGCACGCGCATGATGGCGTCCACCGTAGAGCGCCCCCTGCGGAAACCAAACTGGCTCTCCGCCAAATCCGGCCCCACCCGCACTAGCCGCCCGACGAGGCGGTCTGCAATGACTCTTTCAAAGAGCTTGCCCACCTCGTCGAGCAGCACAATGGGCCGGTAAGCGGACGGAGAGTCCGCAGGGCGCCCCGTCTTCTTAATGAGGACCAGTTTCCCCGTCTTCCAACGAAGTGGGAACTGGCCCCCTTCCAAGCATGCGCTTAGGAGCCCTCGAAGTCGAGGCCCGAGAGCCTCCAAGGCCAGGACCCAGGCTTTTCCAGGTAGGCCGTCGGGTCCTGGGGCGGTATTTTTGGCACTCAGCCTACGTACCGCCACTCTCAACTCTACCTCGGTCACCTCAGGAGAATCGTCGTCGTCGTCGGTTATGTGGTCCACAGTGGGCACCGCAGGAGGCGGAGCCATGGGCGGGGGAGTGTGCTCCCCTCGCGAAGGGAACAGAGCGCTCACCACGCCCTCCACGAGCTGAGGCCGGAGACTCTGCGTTAGTGGGGGAGCCCATGGGCGGAGTTTCTCCCGCACCATTTTGTATGGGCGTCCCCAAGGGTCCCTGTTCAGAGTCCCCAGCGACTCCTCACGGGCCAGTCCCCTGGCCCGCAGTATCTCCGCTCGGAGGGCGGTCTTCGCCGCTCTGTAACCCTCGTACAGCTCCGCCTGAATGGCTTCCGTATCCGGAGGACGGACACGGAGCCTGCGGTGCCTGGTGTACAGGCGTCGCGCAGCAACGCACGCCTCGCGCAGAGACGTTAGCTCCGGCGACCACCAGTACACCTGGCGCGAGGCGCGTCCAGGCTGGACCCGGGGCATTGCCACGTCACATACTTCGGACATGGCCTCCCGGAACCACTCCGCCTCGTCGTTAATATCAGCAGGCCTGTCCGGTGATGACACCCAGGCCTGCACGATCGAGGCTTCCAGGAGGAGCTCCCGGTCCAGCCGCTTCAGCGCCCACCGTGGACCACTCGGGGCCTGTCGGACCAGCGCGCTCGAGGTCTGGGCGGAGACGTCAAACCGGATGTACCGGTGGTCGGAATACGTCTCCACCCCCTCCATGACGCGCCAGTCAATGACACGCGGCGACAGAGCGGGGCTGGCGAACGAAATGTCCACCACTGACTCACCCCGCATCCGCACACACGTGGGGACAGAACCCCGGTTTAGGACGACTAGGCCTGTCTCCAGAGCCCAGTCCTCCACCATCCTACCCCGCGCGTCAGTATACCGGGAACCCCAAGCCGTGTTCTTGGCATTGAAGTCCCCGAGCACGAGCACGGGGAGGGAATGGTACCCGACGACGACGACTCTCAACTCCGCAAGGGAGTTGTGGAACTCGGCGAGAGTTCGGTTCGGGGAGAAGTACACCCCTACGACAACAATCTCCCCGAACCGTGCTGCCACGCAACCCCGTCCCCTCTTAACTGCCTCGAGCGACGGGGTACAGGTAGTGGAGGCCTACGGAATCCATATTCTATTGAACAAAGTGCTCCCAAGGATAGAGAATGGTAAAATTAAAATTGTCTGCATATCAGATGACATCAAAAAACATTTAACTGAAGATTAAGAACTTTTCGATCAGTTATTATTACTTAGAGCTGTTACTTATGACGGGTACAAAGTTACAAAGAAAAGTACTCACCTAGTAAAAATGCGGTGAAAATAATGCACTTCATCGTTGTACGTATAAGATGCCACACTGCACTAAATGAGTTTGGTTAGCAAACATAACCTTTATACACTCGTAGTAAAATTTATTTTCTTGTTTATGGTCGGGTAAAAACCTCGCATAAAGCGTACATAGACACTCTTGTTATACAGGCTGATATAATGTAAATGTGCATGCCTGCTTTAAAATATTAAACTGTTCACGCATGGTGCGCGAAATGCCCAATTAATTATTACTTTAAAAGGTAAAGGAAAACATCGTAAGGAAACCGGCATGTCCTAGAACCAAAAATTCGAAGACGTGTGACATCTACCAACCCGCACTGGGCACGCGTGGTAGATTACAGCCCATTCCCTCTTACAGAGAGGAGACCTGTGTCCCAGCAGTGGGAACATTATAGGCTGATTATGCTATGCTTATGCTATGAGCTTTTCTCACTTAATTCGTGCCAATACGAGACGTTAGTAAGGAGGTGAGTTTATCAACTACGATGACGACTAAAAGATATATACAGGATGGCAGGGACATCGAATCACAACTTGTTACCATGGATACAGTACACGATTCTGAACCACCCTGTGTTGCAATTTTTCGTCGGTAATTAAAGAAAAAAAAATGGTATCGGACTTTTCTATGAAAAATTAGTTTTTTTTTTTGATAACCGACGTAAAATTTGTACGCTAGGTGGTCTAGAATCATATGCTGACTTCATGGTTACAGTTTGCACGTCGATGTCCCTACCAGTTGCCACGCTGTATATAATGGGAAAATATACATGCTGCGCCGCCGCCCCGTCCCCAAATCAATTGGTATGAGAGCAGGAGAATGACTCGTGACTACATTTTATAAACACAAAAAATCTCACTTGTTTTAACACCTAGAAGATCTCAACCAAAAATCAAACATGCTGTATGTGATATACTTTTTTTATCGCTGGATGTCAAAGGTTGGTTTGCACAGCACTATCTTTACACACACAGCAAAGTTTATTTGTTGCTGACAAGTCGCTGTAATTAATGTGTAGCATACTTAATTATTATATAGGTCGTACATAATATCGATTATCAAAGTCTGCAAACATAGTATCTCGCCCTTAAAGAATATATTAGAATAGAAAACTTGTATTTCAGACAGGAATCCATAAGATTAGTAACAATTTTACTTAACTTCTAGTGTTTAAAATTCACCGTGGAGCTGCATCCACCTCCGCAACATCGGGGAATCCCACCGATCTGCGAATACACTGAGAATACTGTTGGTGCTGCCGCGCAGACGCGTCATCAGGCATGCACATCTATTCCTAATAATGGCGGCAAAACCATTAATATTAGTATCCGCAAACATGCCTGACACATGGGACTAAAACATTACTGGCGAAATATGCGTGTAAGTACTTTAGGTACTCCTATTTAACCTTTCGGTGAAAATAGACGTGATGTTATGGTAAGGTATCTGGCATTACCCCTGTAACACCTTGGTAAATCACGTACCTACCTAATATTAGGACGAAGAATAAAATAAATTATAGATGCATACCTATACCTACCTACCTACCTAGGTAATAATTAAAGAGCTTAAAAATAATTATAGCGGCCAATCCAGTGGTGGTTGACCACTCTTTAGTGGTAACAATATTATAACTAATATTCCTAGTGTTTCTTAAGACGATCTGGCGAGTCATTTTATGATTAGGAAAAGGACACTATACATCTTTTTGTTAATATTTTGTTGGTACTTTCATTTAGACAATAAATTGGTTTTAAATTGAAAACAATAAACTCAAGATTTCCGATATTATTGCTGGCATGCCATCTGCATTCATTTCGTCATACTTATTATTAGAAACGCTCTGTATAAAGCTAAAGTTAGCGCCATCTTTTAACAGCATTAGAAACAAATTGAGAAACTGTGACATTGGTAACGTACGGTGTGGCGTGTGCGGTGCAATGTGGTATTGGTAGTACTTAAATGTCATAAGAGATGGCAGTTTACGCCTACAGTCGGACAACAACATTCCTGTTATTGTGTCCATTTTCATATTTCAGTACCTTAGGTTCCTATTGACACTTTTTGTCAAAATTCTAAAATAATCATAACATAACATCACGCCTATATTCCTGCCAAAGGTCCTGCAGAGGACCTAAACCAAACCAAATTACCGGTTATGTTTAAGTTCCATTAAGGTTTAATACGTGACTTGCCAAGTATTGGTACATTAATTTCGAGGTATGCCTGAATCCAGCCCGGGACTGAACAAGATGACAGAAAGAAAAAACCATACAGTGGTTATCAATCCCTAACAAGCGTGCTGATAATGGTGCCGATTACCTTGTACACCGAACTAAACTATCACTAAAATTCCTTACTTTTGGCTAGCAATTCTGCAAAAAAATCTCTTAAAAAAAAAAATACCATTGCGACTCCAAGTGGTTTGCAACCTGTTTGCCCTACTCCGTAAATTTGATTTTTTTTAGAGTCCAAGGCGCGCATGGGGGCAGCCTCGACGTGTTTTATATGGAATTATTTATTCTTGCGATAGGACACGCCATTTTCGAGATATAAGCAAAATAAAAGAAAAAAAGACTGTTTTAGTTAGACAATCAAAATTTTAGGTGAAAAACGTCAATATCAGAATAGCAAAAAAAAAAACATTTTTACTAAATTACTAACTCTGTGTCATCTCAGTGCCGTCAAACAAATATGTAGTTAAGTTGTGTCACTTTAGTCTATTTCAGAATGGGAAATCGTCGTTTGACAGGATAAACTAAATTTTGGTGATGTTTAGTCTAGTTTAGAGAATTTTGTGACAAGAGAATCAGCGCTAATAATTACTAATCACCTCTTTAATTATATCTAATAAGTTATTAGGTTTTCTCAAACTTCGCTTCTACAGCCATCTATCGCTGATTTCCGTAAACTGCGTGTTGAGCGTGTTACACAGCTTTTGGACTACCCAACCTTATTACCTCATAGTTACAGTTGGAGTGTGGAAAAGCTGAGGGCGCCTCTAAGGCACGTGTAAGTAGTTTAAGGCACGAAATATTATGAATCCAGTCTTTATTTTAGATAGGTATATGTTATTTTTAGAACACAAGTCGATATAACGATGGCTATTTCAATAATAAACGGTCGTCATATCAAATATATTTTTAGTCTCTACTATCACCGCATCATACTCTTTTTTCAAACTGTATAACATGGTAATTTAGTCTGTGCTATGTATCTACCTATTTACGAACATACTGAACGCACCACTCACTAGCATGGGCGCCGGGAGCGGGGTGCACTTGCACCTCCTGGCTTCATAGTAAAATATTGTTTGTGGTGTTTTTCCATTCAGAACAAAAAAATATCCGGAAACGCCTAATAAAATAATAGAGAACTTAACCTATTCGAGGCGAGATCCTACAATTTTCCTTTTGTGCATTAGTCAACAACCTACCGATCTCCTATTGTCGAAAGTCTAATCGACCCTAGGCGAGTGCTAACATTATCGAGCTTGCTTCGCTCGCTCTTGCATCCTACTCCACCTTAATTTGTAAGCTTCTTTAAATAAATCGATACAGTTAGCCTTCTTTCTGTATCAATGTACAAAATAAAACCCATTCGATTCGAGGCGAGAGGCAAAAATTATCGAGCTCGCTTTTGCATCCTACATTCTCTGCATATGTCGACAAAGTTACTCCTTGAATGAATGGACGAACGATAACCTAAAATATCCGAGGTGAAGCTCAGAAAATTATAGAGCTCGCTTCGTGCAGCTGAAAATGCACCCTCCTGAAAATAAACAAGCCGGGCCCATGCTCACTAGCTAAATATGAAGTAATAAAACACTTTTAAACTTAAACTATTTATTTTAATGACTGTGAGAGAGGGTTTAACATTATGAACTAAATATCTAATAATATATTAGTGATTTAATAAAAATACAGTCTAAAGCATAATATCAAAGATACGAAAGCCACACTGTTCACATGACTACATGCGCTATTGTGGTTCATCTTAGGACTTGTTTTTATTTCGTCATGAATGCTCCTGTGAGAATGTTCCTTGATTTTCTCAGGTCTGGCTTCATCCGACGCCATATCGTGGTCATAATTATGTTCAATTGGTTTAGCAGAAACAGTAGCCAGACGGACAGTTGTAAAGGATTCTTGATTCTTAGTTTCATTATCTTTGTTAGGTTTTACAGTTTTATTTTCTTTGGGCTTCGTAACATCGTCTATTAGAACTTTAGGCGTTGCTTGAGTTGACCGCAGCAAATCATTTTCGGTGGTATGTCTTGTAGACTTCGATGTAGTTACTGGACTAGTTACTTTGGTTGTTGGCTTGGTAGTTGTTTCTACGGCGATTTGTGTTTTATTTTCAACATTTACTGCGTATTTTACACGATCGCTCGTTTTAGTACAGTTTGCCAAATCTCTAATGTCTATGTAAAAGAGTTTTCCATTGAGTTGTGTGTCGTCGTAGTATTCGTAGTCAGTGTTTTGAACTTGAGACTCCTCTTCTACAAATACTTGAGCGGCGTTTTTCTCGGTATCTTCGGTTTTCGCCCACAGTTCCCTCAGTTTGGTGTCAGGATAGCATTTTAAGTTTTCTGTAGCGCGCTTCAAATAGTCGTTTTGTGTCTTGTTCATCAGTGACATGAACCAGTCCAGGCGGCAGTCACAGGGGAAGTTGTTATCTGGAAATTGAAAGTGAAAATTGAACATCACTATGCAACTCTGCAAATTTTATATTAATATCTATTGCTTTCTTACTCGATTTTAAACGACTCGCACAAATAACCTCTCCGTTGCTACAATATTATATATTATCAATAGGTATTAGTGATCATCAATGTGAAATAAATCTCAAGATTGGATGCTTCAATGAAAAGTCATGTTGTCATAATGTCTACGCTTGGCAAACGGGTTGGTGATCAATATTTCCATACCGTCTAAACAACATTAGTTACAATTATATATGTAGGAGACTAGGAGATAGGTTTACGATCTCCACAAAAGTCACTGATTTCAGGATGAGTTGCCTTTTCAGCCACTAAAATGTGTTAATTAATGGATTATGTAAAGCTGTGGAGACCAAGATTTAACCAAGTTTTTTAATTAATTGGACTCTTTCAAGTTTAATTTAAAATAAACAAGTAATATACAATATGATTTAAAAAATATCTCACCGTCCACATCTAAGCTGCTAGTGTTGCCGTAGAAATTCTTCAATATCGGTGACATGACTTGCGGCTTCAGTTCAATAAGCTGGTTGCTTTTCAAACTCAACATAGTTAGAGATTCCAGTCCCTCAAATGTTCTTACATTTTCGATATTCACCAGCTTATTATGTGCCAAATTCAAGACATTCAATTGACCTAATCCGTTGAACGCTTTCTCGTCCAGCATTTGAATTTTATTCTCTTCTAAATTCAGGGTTTTTAAATTGATTAGTGGCAAAAATGTGTTATCTCCGATCACTTCAAGGCTGTTACTACTGAGGTCTAGTTTTAGCAAAGTTCTCAGCCCTGAGAATGTCTCGCTGTTCAAACTAAACAGACCATTTCTATCCATTTCTAGTTCTCTTAAATTTATCAAATGCACAAATGCTCTATCATGTATGGTCGTTATTTTATTGTTTGTCAAAAACAGTCTTTCTAAAGATGGCAGTTCAACAAATACGTCCCTGTTGATCTCAATTATGTGGTTGGAGTCTAAGCCAATGATTGATAAGTCTCTGTGATTGGCAAAGGCATGCTTTCCTAACACTTTGATCTGATTATCGCTTAGCGTAATTTCTTCGATAAGACTCAAATTGGCAAAGGCGAAAGCATCAATTTTATCAATATTGCCGTACTTGATGTCAACTTTCAATAATTTATCCATGAATTTAAGGGCATTTGTGGGGATGTATGGAATTGCGACGCCTCTGGTGTTAGAGATGGTGAGTTTGTTGATGTCTTTTAACAATTCAAAACTATTCCATATTTTATCATCTTGGTGGAGGTCTCTCTTTACCAGATGACAACTAGCGGTTCTCTCCTTATCCATGGATTGGCTCCCAACACAGTAACACTGCACAGGGTTGGTATTGTTGTATACAGGGTCGCATACGTTTTTCGTTGTTTCGCGTTTTTGATAATGGTACAATTTTGCTTCGGCGAAGATAGATGTGGCTAACGCCAGTGTTATAATTCTCCAGAACGCCATGTTTATCCTTTGATATTCCGCACCTGAAAATGAAAAAGTTGTAATTAAGTAATGTATTTTGGCTGGTATATCGCTTAGGAAAGAGTTATACGAAAAATGGGGGAAAACTTGTGTTAAGATAAACAGCACCGTCTTCTGGTTTGCTGATAACGTGGAACTATTTGCAAATATCACGATCCGTCCGTCAATTGTGATAAAATTACTTAAAATCACGCTTATATTTTCCAAAAGGATAGCCAGAGGTGTATTAGAACTCGACAATATCCACGCTGAGAAATCCTAATGGAAAAATCAGATAACACTGCTCAACATGGGAATCGAACCCAGGAAGACCAGCAGTCGCTGGCCAACACTAGATCAAAGACAGTTATTTTCCTTTTGACTGTTCTTTGTTGCTATGGTCAAATAGTCCTGCGGGGTCTTTTACACGTCAATCATATTTTAAAAACTAGATGACGTCGGCGTTTCCTATCTGACTACTTTGAGACGAAAGGCCGAAACAAACTCAGCGGTCATAGTCTCTTTTAAAGTCCAGACATAATCTTGGTCAGATCATGTGAAGACCATGTAGATTTCAGTCTGAAATGGTCTTTTGAAGAAAAACCACACAGAATGAGTGGACCTGTCCAGTCAGTGCACGCATTTGTCAGTAATCGTTCAGCTCAACTCAAAACTTAAGGAGCTTAACGATTCGACGAACAATACAAAAGAAAGGACATTTGGGTAGGCCGCACGAATTTCTCAAACTGCCAGACCATGATTAAAAGTACTTCAGAAGAAAAAAAAACACTGACCCACATACTCTTTACATTCGCAATAGGTAATTAAAGTGATTGCGTAACACACTAAAAACAATGCCTTTCATTTTGACAATTCAACAACTTTCGTTGCGTTATTTACATAGTCGAGCAGACGAATTTTCCAAACATACAAAGCGATTAGGATTTTCTTTCAAAATCGTTGGGATTGTGATAGAAAGTGCGTTAAGCAATTGTGATACAGATTTACTAGGTGCTGTATTTACTGGAGGACTGATATACAACGTCATTTGGTTCGGTACAATAATCTCGAAAAGTAATGAGCCAATTCCAATGAGATTTCCATCATTCGAATATTTATGATTCGAGGCGGTTCCTGTTGTAAATATTAACTTTGTTTTCAGGGTATTGGAGCAGATAACGTTAAAATGATGTCGCACTGCTGTCATACGTAAAATCTCGCTGTATTAAATCAAGAGGAAAATAGTATTCATACTCCTTTTGTATTCATACCATGAATTTAGACATTATAGGGCCGCTTGCACTACAAATCACTCAATACCTAGGTTTAAAGTGAATTTGTAACATCGTTCTGGTTCTGCAAATCATTTGCAGATGATAGAGACTATAGAGCATATAGAGACTGAATGATGTTTTAAATATGCTTAGCGCTAAACGCATTTATTGATTTGTGGTGCAAGCGGGCCTCAGTGTGGTGGTTAAGTAATTTCGACGAATTTATCACAACCACCATCTTGACTAATATTATAAATGCGAAAATAAGTTTGTTTGTTTGTAACGCTTTCACGCTAAAACGGCTAAACGGGTTTGGATGAAATTTGGCACATATGAGGCCATAACCTGGATTAGGACATAGAATACATTTTATCCCGATATTCCTACGGGATTGAGACTTATGCGGGTGAAACCGTGGGGCGCAGCTAGTTCAGTAAAATTTTAATAAGAGAGAGATTCTAACTAAAAAAATCTCTCTCTTCACCACAGAAAAACAAAAAACAAAATTTGAAGGTTGAGATAAAATGTAGAACATTCATCCAAGTGATTTAGAAAAAGCGTTATTGGCAGTGGGCTTAAGTTAAACCCCCGACACTCCGGCAAAGATCGACGGCCATTTCTCAAATGGGATTTAGTTAACTTCGCAACTTTGTACCAGGTGGCAGCCAAGGAAAGCGTCTATATTACTTGTTATTTTATACAAATTGAAAAGCTTCTCCTTGTTTCTTTTCGTGGAGATGGAAAATAATTTCTAGCATAGAATAGAATATTGTTTATTGTCCTTGTAGGTGGTAAAAATAGTAAAAATAGCTCGTGGCGGCGATCGGCGGCGGCGATCTCTCGCGTCCGGCCCTGGTTCGGGCCATAGTACGGAGCGAGAGAGAATGGGAAGCAGTCACCTCCTTCTGCGAAGCAGTAATGCTCGCGAAGGAGGAGGCGGAGCGCGTGAGGGAGAGGCAATCATTGCGCCCTCACGCCCCTAGTCGCCGCAGGAGGAGACACCCTGGGCGTCGGGAGTCCATAGCCGACTCCCGGCCACCGTAGGCGCGGGCCTGCGGACGGCGAGCAATGGGCAGCTCGCCGTCCGGTAAGGACCAGGCCCGGGTCGACGGCGCGTTGTGTTCCACGCGCGCCTCAAAGAGTTGTCAGCATAATTGACGGGGTCCAATAGGGCCGATGCCTGCCGGGGTCGCGGATTGTTCGAAAGAGTTACCGTGGCCCTGGCGCACAGGCAACTGAAGGAACACGGGTGGGTTTTAGTCAGTAAGAGTCTGACACGCCCTTCCGCTCCGCCCAGAGCGGGAGAGGTCATTTGATGATTTCCCATCCAAAAAAAAAAAAAAAAAAAAAGGTGGTAAAAATAAAATATGTCTGCAACAATATTAACAAAATAAATAAAAGGAATATAACATGAATAACATATAAATAGAAACTAAACTGTGTACAAGAACTATTTTAGTTTTTTAATGATATTATTAATATCTTGGATGTGTCCTATAACTATCAGCCTGTCTCTACTTTCAGCCGGTCAATTTTTTTTAAATGTCACTGTGAAATTGAGGTGAAGTGAGCCTTTCCACCTGATGCTAGGGATTGACACTACTGACAGCTCACTTTAAGCTCACTTCACGTAAGCTTTCACCGTGAGATTTGACAGAATACATAGGCATGCGGCAGTGGCCTTCCTGAGATCCTATTTGAAAGGGGACTGGATTTTTAGCTTTTTCCTTCACACTGTAGTTTTTTCTAATTAATTTCAGAATCAAAATTTTATTTTCATAACCAGACACATTGTTGACCTCCTCTGTCAACATACCCCACTGGAATTCGATATTCCTTAAGCAACTGAATATGCCTTAAAATTAAGAAATTGTTAACTAGTGTTCCCTATATTTTGACTTTTTGAAATTGGTTGTATATCTTATTTCAGTCATCATCATTAGCCTATATTCGTCCACTACTAGAACTAGGCCTCTCCTAGTGAATGCCACTGAGCCCGATCTTCGGCTCTCCTCATCCAGTCTCTGCCAGCCGCCTTTCCCAAACTAAGTTTGCCTAAACGCGGTCTCCACTCTAGAACTCGTTTTCCCCAACGATTATCGGTTCTGCATGAGATGTAACCAGCCCTTTGCCACTTCAGTTTACTTATTTCAGTAGTAGTTTAATTAAAACCTCCATTCATTTTAAAATCCTAGTAGGTCTAGGTACCCACATAAATCCTAAGAATTTTCTATTAATATAGCATACGATTATAGATACAAAAGGCACCGCCTACTAACACTTACTAGGCACATACTTCACACTCATGAATACCTAGTACTTTGTCAGGTGCCACTAGTAACACCTCATTACGTATAATAAGTATTCCTGTCGAGTTCCAAGAGTTATTTATTACCATGGGTATCCACCCATACCTGGATTATGAGGAATACATGTCAAAATAATGTTGGTAGTATTTTGTACACAACAACACACACACAAGTTGAGGTTGTGTTTAGAATTTTGCGATGTTTGATTCTGTTTGATGTGTTATACGGAGACAAGCCGCACGCCCGAACGAACTTCCATACAAACCTTCAGTCCCTATTTGACCCCTTTACGGGATGAATTTTCGAAAATCCTTCTTAAGGCGGAACCTTCAGGGTAGCCCGCGAAATTCAAATTTTCTTACGTTTTTTGCAATTTGCAGGTCACTGTCACGTTGTATTTTGAATAAAATATGATTCGCGACCGTAACAAATATGGCTTTACAGAATTAAGGGTCGCGCCAGTGTGTACGAGCCTTTATGTTCATTAGATTCAGCAATACATCTCTATAAGTTCATATTACCCTATTGAATGACTATTTCATGAAATCATGACATTTGAGGGCAATTCTAACTTAAGGAGTTGTATTGCTGATTCTAATGATTATAATTCTGTAAAGCCATATTTGATACGGTCGCGAATCATATTTAGATCACCATACAACGTGATACTGACCAGCAAATTGCAAAAAACGTAAGAACATTTGAATTTCGCGGGCTACCTTGGCGCATGCCCTTTAAGTGCTCACTTTCGTTGTTTAGGGAACTCTCGTGCAAAATGTCATGCTTTTAGTCCCAGCGGTTTAGGCCGTGCGTTGTCTGTCAGTGAACGAATTAATTTAAGGTGAATCCTCAGCTGTAGCCCGTCAAATTCAAAATTTCTTTGGTTTTTTTGCAAATTGCAGCTCTGTTTTACGTCGTATGTTGATCAAAATGCGATACGCGACTGTAAGAATGATATATTTACTGAATAATAATCATCAATTTCATATCATTCATATCAATTTCAATTTCATTTCATGAATTTGGTTTCGTTTTTGATTTTTTTATTTATGTTAAGGCGGTACCCCGACCTAAACCTTGCCATACTGCGTTATTCAGAGGCTATTAACTCATTCACTATGGGTAATAAACTACATCTAAAAGCACAATATTAATGTTCAATATCCTATCATCACATTGCACATTCTTATTTGTTTGTATGTGTTATAAATACATTTAAAATCTCTTTGTAAAAAAGTGACTAAAATTATTGAATGCATGCATCTTTTGCTAAAGGTAACGTTCTTTTAATTTGAGGATTACACTAATGGATAGATAATTAAAAAATCTAAATAATTCACGTTTTATTTTATTTCAAACCATCGCTTGTCTTTTTTTATTAAAAAAAAATCTTTTTTTTTTTTGGGAATTTTATGATAAATGAGCGTCCGCAGGGAGAGAGACAGAGCGAGACTCAGCGACGGGACAGAGAAGGACCGAACGCTCAAGGTCGTTTGGTCGGGGAAGCGCCTTAAGTAATGATTAAGAGCCGTTACAGATTAAATGTATTTTTGGTGTGTATGTATATATAAGGCCGTTTACATGTTTGTTATGGTCGCCATGGGGATAAATTGTAGCAGTGATTATCTCGCTTGAGCAGACATGTTTATTCAATGTACAACACTCACGCTAGCATATTGTGTTAAAAATATTTTCTTTCTTATTTTTTATCGACGAAAAATAAGGGGGATGTTCTCAAGCCAACGCGTTTTTTTTTTAATGTATGACCACACGTAACTTTTTGCAAAATTCACTTTGTTATAATTATAACGTAAGTAGCAAGTAAAAACCAAGTAGCTACTGTTCCTACACGGCCAAGTAACCCTAAAAACTCGACTATAAACAAAACAGTCCAACGACATCTGCTACCCCAGAACTAGGGTAATAATATTTTTGAGATTAACACAAAATTTGGTCGTAATTGCCACCTGTGCTCGTGACTAACGCCGGCTAAAACTGCCGTGAGGGTGATTACATTATATTAACCCTTCGTGTGACAGTGTTTTACGTTTTGAAAAGTTTCTTTTGTAACCGTTTTTTTTTAAAAGCAGGTCGCTTTACTGATGGCCTGTAATCATCTTTTTAAGAGACTTCTTTTAAAAAGATTATTTCGGGCTAGGTACCTACCTAGGTTTTTGACTTTTAGGTAATTTTGCTACTTCTTTGTATGTTTGAACATGGAAAAGGAATAAAAAATCAACACAGACTTTTAAGTTAGTTGTTAGTACGAATTAATAAAAAATACACCGAATTTACTCCTGAATCTGCATAAATACTAAAATCCATTAAATCTAGACTAGTTACGAATTATCAAAGCTTTTTTGCCGACAGCAAAACATTGCATCCATAATGAATTACAAACAGTACTTCATACTGAATCATCAACTAAGAACACTTTAAAAATAGTGAAAGAATTTTGTTCACACACAATATCTACCGCTACTTTGACGGAACAGTTCGCAGCAGTGAAACGGAACAGTGATTGATGGTGAGAATTTAATAGACCAGTGTGTGCTTACATATGATAATAAATGGAACTGACGCGTTCGGAGGATTAAATAGGTTAGGGCAGAAACACACGGACGAAGAGAGTTAGAAAAATATCTCACCGTGATGTGAAAAGTTAGGTGAAGTGAACTCGAAGTGGGAGATGTCAAACTCAAACTCAAAGCATTTATTTCAATTAAACCATTTACAGGCACTTTTGAACTATCAAGGAGTCGGTCAGTCAGAAATATGAAGCTAGTTGCCTATTCCAAAGCGTAGTAGGTACCTATAGAGAAGAGCAGATGGAGCATGTTGTTCCAGTCAATGCAGCCTAGGGAATGACAGCTCACTTCAACAAAGTTATTCAACCTGTCTATTCTGTAAAATCTCACCGTGAAAACAGAGTTGAAGTGAGCTTCAAGTGAGCTGCCATGAAAACTCTGTCGCTGTCATTGCACCTGATTCTATAATAGGGATTTACACTATTGACAGCTGCTTTCACCTACGTTTTCAAGCTGAGATTTTTACAGCTTTAGATCGGCTGTGTTTTGGACATTTGAGTGGAGTGACACACCAGCCAAAAGTAAGAATTATTCCGATTTGTCACCCTGATTTGTCCCATTAGGGGGACAAAGCTTCTATCCTCCTAAGCTAAGTGAATAAAGTTCGAACAGTCTCCTCGTTGCTAACAGGGGTACTGATCAAATTTTTTTACAAACAGGGTGACAGATTGGAATAATTCAAAATTACGCCACAGATATTCCGCGTGTATACGTTTTTATATTGCAAATTTAAGTTTGCTTATGTCACAGATAATTTAATTAGCATTGTATTGAACGTCCAACTTTCTGTAACGTATTTTCCGTATGTGTCATTTCGTGATTCATTAGATTAATTATTATTGTACACCCAAGGGGACAGGGACACATTTATTTTTATCAGCTTTATTTGTAAAGAAAGATAAGAGGTTACTACAGAAGGAGTAACTACAGATATGTAGTAAGAATAAACAATATTCTCTTATATTATATTCTAACTCTATATATAATTAGCGCTTTTTTGCGATACACTTGTATTTTATTTTGGTTGTTTTTTTTTCCTTTTATATGATTCGCAGTATAATAAGAAGCACTGCTAATGTCTTAACAATGGGTAATATCGTCAAGCTTTTCCTGTCAAAGGGTACTTCAAAGATCGGCTGTGAAATAAGGAAGTAAACAGCATATAGGTTACCCATACTATTACGGGCACGGGCAAGCTACCTTTCATGCCACGTGCGAATCAATTATCACCTCAAACAACAAAAAGATAACTATCTTTTCACATTTGACACCCACACTGACTTACCTAGTAACATTTATACTAGTTTGGTGTTGTTACGTATCAATTTTCTTATCTAAATGATATACTAATGTCTTTATTTTATTTCATACTAGCTACAGCCCGATTCAAACTTTATGGCGGCTCGGAACATGAGGCGAGTCGCTGCGCAGTAACAAATTCACGTGTCAACGGGGATGAGGGGTGAGGTACTGCGCAGCGAGTAGCGCACTTCAGAGCCGCCATAAAGTTTGAATCGGGCTGCACTAGCTGTTGCCCGTGGGTTCGCTTACAAACAAACTTGAACGTCCTATAGGTTAAAATGAGCTGCTGATTCGGTTTTCGAAAAACTTTTCATAATTATGGCATGTCTATTTGATCGAAATATAATTCGAGAAATTAATATTCAAACTTTCATATTTGGATCTTCATACAGTGATCATATTTTGCCCGTGCCTGTCGACCTGCCAGTCGTTAATCATCGACACGACGAAAAAAGAAAGAAAATAAATGTATTTGACCCAGGTTAAAGCACACAATATTCACACAAAAACAAAAAACAGAAAAATACTGAAATACAGTATTGTGTGCCTCAAGGCTGCGTCAAATAGGCCCAGTTCAGCCTAAATGCCAGACAACTAGGTGTCTGACGCTAGTGTCTTCTACGAAGAAGAAGACAACGAGTCAGTTACTCACGCAACAGTGTTGTATGGTCTAGATAAGGTAGAATAAGGTAGCAATAAGCTCGCCCCCTATATTAAGGGACCTAATTAAACATAACTGGCGAAATGTGGGTGTACTATAGGTACACCTCTGCTTAACCCTTTGGGGATTTTATGATACACATTAAATAATTTTGCCATTTTATTATTTTGACATAGATTTTTGACATTTTAATAATTCATTATTTAAGTCTGACATAATTAGAGTATTAAATAATAAGTATGTATTTGTTCATTTTGTTTTCTAGATTTGCACACCATATTTGTTCGCCTCCTGGCACAACATAGCGCTCTGTTCATCAAACATAAGATCTGTATTTCTTAACCTATGTTAACAAATAAATAAATTAATTTGTTATAAGATGACAAATTGATTATTAATAGTCTTGTTCCAGGTTTGAAAACCGCGCGTGTCCGCACACATTTTTGTTTTGCGTATGTTTTTAAACTTCAAGTAGTTAATTGCGTTCTGCACATCGGATCATAAACTTTAGACAGGGCGAGTAAAGGGTTGACGTTAATACACAATTACACAGGCTTACTTAATTACAATTAAAGCTCTGGATTTATCTAGTTAGAAAAGTAATATAGCGCCATTTATCCTACTGATATTATAAATGTGAAAATTTGTATGTTTAGATGTTTGTTACTCAATCAAGCAAAAACGCAGATAGCTTATGATCAGAGATCGGATATTCGGATGCATATTCACCTACAGTTGAGTTGTTGGCTAATATGGTATGCGCTTTTTTATCGAAAAAATATTCACTTTATCTAAAACACCACCCGCCACCGGGGGTTAAACATTAATTTTAAATAAATATGCATCTGAATAGTTATGCAACCCAAGAATTCCGGGGGTATTTTAATAAATATTTTTTTAGAAGTCGCTTACTGTATATACTGTATGTACTATACTGTACACCCGACTAGTTATGCATTCCCGGTATTCCTGGCAAACCGCGTTTTTTTTTTACAAAAAAATATATACTAAGAACCCACTTCCATACTTTCACACCTCAAAATTAACTTTCGGTAAATATTCATCCGAATATCCGATCTCTGTATGACCTGGATTAACCCATACGATACTTTTTATCCCGGTAGTACGGTCCCGTGGGATAATTTCCGAACTCCACGCAAGCGAAGCCGCGGGCAAAAGCTAGTATTAGGTATATAAAATGAAGTTTATTAAGTCCGAACAGATATTCGATATCTTGGTTCTGAAGAAATTTTGTATAAGAACGTGTATTCTGAAAGTGCAACGTTGCAAATAGCTGTTTTGATTAACAAAGCAATAAAAGCATAGGAATAGTTTTCAAGTGCTTTTTTACACCTAAAACAAAATTTTCGGTGTTACGATATTAATTATCCCAATTTATAATCAATAATTTAGTACACTATAGAGAGATATTGCATAATTTTATGTAGTAATATTGATAAATGAATCACACACAGTGAAATATTTGACAGCACCGAGTATTAGCGACATTACGAGCTTTCAGAATATAAATTCGTCAAATAAGTAACTATTGAGAGGAGAGTTTATTGAGGACATCAGAAACCAGTCATTAGTCGAGGCAAATCTGCCCTGAGAGCGCGAAGCACTCGAAGCAGTCGCTCTTGGATTTCCACACAAAAAACGGGTTTACTTGTGTGGAAACCCACCTTGTAAATTCCGAGATAAACTCGGGATATAGGTGGTCTCGGGAATATTCTAATCTGTAGAATGCACTTGGTAAATCGAATACATGGTGTTACAAAACCCATCACATAGCCGTAATCTACGCATTCTGTTCATCAAAGTAAGTACCTAATATTGAGCGAAAATTACTGCTAGAAAACGACGCACGCAAAATGTTGTGCTTTTGGGTACATGCACCGGTACAGGAGTTGTTGGAGTATTTAAAGTTAAGTTATAATAACATTTAAAACTAGATTTCGTGTTTTTTTGTAAAGGTGGCAATTTAATCTTCAACATCTCCAGGTCCCAGGTATTGTCCTCTACAAAAAGGATAACAAAGACGAGGAGTTCTGACTCTCGGCTTCAATAACAGTATTTTTACAAGATTAGCTGTACCCAAATAGTAAAATATGCATACGCAGTTCGCCATCCTCCATTATTTTAAAACATCTGATGAACGACATGTCAAAAATATCGATTAAAGTAAACAGTGTTTTATAGATCCGCCATCAATAAAATTTCCGTCTATAAGCGTGGGCGCAGATATTACTGTATACGTAAAATAATTTATGATACAGCCCGTTAAGGATTTGTGAAACAATAAAAAAACTAAAACAGGCATTCAGATGGTAATAAACAAGAGCGGCTATAGCTACCAGGGGTCATGAGTTCGAATCGCAGTTGTCGAATCTGACGAAATGTGGATACATATAACAACTCTGACTACTTTTGATTGTACAGGCGTGATTCTATGTCACTCTACTTGAAATTATGATTAATTAACTCGCGTTATGGGTCGTCCGAAGCCCGAAAGTTTGACAACCAGTCGTACCAAGGGGTATCGTATTACCCAGTAACTGGGTTGTGGAGGTCAGATAGGCAGTCGCTCCATGTAAAATACTGGTATTCAGCTGCATCCGGTTATAATGGAAGTCTACCCCAACATAGTTAGAGAAAGGCTAGGTAGATGATGAATTATATATCACAGAAGGGCTAAAATCGTGTACTGCAGGTATACTCAGCAAAGTGGGTGGTTGTCCAATTTTCACCCTGGCCTTTAGTAATAACTGAGGTAGAAAAGTGATCAACCGCGCACACTGCCGACTGTACACCGTCATTACTAAATTGACAATAGGTTTTTCAATAGCTGCAACTGACGACGATCGACTGCTGATTTTTATCATCACTAGAAGCTACCACACCATAGGTGCTCAATGGGGAATAAAGTCAAATTTAATTTTTTGTTCCCCTTTGAGCACCACGTTAAAATATAGATTGCCACAAATGTGTGGCAATGGCCAAGTGTTCTTGGCAATGGCGAAGAACACTTTTTTGAAGTGGTCAATAACCTATTCTACATTACAGTAAAGTTCAGAGGATTTGATATGTTGTGACACAAGATCCACATCACAGAGTTTTATTTGAAAGTACATACATCGGAAATGAACGTTGCGCCGTACATGATCTCTTTTTTTTAACGTCATGGCATAATCATACATTATGACGTATGATCAAGTACCGCCCGTGTACGTGTTAACAACACGAACTTTTTACAGTGAAAAATCCAGCCCAGTGCGAGTCGGACTCGCACTCGAAGAGTTCGGCACCACCGTAGACCGTACAATATTTAACACATTTTTTTTAACACGCTTCTTGTTTTGGGACACGCTTTTATTTTTCACTTTATTTTTATTTTCATTATTAGTTGTTATATCGACAATAAAAATACACATTCTGTGATTTGGACATCACCCATTTTAGACCAATTTCATTTTGGCCGGTGAAGAAAAATAAATGCCATATTTAAATTGGACTTAAAGTTCTCATTTTTTTTTATAAGACCTTAGTTCTAGGACTGTTATTCGAGAATATATTTGACCGAGAATATTCTATTTATAAAAAGTTAATACCACTTAACTATATATAAATAATAACCATATTTATTATAACATACATGCATTCTCAGTTATCTAACTTAATAAATATAAAACAACTACTCACGATAACTTAACTCCTTATCTTTGGACCAAGACTGTTCTTTAATTGTTTTTTATCTAAGTCAAGATTCTTATTTCGCGAAGTAAAACAAAACTATTTGAGTTTTTATATTTTATTGATTGATTAATAATTAAATGACTCTGAATTAAAAGCTCCTCTGGCCTTACAAATAAGACTTCCAATCCTTCCGCAGGAATGTTTATTGTTGGTTCATGTCGATTTTGGTAACAGCTGAAAGATTTTCTCTAGAAAGTTTGCACTTTTCTTATTGTATACATATGTACCATCATAATATATTGTTATGACGTTTCTTCTGGGGGACTACCCGGTTTTCGAAATAGTGTTTCTGGAACCAATAAGTTTCTTTGCGCCACATCTTCTCTACTCATATGGTTGAACATTAAGTGCACGGGAACAAAAATCACGCATCATTGAATCTCGACCAGTTGTTAACAGCCGCTGAAAACGGGATTCACTTGTTCTGAAAAGTCTTGCGTTTTAATCTCCTTTTCGAAGCATAGATAATAAAGGAGCCAATATAGAGAGACGATACTATGTACCTACCTAAGCTGAGCTGTGCGATATTTGCTTGCTTACTTACTAAATAACTTCTGGACTAGATTTTTTAGACTTTTTTAACAATACGTATAATAATTCAAGGTCAGTTATCATCTCTGATAACCGTCTTAGGACTTAGGCCTTAAGCTTTTTTTTTCTTAGAATTTCAATACCTATAAGAATAATGATTTTTTTTCTTGGCTTATAAAAACTTGGTCAAACAATGGGTGATGTCCTTTCAAGTGTCTACCTATTATAGTTCATGAGATACAGCCCGCTGATAGACAGACGGATAGACGGACGGACGGACTGCGGAAGCTTAGTAATAGGGTTTTGTTGGCACACTTTGGATACAAAACCCTAAAAATGCATATTCAGGCAGAACTTGGCAACGTTGTCAAAAATTACAAAATTAAATTCCACCTCACGAAGTTACTTACTCGTTACTTTTACTTCAAATAGTTCTGAAATACCCAAGTCGACATCCTTATGATGTTATAATAAAAGCAGCTTTGCACTCCTACATGGTTCCTCCATTTTCACTGAACACTTACGTGCATGTTTAAGTATACATCTCCGTTATAACAAAGTCTATTATAGCCTTAATTAGATTTGCTTGTCAATTTCGTGTTGCCTGACAGACAATCGAATCACGTCAATCCAATTCGAGTACATTCATGATGTGTACTTGAGTGTGCTCGCAAGTGTACTGTATTTGTAATTAATTCATTAATGTCCAATTTTATAGGGAATTGTTGTTAAGCTTTTATCGCAAGTTCAATATTAATTACATTACAAACAATTACAAAAAATCTCTAGTCGGAAGATATTCTAAATAGTTCCACAAAATGTACCTATGTTGGTGCAAAATTCAATTAAACAGTAACTTCCCCATCACGATTAGTCTGTAATACTGTGACATCAACCATTATGAGCAGTGGTGGCCCAGTGTTATAGGCCCCGACTTACAAGTTGTAAGTCGTGGGTTCGAACCCATGCAGGCGCTTTACTTTGTGTAAATAATTCCATCACCACTGCTCTCAAAACGGTGAAGAAAAACATCGTGAGGAAACCGGCATGTCCTAGAAAAATTCGAAGACATGTGACATCTACCAACCCGCACTGGGCCCGCGTGGTAGATTACAGCCCATTCCCTCTCTAAGAGAGGAGGCCTGTGTCCCAGCAGTGGGAACATTATAGGCTGATTATGTTATGCTAACCATTATGAATGAATCAACTTACTAAATACTTTAAATGATTCATTAAATCGCTCCGTAGAATGCATACACATGAACTTGGCAAGCATTGCAAGCAATCGACGTATTAAACCGAAAATATTAACAGCATTGCAAATAAATTCTTACTTCCTGAAAATATGCGAAATACAGAAACTAATTTCCTAGAATTTTTACATACATACATAACATCACGCCTGTATTCCCCGAAGGGTTAGGCAGAGGTGTGCCTATAGCACACCCACATTTCGCCAGTTATGTTTAAGTCCCATGTAATAGGGGCCGAACCTATTGCCATCAACCGGGCACAAATCCAGACTCCGGGCTGCTACCGAGAAATTCCAGATGGAAAAACCCGATAACACTGCCCGACCCGGGAATCGAACCCAGGACCTCATGCTCAGCAGTAGCGCTTGCGACCACTCGACCAACGAGGCAGGCTAGAATGTATGTCATTGTGTATCCTAGTTTGATCATACGTATCGTATGCAATGAAGACTAGCAGAGATTAGAATTTCATTGGATGCATACAATTTGCAATATCGATCGGAATTGCTTTTGGGCATACTTGAATAGTGAATCTATTTGAATACATTTGGAAGGATCGTTCGTGGATCAGGGTTCGTTATGTTTGACAGCTCTGCCCGAGTTTATCATCTTTGTCGTCCCTTTTTTTATTTGAATTTAGAATTCGCTCCCGCTTAATTTCTTATGCTAATGTATAGTAGATACTCTGTGCTGCAGTTGCGATTAATGTTGACGGTAGCGATAATAATCAGAAAGAACCTTTAGGTCAGTGGCGTCTTCAGGGACAATTTTATGTGGTACTAGCGGAACGGCAGTGCTTTGCAACCGATTAGGCTAGAGATGTCAGTATTTTATAATAAACACAACGATGTTTTTTTTGTTTTCTTTTGAATTCTACTTTTATATTGGAATGAGAGCTTGGGATCCCTTAAAATAATAAGTTACACAACATTACGAACATTTTAGAAATCACTGTACCTACTATAGGTACACTCAAAATATTTTCCGATACACAATTTCCACAAGAAAACGCTTGCACTTCTTACCTTAAGAAAACTTAAAAACACAAAAAACCGAAACAGTTGTTAAATAAACACTTTTCACGTACAGTTCAAGTCACAAAAAGAAGGCAGGAATAACATTTGAAAAAATAAAATCACAGTTTCTTGCATTAATAAATAAACACGTGTTTATCGCACACCAGTCGAGTCGGAACTAACCCCATCATGTGTACTTGTGTACATGAACCAAATTGTTCTAATTAGGAGCACAATAGAGATTGGGAACTTATTTGTTTAAATATCAACTGACAATGTCATTACAACAATCTATTGATGCGTCCAATATTAGGGGGTTCTTAATAATAAATAAGCATTGTTAGCAATTCTGATGAATGCCGTGTGATTATACACAGCTAACTATTGTTTAATTTTGATTCGAATTATTTATTATTTGATGGCACTTATGGGTACAGCCAAGAGATTGACATCTGTACTTCGGTGTTGCTGCTTCGTTGAACAAAAATATTAATTGTATTATAGTTCCGTGTGGGTGTTCGGGTATGTAAGATGTGTGGTATGAAGTGTAACAGCAACGTTGCGTTGTTGTAAAGAAAAAAATGAAACCTCCTTTATTTAAGAACGTACAAAGACCCTTTATAATTGATTTCAAAAACACTGTTTTAGTAAGAGATAGAAATTCTCTGTTCTGGAACTAAGCTATGAGACTAGTTTAACAGTAGTAGGTAAGCACACAATTTTTTAACAATAATATCACTAATGCGGGTAGAGATCTAGACCGTACTTCCGTGATTGTCCTGATAGCCGTGGAATACCTCTCCACTCCTCATAAGCACCTCAGGACATGTTGCCCTCTTGTCGCTACGACACTACGTGCTAGCGACCGTTTTCGGGAGCCCATTATTGAGTGTGCAAGTCACCCCCTGTCATTTTATCTGTGTAAAACATATAAAACTTTGGTCAGGCAGGGACTGTAGTCTTTCCATAGTCCTAGATAACATGTTCTCTTTAGCCACCCAAACCAATATACCAATATCTTTGTTTCCATATCCTGCAATAGTCCTACTCTAACCGGGGGTTGTCCTTGGGTGCAATTGCATAGTGCGAACAGGGATAATCGTTGGTTGGTGCTTCATTTAATTAAAAACGTCTAACGGGCCTCTGCATCTTCGCTTCGGCCCCTTGTATGCCTTCCAAAGGTCCGAGACCGCAAGGTCACGAGGGAAAAAAAAAACTCAAAGATGAAAACAAAATATTTATTTTCACTACTCTGTATTTTATGTATGATTATGAAATGTCACAAAAAGCTTGAATTAAGGACAAAGATAGAATACTTCGTACATGTTTGTCAAAAGATTCTTCTCTTTTATTAAAGTGTCGAGTTTCCCCCTCTAAGATACAGTCCACAAATTAAATTCTTAGTTCCCTCAGAATACAGTAAGCGGATTTGTAGGTGAACCAGACATGGCAAGAATGTGAAATTACAAACAAAGTTTAAAACCCAGTTTAGTACCAGGTGTTTCCTTGAACACTGACCAACCTAAGCCTCTTCGAAATGATTTAGGTCAAAATAAGCTTGTGTGAGAGCTGGACCCTAATTCTCATGAATTATATTGTGGTGAAATAGGCTGAAGTAGGAATCTATTACGTTTGTAATCCTCGAAAGGGTATCCGTAGCATAAAATCTTCGTGGAATATCAAAATCAATAATATATTACGAAATAAAAAAATGCGTGAGTGTCGTGGAACACTTGGTTGGAACGAAGTTCCTTTCGTAGTATTTTTAGAAAATCCACAGAACAAATTTGATTACCATAAAAAGGGTTATATTGAGTCAACCTTAAAAGATAGACATGTGCTGTCGCGGACATTTTTTTATAACTTTTAAAGGGGAACAATTCCGCCATAGATGATTTTTGCGTAACTTTAACCGTTTACGCAGCGCACGCAACGGAAGCTCTCAAAAGGCATTTTTTTTTCCATTTTTTTTGCAACATTTTTCATTTATGCTCCGCTCCTATTGTTCGTAGCGTGATGGTATATAGGCCTTCTTCGATAAATGGACTATCCAACACAAAAATATTTTTTCAATTCCAATCAGTAGTTCCTGAGATTAGCGCGTTGAACCAAACAAACAAATAATCAAAGGGTCGTGACGGAAAATTCTTACACTTTTGTTCGTCTAGCCCCCATCCGCCAAGTCTGTACCGTGTGATAAGGAACTTCGATCCAAAAATTAAACATACAAATAGAGGAGAAAATATAAAATCATAAAGTTGAGGTAAAACGTTAGTTAGAACGCCACTTTATCCTATATTACTAGATGTTGCCCGCGACTTCGTTTGCGATCCAGGAACGCCTATGTCCTTACCTAGGTCATGGTCTAGCTGTGTACCAAATTTCATCCAACTCCGTTCAGCCGTTTTTGCGTAAAAGCGTAGCAAACAAAAAAATACTACTTTCGCATTTATAATATTAGTTAGTAAGTTAGGATTAAAATCAAAATAATTTTTCATACAAATATCGTTTTTGAGTTACATAAACCAAATCACTTAGCCCAAAGCGTTTCTTAGTGAACCATCGTAAAACGAAACATATTGGAAAACTATCAAGTGCTTTCAATAAGAAGAGAGGGTAGACAGAGCACTCGGTGTTAAAGTTATGTGGTGGACGTAAATGCATGCTAGTGAAAGTGCACTTTGGGATTTCATGAAAGACATTTTTATTTATTTCACATATGTATATTCAGTCATAAGTCCATTGAGGTTCAGAACTGCATAATGGCTTCCAAATTACCGGTTCTAGATTAAAGATACATCAACATTAAATAATGACACTTTGATCAAACGAAAAGCGAATTACATACTTAATATAATATTTTACCACTTTCTTACCAAAACATAAGTAGGTAAGTAGATATTGCGAAAATGTTATCAACATTATTTTCCACAGGAGACCCATTTTCAACATTTTTTCCAAGACTCTTTAGTGCCCATGTATTTGCTTCTAGGCACGTTCACAGAAATAATTTAAGCAATAAACTTCTACAGGTCCCTAATACCACAATTTCAATTTTCCATTAGTACACAATACTTCATATTTACCGTAGCTCTCGTGAACGTTTTCTTTACTGGCGTTCCGATAGACATCGTAAAATTCCCGGGAATTCATATTCTTGGTCTCGAGTGATCGATGAAGGCAATTCAGCTGTTAGTGTTACCATCAAGTTATGAAGCGAACAAAATTGAGTGCTCCGACAGAACTTATTTCCTTTCTAACGAAACGTAAAATATTAAAAGGTATTAAAAATGGTCCGATCGTTTATAAAATATGTACCGAAGTGATTTTGGGTGCTCTTGTTGTGGTAAGTATAGGTTTTAAAAAACAGTATTTCACATGATCCTGCTATCAATTTTCAGCACATGATCTCGTAATTTATACCGAGTCATATAAGCCTTATTCGACACATTTATAATCAAGCTGATGAACATTTTGTATATCGTGTAAATTGAGCAATTGCCATTCAATAGAGGCTTTTTTTTTTTTTTTTTGGGTGGGAAATCATCAAATGACCTCTCCCGCTCTGGGCGGAGCGGAAGGGCGTGTCAGACTCTTACTGACTAAAACCCACCCGTGTTCCTTCAGTTGCCTGTGCGCCAGGGCCACGGTAACTCTTTCGAACAATCCGCGACCCCGGCAGGCATCGGCCCTGTCGGACCCCGTCAATTCAATAGAGGCTGACGTGGGCTTAAACAGAAGTAATCACTAATTACAGGTTTGAAATTACATATATCGAATTGTAGGCATATAAGAGATGCTTGACTTTTGTACTTCGCATGGTTGATGCATACATAAGCGGACCTTCTCTCTCAAAATACTTATTCTTCTTTTTCTTTGGACATTTGGTATTCATAAAATATTCATGTATTCCGTAGTAAAAATATTAGCCAGTCACATCAGCCAGGTTGTAGCGGGGCTAAATGTCCTACGCGCCGGAAGTACCTACCCCTTTTTATCCGTACGGTAATCCTCATGGATACCCTCCTACCGACTGAAACCCACTGTTCCTTCTACTACCATAAGTCGGGGGCCCGCAAGATACTTGTACCTACATTACCATTTTTTTTTTTTGGGATTGGCAACCTCCTTTACCGCTAAAATTCTACAAAAACGACTACAAAATATAATTTGAAAAATAACTCCACTCAATGAATATACAGAGTGGTGATTAGGTTAACACATTAAATTATACCACGTATACTACATGGTATACTTAGACGGTATACAAACGTACACGAATGAAATCCATTCACAAAAAAAAATCTGCTGTGCATTTTGTCGACCTACGTGTAACATAAAAAGTTTTTATTTTTCACTTTTTACTTGCGGTACCTACCCGCGGTAATTGATATGTAAATAACAGTGACAGGAAATTATTAAAACATCATCAATATAAACTAAGTGGAAAAAATATGCAGTATTAAGGATAACTCATAAACTCCTAGTCAGAACTTGATCAAATTCAAATGGAACTACATGTGAAGCACCAGCTATCAAATAAAAAAGAATCATCCAAATCTGTTCACCCAGAAAAAAAAACTGAGCTAACACACATAAAAAAAAAACAATAAAAAATATAATCGTATCGAGAACCTCCTCCTTTTTTTGAAGTCGGTTAAAAATGTAAGGAACAGCTGTTTTTTTGGGAATTGGTTTCATTCAAATACCGTCTAAGTATACCATGTAGTATTTGTGGTATAATTTAATGTGATATGGTCCGCGCCACTTTGTGTATATAAATTGTATAATATATTTCTACCAACGAATTGCAGACTCACATAGTGTCCAGTTACAGTAGTAGCCATTCAATAAAGTACAAACTTAAAATTGATTAAAATTATTCAACTATTAACCGCCTACACCTCATCCTATTTTAGACTAGTCCGCCTGTCTAGAACTAGTCAGGTTATAATTAGAAGCAATTATGACGCAAACAATGTCAACCTCGCCCTCAGTGACCGGCAAGGATTACCTTCTCACTTGTCAACCTTTCATCTACGAACAGATGGACTATAAAGCATGGGTTTTGCTATAAGAACGGTGGCCGAAACATAATGGCCGAAGTGACAGCTGTCATGAGAATAATGACAGCGGTGTTTGACGTTTCGGTGTCAAAAAACGCTCTCAACACACCAACTTACTTACATAAATAACGTTTCAATGACGTCATTCGCTATGTGGCCGACACAGCTGTTCTAGGAAACCGTATTATAGCTTTACCCTAAAGGCTACGTGAAGACTTAAATCTGAACTGATACGAATCTGCGCCAAATCTTTCTGACCGGATGCATAGCCAAAACGATCGGATTGTTTAGTTTCAACAATTTGCATACACTGACGAGCCATGTAAAAAAGCCACTTGCAAAGTGCTTAAAGAATTCTAAATATCTGCTAAACCACACAAGTTAGTTTCATGAAGTTTATAAAAACTTGAAAACAGTATTATATTGCACATGAAAGGCTCGTACACACTGGCGCGACGCGACAGCGTACACAAAGGCACCGCGTGCAGCGCGACGGGCGGCGTCTTTTTGTCGGGCTGTCGCGTCGCGCCAGTGTGCACGAGATTTTAAACCTTATTATTACATACTGGCCTGTTCGAAGTTATGTATAGAAAAAAGTATTGTAACACGCATTGTGAGGACAGTACGCGGAGGCAACACGAAATATTGAATGATTAAAAAACTATGTTTCAATTTCGTAAACCCACTTTAAGAGTTAATTGTTTGTCAAAATGGCCTTTGAACACATTTTTTTTTTAATTTCGTTATTAAATACATTTGAATTTTGCTTTTCACTTCATCTTGCGTGGTTTCGGAAATATTTCATGATAAGTCTTTTTTATATTGCTCGTCAATGTAGGTGGTTGACCTTGAGGCCGTAACAGCTCCACATATTACGGATTTGGGTTCAGACCAGATGAACTGAAGGTCTGTCGTACTGCATTAACGCTAACGGCGCAAGAAAAGGTTCCCTTCAATTTTTAAATCAAGTTCTGTCTGGTTTGACTCTGGGTCCTGTATATATTCAAGTCGGAATCATTCATAGGTTAGAGTGGTTTTTAGACTTAGTCTGATCTAAATTAATGGTGATACGTTTTCAAAACTACAGCAAAGCAAGAGTTTAAAAAAAAACCTCAAAAATATTGTGCAACAATTTGTAATTATGCCAATATCTGCAAAATAGCTCAACAAGGCCATTGTGTAATCGATTCTAATTCTAATCGTTTACTTCATAGAAACATCCATATAAACATAATTCTATAGCCAACATTATTTGAACAACGAACAATAAAGCAAAAATAACGGAAAACATCTGTTTTCAATGTGCAGAACCTCTGGAGGATTACGATTTATCTCGGCAGTCCGACTGTTGTGAAGACGAAACATCGCGACCGAGACTGTGTTGAAAACTGGATTACATATTCTAAGTCTATTTTTGTGTAAATTGTGAATAGATCTCGTAAAAAGTAGCCTTGTTCAAGGTGAATCCTCAGCTGTAACCCGCCAAATTCAAAATTTTAACCGACTTCACAAAAAGGAGGAGGTTCTCAATTCGTCTGTATGTTTTTTTTTTTTTAATGTGTGTTAGCACAGAACTTTTTTGGGGTGAACTGATTTGGATGATTCTTTTTTTATTTGATAGCTGGTGCTCCACATATGGTCCCATTTAAATTTGATAAAGGTCCGACCAGTAGTTTTTGAGTTATCCTTAATACTGCAGTTTTTTCCACTTAGTTTATATGGATGTAGTGTTAATAATTTCCTGTCATTGTTATTTACACACCAAGTAGTGGTATACGAATTTGTGTGGGGTAGGTACCGCAACTAAAAAGTGAAAAATTAAAACTTTTTTCCAAAAAAACAACAGACTTCCAAAAAAAAACACTAAAAGACGTGAAAAATAACTTTAATTTCAGAAGACGGTGGCCAATAACGAAAATACAAAACCAAAGATACCGGCTTCCGAAATTAAAGCTATTATTCACGTCTTTTAGTGTTTTTTTTGGAAGTCGGTTGTTTTTTTGTCTATGGTGTTTTGCTAATTGCAGCTCTGTTTTACGTCTTATGTTGATCGAAATGCGATTCGCGACTGTAGGAATGATATATTTACTGAATAATAATCATCAACTTCATATCAATCGTCAAATTTGGGAAATTTGTTGCACCTAAGTAGGTATTTTCATTTGAAATATTCTGAAAAATTCTTAGGTGGATCATATTTCCAAAGTTCGACGATTGATATGAAATTGATGATCATGATCTATCGTGAATTGGCACACGTTTGGGCCGGTTATCCTAGTAAAGCGGAGATGTGATCTTCTTTTGTCACTTGAATTCTCTACAGAATATAAAATAATGTTATAAACTATGCAGGATTTTCAATTCCCAAATGCGTGCCTAAAATTAACGTGTAAAAGGTACTTAAGTACCTACAAAAAAAAAACTGGTAACCAGGGACCCTATTATTAGCATTTGGAAGGAAAAAGTTTTGATATAAAAATTAAAGACGAGACAATATTTGGGTTCAGGCATCTTTAACTTCTGGCGTATGTGTTATGAGTACTGATATTAAAAAAACTACGCAAGATGGCAACCAGAAAAGAATTTGCTAAGTGAATACTTTGTTGAGCTCACACACAGATCTCCCAGCAAAAGTATGCGCTTCGGCAATCATCGCTTAGCTTCGGAAACGCGATGATATAGAGCTTTTTCAACCATGGAAGTATTACTGCAATGTTCTGGCGCCAGAGTGCAGCACTAGCACAAACCGTAAACAGTTTTTTGACAAGTCCTTCAAAGCTCTGGATTAAAATAACTAGAGAATATTTCAATACAATAATGAAGAATAAACTCTCAGTGTAACCACTTTTTGTACTACAAAAGTTATTTTTTTCGTCGTATAGTTTTAGCCTAAAACAAGACAAATGAGTGAACATACATTTTGAATTGTCTAGGTTTCGGTTTGCTTATGTAAGTTAATTATCTTTTTTAACCGACTTCAAAAAGGAGGAAATTATCAATTCGGATGTTTATATACATATATTTTTATGTATATTCGGGCATAACTCCGTCATATATAGACAGATTTGCAAAATTCTTTTTTTTTTGAAAAGGTATACTCTCGAGGTGGTCCAATTGTCACCAAGTCAGAATCTGATGAAGGGATCCCATGTAAATCGAGGGAAATTCTCAAATTTTACAGGCACGCCTATAGCGATTTGGGTATTTTTTTATAGTAACTCGTGCATTAGCTCTCGGAAAGCACCATTCGGTGAAGTGGAATTGATGATGAAGACCAGAGGTGGCCACCGGAACTACTTAATTATAAGTATGTCACGGGTTACGATTCGATTACTTTAATACGGTTGCTAAGCAATTTATGCTCGTCACAATGAATATGGTGAAATGGTGCTGATGGTGGCTTCACCATCAGCTCCAGTTCTTTTGGTTCTTAGGTACCAGGAGAACTCCTCAACAATTAACGTCCCTGATTCGGGAAAAGGAATATTTTGCAAAAGGTGATGAGTAGTTGACATTAGGCTATTGTAACTTAGATGAATTAATAGCTGACTCACTAAAAAGTGAATAATAAAAAAAATCAATCGACTGTTTTTTACAAAAAAAAAAACAACCGACCGTTTTTTACAAAAAAAAATCAACCAACTTCAAAAAAAAACACTACAAAATGAAAAATAACTTTAATTTCGGAAGTCGGTGGCAAAAAACTAAAATACAGATTCAAAGACACCGACTTCCGAAATTAAAGTTATTTTTCACTTTGTAGTGTTTTTTTTTTGAAGTCGTTTCCTTTATTTTGTAAAAAAGTTTTTTTATCGTACCTTTCCACCAAATCCTTATTTTTTGCCATTTAAACGCGCACCACGTTCTCGAAGCAGTTTTTTTAGATCTTCCACTTTTAAATGTCCGCAGGATGCCATAATATCACAGTACAGATTTTTTAATACATGAATAATAATAAAACTATTATAATTTAACATGTTTTCATTAATTATTTGTTACTAATAAATATGACATGATGCATCATGGCGGTTTGTTTACGGTTTGTGCTAGTGTCGCCCTCTACGCAGAGGTTTGCGTAATATTCCCTATTAAGTACCAATTTTCTATTACCATGGTTACGAAATTTGATTATCTCAAATTACAAGTAGCAAAAAGTACAACTCTATGTAAATCCAAAAAAACTTTCCAAAGGTATGTCTACAGGGGGTCACCTATCAAAGACAAAGCTTCATACAAATGATAGGTGCACTACGTCAAAGCGCGTCAGTTTAAACTTAGGAGCTTTGCCTCTGTAGGGGTGCCTTTAACTAATACGGAAAAGCGAAGAGTACCGAAGCGCATACCTTTTCTGGTTTACCTGTACATGACTACATAGTATTTTTTTGTAAATACAGAATTTTATAACATTTGCCTTCCGTTTCCAAAATTGGAGCCAGTGTAGGCTCCTATGTTACATTGGTTTTGTCTATCAATATTCAATTTTATAGGAACTCCACTAACAATAACTCAGCAAGTAATCAATTTCCCGACATGTTGCATTTAGCTTATTAGTTGATTCGCACGAATTTACTCGCCCGAAACAGGCGAATCAACAATTCATCAATATTTTACATGAAACGAATGTAATGTCCAGAACTGCCCGATACCAATATTTTAGGGTTTGACTAACCACTAGACGTGAATGTATACCTATGTCAGTAAAGACCGTATTTCTAGATGAGTCATAAATATTCTTGGTTCTGGATGTTCCAAAATACTAGATCTGTCTAGAGACCAATCGATCAATGTCAAGAAAGAGAGAGTTGTGTAAAAAAGAGAGAGAGGAGAGAATAGAAGTATCGTCCATCATGGATTATATAAACCATTTTCATTTTTCATTTTAACCACAGAAAACTTACTAAAGTACCAGATTTCAACTTTAAGCAAAATTATTGAGCCCCCGAGACCTGAAATGAGGAACAAAGTAAAATAATATTTCCTCATATATCCCAGGAGATATACCTATCTTTTTGGGATAAAAAGTAGGCAGCCTCTGCGGAATAATTGTGTAACACACTAACAGTAAGAATAGCTTCCATTTTGACAGTTCAACAACATTCATAGCGGCATTTGCGTTGTTGAGCAGACACATTATTCGAACATATGAAGCAGTGGGTTAGCAATAGGCTTCAAAATTATTCAGATTGTGATAGATAGTGTGCTGGTATTTTTGATGGGAAACCTAGAACCATACTAACCATACTAATAGTTAAAATGCGTTACTTAAACTAACAATTTGTTAAAAATGACTTATGTATGTTGTTTGACAAATGGTTAAGCTAACTAAAGTTAAAACATTGACAATTTGCTATGAAAGTTAACCATGCGCAAACGGAGTAGTTAAGCTTTAACTATTGTCAAGTGACTAATTGTTAAATTGACTTGGTTATTTTTAACTATGTATCAAACAACGGGCCCTAAGCGGTAAAAAATAAATGTGTCAGTATACTACGTGATGATACTTCGTAGCTACCTATTTAATATCTATTAATTTCGTGTAGACAACACAAAACAACAAACTACTCTTGTGGCCCATGATTATTATTATCATTCACTTCCCAAGTAAGTTTCGTACCTAAGATATACCTGTAAACAGTATTTGTACCGTTACATACTTTCAAGAATACCTGAAAGTAAAGTAACCTTAAAATACACCCACGGGAAATCATAAAATGTTTTTTGGAGTAAAAATAAAAACAAAACGACAAAATAAAACTTTCATCTATTCGACATAAAACAAAAGACAGGCAAATAGTATTATATAATTGTACATACTATAAAGCTACCATTTGCTGGGTACGTCTTTCATTGACTTGAATGTACCCTGGCGGCTGAGAGTATGTCATGCTCACTCTAATGTCGCGCTGTTGCTGGTGCATGTGTTGCATCATTTACCTCTCTTCAAAATGGTTGAGCTAAATGGTGCTCTTAGCTGCAACGGTTTATTTTAAATTTAATATTTTTATTACGAACGCTTTTAATGTTCTGCATCGTTCTCTCATGTATAATTTCAACATGAATGATGTAACCATTATTTAATAACCATATATTGATTTAAAAGAGTGTCCGTAGAGTTTTTTGTCCGTTCGTCTCCACAGATACCTACTACGCTTTGGAATGGAATGGGCAACTAGCTTCATCTTTCTGACTGACCGACCCCTTGATAATTCAAAAGTGCCTGTAATTAGCTCATTTTTTTCCAATCAGTATTAAACAAGTAGGCATCCTCAATCATGGAAATTGGTCACTGCCACCTATGGATATCTGCCATATCAGACCCATCACAGATGGTTGATAATGCGTTGGCTATGGTGTTTTCTAAAGCATCTACCTACTCTCCATATTTTTTTTCTTTTTCAACGTTGTATGGAGCTACAACGTGTTTAGAAATAAATTAAATATCTAGAGGTAGCTCATTCCACAACCACCTCACGATGACACAAAGCTAACTGGCTCCAAAAAAAAAAGCAGACATGCTTTCACACCAGTTACACCCGTTTCGGTGTTAACAACACAGAACTTTTATTTAAAAAAATAGAGATCTAGACTCTAACAACATGTTAACCCCATTAGAGGATACGAGTATTAATTAAGGATGTATGGTGTTTCGCAAAATGAGGCGAAAATGTTGAGGTTTTGTGCCTTCCGCACGTAGTTTCATTTGTTACGAGCTTTTAGCAAAATTGTGCAGCTCTTTTGCCGTGCACGAAAAAGTAACAAAGTGATGGTTGTATATACAAACTTTCAACGTGTTTTATTAATGAAAACGTGTATGTTGGTAAATATTCATAGCGGAAAATTCTTTCAGAACTAGTCAAATTAAAAAAAATGTTTAGCCCTATCGTTTAATTAATTTAATTTAAAATTCCTACTTTATGTAATTTAAAAGGACCTATTTTATGTCAGTCTACTTGGCCATTTTAAACCTTACTGTTCTTTTGGTTCCTGAAAAGTATCTGACGGCATGAGTATAGGCATTATAAGAACGGAATAACTTGTACGAGTAGATAAAGCTACAGTCAATAGGTAATAAATAGAAAAAGATAATTAAAAACATACCATTAAATTGACAAACAGACAATTATAAAATAATCAGTTACTCGAAACATATCCAACAATAAATAATTCAATTATATTAATAACTACCAAGATAACCGAACAATAAAGCATTATTAACAGTTTTAAGGACAACCTTATACATATAATAGTAGCTTATTATGAGACCGTTGACCCATACAGAGTTAATAATAGATATAATAGCCAATAGAAATATTCAACTCCCTGTTTATCTCTAACTGTTATGGGAACTGATATCGCGGTATGTTTATATTTTTAGATTAAAACAGAAGGGAATATAAAATTTAAAAATGAAGAATTTGAAAGGGATCGTTGGTCTATTTTAAGAATAGAAATGTTACTAGATACTTGACTGTGCTTTATCTAAAGTAGCTAAACATTTTCTCATGTTATTGGGTTACCAGCAAGCAGGCGGTGATAAGGATAAGTTATCACCGCCGCCAATAGACATTTTCAAAAACCCAAAGACAATATTCTGTAAAAACCTCATAGTGAAGTGTAAAGTCAGCTGTCATTACACTTGATGCTACAGATCGACACTACTGACAGCTCGTTTGAAGTTTTCACTGTTAGATTTTTACAGAAAATATTGGATGAAATGTCTCATTCAGTCTCATGTGCCTGAAATTACTCTTCAAAGGTCATATGGCAGCAGAATACAAAGGGATGGTGGTACTTCCCAGCACAAGCTTCTTCCCTCAAAAAAGCTAAAAAAGCTAAAAAAAAAAGCTAAAAAAGTTAAAAAGTTAAGTTAAGTTAAGTTAGTGTTTAGTTCGGCTTTGTGAATTAATGTAGTTCACTAACAAAGTGAATTCAGGAGTATACTTTCAAAGTAAGTAGTGAAGAAGTGCTTTATATCATACATGTTGGCAGGGACCATGAATTCAGGACATGATTATAGATCTCCTAGCGTAGAAAATTTTCATCGGTTATCAAAAAAAAAATTAATGCAAAATCAATCAAAAGCGAAAAATTTCAATGCAGAGGGGTCCATTGTCATGTACTGAATGAATTCATGGTATCAGGTTGTACGTCGATGTCCCTGCCACACTGAACATGCCATGTGTTGTTATGCCTGCCATAGGGTGTAGAACATGCCTCACCCCTAATATAACACCCCCACCCCCTAGGGTAACTCTGGTACAGGTACACGAAGAGTGCTTATGACACTCTTCGTGTACAATATAAGAACGCCTTTAGAGCTATATTGAAGCTGCCCTGGCGGTGTAGTGCGACTGACATGTTCGTTGAGAACAGAGTTACAGACTTTTTGGGCTCTTGAGGAGACTCAAGGCATCTTTCCTGACCCGTTTATGTGCATGTACTAATCACATTGTGTCTGAAATGTTTCGTTGTGTGTACCTGCTCAGACGTATGTAATTGTCTTTTAATTTTAATTTAATGAATTTTAATTTAATGTATTTTTATTTTTATTTTTAATAATGTCATCTAATCTTATTTATTCTGATGTAATATGCATTGCTATGGGTAAATACCTGAAATAAATGATAATAATAATAATAAATTGACCCATTCTATACATAGATAATTATACATACATAAACTCACGCCTTCTTCCCATGGGGATAGGCAAAAACTACAGAACGCCTCCTGCTACAATCCTTACATACTCCTTTTGCCTCGTTTGTATAGATCATTATTTAGATAGTTCACACGTCTATGAAACTATTATTACCGATGAGTGTCAATGCACCATCTGTAACTAATTTGCCAATACTCAAACTCAAAGCATTTATTTCAAATAAACCAATTACAGGCACTTTTGAATTGTCAAGGGGTCGGTCAGTCAGAAAGATTAAGCTAGTTACCCATTCCAAAGCGTAGTAGGTACCGGGCAAGAAACTCCATGGACACTCTTATAAATTAAAAATATGGTTACAAAATATTGGTTACATCGTTCATGTTGAAATTATGCATGTGAGAACGATGCGGAACGTTAATAGCGTCCGTAATAAAGAGACAAAAGCAATTCAAACATTAAATTAAATTAAAATAAGCCGTGGCAGCTAAGAAATGACGCATGGATAAGCACCATTCAGCTCAACCATTTTGAAGGGAACTTAATGATCCAACACACACGCCACCACCAGCGAGACATTAGAGTGAGCATGACATACTCTCAGCCGCCAGGGCACATTCAAGTCAATGAAAGAAAAACGTAGTAAATGGTAGCTTTATAGTAGGTACATAGTACTTACACATGTGCTATGCAATTATACAATACTACTGAAACCCTTGCCAAATAAAATATGCAGGTTTAAAGATGGATAGTATCGAAATTCGAAAGGTCATGCCTATATTGTCAATAATATAATGCGCTTGCGAGCGAAAACGTTTTTCATTTCCTATCCAATACAGAAAACATTTATAACAAAACGGAAATAGAAAAACCTACACACATTTAAAATAAATCACACCCTCCCTAAACTTAAGGTGCCACAGACTAAAAATACAGCCTGTAACAGAAGAAGAAATCTGCCAGTAAGTAATATTTATTCTGCGAATGTTGCGTGGCGTATGTTATGTTGTGTCATAAACCGTCGGAATAATGTCGTGTTCGTGACAATATGGGGCACTAGCTCACGAACAAATCCGAACTGCTTCTAATTTTGAAAACCATGACATCATATTTCGATGCATTCGATCATTGAGTCACTTTGTTGTACTTACGTACATTGCTTATTAATGTTTTTCTTTTCATATTTCCTGGGCTAAGCATGGCTTTGAATGACAGATGCAACATGATTGGATGCAAGTGTTGGAGCCGGAATGACAATTATGAATGCATGACTCATAATTTGTGATGTTTTGCAGGTTTGAAGATGACATGATGTCAAAATACTGCATGTATTTTGACAATCACAAACGTCCCACTTATGTCATCAAATAATTATAGATCAGTGACTGAAAAATTATTGTGTTGGACATCAGTCTTATGAAATTTAATAGTCATGGCGCCCAGGGGATGACATTACACAAGAAACTTGAACTTTTATGATGTCACGTTTGGGTTTTTAATGTCTCAATTTAAGTTTTTTATGAAATCCAACGCAAAACGAGTACTATGCCGAATGAAAAGTATTCAGAATTACATATTAATAAATGATTCCCGCTTTTCTTAGTCACCCACTGTTTACTCTAATCTCCCTATTTTTAGACTAATTAATCACACAGCTTCTATTTTCTCACGAAAACTTTCAAACGGTCGGCATGTTTATCAATTGTGGTCGAGCCCGTAAAGTCAATGGATTCATCAAGAGAACAGCTGATATCTAAATCTGTCGTGAGCATGAGATCATTCGAAATTCGAATTGTGTGCCATAAACTCTGCTTCATTGGACGGCCGTTAAAAAGTTTTACACCCATTGACAACAAGCCAGTATTAAGTTGTTGTTTTCAAATATTCCGTCACAGTTTTTAATTTTAGAAACAAGAAAAGAGATTGTCTAACTTCTTATTAGTCAGAATTGATAGAGCTTCATGAAGAATAGTACACCCCTTGCACCGATACCTGTGACCTGTGTCTGTCTGTGCGACCTGCGTCCTGTGACCTGTGTTCTGTGTATGTGTGTGTAACCTGTGTAGTATTTGTATGCCAGTTACTGTGGCAGGACACTGTGATGCCCTTATAATTTGTATCACATGCCCTGTGTACACACATCCATTTATTTGATCTTAATGAACATTATTTTTGGCGTGTCTTCTTAAAATTTCCAATGGACACAAGAATCATGCGTTGAATTTTTTTTATAAATATATTTTCTTCACATAATTCCTATAGGAAGGTACCAACAGATAAATTGCCAACACTGACCTTCAAGACGTTTCTTATTTAATAGCTAACAAATAACGCAATAGTACGTTTTATTTGGCACTTACGACTTCCTCCATAAAATCGGCATCTGAACAATTTCTCGTTTCGTTCCTTAGGGTTCTGTTCCCAATTTGAGTGCCTAATGTAATTGGGTCTCTCTAGTGTATTCTTATTAGAAGTTCCGGATTAACATTGAGCTGCGTTAGAACATTGTAACTCGAAACTGCTAATGACCTGTGAATCTAATGGTTATTGCGAAATTGCAGGACCCGTCGGCCTAAAATATGGCACATCGAACTTTTGAAAGGGACTATCACCAAGGACAGGGTTGACGCTTTTAAAAGCTGAACTTTTTTTTAACTATTACCACTTAACAGCTTAGTAGATGCTATTTCTTTATTTCAAGGAGGTCAAACTATTGGTCAGTTGTTTTTTTTAATAATAATTATCCCGTAGTTGTTTCCAGTAAAATAAGTTCCTCATTGAGATCCTACGAAACTGCTAGAAACAGTGGCGGAGTTACCAGCGGCACATTTAGCACCACGGATGAGTAAACAGAATCTTTATATCCATTAAAACACACAGAAGTTTTGTTTTTTTTACTTTAGTCTCTTTTCATAATACACATATAAAGAGAGAAGGTGATATTCCAATGGCGAGCATCAAACGGTGTATGTTTGAGGTATATATGTATATATATACACCGTTTGACGCTCGGCATTTGTTACTGTAATTTCATTACAGAACTTGAACTAGGACGGCTAAAGTCGTATTATATTGAAATTCTTGCTCCGTACATCGTAGAGCTTAGTCTGAACCGAACGTGATTGCTCTTGTTGATTGAGCTATGTGTACTGAAGCGCACATAAATAGAAACACAGTTAAAATAGTAACTCGCCGTAAAATTGTATTTATAGTTCAAACAATTATATGGGATGAGAGATAAAAGTGCTAGTTTTGAATGAAGATTGTCAGCCGAAAGTTTTCAATGCAGTTGATTCTTTCTAAGATCATGATATATAATGACTGTCGCTTCTGTTTCAAATACTCATAGAAGAATTTTAATGCAGCTTGCTATCTTAGCGAAGCTTTAGCATTTTATCAATTATTTGATTGAACGCATACACCTTACACCATACACCGCGAGCAGTGGTGGCCAAGTAGTAACGGCCGCGATTTACGAGTTGTGGGTGGTTGGTTCGAACACAGACAGGAGCTTTACTTTGTATAAATTATTTCTCTCAAAACGGTGAAGAAAACCATCGTGAGAAAAGCGACATGTCGTAGAACCTAAAATTCGCAGACATGTGACATCTGTCAACCCGCACTGGGCCTGCGTGGTGGATTACGGCCCACATCCTCTCAACGAGAGCAGGCCTGTGTCCCAGCAGTGGGAACATTATAGGCTGATTATGCATACACCTTTGTCCTGATAATATTTTCAACTACAAAATGCACGCTGCTCATTATGGTGCAACGGAATAAAAAGGTCGCTGTAATACGGTTTGTCATTCCGTAGTATTGGATTATTTCGCCCGAAGGAAACTTCTCGTTTATCGCTATATTGTCTATCCCATCTTTGTAATTAAAGATAATACTTTTGTTTCCTTATTAGTTTATCAGTGAGACGTCCCACCGTGTTTCTGGTTATACAGTCTAGAAAACTTTCCGGATGTCTGGCTAAATAAACTGGAGTAGAGGCTATTTTGCGCCCAGATAAACATTTCGGGTGCTCGGAGAAATGCTAGTTGAATATTTAGAAAAAAATATAGAAGACCCAATAAGAGGAAATTGAAGGAGCCAGTACAAGATTACGAAAAGGTACAAAACATTGTAAGGGACACTGCTGACGGATTAATTTTGTATACTCAGGCGCAGACTTGCTTTAAGGGGAAATGCGGGTAACCAGACATAAAGGCAGTAATTTAGTGCATTCCCTACAACTTGACAATCGATTGTGAAATAAATATTGAATAGTAGAAGACTGCAATACGACGACACTGAATATTCGCTTCCTTCACAATCGTAGTAACTACTCTAACATCCCGTATCTAGACTCAACCTCTTTCCCTTCCGTTTACACACACACATACACACACACACACACCACACCTACATCACAAAACTCTTACTCACCACACCTACATCACAAAACTCTTACTCACCACAGCTACATCACAAAACACACACACTTAATAAAACTTCACACAGTTACCACCATCACCATTCCATTCACCGCAACCATTTTTTAGATTATCTAAAGTACATTAGTATTTATCTTTTATGGGGTACTGTGTTAAATGTTACAACAAAATACCTTGTGATATATTGCAATTAAATAAAAGAAAATTTAAATCTCATATTAAAAGTACACTTTCTAAACAAGCATATTACAAATTAGAGGACTATATCCTAGATAAGAATGCTTGGAAACATGCTGGTCCTGCTCCATAGGACAATCTAGAGTCTAGACAAAATCAAACTGGTTGTTAAAGATAAAGATAAAGATCAATTTATTTGGTTAACATGAGTAGATTACAATACATAGATGCATGCAATGGTGTTAAATACAAGGACGTGCTACATGCTATACCATAGAAGGCGTACAAATCTTACAGGTTTTAATTAATCAATTAATAAATTAGGTTATTAGTTTTGGCTAATTTAATTGTATAATTTATAATTTTTATGACATTGATTTTTACTCTATGTAACTACTTTAACTCACACACTAAATTATTACTTGTGAAATTTTGGAAAAGTCATTTACTTTTCAATATTTATAAATATTGTGAGCACCATGTATCTATCTCATAATTAATTTATCTGCCATTGCGTTATATTTAATTCTTTTTACCTATTGTGGTATAGTAATTTTATTCTAGGTGCATCGTCTTCACATTTAATTATAATATAATGAATGTATATATCATATTGTAAAACATTTTTAAAAGAGTAACGGTGGAGTTTCTTGCCCATTCTTCTCAATACGAAACTATCTTTTGGAAGGGGCCACTAGAATCGTTTTTTTTTTTTGTAAATTTTGACGTTCAAAAGTGTCTTTTATGTGCCTATTTGAAATAAATAATTTGACTTTGATTTGAGTTAGTATAAGTTAACATAAGTTTGCAGTTTTGCACTTTATAGTCTAAGCAGTCTCTATTAAAAAAATTGTACTCCTGTGGGTGGGCTGGCGTCTCTTAATACAGGTTACCCTGTAGCGTAGCTAGAACGCAAGATTCAATACTGTTAATTATTACTCTCTATAAGATTAATCCCTAAACTAGACAATTATATTTATTGTAACAGACTGTACCACACTTTTTTGAAACAAATAAATATTAATAATAAAGATACGGCTGTCCTGAAGGAGATGATCATCACTTCAACACTCGAAGATAATAAATAGTGCAAGATCTCACAGGCTGCACATTTTTTTTTTAAAAAGTATAAGACACATAACTCTACGATGGCGATGTGTTTCTGCCTTATACTTTGCACGGACACTCAATGACATTACTAACCTACATCGGGCTTGACCAAAATGGTTAACAATTGGACAATAGCTATGGTTTTCGTTTGAACGTTTAGACACATACTAATATCGGTTGTGATTTTTTGTATTATTTTGATTCCTTGTATGCCTTATTGTGAAAGTAGTTTTCTTCCATATTGGTTTCAAATCTGTCAGTGTTGTTCCAGATTCATGAAACATCGTACTGCAGGCTTAGCATGACGCTTTCTATTTCTACGAAGAATAGACACAGCCATTTCTATACAAAGTGACATTTCGTTTCTCCATTTTTCACATCGCACCGTAGAAATCCTTCTACAATCTGTCATTTTGTCTTTCGTTTCTACCGATCTTTGTCTAGGTCCTTTTTTATGTAGACTACTACAGAAGAAAGATTCTATCCCAAACTATCAAAATCACACTGACAACTGACAGTTTTCTAAGGTAGTGAAGACAATTTGATTTTGTAATCGCCATGCTAAAGACAGTAGAAAGCTTTTTACTCGACGGCCACAAAGTATAAAAATGGAATTAAAAAAATTGATATTTTGCACTTTTTGTATGGAAACTAAGAAAAATTATTACCTACATGTTGAGTTTTAGGGGTTTAAGAGTTTCGTAAAGGGGATGGAAATTTTCATTATTTTTGCGATAGGATACACCATTTTCGAGATATAAGCAAAATAAAAGAAAAACAGGAATAAACTTTATTTTGGTGATTTTTAGTCTAGTTTAGAGGCATTTGTGACAAGAGAATCGGCACCATTACCAATAGAATGGTAAAGACCAATATTACTGTAGTATTTTTTTGTTCCAAAATACGGTACTTCGACTCTTTGAGAAAAATAGTTGTAGTTGTCTATAAATATAATACATGACTAAATATCAGGAAAAATTGAGAACCAAACAGAAAAAAAGAATCCTATGTCAAAACAAAGAGTTCTAGAGTCAATTTATGTAAAAGAGTGAATTTCGTAAAAACGTGCAGTTGACTCTTTCTACTTTGCTGCCGTCGTACAGTCTACACGGAACGTCATTTTTGTCTACTCTTCCGTCGACAAAACGGAGCTCGTGCTAAGCCTGCTGGTATTTATTCATCTCTACCATAACTTTTACTACGGTAAACCAGCCTTCTAATATTGCATTGTAACGGAGACTTTATGCCTCACGTCAGGAAAACGGATATGTTAAATTTAGTACTGCATTGTTTTATGTACTATCAGTATCCCTTTTATTATCTTGCAAGCTTATCCGTATATCGTAAAAGAAAGTATTTTTATTGCTCTTCCGGCTTTCGACACCATAACTTAAAAGGTTTCTATATTGCTTTTGATCACTCACAACTTATTGCTGTCCGTTAACAGTGACCTCATGATAAATATTTCCACGCATATACACTTACGTTTCATGGAAGCGCACCTACGATTGTTTGGTTTACCTCCTTACAAGTTTCGTCATCGTTTACTTTGCATTCAATTTAAAGAATGACCGTTGCCATATTGCGCCGTTGAAGCTGTCAAATCTTACTTCAAGTTTGATAAATTCTGTTTAGATAATATAATCATTCACCATTGCATCCGTACTCCTAACCACAGTCCTTCACTTCTTTGATTCTTTTGTTAATACTTGGACAATAGTGTGGGTTACATGTTTGTTAATTATTACCATAGTTTAAAAAAAAACGGTATTTTCATTAGCATGTAACTATTTTTGTCCTATTTTGAATGCAGTGTGACAAACCTACAATATTCTTAGATGTTACAAGATCATCATTATGATAACACTATTCAATTTGCGATGACAGATGTTGCGATAAGAGACGAAATTTTGACATAATAGAGAGTTAACTTATTCATGAGATCACTGTAAATACTCTTGGTTAAGAGATAACATTATGTAGAAATTGCTTTTTTCTGGTTATAAAGGTTTTACGCCAATCTCTTCACATAAAATAATAATTTCATCGAATGTCGAGAAGCAACTGCGAAGGGATATGACATTTAGTGCCGAAGATGGGACAATATATCAAAATTGTGTGGAGGATCCTCAGTGTTGCCATCAATCAATGTAAAGCCGGCTCATATCAAAAATCCAATTGCAGTTGCAATTTCCCTCAGAAAATTGGTTTAGAACCTCATACCAATGTACTGATTGAGACCGACAGCAAATCGGATTTGATGGACTTTTCAAATCATTTTGCCATTTGGAAGGGGATAACAGAAATAAAGTAAAACGTCTCGATTAAATCGCAACGTTTCTTCTTTACGTTAATCTTTATGTTATCCCCGGTTCCTATATTGAAATACGAATAGTTCCAACGACCGCTATAGCATTTGGTAATTCCAAACTCTTTGAAAAGCTTATGACCGTATAATTAACAGATGCAAACAGTACTTAAAGTTATTTGCATGTCTCCATTCATCAGTATTTTGTCGAATGCATGTCTATAGATGTTGTCGTATAGATATATTGATATATATTAACCTGGATTTGTAAACATTTGTTACATGTGACTTACAATTCTATTACAACCCATTGTGTTTGAACTGTTTGATGTATTGTATACCCAAAGAGGAATGAAAGGGGGATCTGATATGCATACCATGTACAAGAACAACAAATGAACAGAAACATTTGAAACTAAGGAGAGTGCGATTTCTTAAAGATTAAAGTACCAATTTAGCTGGTGCCAATTAAATCGGTTTCAATGACGATTGAATTTTAGATCGGAAAAATTTCAAGTTTCCTCATCAATAAGTTTGCAAGAAATAGCTTTCCCAAGACACGGTATTGATGTTTACAAAAGCATCTATCTTGGGACTCTCTTAGCACAAGAAATTGAAACTGCCGCAGTAGAACGCGAAGAAATTGATGGATTTGTAGGCTATACAAAAAAAAAAAATCTTTACTGTCCCGCGAGACTTAAACAGCGGGGTAATTGTGTAACACACTAACATTAGGAATGGCGTTCCTTTTGACAGTTCAACAACATTCATTGCGTTATTTATATTGCTAAGCAGGCAGTTGTTTCGAACATATAAAGCAAAGGATTAGCAACATCCTTCAAAATGATTCAGATTGTGATTGATAGTGTTACGGAATTAGGGTGCAGGATGCTAAATTAAAACAAAATTTGATCTAGACAATTTATATTCGGGTAAACTGAACATTTTAAACAACAAGACAGATGCAGAGATGATTTAATTCAAGCAACATTGAATTCAAACATTTATTGAAATTGTGTTATGAAACTCTCATTGTCACTGCCCTTATACTAATTTATTTTGGGGTTGAGCAGCATGTTTTCATTGCATAATTATTTATATCAGCCATCATTACAGTTGCACTCACTTCTATACCCGTCCCAATCCCTTTCAAGCCAAAACCTCTTTTAAACAATCTATGTATTGGTCTTCCACTATAGGTATTAATATTCATACTCCCAACTTTTCTCATAACTCTACATACATACATAAACTCACCCCTTCTTCCCATGGGGGTAGGCAGAAACTACAGAACGCCACATGCTACGATCCTTTCATACTCCTTTTGCCTCGTTTACGTTCATACATCTGGTCATACACGCACGCCGGTTGTGAGTACTATGCACCTGACCATTCTGAAGAACATCACCAATAAGGTCACTATATGTCTTCCTAGGGCGTCCCCTCCCGGCGTTTCCACTCACATCTGCCTTGAAAATACCTTTTGTTAATCGCCCTTCATTCATCCTCTCAACATGACCAAACCCACAACTCGTAACTCTCATACTCCGTAAATGAAAATTGGTTGGTGCCTAGCACAAAATTGTCGATAACACGATTAAAATATCTCACAGTTCACCACTATTTATTGTTTAATCCTTCTGACCTCGAATATGTAAATAGGATTAGAGTAAACAAACCTTACGGACATGTGTAACGAGATGGGCTGTATACCTAGTACCAAATGTAAAGCCCACATTTTGTTTGTGGAAGGGTTTTGTGTAATGTTTTTGTAATTTGCTCCAATAATTTCAGCTGCTTATTTTGGAAATGATAAATGATTTTATTTCTGTAAGTAGGTTTGTACTAACACTTTTACACGTCAATCATATTTTTTTAACTAGATGAGGTCAGCGTTTCGTATCTGACTAATCTGAGGAGAAGAAAGGCCGAAACAAACTCAGAGGACAGTCTCCTGTAAAGTCCAGAGATAATCTTGGTCAGAACATGTGAAGGTCATGTAGATTGGTGTCTGAAATGGTCTTTCGAAGGAAAAAACTACACAGATTTAGTGAACCTGTCCAGTCAATGCACGCATTTGTCAGTAATCGTGCAGGTGAACTCAGAACAATAACAACGAAAGGACATTTGGGTAGGCCACATAAATTACTCAAACTGCCAGATCATGATTAAAACTAAGTGCAAAAAAAAGCAATGACCCACATAATTGTGAATGTGAGGACTATGATAGTCCTCACATTCACAATCATTAAAATAATATAATACTTCACAAGGTAAATACTCATGTCATTGTATTGTCAATTCATCCATGTCAATGTGTATATAATATAAAAAGTTGGACATAAACTTAGAAAGGTGTCGTCGTCACTACGTAAGCCCTTCATTGGCCTCTTCTTTTTTGTGCTATGTTTCCCTGGTCTGTCCGTATCTCATTCAAGCTCTACTCTGGACCCAATATACTCGTAGACCATCCAAATAAGGTTTAGATAGCATTTAAAGCTTGGCTGGTCAAACATTAGTTCCTAAAGCGTTAACAATATATATATTACATTTGCACGCAATTTTAGAAATAATTGATAACCTAAAAATATATCGTTTTGCCAACGTTATTGCCATTTTATTATCTGCCCTCGAGTTCGTTTGCGTGAAATTTCTGGTTCCCCCGACCCACCCTGTCGCATCGCATCGCCTGCCCGCGCTATTATTTAATTTTCTCTTAGCGTTCTTACTGACGTTTTTTTTTTTATTTTGCGCGGCTCCTAAGGGTCCTACTGTAATGTTAAATAGCCTATAAGCCTTCCTCAAGAATTCGGCTATCAAATGCAATTGCACGAATGTTTGAAATCCGATTGGTTGCTCCACAGATTACCTCCTACAATACAATCTTACAAACAAACAATGTATAAGTTAAGAACAGCACAGCTTGCGGTAAATTAACTTTATCACCCCATACAGGCTGATCTAATTGACAAATGTTATTATTGAGTCCGAGTTGTTTCTCGCTATTCTCCTAAACATGAACCCGTTTCAAGGTTGATCCGTTTCATATTTTACCAAAATTTCTCTTTAATTTCAAAGAGCTTTGAAAGCAAAAATTGAAGCACCTTCAATTTAATCTCAAGTAGTCGAATAAAACAACGAGCACCTACGTAAATTACTTAAACCGTTTTTATATAAAAGGTTTAAGTACTTCAGAAGAAGCAAAGATTTTTATAAATAGGATACTCATGAAGCACTCTTATAGAACCAAAGCTTATCTAATTCTCCGTCCTTCTCATTCTGTGCTTGAGTGGTTTTTGAAACAATATTAGAATAATATCAAAAGGCGGGTTATTAAGTCTGTTTCATGGCACACCCTGAGAGTATGGTGAGAAAGACGGATATTGTTTTCTGTTGTTATATATTTTATGGATTTTTACGTCCTCACTGGCCTGGCCTCTACTTGATTAACTGTTAACTGCACTGCTTCTTATGTCATCTAACGTTTCAATATTATTCTAAAAGTATACTAGAGAACACATAATCAGCCTATAACGTTCCTACTGCTGTGACACAGGCCTCCACTCAGTGAGAGGGAGTAGGCCGTAATCCACCACACGGGTGATGTCATAATATGTCTTCGAATTTTTTGTTCTAGGACATGCCGGTTTCCTATCGATGTTTTCCTTAACCGTTTTGAGAGCAGTGGTGATGAAGTAATGTACACAAAGTAAAGCACCTGACTGGGTTTTCCTACGACCCACAATTCATATGTCGCGACCATTACCACTGGACCACCACTGCTCTAGAGACCATGCAAAAATCATGTAAATTGGATAAGTGGTACTGGAGTTACAGGTGCTCTAACAGACGTACAGACTTTGCGTTCTATACGAGTGTGTAAAGAAAAACCCACTTAGCGTTGTCATGACAACAGGCTTAAGGTAATCTCGTTTTTAGCAGAGAATCTACGAACATACATTTATAGACAGCTTTCTTGTAATATTTTCCGGAAATCTTATAATTGCCTTTCTATGAAACCATTATTTTTACTTTCATTTATTTTACCGAACGGTTTTTTGTGTACAGGATTATTGTAGTTGGCAGCTTTGTATTGGGTAAATAATTGTTTTTCTTGTCCTCAATTGCTACACTAGGTTTTTAACCCCCGGCGGAAAAATAGGGGTGTTATAAGTTTAACGTGTGACCTCGTATCATCGTCTGTATGCTGTCTCACACGGCTGAACCAGTTTTGTTTTTTTTTGAAGGGTCGATCGAGAGTAATCGAGAGTGTTCTTAACTTAAAAAACAGAGAAAAGTAAGAACAAAATCTGTTCAGCCGTTTTATGAGGTTTTATTTTACTCGTATGACGGGGGTTTTTAAAATTTAAAATTTTATTATTAGATCTGTTTATCAAACATTATCATTTTTATTATGGTTAAGCCTCTATACCTACACTGGTTGTAGGCTCCCTGGGCATTCAGCCACCTTTCTGAGTGGCAGACATGGCATGGCATGGCAGAACAATATCAGAACACCTCATGGTGTTCTGATATTGTTCTAACTTAGTGACGATAGGTGAGAAATAAGAATAGAATACTCTATGTACACCATATAGAGGGCCAAATTAAATTAACTAGCGAAACTCTACAGGCGTGATGGTTATCGATATCTAAACACGATAAATTAAAATTAAAATGATTTGTTGTTTTTTTTTTTGGGGTCAACGACCGCTGGCAGTGTTGTAACTTGAAGCATGAGTTAAGATAATTGGTTTTCTTTTGTTTTATCGTGCTTAGATATTTATACCAATCACGTCTGTAAAGTTTAAACTAAAAGAATTCAATTCAATTCAATATCTCACTGTGGATCATAGGTAGGTACATAATACAGGTCTTAAATTGTTAAATTGTGATCAGCTACGTCTCGCCCTTAGGGCATACAACAGTTACATAAAAAAATAATTTACAATTATTGTTACAAATTATTATTATTCCACATAAAATATAAAAATAAAACGAAACGAATTAAGCTAGGTACACATCAAGTGGGCCACTGAACGCATCATGACTGAGTTTGACTATATTGAAGCATCAAAACATCAACAACATCATATTAATTTCTTTTTTGGTTTATTATGCTTATATATCGATACGCATCACATCTGCGGAGTTTCGCTAGCTAATTTAATTTTGCCTTATAGATTACAGACATAAATGAAGAAATTTTACATACGGTGACACAATGGGCGGTCTTAAGGCTCGTGAACACTGGCGCGACGCGACAGCGTGACACAAAGGCACCGCGTGCCACGCGACGAGCGGCGCCTTTGTGTCGTGCTGTCGCATCGCGGCTGTTTGCGGGAGCCTTGATATCGGAAGTCGGTGGCAAAAAACGAAAATACAAAACTGAAGATACCGAAACGTCAATATCTAGATCCATAAGTTTTTATGTTGTTGTTATGGGTTGTGTAGGTCATATAGGCAGTCGCTCCATGTAAAATAAGTACTGGTTTTCAGCTGCATCTGGTTAGACTAGAAGCCGACCCAAGCTTAATTGGGAAAAGAATGGGCAGACGATGACAATGATCAAGGTAATAAGTTGGTCTTTTGGAGCAAATCTGTCAATACGCTCTTTCAAAATAATAAATTCTAATGTCAGTTATTATTTAGGATCTTGCCGGGGTCGCGGATTGTTCGAAAGGGGTACCGTGGCCCTGGCGCACGGGGAACTGAAGGAACACGGGTGGGTTTTAGTCAGTAAGGCGATAAACACACTGCCACGCACCACGCAGCGTTGCGCGTGAATGCGTGTTTTAACGTTGCTTGTATCTCCGTTTGTATAGAAAACACTCACAGTCCAACACACAGAAAATGCATCCACGCGCGTTCATTGTAGGTGCGTTGACACGCAACATGCAGCGTGATGCGTGGCAGTGTGTTTATCGCCTAAGAGTCTGACACGCCCTCCCGGCTCTGCCCAGAGCTGGAGAAGTCATTTGATGATTTCCCACCAAAAATATATATTAGGTCTTTACCTATGAAATTGCCGTTCTGCAGTACTGGCCATTTCAAATCAAAATAATTTTTGTTTGGCTAAGAATTCTAATTTCAAATTAATTTTATTTTAAAAACATGGATTTTTTTTTCTAAAAGTAGTCATTTCTTTATTGATTAGTGTTACATTTTCATCGCATTTCAATCTTTTTCGTCATCATGGATACGTTAAAAATTCGAGTAATTATGGAATATGAGTACCGTCGTGGCAGCAACGCGGCACAAGCGGCACGCAACATCAACGACGTTTACGGAGCTAACACTACAAACCAACGCACCACCTGTTATTGGTTTGCTCGCTTCCGTTCTGGAAATTTCGACCTGAAAAATGAACCTCGCGGTCGTCCGAAGACTTTGGTCGACAATGACGAATTAAAGGCGATTGTGGAAGCTGATGATACACAATCTACGGCTGAATTAGCAGCAGCTTTCGACGTTAGCGTCAAAACAATATTGGTCCATTTGCGTCAAATTGGCAAGGTAAAAAAGCTTGACAAATGGGTGCCCCACGAACTCAATGATCGCCAGCGCGAAGTACGCGTCGAGACGTGCCTTGCACTGCTCAACAGACACACAAATGAAGCAATTTTGAACCGCATTGTTACCTGCGATGAAAAATGGATTCTGTTTGATAACCGTAAGCGCTCAGCAAGTTGGTTGGATCCTGGTTCAGCACCTAAACAATGCCCTAAACGAAAACTTACCCCTAGAAAAGTGATGGTCACTGATTGGTGGTCTAGCGCCGGTGTGATTCATCACAGCTTCTTACCAAACGGGGTGAGCATTACTGCAGATGTGTACTGTGAAGAACTGAACACAATGATGGAGAAGCTGGCACATCTCCAACCAGCATTGGTCAATCGCTCGTCTCCGCTGCTCCTGCACGACAACGCGCGACCTCATACTGCACAGCAGACGGTCTCCAAGTTGCAAGAACTGGGGTTGGAAGCTCTCCGTCATCCGCCCTACTCACCAGACCTTGCGCCTACAGACTACTACTTTTTCCAGAATTTGGATAATTTCTTGGCGGGAAAAAAAATTAATACCCGAGAGGCAGTACAAAATGCCTTTGAAGAATTTGTTGCCTCCCGTCCAGCTGATTTCTTTAAGAAGGGCATCAATAAACTGCCACTGCGATGGCAAAGATGCATTGATTGCATGGGTGATTACTTCGATTAATACAAATAAAAAATTCATGAAAAAAAATCGTTTAAATTTTTTCATACAAAACGGCAATTTCATAGGTAAAGACCTATTATATAAATATATATAAATAATAATAAAAAATATATAAATATATATTTAGGATCAAATAGACAATTTAAGTTAGAGGTATTAAAGGTTGTGCCCGGTTGATGGCAATAGGCTCGCCCCCTATTACATGGGACTTAAACATAACTGGCGAAATGTGGGTGTGCTATAGGTACACCTCTGCCTAACCATTCGGGGAATACAGGCATGATGTTATGTATGTATGTGTGTAGTAGAGGTTACTCGTATAATACAATTGATGATCATCATTAATAAATTTATGAGTCATGTTTAAAAGCTCTAAATATAAAATTCAAAGTTGACTACATAAATATAAATACTTCAGTGAAAAAATCTTCGTAATTACCTACAGTTCTTACTAATTTACTCACTACATAAATATACAGTAACCACATGTATTTTTCTGCGCATCGTAAGTGAGCAGATGCTCCCGCTACGCCTAAGCGTTAATCAGAATGAGTCACTCAATGACATACTGCACCACCGTTATGAGGACAATAAATAATTAATTCGATGTGCAATGAGCTACTGACTCACTCACCGACGGGATAGCGTCAAACCGCTCATTCACAAACAACCCATTAATTTATATTTTATGAGAAACTTTAGTACGAGCACACTGCTAAAATTTTGTACAGAAATCCCATTTGCAACTTTACTGTATCACAATCATTCTCGCCTTGGATAACGACTAATCCATTTATAAACACGCTTTCTTTCCACGGGGGTAGGCAGAAACTACAGAACGCCACCTACTACGACCCTTACATACCTACTCCTTTTACTTCGTTTCATTCGTTCATACATCTGGTCATGCACTCACGCCCGGTGTGAGTACGATGCATCTGACCTTTCTGAAGAACATCATTAATAAGGTCACTATATAGGAGGGCAGGGACATCGTCGCCCAAACTGTAAGCGCACATGATTCTAGACCCCCTAGAGTAGAAATTTTCCGTCGGTTATTAAAAAAAACTGGATACGTACCAGTTGAACTCGCGTGGAGAGGGTTTCGTACGATAAATATGTTACCCACCAAAGTCGATGTTCCTGCCACCTTGTATGTTCTACTAGGGCGTCCGGCGTTTCCATTCCCATATGCCTTCTAAATACCTTTTGTACTAGGCTTGCCTAGGCTACTTTATAACAGGGTGTAAAGTTCACTCATACCTCCATAGAAAAGGGAGGATCCTCCTACCAGACGGGTGTTGTGTCTGGTGGGCTACTGCCCGACGGTTGATGTCGGAACTTTTGTATATATGCTAGTCGTGCGATAAACTCTGCTTGCGCGCATGCAGGATTTGCGTGACGTCAGTATGACGTGTAGCACGCATGTGACGATTTTGATACCGCTACACATCCATCCCGTCAACTCGATAGTCTTTTTTTATAGATCAAGTTTCTGATCAAGTTAATTAGGTAGCTGTCAAATCTGATGTTAGCGGCAATGCTTGGTTCCAATTTTGATAAACATTCACAGCAGCTAACATCAGATTTAACTACGATCAAATTGAGTTGAAGTTCGATCCTCGCGTGTTACTAGATACTTAACACTTGTATTATATACATATTTTACGGCCAGAGCTCTTATAAGATTAACGTTTCCTAATAAAACCCAAATCACAGGAAATACCTTAATGTCATAAACCACAACCCGTGTCAAAATATGAATGAAAATGACACTTTCCTTTACTATTTTCGAGTCTAACCAGGAGCGGTCATCCTTTACCGATTTCACACTGGACGGCTGACATCTGACCTCCACAACCCAATTACTAGAAAATACGATATCCAATACATCCACCACTTTGATCAACTCACATCCCAAGTTCTAGCTATACATTCTAAATGTAGCTTATCATCATTAATGTCATTCACGCGTATCTAAGCATTTTCTGATGAAAAACGTGAAAAGGAAATTCACACAGGAAGCCAGTATTACGATGAAGTAAATGAGATGAACCGGTACAAGTAAGTCGTAAATTGCAGTAGATTTGGAGTGTCAGAACACTTTTGTTTGAAAACACGATTTAAGCACCTTTGACATACGAGTATAAGTCGTTAAGAGCGGTATTTTTGGGTCAAAAAACTTGATACTTTGTGCTTATGAGTTTATAATTTACTGTCCTGAACCGATTGCTTTAAGAGGGATCCTCGTCTGAAGCCCGCCAAATTCAAATTTTCTTTGGTTCTTTTGCAAATTGCAGCTGTTTAACGTGGTATGTTGATCAAAATGCGATTCACGACTGTAGGAATGATATATTTACTGAATAATAATCATCAATTTCATAGCAATCGTCAAACTTTGGAATTTTGTTCCACGTAAGAATTTTCCTATGAAATATTCTGAAAAATTCTTAGGTGGGACAAATTTCCAAAGTTTGACGATTTCTTCGACTTAACAATTTTCATATGAAATATTCTGAAAAATAATTAGGTGGAACAAATTTCCAAAGTTTGACGATTAGTCTGAAATTGATGATTAATTATTATTCAGTAAATATATCATTCCTACAGTCATGAATTGCATTTTGATCAACATACGACGTTAAACAAAGCTGCAATTCGCAAAAAAACAAAAAAAAAATTGCCTGGCTACAGCCGAGGATTCATCTTTATGTATTTGGCAAATAGAAAAGTCTTCAATAACCAGAATCCAAAAGCAAAACCCAAGGTTTTTCAAAACGCGCGTTGACCATCTCAAACATAAAATGTCGAGTCTTATGTGCTATAACAGGCACATAAGACTTAAACTAGTGTGGGATTTTTGTATAACAATAAATATCAACAACAAATAGTATATCTAGTATGTAATTTGATCATAACAAACAACTTTCCGTGTATGGACCTACTGTGTCCTATCTCCATTGAGCCATTAATTTATATTTATGTGATCATTTAATGCTAGTGCGGTACTCCTATCATTGAAGCTATAACTGAAAGACCACTTAAAACTTTTAATTGTTTTGTTATTAATGCGCAACAATGATTACTGAATAATTTATAGTAACATTAAACTAAAATAATAATAAGTGCATTGGTAATTATTCAAAATCATACGAATAGAGCGTTGCAACAGTTACAAATATATTACTAGGTATATCCGTAAAGTGTGTTATTATCACAATATCGAGGTATGAAAATAATTACAAAGCAGTTATAGGTTGAACTATGTTTAGCAATAGACATTGTACGCTCATGTCTCATATATTAGGTCTTTACCTATGAAATTGCCGTTCTGCAGTACTGGCCATTTCAAATCAAAATAATTTTTGTTTGGCTAAGAATTCTAATTTCAAATTAATTTTATTTTAAAAACATGGATTTTTTTTTCTAAAAGTAGTCATTTCTTTATTGATTAGTGTTACATTTTCATCGCATTTCAATCTTTTTCGTCATCATGGATACGTTAAAAATTCGAGTAATTATGGAATATGAGTACCGTCGTGGCAGCAACGCGGCACAAGCGGCACGCAACATCAACGACGTTTACGGAGCTAACACTACAAACCAACGCACCACCTGTTATTGGTTTGCTCGCTTCCGTTCTGGAAATTTCGACCTGAAAAATGAACCTCGCGGTCGTCCGAAGACTTTGGTCGACAATGACGAATTAAAGGCGATTGTGGAAGCTGATGATACACAATCTACGGCTGAATTAGCAGCAGCTTTCGACGTTAGCGTCAAAACAATATTGGTCCATTTGCGTCAAATTGGCAAGGTAAAAAAGCTTGACAAATGGGTGCCCCACGAACTCAATGATCGCCAGCGCGAAGTACGCGTCGAGACGTGCCTTGCACTGCTCAATAGACACACAAATGAAGGAATTTTGAACCGCATTGTTACCTGCGATGAAAAATGGATTCTGTTTGATAACCGTAAGCGCTCAGCAAGTTGGTTGGATCCTGGTTCAGCACCTAAACAATGCCCTAAACGAAAACTTACCCCTAGAAAAGTGATGGTCACTGTTTGGTGGTCTAGCGCCGGTGTGATTCATCACAGCTTCTTACCAAACGGGGTGAGCATTACTGCAGATGTGTACTGTGAAGAACTGAACACAATGATGGAGAAGCTGGCGCATCTCCAACCAGCATTGGTCAATCGCTCGTCTCCGCTGCTCCTGCACGACAACGCGCGACCTCATACTGCACAGCAGACGGTCTCCAAGTTGCAAGAACTGGGGTTGGAAGCTCTCCGTCATCCGCCCTACTCACCAGACCTTGCGCCTACAGACTACTACTTTTTCCAGAATTTGGATAACTTCTTGGCGGGAAAAAAATTTAATACCCGAGAGGCAGTACAAAATGCCTTTGAAGAATTTGTTGCCTCCCGTCCAGCTGATTTCTTTAAGAAGGGCATCAATAAACTGCCACTGCGATGGCAAAGATGCATTGATTGCATGGGTGATTACTTCGATTAATACAAATAAAAAATTCATGAAAAAAATTCGTTTAAATTTTTTCATACAAAACGGCAATTTCATAGGTAAAGACCTATTATAATTAAAATATCAGAATATTAAATATCTAACCTGGAAAATAGTCCTTGAAATAATAAAACAAAAGACAATCGTACCTAAATTGCGAAAAATCCATCCTGGCACAGTGCACCGTGCCAGGACGGATTCTTCCGTTTGTAGTACGTAGGCGGTTTCTGTCTCATAGAATTAATCGTTTTCTATTAAAAATAAACTAAATTGGTCACAATTGGTAATTGGTTGGTAGTTGGTGGTTGGTTGGTTGGTGGTTGGCTGGTTGGTTGGGTGGGCGTGGTTGGTCATTGGTCTAAATTGGTAATTGGTCAATTGGTTTGGTTGGTAATTGGTTGGTGGTTGGTTGGTTGGTGGTTGGTTGGTTGGTGGACACAAGGAGATCTGATAATAAATGGCTTAGTAAACATAACCATAACAGTTAAAAAATACAATGGTTCTGCATCACACCCCCGCATCTAATATCTTTTAGAGTTAATTAGCATAATGTATTACCATTGATATAGCCTTGACCATACAATTATAGCCAAAAAAAATAGTATTTTTTTTTGGCTACAATTTTATGGCCAATGCTTAAACTTAGCTTAGACTTAGCGTGGTTCGCTTTACGAATTGGAAAGAAAACCATATGTCGTGCTTAAATAATACTAAGCGCATTGTGAAATCTGTCACAAAACTATGCATAATTTAAATAGTCGCCTATATTAAGGCAATTCGCTTAAGTGGGTAATGATTGCTGAAAATTGAAAATTATAGTGTGGGCAGTTGTTTTAACCGAAAATCTATGCTGCGTGGGGGTTCACTAATCTTAGTTAGAAATTCTATTAAATCTAAGACTCGTAAAGATATAGTTGATCTGTCGGTAGAACATAATTTTGAACTGTCCTGTGTAGAGCTAGATAAGCATGTTTTAGTGTGCGTTTACAGACCCCCAAATTATCAAAACTACTCCATATTTGAGTCAGTAATGGAAGATCTTCTAGCAAAGCTTGCAACTGGTAAAAAATCGCTAATTATCTGTGGTGACTTCAATATTAATATCTTAGAGAATAGTTCAAATAGCAGTCGATTATTAAGTCTTTTTAAATCATTCAATTTGTCAAATGTGTTTTCAGAACCAACCCGCATAACTAAAAATTCTGCTACATGCATTGATAATGTTTTTTGTAGCTGCGACTACTTAGTTAAAGCCATCGTAAATTATCTCCCTTCTGATCACAGCGGTCAAACCGTTGCTTTCAAGTCCAACACATCATTACAAAAAATTCAGATACAATCTAGACAAATAACACCCAACAATCTAAATAAATTTAATAATAACTTAATTAGTAAGTTAAGTATACCGAGCCATATTATAAATAATGTAAATGACTTGTATGAGGAATTCTTTTCGGTAGTGCGCACCGAGTTCAATATTACTTTAAAAAAGAAAACAAAAACTATTTGCCCAAATTTTTTGTTCAGTGACTGGGCAACTAAGGGTATTAGGAAAAGTAGGGAAAAATTATTTGAGCTGTATGGCCTTAAGCCTTATATTAACTCTGAAACTTTTAATAAATACGTTGCTACTTACTCTAAAACTTTTAAAAATACCTGCAAGGTAGCTAAAGCCTTGTACATTAGCAACAAGATCAAATCAGCCGATAATAAAATAAAAACGGTTTGGAAAATTATCAATAATGAAACTAACAGGAATAAAAGACATAATAATGATTTCAAACTCGAGACTTCTCGTGGTCCCATAAGCACTAACAAAGAAGTTGCTCAAGAATTTGTAAATTTCTTTACCAGTATCCCACTTAAAACTACTGAAACCTTAAACTCGTCACCCTCGCGTTCTATTGACATATTAAAAGCAAACGTTTCATCCTGCCCGACTGAATTTAAATTCAAGCATATAAACCCCATAATAGTATTAAAAGCTTTCAAGCAAATCAAGATTAAACTAACCGAAGATATATGGGGAATGTCTATCAAAGTGTGTTCCTCCATTATTGAGACTATAGCGCCGTACTTGGCCTTAATATTTAATTTGTGTGTGGATCAAGGAGTCTTCCCGGATCTAATGAAATACAGTAAGGTAATACCACTTTTCAAATCAGGGGATAGTAAAGACACCAATAATTATAGACCCGTATCCGTGTTGCCGGTTTTCAGCAAGGTGTTTGAAAAGGTAATGCTGAATCAAATGCTCAATCATTTTAACACCAATAAAATCATACATGATCAACAGTATGGTTTCACCAAGGGACGTTGTACGACTGACGCCGGTGTCACCTTATTAAAACACATATTTACGGCGTGGGAAGAAGCCCAAGACGCTGTAGGAATCTTTTGTGACCTCTCCAAGGCATTTGATTGCGTCGACCACGAAACCCTAATCTTGAAACTTGAGCATTACGGACTTGGAAAACTTGCTCTCAGTTTAGTAGAATCTTATTTAAATGATAGACAACAGCAAGTTCAAATAAATGGTGTCAATTCACTCGGTTTAAAAGTAAAAATGGGTGTACCACAAGGCTCGATATTGGGTCCTTTCCTCTTTTTAGTATATATTAATGATCTACCCCATTTGTTAAAAACCCTACCACAAATGGTGTTATTTGCTGACGATACTTCTTTAACTTTTAAAATTAATAGACGTGCATCAAATCTTGACGACGTAAATAACGCCCTACTGCAGATCCAAAATTGGTTCACTGCTAATAATTTAGTATTAAATGGGAATAAAACTAAGTGTATTAGATTTTCCTTACCAAATGTCAAAAGTACAAATTGTGAGATAGTATTAAATCAAGAGAAACTAGAATTCGTCGATAAAACTGTTTTCCTGGGCATCACGCTTGACTCAAGGCTTCAATGGGGTCCTCATTTAACATCCCTTGCAGGACGGCTAAGTTCAGCAGCATATGCTGTGAGAAAAATCCGTCAATTTACTGATGTAGGTACCGCGAGGCTAGTCTATTTTAGTTACTTTCATAGTATTATGTCGTACGGTATTTTACTATGGGGACGGGCTGCAGACGTCGAGTCTATTTTCATTCTGCAGAAAAGAGCCATCCGAGCCATATATGGCCTCCGCAGGCGCGACTCTCTAAGGGAACGGTTTAAAGATATTAACATCATGACGGTACCTTGTCAATATATCTATGAAAACATCATGTACGTAAGGAAAAATCTACATTTTTTTAGTAAAAGAGGTGAAAGACACAATTATATCACTAGAAATAGGGATCAATTAGTTCAACCAGGTTTCAGGCTGGCTAAAGTAGACTCATCTTTCATGGGGTACTGTTTAAAATGTTTCAATAAAATACCTCCCCATATTCTTCAACTGAATGAAACTAAATTCAAATCTTGTATAAAACGCACACTATGCAGCCAGGCATATTATAAGTTGGGGGATTACATCGCTGATAAAAATGCTTGGCTCAACGCTGGTCCTGCTCCACAAGGGCGCATAAAATAATTGATTAGCATTTGAAACTACTGTTGGAGCTGCTGAAGATTTTAAAAACTTATCTTTGCTTTGTATAAATTCAATGTTTTAGTATTGTATAATTGCAGAGCACAGGTGTGAGTACTATGCACCTACTATAAAGCTACCATTTAATAGGTTTTTCTTTCATTGACTTGAATGTGCCCTGGCGGCTGAGAGTTTGTCATGCTCACTCTAATGTCTCGCTGGTGGTGGCGTGTGTGTTGGATCATTAAGTTCCCTTCAAAATGGTTGAGCTGAATGGTGCTGATCTATGCGTCATGTTCGTGAACGGGCGCCGTCAGTGGGGACTGGTCATTTCTTGGCTGCCACGGCTTATTTTAATTTAATTTAATATTTGAATTGCTTGTCTTTTTATTACGGACGCTTTTAACGTTCTGCATCGTTCTCACATGCATAATTTCAACATGAACGATGTAATCAATATTTTGTAACCATTTTTTGATTTAAAAGAGTGTCCATGGAGTTTCTTGCCCGTTCTTCTCCATAGGTACCTACTACGCTTTGGAATGGGTAACTAGCTTCATCTTTCTGACTGACCGACCCCTTGACAATTCAAAAGTGCCTGTAATTGGTTTATTTGAAATAAATGCTTTGAGTTTGAGTTTGAAAAAAAAACGGTAAAGACAATTCTGATTTGGCTTGCAACGACTTCAGCAGATGTGGGGAAGCAATAATTACATACATTATGTATATGTCGCAGCCATCTGGTTAAATTAGGCAGCTAATTGCACGCCTAGGCCGTTCATTAAAAGCCAGCATCCAATTGGATGCCTAGGCCGATAGTTAATTGAACTAGAATCATTGGCGTATTGAAAGTCAGCCCTTTGAAGATGACTGACCAAGGCTCAATCAAGTGATTCAAAATAACCTTTTTTTTATCTGGTGTGGAAAATCCTCATGGATGTATCCCGCCCTGGGGGGGCGGAGGGGTCTGTCAGACTCTTACTGACTAAAAACCACCCCGGTGTTCCATCTCACACCTGCGCCGGGGGTCGCGGGAACGTACGAATCTTCCGCAACCCCGGACTGGTGCCAGCCCGCCTCTGTGGGCCCCGTCCGGTCGAGAGGGGGGAGTGAGGTGTTTGACTCCCCCCGCGAACTCTAAGAGGGGCGCGCGTGGAACACTCCGCGCCGCCGCCTCGAGTCCTGATATATGGAGGGGCGACGGCCGTCCCCAAGTCCGTCGTCCCTGTACCCATTTAGGGGGGCTGGAAGAGGGCGTTGTCCGCCCTCCGCCGACGCCCGGTGCGCCTGCTGCGGGCCGGGTGAGAGGATGAGATCTCTCGCTCCCTTTCCGCAGCCTCCTTCTGCGAAATTACCGTTTCGCAGAAGGATACCACTGCGTCCCAGGACTCGTTGCGGCTGACCATAGCATTCACTACGGCTGGCAGCGACAGGTCACTGCCTACTCCTCAGATGAGGGCACGGCGCGGCTCCTCCCAAAACTAACCTAACCTAACCAAACATCAAAAATTCATCAATATCCAATTTAACTAAATGACTACCCGACATTCAGCCATCGAGGTAAACGTTGCGCTCAATAACTTGGCTAGTTGTTCTTCAGCTATTTAATTGGATTGGCGTTTAATGAACGGCCCAAGCGTCCAATTAGTTGGCTAATTTAATCAGTTGGCTGCGGCATATATGTATATCGCAGCCAACTCGCTTAATTAGCCTTTCAGTTAAAAGCCTAGCCTTTTTACTAAACGGCGCCGTTCAACTAGCGGCCTGAATGATATTCATTATAGGTTAAGTTTGAACTGTGACCAACCACGTGCGAGCCGAATTGGTCGCAGTAACTAAGCCGGGGGAACCCCGGCCAAATTGGTTAGGTTAGGTTACAATTGTGACCAACCCCTACTTCCAAAGGCTAGGCTGTTAACTGAAAGGTTAATTAAGTTAGTTGACTGCGACATATATGTATACGAGATTTACGTCAATCTATTTTCAATGCCATCTGCATGTTCAGCATAAATCATAACCTTCCCTTATCAATTCATTATCTACGACTCACGGGATAAAAATCTAAGAACATCGTATTAGATGGCTCTCCATTAACATCCAAAATTGTGTGGGAGAAATCCGATATCCTCGACATGAACAGTACGCTAATACTATACAAAGGAACCTTGACCAATATTTATTTAGATTCTCGTTAGCTGTATAGGTTTCTAGGCAATAACGCCTCACGCCCATTAGACTACTAGAGAAACACACGGAACGATTTTATGCCCGCGCCCGTTTATTTATTCGCCTTTGAAATCTCAATGCACAAAGCTATAGTAAGTAAATCATGACGCTATAAAAATATTTTGCGTAATCTCTAAGAGTTATACGCAGCGGTCTTGGTGGAAGTGTTCTAGGTTTTTATATGTTTGTTTTTAAAATGAGGTCAGCCATAAAAATGCCAATCTACGAGTATAATTCAGAAATCAATAGCAAATCTGATTAATAAAAAAAAACACAGCATCACATTACTCAGAAGTGCTTAATAAAAGGCGTGTAAAAAAAACAAATTTATACATTGAGTAGCATAATAAATGATAATCCATTTTAAATCTGTCACCTGTAATACAGGATACATGACACATACATATTTATTATCTTCATGCATTATTCATGGCAAATCCCGATAACCCGAATGCAAAGTTATAGCCTTACATCGCAGCTGCATAAAAATTAATGAATAATGAACGACACCGTTAATGCAGCCACAGCCAGGTTTGGTGATTGGTGCCATACAGTCTAGCCATTCAAAACCCCGACGTGGCCGCGCCAAACGCTACCAAGAATATATTTACAAATATTAAAAGTTGAGATCATCCACTAAGAAGTTCGCCGACGTATTCTGAGAATGGCTGCATATAAAATTTAATACAGCAGCACATTTATGATAAAATTGAGGACTACTAAGGAACTTTAATTGATATTGCTGTAATAATTTATTACATGGAAAATGGCACGTTACAGCATGATTTTAGTCAATTTCACAGTTTCTGTTTTAGATTATTTCCAACTAAACGAATGATATGATAGACTTAATATATTATGTGTATAATATTGGGATCTCTATGATCCTTAATTTGATTTTCAATAATTGTTTATGACAGGGTCAATACACAACGTAAACCTCTCCTTACCACCACAAATGCTGCTACTTTTAAATTATAATTCTTATTTCTATGCTGGTGACAAATAAACTTTTTTTTTTTAGCTACCTAACAGAGTTTATATGAAACATCTGTAGATGACTTTATCCTTTCAGATTCCGGATATCATCCACTTACAGTAGGTACCGATATTGTTATTGTAACTGATAGAGTTTTTTTTTTTTTTTGTACCAGCATTTATACAGAATTTCTCTATCAGGCGGGCCACACTTGTTCGGTTTGGCATGATTAGGCATTGCCGGGTGACAAAATATGTACAGGGTCAAATTAAATTAGCTAGCGAATCTAGGCCGACGTGATGGGTGTCAATGTTATAGACATGACAAAACAAAAAAAAGAAAGTTGATTGTTTTTTGTGGGGTCATCGCCCGCAGTTATTGTATTCACATGAAATATCAGTTTAAAAAATATGTTTTTTTTTTGTAAACTCCGTGGACATGATGGGTTTCGATATCTAAATATTATGAAAAAAAAGAAAATAGATTTTGTCACCTCAAACTTCAAGTACCAAAACTACCATCGCGTTGACTCCAAAAAAACAACAACAAAAGTCTGCGGAGTTTCGCTAGCTAATTTAATTTGACCTTGTATATTTTGCCGCCCGGCTATGCCGAATCATGCCAACATAAACAGGACTAAACTTGTGTAACATCCAATTGAAAACAAGTTGCAAAGGTGCACTTGCCAACATTTCGAATAACTTAGCCAAACTACTCGCAAAATAAACGCACACCAACTCAAAATTATAACCTTTAGGTAAGTACAAAAAAAATACCGGAAAACAGTGTCCGCCACGCGTTTAGTTTTCAAATCTAGCTTTTAGAATACGGCTCTTTAAAATTTCATACAGGTTTGCCTACACAAATGACTTAATTCTCAAATAGTATGTGTCCCATGTCCTTGATGACTCACTAGTCATGACAATGTTCTTATTTCTGCCATGTTTATTGTTCTGCTGAGTTCCGTCGGAATATCAATACTCCCATTTTTAGAAACCATTATGCCATTGTACCTATTTATTTTCTTAGAATTTATAAATGATATGTTGGAGTGACATCATTTGCGGTGTGTGGTTTGTTTTAACTATGACTGTATGTAGAAAAATTCTGTTTTATGTATTTATTTAAACATCACGAATCTTCTCATATTCATAAGCTAATAATGTAGCTTCATAAATGTTCTCATTTTATGAAAATTACATACGTATCTGTTTACCTTCGATTTTCCGGATTTGCTAATTATGTAGGGGAATAAAATAATAGTTATTATTAGTAACATGTAAATGTTATTCAAACAATTAGTAGACTTTCGGTCCTGAAGGTACCAGGATGTACAGGAAGTAAGGAATCCAAATAGTATTAAAATTATTTTGTTAATAGTTATAATCTGCATTAGACCTATGCAGATTATAACTATTAACAAAAATGATTTTAATACTATTTGGATTCCTACTACCTAAACACGCAGAGATAATTTAAACTACGTGTAAATAGTATTTTTTCGTGAAAATTGCTGTGGTATCTACGTATTACTTTGCACCAAGCAGCGTCCAGCGATAATGCGAATTACAATACATATAATTAATTATACATCACTGGCGAAAATACAATGGGCCTAATACTCTGCATACTCCCTTGAGAAATACAGTGGGTGATTTTCTGCCCAGAGCGGGAGAGAAGTTATTTGATGATATACCACCCGAAAAAAAAGGGGTGATTTTATGATAATTATGCTATATAAAACGAAAAATAAAAATGTTTCACAACCTACTTAATGACTCAATCCAATTGCAGTATAAGTTAAAAAGCGTAAAAACATTTTTACAAAAAAAAGTATTTTTTGTTATTTAATGTTTTTTTTGTTTCACTTTTTAGTTGTGATACTTACGCCACACAAATTCGTAAACCACTACTTGCTATGTAAATAACAGTGACAGAAATTTATTATAACATCATCAATATTCACTAAGTGTAAGAAATACGTATTATTGAAGCTAACTGAAAAACTACTGCAGCAAAGTTAATGAAATTTGTATGGGACCACCCCTGAGGCATACCCTACTTATTAAAAACAAACATTTTCGAAATCACTCCACAATTGCCGGAGATATCGCGTAACAAACATACAGACGAATTGAGAACCTCCTCCTTTTTGAAGTCGGTTAAAAAGAAGAGCTATTCGTGTACCCCACACTAGCTCGCTGATCGGAAATCCATCAAGTTCTATATAAAGTTTTATGACGCAGGGACCGCTGACATTTCAGTTATTGAAGATTTAGAATTTTAGATATTGAAGACACATAAATTGTGCACTATTTTTGATGCGGATGAACTCCAAGTTTATTCTTGTCTCAAGGCCTTAGGATAAATGACTTGTTTGTTTTCTATTAATTAAATTAAATTTTATTCAAAAACATTCATCGGTTTCTTCATAAACTTCAACTATATCGACGGACCTGATTACTTATCTCTTTTGGTGACTGTACCTAATGTGTTTCCACTGCAAGAACTTTAGATTGATCAAACACAGCAATAAAGCTGCCCAATTTTCAAGGCAGCTCCTCTTTCAGGACACTGGAAAGCTGGGGATTTAGGACAATTTTTAAAGTGAAACTTTTATTACATCGTCTCAAACTTTTTCGTCTGTGTGTTGCATGTCGCGTGACGGTCGGCCGCAGAGTAGGGATAAAGTGAAAGGAACGAAGTTTTTAGTTAAAATGTGAAAAAAAGTTTAACTTTTACCGTGGTTTCATAAAACCACACAATCCTTCTTTATTATAAGTATGATCTTCTTCTTTACACTGTTTAAATTAAATAACTAACTATACAGGGTTAATATTCAAGACCTGACAAATTTTTAATCTCTTCATTAAATCGTTACTGTGTGTTAAACATTACAATCAAATAATATTAAAAATAAATCAACACATTCCATTGAAAATGTCCGAAAAATTTCGTATCTTAGGAACGCAACAAGGATAGTGACCTCTCTCGCCGGGTACGCGGTATGGGGCGGTGGGCGCGCATGTTGAGTAGGTACTACTAATCTAGTACATAAATGCATAACAATACTTAATAAAATTAATCATAAATTGAATATGTACAATTTTTTTTTTTTCATAAATTTATAATATTGTCGATTCTGAATCATCTCTGATTTAGCAAGTCTTTGAAAATTAACCCTGTATAATATACAAAAGCAATAGGACACTTAGGGCCTGCGCCCACTGGCGGCACGGCATGGCAAGGGATTTTTATGCGACGAATAGGACTTAAAAATATGACAATAAAGTTGAATTTTCAATGAACGCCTAAGGACGCCGCAGCATGCCGCGGCATCGTTGCCGTCAGAATGCGCTTGAATGTAGTGATGCCGAAGGATCCCTTTGCCGTGCCGTGCCGCCAGTGAGCGCAGGCCCTTAGGTATCGAGGTAGTTCATCACTACCTAAGTACATCTCTAAATTGCTGTCATCCGGAAACATGCCCAGTAGACTGGCAGCATTGCCACGTTGAATGGCAATGCTAATTCTTTGGCCAAAGAACGAACCAGCCTTCTGGTTTAAATTAGTTTGGCCCAGTAGCTAGCCACATTAAATCTTCAGAAGTAATCTTGTAAGGACTCTTGAGACAGTCCAGCAAATGGGCCATGTACTGAACATGGTACTGCACTCATATTTTGCGCCGTTTAAATTAAGCGAGCAAACATTCTTAGAACATTTCATAGAATCTGCGCCAACGCTGAAAGCACGACTAACAAAATACTCCATATTTGTTTACACCTAGCGAATGTGACCGAACGGGACTAGAATATCGTTTGGATTAAACGCACCTTTTGGTGGCGGACTACTTAAACGATAGAATGGTCCAACGATACATGTGCCGGGCATACAATAGGTATCCCGTATCGACAGAAGAACTCAACACATAAATTAGCAGTCCTTATCGGTATTTAGTTGCATAACGAAAGGTCAGGTCAAATTCCCTGACCTAAGTAGACCTTAGGTACCTAACTTCCAGGAAAGGGTGAAATAAAGAGACTGTAGAACCGGACAACGGACCCGTCCCAATAGGGTAGAATTCTCGGAACATTCAAAGTATCGTTTTGTTCCATGTTGCTTGAAAATAAAATTTACAATCATAAAGTATTTTATGAATACATAGTGTAACCTCCTTACTAATAAACGTCGTATTGCGTCTGTGCGTCTGTGTGTGCGTGTGTGTGTGTGTGTGTGTGTGTGTGTGCGTGTGTGTGTGTGTGTGCATGTGTGCGTGTGTTGTGTAGCGTGTGTGTGTCATGCTGATATCTCTCTTTCAGTCATCAGTAATTTGACGTTCGAGAGAAGAAGACAAAGCGTTGTGTACTCGTAACTATACAGACGCTATACAACGTTTATTAGTAAGGCGGTAAGTATACAGTTTGGCAAAAAAGAGTATGATGCGATGACAGTCAAAACTAAAAATATATTTGATATACCGACGGGTTATTATCGAAACAGCCATCGTTATATCGACTTGTGTTCTAAAAATAACATGTTACATCTAAAATAAAGACTTTGGATTCATATCATTTCGTGCCTTAAACTACTTACATGTGCCTCAGTAGCGCCCTCAGTTCTTCCACACTTTTTTTTGCCAAGCTGTACCTCGTAGCATGAGGAATTTGATGAAGTAATCTACTACTAGACTCCACAGCTTAATGAGCAAATATCGATCCTAATTTCTATGTCATATTCATCATTATGGAGAGAACAGGTAGACAATAAATATTCAGACTCAATCAAAACTCACGTGATACAAAAGAGAGCTACGGGGTAATTGCGTAACACACTAACAGTAGGAACAGCTTTCATTTTGACAGTTCAACAACATTCATTGCGTTATTTACGTTGTTCAGCAGACAAATTTTGAAACATATGAAGCAATGGATTGATAGTGTGTTACGTAATTAAGGTGGCGATATCTAGCTCTAGGAAAACAGTAACAAATAGTATGTACCGCTCGAATAAATGCTATGGAGGATGCTATGGGTCTAAGAAGTCCATAATACCTACATCTTCGAAACGTGTCGATGGCTATTTAAATAGAGTTGGCCCAGAATTTGGCTACGAGCTTGGCAACTTCAGTAGCATCCTTCAGTTACTGTACCGTGCAAATAACAGTGGGCCTAAAATGGACGCTTTGGCAGAATCATAAATTGACACACAGACAGTTGACAGTTGACAGTTTTGTATGAAGTTTCGTAAAATGGTCCACAAATTATGCATTGCTTTAATGAAGTCTAATGTCAAATAGCAGCTGTCAAACAGATGAATTGCGGGATATGTGAATTGTACGCAGATCATATTATGATTCTGTCAAAGCGTCCATTTTAGGTCTACAGGACACGCTGGACACGATATTACCTACATTGTTGGCCCAAATGAGGGACAGCCTGAATTAATTGTTCAAAGGTATTTTAATACACGAGTACAAATTAACTCAGGTTACATGGAACTTTATTGTACAGTAATTTGACAAATACGTTCAACTTTAAAAGTATTTACCTACGTAACACCTACAAAGTGGGAAGGGTTGTTCTATTTGTCTCCAAACAAAGCGTAGTTAAAGAGCAATTACAAAGTGCAAATAAAAAACCCACACGTTCAAGTTTAAGATCTCTTTTTGAAGAGATTTATTCAAATCCGGTGGGCCAACTTTTTTGGGAGTACGTGTACGGACCACCCTATTCCAAGTTTTCCTATCCTTTGTAGGGTCTTACGTACCTGGAGAAATATGTATGTTTAACACTGTTCTTGCTTAGTTATTTTATTAGTATAGTGTTAGTTAAAGTTACGTGTATCAACATACAGTTTTTCGGTTGTACGAGTATTTAGCGACATAATAATTTAAAATCAATTAATTACTATAAAATTGAATAGAATACTCCCTCTCTCTCACACTCTCTCTCTCTCTCTCTCTCTATCTGTATTTGACACTATTTCCTAAACTTTTAATTATTATTTTTACAATAGGTACTACTGAATTCATACTGCTGATATAATATCTCAGCGGAGATTGGCCCGGTAGGCCGCCGCGCCGTGATCGAAATTCGGTCGCGAGGAAATTATTATAAAAAAAAAAATGCCAAAATTTCGATATTTTCTGGATTAAGTAAGCGAAGTAGCGAAGTAAGCGATATCGATACAATATACCTACAGTTATTTTTTTAACTGGGAGAGTAGGGGTAAAATAATTGGCGTACTAAAGTTTGTCAAATGAAAGTTGGAAAATTGATAAAAAATCAAAATGCGTTTCGGCGCTTTCGTGTATGGATCATTTCATTGTTGTACCTTACTTTAGGAAAAAACTGAACAGAAGAAATTCATAAAATATTTTTTCATACACAATAAAAAATACCTGTCTAACAAATTAACGAATTACAGATACTTTATTACACTTCCTACGACACAAGAAAGATATCATAAGATTCATGGGAAATTAATCTCTCAAAAATATCGTTTTTTTTTTTAAATGTATTTTCTGTGTTTCTCCATATTTCTTTTTTTTGTGAATTGCATCTCTTGGTTGTGACCCTTAGAGGTCATGGCTACTTAACCGGACTATCCTGTGGCTGCCTTAAGCTAACTCAAAGCCTCCAGCCGGGGGCGAATTTCTTAAATTATTAGGTGACCGCACGCTAAGGGCACCCCCTGTGGGGAACGAACCTCGGCTTAGGGCGTCACTGAGGGAAGGACAGCAAGGTGGGACAGCCTGGATCAAATTTAGTACATTATTATTATACGGAGAATTTAAAGCTACAGGCTCAGCTGCGGCGCGGGCTGGTGCTTCGTCGAGTAAGGGTCGGGGGGAACAATTACGTCGGGGTCGCCGCGAGGGACCTCGGCGGCGAGGTCGGAAAGATGGCAGTCTGTGTTTGTGCACTGCACTGGTGGCCCTACTGCACTGGTGGCCCTCCTGGAGGGGTCTTCTGGGTCGGCTAGGGCATGCCTTGGACGGCGGGTACGACTGATACGGGAGGGGGTATAACTGGCAGCCTCGACAACCAGAAGGTTGCGATGTGAGGCTGCGGAATCAAAGAAAAGCTTGGAAATGCGTTTCATGAATTAACGGATAGTAGGGATTTTAAGGTCGAGATGGAGGATCTCATTCCGAACAAAGCAAAGGGAACCTGTCGTCCTACGAAGGAACCGGTTTTGGAGGGCCTGCATCCTATGGATGTGGTGACGTTTTGCGTGAGCGAAAACTCCACTCGCATAGGTCAAGATTGGCCGAATGCATGCTGTGTAAATGCGCAATTTGCACTGGAGTGACAATTTGCTGCGTGCATTCAGTACGGAATGGAGTGTACCGAAGAGTATTTTTTTTTTAATCGCGTCTCGTAGTTGTGACCCTTAGAGCTCTTGGCTACTTAACCGGACTATTATTTCTTCTTTAGAAGCAGAGCTAACCTATATGCAGGCTGTGAACGAAACCATAGCGCGCTTTTTAATCGATCATCGCCATCTATTCCAGTTTAAAGGTAAACTTTTGATTGAAACAAAGAACGAGTACGTTTTTCTTTTACGAGTGTAATGTTTTATTTGGTCATTATAGGTTTTTAATACAAAATGTACTCGTATTTTTATTAGACATTTTAAAGGAGTTTAGAGAAGTTTTAGTAAAGTGCTATTTGAATTCGGAACGACATATAAACAACTTTAGTACCAAGAATCAAATTACCCGTTGTTTAAGGGATTAGGTTCGTTTGAAAGGAAAATTTCTATGCTTAAAGTCCAGCAGGCAGGCAGGCAGGAAGGCAGGTATCGAACGTGGAACCCTATAATAAAAGGGCTCGGGAGTCGGGAAGCTATCGCAGCTATTTTCTGACACTTCGGTGTAGTTTTCTTTCATAAATAGCAACTTTTTATCTTTAAAACAGGTGAGTCTCAATATTCTGAAGTAAGATCACTTGTTTGAACGTTAAGGTTACAAATTAACTGCCTGTATCATTTAAAGAAAAGAAAGAAAAATAGGGTCATTTGTCACAGAAACGCGTGCATATAAAAAAGATATTAGCTCTCTTAACAATGTAAAATAAAAACAAACAAAATAGATCTATAATCACGAGCACAAAACAGAAATAGTCGACAGCTGCACGTCATGACTGTGACAAGAAGGCTTCCACTCAGCATGATGCTGTGTCATTTGTTGTTCCTCATTGGAGTCTCTGTTACGAACGCCCAGAGACAAGCTGAGAACCGAAAGAAGTGGAAAAATATCATACATAAAGTCACAAAGGCCTTTCACACGATCTTCAGTAATGAAGTATGCGAACAAGGAAAAGAACATGATAAATTTAATTTAACATCATGCCTTGTTTCTCCGAAGGGTTGTGCAGAGGTCTGCCTAATTGAATTTAAACGTCAATATAATGTATGTAGGTGCCTAATTAGTCAACAAAAGCATTTTTGACCAAGCTGAAACGGAGACGTTTCGCTCTCGCTCGGTCAATTATACGTCAGATATGAGTTTTCATAGAAATTTATTCGGCCGCTAAACACGACAGATATGGATTTTCATATTAACATTGTCGGCCGCTAAACACGACAGATATGGATTTTCATATTAACATTGTCGGCCGCTAAACACGACAGATATGGATTTTCATATTAACATTGTCGGCCGCTAAACACGACAGATATGGATTTTCATATTAACATTGTCGGCCGCTAAACACGACAGATATGGATTTTCATACTAACATTGCCGGCCGCTGCTCGCATGCATTTTACCAGTACAGCATTTTCGATTTATCTCGAAGAAGTAAATGTAAGTTTTAATAATGAAAAAATTTAAGAAGTTGCAAATGTTAAATTTATAGGCTTAACAATTGACAATCAACTTAATTGGAAACAACATACTTCAATATTAATTAAAAAAACTAGTAAGTTTGCTTTTGCTTTGTATAAACTAAAGAAAGTAGTCAATCAAGCAGCGGCAGTCACTGCATACTATGGATATGTCGATTCTGTACTACGCTACGGAGTCATGTTTTGGGGTAACTCCTGCAATAAGGACATAGTGTTCAAATCGCAAAAAAGATGCATTAGAGCTATTACCGGTATAAAAATAACTGATAGCTGCAAACCATATTTTGTATTGTTAAAAATAATGACTTTACCTTGCTTGTACATATATGAGACTGCTTTATTTGTTAAAAAGAACATGCATCTATTTAGAAAAGCATATGAACATCGCTATAAAATTATTAGACAAGTATATAGACATGAACTATGCGTTCGACCATCAAAGACCGCCTTGATGCACAAAAGCATACTTTGCATGGCCCCAAAAATATTTAATAAATTACCAAATAGAATTAAGGACTTAAATATAATTCAATTTAAAAACAAATTAAGACATTTATTATTGGAAAAATGTTACTATACGATTGACGAATTTGTTAATGATAAATTGTAAGTTATTCGACATTGATATTTATTTAATTTTGACATTGTATTATTATCTTTATTTCCATTAATTATTTTTATGTTCAATTTTTTATGTTTTGCTTGTTTTTATTTTTATTTTAATATGTTGATTATTCTTTTTTTATAATAATGACTAATTTATAATTATGAAAGAGTGTACACCTTTAAGGTAGATTTTTTGAGGAACGAATTATTTTATTATTAAGATCTCATGTAAAATGTACCAAAAATCACACCAATAAATGAATTTGAATTTGAATTTGAATTTGAAGGTTATCAAAATAATTCTCGAATTTCCAAGCATGTTTGAGAAAAATTATATCATATAGTTGTAGTAAAATTAAAATCTGGCTGATTTTGATACCATTATATTAATGTAATTTTAAAAAAGAAAAATTAAATGGTAAAACGATTTCCCGCAATTTTTCTATTGTTTTTCTGTCCACCAAAATGAGTTAATCTAACGAAGAAATTCAATACATTTTGAAGTTTCACAAAAAAAGGAAAAATGCGATACAAGATGCGACAAAAATATGTGACATTTAGTAGCACAAAGTTGGTTCAAGCGTTTTCAGTCCGGGAATTTTTATGTCAAAGATGCAGCTCGCTCTGGTCGCCCTGTTACGGACAAAGACGAAGCCATTTTTGAAAAAAGTGGAGCAAGTATTAGTAGTTATGACATAGCTGATGATTTGGGGTTTGACCACAAAACAGTTTTGAGCAATTTGAAAAAGTCTGGGTATACAAAAAAGCTCGATATTTGGGTGCCACACGACCTCGTTGTCTTGAATTTGTATATAAACACGAAAGAACTTTTTCCCCAACCTAAAATTTCTTATAGTCCGGATCAAAAATAGAATAATTCCTTTGAAGGTACGTAGATATAAATAATCTCATAACCCGAAAAGCTGGCTCAGTCGAAAAGCTTTGTTCTTTTGATTCTGCAATGAATATAAATAAATCAAGAGTCCTCTCTGTTTGTCTTTGTCCCCAGAGAGTAAAAAAAAATGAATATCTGAATAAATAATCTCCTGCTTGCTTCTGAATTTGCTGAAAAGGCGCTTCTGGTCCATTGTGGCCTAAACAAGGCCAAGACAAACTCTTTCATATTTTATAAATTATGCAAAATAAGTTGACCCAAAAAACTAAGAGGAGTTTGATGAAATGTCCTTTTTTTGTTAACACAGCCTTGGCTCTTGTGTTTGGTTTTCAGTCTATTATTGTGAAAAGTAGTGTTTTTTTTCTAAAATAAGCTTTAAATGCTAACGATCTAAGTGCTACTTTATTATTCTAATAACATTTAAATTTCCTATTTTTGCTCTTATAACTTGTTCTATGTTCTTATTCATATTAAAATTCTTCTTTTAGATAAGTACCTTTCATTTGCTTATTTTGTATTTTTAGAAACCTTAGAAAAACTTGTAAATCCTTTACTTGACAACGAAAAGTTTCCTCAACGTTTCCGACTGAATAAAGATGAAATTTTCCTACTTTTGAAACTGTCGCACTACTGGCAACTCCGTTGACATCCCGCAGGTGGCTTTTCAATACAATATGCTGGCTTTCTGCGCTCCCCCCGAGAGCATGCCAACGAATTTAATTTAAAACTTTCGTATTTTTATACAACTCCAAGATATATTGGATAACTTGTTGAATAATGACTAGACAGACCTTTTTCCGAGTCTAGTCTTAACAAAAAATGAAGCACAAACGCTAGTTTTATTTAAACTTATAGTGCTAAGAAGAAAATATTACAAAACAAATCTTCGAAAAAAGTTACGTTGTTATTATGACTTCGTTCTTGAAAAAACTGAAATGGCGACGACATCCCTATTTACTCCCATATTTCACAAGGATTCTTGACACCGACAACAAATATAAAAACCGGTCAAGTGCGACTGGGTCTCGCTAGGTGTGGGTTCAGCCGTCTATTCTGTAAAAATTTCTGTGTGAAAACTTAGTTGAAGTGATCTTGAAGTGAGCTGTCATTCCATCTCATGCTAGGGATTGACCATAATGATAGCGAACTTCACCTAAGTTATTATGGTGAGATTTTTACAGAATATATCGGTTTTATATTTTTTTGGGTGGGAAATCATCAATCCAGAGCGGGACGGGCGTGTCAGACTCTTACTGACTAAAACCCACCCGTGTTCCTTCAGTTACCTGTGTGCCAGGGCCACGGTAACCCTTTCGGACAAATCCGCGACCCCGGCAGGCATTGGCTCTAACGGACCCCGTCAATGTGTGCTGACATCTCTTTGAGTCGCGCGTGGAACACATTGCGCCGTCGACCGGGCCTGGTCCTTACCGGACGTCGAGCTGCCCATTGCTCGCCTTCCGCAAGCCCGCGCCTACGGTGGCCAGGACTCGGCTATAGACTCCAGAATGTATCGGCTATTATAGCAATAACAGCATGAACGTTAATGACTTTCAGACCTAAATCAGAAAAAAACGGTTACTTTTTTTTTATAATTCTTCACGACTTGATGGAAAAAATTATCTGACAAATACTTTTGGTTGCCCTAGAGAAGATTAATCTTAGTGGGCAACGAATAGCTACGTAATAATTTTAATAAGCTTTAAGCTTTTTGCGTTTAGGATTTTTAATTGGAGCTAGAATGCAGTAAGCTCTTGTGGTGTGTTCTCGAATCCAAAATGTCAGATTTTCTAAAGCAAGTCTTACTTCTTATTTTACTGGCTGGTTGGTCTAGTGGTCGCAAACGCTACTGCTGAGCATGAGGTCCCGGGTTCTATTCCCGGGTCGGACAAAGAGTTATTGGGTTTTTCCATCTGGAATTTCTCTTAGCAGCCCGAAGTCTAGATCTGTGCCCTGTGATGGCAATAGAATATATGTAACTTAAACATAACTGGCGAAATGGTGGTAAACCATAGGTAGCAGCTCTTCTTAATCCTTCGGGGAATATAATGGGTTATGTTATGTATTTTATTTCACCATACGAGCGTAACCCTAAAATCGTACTAGTTGGGCAGCCATCTTGTTGGCACCTTTCCTTTACATAGTAACAAGTACAGTGCAACTATGTTCTTAATGTCCCTCGGGAATCATCGCATTTCCGAATACAACCCGATGCTAATTTCCATGTCGATCAATTATTAGATTTGTAGTGTATAATAATTTGAATTCAGAACTAAGTAGGTACTTATTGTTGTTTTGTTTTGATATTGTTCAACAATTAAATGACTTAGTTCTGAATTCAAATTATTATACATGATAGATATAATAATTGATGGACATGGAAATTAGCATTCGTTTGTATTCGGAAATGCGATGATTCCCGAGGGACATTAAGAAAATAGTTTTACTGTACCTTCCTATTAAATGTTTATTTCCAGTTTCCTCACATACACACATTTTATTGAAGCGATGGTTGTTACGAATTTGTTTGGTGATGTAAAATATTGGAGACATTAAAACAAATTGGGATGTTCAATAAACTTTTCTCGGGCTTGAATAAAAAAACAATACATATTGTTTTATTGTGGACGCAATAATTCAGAGGCAAAATTGGTTATTACGTGTTTTCATAAACATCTGCTCCAATCTAGATAGTATTTTTTCTGAATTTTCTTTCAAAGGTAAGTTTTTTTTTATATTGATAAGAACCAGGTAAGTTATTAAGAGACTTATTTGCTACCTACAAGATTGTTGTTCAATCATTGTTTTTTTTTTTTGTTATTTTTGTGTGTTGTTTTGTGTCATTTTATTTATGAACACATGGATTTTAGAATAGCATTCATTTCTTACGTTTAATTAAAGAATACGTATAAATAGCGACAATAGCTACCTACATCCATCACCATCTGCCTAGCTTTTTCCTATCTATGTTGGGGTCGGCTTCCAGTCCAACCAGATGCAGCTGAATACTAGTATTTTACATGGAGCGACTGCCTATCTGACCTCCACAACCCAGCTACTAGGTAACGATACCCCGTAGTAAAGTCTTACTAAGGGGTCGAATTACCCAGTAGCTGGGTTCACACACACATCCAGTGGTAGATGGTAGCACATCCAGTCGGATGTCAGATTTTCGGGCTTCACACTACCCGACTGTCAAAGATCTACGAATGACAGCCGGGGCTAACTGCTTAGCGTACTTTCTGAGACATGGAAGGGGTCTCGATATTTAATGAATGGTAACCCATCTTCGGACCTACCTCGGCAAACGTAGCTTAACTTTCGATCGACCCATGCGGCTGTTATTATTTATTCAGCCACGAGCCCCAATTGAACTAATTTATACAACAAATGAAAATTATTTACAGGTCCTTACAAGATCACTACTTTTGGCTACTTTTTATTAGTGTATGTATTTTGTCTAGTTTTTTTTTCTAATGTGCGTCTTGTTCGTGCAGAATAAACAATTTTTCTTTATTTTTTCTTTCTATATCACATCTAAGATAAATAGCAGTAGGTAGGTATCTATATCAAGAACCATTATTCGTCTCAAGAAGGCAACTGGATCTCCTATGATTTATTATACGTCACATGAGATTAACTACGGGATAGGATATGATCAATATTTATTGCTAAGCACATCGTTGATATTCTAGCCGTGTGTTGCTAGGGTTGCGACAGGTAGGTATCTATACAATATACATAATTATGGCGGCATCTACATAGCCACATGCGAGCTACGCGTCACACTGACGTCACGCAAAGTCCTGCATCGCGCAAGCAGAGTTTACTGCAGAACTAGCATACAACATCCCGACATCAATCGTCGGGCAGTTGCCCATCAGACACAACACCTGTCTGGTCAGAGGATTCTCCCTTTTCTATGGAGGATAAGTGAGCTTTACACCCTGTTCCTCATACCTCTATATACATATTATACATTAAAGTAGCTTTTCGTGTTTGTCTCTGTGACCACGTTATTCTTCTGAACTTCGTAACTAATGTTGATGCGCTTTTCACCATCATTTAGAGACTTTATTCTGGAAGGTTTATGTTTACAACACATTTATATTAAACTCACAAATAACAAGAAATCTCGATGTTTTGTCAAGTCGTAATACGCGTTCGAAGCAGTAGCGAGTCGTTGGTCATGTATTAATAATAAGGTCAAGGACTGAAAAATGTTAAGCAATTTTCAAACACATTTCTTTCCCCATTCAATTTTTTTTATTACTTTTTTTCCATTTTCTTTCATTTGCACTATATGTACACCTCTGCCTAACCCTTCGGGGAATACAGGCGTGATGATATGTTATGTGTGTTCTTTCCCCCATAGCAGACGCATGTCATCTTTTCGAGCTCGTAGGTAATTTTCATTCAAAATGTTAGCAATACGTAGTCGGAAAAATTAAAAGGTACACGTAAAAATTGTGCAGATGTGAGTAGAAACCCTGGAACGGGACGTCCTACATGATGATGATGTCCTTATCATCATCTTCATTTCAGCCGAAAGACTTCCACTGCTGGACATAAGCCTCCACCAAGCGCCGCCACTTCGACCGGTTCTGTGATTCTTGCATCCAGGGGATTCCTGCAGCCTTCACAAGGTCCTCGGTCACCTTGTGGGAGGCCGTCCAACCCAGAACCTTTTGGCCCCATCGGCCATCTGTACTCCGAGCAATCAGCCCTGCCCACTGCCACTTATGTTCGGCAAGGACATACAGTGAGCTTATTGGTCATGCTGTTCTTCAGAAAGGTCAGGTCCGTAGTACCTACTCACAACCGGCGTGCGTGTATGACCTGATGTATGAACGTAGACGAAGCAAAAGGTGTATGTAAGGATCGTAGCACTGCTCCATGTTAATTCCTTAATTGTAGATTGTTATCACTCTTGGTAGCTTTTGATGGCAAGATTCGCCTTACCGACGCTAATGGTTTTCAAAACAGTAAATATAAATGACTGGATTATTTTCATAACTTTTAAATTAATTTGGACGAACTATGGATGATTTTTGTCCGTTTATTATTAGTATTTTTGGTTTATATCTTATATTTACCAAGTAACTACTGAATCTTTAAGGTACTCGTTATTTCAGAACTTGGACGTGATATCTACTTACTTTACAGTCTACGTCGGAGGTCAAGAGGATATATCGTGCCATAACTGTTCAGCACAGTTATTGAAATAAAGGCTTTAAAATACTGCCGAGAGTACTTATAGGTACACACTTACACATTTGTTACATTGCCTTCTATTACAATGGAAAGTTTATATCTGAAAGAACATCTGCTCTAGTATTTTAGCTCTTATTACACTCAAGGGCAAGCAATTAAACGTTATTTTTCCATTTCAAAACAAAAACGAAACATGTTTTAATTTGTCTCGCGAGGTTTTCATATTTGCTTAATTAAGTTCCATTCCTCACTGAATACTTGTCTCTTCACTTTTAAACTTGAGCGAAAATAGTTGCCCTTGTGGACACGTGCCGGAACAAATAACTCAATTTTAAAGAAGTTGGAAAATATGGTTCAGTGGTGTACTTATCAAAAGATTAAAAACTATTGAAAATTAAATTTCTCCTTCGGTTCGGTCGGTATATAACTAACAAAAAAGTATAGGAAATAAAGGAAACTGAAAAATAAACTGGGATCAAAATCAGTCTTTTACAAACTATGAAAAATTTGAATGGTAATACTTATGTACCATATTAGGTACATACAAGTATTGTCGTACCTTTCGAGAACATAATTATAGTCTTGAAAACCATTACACCATAACATATTATAACTACTGTCGATTTTCAGCTACTAGCTACAAAATTTAGTACATTATTTCCTCGTCCCTCCCATCAAGTACATGAAACTAGGTTCAGTAGTCCCAGAATTATAACTTTTAGTAGTATTGTTTGTGAAAACGACGGCCTTAGTACCACATGTTTGAAATAGAAGCACATAACGTAGGTGTTTACATCATTTAAAAAAATTGCTTTAGCCTCTCATATATCTTGAAACAATTTATTTTCTTGCTCGAGAGAAAGAAATTAATTCTCGGGAGGATTTTTGGAGGGTAGTCTGACGTTACTACCTACCCCCTTCTAGTAAACTTGAGTAATCATGCCTAGAAGGTGTTGGCGCGTAATATCTTAAGTTTAAGATGAAAATTCATAGGCCAACGTCAAATAAAGTACACTTGGGAAATTTTGACTTGGCAAATTCTTCACAACAGCATATTAATAGTGAATTTGAGACTAACTTGTATATCATCGCGCATCTATTCCCCAAAAGGGGTCGTTTGTTTAGGTACGAGTATATTTTGTTTGTTGATAGATACTTACCTACCAGACTTTATAGAAAGCCGATTGGAATTTGTAAGGAGATTTTTTAAGAGACTAGACTTAAAACTTATCTATTAGTAACTAATCCGAAGTTGATGAAATAAAGTCCTTTATCTGAGCAAGCTTCATACTCAGATTTTCTTGGTAAAAAATCAAATACATATTAGTATGTGTTTGTGTGTGTGTTTTGTGTGTGTGTGTGTGTGTGTGTGTGTGTGTGTGTGTGTGTGTGTGTGTGTGTGAGGATTAGTCCTCACTTCCATAGATAATTTAATGTGAAATTAACACAAATGCAAAATGTCTGTCTACCTTTCACGACTTAACAGCTGAAGTGCAACAACTAGAGTTACTTTTAGTTTATATGTTAACATTGGTTACAAAGCAAGCTTTCAGCATTTAGTTTCTCTAGTAATTCAATAAGTATTCCGTCTTCGTCTTACATTTCCGTATCTCACCGAATGATTTTAATTAAAATCGCGGCGTTGGCTTCGCTCCGGTGTGTCAGTGATACGCGAAAAATGAACGTAGGAAGAATTTTTAATTATATTACGGTTTTCTTTAGACTTCCTGAATAAATGCTTGTGGTATTATTTTATAATCTGATTTAACGTCTTTAAAGTGAAAATGAGTCTGAGTATTAGTGTCTATTGCAGTATTTCATACTCGCTATAATAATTTTCGAAACATTCCTCTTTCGTGTCTAAACATATTCAACCTGTTTTAAGTTTTGTCTGACCGATATTAATCGCCTTTTTTTTGGAATTTAGAACTTCTAAGTTTTTGTCAAGATTTTTGTCTTTCAACGATTGTCATTGTAGAAAAATCTTTTTGTACAAATATTTTAATAATTATAAAGTTACGAAAAAAAAGGCCCATTTTTTTGTATACAATTATTCTATACATGGTTTTGTGAATAAATATCCTGCCGTTAACTGGGTTCGTATTTTTTCTCTTTCCTTCAAACTATCTATATTTTTTTGCGTGTTTTTTTTCTCTGCCATAGGAGCATTTGGTCAAGCAAATTATCTACCACTACGTTTGAGTCTTCTCTTCTTTTATCGGTATGTATTCTTTCTCATGTCTTCAATCTTTTAGTTTTCTTCTGTATTATTTAAAATTCTGCTTGGATCATGGTTCTCATCCTCTATAAATTGTGTTAGCTGTATACCGTGATATAACAAGCCGAATTTCTGTTCTACCCTCGGGGCTAAATTCTAAACCGGTGAACACAATAGGTGTGTTTCCGTTTCCTGAGGAGCCTCGAAGATCCCGTTACACCAGCCGATATTTCAACAACTGGATTGTGGATAATTCAAGATATTTATGATTTAACTTTTTCTAATTTATTTAGTACAAGCTAACTATTTAGATCATTTCCTTGTGTTACCGTCTAAATTTTATTATTAAAATTTTAAGATTGTTCTATGACCACGGATCTACTTTGCGCCATAGTTTAAGAAAAATCTTATTTTAAGGTAGTAGTCCCTATTAAACCGAGTGCAATGGAATTTTTTAGGTCAGACTCAAAGATATTTTACTAAGAGATATATAAAATTCACGTTCTAAGTTTACCCGTGTATTTTCTTGATTAAAATTTTTCATATAGTTTTTCTGCAATACCCACCATGTTTTAATTTTTTTTTACAATTTTATGCTAAAATTATACGTATTGTTTTAAAAGTGGCGGATGTGTTATTTTTTATTATTTCGCTACACTATGTAGGTATGTTTGGTGCATTTTCACAGCTGCCTGTAGAGACTCGAACTTTTTGATACAATTAGGTAAAGAAGTGATTGATAAAATAAATTCCATCCAGGAAAATGAAAATTTTTAGGGCAGTCACGGCTGCAGATGTACAACAGCAATAAACAGTACCAGCAAGAATGTACCTTCCAATTCATAGCAAAAAAAACTGTTAAGGGGACTACATGACCTAAACGCAAATTTATAATGCCTAAAAATATATGTTCCACTGCAGTAACCAAAATAAGAAAAATATATGATATTCTTCTGGGTATATGCTAGTTAGATAGTGTGTTGAAAACATAATACAATTAACTCGATATGATAGAAAAAAATCACGAAGATACCTCTAAAAAAATATTTTAACGATTAAAAACCAAACTAATATACATGCAAACATTCAGTTTTTTTGTCAGATGATTCTACAAGTAACATACTAACGTGATAGTGTTTTAATGTTTTAGTCCAATGAATAGATTTTTTGTAAATCCATAATTGCTTCATATTTTGCAACAAATCAAACTCAAACTCAAAGCATTTATTTCAAATAAACCAATTACAGGCACTTTTGAATTGTCAAAGGGTCAGTCAGTCAGAAAAATGAAGCTAGTTGCCCATTCCAAAGCGTAGTAGGTACCTATGGAGAAGAACGGGCAAGAAACTCCATGGACACTCTTTTAAATCAATATATAGTTACAAAAAACAAATTGTTTACATCATTCATGTTCAAATTAAAAATGTGAGAACGATGTAGAAAGACGTGCACGTTTAAAGTATCCGTAATAAAAAAGATAAAAAAACAATTCAAAAATTTAAATTAAAATAAGCCGTGGCAGCCAAGAGCTGACCAGTCCCTACTGACGGCGCCCGTTCACGAACATGACGCATGGATCAGCACCATTCAGCTCAGCAAATTACCAGCGTTGTGTCATCGCGCGTGTCTTTCATTTCTATACAATCCGACAGTGACCGCGCTTTAGCTCTTGTAAGCCTCTTATGAACAAAAGGTCTCAAAATATTTTACAAAAATCGCATACGAAATCTAAGAAAACAACGAATGAATGAATAAAGAAATAATCTACCGTTTGTAAATAAAATAGCCCGTTTCTCCATAACACTACTTTTCTAGCAAAACCGGGAATCTCTAGTTATTATTGAAAGTAATCGTTGTCAGATGTTCGGTATACATTTAGCACAAGTGTTTGTGTTAGAAAGACACGACGCGCTTCAAGCACACTAAAGCGAAGAAATCGATTTGGAAGCAATTTGGCGCGAACGTCGCCTTTAGCTGACGTAGTACATAGCTGGCTGGACAGTTATGCTGGAAACGTACTGTGAAAAAGAATGCCGAAAAAACTTTGAAAAAAGAATGTCTAGGCATATTGCTTTAGGTACTTGTAGGTAGGCATGTAGTTCTTAAAAGTCGAACCAATTTCGAAACAAAGAAGATGTTTAAAATGTCGTTTTTTTGCCAAAAAAGAATTCATGCAGTGCTTTTTTAAACGGCTAGACGTGAGGCCACCTATTTTGTTAAATATGTAAATACATACCTACTCAAGTGAAACGACTTTAGCTGGACCTCTAAACACGGCCTCCATTGATATTAAGAAACTGTCAAACACGAGTGCTAAATTTTTTATTGTGAAACAATAGCTTCCTCTTTATGGCTCAGTATTACGTAATAAATCATCGAAAGAATATATTACGATGACAAGTTTCCTTAACAAAAGACTTGTAGGTAATAAAACCTGACGGATCGTATTAATATAAATACCGTCTTTTTTACAGGCTTAATACATTACTGCAGCGGCCGACAACAGAGGCATTGATGGAAGAACGTGAAAATGTGGGCCGAGGCGAAGCCGAGGCACACATACGCGAGTCCATCAATGCCTGGTTGCGGCCAAGGCTTGTATAGTACTTTTCTCAAATAATTTGCGGAAACTCAAACTATGTAAATTAATTATAAATTTCAGAATCAATGACGAACAACGATAACTTTGCTCGAAACAATATGTGCATTTGTTTCTTTTTAACTAAAAACAGCTCTATTTGCCAAGCCAGATCGAAATTTAAATAAAATCTCTGATAAGTTACCTCCTTGGTTTGCCATGGGTCGAGTTCATTCCATTTTAATATTACACTACAGATATGAGTTTTCATATTAACATTTCTGGCCGCTGCTCGCATGTATTTGACTAGTACAGCATTTTCGATTCATCTCGAAGAAGTTTGTCAAAATAATGCTCGAATTTCCAAGCATGTGATAAGCATGCATTAGAAAACATGATTTAATATCCAGATAAATTGGTCAAGGTTTGAATTTACATAGATGGGGGCTATGGTGCATCTGTGACGCGTGGGCACCTACAAAAAAAATTGATGATCAGTCGCAGCTGATAACATAGATCAATTTTGATGAAAATCTGTAACTATACTTATTTAATTTATAACTGATTTTTAGTAGAAAATAATCCTCAGTACTTGTTCAGATTTCATTAGTCATCGAAGCTATAGAAATATAAAACATTTTTATATTTCTATAGCAATTTCAACAATTTCAATACAAATAACAATATCATCAATCGTCTACTTCATGCAACCAAACGTTTCTGCATCTATTGTTTTAACTGCTGCATTAGTCACTCAGACGAATCTATCGGAAATTCGCTGCTCGTTTAACTATAAACTAAGACATAGAACCTAACGTATTTGCTACCGATTCAACTACATATTGGTCAGTAAATTCGGAAACTGAGGTCATGAACGGTCTCGAAATCGTGCATAAGGGAGTTTCTTTGTTAAGAATTGCCGGGGGCAGAATCGAAGTTTCTGAATGTTCTTTTCTCGTGTACGTGTGATGCTATAGGTATAGTTCAAGAGAATTAGCTAGTCACCAAGATTGGTGGCAAGAGTTTTAATCTGCTTAGTTTACGCCGGAGGCAGGTAGTTAAATATTACAATGGCCTGCTCCAAGAGACGTATGATGTTAATAATGTCATCAGCATACTATTATACCTAGGTACTATAAAAGCAGTGGTGGCTCTGGTAACGGCCGCAATTTACCGAGTGGTCGTAGGTTCGAAGCCAGACCAGGCACTTTACATTATATAAATTATTTCATCACCACTGCTCTCAAAACGGTAAAGAAAAACCACGTCAGGAAACCGGCATGTCCTATAACCAAAAATCGAAGCCATGTGACATCTACAGTTCGTGCAAAACATTATGAGCTCTCGGAAGTTGCTGCGAGTGGCTGCGCAGTATGCATATATAGGTTTCCGAGGGAACTCTCTCACTCTCACTCAACTGTACCATGCGCGGTTTCGTTCTTGGGCCTACGTTCAGAGGGCTCATAAAGTTTTGCACGAACTGTACCAACCCGCACTGGGCCCGCGTGGTGAATTATGGCTCACTCCTTCTCATCTGCTACAAAAACTTGTGCGACTCTTCCCCTTAATCGTTTGTCGGACACTGAACGTGACACAATAGAAGTTTTTAGTTTAGTGGAGTAGTAGTTTTTTAGAAGTGTTTAGTGTCCCTCAAAGTATTAACAGTAACGATAATTCCATCTATTTAAAGGTAGGTAGTGTAGAGGTTGTCTGCATGTGTCAACCTTATGTTGACTGGCTGAATATATATTATCGTTGGTTTGCCTCGAACAGTCAAACAAGTTTAAAATAAGCTTCAAAAGAAAAAGTGATTGTAGTTTGTTTAATTGGTAGACAGGCAGAGCTAGGGCCCGCCGATGTATAATTCCTTGATAAAATATATTTATATTCTAAAGAATACTACGTATCTTAAACTCTACGTCCCCCTTGTTATTATTAGATACACGTAGGACTCCCACAGGTCCTTAAGGTATTAGTAAAAGTTCCACACCATATTTACGATTTTAATATAAAGCATTTTCTGATGCATTTTTAACGATACACTATTGCAGACGGACGGGGATCGTTCATCATAACTGAATAGCCGTGCACCCATTAAACCGTTTTCACGGGTCGTTAACCTCACAAAAATATTTTTGCAGGAGATTTAAGGCTGAAAATGCGCAGAATGCTAGTGCAGAAAGAAAATGGACGACCGAGCGGGTCAAAAAAGAGGGAAACGGAACTTTCACATCCGTCCCAAAAATTAATTCAACGTTTTAGCTTATTTTTTTATATTTTTCTCATTGTGGTTTCTTTTATGGAATAAGACAGTCCATGTCTGTGGGTGTTGTGAGGCAGGTGATATAGGCAGAGGAAGTCAGTTCCAAAATCCGAGATAAACCAATTTTCACAAGCCATCTACTAACTGTATAATAATGTTTCTACCTGTCGCCAGCCAAAAATTGTTCAACCAAACTTCAGTAAAATTCGTTAACAAAAACAATATGTCCTCCAATCCAATTGATGATGCAGAATTTAATGCAAAAGTCATTGGAAAGGAAATGCCCAATCAATTTGGGATGGAAAGTGAAAAATAAATCTCAGGTAGAGTTGCCCCACATTGCCGTAACTCGATATCGGCATGCCCCGAGCGATGCTCTGACCGAAATGTTCACATTATAGGGAATATACGTAGTTGCACGGCGCACGAGATGTATCTGTTCAGATTCAGATATTTTATTCCTCAAACTGTTGCAGATTACAGTAATAATAGATTATTTAAAATACCTACAACTGCACGAGGATCTTTTGGCGTGTGGCTAAAATCGGAACTAACACCGCCATTTTGTTTTTTCAATATAATTTCAAAAATGTTTACCAACAACGCCCAATGTCAATGTCATTCGAGCTCCATAAGATCCTTGTCGCACTATAGCTCCTATTACAATAAAATAAGTACAAATATCAAGAAGAAAAGCTTCAACAAATCTTGGATAAAATAAGGTACCTACTGCTATTACGGCGAATAGCCATTGCTAAATATTTGTGTCTAGACAATTTTTCTTAATACACATTTACTGGTAATTTGATTTTCTATGCTAAATCTCGGTGGCTAAGTACCTACATTACCGCTAAGTGCACTATCTGATGCTACTTTGAGCAACTATTACATTTTTGTATTAATATGGTAGCGTTGAGATTAGCACGTATGAAGGGAAGGTGATTTCAATCCTGACAGAAAAAACTCGACTTTTGTGATACCCGTGGGAAGAAGTCTTCAGAGCCGCGCCACTGGGCTAACAAATTCTATTTTTTTTTAATAAAATAAGTAAACATTATAAAACTATTTTGACGTCAACTCTCAACAATGATAATTAAACGCGTTTACGATTTTATTCTACTATAAATAAACTGGGTCAACTCTTATTCTTAGTTTTTAGCAGAAAACAATTCGAAGCGAACAAATATAAATTCAGGGCAGATTGAGTGATTCATCAACCGTTAATAAAAGCTTGCACCTACACTAAAAGTAAGGTAAACAGCACAATTGAATGGATCTTTTGGCACCTGAATGACATTGACAGGTAAACAGGTTTTTGGTAAACATTTTTAAAAATTGTCACAGAAATTCTATTGACATATCAAAATGGCGGCGTTAGTTCCGATTCTGGCCACGCGCCAAAAGAACCTTGTAGCGTAGTTGTACGAAATAAAGTCAAATTCAAATTACGATGGATGGACGTGCGGCTGTCTGTACAAAAACTGACAAATTCACACGTTTTTCTCATAGCGTTGAACTCCATGGAGGTTAAACAAACATATTCTGAAGATACAATGACTCATATAACTGCATTTGATGATAAATAGCCCCACATTTCGTCGGACAATGATCTGAAACCCAGTTACATTCTGGGAATAAGTTCTTTCACATAGATAGAGTTACATCTTACGGTAGATAGGTACGAAGGAACGTTTGAAGATTATTGTATTTGTTTTACAGACGTTCATGTCTGAACTAAACCGAATATGCAATACTAACATTTGTTTCTAAAGATTTGTAACTAAGAGAGATTTTGTTGAAAAAAACAGATTTTCGCGATCTGTTCTTGGCAAAGTAGGGTTCGATATGATTTATATCGAACCCTACCTTTACCAAGAACCGAGTTGAGAGAACAAGAACAGATGTATTTGGCATTATATGATATAACGCCAACTACATACAGCTCTATTTCTCGCAACGCAAAACGCCTCAATAACTCTGCACATAACTCCATATGTTCAAGAAACCATAAAACAAACAAGGGTTATTAAACTCACACACGAAATAACACTCAGGGGTTGCAAAGTAAGGTTCGCCGGAACATATATGGCTGATCCGTTGTGGCTCCCATGGGCGCAGTACGGGAATCCGAACCCTAAGGGAGCTGTAACCAAACTGACCCTAAAACGATTTGTGTAAATTAGACACAACACAAAACAATCAGTTTTCTGCACACTGATTAAGAGCGGGTAGTAACCAAAATGGCCTAAATTGATAATTCTTAGGTATAAAATAAAAATAATATGAGTACATGATATTTTACAACTTTTTGTGGAACAGAAATACAAAATGTTAAAATTTTCTCATTAAAACAACATTACAAAGTTACCTCTAATTTTCACGTATTTTCGATTTGTACTTAATATTATGCTACTAATGACTAACAGGAAAAAAACCTCCCCAATTGTTTCGCAAGTAATCATTATTTGCGAAAAAATTGGGGAGGTTAATTTTGAAATTCCATTGATTTTTGGTTCTAGTACGAGTAGAAGCTTTAAGCACTTACGACGTTTTTAGTTCGTGGAAGAAGTCATCTTCCGACGCACGTTGCCGGAACTTCAAGCATATTTTTGTTTCACAAATCAGTCGCCGTCGCTGTTGAGAGGAGAGGACTGCGCTTGAATTTTCAGCTGCTCTGGGGTATAATTTATTTGCGTAAATAATATTTTCGTAATTTATCACATTGTAGGAAAGAGACTGTGAAATAGAAAACATGAAAAAACCACTAAAACCACTTCCGAAACGATAATTAGAATCGTTAAAAATTGATAAACTAAATAAATACCGCGGCTAAACTATAAAATAAAAATATTATAATAATACAATGTTGATATTTGAAAACTCCAGATGACATACATTTATTTGACTGATTTCTTACTGGTATAAGTATATATGTTCTGTGGGTATAGTACAACTAGCGCTCTGCATTTCGGTCAATTTTCTTGCGGAGAAAATTTACATCATAGAATTCGTGCTGGAGATTTTAGATCTTATTACTATTAGCTCAAGATCCAAATTCGGTTACTCCTACTGTCGTTGACAAACTCCGTGTAACGAAGACGTGAAACGTGTCCTTAGACGAACCATTTCGAGCGACTTTCGATTAACCCTCGAATCAAGATGAAACTCGAAATTTAACATATATGTAGGTTATTGGTATAATAATATTAGTGGAGTTAACAAAATAAGTAAATAAATCGGAAAACTAAAATAGGTAATGGGTTTATTGCGGATAAAAGTACGAAACGGTGTCCACGGGACATGACACTTTTCATACAGATAGTGTTCTCGTGCCTAGATCCCTTTTTATGGTGGGGATGAGTAAAGATTGTGACGGATCACAATGTTTGGGATTGCCGGCTTTCTTTTCAAAGCTAAAGTTTCAACAGTTACAAAACAGGAACTTAGTAAACTTCCTACTTTCTTTGGCACGCATTTATAAAAATGCCAATTATTTTGTCTGTAAAGCCGACTAATGCACTGTTTGTTCCGAAATTGGCCTGTTTTTCACAAATGTTTTCGGCGAGAACATTTTCTACTCGTGCTCCGCGCAGGATAGATTTTCACGTTTTTCATGACACATACCATTTGACTTTGCACAATACAGTGCAAAATCCATCCGATCCACCATACCAATATTATATTTTACTTGGTAACACGGTTGCTAATTGACTTTACACGATTCTGCAAAGCAATATCCACGATATACCATTATATTTTTGTACTTGATTAACACTATTTTCCACGAAGACGTCGTGAGGTCCAACTTGTAGAAGGCCCTAAATAAAATTTAATTACATTGGAATTTGAACTTTGTCACGTCAGCATTGAGTTTCTAGTTGACTATGACCTAATATTCTGAATTCAAGCTTAGCGTATAGTATAGGCAAAATAAACAGATGTTTTTCCTACTGAAGAATTTCATTGAAAATAAAGGGACTCGGCAGTGATCATATTTCGTTTAAATATTAAAATTGAAAAACCATTCGAGGAATAGGGTTGCTGATGACAGCGGTCCAACAAATTTTCTTAGATCATTGCTGTTTTTGTTCAATTGTTTTCATTTTTAACCGACTTCACAAAAAGGAGGAGGTTCTCAATTCGTCCGATTTTTTTTTTTTTTTTATGTGTGTTAGTTCATAACTTTTTCTGGGTGAACCGATTTGGATGATTATTTTTTTATTTGATAGGTGGTGCTTCACATGTGGTCCCATTTAAATTTGATCAAGGTCTGACCAGTAGTTTTTGAGTTATCCTTAATACTGCGTATTTTTCCACTTAGTTTATATGGATGATGTGTTAATAATTTCCTGTCACTGTTATTTAGACACCAAGTAGTGGTATACAATTTGTGTGGGGTAGGTACCGCAACTAAAAAGTGAAAAATAAAAACTTTTTTACAAAAAAACAACTGACTTAAAAAAAAAACACTAAAAGACGTGAAAAATAACTTTAATTTCGGAAGTCGGTGGCCAAAAACGAAAATACAAAACTTTTTGACAAAAAAAACAACCGACTTCCAAAAAATACACTACAAAGTGAAAAATAACTTTAATTTCGGAAGTCGGTGTCTTTGGATCTGTATTTTAGTTTTATGCCACCGACTTCCGAAATTAAAGTTATTTTTCACTTTGTAGTGTATTTTTTGGAAGTCGGTTGTTTATTTTGTCAAAAAGTTTTTTCTCAAAGTAAAAAAGCGGAAGGTAAGTGATGCGATTATAATTATTCGCTTTCATATCGTCAAAAAAGCAAGTTTATCGACTTTGTTTTCATCATCATGTAGGTAGTATCATGAGTATGTAGTATAGTACTTTTATGGAAGTGCTTTGCCTTTTAGGGTTCCGTGCCTCAAAAAGAAAAATCGAAACACTTATAGGATCACTTTGTTATCCATATGTCTGACCCCTTTTCTCAGGAATGCGTGGGGAGGTATCAAGTTGAAATTGATATCAAATACTTTGAACTGCCTTACTTTGGAGCTGTAAAAAAAGAGCTTCTAAGACGTTGACATAGAATCTTGGCATAAATTGCCATTTATTTTGCATATTTTGACACTCGCAAATAAATTAAACCTAGAATCACGAAATTTGGTAAGAAGCAAGGTCTCACAATACAAATAAGTACAGGAAAATATCTGAAAATCGTTCATTTGTAGTTATATTACATAATGTAGGGGACCATATTTTCTTAACTACAACGTTAAGTTTGTCTTTCATTTCGGAATCGAAAGTTTATAGGCCGTAACTTGAAGTACCATTTACTCTTTATATCATGCAAGTCGGTCTACTCTCCAATCTAACATCCCACCAGCATCAGTAACAGATTCAGGGACATACAATAATATTGAATAATATACCAACTTGTACACAGTAATCATACATAGGTATACATTGAATAGAGCTGTTTCATCTGATTATTTTGCGTACCTGTACATACTATACAACAGATTCAAATTCAAATGCGCCGGGCGAAAAGTTTCTGCAGGCGGGAAGGGATTGTGTTTTGTTTTCGTCGTGTTTAATGAGAGGGGTAGGCAAAGAGGCGCGGGTGAAACATGATTTTTTTCTGTCTTGCTGCGCCCTCTTAATAGATATTTTAGTGCGAGTGTATATTGAGTTTGAGCCCATAAGGTTTGATATTGTTTGTGATCTGAGGAATATTAAAACACAAAATTTTTATATTACATAAAATTTTAAGTTACCACCTAAGTACACATTGTGGAATGAAAATAAATTATTGAGTATTGAGTATTAAGGTCTTGGCGACGCCCTCGGATCTTCTCTCTCACATACCCGTGTCACAAAGGGCTATTAACGCCTGTTAGGCATCATCATTAATGTGTTAGTAAAGATGCTGACATGCCACCGATAAGATAATGTGGGATGAGTTAATATTCTGTGTAGTCCCTGATTTAATTTAGGTCACGCAAGTCTTTGTGTAAGTATGGCAAGAAGCTATTAAAGGCGCCGACATCTAATTGGTCTACAATATTAAGAAACTTTCCAGCAGTATTTTGGCACTTCATATGCACAGGAGAAAACTGGCAAACGAAATATCGGATCCAAAAGATACCATAACTGAATCTGTTTTCGTTCCCACCCTAGTTTTTAGAGTCAATGGAGGTCAATAGTTAATGGGGTACTGATTTAATCAGTAGGAGACACAACTATGAATAGTGTTTCATGCCGATCCACATTGGAATTGCTTTTCAAACGTTACAGCGACTTTAAAGCTCTTTTTTGCCTATGTTAGCCGAAGTCCTCGCTACTAAATAGGAAAGACAGTAAATTTAAACGGAAATAAAACAGTACGCGGTAAACCAGGAACTATTTAATGATTTTTTTTGTTCCCATGTTCCTGTTCTACTTATCAGCAGCACTACAGCCATAATCCTGGGAAGTGTTGAAATGTCACGTACACAAGAGAGTTCTCTTTATCTCAAAGATACACACAAATAACGGCTAATTAGGAACTCGTTTGATGCCATAAGGAAGACGGGAAGTATGGTTGCGATAAGCACAAGAACAGGAAAATACGTAAAGCTGCCCGAATCTGTAGAATCACTAGAATCTTACTGGGGAGGAGGAGAAAGATAACGATAAGACTTTACGAATCAACCATAACATTGTATTTTTAGTTCCAATATGCAGGTACACAAAATGTTTTGAGTTTTGACGTTATTCCAATCAACAAACAGCTGATTAGACAGTCAGATGCAGAATTTTAATACTTATGGTATTTGATAAAGTCAACCTTGATCGTAAACTTTACGTTGTAACATTGTAAAGTATAAATAGCAGTAGGTATAGTAAACTTGCTATTCCATACATAGCATAAAATATCTGAAACAGTGAAATTATGAGTCATAATTATCTTGCCAGAATATTTTATTTCTCATTACTACCTACATGGGCACTTATGAAACGTCAGAAGCTATGTTCACGGTTCCAATTGGATGTTTCCTATGGAGATGAGCCGGCAAGAAACAACACGGTTACTCTTTTAAAAATAATTGGCTTTTACAATGATTTCAAATTAGTGTTAATAGGTATGGGAGGACAGTTTAGGCCTGTCAAGTACCAGGTACTGAATAAAATAGAAAATATATATACTCAAACCACATTTCGGTGCCATCTTCAATAGTTAGTATGAGCGTGGCAATCTTCGTAATAATAACATCGTTGCGCTAGGCCTAATTTTCGCGCGAAGAAATATTTGCTGTGTCAACAACATATAAATTGTTGTTGGCAGTCGGTATAGAAAAGATGAGCTCAGAAGAACCGCTCCAACTCAGTCTTGTAGGAATTTTCTGGGCAAAAAAAAACAAGTTAAACCAAATTCATTGGGTCAAGTACTGGCAGAACTTTGACGGACTAACCAATCGACAAGTTTTTTCCATCACCACATAATTTGCACCTACTGGAATACTTTCCCTCCATCTCCCTTTATTTAATTTACAGATTGGAATACCTACTGAATTGTTATTTCAGTAAAATGCCCCGATAATAATGTATTTAAAAACCGTGAATAGTGAGATATTTACCCTGTAACAAATGTACTATGACAGAATTCCTCTCCGAAATGCTTACAAAACATCGTGAGGAAACCAGTAGTATGTCCTAGAACCAAAAATTCGAAGACATTTAACATCCACCAAACCGCACTGTGCCTGGTGAATTATGTTCCATCCGTCTGGCCTGGCCTGTGTCCCAGCAATGGGAACTTTATAGGCAATTTTTTTTATTATTATTATATTATTATGCTTCTTCGAGCAATCTAATCAGAACGATTAAACATTCCGGACTCCTAAATTGAACCAACCTGTACTTTTTTATGGAGGTCTATTATAAATTCGGAACAAGGACAACACTAAAATGATGGCCAGTATGTCGGCATCAAAACTATATGAAAACTTTTTCTTGGACTCATAATTATTTTGATGTTTTAAGCCACCTCAGATGGAATTGTACGGTGGCTCGATTTAGGAGTCCGGGAGTTTATTATTATTGTGAGTATCCCCCATAAGTTCGTTTGTTTCGCGTGGTGTTTCTGTCTCTATATTTAAGGCTCCCGCAGACAGGCGCAACGCGACAGCGCGACGTGACTCTAGTAGAACATTTCTTATGAAAACTCCATGGAAATTGTTCTACCAAAATCGCGTCGCAGCGCCGCGTCGCGCCTGACTTTGGGAGCCTTTAATGTAACGCGTGTGAACGTTTAAATTACTCATCAAACATTTGAGTTAAAGCATTACGTAGTAAGTAAATGAACACAGTGTATATTGTAACTAGGTAGGATAATATTTGAGTTGGCTGTTTGATTTGTAAGACTCCTAGTCCTAATTAAGATAACGTAGTTATTGTACTGAAAGGATATTTTATACATAAAATAACAATTAGTGAAACTGTCGACATCGCTATAAAATGTTTGTAAATCGGGCACATTTCCAAAGACCGCGGTGCTACTGAGAAAATATTTCAAAGTAGCTTTAGCCCGCAGCTTCGCTCGCGTGGTTGTCGTAAAATATCCCACGGGAATGTACTACCGTAATTAAGCGTCTAATTGTGTTTAATTGACGCGTGATATTATTAGGTACTAATGTGCCATAGCTATTGTATACTTATATCAAATTTTCAGCCTATGTAAGGATCGTAGCAGGTGGCGTTCTGCAGTTTCTGCTTACCCCCATGGGAAGAAGGGATGAGTTTATGTATTAATCAGTTTTATTAGCAGCTAAATTAAAGGCTACTTATTATCTATTCAGGTTCCCGTAGGAGATTAGCATTCTCCTTGGAATATGAAAATTAAGGTCACTGCTAGTAGATATATTGTCAATTATTTGCCCGTGGCTTCGTCCGAATGGATTGCGAAAAATATCCCACGAGAAAGTACTACCGGGATTAAAAGGATCGTAAGTGTTAATCTAGGTTATAAATTATATGTGTGCGAAATTTCACCCAAATCCGCTAAGCCGTTTTTGCGCCAATCCGGAACATACATCCAGACAAACAGACACTCAGATAAACGTTTTTTTTTTAAATACTATATTTTCTGCACCAGACTCGTTTCCACAACTCACATCAATTACTTTTTTTCAAAAATATTCTATGTACAGTATTGACTTCGTTACTATTTTATTATGTTATGTATAGTATTTCAAATCCCACTCAAAGACAGCTGAAAAGTTCCAGCATTAATCTAGCAGAGATATACATTAAAACTTCATGCTCAAAAGTTAACTAACACCTGTGCAGGTCAAGCTAACATTCCATCTGTTGGCTGTACTCTCGCAAACTTATAGCGAACTACTCTATTAAAAGTAGCCATCAAACTTTATGCCAAGTTCTTACTTCAGCTAAGTGAACGAAATAAAGGGACTCTTTAAGAGCTATGACGTCATACTTTGTGGTAGTAATTAAAATCTTCTGTTGCACGGTAATCAGTGATTCTGAGTTAAAAAGCTTTGAATATGTGCTTTTTGTTGCAGTGTTTTTAATTTTTATATTTTACTAGCTTCGGCCCGCGACTTCTTCCACGTACTTGTTCCCAGACCCACCACGACGCATCGCATGGCCTGCCCGCGCTATTACCTACTACTTCTTTTTCACTTAGCATTCTTTCTGACTTTTTTTGTTTTTGCTCGGCTTCTCAGAGTGCTAGCAAAATGTTAAGTAGCCTATATAGACTTCCTCAAGAATTGGGCTATCAAATGCAAAAATATTTTTTCAAAGTGGTAGTTCCAGAGATTAGCGCTCTCTTTACTTCTTTAGCTTTATTGTTAGTATATAGATTGTTTTGCCTTCTCTTATAGTCTCCATCTTTGGTAAAGTTAAAGACGACTGAACTCAAACTCAAAGCATTTATTTCAAATAAACCAAAGACTAATGAGTGGATGGCCTATCTGCTTATGGTACTATCTCCTTATGAATTACTGTCCACACACGTGCTGTGATGATAACATTAAGTTTCGCACACCTTATACCATGCTCGGTGACTATCAGCAACGTTTACTCATACATAAAGTCACGCCTCCTTCCCATGGGGGCAGGTACGCAGAAACTACAGAACGCCATCTGCTACGATCCTTACATACTCCCTTTGCCTCGTTTACGTTCATACATCTAGTCGCACACGCACGCCGATTACGGATACTACGCACCTGACCTTACTGAAGAACGTCACCAACGTTCACTGGGAGGCTCAAATTCGATAGTTGGGTTTCATAAGCTGACGAAAGAATTGCCGTCTTAGATATTAAACAATGCGTCTTTTGATAACACAATGCCCTGATTAACACCAAACTATTAGTTCATTGACCTAAAACATCTCACCTAATTCCCATCTATGGTAACAAGGTCCCATGTGTACTAAAGTATCATGATACCCTCTGAACCGAGATATTTCGTCTGTCGACTCATTTATCATGTTAAATGGTGTAACAGGCAGCGCACAGACTATTTAATTGTCCAAATTGATATCACAACGCATTGTACGTTTTTCATTAGAATTAAATTGGGAGAATATATTTGCATGGTCAGTTCGTCTTGTGATCGGGGATGGACATTTACTGTGGATTATTTTTAATTCGGGGGTAATTAATAAGCTGGTCTTTAATTTAGGGATAGCTGCTGGTAGCATAACATAAATGATAAATGATTTTACTTCTGTACTACTTACAGAAATAAAATCATTTATCATGTTTGTACAAACAATTTCCGAATCAAACTCAGAGGTCACAGTCTCTTTTAAAGTCCAGACATAATTTTGGTCAGATCATGTGAAGACCATGCAGATTTGTGTCTGAAATTGTGTTTTGAAGAAACAACCACACAGATTGAGTGGACTTGTCCAGTCAGTGCATTTGCATTTGTCAGGAATCGTGCAGCTCAACTCGGAATTTAAGAAGCTCAACGATTCGACGAACAATAACAAAGAAAGGACATTTGGATAGGCCGCATAAATTACTCAGACTGCCAGATCATGATAAAAACTAACTGAAAAAAAAACCAACAGAGCAATGACCCACATAGTCCTCACATTCACAATAATTAAAATAATATAATACTTTACAAAGTAAATACTCATGCCATCGTATATATAAAATTCATCAATATTAATGTATATATAAAAATTCGGACATAATCTTTGAGGAGCATGTAGATTGGTGTCTGAAATGGTATTTTGAGGAAAGAACCACACAGATTAAGTTGATCTGTCCAGTCAGTGCACGCATTTGTCAGTAACCGTGCAGCTCAACTCAGAACTTAAGATAACATCACGCGGACATTCCCCAAAGGGTTAGGCAGAGGTGTACCTACATTAAAAAATAAAGAAAATACGTTTTTTTGCGGTAAACATGACGCAGAGAAAAACCCACAAACACAAAAATGAACAAGTTGGGGGAATATATGCGTCACATCCACGCAAAACGTCAATAGCTCAGCATAATGCTACGACCCTACGCGAGACCAGAACCTCAGCGCTGGTATACCCACATTTCGCCAGTTATGTTTGACTCTATGTAATAGTGGAGGCCTAATGCCATCTACCAGACACAAATCCAGACTCCTAGCTGCTACTGAGAAATTTCAGATGGACAAACCCAATAACACGAGGCACGACCTGGGATTCAAACCCAGGACCTCATGCTCAGCAGTAGAGCTTGTGATCACTGAGACTAATGAGGTGGTGAGGCTACTGGTAACAATAAAGAGGAATAGTAATATATGAATGAAATTTAACAAATATAGTGTAATCAAACGGGAGTAATGCCCTAAGAAAGACAACATAGGAAATGAAACCTGTTATGCTAAAGACACACTAATGCAACCAGCATACCTTCAATGTCTGATTCAATTGAATTTTATCTGACATAGTATAATACAAAAGAATGAGAATGAGAATGATATTTTTCTTCACAAGTTAGATTAATGAAGTCTGATAAGCGAATAGAGTTATTCAAACAACAAAGTCTTGATTCAAAACCTTTTTTGAAGATTTCATTACGCACTCAGCTTTACACAATTTTTCTTTTTAAAGTGAAACTTTTATTACGTCGTCTCAAACTTTTTCGTCTGTGTGTTGCATGTCGCGTGACGGTCGGCCGCGAAGTAGGGATAAAGTGAAAGGAAGGAGGTTTTTAGTTAAATGTCTATAATGTGAAAAAAGTTTCACTTTTACCGTGGTTTCATAAAACCACACAATCCTTTTTTTTTATAAAGCCTTGTGCAAATATTCTGACATCTTTCTTTAGACTACAATAGTAGAAAATCCAAAAGATGGTTGGAGAACAATCTTGTTACGCTCTCGTATCAATGAACGTTAAGAAATAATGCTCTTTGTCCATTAGTCGTAATTAGATTCAGGCGTATAGTATCAAATTACTTCGTCAGTTTTACTCTGTATTCTAGATGAGACTTTCATAGCTTCAGCAACTTATAAGCAAGTTTTCTTGTCCAGAGAGTAATAAGTCTAATTAGTTGTCAAACAAGAAATTCGTAACTTTGTTTTCCTTTCACGTTTACGACACAATTTCTCGTTTGATGAACACTGGGAATTGTTAGCACCTTGTATTCAGTTTTCGAGCTGTGATATGACAGTCGACTGACAGTTTTTCGCCGGAAAAATGACGTCAGTTCGTAGTACTGTCCTCTGTCACATACACCAAGGTGAATTTGACAGCTCTTCAAACTTTTCTTGAATAGAGAAAAACTGTAACAGCCACTTGCCACTTCGATGATAAGTTCGAAGTGAAACAAAAAATTGGATTATATTTCTTGAATCCTACCAATATTAAAAAATGTGAAAGCTTGTATGTTTGGAAGTTTGTTACTCAATCACGCAAAAACGGCTGAATGGAGTTGGATGGAATTTGACACACAGATAAATTATAACCTAGATTAACACTTACAATCCTTTTAATCCCGATAATACTATCCCGTGGGCTATTTTTCGACATCCACGCGGGCGAAACCGTGGGTAAAAGCTACTTGACAATATATATAGTCGCAGTAACCTTAATGTTCATTTGCCAAGGAGAATGCTAATCTCCTACGTGAACCTAATAGATGCCTGCCTACTTGTGATTGGTGCCTTTAATTTAACTGCTAATAAAATTTATAAGTATACAATAGCTATAGCACATTAGTAATAATGTCACGCGTCAATTAAACACATTTGTACAATTAGTTTAATAGAGACTCGAAGGGAGGGTTGTGAAGGACTTGGTCTGCTATAAATAGTCTTCGGAGGAAGATGAGGGTGTTAATTAAGTATATGGAGGAAAGTCTCGTACTTATAGGTCCGGCTATATCCTAAAGGTCCTTGACTTAATGTGGGTAGTTTGTTGTGTTGTTGTAAGTATTAAGTGTTTGGGCAAAGAACAGTGTCTCAAAGTTACAAGAAGGTGATGTTCCTTCTTCTTTTTGTTCTGATTGTTTTTGATCCACCTTCTTTTCTCTTTGTCACCTTAATTACTTTTGCCGAATTGTATTTGTTCAAGAAAAAATAAATTCAATGTAACATCTGCCCATTGTTTTTGCTTCGTTATCGACATCTACTCTCTCAGCAATATATCTCAATCAAAAAAATCTATGCTTCAATATTTTTTCCTTCTACTAATTTTACCATTATTGATTACCATATTATAGGCCGTACCTTTACCATTTCCTTACAAGCTCGTTTTATCTGCTAACCATTTTTCATCGGCCCACCTGAACATTAATCAATCTATTCTTATAATAGCCAAATGTAAACAGGCCCACCCTTTTAGCAGGTTATATTTATTAGGAGTTATTTGCTAACAGCCTTCGTTCCCACGCTGACTAGCGGCCTTAGTAGACGATGGAATCATTTGTGTTATTGACGCAAATGACTCAATCTTGCCTGTGACGTCAGAGTTTTCGTCAAGATAACAAGGCAAGGGTAAGAAAAGAGAATAACTATTGAATAGAAGTGAAGTAAGGACGTATGCGCACTAAAGCCGTTATTTTAGTGGTTTCCTACAATTCTACTAATATTATATATGTGAAAGTTTGTGAGGATGGATGGATATTTGTTACACTTTCACGCAAAAACTACTGAATAGATTTGGATGGACTTTGGAACACAGTTAGTTTATAACCTGGATTAACACGTAGGATACTTTTTATCCCGGTAGAATGTTCCCGTGGGATAATTTCCGACAACCACGCGGGCGAAGCCGCGGGCAAAAGCTAGTCATGTATAATGGCAAAGAATTACCTTATGGTGGTAATAAGGCCAAACTTATTGAGCTGGTGAGAGATATTAGTGTTTAAATAGTAGTATTATGGGATTAGGTGAAGATAGGTACTTTATGCATAAAACATTTTTACAGCAGCCTTAAATCGAACCGTAAATACTAAAAGTAGTGATGTAACGCTAATGCGTAATCGTAAAAATATATCACAATCAGTCAGAAGTGTCTCTCTGTCAGCGAGCGGTGACAAGACCATGAAATATTAAAACTGTGAGTGTTTTGCTTACACTAAGCACTAACACCTACATATGTTCGAATTATATAGTTTATTTTGGAACGTTCCGTAGTAAAATCGTTCATTATAATTTTATAGGCCTAAACATTTTTATGTCTTCAGCATAAAACAACAGCGTAATCTGACGAAATGTAAAAAAGTATAAATAAATTTTAATGAAGGCCTACGCTATATTGCCAATTACTAAAAAATTATGAAGGCATATTAATGACAAGCTCGCTGTGACAATGCTTAATGGTCTTGTTAAGCAAATAGGGTCACGTGAAGCCAAAAGCTTGAACGAGCAATATGTAAGCCAAGCAACAGATTTGAGTGACAGTATTCCCTGATGCATTATTTAAAGCGAAATACAAATCCTATTTCCCGAACAAGTAATTTCAGTGTGCGTGTAGAAAGGATGGCTTCAACTATACTAAAATTATTTAAGTGTCTCATAAAGCCTTTCGCAGAATTAGGTAGCTTATATTCCCTCAAAATATTCTCACTTTTACGTCCCAAAATTTTAGCATACGCTAACTGAAGTGCAGACGACGCGAGATAGACCCTTTATTATACACGTTATATACGCTTTACGAGAATTGTTAGGAATAAAAACTGTTTGTTCCTATATATCATATACCTGGAAGCAATATTTATCATATTTTGTAGCAAGAGAAACTTTCAATTGGTCGAACATAACCTAAGTATTAAGATTGAAGTTCTATGTAAGTTCCAAGTTCCGTACTTTGAATGGAGCGAACACTCAGAAAATCATCAAGGTAAAAATAGAAACTTAATTGCCTGATCCGAGAGCTTAAAGTTTACAGTATCATGAGCCAACTGTCGATTTTACGATGGATACCGAACTAAATCCACTGTGTGATTATGTCCGCAAAGTGGCCAAAAAAGCCAAAAGCTATAACTCAAACAAAACAGTCGTAAAACGACAATGACGTAATCCAGGCCAGTATACCCTGCAGGGCTTTATGGGTGTTTAGTAAAACAGGTCACCGGGATGGAGGTCGTAAAGAGAAGTTTCCTAGATTGGTACAAGTTGGGAGATTTTGCGGCCATAGGATTAGGAGGCGTAAAAGAAAACTGTGGTCATAAGTTCTTAGAAGTCTTCAGGGGTCTTGTTAATAAGATAACACTGATGGGAAATCATGTTGTTTCACTTACTCATATTAAATGAGGGAGTGACCTAAGCACTTTTTCCAAAAAGCTCCTACTCATTCTATTCCATTGTTTGCGGCTGAACAGTTTCCGTAGATAACTAGGCCAAACATATGAATAGACTCACATTCGTTTTTAATGCGGATAAAACCAAACTGCAGAAACAGTGAATGCATTCAGCAATAATTTCTGGAATTGCAGGTAACCATTCTAAAATGCATGAGAATACATTGACGAGGAGGAGTGTATAAATAAACAGACAGCTGGATCCAATAAACCTATTGATGAAGAGCAAACAACTACTGCAGTTTCTATACATGATGATATTCTTTACACTTTGATTCGCATCAACGATCAAATCTGAAGTAACTCAAATAACCACGAGAATCATAAAATAAAGACTTTTTAAACTTTTTCACTTCTTTGTACCAAGCGTGAATTTGGACGGTAGACTTTTTTCGTTAGTTTTTCAAAACTCTTTTTTTATTTGGTACTTTCTACTCCATAAACTTCGACGGTGCTATTAATTTTGCGTATCCCAGAATTGTATTTAACCGTTGTGATGCTTTTATTACTGCTATAGTTACATTGTTATTAATGAAGGCTAGGAATTTATTAATTAATCGTTTACTAGATGTAAGGGTTACTTTTCTTTACCAAATCGGGTCATATTCTTTTATATCCTTAATAATAATCGACCCTAATAGTCTTTTTTAGCGTAATTCAAACTACGAAATGTAAAAAATGACAAAATATATATTATATCATTCTTAAGACAACATAGGATTTTGAATATTATTCATCGCTTAAAAGAAAGTGTCACGTAGTAGTTTTGACTTTTATCCCATTCTTTCTCAAATTAAACTAATACTTCTAACAATGTGCAAATTGTCAAGTATCGTCTTATATTCATTATTCAGGTGAATTGTCCTTTTGCTCAGATTTGAGAACCATTCATTGTTTCAAAATGAACTAAACCTGAATCTCTAGTACTTCTATCTACCTAGGTAAAAGTACCAAGGCACAGTAGAAGTGAAGGACCTCCTTCACTTTTACTATTCCTTCAGGGCAACTAGATCTAACAGTCCGGGAACAATCAGGTGAAAAGCTCTTTGTAAGATAACTTTTCGCTTCAGCAGCAATTGTAGGTACTCTGCCAGTTACAATCTGAGCATCGTTGACCCATGTTACTGCTTGACCTACTCCCTTTTTGTTTTCAGTCTACAACTTTTCTCTGCGGCCATAATTAGCTTCGGTTAGCATCGTTAAGTATTCGCTATTAATGGTAATAATGTGATGATTTGAAGATGGTTGCGTTAATTAGGTGCAATGTGCTAGCTAATTACCCAGACCCTATTTGGGTTTTTTGTTTTGTTTAATAGTAGTTAGCTTGCCATTTGGCCAAGTTTGATACGATTTTTACGAAGCTCGTTTGATTACTTATTTATTTTGTTAGTGTATGTAGTTACTCTTCAATTTCCTAGTCAAATTTCATGTTCATATTCCTAGGTTACCTACATTTCATAATGCTCTCTCTCTTCACTTTGTTCGTAACCAAACACCCTTGACTACAAACATTGTTTACAACTTCACAAGTTCCTTTATACTTGTAACAGACCACGTTGCGTAACGTTTAATTTTAACCAGATTATGTTCACAGATTCTTGGTAACTGCACGTTACAGATATTTATTAACTGATAGTTAACCCGTTGAACCGTTTTCACGTGTTGTCTAACCATTGCGTTAGTATTTATTTATGTTTTGTGTATTTTGTTTACAGTATGGTGCGGGTAAGAACGTGGAGAACTGCTGGTTCGTGTGCAATATAGCCTATATTAGAGGGCACATGCTATTGTTGTGTTTTCAACGGATCTTGTTTCTGTTATATTTTTATGGGCTGGATGACAGTTGGTTGCATTATGTTCAAAACTTTTTAGCTTCGGCTTCGAATTTTTCGGGCCCGAGGCGTACCAGCGTATTAGTGAATCTTATACACAATTTTTTTGTACCTACAACAAGGCTCAAAAAAATAGGCGGCTCGTTCAGGTGTCAATGTATACGCTTTTATAATAAACTTCCAAGCCACGTTCAAGATCTAAGCCTTAATAAATTCAAATCATTAATTAAACGTAACTTGTGCCAGAAAGCTTTTTATACCATTAAGGATTATATTGAGGACAAAAACTTGGGATTGAGTTGCTCCAATTTTTGCATACTGAATGTTGTTTTTTTTTATTTTTAATTATTTTATATTTTTGCTATATTTTTAGTATTTTATTTTACATTTTGACATTTTGATAATTATTATATATACAATTTAATGACAATTAACTTTGTGAAGTATAGTATTACTATTTATTTATTGTGAATGTGAGGACTATGTAGGTAACTTTTATTTTTATTTTTATTTTTCACTTTCTCAGGTAGTTTCAATGATAATCTGGCAGTTTGAGTGCTTTATGCGGTCTACCCAAATGTCCTTTCTTTGGTATTGTTCGTCGAGTGGTTGAGCTCCTTAAGTTCTGAGTTGAGCTCCACGATTACTGACAAATGCGTGCACTGACTGGACAGGTCCACTCATTCTGTGTGGTTTTTCCTCAAAAGACCATTTCAGACATAAATCTACATGGTCTTCACATAATCTGACCAAGATTATGTCTGGACTTTAAAAGAGACTGTGACCTCTGAGTTTTTTTCGGCCTTTCTTTTCAGAGTAGTCAGATAGGAAACGCCGACCTCATCTAGTTTTAAAAATATGATTGACGTGTAAAAGTGTTTGTATAAACCTACTTACAGAAATAAAATCATTTATCATATTATTTACATGATTATTTTATCTTATGATTAGAAAAATAAAAAGAGTTCCCGGAAGTACTTGGCGAGGCTTTTGCCCAGAAGTGGGACAGAATCGGCTAAGTAAAAAAAAAAACATTAGAATGATTGGTGAAACCACAGAATACATTGGTGAAACTTAACTTATAAATAACAAAATCAGGAATGTAATCAAAGAAGGACCAAAACGTGTACACTAATTCATAAACACTCTCTACTGTCTCTCTTTCACTATTCATCTATAAAGCTATTATAAATCGTTCGTCTTTTTTTCTCCAACAATGTAAACAAAATTCTAAGTACGAAATAAATTAGAAATTAATTTTATCTGTCAGTTGCCAGAACTTGATTCCGTTATCTGAATACAAAAGAGACATTGTCGGTCGGTGGCTACTGTAAAAAGTCTTATCGCTTTACAAGCATGTTATCATGGACAATTTTTTTTCTCTATTTTAACAAATAAGCGGAATGCACTGATATGAGTCGTACAGTAAAGTTTTATGTGGGGTACGATGCGTTAGAATAATCACCATTAGATATTCTTGTATAAATAACAGCTACATATATACGCTTAGGCTTTTAGTGATAGTACAATTTTATATTTAGGCTAGCAACCCACCCCTTGCTTCATTCGATTTTTGTGAATTGACAAAACTGTGCGCAAACTGCAATTCGATAATTCTAGACCCTCTAGCGTAGAAATTTTTAGTCAGTTATAAAAAGAAATTCGTTGTTCCATATATTTTGAGCGCGTAAATCCCTATTGCACTTTTCTATGAAACAGTAAATTATTATTTGTCTAGTATCATTGAATTCATGGTTACAGTTTGCGCACTGGTTTACAGTAATTAGTAAAGTTTAATATTAATGTATTGTACACATAAACCTCTCGGAATAAATTCTCTAAATGATGGTGAAAACCGCATCAAAATACGTTGAGAATTTTAGAAGAACAACGTGGTCACACAGACAGACAAGAAGGCGACTTTAATTTATAATAATGTATGTATAAATATATAGAACAAATTTTTCAATGCGACTTTTATTCAAAGTGGTTTCCGGCAAAATATTGGTTCAATACAAACCCTGCTTACGGGTCTTGGTGCCCTTGGTGGAAAAGTCAACTAAGAAATAACGCCAATAGTCCGAGCGTACACTGATGTGTTGTATTATAACCAGTGATCGGAGTAGGTAGATTGATTTTTAGTACTTGTATCATAAATGCACACAGAAAGAATAACATGGATAAGCCATTTTTCCGGAAAGTAATTCCGGTATTTCCGGATTTAGTATTTCCGGCGGGCGTACGCATTGTTCTGATAACCGGTTATTGTACCACCCATGATCCTTTGTTCTGATTGGTCGTTGGGTTTTGTCAAATCGTGACAAAAAAAAAATAGGAAGAATAATAAAGAATAAAATTGCTCATTTTATTACAATTCCTACCTTTTTTTTGAGGATGGCAAATCATCAAATGACTCCTTCCACTCTGGCAGAATACAATTCCTACATAAGTTCCGGTTTTTTTTTAATAATCCACCAATTCCGGAGGAATGTCCATAGTAATATATACGTTTCGGATCAATGACCCCAGTTCAATCTACCTACTCCGATCACTGATTATAACACAGCGGGGTAATTGCGAAACATACACAATGGCAACGCCCTTTCATTTTGACAGTTCAACCACGTTCATTGCGTTATTTACGTTGCTCACCAGACGGAATTTTTTAAACCTATCAAGCAATGGATTAGGAATTTCCTTCAAAACCCTCGAATTGTGATTGGTTACGCAATTACCGTGCAGACTTAGATCACCTGTCTGGCCAGCGAAGTGAATATGGTACTCTTAGTTTTGACCTTCATTGTTAGGGAAATCCAATGTTCAACAGCAAAAGTAAACGGATTGATATGAGATAGTCAAATGGGTTTATCTAGGTTGGAGTTTTTTTAAGCTGATAAAGGATGCCATTGGCTCAAAATATGCAAGTTTATTGTAATGGCAAAAACAGTCGGTGAACTGTAAGGTACCAATAATTCACTTTGAAAATTATCATAATGCTCGAAGTTAGATCACAGCCCAGTTTTCCTAGCATTAACTACTCTTACTAGCCTAGCACTTTAGGACAGGATCGCCAATGAAGAATACGTAAAGTCTAACAGCTTTCGCCTTTGAATATTTGACACCATATTATAAAGAAGTCTCTTAAGACTTAGAATTGAATAAAAGACGAGAGATTTTTGCAAAATTTACTAAGGAGTGCTTGCAATTGCATCCTCGGGGCATGCATGACTACTTGCGAGAGCTTTGGACATTCACTGTTTAAAATGTTAATCGAGCAGTATCCGATATAAAAAAACTAGGGGAGTAGATGTTGAAGTATTTACCTCATGCTCGGTTCTTATAAACAAAAACGAATCGTTTTGCTTACCAATGGTAGCATTTTTTATTGCCAAACTGGGAATATAAATAGATTCGTAAGCTAATTTTAACCTGTGATAGCTACTTAGCTATCACAGGTAAAATTAGCTTACGAATGGCTTCCCCCCATATGGAAGCCCATATGGGGGTCTACTATGCTTCATTATTGGTTAAGATACAAGTGTCTTAATTTTAACCAATAACCGTAAATTATTGAAATCGACCAAAAATCACCCAAGCTTCTTACCGTTCCTTACATTTACATATATACGAAATCGCAAAATTTGTTAAAATTAATTCTAAACTTTTCTAAGCTGTGAAGCTAAAAATAATTTTAACAAACGAAAAGTCACACAGTATTTATTGAAAATCCCTGAAACTAGGATAGAACTATTACGGCGCAGTTGCGTGATTATGGCGCCACTTATATATTAGGTCTTTACCTATGAAATTGCCGTTCTGCAGTACTGGCCATTTCAAATCAAAATAATTTTTGTTTGGCTAAGAATTCTAATTTCAAATTAATTTTATTTTAAAAACATGGATTTTTTTTTCTAAAAGTAGTCATTTCTTTATTGATTAGTGTTACATTTTCATCGCATTTCAATCTTTTTCGTCATCATGGATACGTTAAAAATTCGAGTAATTATGGAATATGAGTACCGTCGTGGCAGCAACGCGGCACAAGCGGCACGCAACATCAACGACGTTTACGGAGCTAACACTACAAACCAACGCACCACCTGTTATTGGTTTGCTCGCTTCCGTTCTGGAAATTTCGACCTGAAAAATGAACCTCGCGGTCGTCCGAAGACTTTGGTCGACAATGACGAATTAAAGGCGATTGTGGAAGCTGATGATACACAATCTACGGCTGAATTAGCAGCAGCTTTCGACGTTAGCGTCAAAACAATATTGGTCCATTTGCGTCAAATTGGCAAGGTAAAAAAGCTTGACAAATGGGTGCCCCACGAACTCAATGATCGCCAGCGCGAAGTACGCGTCGAGACGTGCCTTGCACTGCTCAACAGACACACAAATGAAGGAATTTTGAACCGCATTGTTACCTGCGATGAAAAATGGATTCTGTTTGATAACCGTAAGCGCTCAGCAAGTTGGTTGGATCCTGGTTCAGCACCTAAACAATGCCCTAAACGAAAACTTACCCCTAGAAAAGTGATGGTCACTGTTTGGTGGTCTAGCGCCGGTGTGATTCATCACAGCTTCTTACCAAACGGGGTGAGCATTACTGCAGATGTGTACTGTGAAGAACTGAACACAATGATGGAGAAGCTGGCGCATCTCCAACCAGCATTGGTCAATCGCTCGTCTCCGCTGCTCCTGCACGACAACGCGCTACCTCATACTGCACAGCAGACGGTCTCCAAGTTGCAAGAACTGGGGTTGGAAGCTCTCCGTCATCCGCCCTACTCACCAGACCTTGCGCCTACAGACTACTACTTTTTCCAGAATTTGGATAACTTCTTGGCGGGAAAAAAATTTAATACCCGAGAGGTAGTAAAAAATGCCTTTGAAGAATTTGTTGCCTCCCGTCCAGCTGATTTCTTTAAGAAGGGCATCAATAAACTGCCACTGCGATGGCAAAGATGCATTGATTGCATGGGTGATTACTTCGATTAATACAAATAAAAAATTCATGAAAAAAATTCGTTTAAATTTTTTCATACAAAACGGCAATTTCATAGGTAAAGACCTATTATAACGGATAAGATATCCACCTATCTGGATAACAAAACTATCTTACAAAAATTCTGCGTGGTTTTAAAAAAATGGTTGATATAGCATAGTTTTTCTTCAGTTGGCGAATTTCTCTACAAAAAATCATTTGAGTCCTACCTCTTCAGAAAAGCATTGTAGTCAGTTTTAATTTATTTATATTACTTTGTTAATTTAGTTAACTACTTACCTTACTAATTATGTAATGTGTATGTAACATGGTATTGAATTGATTAAATTGTTATTTTCATTCAGACTTCTTCACGCTAAAAAACCTACAAAATAATGAATACCATTTTTTTATTGATGTCTATTGCTGTATGTATAACAAACCTACTCTATCTATTAAATATTTGCATATCATCGTTACATGGCGGAATGTGTCTTTGCACAAAAAAAATATGCAACCATATCTTATGCAGATACACGATTTTGATTTAAAAAATAAAAAGATACCTAACACATACCTGCATACAACCTATATGTAGAACAGAATCAGAACAAGCAAATCTATTGTTGCAATCAGCTGCATGCGAAAGAAGAGATTGTGCCTGATGCGCTTGAGCACGCGATGTCAAGCTTCATTACATACCCGATAACGAAGCCTGATTAACTAAGGGCGGGTTACGTCAATTTACACACACGAGCCCACGAAGCTTCAATGCTTCTTGTAGCAAAAAGTGTCCAATTCCAACTAAAATTATGCCAGGACCTTTGCGTACCGAAACACTATAATCATTATGAAAAAAAGCCAGGAAATAAGAAATAATGAATGTGGTATATATATATACATATATACCATGCCAGCATTGGTCGGTACAAAAATCAATAATTACAACTCTGTATGAGAAGTCCTGCTTCTCATACAATATTAACAAGTCTTACACATACATAATATTATGAAATGTTTAATATAAAAGTACATAGTACTTTAAATAGTCAGACAAAACAATCAAACCAGTGAAGTTTGTTCAAAACTTTAAAATCAAATGCTTGTGTACAACCAATATGTTACAACTTCACATTTTTAAAAGCATTTTTTTGTAGAAGCTATGTACAATAAAATGATTTGAACAAAAATCAGACCACAAATAAACTAACTGAGAAGCCAACGACTGCAGTGTCCGCGCTAAAGAGCGTCTTAAATGCAACCCGTAAGATTCTTTGAAATGCAGGCAAGCGCGAAAAAAATGTTTCTGTGCAAGTCTTTTATTTAAAATATACTTAAAACGCCGCTCAGTGAAAGCACTTCCTGTACTTACTCAAGCGTTTACATTCAGTAAAAATATACTGACGAAAGGAAGGGTCGAAACTCGGAGTTGTAAGACAAACTAGGGCGATGCATGTAGGTCAGTCCATGTGGTCGCAGGTTAAATTATGCATATAACTGCAACGGCTGTCGATAACTCGGTACTGGCCGGGATAAATTGAATGAAACCCGTCTTTCAAGCAAATAGTGCGATTTATATCAAGGAAAATTCCGCTTATAAAGACAAAAAGGATATTTTGAGTATCCAACATTGTATTTTCGGCCAATATTATCATGCAAAAAAAGTTTAGCTTAAGTAAATACTGCTAAACCACAACTAAAGGCATTAATTTAATGGCAATTCAAAAGTTGATACTTAAATTGCATTGCACAAAGCATTTTTCTACAATCTGGTTTCATGACTTGCATGAACTTAAAAGGAGCTAAGGCCGCGCCTCTATCGTTCAGTATGAATTACCAGCTAAATCTTTTATGTATTTGGATGAGAATTCATGAGGCGAATATCAAAATACTCCATCATGCCCAATTTGGGAGTGGCCTCCTTCCGCCGTAGACTGTTGTAGGCTAAAATAACGATGATATCCTAATAGATTATAAATTAGAACCACAATTACTGTTAAACTTGGCTATTGATGGCCTCGCAATTAATTCAAAGTGTTTAGCTAACCATCCGTCTATGCCCAAACTCAGCACAATCAAAAAGATAGATAGTCGTAGTTTGCAGAATTCCTTTCCAGGGGAAATTTACGGGCTATCGATATTCCGGAACTATTCGACAAGCGGAATTTTAAACGGAATAACTAAGGTAATAAAATTGTACCACTCCATGTTGTACATAACCATTTCTATATCTAACACTATTGTAATGGAACGGGTCTCTTTGTGAGGTGTTTTGCACTGGCGTGGTTTCAGTGTTCAGCGGAAATCCACACTTTCAGGAGGACCGTAACTTCCTGTTATTTGAATGAAATAAAGGTTTGTTATAACTTCGTAATGAGCAAGTAGATAGGTAAATGTTATTATGCGTGACATTTTCTGCTTTATCAAAAGTTTTCATAATATTAATTACAAATAATATTAATTTTTTGGTCTTCAAATAATTTTCATTGCATTGGCAATTTTACATACCATAAGATAACTTCACCAACGAGGGTTATGAAAGGTCTTTATTAAATAACTATGTTATGAGACTCACTTCATTCTCAAATAAGTAACATCATATGTTCCTGTCTCACATGATACAATTAAAGCTCTCTAGATTACCACAATAAATGTGACCTACGCTAGAAAACAAGATATTGCAGTCGGCGAGCTAAGACATACGACGGAAATTAAAGTTTAGAGAACATTTCGGTCATAATATCAACACATAAACAACATAACATCACGACTGTATTTCCCGAAGGGCTATGCAGAGGTGCACCTATAGTACACCCAAATTTGGACAGTTATATTTAAACATAAAAACAGCGAAACTGGGATTTAAGTCCCATGTAATAGGGAGCGAGCCCATTGCCATCAACCGGGCACAAATCCAGACTGCGGGCTGCTACTGAGAAATTCCAGATGGAAAAACTCAATAACACTTTACTCGATCAGGGAATCGGACCCAGGACCTCATGCTCAGCAGTAGCGCTAGCGACCACTAGAGCAATGAGGTAGTCATCATAATATCATCTTACTAGCTTTTGCCAGCGGCTTCGTCCGCGTTGATGTCGGAAATTATCCCATGGGCACGTATTACCGGGATAAAATGTATCCTATGTGTTAATCCAGGCTATAAAATATCTGTGTGCCAAATTTTAACCAAATCTGTTCAGCCCTTTTTGCGTGATTGAGTAACAAACATTCAAACATTCATATTACTCGTACATGCACTTTTACAAACAGCCTCACTCGTGAAAACTTTCAATTTGAGGAAAAATTCACTACTTATTTTTATGCGACACTAGCGTTGGTATAACTCTTCTGCCGCATTTTTGGAATCCTATTACGGTACGAAAAATATTTTCTTGGGTGTCGTAAAAGGCAACTGAAATTTTTAGCTGAAGAATCGGCAGTATTTCCCTACCATGCAAAAGAACAAAATCATCGATTAGTTTGAGTAGCCGTTATCTACTTAGCGTTTCGATGGCAGCCTAGATAGAACTGCCCAGAGTTTGGCTACGAGTTTGGCACCTTCAGAAGCGTCCAACAATTTTTGTAACGCGCAAAAACAGATCACACTGGACACTATATTAAGTATCTTATTGTTTGTGAAACAGCACCACATTGACACTCCAGGGAGGAGTCATCTGTGAACGCCGTCTCCACCTGAGCAGGTTTTCCTTAATACCGATTATGGGAAAACCACCAAACTCTATAGCCCTGCTTATGGTGTTCAAATTTTAGTCGTTATAGTCTGATATGACGCCGTATACAACACAAAATATGACTGACATGAAGCTGTTTAATAACAACGGGCTCATGTTTTTTTTAAAAACTTCGTCTTTGTACTACAGAACATGTCAGAGCTTTGATAACGCCATGATGCCGATGCCTGGATAGTAGTGCACCATTGGTTGTTACAAATGCAACCAAAAATAACCAAACACAACATACAGTTCATTAAAATTAAATGGATTGTAGGCAAGGTGCCCGAACAATCACTTGAAGCACTTGAACCGACTAGGTGGAGTACTGCTTGGGAGACGAGCTATTCGACACATAAGTAGTTCAAGTATTCACTATTACTACAAGTAGACAGGTACAGAAGAATCATAGTTTTAATTGACAGGTTGTGAGTTCCAACTATGCATACCTGTTATGAATGACCAAGACTTGACAATCTTTTCTTCAAGTGCGAAAATATTCAGCGTAAATAACTGTCTACGAATAGACCAAAGTCAAACCACCGCTGTGATTCATAAATAGTTCAACTGGCAGAAGAAACTCGTTAATAAGGCTTGCTGACTTACAGCAATGAGAAAGTTCTAGAAAATTCTCATGCGATTTGATTAGAAAAGCTCAAACAAAACAAATAAATGCCAAGCTTACAACCATCTAAGTTACAGAGTTACAGACTAATTCTTCTCTCTCGGAGTCTCGTCATTTTACCTATTACCAACCTCTACTAACAACAAATACTCCTAGAAATGTATTACGTGTGTGACAGAAAGAAACGTTTACATTACCGTTTTTCTACATTGTTACTTTTGAAATCTTATTTCCTAGTTCTTTCCTTTGAAGGCGCAAGAAAAGAAAAGTTAGACAAGAAGGAAATGTAATGGAAATCGTGTTCTAGAACCCACTATTATGTGAAAGATATTACCATGATTGTTTGATAATGTTGTTTGAACTTTTTATCAAGGAAAGTTTTTAGGACCAAAGGACCGACAAATAGGACAAACTCTTACGTAGGTAGCTATGGTAAAAAAATACATGGAACCTTTTTCGTCACATTCACTGCAGAAAGTTTTCACAAATCACGTGATGCTTGTGAAAGCCGCCAGAATTAATGGGACCCGGAACACAGATGGTAGACTGATGCTAAAGAATTTCTGGAATCCGTATTCGCTTGTTCATCAACATTTCATCATCTTCCTGCCCTTGTCCTATGTTGCTTAGGGTTGGCGCAATTCTTCCGTTCTCCTCTGTCAACCGTCACGCTATCATTTAACATCATCTATATCACATCATTCATAATATATCATCATATCATTATCATTCATTCATATTTATTTGTTAATTTATATCAGTAGTTTTTATGGTGTACATAATAAAGAGTATTCTATTCTGTTCTATTCTTCCTGCCCAATTCTTTCATATCATTCCTCACACAATGCATCCATCCGTATTCGCTTGTTGGAACGAAGTTCCTTATCACACGGTACGGACTTGGTGTATGGGAGCCAGGCGAAACAAAATGTAAGAGTTTTCCATCACGAGTTTCCGTCACGACCCTTTCTTTTGTGTAGACGGTTACCCAGTCATAAGTGCACGTTTATTGGTTCAAGGCAGCCAGTAAATGCGCAAGAATAGTTTTTTTTTTACCTATATTTTTTATATTACGGCTCTCTTATTTTTTAAAGCCAATTAATTGACAAATTGGCAAAAAAACTACTAAAGGAACTTCGTTCCAACCGAGTGTTCCACGACACTCATGCATTTTATATTAATATATTTATTTAATTTCGCAAATAGTACAGTTCCCAATAAATCTAGAAAATTATTTCAGAAGAATCTTAATGGAAAGGACGGTTTCTACATAAGATTATCATTGTTTCTAGTATGTAAAGTAACTATGTGTGAAAGTTATTTGGCGTGAATGCACCGCACAATATGTTGACCTATCAAATCTAACTTGAGAAGTTAAACTGCTCTCTATATGAGTTTCTTGCCCGTTCTTCTCCATAGGTACCTACTACGCTTTGGAATGGGTAACTAGCTTCATCTTTCTGACTGACCGACTCCTTGACAATTCAAAAGTGCCTGTAATTGGTTTATTTGAAATAAATGCTTTGAGTTGAGTTGTGTTGAGTTTGACTCAAGACCGAGTAGTAGTAGCGATATCTTCACCAATGATGTAACTCAGATAAGTTTGACAGTAATTATTGTGTGCCTTCATAAATACATGAACTTATGTCTTCTTCCCAAGGGGGTAGGCAGAAACTACAGAATGCCTACTGCTACGATCCTTATACACACCTTTTGCTTCGTTTATGTTAAAGTGCAATGATCAAGGGTGTTACGATACTCTTCATGGCGGCACATTTTCTGGAATTAGTGGAACATTTTTAGAAAGAAAACAATAGTGATGACGTTTCGTATTACCACCACAAACTCTGTCTGATTGTCGACATCACGATAACTATGTAAAAGACGAAAAGGCTGAGTGAAAAAACTGTCTTGATATACATATATACGTATAAGCGCATCACGATAACCATACTATCATTGAAATGAAAGCATCCAGTATTGCTGATATAATTTTATCCTATTTGCAAAGTTATTTTAATCACAGTTTCCGTTAATTTAGTATGCTATCAATAATAGTTGTCAGACATGTAGTGGCAGCTAGCCGTAGGTCTATAGTTGCACGAAGGTCAAGGGATATCCGTTCAAAAGTTGTGTTTCAAATCACCTGCTTATAAAACCTGCTTATTTATAGACATTTTAAAGACATTTTAAAGACATTTATTACATAGGTATTATGAAAAACAAAGGCCCTTGCATACAATCCAGGAGTTAAATACTACGGACTCGCAAAACAATAGTTTTTTGTAAGCTTGATTGCACAGAAGCGTTTGAAATGCCTTCTTTGTTAGAACAGAAGGAATGTTTTGATTCGACTGCACTGCAAGTTTCCGGAAAGTACACAATTCACAACATTGTAGAATTGAATAACTACTATAGCTCTTGCCCGCGAATTTGCGCTCTTGGAGGTCGGAAATTATCCCACGGGATGGCGCAATTGGGATTAAAAGTATCATGTGTCCTAACGCAGGTCATGGGCTATCTATGTGCCAAATTTCATCGATCCCGTTCAGGCATGAAAGGCTACAGATAGACAGAGTTACTTTCTTATTTATAAAAAACCGGCCAAGTGCGAGTTGGACTCGCGCACGTAGGGTTCCGTAACATTATCTATAAAAACGGCAAAAAAAAAACACGTTTGTTGTATGGGAGCCCCCTTAAATATTTATATTATTCTGTTTTTAAAGAAGAAGAAAGAAAGAAAAGAAAATTTGTTTATTCTGCACAAACAACACGCACAATACAAAAAACAACTATTATAGCCTCGTACTTAAAACGTTATAAGTTTGTCATTGTTGTCTATTACTTGATGTCCAAAGACAATAACAGACATTGCGTAATGTGTTGCGACACTGGCAAATGACAACAAAAAACAAACAAAACATGGAATGATCTACCTCTCTCTGATCTTTTTAGTATTTGTTGTTATAGCAGCAACAGAAATCCATAATCTGTGAAAATTTCAACTGTCTAACGATCACGGTTCATGAGATACATACAGCCTGGTGACAGACGGACAGACAGACAGACGGACGGACGGACAGCGGAGTCTTAGTAATAAGGTCCCGGTTTACACTTTGGGTACGGAACCCTAAAAATTTGTATGACTTGTGTTTACAGTCGGATCAGTGTGACGTTCACTATTTATATTCAACACAGGTCCTTTAGGCGAATTAGCTCAAACTAATATTGCTAGTGGTCCTAAGAGACGAGCAAGTTAATATCAACATGGGCACTGGCATCTGCCTGGGTACTAATAACATTATGCTGCGGTCAACGATCCAATCAACCGGGGGGATTATGCCAATGTCTCCCCAGGATCGTTTGTTGTAGTGGTAGACTCGGGGAGTGCTTACTAATATATATTGTGATGATATAAACGCTGGCAATCTTAATAAACTTCGAAAACATTGATTGCTTTTTGTCTTGTAGTTGATATAAAACAAAAAAGCGGTCAAGTGCGAGTCGAACTCGCACACAACGGCTCCGTACCACCGTACAATATTTAACACTAGGTATTTACCTACATTTATTTTTATAATACTTTAGTAACGCGTTTCTTGAATGGGATTTCTTGTATTAGTTGATAAAGCGGCCATAGTACTTAGTACACATTCTGTGAAAATTGCAACTGGCAACCTATTACTGTTCAAAAGAAACAGCCCTGTGACAGACGGACGGCACCCTTTGGGTACGGAACCCTAAAAAACTATGTTTCAACTAAAAGTAGATTTGGAAAAAAACTAAGAAAATATTTAAAACAGTGCCAGCAAATAATAAACTCAAAATCAACTCAAATTCAAAGCATTTATTTCAAATAAACCAATTACTGGCACGTTTGAATTGTCAAGGGGTCGGTCAGTCAGCTAAGCTAGTTGCCCGTTCCAAAGCTTAGTAGGTACCTACCTATGGAGAAGAACGGGCAAGAAACTCCGCGGACACTCTTTTAAATCAAAATATTGATACAAAATATTGGTTACATCAAGGTTACATCATTCATGTTGAAATTATACATGTGAGAACGACGTAGGAAGACGTGCATGTTAAAAGCGTCCGTAATAAGAAAGTTAAAAACAAAAAAAAACTATTCAGAAATTAAAATAAGCCGTGGCAGCTAAGAGATGACCAGTCCCTACTGACGGCACCCGTTCACGAATATGACGTGTGGATGGATCAGCACTTTGGAAGGAACTTAATAATCCAACACACATGACACCACCAGAGAGTCATTTGAGTGAGCATGACATACTCTCAGCTGCCAGGGCACATTCAAGTCAATGAAAGACGAACCCAATAAATTGTTGCTTTATAGTAGGTAGGTACATCGTGCTCACACATGTGATATGCAATTATACAATACTAAGGGATTGAATTTATACAATGCAAAGATAGTTTTTACAATCTTCAGCAGCTCCAAAAATATTTTCGAATGCTAATCAATTACTTTATGCGCCCAGGACAGTGGCGCAGGACCACCATTGAACCAAGGGTCTGTGTCAGCGATTCAATTCCCCAACTTATAATATGCTTGGCTGTGTAGTATGCGTTTTATACAAGATTTAAAATTTGTTTCAATGAGTTGGAGTATGTGAGGAGGTATTTTATTGTAACATTTTAAACTTTACCCCATGAAGGATCACTCTACTTTAGCCTTTAACCTATAAGATATAAGTCTTAAATCGCCTATCCGCCTTGAAAAACCGTGGTGATCAATGCTCATGCGTTCTATATGAGAAGAAGCCTTTGCCCTGTAGTAGAACTAGAATAGGCTGGTATTACTTTAATACCGCCAAATGGAAACGGTTCCTCAAAATTTGACCTACCTAATAAAGACAAAGATTTAGTTCCAAATAAAAATGGACATTCGGTTGGGGTAATTACTTGTCCATCAGTGGCTATCAAGGAAGACAGTGAGAGCTTAACCTAATTACTTCCTTGCCTGACAACTGGCCATTGAAGTTGAAAAGTAGGTAATCAACCTATTTTGGTTATTCCATCTTCCAATCCACTAAAGGAAATGAGCATATGAATGGAGCATTCATTTGCGAAATAACTTACCCCAATTAATTTAATGTGGAAATATTATTTCGTTTCCTATCAGATTTTTTATGGGAGTTTTGTATCCATATTGCATTATTAACCTAATGAATTTTTACTTATTAACTAGGACATCGCAACAATTTTTCATTGTAACGACATTCCGAATTTTGATGTATCTACGGAAACATTTTCAAAAAAACTACCTCCCTAAACTTTTCGAAGCATTCATTGCTGTCCAGAATAACGACCAAACCAGATATTTTTTATTCATTTTTGTCAGGAATCTGTCTGTTGTAATCAAAATCTGAATCTACTCCAGAATAGCCGCGCACAGATATTTTCCGGAATGCAGTGTTGCATATAGAACGTGCTTGGTAATGTCATGGATACCGCATTAACATGTGAATTCTGCTAGCGACAATTTCTGGTTCATTTCCAATAAATTCCGGAGGTTTAATAGCAGGGCCTATGTACGACACGACGTATATGCCACATGACCATGGCCAATTACAATAGATAGCTTTACAGTTACGCTTTGCTGTATCAACAGACATATAGTTTTACGTCCAAGACTTGTATGCCTCACTTTTATCACCCGTTACATACACTGGCATGTAGTAGGAATAACCGTATATCCACTTGAAGCTTACGTGTGAAAAAAGTTATGCGTGTCCATACATAGAAAATATATTTATATATAGGTATACGCGTCGACTTGAGAACTTCCTCCTGTTTTTTCGTCGTTTAAAAAGATTTTTACTCTTCGTAACTCTATTAGGCGGAATAGGGTGATGGCATTTGAGATATTAACTATAGATGACAAAAACGTCGATGTTGACCTACATCAATTTTACGCTTAAAGAGGGATTTGTTTATACTTTGTGAGTGAAATAAAGAGAATGTGTAGCGTATAAGATGATAGAGAAAATATGAAAACAATAAGACAAACTGAAAGTCCTATTAAATTTAGTTCTATTGTACCAGTCATATACGTCAACAATCATTGACATAGACACCCGAAATAGAGCTCAGACTCACAAATATTATTTAAAAAGAGAAATGAAATCACTAACTACTTACTACAAATAAATTCAACTTGAAATTAGATTAAGTGCGGCTGGAAAAAATGTTAAAATAAATCTCCTTTCGCATCGTGGCGGACATTTTTTAATTAAAATTCTACTCCCGCGATGCACTGGATGGTTCCATTTTTAAATTAATTTCTTTCACCATCTTATCGCTGGCCTGACACCCGCTCACCCGCTCTTTGCATTAGTTAAATGAATGAACGAACTGTTTACTTGTACTTTACGTAATCAAAGGATCTCTTTCATCTCACAAGTGTCTCGTAAACTGTCCAAATGAGTACTCAGAGGCGTAAAATCTTGTTGAATAAACGAATTAATTATTCCGCGTTAGGTTTTCATTCCTTTCTTTTCACGCTAGCCATTCATTTGAAACCCTGTAACCAGGTAGAATGCAGATAAAAATGAGACCGCAAAGTAGGAAATTCTTGGGCCATTTTATCAAGTTGGACCGCGAATTCTTTTCATTTTACCTAGGCATTAATTAAAAGAATAATGAGATAAACTTAATCTCAAAGTAGCTACTTCTAGTGACTCCTGAATTAGGTAGGTAAATTCCTCGACGATTTTCTTATGTTATTATAAACTCACGCCTACCTTCCATGGGGGTAGGCAGAAACTACAGAACACCACCGCACGCAACGTGCCTTACACACTCCTTTTGCTCGTTTATGTTCATACATCTGGTCATACGCGCACGCCTGTTGCGAGTACTCACTCCACACCTGACCTTTCTGAAGAACATCACCAATAAGGTCACTGTAGGTATGTCCTTTTGGGGCGTCTCCTCCAGGCGTTTCCACTCACATCTGCCTTGTAAATACTGTTTGTTAATCACATTTCGTCACCTTTTTAATTATTATAACATAAAGTAATTGTATTATTTCCCCTTATTGACTTAACGAAATGTAGCCCTTTAGACGAAATCTAAAAATTTTGGCAGTGTACAAGTGCATTAAAATTAACTAGACATGGGATAACCTGGACACAATTAGCATTTTACTTCAACAATAAGACTACATTCCAAGGCTATTTGAGTTAATGTTACTGTGGGAAGTACTACGAACTTCAGAAATGTAAATTGCATACCTGAGAAGCTATGCTTTTGAATGTAAAAGTTAGGCCTCAAAGGTGCGCTTGGACCTGTATCATAATTATGCCTTATTCATCCTCAGCCTGTCGTTTTCACCAGATCTAGATTTATACTATAGCGGAGTCTACAATCATCTGGGCTATTGGCTAAAAGCTCCTGCAGACAGGCGTGACTCGACTCTTGTAGAACAATTTCCATGAAATTTTCATAGAAATTGTTCTACTACAATAGCGTCGCTCCCGTTTCCGAGTGCCTTATAAGTGTTTTACTGCCTGCAGCAGCCTTAAGGGGACTACATGACCTAAACGCAAATTTATAATGCCTAAAAATATATGATCCACTGCAGTAACCAAAATCAGAAAAATATATGATATTCTTCTGGATATATATGCTAGTTAGATAGTGTGTTGAAAACATAATACAATTAACTCGATATAATAGAAAAAAATCACGACGATACCTCTAAAAAAATATTTTAACGATTAAAAACCATACTAATATCCACGCAAACATTCAGATTTTTTGTCAGATTATTCTACAAGTAACATACTAACGTAATAGTGTTTTAATATTTTAGTTCAATGAATAGATTTTTTGTAAATACATAATTGCTTCATATTCTGCAATAAATTACCAGCGTTGTGTCATCGCGCGTCTCTTTCTTTTCTATGCAGTCCGACAGTGACCGCGCTTTAGCTCTTGTAAGCCTCTTAATCAAATCATTCATACTTCCATAATATTATTATTATTCGAAAGTGAGTCTGTCTGTCTGTCTGTCTGTCTGTTACCTTTTCACGCCTAAACCACTGAAGCGATCATTATAAATAGGTACGTACAGATAGGTAAACCTAACCTAACCTAACCTGGCACCTGAAGAAGCACACAGGCTACTTTTAACTTTGAATATTTGTATTAAAAATAGGTACCTACCTAAACGCAGACGAAGTCGCGGACATCAGTAATTTGAAAGAAAAATGTAAGTAGGTATCTCTTTTTACCTATCTTTTTAAGTACCTAGGTAATAATATTTTAGAAAGCTCTTAAGACCTTTGACTCTCTGAAGCTTAGTTTTAATGGCTTTTCAACGAACTTTCAAGCTTTGTATGTCTCCAGATGAAAAGAGAACAAAGTATTTATTTCGGTAAGTACCTAATAATAAGGCCTGTGTCTTGACCTTCGGATAAGCTCCGGTTAATTTATCTGGAAGATAATTTCACAAATTCTAGTCTGTTTGTCAGTTTGTTAAGTATGACAGAAGTAATTGAAAAAAAAATCTTCTAAGATAGTTCATAATCCTGACACTAACACTGAACTATGCGATCGGATAATTCTCCAAATTAAATGATTTAAGTACCTACCTAAGTACTCGTAAATAACCTACCTACCTCATTTCTGAAAATATAAAATGTGTTAGTACAAAAATCCTGCAGAGTGCTTAGTGAGTGCCAAAACAACTAGGTATTATTTTTCTGGATACGTAGGTTTCTTCATTTTCCAATGTAACTCGACACTCTTAAGGCAACAACAAAGGCTTGCGCAATGCAGAAATTACAAACACTAGAAAGATTTGATAGCGTACAGTCGCCAGCACATCAAGTTACTACAAACTTTCAGATTTACTCATTCGATTTTGAACTTAACCTTCAACGTTTTAAGGTTTAAAATCGTTTGAAGAAATTTGACAGTTTCGTGTAGCTTGACCTGCTGGCGACTGTACCTAGGTAGGTAACTATATACTTTAGCTTTTTAATCCTTACAATTTTATTTCTTACTAGCTGCGCGGTTTCACCCGCATAGGTCTCGATCCCATGGAAATATCGGGATAAAAAGTATTCTATATCCTGCCCCAAGTCATGGTTTACCCATGTGCCAAATTTCATTCAAATCCGTTCAGCCGTTTTAGCATAAAAGCGTAACAACCAAACGCATAAAAAATAAAATTTCTTCTCTTTTTAGTATTACTAACTTTTGCCCGCGGCATAGCTCGCACTTTCACAATCAATTTGGGTTATAATTCAATCATGATTCGAAAGACACGTGGCGCCATCTATTATCATAAGAACGTTATTGTTGTTTTCCTCGGGAACAGTACTTTTTTTCGGGATGAACAGTACCCTATGTCCGTTTTTGTACGCCTGACAACGTATATGCAAAATTTCAGAATGATCGGTTCAGTGGTTTAGGCATGAAAAGGTAACAAACAAACAAAGAAACTTACCTTGGCATTTACGATATTATTTAATGTAATATATGTCGTGGAAAACGATATCGTTTAATTAAATAGTTGCTCATTTGATTATTGTAGTACCAAGTTAGTGGTAAACACCGTGACGTCAGTTGTTATTGTAACTGCGGCACGTGGACAGAGTCGTATTGGGGAGTGGGGTTGATGCAGAGTTCACTTTGAATTCGGAGACCAACTGGGTCACTCGTCCAAAACGAAACTGTCGGTTTACCCAGGTAATTTTGTGAAATTGTAAAGTGATTATTAAAGTGATATTTTATTCAACTATTGCAATCGTTATTAGTCTCTATTACCTACGCAATGAACCCTGTACCACCTAATCAAGATGATGACGCCGCTATCGCTCAGCCATCTCTGGCGCCGTCATCAGAAGTGGGATCTGAATCTCACTGGCGCACAATGTTCGAGATGCAGCAAAGGAATATGATGCAGTTGATCGAAGCTATTAGAACACCCGTATCATCACCGAAGATCTCTCTGCCGGAAATTAACCCAGAGCAACCAGATTCTGATCCTCGTGCCTGGTGTGCTACAGTTGATATTTGCCTTGATGAACGTCCCCTGGAGGGAGGATCACTCATCATAGCTCTCAGTAAAGCACTTAAGGGCAGCGCCTCGTCGTGGCTATCGCAAATTTCACATGTGGGTATGACGTGGAAGCATTTTCGTGACCTGTTCCTTGCGCGTTATGATTCTACAGAAACACTTGCGGCGACGCTAATCAGTGTGAATAATGGCAAGCCAAAAGATGGTGAATGTCTCGCAGCATATGCAAGCCGTTTGCTGACGTCACTGTTGACTAGGTGGAAGAATTTGGATCACGAAGAAATCGCTACGTCATATGTGCTGGCCCATATTGCTCAGTTTGACTCGCGTCTGCATCGCTTAGCATATACCAGTGAAATTACAACACGCAACAAATTGCTGCAAGAAGTGAAAGCTAGTGCAAGTCTGAAACGAAAGTTTGATCGAAACAACGGACAATTGGACGGACCCGATGTGAAACGTTTAAAACCACACACTGTTACCACATTTAAGTGTCACAACTGCGGTAAACCGGGGCATAAGGCGGCTAACTGTCGCTCCTCAAAATCTGCTGTGTCCACCGCCTGTAATGAGCAGCTGACATCGACACTTACGCCTGGCTCCAGTAAACAAGTGATTTGTTTTCGTTGCGGTGAGAACGGGCACATAGCATCTAACTGTCAACGTCGCAACGCGAGCGCGCTTGGCGCGCCTTCGGTGGGCCGTGCGGGCTCCAGCAGCGGAGGCGGCGTGGTAGCCGACCGACGCATCGATATTTGCGAGGTAGCTGGTGTTTGTGGAAAACTACAACAATCTGGTGAGTCGTACTATTTTTGTTTCGATTCTGGTGCCGAATGCTCTCTTGTTAAGCAATCTGTCAGTCTTAACTTCATAGGTGAACGTACATTTGCAATTGTTCGGATACAGGGTATAGGTTTTGCTAATGTAGACTGTACTGAACAAATTCTTTGTGACATATTTATTGGTGGTAATCTTTTACGCATTTTATTTCATGTGTTGCCCGATTATTGTTTGAAATATAATGTGATGATTGGTCGAGAAATTTTAAAACAAGGTTTTACAGTTCACATGTCTGATTCGTCTCTAATTATTTCAAAACAAAAGTCCGTTGCTGCCTGTAGTTACGAACCCAAATCCGTGTATAATCTTAATGATATTGACACGGATATGCAAAATAGAGAACTTCTGTTGTCCTTGCTCAAGGAATTTTCTCATGCTTTTATTGATAGTTTACCCCGTACGCGTGTCACATCTGGTGAACTTAAAATTAGGCTTCAAGACCCGAATCGAACTGTATATCGTAGGCCCTATAGGCTAAGTCCTGACGAAAGGCAGGTCGTGCGTTCCAAGGTAAATGAGCTAATGGAAGCTAACATCATTCGTCCTAGTCAGTCCCCATTTGCGAGTCCTATCCTACTTGTTAAGAAGCGTGATGGCTCTGACCGTATGGTGGTAGACTATCGCGAATTGAACTCTAATACTGTCCCTGATAGGTTTCCTTTGCCTCTCATAGCAGATCAAGTGGCGAGGTTGTCAGGAGCGACCTATTACACATGTTTAGACTGCGCTAGTGGATTTAACCAAATACCTATTCGGGATACCGATAGTATTGAACGTACTGCCTTCATTACGCCCGATGGGCAATTTGAATATCTTGCAATGCCTTTTGGACTACGAAACGCGCCTAGTGTGTTCCAAAGAGCAGTGTCTAATGCCTTGGGAGACCTGATTTTCTCATATGTGATATTGTACCTGGATGATATTTTAATTCCGGCGGTATCTGTGGACCAGGGCCTATATAGGTTGCAGGAAGTGTTGGAGGCACTGACTAAAGCCGGATTTTCTTTGAACATTTCGAAGTGTTCCTTCCTGAAGCGCCATGTAGAATTCCTAGGCTATGATATCACTGCTGGAGAACTAAGACCAAACCCTAGAAAAATAGAAGCTCTGACTAAACTACTACCCCCTGAGAACATTCATCAACTAAGACAATTCATTGGCCTTGCCTCATACTTTCGCAAGTTTATTAAAAGTTTCTCTCAAGTTATGACTCCATTATTCTTACTAACCACCGCTAAGCATTTCACTTGGAAATCAGAACACGAGCAGATAAGACAGCAGATAATTTCAATCTTGACGACTAAACCAGTGTTGACTATTTTTAATCCTGAACTTCCAATTGAGTTACATACCGACGCAAGTGCCGACGGTTATGGCGCTATTTTATTCCAAAAAATAGATGCTGAACTTTTTGTTGTTGAGTATTTTAGTAAACGAACCACGAAAGCAGAGTCCAAGTACCATTCCTATGAGTTAGAGACTCTGGCTGTGGTAAACGCTGTCAAGCATTTCAGACACTACTTGCAGGGTAGGTATTTTGAGGTCATAACCGACTGCAATTCGCTGAAAGCTTCGCGAAACAAAATCGATATTACACCACGTGTGCATCGTTGGTGGGCTTTTCTTCAAGCTTTTGATTTTCAAATCAATTATCGTGAGGGTCGTCGTATGGCTCATGTTGACTTCCTTTCACGTAATGCTTTACCATCCTCTTCAAATTCTACTAGTTTTCCAAAGGTCGAACAAAAGCGTGTTGATGTCTCAACCTTATCAGAAAACTGGTTATTGGCAGAACAGCTGCGTGATCAGGAAATTCAATCATTGGTAACTAAACTTAAGGAAGGTGGATTCCCAACCGATATTGCCAAGACTTATGAGATGCGCTCAGGTGTTTTATATCGCAAGGTGCAGAGGAGCCATCGTACCCGTTGTATTCCGATTGTTCCCCGAGCTTTTCGTTGGTCAGTTATTAACCACGTGCATGAATCACTTATGCACCTTGGGTGGGAGAAGACGCTTGAAAGGGTATACGAACATTATTGGTTCGAGCATATGGCTAAGTATGTTCGTAAGTTTGTCGATGGATGTATAACGTGTAAAGTGTCAAAATCGCATTCAGGTCGTGTGCAGGCTGAGCTTCATCCGATCCCCAAGATTAGTGTTCCATGGCACACGGTACATGTTGATATAACTGGCAAGCTTAGTGGCAAAAGTGATTCTAAAGAATATGTCATAGTTTTTATCGATGCTTTTACTAAGTTTGTTCTCATGTACCATACTCTCCGAATCGATTCGGCTAGCGCCATTAAAGCCCTTAAATCTAGTGTGTCGCTATTTGGAGCTCCGACTCGAGTTATTGCAGATCAAGGTCGATGTTTTGCCAGCAAAGACTTTAAAGATTTTTGTGAGTCCCATAGTATGTCCTTACACTTAATCGCTACGGGATCAAGTCGTGCCAATGGCCAAGTAGAAAGGGTAATGAGCACATTAAAAGGTATGCTCACTTCCGTGGAAACATCTGATAGGTCTTGGCAAGAAGCCTTAGAAGATGTACAACTTGCTTTAAATTGTTCTGTTCACCGTATAACGGGGGCGAGCCCACTTGAGATTTTGATAGGGCGCGTAGCCAGGCCATTAAATCTTTTACCTTTTAATGATACAGAACCGGAAATAGACATTAGCAAGACAAGAGAGCAAGCGGCAATGAATATAGAAGCGAGTGCTAGTTACGAGAAATCTAGATTCGATAAAGATAAAGCTAAATTACTAAAATTTTATATTGGTGACTTAGTTTTGATTCAAAATGAGGAAAGAAATCAGACGAAATTAGACCCAAAATATAAGGGACCGTTCAAAATTGTAGAATTGTTTGATGGTGACCGTTATCTGTTAAAATCTTTAAATGGTAATAGGACCTATAAGTACGCTCACGATCGCATACGTAAGATTCCTCTAAGTGATGTACCTGCTGAGTTAGATTTGTCTGAAGTTGAAGATGGTGAGGACGGTACCTCTACCAGTAAATAGAGCACATACCATGGCTATTTGGTCGCACTGCACGCACTAGTCTGTAGTCGTAACTGCAACTCATTCATGAGTTGTTCAGGGCGCGATGGGCAGCTAGTGGTGTGGGGAGGACCCGGGTCACAAGGGTGACTATTGTTGTGTTGGTCATGTATTGGCCTGGGAGTCGCAGACTCTATACGTGTTGGTCGTGTCACGTGAGGTGATGACGATATGGGTGGCAATGGTAAAGTTGTCACTAGCTGCCGAGGCAGCCGGGCCATGAGCGTTGTATGTGTTATTGTGCGTTATTGTGTTAACTAAAGTGTGATTATTTTTGAGGCTTAGAGGAACCTTTTATTTTAGAATTGTTAAGATGATTTAGAAGTTTACGTTATCTTTGGTTGTTAATTATTGTTCTTCACTTTTACGGTCAGGTTGGCCGAGATCGCAATGATACTTCAAATTTGGCTATTGGTTACAGGTGTACACGAGGACGTGTAACTCGTCAGGCTGGCCGTGTCGTGGAAAACGATATCGTTTAATTAAATAGTTGCTCATTTGATTATTGTAGTACCAAGTTAGTGGTAAACACCGTGACGTCAGTTGTTATTGTAACTGCGGCACGTGGACAGAGTCGTATTGGGGAGTGGGGTTGATGCAGAGTTCACTTTGAATTCGGAGACCAACTGGGTCACTCGTCCAAAACGAAACTGTCGGTTTACCCAGGTAATTTTGTGAAATTGTAAAGTGATTATTAAAGTGATATTTTATTCAACTATTGCAATCGTTATTAGTCTCTATTACCTACGCAATGAACCCTGTACCACCTAATCAAGATGATGACGCCGCTATCGCTCAGCCATCTCTGGCGCCGTCATATATATAAAGTTAGGATACCTATATATACATTATATATTATATAGTTTAGATTAGTTTAGACCAGCTTCTGCCCGCGACTTCGTCCGCGTGCAATTCGTGCAAAATCATGTGTTGGGAAGACAAGTAATGTTGGAGAGAGAAGTACAAAGAATGGGCCTTTACCAAGGAGTGGGACCGAATTTCGATATATTATTATTATTAAACAGTTACCTACATAATTATAAATAAATAAACATACATACATACGAAAAGTAAATAGCCAAAGCAAACCTGCATCAAATTATATCTATTTAAATAAATCAATGCAATGATAATAATAAGTTTCTTGTTTTAACATAAAATTTACCACTCAATAGTTATTTAACACTCGGCAATACTGTACCTTCCCATTAGTGAAAGAATTTTCGGTATCAAAATTAACATACCCACAAGATGTATTTAGGTATGGAGGTACCTATAGGGATTCTGGTCACACTTTGTATAACCAATTATTCAGAAAACTCGTGTTTAGACATTAGGCATATTATGGGCGTAAGAATTAAGATAGAGGCGTGAAACCATACTGTTTTATCGATGTCAAGTACAGATTGCGTAACTAAGTATATTTTCCTTTTATTACTTAGCAACCTCTTAATAGGATGCGCATACATTTTTTTTAAAGCTGCTAAATAGATTTTATGAAATACCTACTAGCTTTTGCCCGCGACTTCGTCTGCGTTCCAGGATGAAAAGTAGCCATGTCCTTACCCAGAGATGGTCTATCTATGTGCCAAATTTCATACATTTCGGTTCAGCCGTTTTAGCGTGAAAACGTAACAAACAAACAAACTCACTTTCGCATTTATAGTTATAATTAGGGAGTTAGGTTTGCAAGACTCAATTTTGTCAGGAAATGTCTCAAAGACAAGACAAGACTCAAATTACGTGTATTTTATTTTGTTTAGATACATATTCAGTGCATGTGCATGTGTATCTTCATATACCAATTTAAACTTGAATTTTGATGGACTGTCGGCGCACGTAGATAAGTTAGTAATAAGTCAAATAAAAAAGTTTTGCGAAGTTATAAATCACTATTACACACATTAGTAGATATAAAATAAAGATTTAGGTACATATAACTTTTCTGGGGGTTCTTTAGCTCCTGCACCTATTTTAAGAGAATTTACGATTAAATTTAATTAGCTCTAAATGTCCCTGTACCTTTTTAAAACGATGTAAGAACGGAAATAAAAATACTTAGATCAAACTATGGATTGTAGAAATGTAGAGTCGTTCCTAATAATGACAAGAACGGAATACGAGTATGTTAGTTCCTGTAGATATACTGAGATTTCTAGTCGATTAAAAATATGGGTTTTCTCTAAATATTTCGAGATCACTAACATTGAGATCACAAAAATGCCTAACCGTTAGCCTCACATTAATTTATTTCACGAAAAATCTTTTTCGTATTTTGCGGGATCCCGGACCTGTCCTAGAAAAACTGGACTAGGTAGGTAGATACATCAACATTTTCCTGATTTTCTTGATTTCCTGTAAGGAGGTCATGTAAACTAGTGGAATAAATAAATACCTATATGAATGAATGACAAAAGATACTTACAATATCAAAGTTAAATCCTTCGGACTTCTTTCGCACTTCTTTATTTTTCACATCAATCCACTTTCCAGATAGTTTATAGTCATTTAATTTTTTTAAATAGATTAATGGCACATAAATGGTGTTTGTGGTTTTTTTTCTAGCACCTCTATAGTCCAGACCACCTGTTTAACAATTCAACTTTCGATCTTGCAAGAGGAGACCCGTCGACACACAAGCAGCGTCTAGCCGGCGTTTTTCAAATGCCGCTACATACATTCCCGAGGATCGCGATATTCGTTTTCCCGCCAAATTAATGATATAAATACCTCCGAATTCAAAAGGCATACTTGGCAGCATAATTTGAACGGTCAAACTAGCGTTTTCATTTATCCGCATTATAACAGTTTCATACATATTTCAGTATAATCCAGTCAAATTCGGGAGAACGATTCGTTCTACGACAATGCTACAAGGAAGATATAATATTAATTTTTGTTACATAATATAGCGTTTACAGCGACATCTACCGATGTAGTAACATATTTTGTGGCACAGTGAACTGCCGACTGCTGCTGAAAACAGCGACATCTATGAATATTTTTTTGTACATACATTGCAGGTAAGCAATAAATAAAATAAAAAGTATATTTAGAGATTTTATATTAAACAAAAGTTATATTTACATGAATAACATCCATACCGTGAGATAAAAAATATTATTGTATGTTGGTTGTTTAAACACCACTAAAACATTTTTTTTTCATGAACAAATTTTTTTTACAGCAAAAGGAGGATGTGAGGATTGTAGCAGGTGGCGTTCTGTTGTTTCTGCTTACCCCCGTAGAAAGACAAGACGGCCAGTTTATGTACTTTAGTTTTTATTTGTTAAAATTGGTTGCTTTATTTTTTATATAGGCAACATTCACCATTCTAATTTCAAATAGCGATTTGTCATTGGTCAATTCGTGAGGGTGATTATTACGCTGTCACTTTGACTGATACATTATTTCAATTATTTGACTTGACGAAATTGTTTTTTTAATTGTCGGAAAGGATTCTTGAATTCTTCATTCTATTTTGGTCAAATTGGGAATTCTGACCAAATATTAGAGCCGTAAAAAAAGTAAAGGTACTCTTCACAATTTATTAATTTAGCAGAAGTCGTAACTGTTATAAAATCCATGATGTTTCGACCTGTTTGCACAATCGGCCAAAGGATTTCATTCGAGAGGAAAACTAAAGAATTTATCAGGAACAAAGTGGTTCGACCCGCTTCTATCTTGAAACCGGCAGAAAAAATTAAACTTTACAACAAGGAGAATAAAGAACTGTTCGGGCCTTTGCTCGAGACGAACAAACAGAAGAAGCAGCGTGAACAGAACACGGGTGAGTGGTGATTTGTTGTAAGGTTTCAGCAACCTTGCGACTGAGCGGAATTACTACTTTCTAAACGGCATGCAGCTGTATGAGGAAGCCAGCTGTGTGGTGGTAGTTCACAATCTGATCCCATTGTGTCGGTAACAAAATATTATCTGTCATGTTTACACTCTCGTGTTGACTTTCGATCTCAATTTATGCGTATGTACTTACTACGTATCATTATAGCGTCCGCGTAGCATACTTTGCCAATTAACATCATATGACATTTCAGTTCTGGCGCCGCGAGATATACACGCGCACGCATAACGCCGCTTTTATCTGTGTGTTACAGCTAAAAATAGAGCTGCACATCAAAACAACGGCACGACTGCTTCAAACGAAAATACATTGAAATTCTTAGAAAGTACAGAGAGAAATGGTAATAGACAGAGTCAGTCGTTGTCAGGCTATGTGAAGTATAACCCTGTGCTAACTGTGAATGTGTTAAAGAACAAAATGTGGCAGAATACGAGGCACTGTGTGAATTTCGTTGGTGTTGCCTTGAATAATACTGTGAGAAGTTTAGCTACGTCTGCATCATGTAATGCAGTCCGTAGCTCTCCCGCACAGCCGGGGTATGCCAGTGAAGACAAGATCCTACAAATAAGGCAGCATAAGAATGACTTCGCGCAGCAGTATCCTTCTGTGACCCTGATCTTGAACAAAACTATGACTGATGAGTCTAAAGCTGCATTAGAGAAATGGAAACAAGAGAGGATCGCTGAAATGGGGGTAGAAGAGTTTAATCAATTCTATGCAGGTATGTGTGACCCCATTCACTTACATGTAGTAGTTTAGTTCATAGGTTCTCAATGTGGGCGATAACCCCTCGTCGCCCACGAGGGGTTATCTTTGAGACTTTCAGGGGGCATTAGAAGACCCAGAGAAAATTAGGGGGTGTTGAAATGGGATTTTACAACTTTTTGTTATTACAAATTTAAAAATATGAAATCTCTAGTTGGTGCTGGGCAAAATAAGGTTAAGAACCTATGGTTTAGTTCTATCTATCTAGTATGTTTAGCACACTACCAAGCACAGAACTGGTTGAAGTGGCAGTGCTTATGTCCAGCAGTTGATGTTTTTCAGCTGAAATGATGATTATGAGTTTTTTTTTTTATAATAATAAATGTGTTTATTTATTCAAAAGTTATATACAGATTAGACATAAGGTGGTAGGTCATACATAGAAATTATTTGACAAATCTATATAACCAAAAATTATAAACCCTGTCTCTTAAACTAGGAGACTCTATCTTAAGAGACAGTGTTTGGCTTAACAGTTCAGTATGTTATCTTTAAAGAATGAATGCGTATTGATCTACCAATACAAGTGTAGATTAACATTAACAATATTGATTTAATCACCAGTATCTATTTCAAAATTAAATCATGCCAACCCTAAGGCTGAAATAGGCATGACTATGCAGGATACCTAATAAATAATTTCCTATGAGGTAATAAAACAATATTCATGACTAGTTCTCAAATAAAAATGATTCATTAATGCAGGCCTGAAACATAAAGCATGATAAAGTTTATATTACAAGAATACATAGAAATCCTACTAATATTATAAATGTACAAGTTTCTGAGGATAGATGGATGGAATGATGGATGTTTGTTACTCTTTCATCCAAAAACTCTTGAACGGATTTGGATGGAATTTGGAACTCAGATAGTTTATAACCTGGATTAACACAGGATACTTTTTATCCCGGTAGTATGTTCCCGTGAGATAATTTCCGACCTTCACGCGGGCGAAGCCATGGGCAAAAGCTAGTGACTAAATATAATCTTGAATATTTTACAGTGGGATTAAAATGTATCCCACTATTGAACTCAAAACTGTTACATCTCATATTTGAGTACCTTTGCTCTTGTGGGTGCAAAAAGTAAAGCCTATACTCTCTTGAGAAGAGCCGGCAACTTGACCTCCTCATTACTTTTATAGGTATAATTGATAAAAGTAACCTATATCAAAGTAATAAAATCTCTAAAAGACTGCTACAATAAAAAAAAACAAGTTCAATGCAATCTCATAACAACAACACACTTGTTTAAATATAAATCATACAGTACTGTTGTCTTCGGCACAAAATAATCAATAAATTTGTAAGCATGTTTTGCATTGTATTGTCATTATTTCCTTCATTTGTTACTTTACACTTTTAGCTTTTCTTTTATCTTTTTAAAACTGCTTCCGGAATAAGAGGTTTGGTAGGCCTGGCTGCACACACACCACTACAGTGTACCTTACAGATTAAACTGACAACCTATCACGGAATGTGTATGTGATGAAATTGTTTAGTTGTTCCCACAGGGATGACAGACAAGCATACCTGTTTGGGTAACTGTGTTCAAATCAAATCAAAATCTTTTATTTCACATAAACATTGGTTTATGTGAAATAAAAGATTTTGATTTGATAAACATTGGTTTATGTGAAATAAAAGATTTTGATTTGATTTGAACACAGTTACCCAAACAGGTATGCTTGTCTTCTCCATAGGAAACAACCAATTGGAACCGTGCACCTAGCTTCTGACGTTTCATAAGTGCCCATATTGATGGGCAAAAATTGGTTGTTTCCTATGGAGAAGAGCCGGCAAGAACTCCATGGTTACTCTTTTAAAAATAAGGGGCTTTTACAATGTTTCCAATTACAGTGTTGATGGATATGGGTGGACAGTGCAGGCCTGTCAACAAGTAACAGGTACTGAACAAAATATAAAAGGTCCACAAATCTACAGTCTACAAGTTAGGCCTACAACATTCTCACATTCACAAAATATAGAAGAATCTATATAAAAATAAAAGCCTATTTAGACCAAATGACATGTAGCATAGTGTTATTGGGTTTTTCATTAGGAAAGATCTCAGTAGCAGACTGGAATCTAGGATTGTTTCTGGAATTCTTGATGATAGCAAAACGATTATGCAGGACATAAAACTGGTTAAATAAATGTGATGGTTTGTTATGTTATGCAATGATAAAGGCACAAATTAACTAATATTCTCTCTGACCTTTTTGAAGCAATTTTACCTTAAATTCATACAATCTTGTGTTGAGTATAGTGGAGGAGACTGCTTTGTTTGATGTCAGCAATATCATTTAGAAAAATATCATTTAACCTCAAGCAAGAAATGTATACTATACTTATCATTTTGAATCAATCATATTTGATTTTTGCTTCTTACTTTGCAAACATTGGGTATTTTTTAAATAATGAATTACATGTTATCCTTCATCATAATATGTTATTGTTGGTATGAAATTATTGCTACATTCACTGACACTGAACTGACCTTTCTGAAGCTAAGTTTCTGTAAGTAAAATAAATTTAAATAATTATCTTCTGTCAAATCTGTGGTTAGCTTTTATGAGTTGGTGATTGAAAGACCACCAATCAAAATTATTTAAATTGGCATAAGATTGACAACAGATTTGATTAGGCGTTCAGAACGCAGCATAAAACTGATGGCATTGACCACACAATTGGAATAGCAATGTCCTTGAAAGAGAACTTAAATAGAGCAGCAAAAACTGCTACAAGAAATAACTGCACACATGCACCCTATCCCTTTAGTTATAAATATCTCAAATATAAATAAGTAGGAGCCGTTGGTCTGAACTGTCCTTAATTGCTGCCAAGACAGGCACAGGACATATTCTTATGTATAATAACTATCTAACTAAAGATTTAGATGTACTTTTTGGCGGTCGTTACTGGCGCCATGAAGTTTCGTCACATGATTTTGTATTTTATTTTTAGTTTTTTATTTTTAATTTCTAACGTGACGATATAATCGTGGACGTCCACCGCATCACGATAACACAGGGAAGTAAAATTTATGGAAATTTGTAGGTATATGAAGACGCCTTTAAATTTAAGTCCACGATAACGTTATAAATAACGTGCATGTATTTCCATACATTTTATGGACGTTGACACGTCGTCGTTCGTACGTCGTCACGTTTGAAATTATATAAGCCCACATTGTGTGTAAAAACATATTTACACAAACAGAACAACAACACACATAAGTATAACGCAGAATGTAACGGACGGATGGACGTAAACATAGAACTCTTAATATTTTCTTAAGGCGCAGACTTTTAATGATTTCAAATTGAACGTCACGTCTAAACGAATAGTCTTATTTGTTTGAAAAAAATATATGATAAACTAGACTATTTTCTTCGTAATTTGATATGTGAATATTTGAAATGATATTTTTATAACATAGTGTAATTAATTTGTAAATGTCTAACGCGAACACAAAAACGATAATCACGCAAAAACTATCGAGCGTATTTTCATGAAATCTGCACCATCTAAAAGACAATTTAAGTACCCAAATTTTAGTATACGGCTTTTATTTGTATTGTGTTTTATAAATCAAGGTGGGTTGTTTTTGTGAATAAACTTGATGCGCGTTGAAGCGGGGGCTCTTGCGGGCGACGACAGGCGGCAGTGCATCGCTGACCAATGTCCGGGTAGACCTAGGCCCGTATTAATAAACGTTCCTCAATGACGTGCCCAAGTGCGCAATCATTTGATACGCCATTATTACGATATCAGCATCTCAAGATCATTGCTAATTAATAAACACATGAATACAGTATCTCAGTTACCAAGATCAGCTCCTCAATGCGCTGTACTTGATGGCTTGATTTCGTGAACGATTACGTCACATTGACCGAAGTTTAGAATGACATGCATCACATTTCATTATTTTATGTTGTAAGATTTATTGAAATACTTGTATTTTGTTAAAACTTTAATGGATAGCGCTGTATCACGTTATAAAGTTGTTTTCTACCCAGGAAAGCCTTAAATTGTAAAAAAAAATGTGTTTTTATTTCCCAATAAATAAAATAAAAATAAATAAAAAAAGTTTATTTTTATTTTATTTTTAAATTTTTATAATGTGATGCTGTAGGTTGTGATAAATGTATTAGGTCACCATAAACAAGCTGAAATATGAATTTATTAGATTACATTTTCACATAAATATATTGGGTTTTAAAATTAGATTAATTGGATTTATTTACTCTATTTTTTTTTTTTTGGACTACTTTTAAAGTTTATTTATTTATTAAACTTTATACAACTAAAGAAATACATTTAATTTTGTGGACTTACCTAATGGCTTTGTGTAATACCTATAAATAGTAATTAAATAAATAAGTAAAAAAAAATTTAAAAAAATAGTAATTAAAATATTTACATAGGTAGATAGGTACCTACCTGAAATGATGCTGTAGCATAAAACCGGTCATAAAATATCGTCATAGTAGGTACTCTATTTCATCGTAATAATTAATTTCACCCAAAATATTTTTAAACTCCATGTTTCGCCCTACTAATCACGACCTTAAGTCACGTACTGCCTACACTCAGGTTTACGCATCTCGAGTATACACACCTATTGTATACTTAAGTGTAGAGTTCCGTTTATTAATCAGTCCATCACTCGGCTGATAACGTAAACCCAAGCCGTAACCTAAGTACACAAATTATTATGTTTATTAATACGGTCATGATCTCAAGGTTGTCATTAAGTGCGACCTCTTGGGCTGAGGAACGTTTATTAATACGGGCCCTAGACGCTAACGCTCTGTGCAATTTTATTCGCTTAAAAGTGTCGTATGCTGCTCCCACTTGCTCAAGGTCGCTGGCACTTATTGTTGCCTTAAAAAGCTTGAGGCGGGAACATCCATCTTACACTTTAAGATTAGCCTCAAGCTTATAAGAAAATACTAGAGTTCTATGTTAACGTAAATATTGTACTTTTTTACATTAGAATTTGTTTAAATATCTGTTCTATTCATCACCTTCACTTGAAAGGTACCTACTTGTAAAGACAAATCCAACGAACCCAAACACGCCTTTACACAAGTCATGGTGTGAAGCCATCCGAGTTGCAATATCCAAGTCATGCCATACTTTAGAACGGGCTATCATAATTAACGGCGTATATAAAATTTTGTGTATGTGCTGTTGATCGCTTTAGAGTTCTCTCTTCTGGAAACAACCCAGGGTGCAGCAGCCAGATCAAGGTGAACTTTAGAACGGGCTATCATAATTCATTGCGTGTAACAAAATTTTGCGTCTGTACTGTTGACCGCTGAGGAGGTTCCTCGTCTATGGCAAATCCTTGGTGCAGCTGCCAGGTCATGGGGGACTTTAGAACAAATTATCATAATTAACTCGTATAATTATTTAATTTCGTGTCTGTATTGTTGATCGTTGAGGAGTTCCCTCGTTTGCAGCCAATCCTGGGTGCAGCAACCAGGTCATGGTGAACTTTAGGACGTACCATCATAATTAAATGCTTATATAAAATGTTGTGTCTCTGCTGTTCATTTAACGGCGTGCGATTAAAGAGACCTTTTGATGATGATGAGATGATTACATTGCAACATTACAATAAAAAACAATTTTTCTATCACCCTCAGCTCAAATGGCAGTCGGCACCAAATTCCACAGCACGCTAAAGAACTACTTCACCCAACCACAGACGCAGCTTCGTATAGAGAAGGAAGTCGAAGGAGTTTGGGTATCAGTAGCAGATGTTCTGAAGAGGATATCAACACCGAAAGCAATTGAATCGAATGTTATACACCCTGTGTTGAAGTATAGGGGGATATTTGATGCGATTGCTGAATATGAGTGAGTAGAGAAAAGTTTTCCTTATTTCTTTTACCTATTTGTCTCTATTTTTGATACAAAATTTTCTTAAAAATTATTTCACATAAACCTACATGGGCACTTATGAAACGTCAGAAGCTAGGTGCACGGTTCCAATTGGTTGTTTCCTATGGAGAAGAGCCGCCAAGAAACTCCTCGGTTACTTTTTTAATCATCATGCTGCTTCTTAGCGTGTCGATAGCGTGCTTTGGGGTTCTCACGGGACAAATCTGAAATTATGTCCGATGTCTACCTACCGCAAAACTTAATTCGACATTATTTTCGTCCAGGAGACATATCGGGGAGATGAAAGCCAAAGCTGGCACAACCCTGGACTTATGCTTATCGCCGTTCTGCTAAATGACGGTCTTTACATATTTAGGGTTAATTTCACCAATGTAACTGAATGCCATCAGCACATCTAAAATTCTAAACCGAGTTCAAGAGCTGTCAATGTCATTATAGAGGTATGAGGAACAGGGTGTAAAGTTCACTCATACTCTATAGAAAAGGGAGGATCCTCCGACCAGAAAGTGTTGTGTCTGGTGGGCAACTGCCCGAGGGTCGATGTCGGGACGTTGTTATATGAGTATTTCTCAAAAGAGATGTACATTTGTGGAAAAAAACATGTCGCAAAAGTTTGAGTCAAAATATTAAAATAAAGCGATGAAACTTTTTGTAAGATGTTTGCGAAGGAATGAAGAAAATATACTCCGGATTAGGATTTGATATCGCAAGGACCGAATATACTTCAAAAAATTGTGTAATGCTTCAAGTTGTCACTATCATGATTTACTCTTCCATACAAAATCTTTGTGTCTCAATGGGTACCAACGACTTTGTCGCTTCAAAAAATACTACTTTACGTATGTCTAACGTTCTAATGTTCTGTAATTAGCACCTTCGTATAATCAGGTTTAAGGTTCAAAGATGCTTGTATCTTGCTTTATTCAAAATAATTACGTTTCACGCAATAAACAAAATGTCTCACCTTTTTTACTTTTTAGTCACATACTCTTTAGTCACGCCATTTCTCAGTAATTTCTTTAATTTCTGAACGAATCTGTAGTATTTTGTACTGGTAACACTAAAAGCGTTCCTATTGGACGATGGTAAATGTCAGCGCCATATTTTTTCTCTGTCAAAAATAAGATTCGCTTAGAGCGCCGGCTGTTTTACTGTTTCGATACGAGAGAAAATTATTACTTTTTTTGGGGTAAGTACTTCTGAATTGTTTATCAAGTTAATAAAAATGTATGTTAGGATAATCGTTTAAGTGAATTACATTCTTGAAATTCATTTTGGACAAAAAATCTACTTCTTTTAGAGGTTATTGGATATAATTCCTTTTACTGTTTCGTTGTTTTTCGTCACGTAACTAAATAGTATGTTATAAAGCTGGGTGTAGACTAGTTTTCTATTTATTTACCGGGGTTACTTTTCTGAACTGACATCCGTTTGCCTTCTTATTTAGTAAGGTAAAAAGCAACAACGACAAGATAATTAGCTGATTAGTCCAAAGAGCACGGGAAGTTGATGTTTTTTCTGCAATATTGCAAAACTCGTAGAATAAAAGTCTATTATTGCTTTCAATTTCACTAAAAATGGACAAAAATGTATCTATGAAAAAACAAATGTGTTGCTTCATTTGTTCGTCTTTTATTAAGTACTCCTAAGCCGCTCAACTTTGGAAAGATGTATGTGCTCCGCCGCCAGTAAGGGTGTAGTTGTTTAAAGGATATTGGTTTGATTTTACGTAATTTTCACAATAACTTTTTGAGCAGAGTTGTATGTACAATGGGGGAAGGTAGTAGGACGTTAAATGGGAGAGCAAACGTTGTTAGGTACTTGGAAATATACAACGTTATATTACATTAACTAGCGACACGTTATAGACGTGACGGGTATCGATATCTAAAGATAATTAAATAATAATAAACCTGATTTCTTAAAGTGATAATTTCAACTATCATCGAGCATGGCCGTGCGATGTAAGAACCGATCGAAAAAAAAGTTTCAAAATACATGTTTATTCTTGTTTTATTATGAGTAGATATACCCATCACGTCTGTGAAGTTTCGCTAGTTAATTTAATTTAACGTTGTATTATACACCATGGTTTGGGGTCGTTGTGATAGTAGTTGATGTTGTGGTATACCACGCAACATATAACTTGAACCTGCGCAGTAGTCGTTTTTTAGACGTCCCATACAAATCGATTAGAGAATCTTGGCAGAACGACGTCATTTTGAGTCAAGTTATTTGCCCAGGAGTAATATCAAGATAAGATGATACTTTTTTTTTTACAGAAATGCTACCGAAAACAGCTGCCGAAAGGCAGAAAAAATATCGAGAAAAATTAAAACAGGAGAATCCGGAAAAATATGAAGAAAGACGTTTAAAACATCTAGAAAAAGTCAAAGAAAACATTAAAAAAATGTCTTTAACTGAAGCAGAAAAACAGGAACAGCTTAAAAAATGGAGGAAGCAAAATACTGATAGGGCTAAAAAGAAGAAAGAAGAGAAAGGAGCTCAAGGTCATTTAAAAACTGATAATACATTGGCATCACATACTAATAACAATAGCGAAAGAAATATTGACAAAAAGACCAGATTGCAAAGGTTGATTGAACAAAATACGGGACTGAAAAGAAAAAACACAAATCTCAGAAGGCAAAATAATCGATATAAGCTCGAAATAATTAACCTTAAAAAGAAATTGATAGAAAACAATAATAGTGAATCAGCTAAAATTGTCACTGCAATTGGTGATGAAACCCCGATCACGAAAACAAACAACTTTCTGGAAGCTACTATACCAACTGCCTCTGCTGAAGAAAAAGAGAAGGTTAAAAAAACTTTTTTACAAAAAAACAACCGACTTCCAAAAAAAACACTAAAAGACGTAAAAAATAACTTTAATTTCGGAAGTCGGTGTCTTTGGTTTTGTGTTTTCGTTTTTGACCACCGACTTCCGAAATTAAAGTTATTTTTTACGTCTTTTAGTGTTTTTTTTGGAAGTCGGTTGTTTTTTTGTAAAAAAGTTTTTATTTTTCACTTTTTAGTTACGGTACCTACCCCACACAAATTCGTATACCACTACTTGGTGTGTAAATAACAGTGACAGGAAATTATTAACACATCATCCATATAAACTAAGTGGAAAAAATATGCATTATTAAGAATAACTCAAAAACTACTGGTCAGACCTTAATCAAATTTAAATGGGACCACATGTGAAGCACCAGCTATCAAATACAAAAAGAACCATCCAAATCGGTTCAACCAGAAAAAAGTTATGAGCTAACACACATAAAAAAAAAAAAAAAAAAAAAAAAAAAAAAAAACATACAGACGAATTGAGAACCTCCTCCTTTTTGGGAAAGTCGGTTAAAAAGAAATTGCTTTTGCTGAATACTTTAACAGAGTCCATAAAAATGAATTATGAGAAAGCAGATACCAAGGAAAAGAAAAATGTCTTGAAAAATGTAGCTACGCATGAGATGGTCAATAAATACAAACAGAAAACTAATATCACAAAGGTTCTCGGACTTAAAGGGAGGATTCGACTTACTAAAACAAGAAATACTTTGAGACAAAAATATGGACAAGAACTCAATGTTTTTTTTAAAAGGGAAGATGTGAGTCGAGATAGCGCTGGGAAGAAGGAATGTGTAACGAAGAATAAAAACAAGAAGCAGAAAAGATATTTAACTGAACCATTATACAAGCTTCATAAAAAATATCAAGCTGAAGGCGGGAGAGCATCTTTCCAAACCTTTTGTCGTTTTCGGCCATTTTACGTTGTTCATCCAAAAATACAAGATCGAAATACATGTGCTTGTGTAAAACATACTAACATGCTATTCAAAACTACAGCTTTGAAGAGATTAGGTGTGCTTCAATCATCAGATTTGGGCGACATTTTAGGAGAAGTTACTTGCTGCAAATCGTTCAGATGTTATTACTCAGAGTGCATAGACTGCAAAGATAAGATCCCAACCTTTAACTCAACTATAGATGCAAACCTCCCTATTCAGTGGCTGCAGTGGAAAGTTATAACACATACATATACTAAAGTTACCAAAGGAAAATGTGAAGAAAAAACGACAAAAAAATATGCTAAAACAACGATTAAAGGGACAGTAGGTAACTTAATCAAGGAATTCCTGAAAGACCTAAAGCAATTCAAAATTCATCACTACAATGTCAATCATCAATACCGATCATGGAAAAAATGCATAAAGAATCTTGAAGATGACGAAGTCAGCCTTGTTTGTGATTTCTCCGAAAACTTCGCTTGCAAACAAGCCGAGGAAATTCAGGCAGTACATTTTGGGGCAAGCAGGAACCAGATCACACTTCACACAAGTGTACTCTACACAACAAATAAAAAGCCTTTATCGATATGCACAATTTCACCAATAAATGAGCATGGTCCCGGTGCCATTTGGGCCCACTTGGACCCCATTTTGCAGATTTGTACGAAAGAACTGAAAGCAAAGAAAATACATGTTTTTTCAGACAGTCCTGCTACTCAATACAGACAAAAAAACAATTTTTACATGTTCCAGAAAAGGTGTTCTGACTATGAATTTCAATTTGGTACATGGAATTTCTTCGAAGCCTCCCATGGCAAAGGACCAGCGGACGGTGTTGGTGGGGCTATAAAACGACAGCTAGACAGTCAAATAGCACACGGTCATGACATTACAGACGCGAAAGAAGCGTATGATTACTTGAAAGATAACACCAACATTAAAATCTTTTATATACCTGAAGACAAAGTCGAAGAGATGACAAAAATGATTCCAAATGACGTTGTGCCCTTAAAAGGTACAATGAAAGTACATCAAATAGCAACTACCGGAGATGGACCAATTAAATATAAATGGCTAAGCTGTTTCGACTGTGAAAAAAACATTTGCTGTGACTGCTACTACACCAAAGAACATCAACTGATTAAAACAAACACTTTATCTTCAACATTACTCAACAAGAACGAATCACATGTAAAAAAATCCAAATCAAACAAAAAAGACAGCAATAAAAATATACCTAAAGCTCAAAAAAGACAAAGCATGCAAACAAGAGTAGTACTAGGAATCAAACGTAAAAGGTCAAAGAGTAGTACATCTACTTCAAAAAGTGATGACGCAATGAGTATTTGCTCCGAATCAGATTGTACAATGGATGATATACAGGATGAGGAAGAAGATGAAGAAGAAGTTAACACTGATAATGAGCATGAAAACACAAATAAGGAAAATAGTGGAAAAGTGACTATTCTATCGTCAATCCGGTTCACACCCGAAAATCTTAAATATGTTAATCTGCAAAAATATGATCCTTTCAAGCTGCATAAAATTGATAAAAATTTTGATCTCTCTACAGTGCATAACACCAAAGACAAAGAAAATGACGGAAGCACTTATGAATGGAAAGATAAAGAAGAGAACCTTAAAACAAAAATCAAAAGGGAAACATCGAAAAGAGAAGAAAATGTCGTGACCAAAAATGACAATGAGGTTGCAGTTCAGGATATTGAAAGCAAAATATTGCTGAATGAAAAAAATATCAAGAGTAAAAATGACAAAAAGACTGAAGACATTACGGACGACGAAGACACTTACCTGAAAAAAGCGATGAAGGAAAAAAATATCGAAAACGCACGTGGCAGCGAGACTAAAGATGTTAAGGATTATGGAGACGTTTACCTGAAAACCGCGATGCAGGAAACAACTGAAAATAATACCAAAAATGAACCAGAAACTGAAGACTTAAATGACAATAAAGACACTTACCTGACAACGGAGACGAAGGAAAAGACTGAAATTAGTACTAAAAATAATAATGAAAGAGAAACATATGACAATAAAGGCACTTACCTGCAAACAGGGATGAAGGAAAAAACTGAAAATAGTACCAAAAACAAAGAAGAACGAGAGACTGAAGACGTTAAGGACAATGAAGGCACTTACCTGAAAACAAAGATGACTGAAAAACAAATCATAAACAAGTATGACGAACACATTAAAGAAATAATAGAGATTGCCGTGGGTCCCTCAACAAATGAAAATATTACTAAGAATGACGTTAACATTGAGACCGAAGATAATCAGAAGAATGAGATTTTTAAACTAGGAGATACGACTTTAGTACGCTACTACAAAAAGACATGGAAATATTACGTTGGAGTAATCACCAAGATACATTATGGTGAAAAGATGTACTCAATTTCATTTTACAAAAATAGAGGCAAAAACGTGGAAGTAAAATTTCTGTTCCCTAAAACTAAAGATTTAGACTGTGTTCCTGAAATAAATATAGTTAAAAAAATTGAATTGGTCGAAAAAGAGGGCAGTCTTTCTCTAAAGAATATAGAAGACGCAGTTTATTTTTAATTCAGTTTCTTTCTGTTATATCTTTTTCTTTTTTGTGTTTTAATTTGATTACTTCATTTTGATTTCAGCTAATAATAAGTATAATGAAAAACATGGTTTTTAATTAATTTCCTTATTCCCTGCACTTTATTATGACAGTCAATGCACACTAAGCTTTAGTTTACTATTTCGTTACTTTGTAAACTATTTCGTTACGATATTTCATAACAACTTTTTCGTTACGTGTACATCTTTCGTGAGAAATACTCATATGCTAGTCGCGCGGTAAACTCTGCTTGCGCGATGCAGGATTTGCGTGACGTCAGTATGACGTGTAGCTCGCGTGTGGCGATGTTGATACCGCTACATCATCATTGTTGTGGAATATTGACACTGACAGCTTACATGAGTGCTGATCGCGGTCGGTTTCATTGGTGAAAATCGCCCTTAAGCTGTTACCAATATAGAGGTGCTTAATTTACACCATCAGGTATTAAGTGCTCCCACCCAAAAAAAATATGTCTCGTATTTAGTATAATTCGTAAGTATTGAGGAAAATATTTGCCTAAAATACATAGGTAGCAAAAGTTCATTCATCTTGGGTTAGTAAATAAATATTCGATGAAGTCATTGTATGTGCGATTTGTTTTAGAAGCACTAAGTATATAAATATATATGGTTTGATATTTATAAACATTATCGTTTTAAGAGACAGGTAGTCATCATCAAAGCAAAAACAAAAATATTATTGAAGGCCACTGTTCCTACTACTATTATAATATTGCAGTCTTATATTCTTAACTAGCGATATGTCAAAACATCGAAATTTCTGTGCTATATTTAAGTTAAATATTAATATATTATACACATAAACCTTCTGGAATAAATGCTGTATATTATGATGAAATCCGCATCTAATTCCATTGTGTAGTTGAGAAGATCTAAGCGGTCACACAGACACGCGAAAAAGGACTTTATTATGAACTATGTGTAGATATAGATTCGGTATGCATGACTGCAAAATATTCTATTCATATTCGATTAGTCAACAGCGCAATGATCTACTACAGTTAATTTACATACACTTATCTCGGGGCCCAGAAACATTGCGCAGTCGCAGTCGTGTAGGTGTGTTGGTTTGCGACCGGCTGTGGTTAACGGAGCGTAAAACAGTCTCGTTTGAGCCCTCGGGCTAGGCCACGCTCAAGGTTGACAAACTACGTCATTTATTAACAGGGAAAGTGGAAATGGTCCCGTAGAGAATTATATGTTGGGTAACGTGACGTCATGATATCCTACATTTAATTCTCTCAATCAGGGTGATTGGTGTATCCTTCACCCTGATTGCATATCACACTATCAATCACAATTTGAATCATTTTAAAGCCCATTGCTTCATATGCTCGAAAAATTTGTCTGCTGTCTGCTCAACAACGTAAATCACGCAATGAATGTTGTTGAACTGTCAAAATGAAAGCCATTCCTACTGTTAGTGTGTTACCCAATTGCCCCGCTGGAGAGTATTTTCAAGCGGTAGCTGGCAGAACGATGTCCTTCCTACCTTGCCGTGTTATTTAGATACTGGTGTTGTCTTAATATATAGGATATCCCAGTAACGACTGGTTAAGTTTCATTTTAACAAATCCAAAAATATTAGGTTGAGCGCCTTCATAGGGACGTAGGCAGTATAGAAACGTGGATCCACGCGAGACAATGGATTTTTAATTGTTTCTGTAATTACGACATTTAAAAGGTCAATTGCCCAGCTGTCAATTGAGAGTTCGTCTAATGTTATCTAATCTAATCACATAATGAGGTTTTGTCATGTTTAAGACCGGAATTGCATACGTTTAAAATCAGGAAATTCAGATTCCACACTTTTAACTCTCTATCATGCATGACTGTGCTCTAAAGTAAAATAAATTGTAAGTAATAATTTAGAATCAATATTATATTACGTAATTTAATAAATTCATACAAAAAATGCATTTATTTTTTGGGTGGGATATCATCATATTTTATAACTTCTCCCGCTCAGGGCAGAGCGGAAGGGCATGTCAGATTATTACTGACTAACATCCACCCGTGTTCCTTCAGTTGCCTGTGCGCCAGAGCCACGGTAACCCTTTCGGACAAACCCGCGGCTCTTACACGGTGCATGTCTTAATACTGTGTCATGAAATTTTAATGCATGCCTACTAACCAGTGTCTTACATGTTAGCAAATCATACGTACACATACATTTCGGCGATTCATTTTTATATAAATAAAAATGAATCGCCGAAATGTATGTGTACGCGCATAACTTCCGAACAACTGCACTAAATTGGATAATTCATTCTTTTTTGTGTTCGTTATTGTCAGGACAAGTTTTGTAGGTAGGGTAGGTACTAGGTAGGTTAGTTAGGGTAGGTGTTGGATACTTAGTGCTCCCTGTGCGAAGCCGGGCCGGGTAAAGCTATTAAGTAAATAAATTCAAACACCTGAACAAACTGAGACTGGTTATTACGAGTCTAGAATAAATTAACAATGAAAGAAAACACGTAGGTATAACGTCATTTATTTTTATCATATCTTCCACGAAATGCCTCAGATAAAGGAGTCACTGACATCCACGATTAGGAATAATATATTGCTAATGTCAAGGAAAAACTCAAGGTTATCTCGCTCTATAATAATCTTTAATACAGACACTCGTGCCAAAATTCTTCTGATACCTTTATGCAGTCAAGTGATGTAAAGATATTTCATGTTCTATGTTCTACCTATTGTTCTACCATGTTCTACCTATTTCAGAATAGCTTGAGACAATAGTTTTATAAGTAGGTACACTAGCTTCTGTCCGCGATTTCGCCCGCGTGGATGTCGGAAATTATCTCACGGGAAGTGCTACCGGGACAAAAAGTAGCCTATGTCCTTCCCCAGGATGCCATCTATCTCCTTGCTAAATTTTATCGAAATCCGTTCAGTCGTTTAGGCGTGAACAGGTAACATACAGACAGTTACTTTCGAATTTATAATATTATGGGGGCTGCACCAAGGTAGCCCGCGAAATTATAATTCTGTAAAGCCATATTTGATACGGTCGCGAATCTAATTTAGATCACCATACAACCTGAAAAAACGTAAGAAAATTTGAATTACCCTGAAGGATCCGCCTTAAGTATGGATTATTAAATTTATAGGTAAACACTTAATTTGTACAACAGAAAATACATAACGAAAAATATACACTACAAAAATGTAAGTGCATGTATTATTTTTTTACATTACATTATTTCAGCGATCGCTTTACTGATTTTATAGATGAACAGTAATCTCTTGTATCGGTGCGATCTATCTAAATATTATAAAGAGATTTTTTTTTTTTTTTTGTATGTTTGTTTAACAGATTTGGATGAAATTTGGCACATGGGTAGACCATGACCTGGATTAGGACATAGGATACTTTTATCCTGATATTCCCACGTGATCGAGACTTATGCGGGGAAACCGCGGGACGCAGCTAGTAGTTTCATTATGAACATATTAGCCAGTCAGCAAGGTCAGCGGGACTGACTGCATTGCTTCATATGTTCGAAAAATTTGTCGGCTCAACAACGTAAATAACGCAATGAATGTTGTTGAACTGTCAAAATGAAAGCCATTCCTACTGTTAGTGTGTTACGCAATTACCCCGCTGTTCACGTCACCTTAAATCGTAGATATTAACTATTAGAAACGTAGTAGATGTTCTAACAAAGTGACGTTTAAAGAATACGTTCTACGGAGCTACGACGCAATTCGCTTGTTTTTGTTCGTTTCGTCTGTTTGTTAATGTTTTCTTCAGAAATAGCTAAACTGATATATCTAAGCGGGTTTGGCAAGAAAGTATAATTGTTACACAATTATATAAAAACTTATTTAATTTTGTTTTCGAAATAAATGTAATGATGTAACTCATCATGACTGCTAAAAGTGGCATCAATGTGTATCAACCACCAGCTACTTCTCAAATCATTTACATGATTTATGCAGATATTTTTATAATTAAGTAATACCTTTATTTTGTACTTGACACACCAGCGGGGTGATTGCGTAACACACGTTTTTTGTTTCTTTTTTTTTTGGGTGGGATATCATCAAACGACCTCGCCCGCTCTGGGCGGAGCGGAAGGGCGTGTCAGACTCTTACTGACTAAAACCCACCCATGTTCCTTCAGTTGCCTGTGCGCCAGGGCCACGGTAACTCTTTCGAACAATCCGCGACCCCGGCAGGCATCGGCCCTGTCGGGCCACGTCAATTATGCTGACATCTCTTTGAGGCGCGCGTGGAACACAACGCGCCGTCGACCCGGGCCTGGTCCTTACCGGACGGCGAGCTGCCCATTGCTCGCTGTCCGCAGGCCCGCGCCTACGGTGGTCGGGAGTCGGCTATCGACTCCCGACGCCCAGGGTGTCTCCTGCGGCGACTAGGAGCGTGAGGGCGCAATGATTGCCTCTCCCTCACGCGCTCCGCCTCCTCCTTCGCGAGCATTACTGCTTCGCAGAAGGAGGTGACTGCTTCCCATTCCCTCTCGCTCCGTACCATGGCCTGCACCAGGGCCGGACGCGAGAGATCGCCGCCGCCGATTGCCGCCACGAGGACACGGCGGTGCTCCGCCCAAGCCGGGCAGACCTCCACCGTATGCTCCACCGTGTCCTCCACACACACTAACAGTAGGAATGGCTTACATTTTGACAGTTCAACAACATTCATTGCGTTATTTACGTTATTGAGCAGACAAATTTTTCGAACATATGAAGGAATGGATTAGGAATATCCTTCAAAATTATTCAGATTGTGATTGATAGTGTGTTACGCAAGTAGGCTGCTGGTCACATAGAATTTGCCAACAAAGCACAAATCCTGATAGGGACAGAGATTCTAGGTAGGAAGTTGATTTTTGAAAACAGTAATTAGAAATATTGCAGAATAAAACGGCATTTAATTAACACACATATATACATACATAAACTCACGCCTTCCCATGGGGTAGGCAGAAACTACAGAACGCCACCTGCTACGATCCTTACATACTCCTTTTGCCTCGTTTACGTTCATACATCTGGTCATACACGCACGCCGGGTATATGTCTTCCTAGGGTGTCCCCTCCCGGCGTTTCCACTCACATCTGCCTCGTAAATACCTTTTGTTAATCGCCCTTCATTCATTCATTCATTAACACACAATAATAATATAACATACATACTTCTATTCTCCAGAGACAAACCAACACTCATTGAATGGAAGAAATCGGACAAACCTCGCAAGTCTATAGCGCATACTTACGACAACCCCGTCCAACTGGCCGCGTACTTCGGCGCAGTATGCCACGACCTTAACTACAAGCATTTCAACGTTAAAGACGCGTTGCTCGTCATAGCCTACACCGACGGATCCAAAGCTGATGCCTACCACCTCCCCCCAGAGAAACTAAGGGAACATTGGGCCCAGTGGCTGAGTAGGCTAGAAGAGTACACAAATAAGTTCGGAAATAATGAGGAAAAGAATTTGAAAGGCGGGAAAAGATTGTTTGAAGAAGATATCGGGAATCTCCAGTAAGTGACGGTATGTATTTGTGATATTTTTATGACAGGTTCGGCTTTTCTTATGCAGCATTCATGGCCCCCTTGGTCGAGCGTTTATTAAAGTACCGTTCATCACTTAATATCGTTGGCATAATAAGATAAAACGTCTATTAAATCGCATGAAAAATTCATCTTTAAGGGGCACCGTGACTATGAAAAATACCAGTGCCGGCGTTAGGGTAGGGTGCGGCTGGGCGACTGCTCAGGGTGCCAGAGGTGAAGGTGCTGTGACTAGGCGCCCCTTCACCACTGGCGCCTGCAGAGTACCACCCAAAAAAAAATTGAGATCTCTTCGCTTGCTCTTGCATCCAACATTCTCTGAATTCTCATATTTTGTGCATAAGCCGACAAAGTAACTCATATTTCTTTATGAATAGACATAAGAAAATCTAGGCGGAGTGCTGAAATTTTTCGCTCCTCTACTCTCCAAGAGGGGATTTCGGCGACGCCCCTCGTTGCCTCAGGGCGCCTGTAATCTTAAAACCGGCACTGAAATAAACGCGTGGCAAAAACAGTACTTAATAGTCTCACGGTGATTTATAATTTCGAAGGAAGTCTCGAGATAATTCGTAGACAACGACTTGAATGTCGCGTTCAGATTAAACGTAGATAGTAACTCTACGTTTAATTAAACGTACCCTACGCTCGTACATACGCTACGATAAATCTGAACGCTACGTTATGTAGATGTTTCAGACGCCTTAAATATTTGACATTTACTTACATGATTTTCTTTTGTTTTTCCAGTGGAGCCGGATAAGAAACCGAAGATGGATATAATTTACCTAAAAATTACAGGTTTTGGTAATTTCCCTTTCTCCGCCTTTTCACATGTTATGTTAAAATACACATTATTATAAAGGCATTATGTTAAGAAACTATCACCCAAGTTCAAGTGGCTTACAACTTTTCAAAATGTTCCTATTTATAAAAGTTACACTAAACTTGGAAGTATGTTCAACGAATCACCCTGTAGATTTAGAATATTCCTAATGGAAAGATATTGATTATAAAATACTGATTTCAAACTTTGATTTATAAACTACTGGCTGTTCGTGTCCGGTGTCGCCCGGGTGACTTTGGTGTCTCTACCTCCACATCCAAGTTTCCGACATTTGCGGAGGAATTTCCAAAAAAAAAAACATACATGTGGCAATCGATTTTTATTTATATAGACTAGTCAAGTATCGCTAATGAGACACAATTAATTAATTATCTATTGTTATGACCCTCTAGCGGGCCATCTGGGGCCTGACTCAGTACATTAGAATAGTCATGTTTGTTACTTTGCTTCAACGGTGTCATAACGGCACATAAACTCGTAAGTACATATTATAGGTCTTCTTCTATACTTAAATCAGCTCCGACATTGCGTTATACGACACATCATCGCATTATACTACAATAATCTTATTTAGCATAATCAGCCTATAATTTTTCCACTGCTGGAACATAGGCCTCCTCTCTCTGAGAGTCGGGAGTGGACCGTAATCCATCACGCGGGCCCAGTGCGTGCTGGTATAATATTGGAATAATCTTATTTGCTGTATTCAATATCGTTACAGTTATATTTAAATACCGGTACACGTGTAAAGTATCGTACACCGTTCCGTATAGAATTTCATACATACAGAACATTTTTTTCAGAACAAAATGTTAACGAACTTAAAATAGAGCAATGTACGGGACATTTCTTAAATATTCTGGCCCATTTCGATTTGGACATGTGACATAGTTGGCGAAATGCCTATTTTCATCGGAACTCCGACGCAGTCAAGCATGTATGACACTTCAAGATAGTTTTCTGATCTGGTACTAGACGTGGCGTCAATACTAATGAACTAACTTTTGCCCGCGACTCCGCCCGCGTTGACGTCGGAAATTATCCCACAGGAACCTACTACCGGGATAAAAAGTATCCTATATATTCATCCAGGTTATAAACTGTGTGCCAAATTGATGATGATTGAGTAACAAACATACAAACATTTGTAATATTGGTAGGATATAAGATGACGAAATGCTATCTCTGGATTTGCCTAAGTCTTGTCCGATGAAATTGTAATACGAGTCTCACAAGAAAGTGATAGAACAAAAATAACATCAATAGTTTGAAATCAGTATGATGTTAGGTAATTCGGCTAGAAATGTTTTGAATGTATTTATAACAGACTGGGTAAGTGTCGGATGATTGTCATCTTCATACAAATTACTGTAGATATGCCATGTTGGTTAGGCTTCGGCTAGCGGAGAAACGAAAATATATATTAATACAACTCGCAAACACATGTAAAACGTGCTTCAGTGCTGTTACCCTAATAATGTAGTAGAGTTCGCGCAAAATAAGTCTGTGCGCGGCCGAAATCGGAAATAATCGTTTGCCGCCATCTCGACGTTTATATCAGGTGTCAAGAGGGTGTGCTGTATTCCGTGATTTCCGAAGTAAAAAAATCACAATCATAATGCCGAAAGTGATTAACAAGTGCTGGCAGGGATATAGTCTTGAAGGTCAAACACGCGCGCAGACTTATCTTGCGCGCACTCTATTAATAAAGTTATAAGCCTTGCATAAAATGTCTGACTTCACAATGGTGTATCTGCAGTAATATACATTAAATTTTCTCATTAGTGTATCCATATCTACTTAGTTAACTATACAAGTTTCAATTTAAATTAACTGGCAGAACTGCACAGACTGATTGGACTGATACCCTCTGTGAAGTTTGAAAGGCTCTTGGCCAAATAATAACAGCTGCACGAAGGTTAAGGCACGTTTGCCGAGGTCAGTCCGTATATGGGTGACCATTAAAACGTATCGAGACCCGTCCGTGCCTCGCAAAGCACGGTAAGCCGTTGGTCGCAGCTGTCATTCGTAGATCTTTGACAGTCGTTACGGACAGTCAGAAGGCCGAAACTCTGACAACCAGTCTTGCCAAGGGGTATAGTGTTACCCAGCAACTGGGTTGTGGACGTCAGATAGGCAGTCGCTTTATGTAAAATACTGTTATTCAGCTACATCTGGTTAGACTGGAAGTCGACCCCAACTCAGTTGGGAAAGGCGAGGCAGATTGATAAAACCTCTGTGAACTTTCGCCGGCTAATATAATTTGACCATTTGTAATTTATAATCACAATTTAAGTGAATTGTGATTATGACTCGAATTCTCTCACGGTTTTATTATCTGTAGTTCTATCAAGCATATTTTAAAGAACGCTTGCTGGCTTTAAATAATCACAATACTATGTACTAAGTTACTATTATGTGTATTACGTCTATATTTACTCGTTAATTGCACATTTAATATTAACCGATTTTTGCCATACTGTGTATTCACATTTAACTATTGTTTTTTTCTGTTTAAAATGGTAAAGACTTATCGAATAATAACCATAGAGCCCCTGATTCAAACGATTGATGGTGACTTATTTTAATTTTTAATAGATAGAAAGGACAAACGTGTTATTGTCAAGTTCTGAATCAGGAGACTGCGTGTACCTATAGGGTTTATTTAGCAAATATATGCCGTTATGCCCTTTATAATTGTACTGCAGAACTGAAATACGGTCCTATGTTAAGATGGGTCCTTTGAAATGTTATCCGTCATACACAAAACGTCTTGATAAACGAAAAATTATGATCGAACGAAGCTTCCAATATTATAGTACTTATGTTTTTTTTTGTCGTATTTCTATTGAATTTGAAACAGGTTATTATAAGTAGATTTATCTTTAATTGCCAAAAATTTTGTTAGTACTAGTCCAATATTGGTACAAATTGTGTTCAATTTACTAAAGATATCGTTCTGACTTATCTAGTATGTAGTCTTATTCTCAGATTTTATTCTTTGGCCTCGAGTATCACTCCAATGCTGAAACAAAGAATTGCTTCCTAAAAAGTTTCGAAGTGTTTTACAGGCGTTTTTTTAATGATTTATTTTGTTCGTGTAATGGTTAGTTTCCACGTGCCTACATGAGGACTACTAAATAGCTAAAGCACGCACAAGTCCACAAGCTTGAAGTCTTTTGGATGAACTTAAAAACATCGAGCAATTTTGTACAGTCCTAGTCGCCAGCACATCAAGTCACCACAAACTGTCAGATTTTCTCATTCGCTTTTGAACTTAACCATCAACATTTTAAGGTTTAAAACCGTTTGGAGAAATTTGGCAGTTCGTGTAGCTTGACCTGCCATCGACCGTACGTGGAAAGTAACCCTTAGTGGGGCTAAAGTATGAATCGCGATACCAGAATAATATGTTCAAGATGAAGCTTTCTTAACATAAGATTTAAATTGCATTTATTACTTTTATGCCCAGAGAATGTTTGTTTTTATTATTTTTACTGATTTGCCTCGATTTACATTCTAAAACGAATTTGTATCACCACATTATAAGTACTTACCTACTTATTTGTTTAAATATCTGAACAAAAAATGGCAGTTCAATTATTTTAAGAAATTATTTGGGTTTGAATATCTAAACGCGAATAATTTCGCTGTATATTTAATCTTCAGAACTATATAAAGGATATGTATGTGTATTGTTCTTTTCTTAGGTAGGTATATTTTGTATAATTTTATGCGTTCTTTATTATTTGACTGCTGATACTCCTTAGCCGTCTAAAGTAAGGTCTGAATTAAGTTTATGTCACTGTAATTCTCGGATATTAAATAATCTAGAATATGTCTATGTATTTTTTTTTTTACATTCTTTATTTATTCCCAACACTATAAATAGGTATAAATAACACAAATTCAAAATACAGTAAGAGATTTTTAGTACCATCAATAATTTTGTAGTGTATGACTGCACCTCTAATCTGAGTAGTATTAGGCCAGGTTCACACTATGTCGTACCGACTCATTATCGGACCCGAACAAGTGTCGGCACCGGCACATTTATCGGTCGTCCTTTGTCACTGGTTGACTGACGAATAGTGTGAACAGCAAGAGCCGGCAGCCGGTCAGTGACAAAACTATATCGTCGGCCTAATTCGTTAACCTGCTAAGTCCATTGAAACTTCACCTCGACAAACTGCTAAATAATTGTTTTTCTAAATTTTATAAAATGTGTAGTTATGCTGCTACATTATATTGTTAAAATATCAAGAAAAATTATAGAAACCAAAGGGATTTTCAGAATTTTGATTGCAAAATTTTATTAATAGAGATATTATTCAGATTTTTCTTTGTCCTGTAAACTATGTCAAGGTGGACTTATCAGGTTAACGAATTAGGCCGACGATATCGGTCCGTCCTAATGTGTACCTGGGCATTAGATTACGTTTCGACTGGGTTATTTACACAATAACATAAGTGGGCATTTAAAACTCCTTAGTATGTATCATCTACAGCTACACGTCGTGTATCTCCATATCTTTCCGAGAACGGAAGTCAGGTTAATGTTCCTACAAATAACTTCACCCACGCCCTGCCCGCCTCCGTTCCGCACTTGTCTGATGCTTGTCCGACTCGAATTTATTGCTATCACTATTGTGCATCAGACTTCGAGCTTTAGCTGCTAAAGCGTTCACTATAACCTTGATTCTATGCCGTATAGCGCCCTCAGAATCGCATTCAAAATCAAAGTAACATCTTCATTGTTCTTTTGGTTAGTACAAAGCCGGCTAGCCAGCCGACCGAAGTGCTAGTGGGTAAATTCTAATGCCTTGGCGGGCCACTTCGTGGCCCGCGTGCCTGGGTTTGGCCGGTCTTGGACTAAAGCATAGTTCGACGAGCCTGCAAAGTTTCATGATCTAATTTGAAAGTTTTCATTGAATGTTATTTTATTGTACGGTTCAGCAGGCTAAGCCGAAATCGGCTCGGTTCGTATTTCTACGAAGAATAGACACAGCTATTTCTATACAAAGTAACACTTCGTTTCTCCATTTTTGACATCGTACCGTAGAAATCCTTCTACAAACTGTCATTTTGTCTTTCGTTTCTACCGATCTTTGTCTAGGTCCTTTTATATGTAGATTATTTCAGAAAAAAGTTTTCTATCCCAAACTGTCAAAATCACACTGACAACGGACAGTTGTCCAAGGCCCACTTGCATGAAAAACTTAACTCAGAGTAGTTGCTAACTAATAGAGTTAGTTAGCAACTACTCTGAGTTAAGTTTTTCATGCAAGTGGGCCTAAGGTAGTGAAGACAATTTGATTTTTTAATCGCCATGCTAAAGACAGTAGAAAACTTTTTACTCGACGGCCACAAAGTATAAAAATGGAATGGAAAAAATTGTTTTTTTTTTACTTTTTGTATGGAAAATGTGAAAAATGATTACCTACATGTTGAGTTTTAGGGGTTTATGGGATCGAAATTTTCATAATTTGTTCGATAGGACACGACATTTTTGAAATATATGCAAAATAAAAGAAAAACGAAAATAAATAAAATTAAGGTGATTTTTAGTCTAGTTTAGAGGCATTTGTGACAAGAGGATCGGCACTATTATCAAGGAAATGGTTAACGCCAATATTACTGAAATATTTTTTGTTCCAAAATAAGGTAGGTACTTCGACACTTTGAGAAAAATAGTTGTAGTTGTCTTTATATACGTGACTTAATATCAGTAAAAATTTAAAAACAGAATAAAAACCTTTGTCAAAATAAAGAATTTTGAGTCGAATTATGTAAAAGAGTGAAATTTGTAAAAAGTGCAGTTGACTCTTTCTACTTTGCTGCCGTCGTACTGTCTACACGGAACGTCATTTTTGTCTACTCTTCCGTCGAAGAAACGGTGCTCGTGCTAAGCCTGCAGAGGTAACATTGAGATTTCTTTGTATGGAGAAAATTATATGCAATATTGTATTCGCAACATACAGTACTTGGTAGTAGTCCTTATCTTTAGGTACGGTGTCTTAATTTCAAAGTGAATACTACAGTAGGTAGGTACTTACTGTTGAAATTACAGCAATTCATGCTAAGACAATTTTCGCAAACTGACGTAGTTTAAGCCCACAGAAATACGTACCTACTTAGAGCACTTACCATATTTTAAAAGACCGTTTTATTGATATGTCAATGTGTGACTAATTCATTCAAACATTTTTAACTTGATAGGATACATGCGTAGAATTAAACGTCAACCAGCTGTTATCGCATCCATTAATTAGGAACTCTGTAATAAATTGTAAATTCAAGTAGGTCAGCGGAAAGAGTACGTACTACTACGACCTCTCTTTCCCACTTGCACGATTCACATACACACTAGCGCTCCATTTTTTTAATGTTTACCTACTTCTTAGATGGTCGGGTTATTCTTAGACGAAAACAATGTGAAAGCAAGCCCGGTTGGCTGGCGGTTAGCGGTTAGTTCATAGTATTTCCATACGTTACGCGTTGTTTCAAAGTCCAAGGGTACAAAGATTTAGAAGTAAACTAAGCTTGCTATTATCGAATTTAACAATAGAAGGACGGATGTGTTGTGTGTGAATATTATTTCGTTATCGGTGATTCGGGTACAGTTTATTTACTTCAGTATTCAGTTGCCTGCTGCGGCTCAAAAGTAATAGTTGTGTTGAACGGTATGTGTCAAAACTCGTAAATATTTTTATTGCTTCCTATACAATTTTCGTAGGTAATTTTATCAGTAAGTTTACTGAAAACATTTGGCGACTTGATAATGTCTCTGCTTGGTTTAATATACTTACCTAATTTAGTTTTATTACATGTTTTTCGTTTGTTAAAGTTTGTTAAATATTTTGTGTTGTTTTGAATAAATTAAAAGTTGCTGTTCCAAAAATAGAGTATGTTTTTATGTGTACTTAGTTTTACAAAAACAATCATTTTAAGTGTAGTTTTTATTATTTCAAATAAGTACTGCTGCGGTCAGTTGTTTAGTTCACTGCTTTTTTTTTTTTTTTTTCTAAGGTATGCGCCACAAGGTATGCTAACAAATACTTATTTATTATTTTTCAGTCTCTTCAAAAGTCTAAAAATGGCCAGTGCAGTGAGAAGCAAAGTGCTAAAAGTTATTAACAAGCAGAAGAATGGATTCATATCCACTGTGGTCAGACAAAAGAGTTCCAATGCTCCAGAAAAAAATATACTGACGTCTGTGTTTAAAGATGTTCCCGCTACTAGCTACACAGCAAATGACTTTGTTTGGCAGAACTTGGACCGGTGGCCTGATAAGACTGCAACGGTGAGTTATTTTTATGGATTTTATGCTGCTTTATGAACTTACCATTGTGAGAAGTCACATTGTCTGCATCATCAGCATAATATTGTTGTGGTGCAACATGTTTTTTCTTCCATAGGTCTCTATTAATTGTCATCTCGGTAGTCACCCCTTTCTTCCCCTACTCTTATAGCGTGACAAGACAAATGAAACCTATTTTATTTTATATCTGGGCTATAGGTATCTAAGGCTAAGCATTGCCAGACAAAATCCAGTTTAACAAGAAAATCTGTTTCTTATAGAAATATTAAATTGACCAGACATCTTTTATGCATAAAAACAAATACAGAACAAGCACAAAAACCACTTTTTTATGTCCCAGTTCACCAAATACAAGTTATTAAATGATTGAATATGAAAATCAAACAGCCAACTAAGTATAAAATTGGTCCCTGAACCATGTTCCATAGTTATTGCTACAAGGAAAATTAAATTAAATAAAAATTATTCAAATTTATTTATAGAAATGTGGATTGGTTAAATTAAATTAGCCATTTATATTAGACCAGGTAAAATTTGTGAGTTTGTTAGGGACCTTTTGTACAATCATGCCGCATGCACACATTTACATCGTAAGGTGCCAATAGCCGGCACTACGTGGCGTCATTGTAGGTAGGTACCTACTGTTTATCTCAAGTAATAAAATAAAATAATCCTTCTTGTGATATGAAATGGTGTACAAATAATTTTACATCCCAGAAAAAATGTCAAGGAATAACGTATGTATCACAATTAAGACACTTATTTACACACACGCCACACATATTACCTATATCGGTCGGTGCTTCACTTTCGATATTGCGTGGCGCGGAGTCCTTCTGTTTTTCTAGTCCGTGGTTAAACAAGAAATTTCAAGCCGACGAAGTCGCGGGCTGAAACTAGTAAAAAATAAACTGTTCAATAATAATCAATATTTATCTCTGAACTTTGGAACCGTTGTGTAAGTGCAGCCCAGGTAGATAAATATTACCTCATTTTACTCGAATCTCACGAAAACAATTGGATATTGTTACAATGTGAATATTTTTTATTACCACTAGGTGAGAAATAATCATATTTGCCGTACCTATTGTCACTATTGGTAGGTACCTAACTATTTGATGAACTACGTAACGTCTTCTAAGTTAAAAGACAGCTGTGGTGCTGGGAAGTTTGTCGCGCTATTTCTTCCCAGCTAAAGCACTAGGAACACAAGTTAGTGGTGAAGGGCGCGCGTTTTGGGCGACTGTTTTATGTAATTTTGACGTTCAAAGGTGTTGATTCTCCGCCTAACTTGAATAAATAACTACTGATTTTTGTGATTTAAGTATCATTCATTACCTACCTCATTGAATTCTAATTAGGTAGGTACCTACCGAGCCATACCAACCAATTAAAATTCAATGAACAAAGTTCATTCAATGCAGCTGCCGCGAGGAGATCGAAAAATATCAGAACAAAGATGCAGTTTGTAAAATAAAATCTAAGTAACAAAAAATAAACTAGGTACTTACCTACTTCAGTCGCCCCATGTAAAACACTGGTAATTAGCTGCATCCGGTTAGACAGGACGCTGACCCTAACATAGATAAGAGACTAGGCAGATGAAGACCTAAAATAAACTATGTGACAATTTCAGAACATTGAAAAAGGAACTTTATGTCCTCTATTAGAGTGCAGTCTCTGCTCTGGTCCCGAGAACCTGTTCGTGTGTCCTACAGACCTTGTGAGTTGAGGTGGGTGGTTGCCCTAGAAATTCAGATTTGTTACAGTTGTAATGGCAATCTTGTCATTTGGTTTTAATAGGCTTTTATTTTTCTAAACATTCTTCTATATTTTGTGAATGTGAGAACGTTGTAGGCCTAACTTGTAGACTGTAGATTTGTAGACCTTTTTATGTTTTGTTGAGTACCTACCTGTAACTTGTTAAGAGGCCTATACTGTCCTCCCATACCTATCAACACTGTAATTTGAAACATTGTAAAAGCCCCTTATTTTTTAAAAGAGTAGGTAACCGTGAAGTTTCTTGCCGGCTCTTCTCCATAGGAAACAACCAATTGAAATCGTACACCTAGCTTCTGACATTTCATAATGCCCATGTAGGTTTACGTGAACTAAAATATTTTGATTTGAATTGAAACACGCTGTTTTCCATTTAGATAAATGTACCTACGGATTTTACGGCTAACAAGTACGTACCTATTAATAAAACCTAGATTATTTTAGTGCCATGTCATACTTAACTTTAATAATTTTAGATAAGAATCAATTACTTACTTAATGTCAAAAAATGGTAGGTACCTACAGCTAGCTATCTACTTTATTACTGGAATCTGATTGAAATTGCCGAGTCACCCAGATTGATGTATTTATTTGCATATAAGGTGTTGATAAAACTAGATAAACGATTAATCACCATTTTTGCTATTTGCGTTTTTTGACTTTTTCATGAAATAAGTAGTACCTATATATAGTAGTATTATATTATGAACTTAGAGGGTTAAAAGAAAAGAAAGAAAAATAGTTTATTCTGCACAAACAAAAAGCACATTACAAATAAATGACATTAATAAAAATACAGACATACAAAGTAGCCAGAAGCCTCGTACCCAAAAATTGAAAGTTTTACAATTTTTTCCATTGCTTGAGGTTAGGGTCAGGGACCAAAGACAATACACATTGCTCTGCAAGGAACTTAAATAATTTGCTCTGTGTTATGACACTCGCAAATGACAACAAACAAACGATGAAAACAAAAACAAAATGCAAAATGGGTTGTAGGTGTTGATGAATTTAATGATTATAATTATCAAAAACCAGCGGGGCCGAAGTTTGTTCCTTGAGAGAGGCCATTTTAGAGCGGATAGATTTGACTTTAAGCCTTGTCTCCCAGTGGGGTGATGACAATCTGGTCTCTTTTAACGCCACCAAAACACAGGCGTGTCTTTTTACCGCTAAAAGGAGTCGTTTCGACCAATCTCCTACTTTTCGGGGTACTGTTCCTGTAACTGATCGGCTCGAGCTCCTAGTTGAAATCTGGTCTCAACTTCGGCGCCACCATCGAGTATAAAGCCCAAACTGCGGCTAAGAAGCTGGGCATCCTAAATAGGGTGAAGCGATACTTTACGCCTGGGCAGCTTTTAAACCTGTACAAAGCGCAAGTCCGATCCTGCATGGAGTATTGCAGCCACCTTTGGGATGGCTCAGCTAAATACCTACTTGCCGCGCTTGACTCGGTGGAACGCAGAGCTAAGAGACTCATTGGCGACATAAAACTGGTGGATGCAAGCTTCACAGCTTGGCTCATCGCCGCAAGGTTGCCTGCTTGTCGGTCTTCTACAGATTGTACTTCGGTGAGTGTGCCCAAGAACTCCACGACCTCATTCCACCGGCCCCCTTCTACCATTGGACATCTAGGCGCACTGCAAGTTACAATCCCTACCTAGTTGCTGTTCCACCAATTCGCTCTAAGCGCACTAATAGTGGAATTCTCTACCTGCGCCTGTTTCCGACCGCATACAACCCAAATCTCTTCAAAGTGAGAGGGAGCAGGCTTCTTCTGGGTAAGCTCACTCCATCGTCGACTTTGTCTCTGTCATCTCTGACCAAGACCAAGCAAACCCATCTATTAAAATAAAAAAAATAAAAAAATATTACATACTTATTACGGTCGCGAATCATATTTAGTTCAACATACAACCTGACACTGGCCTGTAGGTACTTACCTAAATTGCAAAAAACGAAAGAAAATTTGAATTTCGCGGGCTACCCTGGCGCTTCCCCCTTAACATGAATCCCTCACATCATCACTTAGAGGAGGTACTAAAGAGAGATAGCTGGTCTTTTGTTTTTCGGGAAACGTACCTAAGTCCAGCACCCTAATTACGTAATATATTTACTATTAATCAGAATCTGAATAATTTTGAAGGATATTGCTAATACATTGCTTCATATGTTCGAAAAAATTGTCTGCTCAACATCGTCAATAACGCAATGAATATTGCTGAACTGTCAAAATGGAAGCCATTCCTACCGTTAGTGTGTTACGCTCAGAAATCTAAATAATAAGGTACCTACTTTAGATTTCTGTGGTGCTACGTAATTACCCCGCAAGTTTAGCTCATCATCTCTATTCATATATGTAATATATTTTAAAAAAAAGACTATAATATTGTAGTGTAAGTGGTAACGACTAAAGGCTGACAGGCGAGACGCGACAGCGCGAGGCAACTTTGAAGTTTTCATAGGAATTTTTCTACTAAAGTCGCGTCGCACTGTTGCGTTGCGCCTGTTTGCGGGAGCCTCAACAACAATGTATACGAAGTAATTAACAGGTTTCGCAACACGTTCGTAACCTGTTAAGTTAAATAAACTATCATCATAAACAAAATAAAATAACGTAACGTAATTTTAAGTATTTGTCAACAAGCTTCGCATTGCTATTTATAGCAATAAAAAAAATCAAATCAAATCAAAATCAACATCCGTGGAAACTTTATAAAGTTTGGTCTCGTCTCGGCAAGCGGGTCAGCTGAGCGTGGGGTCCTGGGTTCGATTCCCGAGTCGGGAAAAGTGTTATTGGGTTTTTTATTAAGAATTTCTTAGTAAAAGCCCGGAGTTTGGAAGTTGGCAGTGTGATACTCCCGTGCCTCGGAAAGCACGTTAAGCCGTTGGTCCTGCGCCTGATCTCTTCTCGGTCGTGTCGGATTCCCGTCCCATCGGACTATGAGAGTGAGGGAAGAAAGAGTGCACCTGTGTCTGCGCACACACTTGTGCACCATAATATCTCCCGCGCCGAAGGCTAGTCTCCGTTGAGATTAGCCGCCATGGCCGAAATACGGTCTGATGGACAATACTATAATACTACACGCATACTAAAATAACTTATCTGGTGAAATGTGGGTGTACTTTAATACCTACACCTCTGCTAAAGGCTCGTGCACGCTGGCGCGACGCGGCAGCGTACACAAAGGCACCGCGTGCTGCGCGACGAGCGGCGCTTTTGTGTCGTACTGGCGCGTCGCGCCTGTTTGCGGGAGCCTTAACTCGTCGCGGAAAACAGTGTTTAGGCTCGTGCACACTGGCGCGACGCGACACCGTACACAAAGGCACCGCGTGCAGCGCGACGGGGGCGGCGCCTTTGTGTTGTACCAAGCTACTAGCTTGCCTAGGGCTCAACCTCAATAGACCCTAAAAATGCCATTAGGCATACCTACAAAATCAATCTGCCTAGCCATTTCCCAACGTTGGGGTCGGTTTCCAGTTTAATTTTTTTTTTTTTTTTGATCCGGGGTGGAAAATCCTCATTGATGTCCCCCGCCCTGAGGGGGCGGAGGGGTCTGTCAGACTCTTACTGACTAAAAACCACTCCGGTGTTCCATCTCTCACCTGCGCCGGGGGTCACGGGAACGTACGATTCTTCCGTAACCCCCGGCTGGTGCTGGTTTAACCTGATACAACTTAATACCAGCATTTTACATGGAGCGACTGCCATCTGACTACCACAACTCAAATACTTACTGGGTATCACGATAAACTGTGTGCATACCTACATATCGACCGTGAAGTAATAACTAACATTTTGTGACAATGACACGCGACACGAATCGCAAGCGACACAAAGGCACAAAGGCTTGTCTGTTTATATGTGTGTGTACATAAATGGTTAAATAAATAAATAAATAAAGGCGCTGCTCGTAGTGCGACGAGCGGCGCCTTTGTGTCGCGCTGTCGTGGCGCCTTTGTGTCGCGCTGTCGCGTCGCCCCTGTCTGTGGGAGCCTTTAGCGATTTTCACTTTATTGTTTTTTTGTAGGTAAAATATGATTTCTCTATGATTTTCCTCGTATTTGAAAAGACATAAGGTCTGAAATCATTATCACCATCACAAGCGTTTCCTACTATTTTTTAAATATACTTATGTAACTTTTTGATTTAAATGTTAAAAAACTAGAAATAAAACGTTTTTTTTTCGCCTCCTGTAAAATTATTGTTTTGTAGTTATTAGATATTAATACTACACCGTCGATATAACACATAACTCACTTGTTATTTATGCCCTCTCAAATTAAACTAATCCGTCTGTGTTTTGTTTCACAGGTATGCGCAGTAACAGGCCACGGGTACACTTACGCACAAACGCATAAGATGTCCATAGCATTTGCCGCCTCTTTGCGGACTAAACTCAAGTTGCAGAATGACGACAAAGTTGCAATAATCCTGCCGAATTTACCAGAATATCCTGTCACAATTCTGGGGATATTACAGGCTGGCTGCGTCGCTAGTATGATGAATCCTGTTTATACAGCAGGTAAGGTTCCTTTGTTACAGCACATGGGTAATTTCTGCTTTTTTTCTCGGATGTCTACGGACCTGCAATGCCAATGGTTTTGCAGATGTTCGTGGTGGTGGCAGTGACCACTTGAACTAGATGCCTGCTTGCTCTCCATCTAATATTATAGGTACATACATACATAATAAGACAGAGGCCTCCTCTCTGTGAGAGGGAGTGGGCCATAATCCACCACGCGGGCCCAGTGCGGGTTGGTGCATGTCACATGTTTTCGAATTCTTGGTTCTAAGACATGCCGTAGCATGTTTTCCTTCACAGTTTTGAGAGCAGTGGTGATGAAATAAATTACCTATAGAAATGTCCCTGTCTGGGTTTGAACCTCAGACCTACTATAATTATATGTATAAGTCCGGGCCGTTCTCCACTACTCTCTCTCTCTCTCTCTCTCTCTCTCTCTCTCTCTCTCTCTCTCTCTCTCTCTCTCTCTCTCTCTCTCTCAGCTAATATCACAAAGAAAAACACTTTAGCGCTTTTTTATAAACCTGTACATCTGTAGTTTCTGCTTACCCCAATGGGACGAAGGCGTGAGTTTATGTATTGGAACGAAATAAAAAAGAAACTCACCAGTTCACCGCATAAACAAGTATAATTTTGATAAAACAAAAAATACACCGGAATTACACCATTATTAAAAAAAAAGCAATAAAGATAATCAAAATTTCAAATCAAATTTTAATTTGATTCCTTAGAATCAAATCAGAAAATTGCAGGAAGTGTTGGCTTCTTGTATAAAAAAGAATTACACGTGAAAAAGTTAGACGCGCAAGATAGATCCTTTAGTCTAGTATTCGCAATTTGTCCCTAAGGCCCGGGCTCCACCAAAGCGGAGACGAGAAGAGATGTTTTTATGTGTCAATAACGAAATTCTATTGGTTGTTTAAAAAACATCTCCTCTCCGCTTTGGTGGAGCCTGGGCCTAAGAACCTGATTGCAACCAGTATTCTATAGGACGCGCACGTTAAATACATATAAGCTTTCTATTCTCCAGGAGACGGCGGCAGCGCTAAGTTAGACCGTGGTTATGGTACGGACTTAAATTAAACAGAAAAAGAACTTAAGAGTTTAGAATAAAATAATAATTAAAAAGTTGGTAAATACTGCGATCGTTGTGACTGCCGGAGTCGGGAACAAGGATGTAGTGCGTAATCTCGTCACGAGTCGTGAGGTTGCTTGTTACGACTCATAGACCATTAGCCTCGGAGTGAAGCCGAAATTCTGCTTGATAAACACGGTCAATACCTAAGACAAACAATACTTAGGAGATGAGGACCGTAAGTACAAGCAGAATATTTAATAATAAGTAGAGAAGTAAATTGAAAGATTGAGGACAGAAAAGAAACCGTTTTGCCGAAGATAATATTCAAAGTACACGAAGGAAGACAAGCATACGCTGAACGTTCCTATGACAAAGAAAAAAAATATAATGTCGAGACAAAGTAAAGACAAGGGCAACGGCTTTCGATAATTAAAACGAATAAGAAATAATACATACCCGGTTTAAAACGGAATATCTAATAACGACACTGGGTAATCAGATTGATTACGGTAAATATTGTATATTATCTACTATATAGAGGAAATTTTGGCTTATGAAATCATGAACAACCCGTCAGGTACCTACTTAAAAGATGTTTTCTGCCATGGTCCAAAAAAACGAGGTCTGGCATTCCGGGAGTGACACAAGCTTACGTCACTATCCAGTTGCCACTTTCTTACAACAAAACACGAATTATGGAAACATTTTCAGTCACCATTCCGTTAAAAAATATATAAATCATTTAAATTGTCGTTACATTTTTCTAATCAAACGAAACAATACCAACGTAATTGTAAGTTAACACCTCTTTGTTGTAACGGATTCTCACAGGTAATAAAGGCGATTGGGGAGTTATTATTACACACTACTGGTAACACAGCGGTGATGACGTAGGCTTGTGTCACCGCCGTGACAGGAATGCTATACCTGGCGAAGTATATTATTATACCATGTTTTCTGCAATGATAACCATTGTAAGAAAATTTTGCTTGTCAATACGAATAAGTTCTAAATTCCAAAAAATTAAGAGCAACATTAATATTTCCGGTCAAGAAAAGCTTAAAACGGGTTGAATAGCTTTTAAAACGAAAGAGGTAATAACACGAAAAAAAATATGCAGGAATATAATGCTGCAGTATGTACCTATGTATTGTATGATTATGATTTATATTCCGATTACTTTTTATTAACGATACTTTTGTTAGAAACGGTGGAGATATTTAGATACTAGCTTCTGCCCGCGGCTTCGCCCGCGCGATGTCGCAATGTATCCCACAGGAACGTGCTACCGGGACAAAAAGTAGCTTATGTCCTTCTCCAAGATGCCATCTATCTCCTTGCCAAATTTTATCGAAATCCGTTCAGTGGTATATGCGTGAAAAGGTAACATACAGACAGAGTTACTTTCAAATTTATCATATTAGTATGGATTATTAGGAATTGGGGAATCGATCCTAATCTTATACATATTCTTAGGGATCAGAAGAGAAAAACAATTAGTAAAACACAATTTCAAACAACCCGAAACTCATTTAATTCAGTCTACACTTATACTACACTTATTTTCAACAACCATTGAATTAATCATCAAAATTCGAGCAATCACAAACAACCGTTAATATTCAAATCAAAAATTATCTAAACAGATCGAAAAACCACTAATAATAAAATATGGAACGAACTCACCGCAAAGTAGCGTAGGTACAGACAACCTTACCGTTCGACGACTGAGCAACAAATGAGCCCGCACTAGATCGAGCGCTCGCTTTTATAAGAATCGGTGCGTACCGGCACTACCAACAATGAGTTCGGCTTATACGGCCTCTCCTGATCGTGCGTCGTCCTCGGCTGCACCAGGGACTCCTTCGGAATCACCAGCAGGTACGGCGAGAGTTTGATCACCGTCTTCGTCTGAACTGGTCGCGTTTCTACACGAAGCACCAGGAGGACCAGCAGAAGCACCTGAAGGCTCACCAGCGTCGTCAGGTTTGTCGTCATTGCAATCTGTATGAGAAACAAGTGGTTAATTATATGTGACGACATACACCCTTGCCTATTCTTACATTCATCACGCATACAAGGCCCTCATACAAAAATACACTTTCACAACCCAAATTAAAGCACTTCGCTTTCAAAAGTATGCATTCATCTTCACACATCATATCTCACACTCGTACTTGAACTTGTACAAGTTCACACGTTTAAAACGAATCAACCAGGACTGCGCCTGCCAGGACAACACCTGATGCGTATTCAGAGAACACGACTTCCGGGACAACACCCGATGCGCATACAAAGTACGCGTCTTCCGGGACAACACCCGATGCGCATACATAGTACGCGGCTTCCGGGACAACACCCAATGCGCATACACAGTACGCGACTTCCAAAACCAGGCACTCCAGGACGCTTGCCTTGGAAGCGCGCTGCATCTGGGCTGCACCAGCCACCCGTTCCAACCAGCAAGGCAAACACATGCCTCACACGCACGCACACCCAATACATGTGCTACATGAACAAACAAAACTTTATTAAAATGTTCGGTTGAAACTTACTTTCAAAAAATATAGCACAGCTCTCAGGACACCACTCGCCTTTCCAGGGTACCATGTACTGAGCTGCGGCCTGAGTTGTCTTGCCTCTAGCTCCACTTAGCAATTTCAGCTCGTAACGATCACTTGGTAACACTTTAGTCACGCGGTATGGGCCCCTCATGCCGGGGTCAAGCTTTCCAACGGACTGAGAATACTTTATTACGAACACCTGATCGTTTACCTGGAAAACTCTTGGCGGGTGTCTATGACGATTTACCCGAACGTTTTGGCTGTCTTGATTTTTGTCAAGAGATTCTTTAGCGGAGCTCCTGCTGAGTTGCCTCATGGCTTCTCGATTTGGACTGGAGTTCTCGACGGCAACGTCACGGATCAGCGCACGAATCACAGGAGTGGTCGCGTTAGTACCGATTAAGAGGCACAAAGCTGAGTACTGCGTGGTTTTTTGCTTTGTAACATTTAAAACTAACTGAATTTTACATAAACTATCAGACCAGGTGGCATTTTTATTATTACTGTCGACACGAATCATATTAAGGACGGTCCTTACATAACGCTCGACTTGCCCATTGGAATGATGCATTTCGGGCGTTACGTAATGGATTTCACAACCCATTTCAGATACCCAGCTGGAAAAAGCTGTCGCCTCAAACATGCGACCACGGTCACAAACTATCAGTTTAGGTGTCCCAAATAAAGATATAGCGCTATTGAAAACTCGTTTCAATTCACTTGCATCTTGTCTGTACATAGGATAGAGTAAACAAAATTTGGTAAAGGAATCGACCAAAACTAGTACAAATTTATATCCGTTGGACTCGGGTAAAGGGCCTAATGCATCAACATGAACCGTGTTGAAGGGAATGTCCGATTTTTCCCATGACGTAATAGGCTGACGAGGAGCTCTTGGGACACGTTTCTTGGAAATGCAAATTAGGCAATGGGAAGTATACTTTCTAACAAATTGTTTCAGCCCAGGGAACCAGAAATGTTTTAGAATGAGGTCATAAGTTTTATCAGCCCCGATGTGCTCGTGCTCGTCATGAAAAACGCGTAATAAACTAAGCCGGTGCCCTTTAGGAATATAACATAGTAAGCGTGACTCCTCACCAACAGGTGAATAGCGACAATAGAGCACATCGTTCTTACACACGTACCGACTAGAGTCCAAAAGACCGTCCCTCAATTTTTGGACGAGATCGACAGTCTCGGAATCAGCCGACTGGGCCATTTGTGCCCAGTTCAATGGTCTATCAATGTTATTGACTTGCAACGTTGGTGGGTTTCTGCTTAAATAATCCGCGTGACCCATCATCACGCCCTTTCGATATTCAATCTCAAAATTGAAATCTTGTAGATAAATCCACCAGCGTGCAACCCTTGGAAGGAGATCTTTCTTACGCTCGGTGGCCTTCAAAGCATTGCAATCGGTTACGATTTTAAAACTTATCCCAATCAAATAATGACGAAAGTGTTGCAGTGCTTTGACGACCGCCAACGTTTCCAGTTCATACGAATGGTATTTTGCCTCCGCGCCCTGAGTGACTTTACTAAAATAGGCTATCACCCGTTTACCACCGTCCGCGTGTATTTGCATAAGTACAGCACCGTATCCTGCACTGCTGGCGTCAGTATGCAGCTCTGTAGCAAGGTTCGTGTCAAAAATCGCAAGTATAGGCTCGCTAGTTAACAGTTTTATAAGATCTTGCCGAACTTGATCTTGGTCAGGTCCCCACTCAAATTTTACCCCTTTCTTTGTGACACGCGAGATACATGCGGTTTTTGTCGCGTAACCTTCGATATAACGTCGAAAGTAACCCGCAAGGCCTAAGAACTGGCGTACTTGTTTGACGTTACTAGGTATAGGTGCATTAACTAGTGCTTCGATTTTGTGGGGACTCGGCCTAACCTGACCGTGACTAATAACGCGACCTAGGTACTCTACTTTAGTGGTAAGAAAGAAACACTTTCGCACGTTAATTGAGAACCCGGCTTCAGTCAAAGTCCCCAAGACTTCACGTAATAAGATGATGCCATCATCGACTGTTAAACTCAGGATCAGGACATCGTCAATATATACCAGAACACTCCCTGCTTCTATAAATTTACGCAAGGTATTATTGATGATACGCTGATACACAGTGGGAGAATTACATAACCCATACGGCATTTTTAAGTACTCATAGTGAGCTTCTGTAGTTACAAAGCCTGTCTTATGGATCGAGTCCTCATCAATAGGAATTTGATGGAAACCCGACGCCATGTCTAAAGACGTGAAGAATTTTGAACCCCCAAGCCGATCAATGTGGTCATCTATCAAGGGTAGGGGGTACCTATCCCTGACAGTAATGCGATTTAGTGCACGAAAGTCTACGCACATTCTGTCTGAGCCATCCTTTTTCTTGACCAAAATTACCGGACTTGCGTACTCAGAATTTGACTCCCTAATAATCTTTTTGTCTAATAGATCCTGACATATCTCGCGAACCTTAAGTTTCTCTTGATATGACAAACGATACGGATGGTATGCCACAGGTCCGTCACTTGTTAAGCTGATGCGCATTTTGCCAGTATTCACGGTAGTGGTGGCCGTACCGGATATTAAAAACGGAGAGAATTCATCTATCACAGCCATCAACTTAGCAAGTTCCGCACCTTCAAGGGGCGTATTTATTTTTTCAGGATCGCTGACAAGCACAGCGTTTACTTTTATAACTCTATCCGGTGTATGAGTCAGGTACTGTCCGTGTTTTGTGCGAATAAACGTCACACCATCGCGATTTAGTACGTCAGTCCCTATGATAATGGGCGTATTCATACACGACGCGGGTACTACGACAAAATCTACTTCAAGTGCAATATTACTAAACTCGACAGTTAAAGTGATGTATTCGCGAGCATCAATCTCTTTATCGCTTATTCCTTTCAAAGAACATTTAATTTGTTTACGCAAACCAGAAAAGTAATTTACTACCGCTGACGATATCAAAGATACATTGAGTGCACCACTATCTATAAGAATGTCAACCGGTATTCCCTGTATCACAGCTGTACTTATATCGTTGTTATCCTTCGCGTTTGAAAGTTCGCTACACAAGTTAACTTTACGTTGACTGCTATTGTTACTTTGAGACTCAGATCGAGCCTTAGCAAAACAGTCACTCTCTTTATGCCCTACCTTCTTACAGAAAGAACAGACGGGTTTAGCATTACTATTACTATCGGCTTTAACGTTCACATTCCGCTTCTTGGGGCACTTATCTTTATAATGCCCTGTCTGGCCACAATGAAAACAATTGTTTTCAGACCTACTAGGACCGTTAAAATTACGCCTTTTAGTCGTATTACTGGATGACGCAGATTTATCGGAGTTACGATTATCAAATTTACGAACAGGCTTTATATACGTAGCTAAAAAGGAAACTAGGTTTTCTGTCGTTAGGTCAGCATTGGAAGCTGCTGCGCGTACCTGTACATCACTGATACCGTGAATCACTATTTGGGCCATAAGTTCTTCGCTTAACCCTTTAACTACACGTAATCTTAATAATGAACGACGCGCATACTCTGCGTATGATGAAAACTTGTCGGAAGTGGTATTTATGACCTCATGAAGAGTTTGGACATAATTAATCTTTTGCGGACACAACGACTTAAATTCCTTAACAAAATTGGACCATGAGCGGTCATTTGTAGCCCACTCATTTAACCAGATTTTTGCGTCACCTTTCAAACAGTGAGCAACACGCGAGAAACACTCGAGATCGTCCCAGTGGTTCACATGCCTAGCCCTGTCCACTTCGTTACACCACACCTCAAAATGATTTATAGCTGGATCAAAATTTGAAACGTAATAATTTGTAGACTTGTTTTTTGTTAACGCTCCTAACGCATGAACAAGCGCTTGGGTCGTGGAAACATTACTTTTATCTAACGGAGGTGTGCTGCCACGAATTGACGTCGTAACACGCGAAACATTAGCAGTGTTTTCCTCAATAGCTGTCAGTCGCGACATAATAGTGCCTAACACAATTTTCATTTTTTGAGGGTTGGATCGAGATTTACTACGACGATGATGTGAATTGACCGTACGCGACCTAGACCTTTCACACGAACTATGATTGTTACCGCTACGCGAGTGACCTTCACTGCGACGTGATCCTGAACGAGTTCGGTCGTTACGTGAACGCGAGTGAGTCCTGTCACGACGCGAATGCGAACGAACTCCACTACGGCGCGATCGTGAACGCGTTCTATCACGGCACGAACGTGTTATATCATCGTGAGGCGATCGTGAACCATGCCTACGGTCTTGTTGTGCTTCACTGCGACGGCTACGCCCAGCTCCAGAGCGAGGCGGCGTCTTAACTAGCTTTTCACGTGACCTTGACGCACGTGGCATTCTTCTTTGAAATCAACGGCTGTTTGTGTAGGTATCAAGGCTTAATAATTGTGAGCAAATAAGTTCAATCCCACTTCTGATCTTAGGGATCAGAAGAGAAAAACAATTAGTAAAACACAATTTCAAACAACCCGAAACTCATTTAATTCAGTCTACACTTATACTACACTTATTTTCAACAACCATTGAATTAATCATCAAAATTCGAGCAATCACAAACAACCGTTAATATTCAAATCAAAAATTATCTAAACAGATCGAAAAACCACTAATAATAAAATATGGAACGAACTCACCGCAAAGTAGCGTAGGTACAGACAACCTTACCGTTCGACGACTGAGCAACAAATGAGCCCGCACTAGATCGAGCGCTCGCTTTTATAAGAATCGGTGCGTACCGGCACTACCAACAATGAGTTCGGCTTATAATATATATAAAAATGAATCCCTATTTCCCTTGGTCACGCAATCACGCGTGAACGGCTGGACCGATTTCACTAATTTTTGTTGTGTTCGTTATTGTCAGGAGAAGAAGCTTATGAAATAAAAAAATAAGGAAGTTGATCTGAACGTTACAAAATTTAAGAAAACTGTCAGTTGTTAGAAATAACTGTCAGCGATTGACAGAATGCGCGCTGCAAATATCGTTTAACACAGATGGATCGGTTGATAAATGAGTCGATAGTTTTAGTCAATAGTCAAAACTAAAATTAAACGACATATGACATTCATAGTTAAGACAGGACAACGTCTGTCGGGTCAGCTTGTAATATATAAAATATCGACGCGGGCTACAGGTTAGGCTCAAAGTTTTCTAAATCATTCTTAGTGAAACCTAAAAATAATTCGTAAGTACTGAGAAACAACCTTGGCGAGAAATATACCTACTACTCTATAACGAGAGGTCTTGGTAGATCGAAGACTGATTGAATCGACACCATTTTCAAATCGCATAGGAGCATTGTACTACTCACGGACTTACCTACCGACTATTAGTTGCATGTCATGAACTGGGTACAAAGTCTAATGATATTGCTAATATAAACGTCATCTCCTTTTTATTAATTTATTATGGTATGTACAAAGATATGATAATAGTGTTACTAATGCCATTAAAAGTCTGACTCACCTTCGGATAAGCTCCGATTCAATTAAGGCTCCTGCTGACAGGCGCTACGCGATTCTGATAGAGCAATTTAAAACCAACACAAACACAACAGCAAAACAAAATTATAAAAACATTATATCACTATCATTACTATTCATTACTTAACTCCGACAAGAGGACTATACAAAAAAAACTTTTTTACAAAAATAAAAACAACCGACTTTAATTTCGTAAGTCGGTGTCTTTGGATCTGTATTTTAGTTTTTTGCCACCGACTTCCGAAATTAAACTTATTTTTCACTTTGTAGTGTGTTTTTTTTGAAGTCGGTTGTAGTTTTTTAATTTTCACTTTTTAGTGAGTCAGTTATTAATTTATCTAAGTTACAATAGCCTAATGTCAACTGCTCATTACCTTTTACAAAATATTCCTTTCCCCGATGCAGGGACGTTAATTGTTGAGGAGTTCTTCTGGTAAGAACCAAAAGAACTGGAGCTGATGGTAGCTTCACCATCAGCTCCATTTCAACATATACATTGTGACGAGCATAAATTGCTTAGCAAACATATTAAAGTAATTGAATCGCAACCCGTGAAATACTTATTATTGAGTAGTTCCGGTTGCCACCAATGGCCTTCATCATCAGTTCCACTGCACCGAATGGTGCTTTCCGAGAGCACATGCACGAGTTACTATAAAAAATACCCAAATCGCTATAGGTGCGTCTATAAAATTTGAGGATCAGATTCCGACTTGGTGACAATGGGACCACCTCGAGAGCACACCCCTTCGACCAAAAAAATAATTTTGCAAATCCGTCTATATATGACGGAGTTATGCCCGAACATACATAAAAAAAATATATATATAAACATCTGAATTGATAACCTCCTCCTTTTTGAAGTCGGTTAAAAAAACCAAACTATTCAATATAACTCATCTTTACAAATACTACTAAACTTCTACAAATACTACTAATACTACAAATACTACTAAATCATCGCCAAATCCATTCAATCAAACATACTACATTCAATCAACTTACAACTTAAGGAATAAAAACAAAATTCAGTTAAAACCAGCGCACGCTCGCACTAATTATGGCAAAAAAAACAATATTGGCTGAAGGAGCACGGTTGTTCAATAGTTTACCGGAAGATATAAAAAAATGTGACAATATAAATACATTCAAACGCAGATTAAGGCAACATAATCGCAACATTTGATATACAATAACAAAACAGAATAATTATACTAATAAAATGTCTCCAACACCCTAAAGGTAACTAATGTTAATAGTACTAGTTTCATTCACTTATGTATCTCATTATAAGTGAACTGTCATTTTAAGTTCTTATGAGAAATAAAGTTCTTTAAACCCAACCCAATTTCCATGAAGTTTTCATAGAAATTGTTCTAACTGTAATAGTAGCGTACCATTGTCGCGTACGCGATAGTGCGTGCCGCGTTGCGCCTCTCTGCGGAAGACTTTACTCTGCAGAAAAACCTAAAACAAATGAAGATTTAAAAAACGATAACATTTTTTTCTTTTCAGACGAACTGAAACGCCAAATGCAACTGGTTAGATGCAAAGCTGTAGTTACCTCAAACATTTCATACGCCAATGTAAAACGAGCCTTAGCAGAACTTAAGCTGGACATACCAATAATTTTAACAGACAATGATGGTCTACCGGAAGGTACCATCAAGTTCGCGGAGTTTGCTCAAGATTTCAGCTTGGATACTAGTTGCTTGAAGTCAGTACAAAGGGGACCTAAAGACCTGGCCATATTGCCGTTTTCGAGTGGAACTACAGGGTTTCCGAAAGCTGTAATGCTGACGCATGGAAGTGTGGTCGCTTTGAACCAGCAGATCGCCGACCCTGAGATTATTGCTATTAAAGAAACTACGGGTAAGTCTTCTTTATACATCATATTTTCCCGCTTGTGTGCCTTCACAAGGCTTGTATAGGTGGGATCCCAATAGCACTTTGCCTGAATCAGGGATTAATTCTAGGCACAACTCCCAGCAATCAAGCTTGCAGCCACTAGACCAACTATGCAGTCAGTAAGCCCAAGACACATTCTTAAGCCATTAAAAAAAAAACGATTTATTTAATTGTTATAAAATCTATTTATTTGTCTTCAATAATTCTTAAAACAAATCGAAAATTAAACAATTTTTTTTCCAGCAACGAATCAGGCGGTGTTGCCTGCAATCCTGCCGTTTTTCCACATATTCGGGTTCAATTGTCTCATGCTGAACCAGATGGCACTGGGCGTCAAACTGGTCACTATGCCGTATTTCAAACCTGAACTCTTCCTCCAGACCCTCGTTCAACATAAGGCTGAAGTTTTGTTCTTGGTTCCACCTATGGGTAAGACAAACACACTATTTTTATTTAACTGTAGTGAACACCAGAATACAATCTCTAATATACAGTTTCGACATGGCTGTTTCGGGAGGTTCCTGTTTCGGATAAGGCGGGAGGAAACGCCCGGGTGTTATCATTGTGTGGATCAACCGGAGGACATGGTAGAGCATACGGTGGAGGTCTGCCCGGCTTGGGCGGCGCACTGCCGTGTCCTCGTGGCGGCGATCGGCGGCGGCAATCTCTCGCGACCGGCCCTGGTCCAGGCCATGGTACGGAACGAGAGGGAATGGGAAGCCGTCACCTCCTTCTGCGAAGCAGTAATGCTCGCGAAGGAGGAGGCGGAGCGCGTGAGGGCGAGACACCCTGGGCGTCGGGAGTCGATTGCCGACTCCCGGCCACCGTAGGCGCGGGCTTGCGGATGGCGAGCGATGGGCAGGTCGCCGTCCGGTAAGGACCAGGCTCGGGGCGACGGCGCGTCGTGTTCCACGTGCGCCTCAAAGAGATGTCAGCATCATTGACGGGGTCTGATAGGGCCGATGCCTGCCGGGGTTGCGGATGTGCTCGAAAGCGTTACCGTGGCCCTGGCGCACAGGCAACTGAAGGAACACGGGTGGGTTTTAGTCAGTAAGAGTCTGACACGCCCTTCCGCTCCGCCCAGAGCGGGAGAGGTCACTTAATGATTTCCCACCCAAAAAAAAAAAAAAGGATACATGTGACGCACTTTTTCCCGACCCATTATGGTTTTTCTAATAATAATCTTTATTCTGTGAAAGTGAACCCTCAACGAAAGACCATAGCAATTGCTCTATTGCACTTATTCGATAAATTTTCTTGTCGACTCTTCTCAACAGGAAACGACCAATTGGAACCATGCACCTAACTTCTGACGTTTCAGGTTAATGTAGGTTATGAGAAATAAAATATTTTGTATTCAATTGACTTCATTGCATCTTTGACAATCGTTCGTAGTCAGAAGCCCGAAAGTCTTACAAAGGGGTATCGTGTTATCAAGTAACTGTGTTGTGGAGGTCAGATAGGTAGTACCTCCATGTAATAAATACTGCTATTCAGCTGCAACCGGTTACACATGAAGCCTACCCTATTATTGTTGGGAAAACGAAGGCTAGGCAGATGGTTTATACCAGCAGTATTTTTTTGTAGATTATTGTTCCGTTCTAACTTTACTGTATACCCATTACAGTGGTGTTCTTGGGCAAGCATCCAGCAGTGACTCCCAAGCACTTGGCGTCGGTCTACGGTATAGTAAGTGGTGCCGCCCCCATCTCGAAGGAAGATGCTGAAGCTGTCGTGGCTAAAAATGTAAGTTTCAATGATAAGAACGTGACAAAACTCGAAGAAAAAGCCCAAAAAAAGCTAAAGCTCTATGGAGTTTCGTGCCCATTCGTCTCCATACGAAACTACCTTTTGGATGGGCAATTAGAAAAAAAAAAATTTTGAGTGTTAACGTACAAACGTGCCTTTCGATGGCCTATTTAAATTAAATTTATTTGTCTTTGACCTATGTATGGAAAAGTTCAAAGTTTCCAGTTTCAAACTGCTCATATACACAAGCGGCACGCGTCAAAGCATTTGACACTCGTCGGCGGCAATCGTAAACGCGTCGACGGCAGAGGCAACTGCAGCCGTCGACGCGTCTACGGCTGCCGCCGACGAGTGTCGATGGCTCAGTTACCTCTGGAGTGTCGTCGGCAGCTGTCGACACGTTGTCGCTCGTTTATGCGGCAACTGCAGTTCTAACTAAGATCATAAATAATTTTGTACAATCAACGAACATCAATCAAGCTGCCATAATTTTATTTGGCGCGTTTTTGTTTCTTGGCGACGACTAAAAAAAAAAAACGCGTCTACTTGAGAACCTCCTCCTAGTTTTCGTCATTCAAAAACTTGTTTATTCGTATGGTTTTCCAAGCTATCCGCTATTTTAGTAGTCGCGTTCATAGCTTGGCAATAGCGGCGGTGTGGTTTTTACAAGCTTTTATTTAAGGCGCTTCCCTGACCAAACGACCTTGAGCGTTCGGTCCTTCTCTGTCCCGTCGCTGAGTCTCGCTCTGTCTCGCTCCCTCCGCACGCTCATTTGTCATAAAATTCACAAAAATAATGAAATTATTTGAATAAAAAAAGACAAGTGAAGTTTTAAAATAAAATAAAACTTGTATTATTTAGATTTTTAAAATATCTATCCATTAGTGTAATCCTCAAATGAATAGAACGTCACTTTTAGCAAAAGATGCATGCAATCAATAATTTTAGTCACTTTTTTACAAGGAGATTTCAGATGAATTTATAACACATAAAAACAAATAAGAACGTGCAATGTGATGATAGGATATCGAACATTAATAATGTGCTTTTAGATGTAGTTTATTACCCATAGTGAATGAGTTAATAGCCTCTGAATAACGCACTTTGACAAGGTTTTGGTCGGGGTACCGCCTTAATTTGCAATGTTTGTATGTATATTCGGAACAAATCTTGCAAACTGAATTAAAATTTCACACGTTGACTCTGTTTCGAAGAAAATGCATTTTTATGATGCATGACCTGATTCTTCAGCCAAGTTTGACTCCAGACGAAGGAACTCCTTAACGGTCAACGGTACAGACACGAAATTTAATATACGCATTTAATTATGGTAATTCCTTCTAAAGTCCACCATGGCCTGGCTGCTGCACCCAGGATTGGCTCCAGACGAAGGAACTCCTCAACGGTCAACAGCAGAGACACAAAATTTTATATACGCATACAATTATAATAGCTAGTTCTAAAGTTTACCATGATCTTGCTGCTGCACCTAGGATTGGCTTTATACGAGAGATCTCGTCAGCAGTCAACAGCACAGGCACGAAATTTTGTTTAAGTACTTACTCAATTATGATAGCCCGTTCTAAAGTGTGGCATGACTTGGATAGTGCAACTCGGATGACTTCATACCATGACTTGTGTAAAGGCGTGTTTGGGTTCGATGGATTTGTCTTTACAAGTACCTTTCAAGAGAAGGTAATAGAACGGATATTTAAAGAAATTCTAATGCTAAAAAGTACAAAATAAAATGTAAGTAAAAACCTTTTTAAAAACAAGCTTTTAATTAATTAAAAAATACTAAATAAAACTTACGTTAACATAGAACTTTAATATTTTCTTAAAAGCTTGAGGCGTGAACGTCCATCTTACACTTTAAGATAAGCCGCAAGCTTCTATAACAATCAGTGATCGGAGTAGGTAGATTGATTTTTAGTACTTGTATCATAAATGCACACAGAAAGAATAACATGGATAAGCCATTTTTCCGGAAAGTAATTCCGGTATTTCCGGATTTAGTATTTCCGGCGGGCGTACGCATTGTTCTGATAACCGGTTATTGTACCACCCATGATCCTTTGTTCTGATTGGTCGTTGGGTTTTGTCAAATCGTGACAAAAAAAAAATAGGAAGAATAATAAAGAATAAAATTGCTCATTTTATTACAATTCCTACCTTTTTTTTGAGGATGGCAAATCATCAAATGACTCCTTCCACTCTGGCAGAATACAATTCCTACATAAGTTCCGATTTTTTTTTAATAATCCACCAATTCCGGAGGAATGTCCATAGTAATATATACGTTTCGGATCAATGACCCCAGTTCAATCTACCTACTCCGATCACTGATAACAATAGTCTAAAACTTAAACAAGTGATGTTGGAGCGTCGGGCGCGGGTCGATCTTTATTGTTATACATGATCATGGTTTTTATTTATATATTTTTGTTTTCTAAAAAAAAATGTATTGCTTTATTTTCTTATAATATTTTATTACATAAACATAACATAACATCACGCCTGTATTCCCTGAAGGATTAGGCAGAGGTGTACCCACAGTACACCCACATTTCGCCAGTTATGTTTAAGTCCCATGTAATAGGGGGCGAGCCCATTGCCATCAACCGGGCACCGGGGAGAAATTCCGGATGGAAAAACCCAATAACACTTTGCCCGACCTGGGAATCGAACCCGAGACCTCATGCTCAGCAGTAGCGCTTGCAACCAACCACTAGACCAACGAGGCAGTCCATATCAATCAATATCCAATCAATAGTCAATATTTTATTAGTATTATAAATAATCCCCTAGTGGGATATAAAGATGTCCGTATGTGTGTCCGTGGCATCACAGCGAGCCCTATCAGAATACCAGCGCTGCGGTACTTATTTTTTAAATATCGCAGCATTATTCTGAGATAGGAGCCTTTTTGGCCTCGCACAGGTTTCTTAATTGTTTATTGTTGTTTTTATTGTTAATTTTGTTAGTTTTAAATGCTCCTTTTTTGTGTGCGTGTCCCAAATAAAATATTTTTCTTTCTTTCTTTCTACGAAAATATTAAAGTTCTATGTTAACGTACGTTTTATTTAGTACTTCTTAGTTAATTAAAAGCTTGTTTTGTTTTGTTGTCACGATCACGGTCAGGACTCAGGACGTTAACGGACTTATGTTTTATTTTATTATTCGAGATGGTTTTGTTCTTGACTCTAGTGTAGGTCAGAGATGACAGAGGCAAAGGCGATTTTTTTATTTTAGTTTTTGAAATAAAAAAAGCTAGAAAACGTATGTGTGTCAATGACCGCTATTGTCAAGCTAAAACGTAACAACAATAGTCAAACTCAAACTCAAAGCATTTATTTCAAACAAACCAATTACAGGCACTTTTGAATTGTCAAGGGGTCAGTCAGTCAGAAAAATGAAGCTAGTTGCCCATTCCAAAGCGTAGTAGGTACCTATGGAAAAGAACGGGCAAGAAACTCCATGGACACTCTTTTAAATCAAAATTTATAGTCACAAAAAAAAATGGTAACGTCATTCATGTTGAAGTTATACATGAAAACGATGTAGAAAGACGTGCACGTTAAAAGCATCCGTAATAAAAAAGAAAAAATAAAAATAAAACAATTCAAAATATTTAATTAAAATAAGCCGTGGCAGCCAAGAGATGACCAGTCCCTACTGACGGCGCCTTAGTTCCTAGCATTCACAGGTCGTGAATAATATGAACAAGCAAATACGTGATCCTAACTCTAGCTAGTACTTAGATACGATCGTTCAGTGACTCGTCCGTCTAGATACATAATTTAGCATTGTTTGACATACTTCGCTACATTAATGACTGTAGGTCATTCAACTATGACATTTGCCCGTATCCTGCATAAGTATTTAAAATTAAAATTACTTTTCTTATCTGTCGGTGTGATAGCTTAGATCTTCTAAACTACATAATTGGATTTTGATGCGATTTTCATCACCATTAATACCACTTATTCCGGAAGGTTTATGTGTATAATACATTAATATTTGACTTAGATATAGCACAGAAATTTTGATGTTTATACATGTCATTGCATCCTTGCGAAGCAGGTGGGCCTACTCCCTTAGCACGATGTCCGTAGTTTCGGCCGAAGTTACGGACGTTTCCTAGTCCGTATCGCAAGTTAATGACAAATCGATTTGACAGTTGTCCTTACTCAACTGAACTGAAAAATTGAATATGGCGCTTGTTTTGATGGTTCAATTGCTTTCGGACGGCCCCTACTTCGTTGTAGACCCCTGAGCAGAGCGTTGATAATCGAACAGTGCGCTTTTATTAGGGCAGTAGGTACGTTTAGGTGTCGTGTTAGTGAGATCGGGCTCATAGCTCATTTATTTCTGAGTCTATATGAAAGTAAGAAACGAGCCAACATATGACCTCAAGTGTACGTGCAATTACTTATTTAAGTTTTTCTTCTTCATCAAAATTATGAACGTAATTACCAGAACAAATGAATGTGTCATAGTCATAATTATTATACGGACAAATTTATTTCCATATTCAAATGTGTATGTAGCTGTTATCTGTATAAATAAAAATGAAATGCTGTTCGTTGAAACGCATCACTTGAGAACGCCTGGACCGATCGTTTAAAAAATGTTCGTAATAAATGCGTGAATGTTTTTCCATCTGGAATTTCTCGGTAGTAGCCCGGAGTCTGGATTTGTGCCCGGTTGATGGCAATAGGCTCGCCCCCTATTACATGGGACTTAAACATAACTTGCGAAATGTGGGTGTGCTATAGGTGCACCTCTGCCTAACCCTTCGGGGAATACAGGCGTGATGCTATGTATGTATGTATGTTATGTTTCGTAAAAAATTGGAAAGAAAAATTGGAATATTCCAAATTCGGGACAAACTGAAAGTCCTTTTTTCTATGGAATTTTTGTATGAACTAAGTATTGCAATTTGGACAGGACATCTGTTGGATCAGTCAGTTATTAATAAATAATGTTATTAATTTATTATTGTACTTAAACAAGTGACGTTACTGAAGTAATTTTAGCCGCTGGCGAAATTATCTGCGAATGCGACCTACATACCGCTCACTCAGTATAATAAATAATAATATTATTCACTGCAAATGTAAAGATTTTGTCGTTTAACAGTTAGAGAAAATTATCGACGGTGTAAAGTATCAATATCTAATAATTAACTACAAAACCATGATTATGCAGGAAGCGAAAAAAACGTTTCATTTCTATTCTTTTTTTAACATTTTAATAAAAAAGGTTACTATAATAATTATATTTAAAAAATAATAGTTCCCAGAATTTGTACAATGTGAATATATCATTAATTATAGAAATCCCACTATTATCTACCTAAAATGCTTAAAACCAAGCTTCTATTGTTTCTCAAGGATTTACAGTTGAAACATCTGGATAAATCTTTCAAACGTCAGATCCTGATAATTTTGAATTTTTGACAGATTTTGTACGGAAAATCTGTCAAAAATTCAAAATTATCAGGATAATGCTAACTGACGTTTGAAAGATTTACCCATCTGCACAGTAAAAGCTCAACAAAAGGTAAAAATTATCATTAGTTTCTAAAACATAAATAAATCAACAATTTTTACAAGCTTTTATTTAACTTGCGATGTTTGTATGTATGTATGTATGTTCGGGCCAACTCTTGAAAGCTGAAAAAAAACCACTTCCTCTTATCCTACGGAGTTGAAATTTCACACGTTGATTCTGTTTCGAAGACAATGCATTTTTATGATACATGACCTGATTCTACACCCAGCATTGGCTCCAGACGAAGGATCTCCTTATCGGTCAACGGTGCAGACTCGAAATTTAATTTACACGCATTAAAGTATGGTAAACCCAGAAATCGAATTCGAGATCAAAAATGTAAACAAAGGTGTTACCAATTTTATATAATAACCTCAATTGTGCAGTTTGCCGGAAATTACTATAACATAGTGCTAAAATTGTAGGCATATCTTATTAAACAGTTAAAATATAGTATTGCACACAGTTTTCAACTTTAAAGTGACGTAAACTACGATCCAAGAATAAAATATAACTGTTTGAAATAAAATCGTGCAAATTATTTTTATGCTACTGGCAAATCTGGCAATAAGGCAGTGGTCTTAAACATTTAGACTTCATTTAATGTTTTCAACTAGCGAAACGCCTCGGCTTCTCGGCTAAATGAGAATTTTCTTACACATAAACCTTGTCCTGACAATTATGAACAGAACAAAAAAGTAATCGGCCAAATCGGTCGAACTGTTCTCAAGTGATGATTATACGACGACGCTTGCAAAACCCTAATATTACATGCAAAGAGCTTGCCCACCTCGTTGAGCAACACGAGGGTCTGGTAAGCGGACGGAGAGTCCGCAGGGCGCCCCGGCTTCTTAATGAGGACCAGTTTCCCCGTCTTCCAACGAAGTGGGAACTGAGAAAACCGAGAGCCTCCAAGGCCAGGACCCAGGCTTTTCTAGGTAAGCGGTCGGGTCCTGGGGCGGTATTTTTGGCACTCAGCCTACGTACTGCCATTCTCAGCTCTACTTCTAACTAAAAAATCTGTTCCATTTTTCTCTATAGCAAATTATGATGCAACCAATATGATTATAGTGATCGTCTCTGAACGACTTTATTATATTTGGTTCAACGTTACGATAACACGATTTTCTGCTTTATATGTGAAGAAAAAAAGATTATATTCAATATAGATTTAAATACCTATTTAACATAATATGTACCAAAAATAACGGTATTATTCAATAACAGATTTATTTGGAACTGTTACTTTTGTGTAACAGTAACAGTGATGATAACAGATAACGAGTTTAATTTGTCATATCCCGTGATTTTGCCAGCGCCTTTATTTCGCAGCTGTAAAGGCGGTTTTCTTAGCTCAGGTCATCAGGTGTTATGCGGATGGCCGTACCTTCAAGCTTTGAACTATCAAATTGCGTCTATATCTAGGTATAATCTTGAAAAAGATGGGATACTTACTTCAAAACTCGTAAAAAACGGAATAGCTAAATGATAAATGATTTTATTTCTGTAAGTAGGTTTGTACAAACACTTTTACACGTCAATCATATTTTTAAACTAGATGAGGTCGGCGTTTCCTATCTGACTACTCTGAGAAGAAAGGCCGAAACAAACTCAGAGGTCACAGTCTCTTTTAAAGTCCAGACATAATCTTGGTCAAATCATGTGAAGACCATGTAGATTGGTATCTGAAATGGTCTTTTGAGGAAAGAACCACACAGATTGAGTGGACCTGTCCAGTCAGTGCACGCATTTGTCAGTAATCGTGCAGCTCAACTCAGGAAGTCAGGACTTAAGGAGCTCAACGATTCGACGAACAATACCAAAGAAAGGACATTTGGGTAGGCCACATAAAATACTCAATCTGCCAGATCATGATTAAAATTAACTGCGAAAAAAAAGCAATGACCCACATAATCCTCACATTAACAATAATTAAAATAACATAATACTTTACACTGTTCACTGCATCTGCGTCCGCTGACTAGGAATAACAGAAAATCAAATCATTTGACTTTTTTTTAACAACCTGCCAGTTACCTAAGCATTGTTTCTCTTTATCTTTCACCTCCTCATCCTTAATTTTAATTATGTATTGTATGCAATAAATACAATACCTAATTAAAATCAAGGATCTAGTCTCGTGGGATTTTTAAGACAAAAGCTTAAAAGTTTATAAATATACCTAAGTATGTTGGTAGGTAGGTGAAAAACTAGTCTAGAAAAAACTTGCGTTTTCTTTTACGCAGGTAACTAATGCTTTGCGTAGGTAATTAAACATTATACATATAATAACATAGTAATCTCAGTCAAAAATGCTTACAGTTTAAATTCTTTATTTTAGGCTGATGGCAACTTGAAGGGAAAGCTAGAAACAAAGGCACTCATTGGCATCGAGAACACATGGACTTCTTGCTCTAATGAATTGCACTTCTTCTAACCTAACTTCAAACCCACACGTGTACAACGCTAATAAGTTTGTATGGCGCGTGGCCAACACCTGACCTAACGCCACCATCAGTATCATAATGATGCTCTGTGACCATTTATTTTCTTGGAAAACCATTTTCTTACTGACTATACTTATATTGTATCCATAGTGCATTGAGCCCTGTTATCGGCGCCTTGATAGCGATAATAATAAGATACCTTTGGCCAAGGGTAGGCATTGTAATTCCCAATATGGTTCTGATAACAATATGATATGACATGTGTATTTATTAGATAGCGCCGTAGTTGTAAAGATACGCTTGATAACAATTATCGCAATCTTTTGTTTTTTGACTTTGACCCTATGTTCGCTAATAATAACTGTGTTTGTTTGTCTTTACTTTAATAATAATAATAATTTATATCATAAGCCTAATACACAAGGAGAGAAAATGGGTTAGCAATGCATTACTTCAGCAATCAGTAACTTAGATCCTTAATGATGAAAATTAGACTAAATACTTACCTAGTCTAATTATCATAATATAAGGATCTGAGATACAGGACATGTCCTAGTTTGGGTGTCAGCGTTCCTCCTTGCCAGACACATTGTGAAGCCTAACTTAGTGTTTAAATAATTATTTGATGAACTTAATTAAAAATACAAATAATTTAGTGAGAAAACAATAAAGAATTAACATAATATTACGTATTTTATCTCTGCTATCATAGGTATGTGTGTGTAGAAAAGTGAATGTAGTGTAATTAATGTAAAGGTGAGTGTAGTGTGAGAGTGTATATTAGTGTGAGTTGATTGGTTGCGGATGAGAGTAATTTTTGTAAGAGGTAAGCCGGAGTACATATCGCACACCTAGATAAAGAGTAGCACAACTCAAAATACTTACCTCTTTTTTAGGAACAGCAAACAACGTTTTAGGTACTCGTTTTCTACACTCGAGAGCAATGAATCCGGGTCACTTAAAGAATGTTAAAAATCTCGGAAACTAAAAATGATAGGTTAATGCAATAAATTGTATTTAATAGACAATGTAATACTCCTTAAATGAGAGTAAAAAAAATATGAGTCACCATACATTTTATTAACACAAAATTACATAAAGAAAAAAACTGCTGATCTCTCCTTAAAACAAAAATAGGAAACATGAAATTTTTGAACTTTATTACGATTTTCTTGAATTTTAATACTTCGTATTGCCTCCTCGTGCTTCCATTACTGCGTTTACACGGTTTGGCATGCTGTACACCAAGTTCCTTATACGATTTTGGGGAATATTCTCCCATTCCTCTGTGAGAGCAATTTTGAGCTCACGAAGCGTGATTGGGGGAGGGTTTCGTTGTTTTACGCATCTGCCTAGCTCGTCCCAAGCATGCTCGATCGGGTTGATATCCGGGCTGCGCGCTGGCCACTCCATACGAGTAATGTTCATCTCTTGAAGGTAGTCATTCACAATCCTACCTGTATGAGGTCGGGCATTGTCATGCATAAATATAGCATCCTCACATAAATTGACCATAAATGGACCAACGTGATCATTGAGGATTTCTTCCACATATCTTACGCTAGTTAAAGAGCCGTTTTCTATGATCACCAGCTCTGTGCGACTTTCAGAAGAAATTCCGGCCCACACAAGTACAGACCCACCACCGTAGGCTACTTTTTCTTCGATGCATGCTTGCTTGAATCTTTCCCCTGGTCTTCGATACACTCTGTGTCTTCCATCGTGCTTGTAGAGCATAAATTTTGATTCGTCGGAGAACATAACTTTTGACCAATCTTCAATACTCCAATTTACGTGGCTCTGGGCATATCTTAGTCTTGAAATACGATGCCCACGCTCCAGTTTAGGGCCGTTTGCAGGTCTAAGGGGTTTTAAGTTAGATTCAGCAAGCCGACGTCTTACTGTCCATGCACTTGGGTTACTTCCTCCGAGGCGTCGAAACTGATTTGTGAGTTCAGTTCCTGTGAGAAAGCGATTTCGAAGCATGGTGTTCACCAAGTATCGGTCTTCTCGTGCTGTGGTACACCTGGTTCTGCCCGTTCCTGGTCTGCGTAGGTTAGAACCAGTTTCTTCGTAACGTCGGAGAACTCTTTGTACTGTTGACAGCGACACACCGACAGTCCTGGCTGTATCGCGCTGACTCCGGCCGGTTTCCAGCATTGTAAGTATTCTGGTGCATTCTTCAGGCGTAAGCGACATAATTTCAGCTTGAATAATGAATATAGAGCACTATCAACATGGTTTATGTACCCACATAAATGACAGATTACAAACAAAAAACTTTTTTACAAAAAAACAACCGACTTCCAAAAAAAACACTAAAAGACGTGAAAAATAACTTTAATTTCGGAAGTCGGTGCCTTTGGTTTTGTATTTTCGTGTTTGGCCACCGACTTCCGAAATTAAAGTTATTTTTCACGTCTTTTAGTGTTTTTTTTGGAAGTCGGTTGTTTTTTTGTAAAAAAGTTTTTATTTTTCACTTTTTAGTTGCGGTACCTACCCCACACAAATTCGTATACCACTACTTGGTGTGTAAATAACAGTGGCAGGAAATTATTAACACATCATCCATATAAACTAAGTGGAAAAAATCTGCAGTACTAAGGATAACTCAAAAACTACTGGTCAGACCTTGATCAAATTTAAATGGGACCACATGTGAAGCACCACCTATCAAATAAAAAAAGAATCATCCAAATCGGTTCACCCAGAAAAAAGTTATGAGCTAACACACATAAAAAAAAAAAAAAAAAAAAAAAAAAAAAAAAAAAACATACAGACGAATTGAGAACCTCCTCCTTTTTGTGAAGTCGGTTAAAAAGCAAAACCAAATGCTGTAATTTCGTAGTTCCATCTTCGAAAGTGGCCCTTTTTCAAATTTGATTTTTTTATGATATAACTTTACAATAACTAAGAAGTTTTAATACCTTCATTTAAGGAGTATTACATTGTCTATTAAATACAATTTATTGCATTAACCTAGCATTTTTAGTTTCCGAGATTTTTAGGATTCTTTAAGTGACCCGGATTCATTGCTCTCGAGTGTATTTGATCGATTTAAAATTATTGTTATATGATGTTGTTTATTATTTTACTTAGATATTAATTTACTCAATTAATATCTTATTAAAATAATATACAACATCATACAAATTCCGATAGTCGCAATAACTCGATTTTGGATTATTTTGACTTGTGCCACCCTTTATCTAGGTGTGCGATATATGTTTAACGTGATTATATTATTCGCTTTAAAATACTAACTGCCATTTTTCAAAGGGAAGCCGGTAGGAATCGAGTTGTATGGACCACTCGCCACTGGTGCTTTTAAGGGCGCGTTATATAATTTAGATTAGCCAGTCATGCTAGCCAGCAAATTCTCAGTTTCTTGATAGTTTAGAGAAGTCAGCCAGCTTTAAACAAAAACAATAAACAAGGACGGTGTATACCCGATTCCAATTATCTATACAGCGTGTATCAGAAATGCGTGGTCATATTTAATGGTCTTCATACAAAATTTCAATACCTACTTGACCCAAGTGTATGGGACAGCTGATCATTTTTTCGCGATTACGTTGTTGGTCCCACACCCTTAAATATGACCACACCATTCTGTTACATCCTACTAATATTATAAATGTGAAAGTTTGTGAGGATGGATGGATGGAGGGATGTTTGATTGTTACTCTTTCACGCAAAAACTACTGAACGGGTTTGGATGGAAGTTGGAATACATGTAGTTTATAACCTGGATTAACATGTAGGATACTTTTTATCTTGGTAGTACGTTCCCGTGGGATAATTTCCGACGTCCACGCGGGCGAAGCTGCGGGAAAAAACTAGTGCTGTATAAACAAAATTCGTTATTTTATGTTTACTAAAATGTCTTGAAAAGATCATGAGAGGAAACCTTTTAAATTTACAAGTCTTCGTAAGACGAAATCGTGTTTGTACACTTGGTAACCACAAGTTAGGCGCGCGTCGCTTTGTGAGATAAAAATACTATATTGTGTGACAGTCGCGAAGCACTTCGGGCGCTCCAGTTACACACCAGAAACACAATGCAACCACTAATGACATTTCAAACGCGTTCTCTTTTTGCCGGCGCAAAAAGAGAACAGCATCTACGTTGGGACTTCGTTATTTAATTTCATCACTCCACGCCAGTTTCTTCATTTATCCAGATAGTGATGATGAAACATTTAAAACTATACACTCATTAAAAAATACGTCTTCTGTGGGATGTGATGAGATCCCGCGACACATATCCTTAAACACACTGCAATTTTGATTACACCCATATTAACGTACCTTATTAATATGTCAGTCTATCAGGGCACCTTCCCGGATAAATTAAAAAACTCCGTCATTAAATACATTTTTAAAAAAGGTGACGTAGCGGGTATATTCAAACAATTATAGGCCAATCGCCTTACCAGTTATATGAGAAGATCATTATCGTCTGATTCATTTCTTGACTAAACATAAAACACTAAAAGCCGAACAAAATGGATTACAAAAAGGCAAATAAACAACTTTAGCAGCTTTTAAATTACTTTCCAAAATTACTGAAAATGTTGATAAACATACACGTACCTGCACTATGTTTTTCGATATTAGCAAGGCTTTCGACGTTGTTGATCACAATATTCTGCTCAATAAATGTAAAATGTACGGTTTTCGCGGCTTGGCTGGCATTAGTGGCTGCAAAGTTAACTTTCAATTAGGACTAAATATTCAGCGATTACTGAAATAAATTCAAATAAAGAAGAAATATTATGTAAGTCTAGCTATAGGAACAACAAAACAGGAGTGCCGCAAGGTAGTGTAACAGGATCGTTATTCTTTCTGTTATATAATAACGACCTACCAAATGTAACTAGTAATTTCTACTCACTGTTTCCGGATGATATTGCGGTGTTTATCATGGAGAATTACAATACTGAAATTAATGAAACGGTTAATGCTATGCAACATGGGTTAGTAATAATAATTTTAAAAAAAAACATCGATACAACCTCCTTCGTTCAATGCCACAATAGAAAATCAAATTCTGACCTTATGATCACTTATTGCGATCAAAGGATTAACGAAGCTCACGAAGCTATTTTTCTTGGTTTAACAGTGTGGATAGTGGCTGCACATGGAAACCTCACTGCTTAAAGGTCACAAATAAGATTAATACATAGTTTCGCTTTTGCCTTGAGGAGGCTTTGTAAAATAGCCAACCTCAAAATAGCCCTCTCGTGTTTGAAGCTACGTAACCATGACGTACGGCATTGTGTTATGGGGGAATTCTGTTCTTATAAATAAAGTATTTATCCGTGCTGTTTGTGATGTGTCACCATTGACTTCATATAAACCTATTTTTAAAGATTTAAAAATATTAACTGTTCCCGGTATGGTACGCATTTGAATGCTGTAAATTGTTAAAATGCACTCCGACTTATTTCAACGTCTTGGAGACATTGTTAAGTTTAAGACAAGATATCCTGATATATTAATTATTCCTCCAAAGACAAGCCATTTATGTCACAGAAGTTGCTTTACAATGGTTTTAAGGATATTTAATAAATTACCAAAATCGTATAGGGAACTGCCAATCAATGGATTTAAAGCGATGTTTTTCAAATGGCTTATAGAAAAATCATTATATTCTGTCAATGAGTAAGTATTTAGACTTCAAAGATTCACACTGATATCTTACTATTATAATTTGACAAATACATTTAACATTTATTAACTATGATTTATGTACCAATTTTATTAGCTTCATTCATTTAATTAATGTAACAATAATTTTGCATACCTACTAGTTTTAGAGAATTGTTTTAGAAACTGTTAAAAAAACCCGACCATCTGCATGCACTACGATTCTTACAAATAAAGAACAATGGCAGCTTCCCATGCGTTGGTTTATTTGAAATTAAATTATTACATCTTTAAATGAAAAATATATTATTAAACTCAGCGTCATTTTCTGAGCTAGTTTGTGTAAGATTTTTTGTTAGAGAAGGCGGAGATTAATAGATATTCAATGTTGAACTTTTGAACAACACAGGACAGACCGCAAGCTTTTGATCAAGAGTTATAAACTGTCAACGGTTGTCAATGTCAACAGCCAAGCTATATTTTTTTTTTGACTTTAAATAGGTACTAGTCTTTTTATTTCAAAATTGCCATATCATTTGATATTTTTCCCACTTTATTGCAATATGCTTATCTAAATAAGAACACAGAATAGACTTAGATATAGGTACAACAAAATAAATGTGTTATTTATTAATTTACTCCATGTTATTAAAATCACAAACTAAAAATGATAACAACACCACGATAATTACGCTATACCTACTATTTAGGAAAATATATATAAAATGGCAATACTAAACCAATCCAACCAACAATTTCCTAAGCTTTTAGAACGAAGTAGTCAAATAACTTTTCATTAAACATTATTTTTTTACTCGGCACTAACTAGATAATATAATACGTTATAAAGAACGTAAATAAATAATTGAATTTATTTCGTATGAGTGTCACTTTTAGACGTTCAAAATTATTTCAAATATGAATTCGCCATTGTTCTTTCATTTTATTTCATTTATATTTCTCTTTATTTCAGTGTTTACCAATAATTTTAAAAATATAAATGGTTTTTATTTGAGAACCCCTGAGGTGAAGGCCTCCTCCACAGAATGCCAGCTTTCTCTTGTATTTCGCTACGTCCATCCATCGTGCGTGATCCAGCTATACGCACGATCTCGTCCTCCCTGCGAGTGTGTGGTCTGCCTCGTTTACGTTTGCCAAACGGTCCCATCCAAGACGTCATCTTTTTGGCCCATCGATTATCATATAGTCTTGCAACATGACCTGCCCATTTCCACTTAAGAGGGATGCGCCAAGGTAGCCTGCGAAATTAAATTTTTCCTACGTTTTTGCAATTTGCAGGTCAGTATCAGGTTGTATGTTGATCTAAATATGATTCGCGGCAGTATCAAATATGGGTTTACAGAATTATAATCATTACAATCAGCAATACATCTCTCTAAGTTCATATTACCCTATTGATTGACTATTTCACGAAATCATGATATTTGAGGCATATTTTAATCAACCTATAGCAGCTATCGGCAGATTGCAAATAACGTAAGTATTTTTGAATTTGACGGGCTATCTAAGCGCATCCCCCTTAAGTTTGAGTACGTGTGCAAGGGCATCGATTGCTTTTGATGTAGATCGAATTTTTAACCGACGAAAAAAAAAGGAGGAGGTTCTCAAGTCGACCCGTATTTTTTTTATATTTTTAATTTTTTTTTTGAGTGACGAAGTTTGCAATTTTTTTATGATGATATTTACTTAAAGAAAAACTAATCTTTTTCCAGAACAACATTATATTCCGCCAAGGCTACGGGTTGACAGAGACCAACGGAGCCGTTTCTGTGGGACCCAGTGATGACACCAACCACGCATCAGTGGGATATGTCTTAGGTAGCAGCGAGGTGAAGATCGCTGACTTGAACACGCAAGAAGCTTTAGGACCGGGGCAGGCAAGTATTTTTATTTATTAAAACTGTATGCACAAGTAAGAAAATACCGTACAAAGGCGGACTTAAGAGCGCTTACACGGGTCCACTAGCGCCACTCCTTTAAAAAAATATTATCTCGTGACTGAGAAGGAATTTTGAAAAACGGCTCAATATGCGACCTCGGTAAGTGTGTCTAGAATTTTCTAATACCTTTTATAAACTTTCATATTGAGACACGAAGTAACAAAATACGATCTAAATGAATGTGGCCGCTTTTGTTTATATCGAATTTTGTTGCTTCGTGTCTCAATATGAAAGTTTATAAAAGGTATTAGAAAATTCTAGACACACTTACCGAGGTCGCATATTGAGCCGTTTTTCAAAATTCCTTCTCAGTCACGAGATAATATTTTTTTAAAGGAGTGGCGCTAGTGGACCCGTGTAAGCCCTCTTAACGCCTGAGGCATTTTTTACCAGTCAAACATAGGGTGAAGCAGAGACAAAACATGGTAGGTGCAACATACGGATTAGATATCTCGGAAATACCTATAAAATACAAAAATAAATACTAATACATACATACATATAAACAAAATAAACTGTCAGGAGAAATAACGATCGATAGAGGAGAAAACGAATCCAGCAAATCAGCGCTGGGATGTTTCGGCCAACTTCTGACGGATATGCTCACGTGCCTTCACTTTAAAAGATAACAGACTGGTTGATTTTTAGTACCCCTAAGGAGCAGAACTCCTTGCCAGCGCCTGTTTTCTGACTAAGTATAACCTGGAATTCTTTTCAATTCTTGAGTGAATATGAAAAGGTTACTTCCAGGGTAGCGTGCCCCATCGCATCATCGCTTACAGTTCGCGCAAAACTTTATGAGGTCTCAGAAGTTGCACGCGAGTGGCTGTGCATATGCATAATATAGGGTGTCCGAAGGAACTTTTTCACTCTCACTCAACTGTACCATGCGCGGTTTCGTTCTCGGGCCCACGTTCAGAGGGCTCATAAAGTATTGCGCGAACTGTACATTCAGTTGAAATTGTGGACAAACACTAACCTAACAAAAAAAATATTTTGTTGAACGTCTTCGGACGAGTCTGGATTTGTACAGGTTAATGGTAATAAGTTCGCCCCTCTACTCCATGGGCACTACATTACTGGCGAAATGTGCGTGTACCTAACACCTCTTCCAACCAGCATAATCCAGGGAATCCAGGCGTGAAGGTAGTTAAATGCAAAGTCGGAAGAGTGTTATTGGGTTTTTTAAATCAGAATATTATATTTGTTATCGTTTGATCGCATTATTAGGCTCGCCCTAGAACTTAAATAAGTACATAATAACTGGTGAAACGTGGTTGTTCTAAAAACCTCTGCCTACCCCTACACGAAATAGAAAGCAAGAAAATACGTTTATTTAGCACGGACTAAAAGGCACACAACCTGTTCTGCAAAATAAAAAGTGTAAGAGCTAATCTCTTACACTTTTTATTTCGCAGAATAGGTTGTGTGAACAGGAATGTGTGCCTCACGGCTGCACCAAATGGGCCCAGTTCGGAAAAAATGCTAGGTAACTAATGTCTCATTAATAATTGATGGGGTGCGCTAGGGCAGATGCCTGCCGGGGTCGCGGATTTTTCGAAAGAGTTACCGTGGCCCTTTTTTTTTTTTTTTTTGGATGGGAAATTATCAAATGACCTCTCCCGCTCTGGGCGGAGCGGAAGGGCGTGTCAGACTCTTACTGACTAAAACCCACTCGTGTTCCTTCAGTTGCCTGTGCGCCAGGGCCACGGTAACTCTTTCGAACAATCCGCGACCCCGGCAGGCATCGGCCCTATCGGACCCCGTCAATTATGCTGACAACTCTTTGAGGGGCGCGTGGAACACAATGCGCCGTCGACCCGGGCCTGGTCCTTACCGGACGGCGAGCTGCCCATTGCTCGCCGTCCGCAGGCCCGCGCTTACGGTGGCCGGGAGTCGGCTATCGACTCCCGACGCCCAGGGTGTCTCCTCCTGCGGCGACTAGGGGCGTGAGGGCGCAATGATTGCCTCTCCCTCACGCGCTCCGCCTCCTCCTTCGCGAGCATTACTGCTTCGCAGAAGGAGGTGACTGCTTCCCATTCTCTCTCGCTCCTGGCCCTGGCGCACAGGCAACTGAAGGCACGGGTGGGTTGTAGTCAGGAAAATTCTGACACGCCCTCCGGCTTCCCAATCAAAAACAAAAAAAAAGACAACTAATGCCTGACGCTAGTTTGGGACTGGACCTGAAATACAGGCGAAACATTGTCACTAACTAGAACAACTTACATTTTCAGGAAGGCGAGATCTGGTGCCGTGGTCCTAACGTGATGTCTAGCTACTATGAAAATGAGGAAGCGACTAAAGAAGTGTTGACGGAAGACGGCTGGTACAAGACCGGGGACATCGGGCGATACGACGAGAAGAAATACCTATACGTTACTGATAGGCTTAAGGAACTTATTAAGGTAAAAAGGGTTACTTATATAATTGTATTGTTAGCAAAAGACTGGCAAGCCACCATGCTACCACCACCATGGCACCACACCACCAGTGCATGGTCACCATGGCTAGCCATTTAGAATATTCTAAGAAAATCTTACAAAATTACTTCTTTTTTATTTTTAATCCTTTATTAAAAAAAAACAATTTCTTAATAATTAATTACAATCTAGCCTATGAGACTAATAAGCAATTTTAATCTAACTTAATTTTTTACGTGATAATTATTTTAAAACTTAGTATAGTGTTGATTGTACTTTACAAGTTCGTTCCATTTTCTTAGAGTCTGATATAATGATATACCTACATAAACACTTTGTTCATGTGTTATTATCAGTGATCGGAGTAGGTAGATTGAACTGGGGTCATTGATCCGAAACGTATATATTACTATGGACATTCCTCCGGAATTGGTGGATTATTAAAAAAAAACCGGAACTTATGTAGGAATTGTATTCTGCCAGAGTGGAAGGAGTCATTTGATGATTTGCCATCCTCAAAAAAAAGGTAGGAATTGTAATAAAATGAGCAATTTTATTCTTTATTATTCTTCCTATATTTTTTTTTGTCACGATTTGACAAAACCCAACGACCAATCAGAACAAAGGATCATGGGTGGTACAATAACCGGTTATCAGAACAATGCGTACGCCCGCCGGAAATACTAAATCCGGAAATACCGGAATTACTTTCCGGAAAAATGGCTTATCCATGTTATTCTTTCTGTGTGCATTTATGATACAAGTACTAAAAATCAATCTACCTACTCCGATCACTGGTTATTATGGTAAATATACCAAGCCGATTTTTTTGCCGATAATTTACTATAATTAAAATGTATTTAGATTGAGACCTAGTAAGTTAGTTAATTTTTATATTTGTAAAGCTTTAATGCTCATAATATTTTTGCATGCCTTCATGGCAGAATGTACAAGGACTCTAATATTAATTCTAGCATCTGATTTGTAAATATATTCTATTCTATTTTAAGAATGAAATAAATATCAGCACACGCACAAAATGGGTTTAAGAGAAGTAATGACCTGTACAATGATCCCTTTTCACTGAATGTACAGTAAAAACAAAACAAGATTTTTAAGCAACTTTTAAGCCAAATTTACTGCTGCGAATATTTAAAACAAAAATAACTGTTTGAAAAATGGGCAAGTGTCCGGTATACCGATAAGGGGCGTGTTTGGTACTGTACTATTATTAAAGAAAAATAATATTTATTTATTTATTAAAATCTCCCTTACAAACTATCTTTACAGGTGTATGAACCTAATACGACAGCGCGGTCATTTACATATCCATACTAACTTATTAACAATCTAAATAATTATAATTTATAGGACTTAAACAACTTTGTACATAATAAGAACTTTACCGCAATACAACATAATAATATACTACCTACATTAATATACAGGGTTATTTTTAAAACACCAGCAATCTCTTAAGGGGTCATTGTACTCATCATTATGAACAACTTTTACCATGGACCAAACTTGAAATCGCGAAAAAAATATCAGCTGTTCCCTACGTTATGACGTGTTATGCGAACATAAATGTAGGGAAAATCTGTTTTTTATTTTCGCAATTTCTGGTTTGGTCCAAGGTAAAAGTTGTTTATAATGATGAGTACAATGACCCCTTAAGAGATTGCTGGTGTATTAAAAATAACCCTGTTACGAGGTTGCTGGTGTTTTACCAATAACCTTGTTTAATAGAACATAAAATAAATAACAGTGTCCTTGTGAATTCACTCAAATACCCGTGTCACACATAAATTTTGCCATGAAGTTCGCATTATCGGCCTTTAGGATAAATCCTCACCTGTAGCCCGCTAAATTCTTTTTTGGTTTTGTTATTTTTTGTAAATTTCAGCTTGTTTTATGTCGTATGTTAATTAAAATGCAATTCGCGACTGTAGGAATGATATATCTACTGAATAATAATCATCAATGTCATATCATGCGGAAATTTGCTGTACCCACAGCTGTGTCCCATTTCAATACTCAGCTAATGAAAGAACAATATTATCCTTTAGTTTAACATTAAAACATCTAATTTACAGGTTAAAGGCTTCCAAGTACCTCCAGCCGAACTAGAAATGGTTCTACGAACACACCCGAAAATCCTCGACTGTGCGGTTCTAGGTATACCCGACCCCATGTCAGGAGAAGTGCCCAAAGCGTTCATAGTACTACAACCAGGCCAAACGGTGAAGGAAGAAGAAATATTAGAATATGTTAATAGCAAAGTCACCGTCTTTAAAAACATAAAGGCAGTACAGTTTGTTGAGGAGATCCCTAAGAACCCCGCTGGCAAGATACTGAGGAAGAATTTGAAAGAATTGTATTGTTAGCATTTATTAAAAGGAATATGGTGGTGTGGTTGTATAGACGAGATGCAAGTACGTATTGTTTTTTTTTCGCATTTAGACTGTACAAGTTTTGAATTTTATAAGTCTTATTAGCGTTAAGTTTACTACTTTAATCGGAGCCAATCATCGTTTTAAAGAATGTTTATGTATAATAATAATAATAAAGTAAGTACCAAATGACCAATGAATTACATGAATGCAGTATAAATGTAACTGCTGTTTTCGGTAATTATTAATGTAAAATTAGTTACTGTGATTGCACAATCTTGCTGCTACCAAGCCAAACAGCAATATTACAGTATTGATGAATAGTTCCGCAGCACTTCGATAGATGGCGTTGTACATGTGACGCGCAATCCTGAATCGCGGTGTTAAGATTCTCCGCGGCTGAATGACCCTCCTCGATTTTCCGTACATCGGTATCGCTTCTCGGCCTTTTGGCTAAGATCAAAGTGTAGTATCTGTTCTTTTCAGCTTAATATCTGAAAGTTCCCTCAATGAGGGACCAGTATATTAAACTGATTTTTGTAAGCTGACGGGATGTTCGGGGCTCGCTCCACTCCCGTCGCGGGTCGGCCCGGCATTGCAGTGCCGCTGGGATCGGCCCACATAATTCCTCTATCACTTCAAAATCTCTGGATGACGACGGATCCGTTCATCAACGACATGACGAGACGAAAGTCCTGTTGATGTAGCTGATTACTGATGAACATCCATCTGTGAAAGAAAGAAGTGACATCAAACACCCCTTTTAGAAAATAAATGTGACTAAAATACCAAACAACTATTTATACGTTGTGTAACGTGTAAATAAAGCAGTTAATAATGTATGTCAAGACCATCATGTGCCACATAATCTTTATTCATATTTTGCTCTTCTACATGTGAGATACGTATGCCTACATAAGTGTATTATAAAAATAAATTCAAGGCAGATTCTGTAGATATTTTGTAAGTAGTATGTTTAAACTATTTTTTATAGAGAATAAAGCATATCGAGACTATGAAGATAATTTACATTTTTGCTAGGATTCAATTATACAAAGCTGTAACAATAGTTTTATATTAGCCAGTTATTGTTTTTTGAACTTCATTCCTTATAATAACTGACTTTAGAATAGAGTATTTTTTTTAACTGAATTAAAAGGAGGAGGTTATGCATTCGGCCAGTTTTTATTTATTTTTGTATGAAATAAGGACTTGTTTGCGTCGGAATACAGTTAAAAATACTATAACTGAGTCCACGGTTTAGTCTTGAACTTAAGTAAGTTAGAACTCATTTTTACCCCCGACGCAAAAAGAGGGGTGTTATAAGTTTGACCGCTTTGTGTGTTGGTCTTTGGCACTGTAGCTCTGAAACCGGTGAACCGATTTAGATGCGGTTTTTTTTATGTGAAAGCAGGTTTTCGAGCGGTGGTTCTTAAACATGTTTTATCAAAATCGGTGCAGCCGTTTTAAGGTGATCAGGGGGCCTAGACAAAATCCCTTTTCTGTAAGCGTTAACACCAACGGAAAATCAAATTGTATGGAGTTGACATTTGCTTAACACATGAAATTGCGTGTCCTTTCCGCATGTAATGTCATTGCCTTACATTTTGACGTTAGCGTCTGGCGTTAACGCTATCAGAAAAGTTTTTGTCTAAACCCCAGCTCTTTTTGTGTCGGGTTTTTTTTTAAATTTTACCTATTATATAATATGACCAAGAATGACGAGTATGTGTTTAAAGATACGATTTTTGTAAACTAATGTTGTGTCGATAATATGGAGTAGAAATAATTAATTATACGTCACATAAATCTACGATAATTAATTATAATTTGTATAGACGAATTTTATGATATTATTTTTATGTTAGTATTTTCTCGCACCACTATCTACCTACCTAATAGCTTGCAATAAAACAACTAGTCTGCAATGTACTTGTTACACAAAGTAATTAAAAATTTCTTTATTGTCTACATTACTTAATTAATATTGTATTCGTTTTTTTTAATGGCATTTTCAATCGGTAATGGGTTTTTATTAAATATTTATGTATATCATAGTCATTTTGTTTTTAGTAGTGTACTTACTTCATAGAAGCATAAAATTAAATGCGGTTTTCAGACAAGTACCCAAAAAAAAAGCGTAATAAGTTTTTTCTAACCCAATCAGTCCTGTAATATTATTGTTCTGTAGAAAGATTATGACTAGAAGATAAGAATTCTGAGATGATGGCTACTAGAGATAGTATGGAGGAAAATGTCGTGTTGTGCCGACACCAAATAAATTGGGATAGTGGCGGGACGATGAAGAATCAAATGTAATATATTTTATTAGATAACCAGAGTTCGGATAAAGTTGAGACTTTGACTAACATACACCAACCCTCCTCTTACACCCTAAATACACATATTTGTATGTTGTTTTTTTTTTTTTTTCTGTGTCCAAATAAACTTTATTGTTTCTTTCTATCTTTCTTTATATTTGCATCGGGGGTTAAACATTTATTTTAAATAAATATGCATCTGTGATCTGAGTAGATATGCAATCCAAAAATCCAGGGTTTTTTATAAAAAAAAAAATTTAGATTTCGCTTCCCTACTATACACCCGACCGGTTATGCAATCCCGGTGTTCCTGGATAAAAAAAAAAAATAAGGAGCCGCTTCTATACTTTCATAATTCAAAAGTTCCTTTAGGTAAATATACATCCGAATATCCGATCTCTGTACATAAGTTACTGTACGCACTTTCACGTGGAATTGCGGACACTAGCCCGTATTATTTATTACTACTTAAGTTACTTGTTGATTAGCATAATCAGCCTATAATGTTCTCACTGCTGGGACACAGGCCTCCTCTCTTCGAGAGGGAGTGGGCTGTAATCTATAACGCGGGTCCAGTGCCGGTTGGTAAATGTCAAATGTCGTCGAATTTTTGGTTCTAGGACATGCCGGTTTCCTCACGATGTTTTCCTTCACCGTTTTGAGAGCAGCGGTGATGAAATTATTTACACAAATTAAAGAGCCTGGCTGGGTTCGAAACCACGACCTACAGGCAGTGTTGCCACCATCTGATTTTGAATTTCCCCGGGCTCCTCGTGAAATTTCCCTAAATTAGGCACTTTTCTATTTTTTTCCCCTAAAATTTATTCCACGAATAAAACACAAATTTAGGTCAATTATTCTTATTTATTAAAGTAGACTACACATCTACGTCCGTACCCGTAGCATTATAGTAGTTTTATTATGTATTATTTTGTTGTTTGTGTATTTTATGTATGGGCCTCAGTTGCTTGACAATAAAATAATAATAATTATTATTATTATTATTATTCGTTTTCGACATCTCCCTTCCGCATACACAAATCTATCAACGCGAAAGAGAAAAATATATTATAGAGAACGGTACATCACAACATCAACACACTAAGTTACGTTCGGATACATGCAGTCCGCATTAAATTCTTTTGCGAACCTAAAATCAAACTTCCTAAAAAATCCCCTAAATATTTATTTTCATCTTAATATTACCCTAAATAATTTTATGCCCTAAAAAATCCCCTAAACGTACAAAAATCCTCTTAATCTAGGGGAAAATACCCTAAGGTGGGGACACTGCCTACAGGCTACAACTCGTAAGTCGGGGCCGTTATCGGCCCAGTCGTAATGGCCCGAGAGGGAGTGAGCTCTTGCTCTTGGTGGTTTTAGGGAGTGTAGGTATTTATTCGTAAAATAAAACAGCCCCAGCCTCAGCATGTTTAAAGCTAATTTCCGTCTAACCGGAAAAAAAGGGATGTTTCGTAACGCTTAGCAACCATGCGCTTTTGTGTTGCATTGAAACTAGCTAGGTTTATATTACTTGATTGTGAAATCGCCTATCTGCTTTAGTGAAAACAGACCGTTTCTCAGACCGTCCATTGATAAAAAAAAATGGAAAATCCAAAAGTGCACGACTCATAATGCTCATTTAATTATGAAATATAGAAAAAAAAAAAAAAAAACTTAAGTCGTTCATAATTAATTGCCGAAAAAACAGCTGTAGTAGGAAGAAGGTACTGCACAAGCGCCCCTGGTGGAATAAATGTACATAATATCTATAGATATATCACCATCCATATGTTAATTTTCTATGGATATAAATAGATGTACAGTCTTGTAGTTTTCGTTTTTTATTAATTGTAATTAAACGACACTGAATTAATTAGCCATTTGCATTCAGTGACCTACAATTGCAGATTAGAATTAAAAAAAAAAAAAAACTCTAATAATGGATTTTTTCACAAGTTACAGTGTTTCCGGGTTTCACACATGACGGACAGGTTTTTTTTTTGACCTATTTTGGTGTTTTTTTCCAATTCTATTGCAGTAAATCAATTTTTAAAAAGTATGAAATTAATCTCCATTAAATTATCTCGACAATAGTATGCAAAATATCTTGATTCCGTGAACTAACAAGGCTATAATAATAAAAATAGCCGCCAAAATTAGGCGAATTTTTTTTTTCGATCGTAAAGCACTCTGATGCTTCGCATCATGAGTCGTGCAATAAGTGCCTTAAAGGGTTACAGGTTAAATTATGTAAAATGAATTTATGAGCGAATTTTACCAAACTTTTACACGTAGAATAATTCTTATCCTGAGAATAAATTTTGAATTTTTGACAGATTTTCCATACTCGAACTGTCAGACGTCAATTTTATTCCAGGTATGAAAGATATCTGACTTTAGCAAAATCAGCCCTTAGCAAAGTAAGTACCTAATGCATTTTTATAAGTTTTTTTTTTTTAGATTTTTAAGAAAATTATTTTAGATTTTATGTATTTTGTTTTCCCTTCTACTCTTACACACGTTGTCTTCATCTCTTTAACATATCTCCTATCTCAGGTATGCTGGAAGAGATTTCTTTAGAAATAAGCATCACCTTTGTACCTATTTTTCTGTTCCTTTCTTCTTGTCTGTTTATATATTTGTGTACATAAATGGTTAATTAAATAAATAAGATTTACAAACATTCATATTTAATCTAAAGTTGTTATGTATACTTTATTATTGTTATTTGATTTATCGTTTTAAAATAAATTATAACATAATGGATTGTGGTAATTTTATTAAGTTTTAATACCATTTTTATAAGGTATATTCAAATCCTGGTTTCCAATTAAGTGACATTATTTCCACTTATGCAAATTCAACTTTATGCTAGTGTAAATAAGTTGGTTTTAGAGTGACTAGTAGGTACTATTGAAAAAGTGATAAAAAAGGTTGGAGTCCTAGCGCAAACTGAACTTTACATGTATAAGTATTTTTTCTTTCCAAAAATTCATTTCTGTTTACATGTTTGGAAACATACCTACTAACGATTGTTTTTCTCCGCCTTGTAAGCAATTTGTTTTCAATTAACTACAATTTTATGTTAGGCTGTCAATCAACAATGTTCATTCAATTTTATAAATTGTTCGTCGACACTACTTTCCGCCTCGCTGCTTCCCTGCGACTAGGAGCTCCCTTTTGATCTCCTCATCGCTGTCACTGTGGCGAAGTTGTCAACAGCCTCGGACACCACGGTCTGTCTTGCAGCCGAAGTGCGGGCCGCATACCGCGGCACGCGAACTTTAATGACATCATCCGACGAGCTCTTGTCACCGTCGGCGTTCCAGCTGTATTAGAACCTAATGGCTTGGCACGCGACGATGGCAAGAGACCGGACGGCATGTCTTTATTTCCATGGAAGGTGGGCAGGCCTTTAGTGTGGGACGCAACATGTGTCGATACTCTTGCGCCATCCCATCTTCCTGTCTCGGCGTGCTGTGCTGGCGCCGCTGCTGCGGCTGCGGAAAACCTCAAGCGGCGTAAGTATAAAAACCTTATCGGTAATTATATTTTCGAGCCGTTTGGGGTTGAAACCCTCGGGCCGTGGGGTCCGAGTGCCCTTGTTTTGTTCAAGGAAATCTCCAAACGCCTGTTTGACACTTCCCGTGACCCAAGGGCTGGATTTTACCCTGGCCAGAGGCTAAGCATTGCCATACAACGTGGCAATGCCGCCAGTCTCTTGAGTACATTACCAGTCGACAGCGATGCGGAGGAATTTTTTGACGCCATCTTTTAATTTGTTATTAGTTTTAGTTAGGTTAGGTAATTATATTTTAATTGTAAATATTATTGTAATTTAAATAAAAAAATACAATATTTTATAAATTTAAATTTCAAAACTTGTTTGAGAAAGTCAAATATAAATGCATGTTTTATAATTTTCTGGGTCTAAAAATTGACGTACGGGCGCCCCCTCGTAATCCGCCCATAGGTACTACGTGCCTAGTTTGCCTTAGGGATAATCCGCATTTGTTTATTTATTTAATTTGACGTGCTTTCTGAGGCACGGAGGAGTCTTGGTATGTTTACATACCAAGACTCCTCCGTGCCTCAGCTGCTGTAGGTCCGTGGATGGGTGACCATCTTTAGATGGTCACCCATCCACGGACCTACAGCAGCTTAACCTGATCAATCGATCCGTGCGGCTACAAATCCAAAATTAGGTAGGCACTAATTTCCTTAGAACAAGATAATCAGATACCTACATGTTTAAAAATACGACCGCTTGTATTGTACTTACAACACAGGTCAGTTCTGCTAATTCGATGCAATGAACCCTCAAAATGTTTACTTTGCAATTCTAATGAGAGTAGTCGTGTAGTGTTCGAGTTTCACTATTCTATTCTAATGTTTTTCACCGGTTTATCAACGAAAATAAAACCTTGTAGCTATTTTAGTTCGATCTGTGGCTAGCGGTAGACACACCCATAGCACAGAATAGATAAGTTCAGAAGGCCGGCTCCAAACAACAGGCACACGCACACATAGACGTGTACGTACGGCCATCTCAAACTGTCTCAAACGAAAGTAAAACTGGGTCCAGACGTGTGTAATGTAATGTATAGTCTAATGTAACGCGAAATCGAATACTTTCGTTTTTAGCGCCAACACAAATGTTCTCACAGTGCTCGTTTGGACGGCGGCGTTCGTATACTGTCCACACTATTCGCATTACATTACATTACACACGTCTGGATCCGGCTTAAGTCGCGAGTGCGCTTGCACTTGCTGTACGCGAAACTTGTCTATGTGTGCGTGCGTTTTCACTCATTGTATGAAGCCTAACTTCTGTACTTATCTATTCTTTGCCTGAAAGCAAAGTAGATGACCGTCACGCACTCGACCTTGGTATTCGCATAAACTACGTCATCTACACCACGCTCACGACAACCTATAGCTGTCTGTTTACTCGGTTTTTTAACGAGGACAATTTCAGCTTTTAATCGACAAGACTTATCTCACTTCTTCTTGGTTTAAAGGTTTTTTATTTTTACTTTCATTTGAAAGAACTTACTACTTTTATTTTGAAACACAATAATATTTATCTATACATATAATAAAATGGTAGGAAAGTCAAAACTGTACATTGAATATTTTTTTTAAAGAATACTTGGGGTGTGATCTACAATCGATACCGAAGCCAAAAATTTATTTTTTAGAAATTTTGTCTGTATGTCTGTATGTATGTCCGGGATAAACTCAAAAAGTACTGGACGGATTTGAATGTTTTTTTTTTGTTGTATAGGTATTAAGTGTGAGCAACATGTAGGCTATAATTTATCTTGGAAACTTGAACACCTGATGCAGAACCGCAACAGACCAGCTAAACTATAAGAGATACAAAAATGGCACCATAGCAAAAATTGTTCCACGTGATGAGCATTTTCTGCTGAGAGAATAAATTTGAAGATCTGGAACACCTGATGTGGAACTCCAAGAGCCCAGCTAACCTATAACATATAATGGAACGGCGTCTTAGCAAGAGTTGTTCAGCCTGATGAGCACTCTCTGTTGACGTATAAAAATTGAAGATCTGAAACACCTGATGTGGAACTCCAAGAGCTCAGCGACACTATCTATACATCTATGTCTATACATCTATACATACATAATAATAAAATGGTAGGAAAGTCAAAATTGTACATTGAATTTTTTTTTTTAAGAATTTTTGGGGTGTGATTTACAATCGATACCGAAGCCAAAAACATAGTTTTTTGAATTTTTGTCTGTTTGTCTGTATGTATGTCCGGGATAAACTCAAAAAGTACTGCATGGATTTACTTCTTTGGCACGAATATTATTAAGAAGTCGGGTCAACATATAGGCTACATATTATCACGCTATCACCTACGGGGAACGGGCAGTGCACCTTTATTTCTTCAACGCATTCTGTAACAACGTGTAGTCTAACGACACATATTTGAATGTTGTTATTATGTTAACCACGCTATAAGCTAGCTTCACACTATAAAAATCACGCAATATAAGTAACTTAGGCCGATAAACATAATTAAATGAATATAAGCAGTATCAAGACAATTTAGCGCCAATTATGAGATTTCAAAGATTAAATATAATAAGAATATAACATATCTTTATTATATATATTATTTATATTTTATAGGACTTCTCCCCTGTTCTGTATTCCTTATTTTCTCCATCTGCTTCAGTCACAACTTATGACTTAATTCAGCAGAATCACCAAAAAGTCATTTATTCAAAGCAGGCTGAAAATCAGCACTTTTTGAAGGTCAATTTTATAATAGACAGTCTCCCTCTGTTACTGCACTTTCTGTAGATATGAAATGTAAAGAAGAAACGGGTAAATGAATGTTATTTTAAAAGGTATAATCGTAGGTATTTTTGGTGCTGTATAGCGTTCACGCAGACGACGTCGCGGGCACCAACTAGTACATAATATGTTTATTATAAGCTAACGGACTTAAAATACTAATAATAATATCCCCATTGCCGTATCTTTACGTTGACGTTGTGGTGGGGCTTGCGCGCTCCGAATTCTAGGTCTGTTCCGGTAGAGTTTACTTTGCCGGAACAGGGCTAGAGTGAGGAGCCAGACCAATAGAGAAACAGAAACCCGCAGGGCAACATTTAGCGAGCTGTTGATTGGGTCAGTAGCGAACTCACGGACCCTATCTCCAGGGAGTATAGTCTTGTTCCTCACCTCTGGCGTGCCTTTATTGGCCGTCTGAAGCGAACACTGATGAGGAACAGAGCTCCCACCACTTTCGTGCCTTTATTGGCAGGCTTGAATGGAGATTCGCTAGAGCAAACGTGCTCGGAGGAAGAAAGTATTCCAGTAAGTGCTGGTAGGGATCTTGACCATCTTCCCGTCTCTACCACCCTTTATAAAAAGAATCATAGGGCATCAAAAAATTCGTCTGCATCGCTGTCAATAAGAAAAGTGTCCAAAAGGCAAAAAAACGTGAAAAATAACTTTAATTTCGGAAGTCGGTGGCCAAAAACGAAAATACAAAGCCAAAGACACCGACTTCCAAAATTAAAGTTACTTTTCCCGTTTTTTGTGTTTTTTTTTTGGAAGTCTGTTTTTTTGTAAAACGTTTTTATTTTTCACTTTTTAGTTGTGGTCCCACCTACCCCACACAAGTTCGTATACCACAACTTGATATGTAAATAACAGTGACAGGAAATCATTAACACATCTATACTCTATACATACATATACATATATACATACAGATAAATAAAATTGGAGTGCCTGTTTGTAATTTTTTTTTATACGTAAATGACTTGCCAAAAAAGATAAGTTCGTCGTGTATTTTGTTCGCTGACGATGTTTCATTATTATTTAAAACGCCCGCGAATGTCGACCATTTAGCTATTTTAAAAACTTTCACAGAAACTGAACAATGGTTAAAGGAACATAACTTAGAAATAAACTTATCCAAAACGAAAATATGTCAATTTAGAACTTACCAAAGAACCCCAATAAATCTAAATACATTAACGCAAAAATTAAAATTAGAAGAAATAAACGATTTTACACTTTTAGGCCTAACATTAGACTCAAACCTAAATTGGAAGAAACATATAGAAAGTACAAGAGCAAAAATGTCCCAATTTATTTATGCGCTAGGCATATTGAAATGCAACACAGACTATAAAACCGCCTTATCCGCCTATTATGCGTACCTACGCCTATTCCTGGCTAAATTATGGTATCATTCTGTGGGGAGAAAGTACTGACTTTTTGGACCTCTTCATTCAACAAAAGAAATGCATCAGAATATTAATAAACATAGATCAACGAGAGAGTTGTAGGCCACACTTTATTAAACAACAAATTCTTACACTACCAGCAATATAATATATACTGCAAAGTTGCATATTCGTTAGGAAAAATAGGCACCTCTTCAAATCTAACATCGAGCTAAATGAAAACTATAACCGACGCAATAAGAATAGATTAATACTACCCATCACAAACTTAAAAGTTATCGGGAAAAGCCCACACTCAAGACTAGCTAACATATTTAATAAGCTACCGGAAACTTTAAAATCCCTACCAAATGATTAAATTTTCTCGAAACAGTTAAAATCTCTGTTAATAAAGAAAGGCTACTATACCGTTGAGGAATTTAAAAGTGACAAATTATGAAACGACCGACCTAGTAATAATATGCTTGACGTAAATGTTAAATAATAAATAACTATGTACCTTTATGGCAAAAAGAATGAACTAATTGATAATAATGATGTATTTTAAAATAAAATGTAATAAATTACTGATTAATGTTTAGTATAATGTAATAAAATGTAATAATTAGAATCAATATTTTATGTAGATAATTTAATAAATTGATACAAAACAAATTGCAGTGCCCTTACAGGGTGCATGTCTGAATACTGCGTCATGAAATTTTAATGCATGTCTACTAACCAGTGTTTAACATGTTAGCAACTAAATAAATAAATAATATTAAGATAACCGCTTTTTACTAAATGCATTATATGGATGTATACACGGTACATATAGCATTTTTTTTTTGTCTGTCTGTCTGTTTGTTCCGGCTAATCTCCAAAACGGCTGGACCGATTTTCACGGGACTTTCACTGGCAGATAGCTGATGTTATAGGGAGTATCATGGGCTACTTCCCGGTACCACGTTCCTGTAGGACAATGTCCGACGTCCACGCGGGCGACGCCGCGGGCAGCAGCAAGTCATCAATATAAACTAAGTGGAAAAAGTACGCAGTATTATTTATTGTTTAACTAGCAACCCATCACAACTTCCCACAGGTGCAATGTACCTAATGTGGTGTCAGTATGGAGTGATCAATAATATAATTATGATGATGATTAGACTACTAATAATATAATGTTATATTATACTATAGTATATATCTTTATATACAATGTTTATCGCAGTTTTTACCTGCTACTGCTGTGCTGTCTGGACCTTAAATAAGACTATCCAATGATACCCAAAGTGGTCTAAGATATCGACGACCGCCATTGTTAGATGTTACACTTTTAAATCTGTGATATCTTCTAAGATATTCACTTTAATGATATGGTGTAACAGGCAATTTTGATCTACATTAAGTGTACAACGTATCTAATATCTAACGTATGTAATTGGATAAGGATTAATACACTATATTTCAGTAGTAATGGCAGTCATGTCATTTAGTCTAAATAGGCTTTTATTTTTATATAGATTATTTTATATTTTGTGAATGTGAGAACTTTGTAGACCTAACTTGTAGACTAGATTTGTGGACCTTTTTATATTTTGTTGAGTACCTACACTGTCCTCCCATATCTATCAACACTGTAATTGGAAACATTGTAAAAGCCCCTTATTTTTAACAGAGTAACCGTGGAGTTTCTTGCCGGCTCTTCTCCATAGGAATTAACCAATTGGAACCGTGCACCTAGCTTCTGACGTTTCATAAGTGCCCATGTTGGTTTATGTGAAATAAAATATTTTGATTTGATTGTTTAAAATAGCTTCGTAAATAACACATTTTTTTGTAATAATTTTTTAAAAGATAAAAATGGTTACTATGGGTTAACCTTAGGAGATATTCATATACCATCGTAGACTTTTTTGTAGTTTTTTTTAAGATATACAATTCCGTACTACATTACTTTGATCTATCTCGTAAGGTTTAGCCAGCGTTTGCAATGTAAGCGCACAAAGATATGTTTTTTACGACATCCAATTACAAATCCTTGAAATTCTCGGCTTTTCTCTACTATAAATTTGCATGTATTATACATACAAATCTTCCTCATGAATCACTCTGTCTATTGATGAAAACCGCTTTAAAATCAGTTGCGAAGTTTAAAAGATCTATGCGTACAGACACGTAAAGCGACTTTGTTTTATACTATGTAGAGATATTATAGTATTACACACGTAAACCTTCCAGAATAAATTCCATAAACGATGGCGAAAACCGTATCAAAATCCGTTGCGTAGTTTATAAGAACAACGCGGTCACACAGACAGACACGAAAAGCGCGATTGTAATCTAAATGTAATAATAAAACGAAAAAATATTTGATTTTTTGTATGTTTATTACGCTTTGACGCTAAAACGGCTGAACAGATTTGGATGAAATTTGGCACATGGATAGACCATGTCCTAGATTAGGATATAGGATACTTTTTATACCGATATTCCTACGGAATCGAGACTTATGCGGATGAAACCGCGAAGCGCAGCTAGTTTAAATTTGTGTCAAACTCAAAACTCAAAACTCAAAGCATTTATTTCAAATAAACCAATTACAGTCACTTTTGAATTGTCAAAGGGTCAGTCAGTCAGAAAAATGAAGCTAGTTGCCCATTCCAAAGCGTAGTAGGTACCTATGGAGAAGAACGGGCAAGAAACTCCATGGACACTCTTTTAAATCAACATATCGCTCACCTAGTAATATATTGGCACATCTACGTTTTTCACATTTTTTGTTTCTGACCAATGAGCCGCTGGTTTACGCGCCATGCGGGGGGAAGCAACAATAATGGTATAATGACACTAACGACCTCTCTCGATGAATACTGAAACTACCGTTGTGCCGTTTTGCCACTTTGTAGATTACGGACTTTTAAACACTAATGCCGTATAAACTCAATTTCGCATTTTTTGCAGATGTGCTAATATATTACTAGGTGAGCGATATAGTTACAAAAAACAAATTGTTTACATCATTCATGTTCAAATTAAAAATGTGAGAACGATGTAGAAAGACGTGCACGTATAAAGTATCCGAAATAAAAAAGATAAAAAAAACAATTCAAAAATTTAAATTAAAATAAGCCGTGGCAGCCAAGAGTTGACCAGTCCCTACTGACGGCGCCCGTTCACGAACATGACGCATGGATATGTGTGTATAGATATAGATGTAGAGTAGCTAGCTATGGGAAAATAATACCTATGTATGGGTACTTTATCGTAAGTAGGTAGTAGGTATATAAAGCAGTAACAACGCGCGGCCTTGTATACATTCTATAGCAAAGTGCATTGAACTCTGCGCTAGCGTAAACTGGTAACAGCACACTCTAGCATATTCGATTTAGCGGGTGTGTCATAAGATAAATGCGTTTGTTTTTACGTCGATATGAACGCGTTATAGCATAGAAAGCGAAATTAATTCAGTTTTTATTCGATTTTCTCGTGGTTGCTTGTCGAAGAGAAGTAGGTATGAAAGAACAAGACGTATTGCATAGACCCCAAATTAATTGGAATAAAGGCAAGAGACCGATGATGATGGTAGTGGTTACATATTACATTTTGAAGCTTATTGCTAATTCATTGCTTCATCTGTTTGAAAAATTTGTCTGCTCAACAATGTAAATAACGCAATGAATGTTGTTGAACTGTCAAAAAGAAAACTATTCCTACTGTCAGTGTGTTACGTAATTACCCCGCTGGGTTTTGTACCCTGGAGTGGTCGGGCATTGTTGGGGATTTTATATACTTAGCACAGAGCGCGAAATTATTTTGTTTTTATTTTTCGTTCGTTTAGTGACCAGTGGTTGACTTGGCGACTGCGGAGCATGGGGTCCTGGGTTTTGTACCCTGGAGTGGGCGGGTAGTGTTGGGGGCTTTTCATACTTAGAGAATTAGTCAGTATTGTCATTTTTTTTTTTTTTATTATGTTTAATGTTGGCAAATTCTTATAAAATTATTGCTTTATTCAGATGTTAGCCAGAAAAAAAGGTATGAGTCCTCAAACTTACAGAAAGATAAAGATTAAAAAAAAAAAACGCCTGTTTACCCATTTTTTATAAAAAAATACACTTTAAAGTAAACTTTAAAGTGTATTTTTTTATCTAGTTTCACCACTTTCTAAAGAAAGTGGTGAAACTAGAAGAAAGCAACAAAAAAAAAAAAACCTGGTATCCAGGGCCAAATAAATTAGGGCTGAGTAAGTAGCAGATGACCCCAACTACCCACCATTTTCGTATGTTCAACGTTCTGCCAAACACCCTGTATATAAAAGAAGGAAAAGAATCAAAAAAATCGTCCACAGGAAAAATGCCCAAAAGGCTGGCAGCATTGCCACGTTGTAAGTCGATGCTGATTCTTTGGCCAAAAATAGGCCAATAATTGGAAATAATGTATCTCAGTTCACTCATTTAAATTCACGATTTCGGACCGTTCCATTAAAAACAGCCGGTTAAAGGAAGCATTCCAAAATGGAACTTAGGTGGTAGGTTCTGTAGTAGAGTTTGGTTTCCGATTTTACTAAACTGCACAGATCATATGCATATTTGTGCCTGGTTGATGGCAATAGTCTCGCCCCCTATTACATGCTACTGAAACACAACTGGCGAAATGTGGGACTACTATAGGTCACCTCTAGACTGCCTAACCCGTCAGGGAAAGCAAGCGTGATGTTATGATGATTAAGATACATACAGAGTGAACTTGTGCTCTCATAATAACACTATAGAACATTCTCTGAACACTTTCTAAGGGCCTTTAGAGAGTCTAAAGTGAAACGAAACCTGTTTGGTCACCACCGCCAAGTTCCTGCGCACACGCTGTTAGTTCTCACTATAATGCATCAGATTCTCAATAAAAACTTAATGATATTATTTGGTGGATTTTTATACTGTCACTGTTAGCCTCTCTCCTCGTGACTTCCAGTGCGATCCAGGGTTAATGTGGACCACTGGTCATTTGTTTTGTCCAGCTCGTCCCTCCATCTTCTACGGGGTCTGCTGCGACGCATTTTAGCTGTCTCAGGGCTCCACATAGTGACTATTTTGGCCTACCAACACACTAAGCTCCAAAACACAGATTACCGTTGCTCAAAAATCCACAAAGTTGAAGTGGGACTGGCCACGTATGCCCAATGAATGATTTTGAAAAACAAAAAAAAAACAAAATTTATATCTGTAATTTTTATGGTGTACGTATTATAGAGTATTCTATTCTATTTTATGTAGCCAATCATAAAATGCATTTACTTGTAGATTTTTATAGACACAAGCAGCAATTGAGCTTAGTGATCCTATTTACATCCGAGATCGTAGGTGAAGGAAGATGCTAACCCAAGGTTCAAAATCGTAATCACAGTTCACTAGACACCTAGAGATAAGCATTCTTAATTAGGTACTTACTAGGTAATTCGACCTGCACCCTAATTACGTAACACACTATCTACCACAATCTGAATCATTTTGAAGCTTATTGCCAATCCATTGCTTCATATGTTCGAAAAATTTGTCTGCCCAACAACGAAAGTAACGCAATGAATGTGGTTGAACTGTCAAAATGAAACCCATTCCTACTGTTAGTGTGTTACGTAATTACCCCGCAGGTGATAAAAAGCACGTCCATCGTGTACGTAGATAACTGTGTTTATCTTGGGCAAAGCATTACATTTAATAAACTGACAGAAAACGAAGTAGATCGCAGAATAAAGAGTGCATGGAGAAGATATTGGTCATTGAAAGAAGTATTTAAATCACGTATCCCGATTCGCTTGAAAAAGAAAGCTATGGACACCATTATATTACCTACTCTGCTCTACGGTTGTCAAAGTTGGACACTAACAAAGACAGTTACAAACTAATTTCAAGCATTCCAACGAGCAATGGAGAGGAGTATGTTGGGAATCAAACTCCGAGACCGTAAAAGAAGCAAGGATATACGCGTATGCACCAAAATAATAGATGCGGTGGAAGTGGCTTGCAAGTTGAAATCGCGATGGGCTGGACATGTAGCCAGAGCTACAGATGGACGCTGGAGTGAGAGGGTTCTCCATTGGTACCCTCGCGATGCTTAGACCAAAACATTCTAAGAAATTACAAAGTAGGTAATACGACTTTGTGATTTCTTAGAATGTTTTGGTCTAAGCATAAAAAATATTGTAAATTACACTTGGTATAGCCATATTTAAGCATTAAAATGTATCAAATACTTTCTTTTTTTTTAATTTTGAAGATTTAAAAAAAAAAAACGCAAGTGATGCCGCGATATTAAGTATGTCAAAAATTCACAAATAAATAGTACTATAACAGTGTGCAAGGATATAATGGCCAACCTTGTGATTCCAGAGATATCCTCATTTTTCATGTCAGCTCCATACATCTTTTTCTTATAAAAATTATAACTCTTCCATTTGTGCAAACAATTACTTCTTACGACATTTTATAGAACAGTAATGATCAGCAGCAGTCATTTACAGCAAAAAAAATAACATTTAAGAAATCGAGATCCTATGTCTTCTACAGCCGATTTTCGATCCACCGTGCGCCGGTGGTGCGACGATATTGTGGCCGTGACTGGCCCCACCTGGACTAAAATAGCACATGATAGGGAGGAATGGCTAAAGATGGAGGAGGCCTTCGCCCTTAAATCGGCAACCAATTTAATTTAAAAATAGATTACTTATTTATTATATGTTTAACCGACTTAAAAAAAAAAAGGAGGAGGTTTTATTCAACCATTTTATTTATTTAGGAATCTATTTTTATTTATCTAATTATTGTTAAAATGCATGTTTAAATTATTATGAATTACTAATATTTTTTTTACTAAAAACAAATTAATAATAATGAAATAATAATTATTATTAGTAATGAATTTTAATGTAGTTATGTAATGTACTTAATTATAATTTGTAATTTATTTTTTTGGGAAATTAAAAGGCTTAATAATAATAATAAAAAAATTAAAATTAGACCGTATTCTAGTCTGGCTGTAAATTGTCTAGGTTAACTTTTTTTAATTAGTTCAACAATTTCAATTTCAATTTATTTATCACAAACGATTTACATTGTATTTGACATAATTCTACATATTATATTGGTAAAAAAAAAACATTCATAATACAAGAAACTCAATTAAAAATCTACAACATAACTCACATCATGATCAAAACTAATAAATAATTATTATTCAATGTCAAGTCTATAGAAATCATTTAAAAATTAAAACCAAATTAAATAGTTCAATGTCAACTCAAATATATAATAGGAAGAATAGTAACTAGGTAGTTAAATAAAGGTAAACAACAAAAACCACGTGACTCATCGATGCTAAACCTTTTATTTCAAATGTTAAAATCATATTATTTTTAGTCCTATAATATGTTCTATTCTGAATCTGAATCTGAGGAACTATCTGTCACATTAATAATAAAGCGTTCAGTGGTATCAGCAATTATTTTGTCTAATTTAAACATTTTCTGTTCTTCTTTTATTACATGACCCTCGCAATTTTTCCAATTATCAGCAGTCACATTAGCTAAAGCCTCTGGCAAAAGAATTTTTAGGTCAGCCATTTTAAAAGTTTTATTTTTCTCGGCTAAATACCCCTTAACTTGAGCCCATGTCTTGAAACTATGTCTGTTTTCAACGGATAACACTCTTTGGGCCATGTTTCTTCTACATACTTATTTAAACACATTTATTAATGTGTGTTTCTCAGAGGATGAAATAGGTCCTGTTTTGAAGCGTTTTTTCTTCGGTGATGGAAATTAGAGTACCTACGGAGTTGGTCTGGCTAGTACCAGGCTTGGGTTCACTCATTTTTCAACCATACGAATTTAAAAACCAATAACGATAAATAACAAAAACTTACAATATCTAACTAAATAACAAAAACAAAAAAAAGAAACAAGCTATATTAACAAAATCGAAACGCACACGCAACATCGCAAATGTCGAGAGTGCTATCAAAGGCGTCTGGTTAACCGACTAAACGTAATACCTGCTACTTCAGTTGCCATACTACGTCCCAGGTGTACTCTTCAATTTAGCAACGTTATATTCGTTGTAATAGGTCTTTACCTATGAAATTGCCGTTTTGTATGAAAAAATTTAAACGAATTTTTTTCATGAATTTTTTATTTGTATTAATCGAAGTAATCACCCATGCAATCAATGCATCTTTGCCATCGCAGTGGCAGTTTATTGATGCCCTTCTTAAAGAAATCAGCTGGACGGGAGGCAACAAATTCTTCAAAGGCATTTTGTACTGCCTCTCGGGTATTAATTTTTTTTCCCGCCAAGAAGTTATCCAAATTCTGGAAAAAGTAGTAGTCTGTAGGCGCAAGGTCTGGTGAGTAGGGCGGATGACGGAGAGCTTCCAACCCCAGTTCTTGCAACTTGGAGACCGTCTGCTGTGCAGTATGAGGTCGCGCGTTGTCGTGCAGGAGCAGCGGAGACGAGCAATTGACCAATGCTGGTTGGAGATGCGCCAGCTTCTCCATCATTGTGTTCAGTTCTTCACAGTACACATCTGCAGTAATGCTCACCCCGTTTGGTAAGAAGCTGTGATGAATCACACCGGCGCTAGACCACCAAACAGTGACCATCACTTTTCTAGGGGTAAGTTTTCGTTTAGGGCATTGTTTAGGTGCTGAACCAGGATCCAACCAACTTGCTGAGCGCTTACGGTTATCAAACAGAATCCATTTTTCATCGCAGGTAACAATGCGGTTCAAAATTCCTTCATTTGTGTGTCTGTTGAGCAGTGCAAGGCACGTCTCGACGCGTACTTCGCGCTGGCGATCATTGAGTTCGTGGGGCACCCATTTGTCAAGCTTTTTTACCTTGCCAATTTGACGCAAATGGACCAATATTGTTTTGACGCTAACGTCGAAAGCTGCTGCTAATTCAGCCGTAGATTGTGTATCATCAGCTTCCACAATCGCCTTTAATTCGTCATTGTCGACCAAAGTCTTCGGACGACCGCGAGGTTCATTTTTCAGGTCGAAATTTCCAGAACGGAAGCGAGCAAACCAATAACAGGTGGTGCGTTGGTTTGTAGTGTTAGCTCCGTAAACGTCGTTGATGTTGCGTGCCGCTTGTGCCGCGTTGCTGCCACGACGGTACTCATATTCCATAATTACTCGAATTTTTAACGTATCCATGATGACGAAAAAGATTGAAATGCGATGAAAATGTAACACTAATCAATAAAGAAATGACTACTTTTAGAAAAAAAAAACCATGTTTTTAAAATAAAATTAATTTGAAATTAGAATTCTTAGCCAAACTAAAATTATTTTGATTTGAAATGGCCAGTACTGCAGAACGGCAATTTCATAGGTAAAGACCTAATATTTTCTAAAAGGTTTACGGAACCTGTCTTTTTGGGCTCTTTACAATAGACAGATTACGAAATATTATTCAATTTAAAAAATCACAACAAAAAAATTGTGCTCAAGCAATTACATCTACGAAGAGTAGTATAGTTACGAATAAATGATAAAGTTTAACATACATTAATAAAAGAGGTAACTATCGTATACATCGAAAATAAATTTAGTTTTTTTGTAACATATTTTAAAAAAGAAAGTGTCAACTATAAAAAACCCTTTCTACGATTTGTTTACCTTTATTTAACTACCTAAACCTTTCTAGTATATATTACATACAAACACATGCAAGGTTTGTTTAAGATAACTCGTAAAACTGCTAAATTTAATTTTATGCGATGTTAAGTTGTATTAAATCATAAGCGTAAGCACCTACACGCCAATGAAGTTAAAGTTAATTAATAAACTCTTACTAGGTACCTACTTACTTAGGTATTCATTAATGAGTAATTTATTGTGATGTTCTGCAAATGAATGGATATCAAGTTCGTACCTAACTACGTAGGTATTATAGATTTATTACTAACTTATTTACCGAAGTAAGTACCTAACCGTACTAATATAAATACATTATACATTATATTATAAATAAATGTGAAAGTGTATGTTTGGGTGTTTGGATGTTTGTATGTTTGGATGTTTGTATGTTTGGATGTTTGTAACTCAATCACGCAAAAACGGCTTAATGGATTTGGATGAAGTTTATAACCTGGATAACACATAGGATACTTTTTATCCCGGTAGTAATTCCCTTGTGATAATTTCCGACATCCACGTGGATGAAGCCGCTGGCAAAAGCTAGTTGGCTCTTTAGTCATTGTTTTTCCTCGGAAGGCTGTTTTAAACCGTAATAATATTATAGCAGGGAGTAAATTCCACTGACAGTGATTATACTGATCGATGAGACTGAATGTCGGCCACAGTAAATATTTACTCAGTGTGATAACGTGATCGCGACCTTTGTACTTTGTATTAAAGTACCTATTTGGGTTTATCGATTGTTTTTTTCATCATTTTAGCTGAAAGACTTTCACTGCTGGACATAGGCCTCCCCCAAGCACCGCCAGTTCAACCGTTTCCGTGCTGCTCGCATCCTGATGTCCACCTTGTCTACCTTACCTACTGAAAGCGAATGACGAATCTGATCGAAAGATTAAATCCATAAATCAATTAAAATGTTAATTTTAATTACCTAAAAATACGACTTGTTTAAATAATGCTTACCACGCACAATAAAATAAAAGAAATACCATGGAAAAAGTGGGAAAAACACAGAAGTATTTTTCAAGATACGTTTTTTAATATAATTGCCAAAAATAACTACATACAGCTGCAACTCGCAAACTTATCCACATTTAAATAAATCATTATCAGGCATTGCTCGCCGTTTGTCCAACCAAACATTGTATTCAGTGAAAATTTGCAGAAATAAAGAGTTCAAACTTCGAAGTGACTCGGAACATTTTGTACGCTCGACAATCAAACACGACAGTCCACCCACGACAGTCGTTTATTCGCTGCCGGCAAATTCACGCGCGAACATGCAAAATATGCCGCGAAAACTTCTCTTACGGGAAATAAAAAACTTAAAATGGCAAAGGAAATTGTCTACTAGTGTAGTTTTCAGAAATGATAATTTTATAATTAAATCAACCGTTCCTGATATTGTTGTGCCAAAAACAAGATTTATTGACCGTTTGTTTGCTGATTCGGCTGGATATAAGAATCATATTGCTGTTGTAAGTATTTTATTTTTATTATTATTTATTAGGCATTATAAACATTTCACCTTGGACATTAAAAATCTATTTACATTTTTTTGTAGTGATGTGCCCTATAAATCTTCTGTGTAGCTTTATTCGATTTAATTTCAAAATTAAATTGATATTGTTATCAATAGTGCTAGCAAACTCTATGAATTTCAAATTGTTTACTTTATTGGCTATAACTTTCTACCATAAAAATCTACTGATATCGAAATAAAAAATTGTACCATTGGAAATTGGATGTTGAAAATTTACACTGCGAATCTGTTCATACATTTTAATTAAGCATTCGCTTTGCAGAGGAGCGAAACATCTTACTCATCAATTAGGTCAAACAATTTGCTCCGCTTCGGAAATTGAACTAGTTACGTTACGCATGATTGTTTTCGCAAACATCTTGGAAATTCGAGCATTATTTTGACAGCCTTCTTCGAGATAAATTGAAAATGTTGTGCTGGTAAAATACATGCGAGCAATGTTAGTATGAAAATCCTTAAATGTCGTGTTTAGCGGCCGAATAAATTACTATGAAAACTCATAACCAGTGATCGGAGTAGGTAGATTGAACTGGGGTCATTGATCCGAAACGTATATATTACTATGGACATTCCTCCGGAATTGGTGGATTATTAAAAAAAAACCGGAACTTATGTAGGAATTGTATTCTGCCAGAGTGGAAGGAGTCATTTGATGATTTGCCATCCTCAAAAAAAAGGTAGGAATTGTAATAAAATGAGCAATTTTATTCTTTATTATTCTTCCTATTTTTTTTTTTGTCACGATTTGACAAAACCCAACGACCAATCAGAACAAAGGATCATGGGTGGTACAATAACCGGTTGTCAGAACAATGCGTACGCCCGCCGGAAATACTAAATCCGGAAATACCGGAATTACTTTCCGGAAAAATGGCTTATCCATGTTATTCTTTCTGTGTGCATTTATGATACAAGTACTAAAAATCAATCTACCTACTCCGATCACTGCTCATAACTGTCATGTAATTTAAAAATGGAATGAACTTTTTACTTCGAACCATGGCAACCAAGGAGGTAACTTATCAAAGATTTTAAAATCTCGAACTGATTAGCAAATACAGCTGTTTAGAGTGAAGAAGAAACAAATGCAAATAACGGCGTGAGAAAAGTTATCGTTGTTCGTCATTGATTCTGGAATTTATAATTACCTATTATATACTTTAGTATTTTGAATTGCCGCGCATTATTTGAAAAAAGTACTATACAAGCCTTGGCCGCAACCAGGCATTGATGGATTCACGTATGTGTGCCTCGGCTTCGCCTCTGCCACCATTTTCACGTTCGTCCATCAATGCTTCTGTTGTCAGCCGCTGCAGCAATGTACTATTTTATTATTTAACTGTCATTGTCTTATTGTTTGAGAGTAGACAAAATAAGATAACACCTAATTAGTTTTTTTACACCTACGTAATATATGTACGGTCACCAAAGGTGATAAGTAACCAGGGTCGTCGGATATAGTTGAAGTTTAGCAAGAAACCGATGGATGTTTTTGAATAACATTTAATTTAATTACTAGAAAACAAATAGTTCATTTATCAAATAAATTTTAATTCGAAAATATCCATCGGTTTCTTACTAAACTTCAACTATATCCGACGACCCTGATTACTTATCTCTTTTGGTGACTGTACATTACCCCTACATACCCCTTTATTAAATAAACTTCGCGGTTTAACCATTAATTGTTTGACGTTTAAACGTCTCTTAGTATCGTTTACTCGTATAAACCCACTTATGTTTAGAATATTACTGAGAAAAACCTCATTTTTTAAGTTCTTCTATGGAATGGAAGTAACGTTTTTTAGACTTGCATACGTCTTAATGAAAAAACGGAACCCTTATAGGATCATTCGTGTGTCTGTCTGTCTGTCCGTCTGTCGCAGCCAATTCGCTCCGAATCTACTGGACTGACTAAGTTGAAATTTGGTAAGTACACATTAATTTCTGTGACCGAAACACGGACGCATAACGTAAATAAATTAATTTTGAATATGGGGGCAAACTAGAAAATTAAAAACAAAACTTTTGCAAACTATACCGTTTGACATATCAAATGAAAGAGCTTATTGTAAGGGTCTCATATTTTTTTTATAATTTTGAAATAAACTGTTTTGATATTATTTAATAAAATATATAAAAAATGACCATTCCTCGCCCCTTATCTCCCAAAGTACTGAACCTAAAATTTAAAAAAAAAATACAGAAATTAATAATTTACTTACAAATTATAGGAAAACCTATTTAAAGACTAGGGTAAATCATACAGCATACACAGGGTAAATAACATGGTAAATCTTTCAACATTGTGCGTATAAACTTACAATCACTTCTCCCGCTCTGGGCGGAGCGGGAGGGCGTGTCAGACTCTTACTGACTAACCCACCCGTGTTCCTTCAGTTGCAACTCTTTCTAACAATCCGCGACCCCGGCAGACATCGGCCCTATCAGACCCCGTCAATGGTGCTAACATCTCTTTGAGCACGCGTGGAACCCGACGCGACGTCGACCCAGGCCTGGTCTTACCGGACGGCGAGCTACCCATTGCTCGCCGTTCGCAAACCCGCGCCTACGGTGCCGGGAATCGGCTACCGATTCCCGACGCTCTGGGCGTCTCCTCGATCGCCCCCGCTAGGTCTCGGCGGTGCTCCGCCCAAGCCGGGCAGACCTCCACCGTATGCTCCACTGTGTCCTCCGGGCGATCCACACAGAGGTAACACCTGGGCGTTTCCTCCCGCGTTATACGAAACAGGAACCTCCCAAAACAACAATGTCCGGTGAGGACCTGCGTCAGGCGGAAGGTGAGGAGGCCGTGGCGCCTCTCAAGCCACTCCTCAAAGAGGGGACTTACCGCCGCAATTGTGGCGTGCCCAAGGGGCTTGGCTCTACATTAGATCTGATAACTTTTAAACCCTGCAAGCGTTATGTAAGTCTTGGCAACCTACTTTACATGAAATGTTTTTGGTGGGTAACATATTTATCGTACTAAACCCTCTCTACGCGAGTTCAACTCGTACTTGTTCGGTTTTTATTTTGATAGGATACCTTAAATTGACATCGTCACATTCATTGTCAAGTTTTTTTAAATGTCATAATTTTTGGCTTTGTTTATACTGATCCCTGGTCCCAACTTGCCCGCGCCTTGTAGCTATCCATATATATGGTCCAGGCGAGTTGGGGCTAGGGATCAGTATGGACGAAAACTACTTTTTGCTCTAACCGACTGTTGGAAAAAGGCATTTTGCTGAAAGCCAATTAAGTTAACTGAGCGCACTAGTAACCACAGCGCGGCAGCGCAGGGTCAGTCCTTAGTATAGGTAATTATTTTTATTGATTTGTGTTATACGAAGTCATGAGAACGGCTGTAGCTGTTCCCGTGACGCATGTTAAAAATTGAGTTAAAATGATTTCCTGTAGCCATTCTCCCTTCACCTTTTTTAACTGACTTCACAAAAAGGAGGAGGTTCTCAATTCGTCTGGATTTCGACGTTCTGGATGAACCGATTTGGATGAATCTTTTTTATTTGATAGCTCGTGCTTCACATGTGGTCCCATTTAAATTTGATCAAGGTCTGACCAGTAGTTTTTGAGTTATCCTTAATACTGCATATTTTTTCCACTTAGTTTATATGGATGATGTGTTAATCATTTCCTGTCACTGTTATTTACACACCAAGTAGTGGTATACGAATTTGTGTAGGGTAGGTACCGCAACTAAAAAGTGAAAAATAAAAACTTTTTTACAAACAAAAAAACAACCGAGTTCCAAAAAAACACTAAAAGACGTAAAAAATAACTTTAATTTCGGAAGTCGGTGGCCAAAAACGAAAATACATAACCAAAGACACCGACTTCCGAAATTTAAGTTATTTTTCACGTCTTTTAGTGTTTTCTTTTGAAGTTGGTTGTTTTTTTGTAAAAAAGTTTTTATTCGTTCCATCTCCCCCTTCATCCCTTCAGCCATTACCACGGAATTTGTGTCTGAGATTAATTTATTAAGTCATCATAGTGTAGTCATCGTATTGTCGTCTACTTTTTGTCCCAAATAAATAAAATAATATAAAATAAAATATGTCACATAATCATTTGTATAAGCTATTAATATAGTGAATCGTTTTGTTGTACCTATTAGGTATTCTTCAAGGTCCGTGTTTATTATGTTGGACATTAAGATATTATTATGATTTGTTATGACTATCGCTTGAAAGTGTTTAAGAATTTCATTTATTTATCTGTAATGTGTTATCTGTCACTGCATGAATTACATGAATACCTACTCGTGCCATGAATTGTCGTTTCTTTTTTTTCTTATCTTAGCTTCAACTTTACATTTTTTAACTTCCTTGTGTCCAGTTTTTCGTCCAGTGGTTTTTAACTCTCGTTCTATTTTGTAGAACAGAATAGAATAGAATAGAATACTCTTTATTATGTACACCATAAAAATTACAGATATAAATGTAGAAATTTTACATAGGGTGACAATGGGCGGTCGTATCGCTAAAAGCGATCTTTTACAGACAACCTTTGGATGGATTCAAGGGAGAAGAAGAGACAATAATGCAGGTAGGCAGTGGTGTACCATTTACATATACAATAAATACATACATACATACATAAAATATATACTTATCTACATATAAAATATACAATAATAAACATGAAACAAGAGCAAGGAAACTAAATGTAATGACAATGTTTAAGGACAGAGTAAGTGTTTTTTAACCAGAATTTTAAAAGTGGACAAATATTGAGCACGCCTTATCGACACGGGCAAGGCATTCCATAAACGTACTGCTTGAACTGTAAAACACTTGTCATAAAAACTGGTGGAATGCATCGGCATCTCTAGTCTTAAGTTTTTTTGCTTTTGTACCCAGGAAACAATGCATAATTAATTAATTCATTAATTATTTAAACAGCACAATGTTCACAAGCATTAGCGAGCATGACACTTTTTTAAGTTTATCAACTTATAACGATAGCTATGTTGGTATAAACTACTTAGGTATGCGCATTATATTGTTGTAAAAAAAACTGTCGTTTAAATTGTTATTTTGTATACACAAACACGTCAAGGTCACCGCCTCTTTAATTTTGTTAAAACTATTGTTTTATGTAAGTATGACTTACAAGTAAGAAACAAATCTTTATAAATCATGATTTTGTTTTTTCCCTCGACTAATTTACATTATTCTCAGTCGACTCGACACGACAATTCGGCGCTAGGCGCATCACTATTCACAGCAACGTTTAGTTCTACTATCGGTCTGAGCTTCGCATAAAAGTAAACTAAAGCATAAACAATTTCATCTTGTAACTACCAAATTCTAGTCTAGACGCAATGCTAACATCGAACTCTGAACTAAAAATAAACTCTGTACTATAAACCTTACAGCAATAGTTGAAAATATAACAGCAGCTGTTCCAATGTTGTCATCGTAATAAGTCAGACTGTAATATCCATTGCCTGATCAGTGTAGACTTTCATTGATCTGCTTCTTCTGCTTGCAAACAAAGCCAGCAATGGAGCGAAAACAGTCAGCGTCAAACAGTCGTATGCAGTCAGCAAAAATACTTTGACTTTTCGTTTTGTACTAGTTCAGTTCCGACTTCTGGACGTGTAATGGTCCAATTTTGGAATTCGATGGATGCGGGAAACATAAGAACAGTCGTTGTGGCGATCCTAATTAGAGGAGGACTGTTTCGTCTCTCTGCTTCGTCTTCTTTCTGAGTCGATGGCGCTTTTAAATAAGTTGTATCGACGGCTGGCCACCGTCAGTGGCGTTCATTATATCCTCAAAACTGCAGGTGTATGGACACTTGGGGCATTCCAGCAAACGGGTTATGGCCTGCATAAATGGTCACGATGATAGCAACCCTAATTTGAGCAATGAATGTCCCCTATTGGTGAAGCTCTTCTGCCTCCAAGAGAAATAAAATCGTGACGTATTTCCATAATCACGAACTTCACTCTTCATTACCGCGCAACATCTTCTAATTGAAAGTGTATTTATTGCAGACGGTTCAATGGCCTGAAAGCAGTACACGCTAACTCAATATTTCATTAATGTCTCGAGATATTTTATCTAAGTTAACGTTAATAGGTATGAATAATCCCTTGTAATGAATAGCATATACAAACATCGCATCTCTTGGATATATAAAAGAGTTACCATGGGCTTTCTTGCCCGTTCTTCTCCATAGAAAACATAATATCCTTAGGCATTGGAACTGGTAACTAGCTTCAACTTTTGCTCTGTCTTATCCTCTGCCTTACCCTTCAGGGAATTTATTATAAGCATCTTTATTTTGAATTGCTTTCCAAGGAAAGCAATTATACACACACACACTTCACACACATACTTTTTAACAACATAGAACAGCAACCTAATTGCGTAACTCACTATGAATCACAATCCGAATCATTTTGAAGCTTATTGCTAATCCATTGCTTCAAATGTTTGAAAAAATTGTCTGCTCAACAACGTAAATAACGCAATGAATGTTGTTGGACTGTCAAAATGAAAGCCATTCCAATTGTTAGTGTGTTAAGCAATTACCCCGCAGGTTGTATATTGTTAAAAAGTATGTCTCTCAATTTAGCATGCCTCTTGGCAAAGGCCTCCTGTAGCTGGGGCCGACTGTCTAAGCCCGTCCGAAAGTAGCTCGACACTTAAAATAGAAGTGAACCCTACTAATTACTAATTAAACTTTTTCGGACGGGCAAAAACACATCGGGCAAGGACAACTGTCAAATCGTTTGGTCATAAATTTTTAGTTCGGGCCCCGGACTAATGTTATCTCCGAAAGTGATACGGAGTAGGAAACATTCGTAAGTTCGACCAAAACTACGGATTTTGTGCTGCGGGAGGAGGCCCCCCTGTTTCCATTAAATTCTATTCCTACTGGGAATACAGGCGTATTGTTATGTTATTTTAACCTATTGCTGGGTACCCATTGATAGGTCTATCCATTGATAGGTATATCCATTGATAGGTCTATCCATTGATAGGTCTTTCCACTGATACTAGGTCTATCCATTGATAGGTCTATCCATTGATAGGTATATCCACTGATACTAGGTCTATCCATTGATAGGTATATCCATTGATAGGTCCATCCATTGATAGGTCTATCCACTGATACTAGGTCTATCCATTGATAGGTCTATCCATTGATACTAGGTCTATCCATTGATACGTCTATAATCTTTGTTTGTTCCAATCATAAAATGAAAACTGACCAAGTAACATCTTATCAGATGTAGATACCTGGTTATTTCCATCTAGTGCAGAAAACTATTATGAGCAGTGCATCTATCGACTCATGGTCGCCGTTGTCGTACCAAAATCGTTAATATTACATTTTGAACCAAGGCGGATGTCTGCAGATATTGATGTTGCATTTGGCCTGGGACAAGGACAAGGTTGCATTGCTAGATGAAAATCATGATTCATTTTTGTGTTATTGAATCGCAATGGCATTGGTACAAGCTAACGGCTCATCTCATGTAGGTGTTAAGCGATCACCGCTATCTATCTAGATGCATTATCAGAAGCATCGTTCGTGCCTTGCCATTGAAGATCAAATCTTTAGATAATGTGTCATGTGGCTATATTGTATGATGCATATAATCAGCCTATAAAGTTCCCACTGCTGGGACACAAGCCACCTCTCTGTGAGAGGGAATGGACCGTAATCCACATGTCACTTGTCTTCGAAGTTTTGGTCCTAGGACATGCCGGTTTGCTCACGATGTGTTCCTTCACCATTTTTGGGAGTAGTGATAATGAAATAAATTACACAAATTAAAGCGCCTGCCTGGGTTCGAACTCACGACCTACAAATCGTAAGTCGGGGCTACTGCTGGGCCACCATAGCTCTCCAATCCTATTGTATGATGAAATGGTCTGAAATCGCCAGCACACAATTCAAGCGTGGTGATCAAATCAATGATCGTTTCTTCTCTGTACAAGTAGTGGCCTTTGTTTTAAAGCCTGACAGGGACAATAGGCTGGTACTATAATTAACACCATCTATTGTCCTAATACTTATCAGTATTGCTGATAATACATAATTTAGGACTTTATATCCTTATCAGCTTTTCCTGTTAAAATTGGGCTTGGCTTGTATTAATTTGTCAGACCATTTAGACGGGGACTACCTAAGTAAACTTTAGGCGTTGGCGCTCAAGTTCACGGTAATCACCGGATGTTATGCAATGACCGTTATTATTGACCTCGAACTAAGTCCTCAAGTAAACATAGTAACAAAGAAACCGACCACCTAAATGTTGCCACAACAAGACAAAGAATACATCCGCGTATCTAACTTCAGCAGTTAAGTAAATATCTTGTGTATGCAAACCTAATCAGAAACTCACAATTGAACCTCGAAAAAACCTCGTCGAAACTATTTTACGAAAGGTGAAGGCCTACACTTGCGGCACTTGGTCGCTAAGTTAGCCCGTATTCGGGTACCCGCATAACTTTACCCCCGAATTTGATACCCGACACGTTGCACAGGCAGCAACCACGATTATGGATATCTTTAGAGTCGGTCGATGTTAAACTAACTTTCCAGATGACATGTTAGGTAAATGATCTAGGTATAGGTAGGAAGAGCCTGTTTGTGCGAATGTCATGAATAAAAGTATTGTTTGGAAACAGGACTACGTGTAACCTTTTATTTGTGGGTGGGGCGGGGCGTAGCTCGTCTAAAGGTTGTCTGTAAAAGGCAACCGTACATCAAGGGCGCACGTGATTTCGTTCAATTGCACTTGCTCGCTTGACTGAATTTTATACCTAATGCACCTAGAGCAGTGGTGGCCCGGTGGTATCGGCCCGAATTACGTGGTCGTGAGGTCGAACCCAAGCAGGCATTTTACTTTGTGTATTTAATTTCATCACCAATACTCTCAAAACGGTGAAGGAAAACATCGTGAGGTATGTCTTAGAACCAAAAATTCGAAGACATGTGACATCCACCAACCCGCACTGAGTCCGCGTGGTGGATTACGGCCCTCTCCCTCTCACCGAGAGGAGGCCTGTGTCCCAGCAGTGGGAACTTTATAGGCTGATCATGTGTGCACCCAACTGCGGTGAAAGTTTAGTGCAATTGCGCCATAATAAACTTTATCTTAATCATAGATAATAATGTAGGTATACTAATTTATCGTAATCAGTATTTTTTTCAAGCTGTACCTATACATAAGTAATATATATTTTTTTTTTTCCTATGGAAGGTTACTTATAACTTCTAGGTTAGATTAGTGTAGACATGTAGGTACGATTAATTTGTAGGCAGTCGCTCCATGTAAAATACTGGTATTCAGTTGCATCGGGTTAGACTAGAAGCCAACCTCAACATAGTTGCAAAAAGGCGCGCAGATGATGATGATGATGATGATAATCTACGTAATACCTTTCAATCGTTGAGCTCCTTAAATTCTCAGTTGAGCTGCACGGTTACTGACAAATACGTGCACTGACTGGACAGCTCCACGTAATCTGTGTGGTTCTTTCCTCAAAAGACCATTTCAGACACCAATCTACATGGTCCTCAAACATTATGACCGAATTTTTTTCTATACTCATTGACATTGATGAATTTTATATATACAATGACATGAGTATTTACTTTGTAAGTTTTATATTTTATTAATTATTGTGAATGTGAGGACTACCTTTGTAACATTGCTTTTTTGTTTTTTATTCTCAGTTAGTTTTAATCATGATCTGGCAGTTTGAGTAATTTATGCGGCCTACCCAAATTTCCTTTCTTTGGTATTGTTCGTCGAATCTTTGAGCTCCTTAAGATCCGAGTTGAGCTGCACGATTACTGACAAATGCGTGCACTGACTGAACGGGTCCACTCAATTTGTGTGGTTCTTTCTTCAAAAGACCATTTCAGACACTAATACATGGTCTTCACATGATCTGACCAAGATTATGTCTGGTCTTTAAAATAGACTGTGACCTCTGAGTTTGTTTCGGCCTTTCTTCTCAGAGTAGTCAGATAGGAAACGCCGACCTCATCTAGTTTAAAAAATATGATTGACGTGTAAAAGTGTTTGTACAAACCTACTTACAGAAATAAAATCATTTATCATTTATGAAAAGATAACGATAAAAAGGTAGATAAACGTTCAATAAACATGCAGTGCACTGTTATAAGAGTGCACAGCTTGGATTAAGGCTCAATACAATGTTAGGTGTAATATAGAGAGTGCAGCTGTGACTGCCATGAAGACGACCTGCATCCATCCTCTGCCAGATAGTACCAGACATTCTATAACTTTACTCATCCCAGATGACGGGCATCCAGCGTAAGGTTGGTGTTGGATCACACGTCAAAAAAAAAATGTAGGAACATTTTCGCCACTGTCCGAGTAATCATGTTGCATTCAGTATCAAAAACAACGCTTGCGACCTTTGTTGCATGTTTCCATTTTTACAACAGCTATTATCATTGAAAAGACTAGTTAATACCCATATTAAGAATACTTGTTATACTGTCTGTCTATGTCTTTTTGTAACTGAGGTAAGGTCGAACGAGGCTCGCGGCAAAAATGAACATTTAATGAAGGTTTTTGAAGTGATCAACATCTCATTTCGAAGCTATATAAAAAACATAATCTTTTATGTTTAAGGCGGTAACCCGACCAAAACCTTGTCAAAGTGCGTTATTCAGAGGCTATTAACTCATTCACTATGGGTAATAAACTACATCTAAAAGCACATTATTAATGTTCGATATCCTATCATCACATTGCACGTTCTTATTTGTTTTTATGTGTTATAAATTCATCTGAAATCTCCTTCTAAAAAAGTGACTAAAATTATTGATTACATGCATATCTTGCTAAAGGTGACGTTCTATTCATTTGAGGATTACACTAATGGATAGATAATTTAAAAATCTAAATAATACATGTTTTATTTTATTTTAAAACTTCACTTGTCTTTTTTCATTCCAGTAATTTCATTATTTTTGTGAATTTTATGATAAATGAGCGTGCGGAGGGAGCGAGACAGAGCGAGACTCAGCGACGGGACAGAGAAGGACCGAACGCTCAAGGTCGTTTGGTCAGGGAAGCGCCTTAAGACTGAACAGTGAAAATGATGCAGGGAAAAGCCTAATCAACAATATCCCAGTCTGATTTAGGTACCTATTGTACATACAGTATAAGTATTTTCTTAATATGCCTCGGGAATCATCGCATTTCCGAATACAAATGAATGCTGATTTCTATTTCCATCAATTATTAGATTTATCGTATATAATTTCATTTGAATTCAGAACTAAGTACTTTATTGATATAACATATGTTGTTACGTACGTCAAAACAAAACAACACTAAAGCACTTAGTTCTGAATTCAAATTATTATACACGATAAATCTAATAATTGATGGACATGGAAATCGGCATTCGTTTGTATTCGGAAATGCGATGATTCTCGAGGGACATTAAGAAAATAGTTGTACTGTACCTAATTTGGTCTATCCTTCGGGTAATAATGGCGTTATGTGAAGTATATGGGGAAGTCTTATGAATTAGTGAAAATGTAAAAAAAAATAAGGATGTTTCGTGACCATATTGGTGATGATCTTCAAAAAGGTCAGCTGGTGCGTAGTGCTCGGAACCGGTGTGCGAGTATGACCAGTACCCTAATTACGTAACACACTATCTATCACCATCAGAATCATTTTGAAGCCTGTTGCTAATCCATTGCATTGCAAATTTTTCGAACATATGAATGTTCGAAAAATTTGTCTGCTCAACAACGTAAATAACGCAATGAATGTTGGTGAACTGTCAAAATGAAATCCATTCCTACTGTTAGTGTGTTACATAATTACCCCGCTGATGTATGAACGTAAAAGAAGCAAAGGGAGTATGTAAGGATCGTAGCAAGTGGCGTTCTGCAGTTTCTGCCTCCCATGGGAAATATCCGCTATACCTGCTTACTTTTAATCAAATTCAAATACTTTCATTATAGGTCTAATTACTCCACTTCTAAGTCGGTTTATATTAAGTTTTACTGCAGTATTGTTGTGTTTTGTAAGTTTCTATTTAGATCTCTCCCATTTTGATGAGTGAGGTAGTTGCCTAAATACCTACTACTGTCACAAGTGACTTTTGTAAACCAATATCCATAAAGTTTTCATAGAAATTATTGTTCTACTAAAGTCGCGTCGTTATTGTAAGTACCTACCTAGTTTTGTAATATGAAGTTATCTAGTTACTACACTTTAATTAAAACTTTAAAACATTAACATTATTATGAACTTGTAAAATAATAGTTTTAAGTAATCGCCTGCGAATTCTTGATTTCCGGTCGATTCTTGATAAATTGAAAATATTATTATAATTTATCTTGGACTCTGTTTACTTGTGTAGTTGTATTAATGAATACAACTACAAAGTAAACAAACAGAGTATTGAGAGTATTATTCGAATATCTAAATGATAATGATCATTTAGTTCTTCGAATATCTAAATGATAATGATCATTTACTTCTTCGAATATCTAAATGATAATGATCATTTAGTTCTTCGAATATCTAAATGATAATGATCATTTAGTTCTTCGAATATTTAAATGATAATGATTAATTAGATCTTCGAATAATTTAATAAGAACCAAAATAATAACTCTGCTCCGATTACATTGCACATCATAAAATATTCAAGAATAGGCACCTACTTACCTACCTGCTTCTGGTTTAATCCTCCATCGGCTCTCGAGAAATTTGTCAAGGCTTTTGACTATCAGGCCATTGGCCGACATGCAATCTCGGATCCTCAACTGTCCACATCAATACTATTATTTAAAAAAGTTACTAGAAGTGCCTTCACAATACCTAGTCTACCAATGAACTCCGAACTTTAAACGACCTGGTAACTAATCAGATCTCTTAGTCAATAGACCACATCCATTGTAACATTAATCGATTGTATGTACAAAGTGCTTTTTGTGTGGGTTATTTTTGCTATGTAAATTGGAACAGTCAACAGTCATGATTGATGATGTTGACATTCTCAATTATGTGCTTGCGTAGACTTTGGTCGGCAGGGTCAGGGTCAGTTGTACTAATATAGTTTAGTTTTTATTAGGGTTAATTTTGTAAAACAAAACAATACTTTTGTTAAAAATAAGACTAGTCTAGATCGCGTTAGGTGAATGGCGTTCGATAAGACAGAGTCTTACATTCAACAGGACAAGAAAACGCGGAATTGACAACGATTAGTCTATAAAGTAAATCCAAAGTTTTACATGTCATTGTCTTAAGGTACTCGTATTAGCGAATGGTCGTTGTGTCGACTAGGGGAGGGCCTATGTCCAGCAGTGGACGTAGGACGTTCAGCATTACATTCGTTCTATAACAACGATGACCAAAGGTTTAAAGCTGCAAGTCAACGAAATGGAATGGAGCTTCATTCCATAGCACCAATTGACTACAGCGAGAGCTAAAGTCTCGTGGCGACAAAACACCTATTGATCATGACCAGAGGGCCTAAATAATAACGCTACTAGAACGCTAATAGAAAACTAATCAAATGTATAGGAATGACATCATGTCAACGTTAAGTCACGTGGTCAGAACAAACCAATAGAAAATTCGTAGCCAAGTTTACAACTTATCAGAGGGCCTAGACAAAGTAACATTCGATTAGCGATGACGCTAGTAGAAAAGTTAAAATGTATGGGGTTGACATAAGCTATCGAAATGTCACGTGATCATAGGTCAACGAATAAAAATTAGCTAGACAATGTTAACAACATTCGATTATGAAATGAATCGACAGCGTCGAAAGATTAGGTACTTCCACAGAGATGCATAGCCAAGGGACACTTTTTGACGAGCGTTATCACTAGTTTTTGGAATCATTAGCTAAAGCGATAGCGATTGTAGAAATAGAATCCCTCCGAAGCGAATGCCATTTGTCTAGGCCCTCAGCACAGTTTAACATTGCCGTTAGATTACTGAGCAGTTCTAAGCCACGAGTCTTCCACGTCCTAGACTAGACTATGATTAGATTCGCTAACTGAATCATCTCTAATTAATAGACTTTCCGATATCAAATTCCCATTTATCTAGGTCACACACTCTAGACTAAACCATTAATTGTAGACTGACACGCTATCATGACTTCATGAGTGAGATAACATTGAAATGTCGATAGCTTGAGTTAAAGGTGATCTTCGCAAGCATTGCGTGGACCTTGGACGCTGTGATAATTAGATTCTGTACGTTTTATCCGGCTGTTAGATAAAAATCTAGCTTTTGCCCGCAGCTCAGCCCGCGTGGAGGTCGGAAATTAGCCTACGGGAACGTACTACCGGGAAAAAACTATCCTAAGTCCTAACCCAGGTCATGGTAACATCCGTATACCATTCAGCTGTTGGGCGTGAAAAGGTAACAGACGGATACATACAGACAGAGTTACTTCCGCATTTATAATATTAAATGTGGATTATGATGAAGACGCAGCCTAATGCAGTACGTGCATCTAGCACCATGTCTCTACTGAGACAAGCTTTAAAACCTTCCAAACTCAAAAACTTTGATACATGATTTTTAGGCTGTGGTAATGGTTTTTACACGAAATTAAATGTCTCGATAAAACTGCATTGGTCTTGATTGTCTACGTCAGGTTGATAATTATTGGTTGCCGGTTCATTGTGCGATGCAATCAACGGCGCCAGCGCAGTCTGTTGTTATTTAACTGATTACGTACTGTCTGTACCACGTTTTTCATGCTTCATGGAGTCTTATATTTTGTACCTTGTTGCGTAGTTATATTATTGCAGAAGTAATGTTGAAGTTTATGTTCTTTCTATACTTGACAACTTTCTTGAAACAAGACTTCATGCTTATTCATAATTAGCTTCTCCTGTGACTTCGTCCGTGCGAAATCTCTTATTTTAACTTAAAATGTATCCTATGACACTTGCAGTACTGTAGCCTCCCATTAGGGAAAGAATTTACGGAATCGTATCAGTATTTTTGAAGACTACCCCACAAACAAATTCACAAAGACCTACGTCTTTAAAACATTTCTATAGATAGCTGATTTCTAAAATTACATTGCAATCGTACAACCTTGACGAACATCCTTTGGAAAAATCCCATGGTATAAAATAGGCTCGTTCTTATCTCGTTTGGGGTGATAAAACCTAAGATTGTCTACGTGTGTGTTCGGGATATCACAATCTGACACTGGACTTTATTCTAATGCAAGGAAGTGACTGCAAGATGTCATTTCAAACCAAGAGTTGGTTATCAGTCCAAAATGTTCCCGCTGCTCGGAGTCAGGCCTCTTTTCTGTGAGAAAGAATGACCCATATTCCACCACGCGCGTCTAAATGATAGTAGTTAGATGTCGCCCATGGCGAGGATCAAATAAATTTTCATATAGTTCTTATAAAATACGTAAAAGAGCAAAGTGTCCATTCACTAGTAGCGTCTGACAACTAATCAGCTATACCTACTCCATTAAGTCTAAATATTTTTTTCTTTTCAGGAAAGTGCAGAAACGAAGAAGGCTTACACGTACGCGCAGCTGGAAAAAAACACATCAGCTTTCGCAACTTCACTAATAAAGAAATTCAGTTTGAAGCCAGGAGATGTTGTGGCAGTTATGTTGCCGAATTGCCCCGAGTTCCCGGTCGTGGCGTTTGGCACTTTACAAGCGGGATGCGTGCTTACGACTGTCAACCCTATTTATAAAGAGTGTGAGTTGAGTTTATTTTTCTTTGCTGAAGGGTGCTTTGCTGCGGTTTGAGAAGGGGACATTTTTTTTAATATTGTTGAGTTGTAGACGTAGTATTATTATTTACTCTGTGGCAGTAGCATTTTGGGTAGTTATCAACACAATACAAGATCGTGCAAAAATAGTTTCAATGTATAATTGCAAACCTATCACAGAGACACGAAGATGACTGCCCGTGCTGAAAACTTTACGAAGAGGTCGTTTTACTATTAGGACTTTTTGATACGGATACCATCACCATGCACACATTCGCCTTCCAATACTTTGACATTCATCATTGACGTCATTTGTCACTTCCGAGATTTAAAAAAAACTACCAAGTTAACTATGCGCAGAGGCAATGGTCGTAACGAACCCAAAGGTGCAATTATTGGTGTGTAACTTATGAAATAATAACAAAAGTTCTAATGATCACATGACCTAATTTCATTAAGTATAAGTACTTTTTTAATATAACGATGAAATGATATAATGAATTATTGATTTCATTTTACCTAATTTTATGTTTATTGATTTCTATCCTAATGAACATTTGGATTAATCTTCAGTTAAGTAGTATAACATTCAGTTACTATAATAACATTCAAAATGTATAGGTAACGTTTAATATAATTTAGAAACGTACCTACTTTGTTTTGTATATTTTTGCAAAAACAGGTCCTGACCTGCGTCAGATCGCCTCTATTGTTGGTGAATCATTTGGGTTACATGAGGTTATAACAGTACCTACGATGTTTCCTGATATTTACTTATTCATTACAGAATTTTGGCTGAAAATATGAAAATTTGGTCAACTGAACGTTATATAAAAAGAGCATTATACAAATTGAAAATTATATGATATGAACGTTATACTAAATGTTATTAGAGCAAAAGAAGGTTATATGAAATATAACATTAGATCATTAGCATATGAAAATTATTTCAAGTGATATTATATAATACTATGTTATTATGCCATGTATGTATTACATACCCAATTATTGGACCATGACTAATAAAAATATGAAGTATAAAGATTGAAGGGAATAAATAAGGCCAATTACGGCCGTGCAAAAATTGCCAACGCGGACGGTATTTCACGTCCACACGGCGGGGTATTGGTAAAGTTTTCAACTAGCAATAATCGCACCTCGGATTAACCTCATTGGTTACGATATTGCCTCTGCGCAAAGTTAAGTTACACAATTTTTTCGGTCGACCCAACCAAATCGCGGTAACGAAACCATAGCGAGATCTAATTCGATCCCAACGCCATCTATCGAGATGGGAGGTAAACTTTTTTGTTGCTGGTTTTTATATAGCTTTATTTTCGGTCCCACAAAGGATAAACAAAATGTTTAAAGTAAATAAGATTAAAAATATATGACATCATTTCGTAGTTATAACTAAAAAAATATTTTTGCCATTTGCAATTTTGCAAAACGCAAAAAAATAGCATTGTTTGGTCCTGTAATTTTAAGACAATGCTAAATTATTTCTAGACGTTAATTAAATCTCAAGGTATGATTTTTATCAAATTTTAAATAATACTCGTATTAAAACTGAGCAAAATAATGTTGTCAAAATTGCAAGAACTCATATTATTATTTTGTTTATAAATATCAGTCGGAAAGTCGCATCAATCTTTGACGTTTCTAAATTCTAATATGAAATTGGCGCGAATTTGCAAATGGCGCTACGTGCGCGTAGTGAAAATTAGAACTACATCTTTCGTCTCATTTTCCCTTTGTTATTAAAGTGAGAAAAACGTATTGATCAAAACCACTTCCAAGGAGATTCGATTATTCAGCTTATTTATTCTCGTAATGTGAAACTCCTTGGTGGAATTCTTATATTTTTAAGGAAATATAAAAAAAAACCGTAACGGATACGCACGGCGCTATATTACAACGGAGTATGCGGTAAAACAGGTAGGTACTTAGGAGAGAGTACCTATTTTACCGCACGTTACGTTGTATGGTGCGCAATTTTTAACTTTCAAACAATACAGGCTTCGTAAATGCATTTTTTGAGCAAATGTGTTGAAAATATATATGTAAAAATATAAAGGGTAGTTAGATAAACTTACCTATAAATACCTATACAATATTCATATTGTACATGTGAAATTGAATCAGAATCTCCACCTCTAAACTGTCGTGCGTGAAACAAAACATACAGACTTCATCTTTGTACATATTTGTAGCATGCATACAGTTACAGCTGTAGTACATAGCTTTGTATACATACACAATGTTGTAATCAGGTAAAATTCTAAATATCGTTCAGATAACGACCGTTTTATTTTTTAAAGAAATTTTGAATAGTTCTATCAATTTTAATTTTTTAGGCGTGAGTGCCACAAGGGAGCGTTCTGGGCCCAACGCTCTTTCTTGTCTACATAAACGACCCTACGTAACTCTATGGAGCCTGTTATTCGCTAATGATAGCACAGAAGTAAAACATGATTGATTAATTAAAAAAATAGTTATCAGATTTTAGGTAGGTATATCAAAACATCGGTTCCTGCAATTATTCTAAAGAACATTGCTCGTTTGATCATTCAGGACAGAAACGTGAAGATTGAATGTGAACCTAAATAATCTTCAAAGTTTGACCTAGAAACAGGAAAAGTCACTGACATACCTTACTTTATCTACTTGCCAAATATTTACAATGTAAAACAGTTTGATAAGCAACCATTTTTAACAATTGAGTTTAAATATTGTGGACTTGTTTTCAGTATTTTTATGTTAACCCAGAAAGTAAACGAAGAATTGAATCATTATCATCATTATTGGCAGCTTTGTTCCACCCACTGCGGAGTATAGGCGTCCTCCCTTATGTGCTATGCTTCCCTGGTCCGTGCGAGTCTCATCCAGGTCTTCTCCGCGGTCTTCTATAGGTCGTCCACCCATCTGGCCATTACTCTGCCAACGCTCATTCCATCGTATTTCGGCAACCATCCTGTTAGGGCTCTGCTCCACCTGCCATCACCACGTCTAGCTAAGTATCCGGCCCACCTCTATTTCAGAGTAGTTACCGCGCTAATTGAATCATAGTTTTATCCAATTATAGAATGACGATTAGTATGTTGTTAAGAATAAACTAGGAGGTCGCTGCTATCGACCTTATCGAATCTTCTTGAATTTCTTTTACTGCATTTGCAGAAAGGCAAACCCTTTTACTTGAAACTACCCACATGTATTGACCATGGAACAGTAGGTTTCTGTTGCCATCATCATGATTTCTGCCAAAACTCGTTTAATGGACAAAGGCACTAAAAACATGGTTTACCTAATACTTTTTCGATCTAAAACAAGTCATCATGATGACAAAAGGACTGAAAATAAAATTTTTGAAGCGAAGAGCAAAGTGCAATAGATAAACATGTTTTGATGCCGTGCCTCTGAGATTAGATAATACTTTCGTTGTTATCACAAACATTTAATGCACATTACGATAAATTCGCCGAAGAATGACACCAGCAGCGTTGATAAATAACACTTACAACTTTAACAATAAGAACTGATAAGTTTTATACTTTTATCATGTCATTATCCTATTGTAAAATAACAGTGGTGTTTGATAATACCGGTATTTTTGTTTTTTTTTTCGAGCAAGATAACAGGCATTTTTTTATTTTTTTCTGCGAAACATTTTGCAAAGCATTCCGACAGTAAAAGGTAAAATGTCTTAAGCGCCAAAACCTGAAATTATTAAAAGTTATCACTTTAAAGTTCATTCTTGAGATTCCACTGTCGATTTTTATTTTGTAATACAGTATGTATCAGAATGGTGTGGTCATATTTTAAGAGTGTGGTACAGATAATAAAACTAAATAACATTCTCCATGTTAGCAACATCATCAAAGTCAAAGTCAAATCATTTATTTCAAATAGGCACATAAAAGGCACCTTTGAACGTCAAAATTTACAAAAAAATATAATTGATTCTAGTTGCCCCTTCCAAAAGGTAGTTTCGTATGGAGAAGAATGGGCAAGAAACTCCACCGTTACTCTTTTAAAAATGTTTTACAATATTATGCTTACATTAATTATATGTGAAGACGATGCACCTAGAATAAAATTACTCTAACACAATAGGTAAAAATAATTAAATATAACGCATGACAGGTAAATTAATTATGAGATAGATACATGGTGCTCACATATTTACAAATATTGAAAAGTAAATGATTTTTCCAAAATTTCACAAGTAATAATTTAGTGTGTGAGTTAAAGTAGTTACATAATGTAAAAAACAATGTCATAAAAATTATAAATTATACAATTAAATTAGCAACCAGTTTGATTTTGTCTAGAATCAACCGTCCCATTTGTCATACAGGTCCCGAACCCAATATAGACTCCAGCTCTCACAAAGCTTTGAATCTGCCTATAACTTAGATCTATGTATTTTGTGCATTTTTATCGGAGTACCAACCGAATTGCAATTATTCTTTGGATAATAATGCAATCTTTCGATCTACCGGTACACCTATTAATTGCACTGATTAAATATCGTGTACTTAGACATTGCAAATATAGATTCTGGAATATCTATATTTGACATTGATATCATGAAAATATGTGGGAGTGCCCAAGTAGGTATGAGTTGAGAAAATATGTTTTATCGTGTTGATATGTCGATATCAAAGTCTAAGAAGTTTACACAAAAAAAAAACTGTTTTTTTACTTACTTTTGACTTATTTAATGATGTTGTATCCAGACCCAGCCGCAAAGTGCGTATGCTTAATGTTCCTAGGCGTAGAATTAAATTGTTTTCTAATAATGTATACTGCATGCCCATTACTGTTTATAACAAATTACCTGATGGCTTCAAAACTCTCAGCCTCAGAACATTTAAATGTAAATTACTGAAGTTTCTTTCAAGCAAATGTTATTACTCGACTGAAGATTTTATGAATGAAAAATTTACCTAAATATTTGACATTATTGCCTATAAATCATATTATGTTATCTGCTTGACCTGAATTTTAACTTATATTATTAATCTCTTATACAACTATTGTTCAATTTATTTAAACTCTAATTCTAAATTAATGTTAATGTATATATACATATTTGTACGCCGGAAACGGCAGAATATTATGATCGAAATACATAATGAACATAACAACTTTATACAATATTCTGACAAATAAATGCATTCATTAATTCATTCATTTAAACTAATATTTCAAGTGAATAAACACTAATTGCAGTCGATGACCCCACAAAAAAACATCAAATTGATTTCTTTTTTGTTTTATCATGTTGAGATATCGATACCCATCACGGTTAAGTTTCGCTAGCTAATTTAATTTGACCTTGTATATCTGCAAGGTGTAGTGAAATTCTAAATTATTTAATTAATAAAATAGGCATGTACTTGGATTTAGATAATAGGTACTTAAATATTAGGTCGGGGAAAATTTTCTTTCGTATTTTATATACTCGTAACAAATCATTACTAAGAGCTCGTGTGGTACTTACCCAAATATCGAGCGTTTTTGTATATCCAGACTTTTAGACATGGGTCAAGACTGTTTTGTGGTCAACCCCTAACTCTTCAGCTATGTCGTAACTACTAATATGCCAATCTAGCTCCACTTTTTCAAAAATGGAATCGACTTTGTCCGTTACAAGGCGCCCAGAGCGAGCTGCATCTTTGATATCAAAATTCCCGGACTGAAAACGCTTGAACCAACTTTGTGCTACTCTCACTGACACTGAGTTAAGTCCATTTAAACGTCACATGTTTTTTTCGCGGCTTGTGTCGCATTTTTCCGTTTTTTGTAAAAATAACTTCAAACTGTATGTAATTTCTTTGTTAGATTCACTCATTTTGGCACACAGAAAAACAATTGAAAAATGGCGGGAAATCTTTTTTTTTTTTTAATGTCATCGATTTATTGGTATCAAAACCAGCCAGATACAAACATTACGGCCGAAGAGATTTTACTACAGCTTTACACCTATAAATTACGAAAATGCTTTTTCCCCGACCTATTGTTTATGGCACATTAAAATGCTGGACTTGATGTATAAAGATAAAAATGTAACTACCTGTTACGATCTTAGTCACTCCAAGAAATATAGGTTTAGCTGGATAGCGATAAAAAATGCTAATGGTGAAATTTTTCACTGTTTATGTATTTCAATAAATCCTTTACTTAGACGACACAATTAACGTGGCTTAAGATATTATTTAACTTATCAATAAGTTAATAAATATTTACAGCTGTTTGTGTTGACATTGAAAAGGCGGTGCTAAATAATTTGGTACGGTTGCACCAAACATACCTAATGAAGTACGACCTTACTGTGTTGCTTGTATAGTCCATTCACAGATATTTTACTTCTGACAGCAGCAACCCAATAACAACCTTATTGTAAAGAGCATAAAGTTCATTGTGAATTTGACAGACTTTTGAATGGCAGCAGCCCAACAGCAACCTTATTACAACGTTAATAAAGATCACTGTGATTTTGACAGTGATGCAAACTCAGAGGTAACATCACTGTGAACGGACTGTACAGTCGCCAGCAGATCAAGCTACACGAAACTGTCAAATTTCTCCAAACGATTTTAAACCTTAACTTCAAAATCGAATGAGAAAATCTGAGAGTTTATGGTAACCATGTGCTGGGACTGTACATAATTACTCCTATCACTACATGACGCTGGCAGAATAGTTGACATCGGCTCAGTTGTCAAAAAGGAAAAAATAAACACTCCTATCGTTTTTATTTTAAAAATAAAGGTTGGTTGTACATTTAACGTTGTAAGTGTAACCCATTTTGTTTGTTATTCGAATATTTTTTTCGCGGTTTTAACAGCGGCATGTCAGACACGGTAACTCGGTTCCACAACATAATTATTTATTTACTTATCTAGGTAGGTATACGATGATTGAACTACAATTTAGAAGCAACGGTTTTACTTATCAACTCAAGATATCGCATTGTACTGCTGGCCATAGCCTTTCCGAGCCACAGGTCTTAGGCCAATTGGCTACCTATTTAAAATCAGCAATAAAAATTCTGAAAAGAAGTTTCCATCAAAAAATAATAGGTTTAGTGAAACTAATGGACCACAAGAAACGTTTCAGCTCGTTAGAATGACAGAATTTGAATAAGAACAAGTCACGTCTCACATTGTAATATATAAAGACTATGTATGACATTGATATAGAAAGCGAGTCTCATGTTTCAAGGAAAACAAAAAACTATATTTACGAATGCATATCAATATTCGTAAAAGAGTCAACTTACTACCGAATATTTAAGTTGCTAAAGTCGTTAATAAAATCTATTTCGAATCATTTGAACCGAGTTTTTATCTATCTTCCAAATGGATATTTGATGAATTATTATGATAGATACGTAGCTGACGCTTAGCTATTACTTAATTCCTGCTTTATTATAACTAAGGTAGTTTTGGTCAAATCGATTTATATTCTTTATTTTCTCTCTTACTGATTCTATGTGTGTCTTTCTTTACAGTCGAACTTGCCCACCAAACGACCATCACGGAGCCAAAAGTCTTCATAACGCTACCAGAATGTTACGAAGTCGTCTCAAAATCCCTGAAAGCAGCAAAGATACAAGCCAAAATAATCCTAGTTGATAATCCCAGCAAACCAGTTCCTAGTGATGTAACAAGATATTCAGAAGTAGCAGAATCGGGTGAAGCTGATTTTGGTCTATTAGATAAAATAACTAGGAATGGAGATGATGTGGCTTGTATTCCATTCTCAAGTGGAACTACAGGGTTACCTAAAGGCGTTGAGATTACTCTTGACAATCTATTGGCTGGAATGGAGTTGATGCAACAAAAAGAGAACTGTTTCCCGACTGTTGCACACGGTAAGTTTGATTTTCAGACTGTTATTACTACTAATATTGAAAAAGGGAGTTCTTTCGTACACATTGAATCAAGAATAAGAAATTTATTTGCTCATTCAACTATGGCCTCTTCACAAGTCTCATTGCTTATTTGTGAGGGTACACAAGTATGTACATAAGAAATAAATTATAAGAATTTATAATGAAAATGCAAAAATCGCACACATGAATTAAAACAATAGGTAGTTACTTGTGTCTGATGGTTACAGTTATCTGTTGTTTGATCTCTGAAGTACCTACCAACATAAAATTAATAAGCAACTCTTTTCATGACATGTGCATCCATCAGCCCGCACTGGGCGTCACGATGTGGATTACGGTCCACTTCTTCTCACAGAAAGTAGGTCTGTGTGCTAGCAGTTAAAACATTCTAGGCTGATTATGCTATTCTGTTCATGACGCTCATCTCTCACTTAGCTCTTTTATGAACTCAAGCTACTTCATTCATTATTTCTGATATTTTCAGGTGATTTCCAAGACATTCTCCCAGCATTCCTGCCCTTCTTCCACATATACGGTCTCGTGATTGGTCTCATGGGGCACCTGTCTAAAGGCTGCAAGTTGGTCACTATGGCTAAGTTCTCCGCCAGTACGTATTTGGACATCTTAAAGACCCAGAAGACTACTTTGCTTTATATCGTACCTCCTGTTGGTAAGTCATTTTGTATATCTTTCACGTGGTTTATAGTTAATATAAATATAGTTCTCTCTGTAGCCTCTTCTTAACCATATATATGGTGAAAGAGATCATTTCTGGCTCTGTAATTAGGAGGACATGTGGAATCTTCGTTGGAAGCTATAAGCCATGGTGACTGTTGCACATTTACAATATCATTGTGTAATGCGTTTAAAAACTATTATGTCATTACAATATTCTAACGTAGGTACCTATCTAATGGGATGTTTATGTTTAAAAATAACTCTAAAGAGTGGTTTTTAAATATACTTAAACTACAGGTAGCAAAAACAATTCGCACAAATTGTCATATTATGTATGACAATTTATATGATAAAATACCTATTTAGTTTTGTGTGCATAATTTACGTAAATCTTGTAACAATAAAAAACTAATTATATTTGATGTAAAGTTTTTATGACTGCACGTAGCGCATAAACTAATGACCGTTTTTGCAAATTAATTTTAACAACCATAAAAAATATAATGGTAAAGTTTAACCAGGTTATTGTATTTTTCTGTACCTAACTCAAAACTCAAACTCGAAGCATATATTTCAAATAAACCAATTACAGGCACTTTTGAATTGTCAAGGACATTGTCAACTTACATAATAACTTCATTAAGTTGATTAATTCTTCTTGCAGCGATCCTCCTAGGCAAGCACCCTGACGTGAATGAAGCACACTATCGGCACGTTAGACACATCATCTGCGGCGCCGCGCCATTGGCTGCTTCAGACGTTGAAGCTATCTTACAGAAGAGTAAAGTAAGTCTATCCTTAATTTCATCTCTGGCTGTTCTTATCCCAGGAGACCTGGGGTCGGTGCAATGTATTTTTCTCCAATTCTCTCCCTGTCAACTGCCACGTTATCATTCACTCGCTTTTCATTCATATCGGGGATCACACAATCCGGATGAATTGTGTAATCTTTTCTTTAATTTCCTTCTTACTTTAATTTTGTCCGAGTTGTGTTATATCGTATTGCTGTCACTTGCATCATGAGCAGAGATCGGATATTCGGATACATATTCACCTAAAGTTGAGTTGTTGACTAATATCGAATGCGCTTCAGTATCGTTTCTTTTTTGTTTTAACTAACACACGCCACCCGTCCTCTTATACTCTACATAGACATATTCGCATCCGAGGTCAATGGCTCGTACAAACAGGCGCGACAGCGACGCGAATCGCGCGCGGAACAAAGGCACCGCTCGTCGCGCGACGAGCGGTGCCTTTGTGCCGCGCTGTCGCGTCGCGCCTATCTGCAGGAGGCTTAAACATTAATTTTAAATAAATATAATAAACATTTTTTTAGAAGTCGCTTCCATACTTTCATAGCTAAAAATTAACTTCAGGTAAATATACATCCGAATATCCGATCACTGATCATGAGAGAGTGTTGAATATAAAATAATTATTGATGGATGGGGAGGGCGAAGAAGACCACAGAAGAGATGGATGAATTATGCGACAAAAAACAGGAAGAAAAAGAAAAAACAGTGAATATTAAGATATCGACTGACTACAGAGAACGCTACTAGAGATAAACAGGACAGCGAGAAGAAGAGGCATAATATAATATTTGCGTCATTTGACAGCCTTTAGATATAGAGGCTGCCAAATGACGCCAAGGCAAGGCAAGGCTGATTAATGGACACATAAGTGGACGATTAATGGACATCTTGTCCTTATGCATTATTCTGTTTGATCTTATATTTCGTTTTATAACACCTTCTTTTGTTATCGATAACGCCTATCTCACTATATGAATAGTTGCAATATGTGCCTGTACCAGTGTCCGGCAAGGCGCTATCTACCAGATAACTGTCCTCTAAGCCGATACTTATTTATCAGGTTGGAAAAACAGCGGGCTAATTGCGTAACAGACTAATAGTAAGAATGGCTTTCAGTATTCATTGTGTTATTTACGTTGTTGAACGGACCAAATTTTCCGTTTCAACTTGGGCAAAATGCTTTCGTATTTCCAGATGTCATGTCCGGCGGATGGCTGTTCTCCTCTACAGGTCTCATTTCTCAACCGATTCTCGCGTAATTTTGTGAGCAGGTTCGATAATTATATGGAATTATTTTGGCCATTCAGTTTATCGAAATTTTTCAAAATGGCGGAAGTATGGGGGGTTGAAATTGTACAATAAAATCATATTTCAGTCATTTCGGGCTGTTTGCGCGCGCTTTTTTTTAAGGGTTTTGTTCTAAGGTGCGCGGTGAACATTCATTCAAATTTTAAGCTACGCAAAGACAGATTCGTTGATAGTGTGTTACGAAACTAAGATGCTGGCTAGAAAAGTTTTATCTTTGATAATTTTCAATTCATCTATTTTATCGAGCAAAACTCACCCAAATAACGTAATCAACCTTTGGACTCATATCTAATTGCTTGTTAAGGAAAACAACGTTACCAATACCAAATATGTTTTTGTCCTAGTTATTTGAATCAAGAGCCATCAACTTTAACTATGGAGACGTGCCTATTACTATAATAAGGTAGGGCGATAGGTTTGTCCTTGTTCTAAAGGCCGTGTTATAACAACATAGTTATTATTACTATCATATATGAGCAGTCAATGTGGGCAGTGTGGCTGCCTCGTTGTGTTCTGTTGTGCGTAAGGTCTTGGGTTCGATTCCAAGGTCGGCCAGAGTGTTATTGGGTGCTATCTGCTAAGCAAAGTGCTATCTGGCATTTTTCAGTAGCAGTTTGGAGTCTGGATTTGTGCCCGGTTCATCGCAATAGGCTCGCCCCCTATTACATGGGACTTAAACATAACTGGCGTAATGTGGGTTTACTATAGGAACACACCTCTGCCCTACCCTTCGGGGAAACAAGCTGTGATGTTATGTATATATATATATATATATATAATTATATATATCAGCAGTAAGTAGCATTGGTGGCCCCCAACTTAAGAATTGTAGGTTTGACCGGGACAGGAATGCACTCTAATTTTTTCAACACCACTCCTAGGCTGGCACTTATAGGTCTGTTTTCTCCCTGAATAATGACACTTCGATACCATCTTACCAAATCTACCACTTTTCTCTGTTTTGTTTTATTTTTTCATAAATAACTTTTAGAAGATTCCTGGTTCTTTTAATAAATAATTTAGCCCAGTTTTGAAAACAGTATGGAGATACTGTTTTCAAAACTGGGCTAAATTATTTCAAAAATAATAATAAAAAATAAAAAAATATAGAGAGATTATAGAGATTGAGTTTTTATTTTATTGATTGTATTTTTTTTGGGTTGTTTTTTTTAATTAGTTTTGTATTTTTTTTTTTTTTAATTATGTCGATGCGAAATGTTTCAATCAGGAGTGATTGAAACATTTCGCATCGACCCACAACAACAAAAATGAATTAAGGCTTTGTATATCTGCCTGCCTTTTGCCAACAAGTTGGTGTCAGTTTCCAGTCCAACCGGATGCGCTGAATATCAGTATTTTACATGGAGTGACTGCCTATATGACCTCCACGAGCCAGCTACTGGGTAACACGATGCCCCTTGGTAAGACTTTCGGGCTTCTGACTACCCATAACGACTTTGAAAGATCTACAATGACAGTCGAGACCAACGGCTTAACGTGCTTGCCGAGGCACGGAGGGTTCTTGGTACATTAATGGATTGCGTTGCTTAATCTTGAACATCGACCCGTGCGCCTGTATTACTTGGCCACGAGCCCCATGTGTACCAAAAAATTCACCTCCTTCTATATTTCACTTCCAGCGTGCCATCGAGTTCAACCAAGGCTTCGGTATGACAGAAACGACGTCACTAGCTACATCTACCTTCAAGGGCACACAGAACGTGAACTTCAATGCGTGTGGAGTTCCCATGGCCAGTGTTCAGATGAAGTTTGCTGACCCAATCACTGGGGAAGCCGTGCCTGTTGGACAAGTAAGTAATAATAATAATAATAATAATAATAATTTTCTTTATTCATGAATATGAGACAACAATATAGAGTAACTTAATAATAAGCCCACAATAGACAAAAAAAAAATCGTTTAAAGTTATTTTGACAATATTTAGGCAGATCAACAGTTGGATAGTGTGAAAATGGTAGATTGTAAACATACATGGATTGGTTGTCTTCGGACTGATTCGCCCTTTCCCCTCGTACTAGTATAAAACTGTATCACGACCGGATAGTCTTCCTCAACCTTAGAACAACAGATTCCCACAAAGTTCCAGTAGTTTAAAAGTAATGAAATTGATATTATTTATTGTAACAATGAATGAAGAACTCATAGATACAGAGCATAGGAGCGATCGTTATGACGATACTTGTCCAGAGGGCCTACAAAGTAACATTCGATTAACGTTACCGCTAGTAGAAAAGCTAAAATGTATGGGGTTGACATAAGCTATCGAAATGTCACGTGATCATAGGTCAACGAATAAAAATTAGCTAGACAATATAAATTAAACAACATTCGATTATGAAATGAATCGACAGCGTCGAAAGATTAGGTACTTCCACAGAGATGCATAGCCAAGGGACACTTTTTGACGAGCGTTATTGCTAGTTTTTGGAATCATTAGCGAAAGCGATAGCGATTGTAGAAATAGAATCGCTCCGAAGCGAATGCCATTTGTCTAGGCCCTCAGGGCAGTCTCGACATAGATAGCGACGCTGTCGTAAACTATCGATCGCTAAATATTAAGGTGAAACCTCAGTTGTAGCCCGCCAAATTCAAATTTTATTTGAATTTGACGATTGATATGAAATTGATGATTATTATTCGATAAATATATAATTCCCACAGTCGAGAATACCATTTTGATCAACATACGACGCAAAACAGAGCTGCAATTTGCAAAAAACTAAAGAAAATTTGAATTTTGCGGGCTACAGCTGAGGATTCACCTTAATATTTAGCGATCGGTAGTTTGCGACAGCGTCGCTCTCTAGTCGAGACTCGCCCTGCTGTGGACTTTCAGCTAAAGGATGACCCTTGTGACATTCAGAAATAAAACGTATAAATTAAAAAAAAAAATTGAATCTCAAGAATTAATGATTCGCTTAACAATTTAGTGTTGTTACATTAGTTTTGGTAGTAATGTTTCTCTATTCATTTTTACCAGGAACACAAAAATATATTTTGTTTTAACATCATCTATGTATATATTAAAATGTTATCTAATTTCGTTTCCAGTCCGGCGAAATGTACATCAGGAGTCCAACTGTAATGAAGGGATATCACAAAAATCCTAAAGCGACCGAGGAAACCATGACTAAGGATGGCTTCTTCAAGACTGGTGACCTAGGCTATTTCCAACCTGGTGTTGGTTTATTTATTACTGATAGGATTAAGGAACTTATTAAGGTAAGAGATGAATATACAAAAAAATCAAAAGAAATGCATAGAGTAAAAGGAACAATAACACTTTCTGTAAAAAAAAACAAATTAAAAGTGTAAAGTGCGTAAGAAATACATTATTGTCTTGGGAGAAAAGTATATGTAGGTATCTACTTTTTTTTCGGAAACTGAATTTATTTTGTTAGTTTTAACTGCCTCCTTTATTTAAGGCTCCATTGGGTTTGTTTTGTGAGGGCACATCAGGGATTGGAAAAGGTTCCTAAAATACCGGTATTTAGTGGTTCCGTTATTAGAACCCAAACCGGAACCGGAATCTAAATTGAAACCTTTAAGAACCTTTATTTTACCGGTTCTTCTCTGAACGAGTTCATGTGATGCCGCTTAGCGCAGGACGCAGTGTTGTACGATAGCGGCGGCCGCCGGCGGATGAAGAGGTGGGAGATTTTATGTGAGGGGAGAGGGACAAATTTGCTTTGGCAGATCATATGGTATATCTTTCTTAGAGAACCTTTAAAACGGATGGTAAGGAACCTATATACTGGAACCTTTATTTGGAACCGGTACCGGTTCATCCGGTTTGGAACCAGAGCCAAACCAGAACTTGATCCGGAACCGTACCAGAAAGAAGAACCGAAATGAAGAACCCGAACCCAAATTCGTACCGCTTTTCAATCCCTGAAGCACATTCATCACGTCAATGGTAGCAATGACATTCACAGTGCCTTTATGTCCTATCAGTAAGAGCGGTTTTCGCAGTTCAATTGCTACCATACACGTGCGGTTGGCTAGATGATTATTGCTAACTGTTCTTTTTTATATACTGCCAGATCATCTACTGTATCTACTACTTGTAACAACCTATCCGAACAGAGACTAACCCCTTCTCATTTATCATCAGGTAAAAGGCATGCAAGTAGCACCAGCTGAATTAGAAAGCCTGCTACGGTCTCACCCTGCAGTACAAGATGCGGCCGTCATCGGCGTCCCACACGAGTTCTTCGGCGAAGTACCCAAAGCGTTCATCATCAGAAAGAATGGTTTGAAGATTACTGAGGAAGAGATCCAAGATTTTGTCGCGAGTAAAGTAGCAGTGTACAAGAAGATTGAAGAAGTTATGTTTGTTGATGACATTCCTAAAACAGCGTCCGGGAAGATCTTGAGAAAAGAGTTGAAGAAAATGTATGCGTAGAAGAAATAGGTTTGCTAACTCAACTGCTTTTTGAGAAGGTTTAAGGACCAGGCTTGGGCTCGCTGTGGCGAAAGATTTTGAATAGGGGACTCCTTGACCGAATATTTGTTGTGTAGATAAAATCGTCGTTACCGCTGTATTTTTGAAAGAGTCAGAGAAAAACAAAGTCTTGGGTGATCTTTTCTTTGGAAAAAAACACTTTGGCACGCCTTAGCGGATTTATGATACAGTAGGCTCTGGTTCTGATCGAATATTTCCAGGTATAGTGGAAGAGTTGGCAATTTATAAAGTGCCTTATTGTTGTATGTTTAGTAAATGGGACGTTGCGGTTACTAATAAATTGTTAAATTATTTTTATAAAAAAATTCAAGTTAAGTTGAGGTGGTCCAAAAATGTGTTAAGTATATTATAAATATTGTATATAAATAATTCTCATTCTGTCCACTATTGAGTGGGTTTCCAGTAGTCTGCTGTCAGTCTAACAATATGGTTTTCTGCAGAATGATATTTTGTGTCACTTTCTAGTACCTAGGTAAGACATGATTTTTGGACTACTTCGTGTTGTAAATACTTAATATAATTTTAATGAAGCAACATCACAAGAAAATAATGATGTATGTATATTCGTAGATTCAACTTTAGATTATAAACAAGATTCAAGTTTTTTTTTTTGAAGATTTTAAACTAAATTTAATAGTTAATGAGCACTCGGGACTTAGTGAGCTGAGGGGCAAACCTCGAATAAAAGTGTTTTAATCATTGATTTAAGTTTATTATTGTCTGGCTTTTAAATATTGATTATTTAAATATTGATCTCTACAAACAAAAGACAGCTAAAATGTCTACTTGTTTTGAAAAGCTCAGAGCAAGTATAATTTAAAAAAAAATACAATTTGTAAAAAAAATCTTAGTTTTAAACAAACCGAAAATTTTAAAGAGATGCCTTATTTTAATGAAAGTTTATTATCTAAGTATTGATAATGTGGGTAGGTGCAAAGTACTATTAAGGAAATCGTTTTTATATTCTAGTTTTTAAGGAATATTTTTTTTTTTCAATAAACTCCATTTTTTTTTTCAAAACGACCCTAGTTTCCCGAATCCCAATCAGCAGCGAAAAGAAAACAGTCCATCTTACTTTGTTTTTTTTTTGTTGGGTTAAATGAGACTGGTGGGCTGTCTAAAATGGATGGATAGAAGTATACACTGAAATCTGTTTTTTGTGAAAACTTCTAGTTTCTATTTGGTTGCATGAATTACGTCAATGAATTCGTTATCTTGAAGTTTATTTCCAGCCTTCATTGTTGGGCAAAGGTCTCCCCTACAGCTTTCCACTCTTCCCTGTTTGTTGTCTTCTCCGGCCAATCTCCCATAAATGCCTCTTAAATCATCACGCCAGCGTTTCTTTGGCCTCTGAACATAAGTTTACGGTAGAGAGCCGGAGGTTAGAACTTTTTTTAGATTAACCGCTCTTATTTATAAGGTGATATTCATTACGATGAACTTTGACCAGATACCTACGTCATAGATAAAAATTAATTGGCCAGAGCGATATAAGTTCATGAACATTCCGGTGGTTCTGACTCCGATACCAATATTTTGTCAACACCAAAGATATTGTTGTTAGTAGCGCCATCTAGTGGTTTGGTTGGTAAACACTATTTGGAGCTTCTCTGAAATTGAACTAGATGTCGCTAGTGACCAATTCATATACAGTCAGTCGAGTCGAGCGAGACAGTAAAGAAAAAAACAATTAAATAAATAAATTAGACTATGTATTATGTATCAGTAACAAAAACGCTAATCTTTGCTGCAGATAACAGTTCATAATTAATTTATTACTCAACATTAAACCAATTATTGAATCCCAAACTTATCAAGTTATCACTGTTGTTAGGTATGATGTTCTTGCCATAATTTCTTCGACCTACAGTTAGTGTCAGCTGATAGTGTCTAACGAGTGCACAGCTGCTGTTACCACTACTGTTAACTTTTATTCATCGCTTTATCACGGTACAAACTCCATGAATCACATTACCTCATGGCATGTCGTAATGTGCGTAAACAATTTGTAAACAATGCGGAGTATTTGACGAATGGAGTTTTATGCTACGGAGGCGCTGTGCAAATGCATCGCGCCGTACCTACCAACGCGAATGTAGCTTTCGATACAATCACGTCTCTCCGACACGACGCTAGCGTAGCGCCTGCGCCTACGAAACGTCTACGCGGCGTAGGTATATTGAGCGAACGCCTACGCAGCTATGCTGGACCTACGGCAATTGCGAAGTCAGTTGTACTGTCTCTACGTGTCGTCGTTCTTATGGATACCGTGACTACGCTTATGATAGTTGTAACAAAAGCATAATGAAAGCAAATATTTGCACATCTTGGGCTGACGCAGATTTGGGTGGGCCGCGTCGCATTGCTAACATCCTCCTACATCACTTTCGCACATTTTGGATAAACCATCGCACACGACAGGTAGCCGCACCGCATTTTTTGTGTTGAAATGCGATGCTCTGCGGCCTGACGCGGCTGTAGTGTGCGCTTAGCCTAAGTCCCACTTCAAGATTGTCTCCATTAGTTTTAAAAGTTTAATATTTTTTCACTTAGACACTCCATTACTTCCTATTCCGTGGCAAATTAGTGATTACATGACAGACTTCACGCATTAATAACCATTCGTATGCGGCCAACGTCACACATAAACCATCGAGGCACACAAACGATGCACCGTGCTCCAACTAAAGACACCGTGTATTAGTGTGTTTAAGAATTACAATAAGTACAGAGGAGGCACTACTTTGAGTACAGTACTCTCCTGTAATATGAAACGTGGAGCTTTAGAACGAAGCTGAGGCATAGATTTGGGATTTGGGAGTAGCCTCAGCCCTCAGCCTAGGAGTAACTATCGTAAATAAACAAGTGTAGGCAGTAAGGTCATTCTGCATCGCCGGATCTGCATTTTACAATAAATATTCGGTATTTATTGTGGAAAGGAGATGCTTGCTCCTGCTGTATAGCTAATATTTTTTTAGCAACGCTGACTTGCCCGGGTTGCGTCGATCGTACTATAGATAATCGTAATCATAATAGGTCGGGGAAAAAGATTTTTCGTTGGTATTTTATAGGTATAAAGTTGTACCTAGTAAAACTCTTTGGCTGTACTGTTTGTATCTGGCTGGTTTTGATACCATGAAATAGACTCATTTTAAAAAAGAAAAATAAAAAGTTTTAATTGTTTTTCTGTCCGCCAAAATGAGTGAATGCTTAGAGTAATTAGACTTAGAGTGATAGTTTCATTCAAAATTCCGTTCAAAGTTGAAGCAACAACACTATGAATGTGTGCGTATGCGGCACGTAATTACACTTGCCGACACGCACACAAGCAAACGAGTAATGTTACAAGTGAATGACATTTTCCCCAAAAAGTGGGGAAAATGGAACTGTTCCAATTTTGCCAACCTTGCCGGTAGGCATAGACATAGAATTATTACTTAAGTTGCGTTTAGAATTATTTATTTTATTTGTTTATTTAATTTTTTTATTTATTCGTTGCACCGTGTAGGTACACATAGTTACAAATTTATCTTAACTAATAAGTGCAGTCCGGCAAAACCATCTAAAAACGGAACTAATTTGTAATCTTTGAAAAACAACAGGTTCACACAACAACAGGTAGTTTAGAGGAATATACTATTTTTCTTTATTTCTTTCTTTGTCAGTATTGTTTCAATCCGTGTTTTATCAGACAATAAATGGGCATAAAAACGATTAGATTGATTTAAAATTAATAAGACTATCTAAAATTCTGCCAGAAAAATGGTTTTTAAAGTTAAAGTTTTATAATGTATGGCTACGGGCGCCCCCATGTTTTTGCACTCTTTTGTGTCGAGCTGTATATGACCCTGGTAGGGTAGATACCAAAACATGGTAAAAACATCTTCACTTCATCAAAACAAAATAAAATCAACAATTATTTTTTCGTGGTGGGTGGGGACTCTAATAATATTTAGAATATAAAAATACCTACTTATATGTGGATTGGGATTATGGGCAGTACACAATTATAATAACAAAAAATAGGGTAAAATATTTTCCTATGCCTAGCAACATTTTCATTGTAATGGCGTCTGTCAAATTTACGATTTATTATTTGGTTTTGATGATTTTTTTTTTATAAAAATATAAGATGCTAGGCAGTATTTACCCGTGAAATGAGATCTTAATTTTGTTTTCATGATTATGTGATGAGTTATGACACCCTTTCACTGCCCAGTACGTATTTTTTTTGCGAAATTTTGCGAGCTCTTTACAGCAATACATGATCTTGAGTACTGACGCGCCGAAATTCGTAAGTAGCCTTAAAAGGCTAACTTGAAATGGCTTCACTTTAAGTGCGACTACTGCGGTTCTAAGCCTATTATTTCTATGAGTGAATGTATAACGAAGAAATTCGATGCATTTTAAAGTTTTATTACAAAAAATGGAAAAATACGACACAAGCCGCGAAAAAAATATGTGAGGATTATGGACTTAACGCAGTGTCAGATAAAAGAGTAGCATAAAGTTGGTTCAAGCGTTTTCAGTTCGATAATTTTGTTGTCAAAGATGCAGCTCGCTCTGGTCGCCCTGTTACGGATAAAGTCGATGCCATTTTTGAGAAAGTGGAACAAGATCGGCGTATAATAGTTACGACATAGCTAAAGAGTTAGGGGTTGACCACAAAACAGTTTTGATCCGTTTGGTTTGAAACTAGTTTTAAGTAATGCTTGAGTCTTGAGTAAACTTCTGTAATACGGCCCTTTGTCTTGAATTTATATTAGGTCTTTACCTATGAAATTGCCGTTCTGCAGTACTGGCCATTTCAAATCAAAATATTTTTTGTTTGGCTAAGAATTCTAATTTCAAATTAATTTTATTTTAAAAACATGGATTTTTTTTTCTAAAAGTAGTCATTTCTTTATTGATTAGTGTTACATTTTCATCGCATTTCAATCTTTTTCGTCATCATGGATACGTTAAAAATTCGAGTAATTATGGAATATGAGTACCGTCGTGGCAGCAACGCGGCACAAGCGGCACGCAACATCAACGACGTTTACGGAGCTAACACTACAAACCAACGCACCACCTGTTATTGGTTTGCTCGCTTCCGTTCTGGAAATTTCGACCTGAAAAATGAACCTCGCGGTCGTCCGAAGACTTTGGTCGACAATGACGAATTAAAGGCGATTGTGGAAGCTGATGATACACAATCTACGGCTGAATTAGCAGCAGCTTTCGACGTTAGCGTCAAAACAATATTGGTCCATTTGCGTCAAATTGGCAAGGTAAAAAAGCTTGACAAATGGGTGCCCCACGAACTCAATGATCGCCAGCGCGAAGTACGCGTCGAGACGTGCCTTGCACTGCTCAACAGACACACAAATGAAGGAATTTTGAACCGCATTGTTACCTGCGATGAAAAATGGATTCTGTTTGATAACCGTAAGCGCTCAGCAAGTTGGTTGGATCCTGATTCAGCACCTAAACAATGCCCTAAACGAAAACTTACCCCTAGAAAAGCGATGGTCACTGTTTGGTGGTCTAGCGCCGGTGTGATTCATCACAGCTTCTTACCAAACGGGGTGAGCATTACTGCAGATGTGTACTGTGAAGAACTGAACACAATGATGGAGAAGCTGGCGCATCTCCAACCAGCATTGGTCAATCGCTCGTCTCCGCTGCTCCTGCACGACAACGCGCGACCTCATACTGCACAGCAGACGGTCTCCAAGTTGCAAGAACTGGGGTTGGAAGCTCTCCGTCATCCGCCCTACTCACCAGACCTTGCGCCTACAGACTACTACTTTTTCCAGAATTTGGATAACTTCTTGGCGGGAAAAAAATTTAATACCCGAGAGGCAGTACAAAATGCCTTTGAAGAATTTGTTGCCTCCCGTCCAGCTGATTTCTTTAAGAAGGGCATCAATAAACTGCCACTGCGATGGCAAAGATGCATTGATTGCATGGGTGATTACTTCGATTAATACAAATAAAAAATTCATGAAAAAAATTCGTTTAAATTTTTTCATACAAAACGGCAATTTCATAGGTAAAGACCTATTATAAAAAATATGAAAGAAGTTTTTCCCCGACCTAATGCGTTTGCACCCTGCATCACCTTTGGCCGTTCACTGTAGCAGTCATCGAGAGGAATGATCAGTCGAGGACGATTATTATTGATATGAAGTTTTCTTATACAATTTCCTATCACGATATTCACATAGGTCATCCGTGGGTTCAACCAACCATTTTCCAATTTCAAGACAGTGTTAATTAAAAAAAATGTGTTAATAAGTAGGTAAATGTTTGCACTAGGCGTATTTTGTGGAAATTAATCAGCGGGGTAGTTGCGTAACACATCAGTAGGATTGGCTTTTATTTTGACAGGTCAACAACATTCATAGCTTTATTTACATTGTCGAGCAGACGAATTTTTCAAACTTATGAAGCATTGTATTAGCAATACTTATCCTTCAAAATGATTCAGATTCTGATTAATAGTGCGTTACGTAGGTAATTAAGGTGCTGTTTTGAAATGAGTTGGTGGATTTTTTTATACTTACCTATTTATAACAGTATGTTTTGAACGAGATAACAGTTGATTTGATTTATATTACCTACATAAATAATAATGCTGCAGGTTTACGACTGTATTGTTATTTTGCTAAAACAATATGCCTAATGTAGTTGTAGTTATTATAATTCAAACATGGGTCAGTGGGTCTTCTTAGGGGCAGCGTTCAAACATGACCTAAACTATAAAATTGTTCATGAATAAGTAGGTACAGTCGCCAGCAGGTCAAGCTTCACAAAACTGAAAAAAATCTCCAAACGATTTTAGACCTTAAAATGTAGGTAAATTTTGATGGTAAAGTTCAAAATTGAATTAGAAACTCTGACAGTTGATGTGCTGGCGACTGGACCTAGGTATGTGTATATTTCAAATATATCACATGTATACATCTCTCATATTATTATTAACCATACTTACTAACAAAGCTGAACATAAAAAGAAGTGCCTAATTGGAAAATGTAAATGCGTGAAAAATAGAAAACGAATTTACCAATTCTACATTCCGTAAATTCCAGTAAGAGAAAGCAAAGAATTAATTTTCTTTATGACTTGCTTTTGCCCGCGACTTCGGCCGCGTTTATGTTTGAAAATATCCCACGGGAACGTACTACCGGGTTTAAAGTAGGTACTATGTGTTAATCCAGGTTATAAACTATCTGTGAGCCAAGTATCATCCAAATTCGTTCAGACGTTTTTGCGATAATCCGGAACATACATCCAGACCAGAAAAACGAAAAAAAAAAAACAAAACTATATTTTCGGCATCTGAGTCGTTCTCTCGTAGCAATTGCTTTAAAAAAAAAATACAGTTTGGATTTCATTAACGTATAGATTTTATTTAACCTAATAGACCTTGTTTAGTAGGTACAAATATCTACTCTATGACCACACGCTCTTGTTCACATCACACCCACAAAAAATGCAGCCATCTATTTTTAGGCCTGCAACACACTTGAAGGCAGCGAGTAAATAAATGAGCCGTGTAAACATGTTTTTAGATAACTGCCGATAACTAACTGTCTCTATTACTACTTATGATACCAGTTTCACGTCATTTATTAGTTAACTATGAAGTTAGTTAGTCTTTCTTTAGTAGACCACGCAACCTCGTCGCGAACGGCCGTCCGGCTATTCTGTTCCTCGAATTCAAATATTTATTTATACATCTCTCGTGTGTGCTTCTGTGACTATTTAAACAGTGATTACATGTTTTAAAGTAGGTATTATTTGGAATGCTAAGATGATATGGGTATTTCAAACTTCAAAACTAAAGGAATATGTGCGTTTTCTATTTGAACTTTTGACCGCTACGCATAGCTAACTGTCACTTAGTAACTTAACTAAAATATTAGTGAAAACATTAGGTTTTATCGTTCATATGTCATTGCAAATGGAATGACAAATAGATAAGTCTAGACGTTATCATTATGACTTCCTTAGTGCAGTGTTTTGAACTTTGACGCGCCAATCAGCATTGTGGGTAATTTTCCCCGTAGATTAATATGGAAAATTGTGGAAGTGGGGATAACAACAATAAAGGTCCACTTAAGGGGGACGCGCCAAGGTAGTCCGCGAAATTCAAATTTTGTTACGTTTTTGGAACGAAGTTCCTTATCGCGCGTTGTGAAAGGGGGCTAGACGGAAAAAATTCTTACGAAAAGTTGTCACGACACTTTTTGCTATAGTAAGCTATTGTAAGCTGTGCGGCGTCGCATGTTTCTCTGTCTGTCTCTCTCTCTCTTATAGAAAGCAAGCCAGATATTTTCATTTCTATTTCGCATTGAACAACAACAACAACAACAATCCCAACAACAACAACAACCCCAACAACAACAAACACAACAACAACCAACAACAACAACAAACAACAACAACAACAACATCAATTTTTTTTTTTTTTAGGACTTCGTTCCATCCGGGTGTACCTTGACACCTCTCAAGTTTTTTTTTTTGCAATTTGCAGGTCAGTATCAGGTTGTATGGTGATCTAAATATGATTCGCCACCGTATCAGCTAAGGCTATACAGAATTATAATCATTAGAATCAGGAATACAACTACTTAAGTTAGAATTGCCCTCAAATGTCATGATTTCATGAAATAGTCATTCAATAGGGTAATATGAACTTATAGAGATTTATTGCCGATTCCAATGATTATAATTCTGTAAAGCCATATTTGTTACGGTCGCGAATCATATTTTAATCAAAATACAACATAATAGTGACCTGCAAATTGCAAAAAATGTAACAAATTTGAATTGCGCGGGCTACCTTGAAGGTTCCGCCTTAACTAATAGTTATGCCTGTAACTGTCAGACAGTAATTTGTGTTTGACACTAAGATAGCGTATACCATAGCCAACACTCCACCCCCTTAATTATACCATTGCATACTTTTTTTATTTTTTTATTTGGGTATGTATTTATTTTCTGTCCTAAAGGATGTCTTTAAAAATATCACTCAAATCAAATCAAAATATTTTATGTCACATAAACCAACATAGGCGCTTAAGAAACGTCAGAAGCTAGGTGCACGGTTCCAATTGGTTGTTTTCTATGGAGAAGAGCCGGCATGAAACTCCACGGTTACTCTTTTAAAAATAAGGGGCTTTTACAATGTTTCAAATTACAGTGTTGATAGATATGGGAGGACAGTGTAGGCCTGTCAACAAGTAACAGGTACTCAACAAAATATAAAAAGGTCGACAAATCTACAATCACTTTTAGCGACAAGACCGCTCATTGTGTCACCCTATGTATAATTTCGACATTGATATCTGTAATTCACACACACACGCAAATACTCTCTAAAACTCGCACGCATACAGCACACTAGCGCTTTGTTTTATATACTTAGATTTTCTTTTTTCTTTGTCTCTGTTTTACAATTGCATAACTGTTATAAAGTTAAGTGGAGGGGCGGAGTCACCTAACACAAGCATCCTCTTGCTTAAAAGGTGATCTCCAACTCATGTGTGTAAAAAGCATTTCATGTATTTGCAATAAAAAAAAGAGTATTATATTCCAATATATTCTATCCGCTTAGCTGTGCAATAAAAATACTCCATCTATCTAAACGTCTATTTTTAACATTAAAAAGAGCCTCCTACTACTACTGTTACGAGTACATATGGCGGTTGTGACTCGCGCAACACAACAAACATTGCCTCATAGCCTAGGGGTCAACGTACTTAATACTCACACACAAGGCAATTTCATTGTTTTTGACCTAAATATCTTGTTTTTCGGAATGCTATTCTGTTATCTAACCCGATAAAAGATATTCAATATATTTTGACTGATAACGTCACGCTTTTATTGCCTTATGGGGGTAAGCAGAGGTGTTTGTCATAGGTATGCTTACATTTCCAGTTGTAAGTTTCATGTGATGGCGCATAGGCCACAAACCGGTCACAAATCCAGATTCCGAGTACTACCCGGAAAAATGAACCAAAGATCGCTCTCTCACCCTTTCGACCACTTAGACTCGGCTAATATTCCTTTTTTAAACCTAGATTTGAAACTAGACGAATTTATTATATTTTTATTAGGCGCTGTATTACAAACATAGCAGTACCAATGGAGCGAAAGTGACACGTTCTCCATACGGCCATCATTGTATTTTTTATTACTCACATAGAACATGAATGAAATATGTATGGACCCAATTAGAAATAGTGATAATTATAGTCTGGATATCTAAATCAGTACCTTAGATATCAATTATCAATTTATCACGCATGAATATACATTGTATAAACATAAATTAATGTTTGTTGGTAAGTGCCTCATTTGAGAACGGCTAGACCAATTTGGCTATTTTTGTTTTAAATTTTTCGTAAAGGCTCCTTCAAACAGGTGCGACACACGACGCGAAGGCACCGCACATCGCGCGACCGGCGCACATAGGGGTATTTCATTAATCTAGCTGGCCAAAAATATTAGTGCGGGTTTTTTGGTTTAAAATGACGGAAATAAAACAAGCGAAATATATACGGACAATAACTTTTATAATTTCATAAAAAAAGCAAAAAAACACAAATAGAAAAAAAAATGCTGAATTACGCCATATATTTACATAATCTTACATTACTTAATTAATTTACCAATGACAATACATACTTTTTCAAATCAATTCACCTCCTCGTTCTCACTTTCTGATTCTGTTGGGTTTGGTGTAGCAGACAGAAGCATGTTTAATGTTTCAGGCAGAAACGAAGACATCTTCCTTTTTTTTATTGCCCTTGAGGCACTAAGAGAGAAGATCCATTTCATCTGAGCTTAAAAGAAGCCTGTTTAAAATATCTCTATTACAGGATTCTCTAGAGAATTTCCTTGAGTAATCCTGTCTGTACGTCCTAAAATGTTTGTTGCGTGCCTCTGCTGCTTCCTCAGACAGTTGTACTATAGGTAACAATGCATTTTTTATTATATCTGATCCGTGTACAAGTACTTTGTGCTGTGTGGGTGTCATTGGGTGACATGGGTAGAGTTTTATGTATAAACAAGGAGTTTCTTCCGCATATTTTTCATATTTTTCTACATCTATAGTATATCCGCTCGAAATCGTTTCTAAAATAAGTTTTAATCTATATATTAACTCATAATCTATCCCTGTAATGTCTGAAGCTAGTTTCGGATCTTCAAAGAATCTCCTGCTGGTGTTCCCATCATTCGTATTTCCGAAGTTTGCTTTCGGCATATCTACTAATAAGTCAGTTTCATTGCGAAACCAGAGGGCCTAGACAAATGGCATTCGCTTCGGAGCGATTCTATTTCTACAATCGCTATCGCTTTCGCTAATGATTCCAAAAACTAGCGATAACGCTCGTCAAAAAGTGTCCCTTGGCTATGCATCTCTGTGGAAGTACCTAATCTTTCGACGCTGTCGATTCATTTCATAATCGAATGTTGTTAACATTGTCTAGCTAATTTTTATTCGTTGACCTATGATCACGTGACATTTCAATAGCTTAAGTCAACCCTATACATTTTAACTTTTCTACTAGCATCATCGCTAATCGAATGTTAATTTGTCTAGGCCCTCTGGTCTGTATCTCAATTTTCCTATTCTTTTCCATTTCTTTTTCCTCTTCTGTTATTCTCTCCCGATACTTTTTCACGGGCAATTTGTACGCTAAATGCAGAATGCTTTCGAAAAATCTTATTATCGCATGTAAAATAGACAGTCCGAATTCAGTAGCATCTTTTGAGAGTTTCCTTTTGTCCTCCAAATTATTAAACTCTTTAGAAGTTTTTCCACAAATATAGCAGCGACTCGTGGATGTTGTTCCAGTAGCTGCATTGCAAACTTTTCCGTCAACCATTTTCATTACAAATTGGGAATGAATTAAAAACTTTTTTCCGTCAATATCCACCTCAGTCGCAACCAAATTATCAACAGAATTTTTGACATAACTGATCTCTTCATTGGTTATATCAGTTGTCTATTTGACGAAGCGAAATCGTATTAGACGACAAAATCGGGTAGATGAGGGGGTTGGATTTTCCCATAACACCTTTTCGTTGTCCTTGCCGTAAACTAGTCGCACAGGTACAAAGCAGCTTTGAAAAATATTTGCATCAGAGTCAGCCTCATTTTCAAGCTTTTGTTTATATTGTGCTTGCTAGGATCCATCGCGGCCCCATTTACATATCAACTTCAAAGTTTTCCGCTCTTGCTCTTTTATTGTTGATAAGACCTATTCTAAGAATACCGATAAGCGCCTAATGGTAATATCAATTAATGGTTGCAGTTGGATTTCTGCGCAGGTACTCGCTACCGTGCACGTTTCTGGAGGAGGATAACACTCTTTTTTTGCTTCTTGAATTAAGCTATAACATGGAAAGAACGTTTTGTTCGTGTTTCTTATAATTTCATACTGTCCTCTTGTTAAGTTTGCATCTATAAACATTTTTAATGCTTCCATGGGGGTTAGACGCGATGGTTTTTCACATTTAGACGAATCATAAGCTTTTTTGTATTTCGTTGCACGGGTCGGAGAGCTCATAATATCTTTGAGCACGTGAGAAGCATCACGTTTTCCCGATTTACTTAATTCAACTTGAGCTGCGTGAAGTATTACACCATCTTCTACATTAGAGCGGATCCCTTCTGTTTTTCTTCTTTTGGTCCTTTCACTAGATTCCCCAAACGATTTACAAGGGCGACCTGGACGATTTGCCGTTGTGACTGGAATTTCGAATGTACCTTCCAGCCAAAGTTGGGTGTTTTTCAAAAAAACCTCTTCTTTTTTGTGAGATTTAATCCACCTTTGCTTCATTTCCGATTTAAAATGTGCAAAATTGTTTTTCAGCATTTTTAACTGATCTTCAGTCAGATCGTCACTAGTGAAAAGGTGGTCTCTCAAAAAACATAGTTTTTCTTCCAAATTGCGTGAATTTTTATTTTTCATAATCTCAAAAAGAGATTTACGAGTCACTATTCTCACTCCGGAAGTACCCACTGTATCTGGAACAAGTAAATATTGTTTTTAGAAATAAATACTTTTTTTCACAAATTTAGCTTATTTTGACCGTGAAATTCAATGTTCTACGTTTTTGCGCATCCGCGCTATTCCGCGGCTAATTTTTTTAGTATTCGTTACTTAAGGGTCTATATTTTGTATATAAATAACAAAAGTTGCCGGATCTATCCCGATACTAAAACAAATAGCTTCCTAAACATGAATTTCTTAAAAAAAATCCTTATTTCAGACGTTATTTCTCGACCACTAAAACTATATTAAAATAAAACAAATTTTAACAAATATATTACATTTGGATTGTCACACACCAGGTAACCACAGAAAACTTCAGTTTAACACACAAAGTTAACGCTTTTGTAAATAGCCAATAAGAGACACGTACACAAGGTTCAATGATCAACTTTCGACTGAATTTACCTGATAACGCGCAACGGAAGAAGTGTGGGGGTGGCGGTCTATTGTTTGTTGGAATGTCCCTTGCCTCAGGTAGTCAATGTAATTAGCATTCCTTAAACTTTGTTATTTTGACTTTTGGCCGCCTAGATAATTAAAATACCCCTATGTGCGGCGACGGCGGCGGTGCCTTTGTGTCGCTTTGCGTGTCGCGCCTGTTTGAAGGAGCCTTAATATTTAAAATTAGGTATTAATTTATGGAATGAAAAATTGGGAAAAATTCCCAGGAAAATTTCAAATTCAGCAAAAAGTGACAGTGCTTTTTTCTATGGGATTTTTGTATAAATTATTGCTTGGAAAAGAAAACGCCTGCCGGGTCAGCTAAGTACTGTTACAATAGAAGTACAAAAATCCAATCTAATATTTTAAATGCGAAAGTGAATTTGTTTGTTTGTTACGCTTTTCAAGCTAAAACGGCTCAAACGGATTTGGGTGAAATTTGGCATACAGATAGACCATGACCTGGGTAAGGACATAGGCTACTTCTCATCCTGGATCGCAGATGAAGTCGCGGGCAACAGCTAGTATTTCATAATGACTCGGAGTTTTTATGGTGATTCAAAATACCTACGTAGAAATGTGCTTTACGGCCTGCAATTACACAAAAACAACAGTTAAGGCGCTTCCCCGACCAAACGACCTTGAGCGTTCGGTCCTTCTCTGTCCCGTCGCTGAGTCTCGCTCTGTCTCGCTCCCTGCGCAAACTCATTTATCACAAAATTCACAAAAAAAAAACCTTTAATAAAAAAAGACTAGCGATGTTTGAAATAAAATAAAACGTGAATTACTTAGATTTTTAAATTATCTATCCATTAGTGTAATCCTCAAATTAATAGAACGTCACCTTTAGCAAAAGATGCATGTAATCAATAATTTTAGTCACTTTTTTACAAGGAGATTTTAAATGTATTTATAATATATTAAAACAAATAAGAACGTGCAATGGGATGATAAGATATCGAACATTAATAATGTGCTTTTAGATGTAGTTTATTACCCATAGTGAATGAGTTAATAGACTCTGAATAACGCACTATGGCAAGGTTTTGGTCGGAGTACCGCCTTAAGTAGATAACTACTCAAATTGTGGATGACCCTAATGTCAATTTCACGAAACAAATATTCACCGGACATAAGCTGTAATCGAATGAGCAATGCTGTTCTATGAATGGAATGGTTCATTCTGGAAAATTGACGATTCGGACAACGGAATTTTAATCAACAGAATTTTATCTAGTTACGTATGTACTTACCATACACAAATCGTTAATACAATAAAAGATAATAAAAGACAATCTCTGGTTACTAAAACAATATCACAGCTGTAATGGACAAATTATTATCAATGTTGCGGTTCTAAAAGCAGATGTTTAAGAGTGGTTATGTCATTAACTGAAAGTATTGTTATACTTTTATATTGCGGGAAAGATAACAAAGAATTAAAATATTATGGTACTGCAGACAGGTAGATACTGTGTCACATCTTATGTTATACAAAATTACATACTCACTATGTTTTATATTGATAATGAACAAACCGATGTAGGTACCTATTTCCACAGTTATTAGACCGACTCTAAAATCATCACTATCCTCTTGCCCTAAGAGCGCTTACACGGTTCCACTAGCGCCACTCCTTTAAAATAATATTATCTCGTGACTAAGAAGGAATTTTGAATGACGGCTGAATAAGCTCCCTCGGTAAGTGTTTGTAGAATTTTCTAAGATCTTTTATAAACGGTATACTCTCTAATATACTCGTAATATTTAGAATCGGCACAGGGGGTCTACTCTCGTAAGTCGGTCAACAAAGATACAGGCCCGTCAAAAGTAGTTGATTCCTCAAAACAAGTGTCAAATAAAAAAAATCGGATTGGAAAAAACACGTCGTGCGTAGGGTACGGACAACTGTCAAATCGTATGGTCATTCATTCTTAGTTCGAAAACCAAACTAATCTTATATCCGTAAGTAGTAGGAAACGCCCGTAACTTCGGCCGAAACAATGGACTTCGTGATTAGGGAGTAGACCCCCAGCATCAACGTCTTTTTCTTCCGTAGGTACATCACTATTAGCCTGCTTCTTAGAATTCACTTTCTGCTTAACCTTAGCCATATTATCATCTTTAACACAATCCATTTTATCTTTGGTCTCCCTCTTTTCTTATACCTAGTCTTCTCTTTCCTATCTTAGATCTTTTTAATTTTTGAGACGTGGGTCCCTTAATGAAAATTGTTCAAATTCAAGAATACTACGAGTATCACGATCGTAGAATCGGTAATACTATTACGTACCTATATTATTCACTATTGTGAGACTTGTTCTAATAAACATGTTGTTATATCCATATAATCTACACTAGTAATATATTATAAAGTGGTAAATTTTGTAAGTTTGGATGTGGGAGGTAACCTCCGAAACTACCGATCCGATTTAAAAAAATAATAAATGTAGAATGGACCTTCAGTGTGGACATAGGTCGTAAATTATCTCGTTAAAATAAAAAGCTTTTTGTGGAGACCAATTTTGCAACGTAAGTCGACGAAAATACGGTCGAGCGAATGCGTTTGTTACGAACGCTGCTTTTGAGTGCGAGGCGGCATCGGCACCCCAACCAAAACCTTGCCATAGTGCGTTATTCAGAGGCTATTAACTCATTCACTATGGGTAATAAACTACATCTAAAAGCACATTATTAATGTTCGTTATCCTATCATCAGATTGTACGTTCTTATTTGTTTTTATGTGTTATAAATACATTTAAAGTGTACATGAAAAAAGTGACTAAAATTATTGATTGCATGCATCTTTTCTTAAAGCTGACGTGCTAATAATTTAAGGATTACACTAATGGATAGATGGTTTAAAAATCTAAATAATTGTCGTTTTATTTAATTTCAAAAGCTCACTAATTGTCTTTTTTTATTAAAATAAGTCCACAATGTTTGAGAATTATATGATAAATTGGGCGTGCGCAGGGAGCGGGACAGAGCGAGACTCAGCGACGGAACAGAGAAGGACCAATCGCTCAAGGTCGTTTGGTCGGGGAAGCGCCACATAGGAATACTTTTTAAAGATACATTTTGAAAATTTAAAAGGTCTGAAAATTCCGTGAAAACATAATGTGCGTCTTTAATCTACCAGAAAGATGTGGTCTTATTTAAGGGTTGGTACAGGCCATCAAACTGAACAACTTTCTCCATGGGACCAACATCGTAATTGTGAAAAATTTATCAGCTGTCCCATACAATTGGGTCGAATATACTTAGAGGGTTATTTATAACTCGACGTATTCCTTGCAGGACGTCATAGTAGGATTAAAAATGATTAAGTAATGATTACTTGACGGTTTAACCATACATTTTTGATGTTTAAATGGCTCTTAACTTTAAACAACGTTTATAAATAAAGAGGAGTATAATATCCATACTTGTTTGTATACTACACTGCGTGTCTGTCTGGTACCCTTTCACGCCTTGACGGCTGAACAGATTTGGATAAAGTATGGTACACGGATAGGCCATGGACAGAACATAACAACGCCCAACATAAACAACATAAAACATTTAAAGTAGTTTTTAGTAGTTATTTTTATCCCGGTAGTAGTGAGTTCCTGTGGGATAATTTCCGACCTTCATGCTGGCGAAGTCGCACGCAATAGATAGTCTTTTACAAAATTCCTTCAATATGAGTCTCATCTCACTTTATTTATTTATTTATATAACAATTGCTTGCTGCACTTACAGTATACACCAAAGCGCGCAGCAAGCCAACAACAACACATTTAACTAAAAAACTCCATATAAACATTAAACACAGATTTACTGCTAAACATTAAATATATCGACATTCGGCTCCTGACTCCTGAGCCGCTTGAGCCGGGTGGCTTTGGAAGTTCCTTTGTTAGAATGTACACACGGCTACATATCAAGCTATACATTTTCTGTTTTAGCTGATCTCGCGTTGTATAGGCTTTTCGTACAGTGAGAAGTTAGCTTATACTGGAAATGTATAGCTTGACAAGTACGTGCTTATTTTATAAAATGTATTTATAACTACATGATAATAAACCATTCACTTTGTTTTACAATTTACTTGAAACATCATTGTTGCATGCAGTTCATGACTATAAATACAGCAATGTTTGACGTATATTATTAGTATTCATCCTAACTAATATTATAAATGCGAAAGTAAGTTTGTTTGTTTGTTACCTTTTCCTGCCTAAACCACTGAACCGATCATCCTGAAATTTTGCATATACGTTGTCAGGTGTACAGAAACGGACATGGGGTACCTTTCATCCCGGAAAAATGTACTGTTCCCGAGGAGAACAACGATAATGTTTTTATGATAATAGATGGCGCCACGTGCCTTTCGAATCATGATTGAATTATAACACGAATTGACTGTCAAAGTCTAAATTAACGCGAGCGAAGCCGCGGGAAAAAGCTAGTTTCAAAATTAACTATAATGCCAAATTCAAGTTAACTGCTAACATGTTAGCTCCTGAATCTAGGCTAATTTTAATTGCTTTAAATTTTAAACTTTAAAGACTAAGTCAGTCAAAAATACTTAAAACCTACCTGGATCTTGTAACAAGAATACAACTTTGTTATTTATTTTGGGTGGGAAATCATCAAATAACTTCTCCCGCTCTGAGGGTGGAGCGGGAGGGCGTGTCATACTTTTACTGACTAAAACCCACCCGTGTTCCTTCAGATGCCTGTGCGTCAGTGCCACGTTAACTCTTTCGAACAATCCGCGACCCTGGCAGGCATCGGCTCTATCGGACCCCGTCAATTAGTGCTGACATCCTTACCGGACGGCGAGCTACGCATTGGCCACAGTCAGCAAGCCCGCGCCTACGCTGGCCGGGAATCGGCAATCGACTCCCGACGCCCAGGGCTTCTCCTCCTACGGTGACTAGGGGCGTGAGGGCGCGACGAATACCTCTCCCTCACGCGCTCCGCTTCCTCCTTCGCGAGTATTACCGCTTCGCAGAAGGAGGTGACGGCTTTCCATGCCCTTTCGCTCCGTACCATGGCCCGGACCAGGGCTGGACGCGAGAGATCACCTCCGTGAGGACACGGCAGTGCTCCGCCTAAGCAAGACATACCTCCACCGTATGCTCCACCGTGTCCTCCGGGCCACCCGCCTTATCCAGAACAGGAACCTCCCGAAACAACCATGTCCGGTGAGGACCTGCGTCAGGCGGAAAGTGAGGACGCCGCTGTGGCGCCTCTCAATCCACTCCTCAAAGAGGGGACTTACCGCCGCAATTGTGGCGTGCCCAACTCCTCATGCCCCTGAGGTACAATTTCAGTAAAAAATCAGTACTCATTAATATTTTATCTTCGTCAATTATACACATGTGCACTTATGCACATGTCCTACGTTCATCCTACCAATACCAGACATGTACGACAGGTTTTATTTATAGAATGAAGGGGCCTTATTTATGTGATTATCGTAAAACGCAGTATTAAATACTGCGTTTGAGTATGCTTTTACACATACTCTCATAATTTGCAAAATGTAGATTTACTTCATAAAATTAATAAACGCGATGTTGACGATGAGGTGGGACAAGAGAGTGATACATAGATTTAAATATTTATCGATTAAAGGCTAGAAGGTGACCAAAGATACATGGATTGTGTGATAGATGATAATGAAGGAAAGAAAGAAAAAAAAAAATTCATAACCCAGACACACAAAAACAAAAAATAGAAAAAAAACTTAAAAACAGTATTACAAAAAGTACATAAAAAAAATACACATAAAGGGTACATATTTAACACAAAATGGTACCTTTCAAGCTTATTATTGAACTAAACTTCTGTACACAACTTTGCTTTTACTGCGTGCGCGCATAAAGGTCACGGTCATCGTAACAAAGTAAACAATGAATACATTATATAGTTTTCATGTTCTTGCATACGAATCAGACGTGTTGCAAATTGCAACAATAGCTTTTACATACAATTAGTTTATTAAACACCTGTATCGTCTTAGTTATCATTATATCTACTGTGAAATATGCCAGACCTTGATATATGTGTACATTTTAAATGCAGACTACTTATGTATTGCATTAATCTTGGCTTTTCCGTCAGTAAAATCTTCAACACCAGAAAAAGATAACAGCTTTTGGAAATTTTATAACTGTGTGATAAACTGACGTAGGTACCTTTTTATTATTATATAAATCCGTGATATCTTCATGCAATAGTAGACATGCATTCACTTGATGTTAGTTTTCTTCAATGTCAATGATATTATATTAAGGCGCTTCCCCGACCAAGCGACCTTGAGCGTCCGGTCCTTCTCTGTCCCTTCGCTGAAAAAAAATGAAATTATTTTAATAAAAAAAGACAAGCGATGTTTTGAAATAAAATAAAACGTGTATTCTTTAGATTTTTAAATTATCTATCCATTAGTGTAATCCTCAACTTAATAGAACGTCACCTTTAGCAAAAGATGCATGAAATCAATAATTTTAGTCACTTTTTTACAAGGAGATTTTAAATGTATTTATAACACATAATAACAAATAAGAACGTGCAATGTGATGATATGATATCGAACATTAATAATGTGCTTTTAGATGTAGTTTATTACCCATAGTGAATGAGTTAATAGCCTCTGAATACCACACTATCGCAAGGTTTTGGTCGGGGTACCGCCTTAATATAATATCATTGTTCAATGTAATATTAATATATAGGGTGACTGGTAATTAGTGACCGATATTTAAACACATGATTGTACGAGTACTCATCATCACAAACAACTTTCCCAAAGAAACGATTTTTTTTAAGTTACCTACCTTATTGACCCCAATTACCCCAATAGAATATTGAGTACTTAACTAACAAGAATAATACACCAGCAGCTGTAATTTAATTTAGTTACCTACAATAAAAAAAAAACCACTTTTGCTATGCGTTATTCTTTTTTCATTCATTTAACAACTGTAAGGACCGCGGCGCACGCGCGCTATCAGCTGTGAGTCGCTTGACCCCGTGCTGTCTTATTCATGTTACATGTAAGTACTACCGTACCGTGTAACAGTACGAAGGGCAGAGCAGGCACATGACTCGCGACCGCACATTGTCGACGGAGGCACCACCGCCCGCCGCGGCACGGCGCGGAACCCAGCATCCGTGTACGTACCTACTTAGGTAGTGTACTTATATGTTCAGGTTGTTGCTAAGTTAACTATATGTTCTCAAGTCTTATCTACCTACGCAACATCATGTGCAGCAGGCTTAGCATGACGCTTTCTATTTCTAAGAAGAATAGACACAGCTATTTCTATACAAAGTGACATTTTGTTTCTCCATTTTTGACATCGCACCGTAGAAATGTAATTTTGTGTTTCGTTTTTACCGATCATTGTCTAGTCTAGATCCTTTTTTATGTAGACTATTTCAGAAGAAAGTATTATATCTCAAACTGTCAAAATCTTACTGACAACTGACAGTTGTCTAAGGTAGTGAAGACAATTTGATTTTGTAATCGCCATGCTAAAGACAGTAGAAAACTTTTTACTCGACGAACACAAAGTATCAAAATGTAATGGAAAAATTAAATTTTTCACTTTTTGTGTAGAAAATGTAAAAATATATTACCTAAAAGTTAAGTTTTAGGGGTGTGCTTAAGTGGGGCCGTAAAGTGGGGCGAAATTATTATTATTTTTGCGATAGGACCCACCATTTTCAAGATATAAGCAAAATAAAAGAAAAACATGAATAAACTACTGAATTTCGTAAAAAAGAGCAGTTGACTCTTTCTACTTTGCTGCCGTCGTACTGTCTACACGGAACGTCATTTTTGTCTTCTCTTAACATAACACATAAACATAACATCACGCCTGTATTCCCCGAAGGGTGAGGCAGAGGTGTACCTATAGTACACCCACATTTTGCCAGTTATGTTTAAGTCCCATGTAATAGGGGGCGAGCCTATTGCCATCAACCGGGTACAAATCCAGACTCCGGGCTGCTACCGAGAAATTCCAGATGGAAAAACCCCAACACACAACTCAAATCGTCCGTCCGTCCGTTCGTACTCTTCCGTCGACAAAACGGTGCTCGTGCTAAGCCTGCAATAAAGTGTTTACCGCTAGCTATTCACATATCGCTCTTTTGGAGAGACATCGACGTAACTGGTGCTTTTAAAATTCGCACTAAAGCGCTTCCAAACATCTTTTATAATGCGCACAGCAAAAGAGTGGAATTCTCTACCTGCGCCTGTGTTTCCGACCGCATACAACTCAAATCTCTTCAAAGTGAGAGTGAACAGGCTTTTTCTGGGTAAGCTCACTCCATCGTCGACTTTGTCTCTGTCATCTCTGACCTAGACTAGAGTCAAGAGCAAACCCATCTAAAATAAAAATAAAATAAATAAATTTTACAGGAGAGTGATATAAAGTGTTTTTTTTTGTAATAGTTTACCGTCTCGTTCTGAAATGTTGATAGATCCCAATACATATTAAATATTTCACGCCTCTGTTCCTCTTAAATTTTTTTCGAGCACAAAAATTCGACAACAAATTTTTGGGAAAAATTACATTTACGTCGATGTTCCAAATGAACGATATACAAGGTGTTTGGTAGAACGTTGGACATACGAAAATGGTGGATAGGTGGGGTCATCTGCTACTTACTCAGCCCTAATTTATTTGGCCCAGGCCCCCAGGATATTTAAAAAAAAAGGTTTCTTGCTTTTAGTTTCACCACTTTCTAAACTTTAAAGCGTAATTTTTATTAAAAATGGGCAAGACAGGCAATTTTTTTTTTTTTAAATCTTTATCTTTCTGTAAGTCTGAGGAGAGGACTCATAACTTTTTTTCTGGCTAACATCTGAATAAAGCAATAATTTTATAAGAATCTGCCAACATTCAAGATTAAAAAAAAATACAAAATATTGCCTGTTTTACCCATTTTTTATAAAAATACACTTTAAAGTTTAGAAAGTGGTGAAACTAGAAGAAAGCATTTTTTTTTAAATATCCAGGTTGCCAGGGCCAAATAAATTAGGGCTGAGTAAGTAGCAGGTGACCCCACCTATCCATCATTTTCGTATGTTCAACGTTCTGCCAAACACCCTGTATTCATCAAATCCTTGTTTTATTTTAGTTTTAGCTAACGGCCCGTTCACACATGGGAGTCCGTTTTACTGGTACGTTTTTAACGGATAGGTCATAAATTTATGCTCTGTTCACACATAGGCACCGTATAACGTTCAACGGATCCGTCATTACTGGATGCGATGTTTGAACAGAAAACTCGCAGTATACCGCCGTATTTATATTTATTTATTTTTCTTTGTATTTATCCAGCGTCTTGTCCCAAAGGACTGGCCTACCTTCCACCAAACTAATTAACATTTCCTTGTCTATTAACTTTTCCCACTCCTTGGTTGACATGGTTGATCAATGATTATAATAATTATTACACACAATGCACGCGCGCGTTCTCTAGGAATGTCAATAGAAAATGTGAGTCAAACAAAACCTGTCGCATCCTGTCGCATGTCGCTCCCCCTCCTACACCCCGCACACACCGCCCGCCACGCACACAGTATCTATCCGTTAAAATTCTTTTTTTTACTGTTCCGTCGTCCAGTATTCGATGACAAAACGAAATGTCATTTTTTTACGGAACGATATTTTTTACTGTATACAGAATACTGTGCCATGTGTGAAGTCGCTCACAAAATTACATACGCCATCGGCGAAAAAAAAACGTACACGATAAAACGGAACAGTAAAACGGAGACGTGTGTGAACCGGCCGTTAGTCAACGTCATTCAGAATCGGACCAACGTTCACTCAAATGTTTTTCTGTTCTTTTTGCATCATCATTCTATGTGTGTCATTTTCTTTCATATATTTCTCTATTAGTTGTTTTCTGAGTAGTCACCTTCCTTATAGCCATATCATCTTTCACACAGTACATCCATCTTTTCTTTGTCTACCCCTACTCAAATAGCTATTCATATTCAAAACTTTTCTCACAACACTATCCTCATTCCTACTCATTCATGTTGCATGAACAACACATTTAGTTTTGTATATTAGGCAATATTTTATTTAGAGTCATTTTCGTTTCCCAAAAATCGTTGATTTTCAATCATTAGATAAAACATAGAGTATTGACCGCAGCATTAATGGTAATACTTTGTATCATTAGCACTATTTTTACTTTGGTATCGTTATTGGTTTGATAATATTTTATCAGAACACTACCAGTTAATTAAAATACAATTAAAACGCGGCAAACATTATTTAAAAATTAAGTGTTATCTTATTTTCAAACATCTTCGAAAACTGTAGCTTTTGCCCGCGGCTTCGCACGCGTTAATTTAGACTTAGACAATCAATTCGAGTTATAATTCAATCATGATTCGAAAGACACGTGGCGTCATTTAGTAGCATAAGAACGTTATTGTTGTGTTCCTCGGGAACAGTACTTTTTTCGGGATGAAAGGTACCCTATGTCCGTTTCTGTACACCTGACAACGTATATGCAAAATTTCAGGGTGATCTGTTCAGTGGTTTAGGTGTGAAAAGGTAACAAACAAACTTACTTTCGCGATTATAATATTAGTTAGGATTTTGTTTGCGTTTGTCTCAAAACTATTTGGTCGTCCAACACTCTTTTACTTAAATTTTTGCTAAATAAATTTTGTGAGAATGCGTCTTTAAAGAATCGTGATAATAATAATCTCTTAGTAATAATTACCAATACCCATGAGTATGAAAAGTGGACAATCCGTTTCGGGAAATCAACAGCAAACACTACATGAAAATTGCATATTGCATATATTTATGATGGTACAGTAGACCGCGTCAGTAGTAACACATTGATCTTGGGCTAGTTATACTGATTTTGTTACCACGGATGTGCGGCTTACCGTACGTTGCATTCCTTTATCTGCTTGTGCGGCAGTACAAAAATAACAAACTGTATCAATATGTCCCAAGATCTCAATTAGCTACTAGCAATTGGTCACAACTTACGAGCACAGTGGCGGACTAAGCTTATCAGGGACCCGGGGCGGCAAATCAAAATCAAGCCATTTATGTAGGTATTTCTAGTAACAATATGCAAAAAACAAAGCATAACGTGCATAATAATATCACACCATGGGCCTCTCACCTAGAAGGATTAATTTTTTCAGGGAGGTGCTTTTTCATCTCCTCGTTACGAAGTTCACGAAAAGCAAAAATTTCGGATGCACGAGCGAGCGAAGCGAGTTCAACATTTTTTGGACCCCGTTTTGGAATTCTCGGTTACGTGTCATTTGAATATTCATACAGAAATAGGAGGTACTTTTTCGATTTATTTATGCAAAAAAGTTTAAGGAATAAGAGAAAGCGAAGCGAGCTCGATTAACACTCTACATTTATATTTTGCATACGTATGGGGCCTACATCTAGAAACTGCTTCTTAGTACTGAACATATTTTGACCTTATTTATTTGATTAAAAAGTACGTTTCAAGATTTGGGGGTCCCTCTTCCTCCCACCAGCCTTAGGCTGGTCGCATACGTACGGTTTTCTGCGGTGCTATTCTCTAAGCGCGGCGAAACAAGTTGTTTCGTCGCTGCGGCAGCGCTGCGCTTAGCTGTTTCCTTAGTGAATAAGCATGGCAGGTTAGGTTTCCTGATTAGGAATTCAGATTCGGAATTCCGTGAGACTATCGCGCAGAACACTATTACTTCTAGCGGAGGACTAGCGCAGCCGTATTAAAAAAATATGTTATTGCATATTTTGTGTTAATATATGTATAAATATTTGTATTAGGATTTTATACTGCCAGTACGAGTACGTAGAGCGACGCGTTCGTGAAAACACGTTGGACGACGACGAATTGATTGCTATTGTACTTTTACTGGCCCTGAACAAGAAGCCGCTTTTGGGTACACCCATTAAGGCGGTACCCCGACCAAAACCTTGCCATAGTGCGTTATTCAGAGGATATTAACTGATTCACTATGGGTAATAAACTACATCTAAAAGCACATTATTATTGTTCGGTATCCTATCATCACATTGCACGTTCTTATTTGTTTTTATGTGTTATAAATACATTTAAAATCTTCTTGTAAAAAGTGACTAAAATTATTGATTGCATGCATCTTCTGCTAAAGGTGACGTTCTATTAATTTGAGGATTACACTAATGGATAGATAATTTAAAAATCTAAATAATTCACGTTTTATTTTATTTCAAAACATCGCTTGTCTTTTTTTATTAAAATAATTTCATGTTTTTTGTGAATTTTATGATAAATGAGCGTGCGCAGGGAGCGAGACAGAGCGAGACTCAGCGACGGGACAGAGAAGGACCGAACGCTCAAGGTTGTTTGGTCAGGGAAGCGCCTTAAATACTCAGGGAATAAAAGAGAGTCAATTCTATCTAAAAAGAGCAAAATTACGAGCACACCCAGAAGAATCCTTAAAATTGAAAAGTATAGCGGGAAGCAAAAAAAAAATGCGAGCGCTGCGTTTGTGATGATGTCATTCGGTATTTTTCCGTTCTTCATTCAGAACGCTCCGGGCGTCATTTCAAAACAAACGTTAGTAATTATTTCCGTTCGGAAAATATAAGAACGTCGGCACCATATATGTATACAATATTTTGTATGAAATGCGTGCATTCAGGTCTCCGAATCTGAATTCCTAATCAGGAAACCGTACGGATGCGGCCAGCCTTAGTCCGCCAGTGATCGTAATTAGTCACTTCCTTTCGTTGTCTCTAGTAAAACGAAGTTTGTATTTATGTTTGTGGTATTGCGCGTACGTACTACTTATAAAACATTTACCTGAAGATCTAGCTTCATTGATTATCTTCTGTACATATTATAAAATAAAATCACTTTCCATGTCTGTCTATGTGACCGGTCAGATATTTTTAAACAACTCATTGAATTTGTTTCGGTTTTCACCATCATTTAGAGCATTTATTCTGGAAGGTTTATGTAATATTTAACTTAGATATAGCACAAAAACCTCTATGTTTTGACATGTTGCCATTGCATCCTCCCGAAGCCGGGCACCCGTCGTATTTAATTTTAATTCTAGCTACGAGTCTTTTTATGTGAAAATTCGTAGATTTTTTGCGATGAAAGACTGTAGTAGTTTAGCAATCACCCAATCGTCACTTTATGATTCATGAGTGGCAATTATTAGTACGTACCCACACGTACGAGTAGTAGTTTTATTCATAAAAGTTGGTTCACTGTGGGAACCGTCATGGTAACATTTTGCATTTACCAAGAATATAATAGTATTGCTGTTTCGTTAATTGTCATAATCCTCCACTCACTTTTCTATTAAATTTTATTCTCGATCAGCATCTTCGTAGCAAACATTTCTTAGACTATGCACCCGAACAAAGAATATTGCCATATTGTTTCGAAAATTCTTATACTTCTCAAACTCAAACTCAAACTCAAAGCATTTATTTCAAATAAACCAATTACAGGCACTTTTGAATTGTCAAGGGGTCGGCTTTATCATATCACTTTTCTCATCAATTTTGTAATTGTTGATGATGTATTACACTCTGGACTATCATTTCTCGATCAGCAAGAAGCAAACCATCCTTAGACTTAACGCCCAAATAAAGTTCATCCTTAAGTGCAGAATGCTCGACTGATATTACATCGTTATCAACTATAAAAATACCCATATCAGCTACAAGTATAAACATCATTATATCATTATAAAATTTCCAGTCTTCGATGAGTGCAATACAAAGCAGGACAATGGTAGCCAAAAATTTGTTCACGGTGAAAAGAACTTTAAATTTAGTGAAACAGAGTTCAAAATATGCAAGTGTTGTGATTAGAAAACACAGTATATGGACCCAGGATAGAGTTATCAAATCGCCGTTCAAGGATGTAGAAATTCCGAATTATACGGTCTATGATTATGTTTGGTTGAATCTGGACAAATGGCCCGAGAGGACTGCTTCTGTAAGTATTTTTTTCTATCTATTAATTATATTTTATAATAAAAGTATCACGGAAACACGAGTCAGAGCTAGTGGTTCCACCGATGCAATTGGTTGATTGACAATACCTTACTGCCGTATCCCATTTTATTTGGGGTCAGTGCAAAACATTTGCATTTCAAAATCACAAAATTAAGATGAAACAGAGAAGCCTGTGGAAGTGTAAAATACTCATCAATCCCTCACACACCCCAACAAAACCACACGCAACACACATGCCACAAACACCACAAACACCCCTGGAACACTCATTGACTCTCACCCACACACCCATTTGTATGTTCACAATTCATATGTTCTGTACTGTTCATTTTTATCTTATTTTTTGTTTTTATTATTAATTTACTTATTCTAAATTTACTATATTAACTTTACCCATTAAGCACTTTTGCATGGAACATCATTCCATTCTATATCTGGAGAAGGGCGTTGTTAGCTGCGCTACAGTTTATACTATTGCAGTTATCCTCGTTTTACTTAGTCTTGTGTTATTGTTCCGAAATATTGTTTTTATTATTATTCTTTTCTTTTTCCTTTCTTCCCTGTCAGCCGTCACTCTATTATTCTTCCTTCCACACTTCTTTTTCTTCCTTTAAATCAAATCAAATCATTTATTTTTGCAAACATGGGTAAATGGTACATAGATGTTTTCTTAAAAAAGTAGTCCTCCATATTCTACCGTCTCATGGGCATGCAAATAATATTCAATTCCAATATTAAACAGAAATTCTATTGATACCGAATAAATGTCAAATCATTAGAATTACAAAAAACAGACTAACAGCAGTAGTAACATTTTTAAACTAATGTCAAACAAAAAAATATTTAAGGTATGTCAAAGTATCAATCAGAATAAAGTGTCAGAATAGGCGTCGAATAGCTTTATTTGTTTGAAAAAAATATATGATAAACTAGACTATTTTCTTCGTAATTTGATATGTGAATATTTGAAACATATTTTTATAATATAGTGTAATTAATTTGTAAAGTAATGTCTAACGCGAACACAAAAACGATAATCACGCAAAAACTATCTGGACTATTTTCATGAAATCTGCACCATCTTTTTTTTTTTTTTTTTTTTTGGGTGGGAAATCATCAAATGATCTCTCCCGCTCTGGGCGGAGCGGAAGGGCGTGTCAGACTCTTACTGACTAAAACCCACCCGTGTTCCTTCAGTTGCCTGTGCGCCAGGGCCACGGTAACTCTTTCGAACAATCCGCGACCCCGGCAGGCATCGGCCCTATTGGACCCCTTCAATGATGCTGACATCTCTTTGAGGCGCGCGTGGAACACGACGCGCCGTCGACCCGGGCCTGGTCCTTACCGGACGGCGAGCTGCCCATTGCTCGCCGTCCGCAAGCCCGCGCCTACGGTGGCCGGGAGTCGGCAATTGACTCCCGACGCCCAGGGTGTCTCCTCCTGCGGCGACTAGGGGCGTGAGGGCGCAACGATTGCCGCACCCTCACGCGCTCCGCCTCCTCCTTCGCGAGCATTACTGCTTCACAGAAGGAGGTGACGGCTTCCCATTCCCTCTCGCTCCGTACCATGGCCTGTACCAGGGCCGGACGCGAGAGATCGCCGCCGCCGATCGCCGCCACGAGGACACGGCGGTGCTCCGCCCAAGCCGGGCAGACCTCCACCGTATGCTCCACCGTGTCCTCCGGTCGATCCACACAATGCCAACACCCGGGCGTTTCCTCCCGCCTTATCCGAAACAGGAACCTCCCGAAACAGCCATGTCCGGTGAGGACCTGCGTCAGGCGGAAGGTGAGGACGCCGTGGCGCCTCTCAAGCCACTCCTCAAAGAGGGGACTTACCGCCGCAATTGTGGCGTGCCCAGCGCTGGGTTGCGACAGTCGCACTCTCCATGCCGCCATGAGATCCCGCCGGAGCTCTGTCCGCTGTGCCGCGATTTCTCGCGGCAGCGGAGTAACGCCCCGGCGTTTCGCCTCCTCGCGCGACTCCCAAATGTGCGCGAGGACTTTTGCCTCCAGATCCCATGGCGGCAATCCGGCAAGGAGGCTCGCCGCCTCGCAGGAGACCGTGCGGTATCCCCGGACCAGCCGAAATCTGCACCATCTAAAAGACAATTTAATTAACCAAATTTTTGTGTACGGCTTTTATTTGTATTGTGTTTGATAAATCAAGGTGGGTTGTTTTTGCGAATAAACTTGATGCGCGTTGAAGCGGGGGCTCTTGCGGGCGACGGGCGACAGTGCATCGCTGACCAATGTCTGGGTAGACGCTAACACTTTGTGCAATTTGATTCGCTTAAAAGTTTCGCATGCTCCTCCCACTCGCTCAAGGTCGCTGGCACTTATTGTCGCCTTAAAATTCCTGATGCAATCCATCGTTCATCATCCTTCCTAGCCTCTTTCCAACTACGTTGGGGTCGGCTTCCAGTCTCACCGGATGAAGCTGAATACCAGTATTTTACATGGAGCGACTGCCTATCTGACCTCCACAACCCAGTCACCGGGTAATACGATACCACTTGGTAAGACTGGTTGTCTGACTTTCGGGCTTCTGACGACCCGTACCGACTGCCGATGATCCACTAATGACAGCCGAGACCAACGGTTTAACGTGCTTTCCTAGGCACGGAGTGTCTTGATATGTAAAGATGGTCACCCATCCACGAACCAACCGCGGCAAGCGAAGCATAACCTGATCGATCGACCCGTGCGGCTGCAATCTTCCTCTACCTCTCCATTCATCAACATTTATAGTCATCAAACTTTTGCGCACATCCGTTCTGAGTCGGTAACGACTCAAGTGGTAAGGCAAGCTATCAGTAAGCGCAGTCTCTAATTTGTTGTCATATTTATTTTACACTGCATAATTTGGTGAAGTAATCGATGGAGCCTCTGGCTGGAACCTCTGAGAAAAATCTTTATAATAATGTTGATATCTATGTCACAGTCAAGACTCTTAATCGGTCAAAAGTACTTTTAACTGAAAAAATCAGGCAAAAGTAATTTTGACTGAACACGTTGGTCAAAAGTAGTTTTGTCTGAAAATCTGTAGGTATTAGTGATTTTAACTGACAAAATGTGGTTAACAGTAGGTTTGACTGACGCTCTTAATCAAAACTACTTTTACGACTAGAGATTCAGTCAAAATCACTTTTAACCAGCTGTTAGTATGTAGACAATAAAAGATTTTATATGTTGTAAATTCGTTTAATAAGAAGGTTTAAAAATAATGTTTCACACTTTAAAATTAATTGAATGAACTAAAAATAATGGTTTCCACTATAAGAGCGAGCAAAGCCAGGTCGGGACTTGGGGCACCCCGACTCGGACAGGTTAGGTTAGAAGCAAACGCTTCGGCATCGGCTTCGTGGTTATTTTTTTTAAAACCACCCGGAAGTAGGAGCCCCGCTGAGCGGGGCTCGTCGACTACGCCTTATTATTATTCTTCACAGTTATAGTGCAAACCATTATTTTTGTAGGTATTTTATTTATGTTGTTTATGAAATTATTACTTTATAGTGTTTAGTTAGGGGGTTTCGGGTGTTTGGGTGTTAAGAACCAATCAAAACTACTTTAACGAAATTAGTTAGTCGAAGCTAATTTTAACCAGGTCCATTGGGCATAACTAGTTTTGACTATACTTTCAGTCAAAAGTACTACAGCTGTCGAGAGCTTATAGTCAAAAGTACTTTTGACTGATTTTGCTAGTTAAAAGTAGTTTTGACTGGTCTCATAACCAGTCAAAACTTTTGCCTGCAACATCTATACTAATCTATACTAATAATAAAGCCGAATAGTTTGTTTGTTTGAACGCGCTGATCTCTGAAACTACCATATCGGATTTGAATGAATACTGTTTACTGAATACTGAATACTGTACATAATTATGATAGGCCAATTAAACATCACGCTACGATCCCTAGGAGGCGAGCAAAAAGAAAAAAAGGCAGAAAAAACACTAAGCGAACGAAGTAATAGCGCGGGCGCCGGGCGGGCGAGTGGATGCGACGCGGCAGGTAGAGGACCGACATTTCAAGCGGACGAATTTGCTGGCAGAAGCTACTGAAGCTATAACTCGAAAGGTTTAGGTAGTTAAATAAAGGTTAACAAAAAAAAACACGTGACTCATAGATGTTAAACCTTTTAGTTCAAACGTTAAAATCATATTATTTTGAGTCGTATAATAATAGGCTCTATTCTGAATCTGAATTTGACGAACTATCTGTCACATCTATCTATCTAAATATATAAAAGGCAAAAGTGATTGACTGATGTATCAACGCACAGGCCAAACCTTTAAGGCTAGAAACTTAAAATTTCGCACACGTATTCCTCTTATGACGTAGGCATCCACTAAGGAAGGATTTTTCAAAATTCAACCCCCAACGGGGTGAAATAGTGGATAAAAGTTTGTATGAAACTTTTCATTCCTTGGACGTATTTGTATGAAATTTCGTATGAATTGAGTACGGTAAAAATAATGAGTTACGTATTTCAGCGTTTTCCAAAATGCAATCCCTAAGAGGGTAAAATAGGGGATGAAACTTTGTATTCCTCTTATGACGTAGGTATCCACTAAGGAAGGATTTTTCAAAATTCATAGGGGATGTACTTAAGTTTATATGGAACTTTATATTCCGTTAAAAGGCTTACTTAAAGTCTATATATATAAAAGGCAAAAGTGATTGACTGTCTGTTTGTTCCGGGTAATCTCCGAAACGGCTGGACTGATTTTGACGGGACTTTCACTGGCAGTTAGCTGATGTTATACGGAGTGATATAGGCTACTTTTTGTCCTGGTAGTACTTTCCTGTTGGATAATATCCGATATCCACGCGGGCGAAGCCGCGGGCTGCAGCTAGTTAATAATAAAGCGTTCAGTGATATCATCAATTATTTTGTCTAATTTAAACATTTTCTGTTCTTCTTTTATTACATGACCCTCGCAACTTTTCCAATTCTCAGCAGTCACATTAGCTAAAGCCTATGGCAAAAGAACGTTTAGCTCAGACATTTTAAAAGTTTTATTTTTCTCGGCTACAAACCCTTTAACTTGAGCCCATATTAACTCAATTGAATTGCGGTCATAGTGTGATATGGTCGCAGCCGCAATACAGTGACACCATATAACATTTTTCTAATTCATCCACAACTTATAAGGCATCTGGTTAACCGACTAAACGTAATACCTGCTACTTCAGTTTGCCATGCTACGTCACAGGTGTACTCTGCAATTTAGCAACGTTATCTAATTCGTTGTATTTTCTAAAAGGTTTAGGGAACCTGTCTTTTTGGGCTCTTTACAATAGACAGATTACAAAATATTATACTATTTTATAAATCTAACAAAAAAATAGTGCTCAAGCAATTACATGTACGAAGAGTATAGTTTACGAATAAATGATAAAGTTTAACATACATTAATAAAAGAGGAAACTATCGTATAAATCGCAAATAACTTTAATTTTGTTGTAATGTATTTTTAAACAAGAAAGTGCCAACTATAAAAAACCCTTTTTACGATTTGTTTACCTTTATTTAACTACCTAAACCTTTCGAGTTATAGATGTTAATTTAAGTACCGTTGTTAATGAATTTCGCCCTCGTGCATAACAACACAACTAAAAAATATACACCGGTATATGTAAACAATGATCTTGCACGATTACCCAATATCGTAATCAACACAGCAATGCCAAGTAGATTACTGATAGCAGATGGTATGATACTTGTTATCACGAGGACAATAAAATGTTGATACTTTTCGACTTGATAAAGATAATCCCTTGAAGATTCAATTGACGTTATTTTTTCTTTTTGTATATCTACGTAATATCCGTCTCATGCTTTTCGAAATAGCAAAAAATACCGCATAATATGTCCGAATTAAAACGGTTTGTTGAACGCAGTGCCAGAGCAAGTTTCAAAAAGTGGCAAAACTTTTGTCGTGTGTAAATCCCAAATGTCATTCTTTCCAGTTGCCGCCATTTTTTTGCAGTGTTTTAAAGTAAGGCCAACGAGACAAAATAAAGAATGTAAACAAACTTTCAGGGGTTTATAACATTTTTAATTAAAGAAAGTTTTTTCGTGGTGAATTGATATCATTCAAAGGTTGTCTAGAGCTGCCAGGCTATGATTCCATAATTAAAATCAACAACCACTCAATGTAACAGTAAAAATCAACAAGAAAAACTAACAACAACGAATTAATAACAACAAAAATCTAAACAAATACGGAAACGGAAAAATACGTATCACTACAAACGTAATCCAAACGGCGCGGACCAAATAATCATAGCTGCTGTACCGACCGCTTTCCTGTACCACGAATCACACAACGACAGTCGTTGTTGACCAACTGACATCATTATTGCGTGCGAGAGATAAGGACAGAGATAATAATCACTCGCTATCGTAATGTAACTTAGTAAAGGCCAGATTGTTTATGTATTTTATTTCGTCTCGTTGGCCTTACTTTAGTTTTAGAGATGGGCCGATTACCTATGACTTTGGCCGACTAGCCGACTGACCGACTACTTTGTCGGCCAAGCCGGTCATTGCTTTCGGTGGAGTTCGAGTGTACAAAATCGAAACTGTGATTCTAAAATAAATAATAAACATTTATATATTCAGAGTTGTAGAAGCTGTCGTATAGAATTTATTTCTTTGTATAAATGATCTTTGTATTGATTTAAGTTCAATTATCGACTACCAAAGGATGAGTTCTTATTCCTAGTTTACATTAGAAAACGTGAGCGCTGTTTCAAAAAAAAAAAAAAGTTGACGATTTAATTTCAATCACCGCATTTTTAAGAATAGAACATAGAAATAAGAACAAAATAAATAGCCAACTAATCGGCGCATTTTGCCTACTAGTCGTCAATTACAAATACGGCCGGATACTCGGTTTTCCTGACTAGTCGGTATTATCTATTTTTTTGTTGTTTTTGTAGTCTATAAAATAAATACATGCGAGGCCGAGAAAGGGACCTTAAGCATGCCATCCTCCTTATTCAAGGGCTGTGGACATGATAATAAACCGAATAATTTGTAATTTCAGGTCTGTGCTGTAACAGGTAGAGGGTACACCTACGAGCAGGTGTTCAAGCTATCTAACAGATTTGCGGCGAACCTCAGGACGAAGTTCAACATTCATGATGGAGACTCAGTTGCGATCATGCTGCCGAATGTACCGGACTATCCTGTGGTAGCTCTGGGCATATTATCAGCTGGAGGAGTGATAACCAGTATCAATCCAATTTATACTGCCCGTGAGTACTTTTACCATAATAATTATGCATATTATATCTAGAACCAAATAGGTCAAAAGATGATCCCAGAAGCTGGATGAAAGATTCCTAGATCGACTTAGATGCCTTGCGATTGGAAAGGTTCAGCAAAATACTGCTAAAGGCTAATGATGCTGATGATGATGATGATCTAGAAACCACGTTGGAGTTTTAGTCCAATGTAAGAAAGAAAGAAAGAAAATACGTTTATTTGCGGAAAACATGACGCAGAGAAAGAACATAAACACAAATGTCTGAAAATATGTAGACGACACTAAATATTAAATACACATACACATACATACATAATCTCACGCCTTCTTCCCATGGGGATAGGCAGAAACTACAGAACGCCACCTGCTACGATCCTTACATACTCCTTTTGCCTCGTTTACGTTCATACATCTGGTCATACACACACGTCGGTTGTGAGTACTACGCACCTGACCTTTCTGAAGAACATCACCAATAAGGTCACTATATGTCTTCCTAGGGCGTCCCTTCCCGGCGTTTCCACTCACATCTGCCTTGTAAGTACCTTTTGTTAATCGCCCTTCATTCATCCTCTCAACATGACCAAACCATCTTAGCATACTCTTTTCAATTTTTGTCACTACATCTTCTTTTAAACCGCACCGTTGCCTTATCACATCATTCTTCAGTCTATCATTCATAGTCACACCACACATGCTTCGCAAGGAACGCATTTCCACAGAATTTATTCTACTTTCATGCTTCTTTTGCCACACCCAACACACACTTCCATACATAAGCGTAGGCACCAACACCCCATTGTGAACAGCCAGTCGTGCGTTAAATACACTATCCTTCTTATTTTGTTTTCCCACGATCTACAATTCCTCGTCTTTTTATTGACATGATGAGGAAAATGTATGCGGTGTGTAATAATTTTATTTTATAATACTTACGTAAATCTTCGATCATAACAACAATCGTGTGAATATTATTACCTGCACGCGTAGCATTACTACCGAAGAAACAAGGCAAAAAGAGAGATTGTCAAAGGATTCCTACGGTGGGATGTGAAAAATGAAGAATAGAACATATGTCACTTTTTATGGAAAGCGATGTGTCTATTCTTCATAGAGTAGAGATGGAAGTGTTCATGCTACGCGTGCTGCAGTATTTAATACTACCGAATTACTTACCTAATGTTGAAAAAGCAAAAATAGAAAATCATTAATTTACAAGAAATAAGTAAGAGGCCATTGTCTTTCAGTAGGACATTATTTGAGTTGATAATTTCATTATTTATAAATTTACAAACATATTTCTACTTTCAGATGAAGTGCAGCGCCAATTAAAGATGTCAGAAGCAAAAATGATAGTAACATTACCAGAGATTGTTCCAACTGTCAGAGAAGCTTTGAAGATCGCCAAACTTAACATTCCAGTAGTCGTAGTAAAAACAAATGGAACTCCAGCTCCTGAAGGAACAGCTCTATTCAATGAACTAAGCGAAGATATACACACTGATAATTCCGTTTTGAGACAAGTAAGGCGGAATACTAATGATATATGCTTCCTGCCATATTCTAGTGGTACTACAGGGTTACCGAAAGGAGTGGAACTGTCGCATAGGAATATTATTGCCAACTGCGAGCAGATTAATGACCCGCTTATTGCGATGCACCGTGAAACAACACGTGAGTTGATGTTATAATTTTAATACTATCAATGATATTCCGTTCATTACCTTTTTGATATCGTCGTCTCATTTGCTTAGACATCAAATACTTTAAAATCTGTGAGAAGGAAGAGAATGTACTGATTCAACGTTCAATTTAAATATTGTTTTGCTATCCATGGCGGATTACGGGCCACTCCATCTCACAGAGAGAAGGCCTGTGTCCCAGCAGTGGGAACGTTATAGGCCGATTATGCTATTATGCCATGCCATGTTCAGTAGGCCGTTCGTCAGGAGTAACTAAACCAGTTTAAGCTGGCTTTTATTCTATTCAAACACGGACTACGCTAGGACAACTCAATGTCAACATGTTATTACTGACATGCGGTCGACTGAACCTAGTTGGAGTCATCGGCTGCTTTTAGAACAGCTCTTGCAAACGCTTGAATGACTGTATCACGGTCTACCACTTTCAGGCCCTCTTTTTGTATAGCAGCAAGCACTTTGTGTGAAATGACTATATAGTTTTCCATTATACCTTTTCCAGCCACTCATCAAGACTCTGTGATGGGCGTGTTGCCATTCTTCCACATCTACGCGGCAACAGTCCTTATGTTCCACAAGCTATCTGTCGGTGCCAAGCTGGTGGCTTTAGCTAAGTTCCACTCAGAGTCGTTCCTGAACACAATTGAGAAGCAGAAGACTAATATTCTGTTTGTCGCACCACCTTTGAGTGAGTATTAAAAGTTCTTTATCGTGTTCAACCTCCTGCAGACTTTAGGATTGATTGATTTTATGATATGCTACAGATAAGTGCTCATATTTATTAAAAGACTGGTCTGACACAAAAAAAAGATACCGCAGTGACATAACAAAGGATTGTGGTATCAACTTGTTGGTATTGTTATTGTTATTGCAACAGTCGAAAATATTTTGGATAGTGTCTATTTCAAATGATTTGATAAATTTCTTATGTAACAGCGCAGATAAAACGAAACGAATCCATAGATCTTATCATAAAACTAACAGGAAAAATTCAATATTTGCTATAGAAATAGCTGTCTCTGAAACTCAATAACATAAACATACCATACGTAGACACGAGTAAATAAATACCGTGTTACTTTTTATGGGTGCGTCTGCTCTGTACACTCAACCATGAATGTGTGAGCGCAGTTTATTAATAACTTTACAATCATACGCAAGACACGCACATACCTCCATACCTACTTTATTTGTTTACTTCAAGCGATTTGCGATTATTTTTGCACAAGGAACTTGACATTCAACTTGAATGTCCGGATTCTCTAGAACTTGTACTATTAAATTGACAGCTGCGTAAATGGCGGGACGTTGACTCTTTTAAGAGGGATTGCTCCGTATTGGCTCAGGATGGAGTTGAGTGGAAAAAGGAAGGCTTATGCCCTGCAGTGGGACAATATATTTTGATTATTATTATTTATTAACTTGACGGGCCCATGAGCAAGTCCTTCTGTTTCCACTTTCTTATTATTATCGATCGATCGATCGATCGTTACAAATGCAATCGGATACACAGTTTCATGTCACAAAATATCGTGTTTCGTCTTTGACTAAGGATCTTTAGATTCACGATTGAAGTAAAACTATTGCAATGTAACTCCTTATCTTGGTAAGGTAAGGTATAAATTAGAGTGATTGCCGATGGATGAAACTCACGGCAATCATTCAAATTATCTATATTGTATCACAATGAGATAAGAATTGCATTGCAATGGCTTACTTATGGTTTTACGTCATACAAACTAGGACTATGAACCTTTGTGGCGTGTCGACCCGCCGACATTTTATTTTATTTTTAAAATTTCTGCGCACGTTGTATGTAGGTAGTATATATAATTATATGGGTAGGGGAATTAACCAAACAACAAAAAAAAAACTAGTAATAAGTATGGTACCCTAAAGTGTCACGTTCTCGATTTATTTGGAGGTAAAGATCGCCAGAATGAGAACTATAAAAAATCATTAAAAATGCAGTAATTACGTGTGTATACATGCCTAACGTAATTACTGCATTTTTTATTCTTTTTTCAATTCATTTAATCAAAATGTCTGCGGATGGATATGCCTGCTTCCATAGAAAAAACAAATCGAACCCCTTTGATTATGAATGCTGTGCTATCTAAAGCTGCGTCTACACTAGGCGAGCCGAGTATGAACGGAGCATGAATTCACGTAGCGTAGACGGATTTAGGAGTCTCGAACGAGCACGCCTCGCCATGTGAATTTGTGCTCCGATTGTGCTCCACTTGTGCTCGGCTCGCCTAGCGTAGACACAGCCTTACTTTTCTAAAACGCGAACAAGCGTTAGAAAACACACTGATGTCATAGTTATTTTCGCCAGAATATAATATCGGAAAATCATCGCATTTTGTATACTTACCTACCTAAATAAACATGTAAAAAATGTTGTCGTTGTATTTGCATTATAATGAGCAAGACACATAATTCAAACGCTAAAATGCTGCGCTTTCGCTCGTCTAATGGCTTTGGTCACTTCAAGTAGGTATACAGGGTCAAATTAAATTAGCTAGCGAAACTTTGTAGACGTTATGGCTATCAATATCTTAACACGATAAAATTAAAATAAAAAAGATTTGATGGTTTTTTTTTGGGGTCTACGACCGCTGGCAGTGTTTTTACTTGAAGTATGAATTTGAGAAAATCTATTTTCTTTTATTTTATCTTGTTTAGATATCGATATACATGTTATTTAGTCTAAATAGGCTTTTATTTTTATATAGATTCTTTTATATTTTGTGAATGTAAGAACGTTGTAGACCTAACTTGTAGACTAGATTTGTGGACCTTTTTATATTTTGTTGAGTACATGTTACTTGTTGACAGGCCTACACTGTCCTCCCATATATATCAACACTGTAATTGGAAACATTGTAAAAGCCCCTTATTTTTAAAAGAGTAACCGTGGAGTTTCTTGCCGGCTCTTCTTCATAGGAAACAACCAATTGGAACCGTGCACCTAGCTTCTAACGTTTCATAAGTGCCCATGTTGGTTTATGTGAAATAAAATATTTTGATTGATTTGATACCCACCACGTCTGTGAAGTTTACACATTAAAAAAACTAATATTTTAAGTGACTACACAAAGTGCGGTCCATGACGCTACAAAAAAGAAAACTATTAAATAAGTTTATTTTTTGTTTTATCATGTTACATAATTATATTGATACCCATCACGTCTGCGGAGTTTCGCTAGCTAATTTAATTTGACCCTGTATAGGGTGGCAGGGTCATCGACGCGCAGCCTGTTACCATGATTTCAGTTCAAAGTCAAAATCAAAGTCAAATCATTTATTTCAAATAGGCACATAAAAGGCACTTTTGAACAAAAATTGATTCTAGTTACCCCTTCCAAAAGGTAGTTTCGAATGGAGAAGAATGGGCAAGTAACTCCTCCAAGAAACTGTATCATAATTGCCACCGTGACGTCTGTGACGAACTTTATATTTATATAATTTATCTTAAGCATTGTTCTCAAGTAAGTGACTTTGTGTCTTTTTTGAGAATAAAATATCTTTAAACCTAACTCCACCGTTACTGTTTTAAATATGTTTTACAATATTATGTATACATTAATTTTATGTGAAGACTATGCACCTAGAATAAAATTACTATACCACAATAGGTAAAAATAATTAAATATAACGCATGACAGGTGAATTAATTATGAGATAGATACATGGTGCTCACATATTTACAAATATTGAAAAGTAAATGATTTTTCCAAAATTTCACAAGTAATAATTTAGTGTGTGAGTTAAAGTAGATACATAATGTAAAAAACAATGTCATAAAAATTATAAATTATACAATTAAATTAGCAACCAGTTTGATTTTGTCAGGTTCATTCAGTACGTACATGTCCTGTACCCCCCTGCAATGAAATAATTCGATGGTTATAAAAAAAACCAGCTGTTTTATACAATAGTGCAATAACTACGCGGTCAAAATATATTTAAAAAGAAAAAGGTCCGGGTCAATGGTAACAGGTTGCGCGTCAATGTCCCTGCCACCCTGTATATTTATGTTTAACAAGGCGACTACCCGATGGGATTTCCCATCGACAACTTCGCAGGAGCCGAAAGGGATGAGTTTCGAAAAAACTTTTACTTATAAACAGAAGTCTAACTAAGTACTGTAAAGGTTGTCTGCAAAAGTCAACCTTATGTTGTACAGGTTGGTAGTAAAATAGCTCTACGTATATTCGAACAGTTAAGCGGACTTAGAATGAGCTTACATTTTTTTTAAAATTAGGATATGTTTCGTAGTTATTACAGTACGTAAGTTTTTAACATAAAAATTTACGAACTTCCAGACTTTCATCCCCTATTTAACCCATTTTATTGAATTTTCAAAAATCCTTGTATACTGCTCATTTTTGTTACATAGGTACTTAAGGAACTCTTGTGCGAAAATTCATGCGTCTATAACCCATTGTGCGAAAATTCATGTTTCTATAACCCATTGTGCGAAAATGTATGCTTTTATAACCCATTGTGTGAAAATTCATCCTTCTATTACACAACGGTTTACACTGTGCATTGTCTTTCTTTGAATGAATGAATTCCGGATTTCTATTAAGTAGATTCACATGTAATCCATTTCAGTTCTTATGATGGGCTCTCACCCAGCTGCCAACGAGAAAACCTTTGAGCATGTGGAATCCGTGTGCAACGGAGCGGCTCCTCTGGCAGCCAGCGATGCGGAAAGATTCTTGCTCAGGGCTAAGGTACTTACCGAGATTTTTCCACTAATTTCTGTATCAAAATAGTCTTGTTCTTCACGTAGTCATACAGGTTAGTTGCCCGGAGTAACATATTTCAATAAAAAGAACTTTGTGTCGGCCTCATTGGTCTAGTGGTCACAAGTCTACTGCTGAACATGAGATCCTGGGTTCGATTCCCAGATCGGGCAAAGTGTTATTGGAGTTTTCTATCAGGAGTTTCTCAGTAGCAGCCCGGAGTTTCGATTTTTGTAGGGTTGATGGCAATAAGCTCGCCCCTAATAACATGGGAATTAAACATAACTGGCTAATTATGAGAGAACTAAAACTAAGGTACAAGTCTGCTTAAACCTCTAGGTTTAATAGTAATGGTGGTGGTGGTGTATTATGTTACACATAAATAGCTATTTTTATTTTATCTTTATTTTGTTTTTTGTATTTATATTTATTTCTGTATCTGTCCGTGACACCACAGCAGCGGGCCCTATCAGAATACCAGCGCTGCGGCACTTATTTTTTTTTTTAAATGTCGCAGCATCATGCTGAGATAGGGGCCTTTTGGCCTCGTACAGGACTTTCTGTTGTTATTTTCATTTTACTTTTGTTTTTATTTTTTATTTTTATATTTTTTGTTTTTATGAGTGTGTTTAGTTTCTAATAATCCTGTGCGAGTCTCAATAAATACTTTTTCTTTTTATCTTTCTTTCTTTAATGTATGCTATGACTTCTACTATTTCGCAAACAAAACGAGAATTATGACATAATTGCAGCTTCATAATAATTTCACGCCTGTATTACCCGAAAGTAGGTCAACCCAACGACATTTTGCCGGACCTGGGTATCACAACCAGGAATCAAATTAAATCAATCAAAATATATTATTTCACATAAACCAACATGGGCACTTATGAAACGTCAGAAGCTAGGTGCACGGTTCCAATTGGTTGTTTAGGACCCCATGTTGTACCTACAACAGATGCTCTCAAGACCAACGAAGCTGGCAACAAGCATTTTGCTAGTCTTTATAATACGGTTGCTCTCCTTTTTCAGCGTGATGTAGACTTCAGACAAGGCTATGGTCTAACTGAGACATCTCCAACAGTCACCCTCAGTCCCAGAGGATTGAAACGTTACGAAGCAACAGGTCCTCCAGTAGCGAACACAGAACTCAGGCTCGTGGACCAGGATCTAAAGAACTTGGGACCTAATGAGGTATGTAAGATTACAGACAGATCAACTAAGACCGTTGGCTTAGAATATAATAGAATACTCTTTATTATGTACACCATAAACATTACAGATATAATGTAGAAATTTTACATAGAGTGACACAATGGGCGGTTTTATCGCTAAAAGCGACCTTTTTTAAACAAACTTTGGATGGATTAAAGGGAGAAGGAAAGACAATAATGCAAGTAATCATTTACATATAGGTACAATAAATACATACATACAGAAAACATATACTTATCTACATATAATATATACAATAATAAACAGGAAAAAAGAGCAAGGAAAGAAAAATTCAATGTAAAGATGATGTTTAAGGAGAGAGGAAGTGTTTCACTCACACTTAGGTGTATTTTTGTTTTAACAATGGCGTTCCATTGTATGTACGGACGCAGTCGCATGTGGTAATACTAGTTCTAAGTTGCAATATAAAAAAAGGTCACCGTAAACTGGTTTTGTTACCACTGCAGTGCGGACTAACATACCTACGCCAACAATATTATTATGTAAGATATGTGCCTACACGCTAATACAGGGTTCCCATCATTAGTCCTTCAAGTCTCTAGCTAGAGATGAACGTATGAAAATTGATACTTGTTTTAACATTTTATAGAAAAAAAAATTTTTTTTTGAATGGTCGCGTAGTTTTGCTAAGACGGCCTATCTAGGCTTTCTTTCAATGAACTTACCAACTATACAGCTAATATAACAACTTCTTTGGAACGATAGATGCAAACTATTGACATGCAAATGATTATGATGCAGACATCGTACCGATAATATTGTAATCAATATTCTAGCTATGTATTTGAATCGTAGGCGCTAAAAATACAACCAGCTTCGATAATGAATAAAGGATAAAAGCATGAATTTACAAAAGTACAACTTAGAATTGAGTTAGAAATTATGGAGACTGAAATTCTTTGTATGGATGGAAATAACATTAAGAGTGACTTGTAGTTTGACGTATTCCTTCCAGGATATGATAGTGTGACCCTTTTGCAACAATTAAGCACCCCATAAAGCCAGACAAAAATTCATGGAATCCGAACAATCCCAATTTTGGTGTGTTTTTGAAAAAAATCCAGAATTCGTCACTAAATATCATTTTTATCTAAACTCTCTAATTGAATAGACTTCATTGTTATATTAGGTAACTAGTAACTTAAAAAATCTTTCGATGTATTAAAATTTTCTAAAATATCAAACAGTTAAAAGTTAAAGGAAGTAGTTTACTAACCATTTTCAAAAATCATGTACTTACATGAACTTTGACACCAGTTATCTCTAAATTTTTGTGAAGCATTAAGCGTACAAATTACAGGGAAAGCATCTTCATTTAATCAGCTGTCTAACGAGCTAGAAAGGTTAAAAAAATATTGAGAGGTGCCGATGAAACAGTCGATAATGCTAGCAAAGGTCGAATTTGCCAATTGTTGAAATATTTAAAAATTAAGTTATAATCCAATTAATTAACTGGTTTATGCCATCTCACTACTTTCCAACCTCCCAGCAAACTATTACATGTTAGGCACCCAGATCGTCATGTCCAGGTCACAAGTCGAAGAGCGGCTTAAATATAGTTAAAAAATCTAGATCATGTGAAAAATTGATATTTTTCGGCTGAAATAATGATGATGGTTATGATAAGCTTTAAAAAAAAAATGTAAAGGAACAAACTAAATGTAACCAAATTCTTCCAATTGAAAATCATTTGTCTAAAATCTTCCAGACTGGAGAGATCCTCATCCGAGGTCCTCAAGTGATGCGTGGCTACAGAAACAACCCTCAAGCCAACAACGAGTCCTTCACCGCAGATGGCTGGTTCAGAACTGGAGATCTGGCTGTCGCTGATGAAAATGGAATCGTCATTATTGCTGATAGGCTTAAGGAACTTATCAAGGTAAGTTTTGATGGATAGACCCGTCTTATGGATTAATGAAACATGACCTTAAGAAGGTAGCTAGGACAGACTGGATGCAGAAGGCGGAGGACAGGGTGTTGTGGTACAGCCTGGGAGAGGCCTCCAGCAGTGGCCTGCGGTAGGCTGAGTTGATTTAATGAAGCAGGGACTTTTTATGAAACAAAAAGGGTGGAATTCTGGCGAGTAAAATACTTGCATCTTTCTTACATTACATACCTCTCAATCTCAATAATTCAGGTTTGGGCCAGTATTTGAGTTTTTAAGGGCTGGTTTAACTTGGATCTACTGGCTCCAGAGAACCAGAGGGCTTGGCTCCAGTGTGGGAAAGTGATGGAGCTATACGGTGTGTAGCTCCATCTCTTTCCCACGATTGTAGATTTCGGGCCACCTCTTATAGCAGTATTATTTTTAATCTTACTTCAGTACTAATGTTCACGATATCATGATATGAATATACTGGCAGATATCACTGTCCATTACCGTTAAACCTGATAAAAAAGATAACCGAGTCGGGAAAAATATTTTAAACGTATTAAAATAATTGATGGTCTTTCACAGGTTAAAGGCTTCCAAGTGCCTCCAGCGGAACTAGAATCCCTATTACGCGAGCATCCATCAGTCAACGATGCAGCTGTCGTTGGGGTCCCTCATCAGTCTAAAGGCGAAACACCAAGAGCCTTCGTAGTACTTAAGGATGGTCACAAATGTACGGAAAAACAACTTAGCGAGTTTGTTAATGAGAAAGTGGCGGCGTACAAACATGTAGACGATATAACGTTTATTAGTAGTGTTCCTAAAAGTGCCGCCGGGAAGATTCTAAGAAGGGTTTTGAAGGAACGGTACTGTTAGGAGACAAATTTATTAAGCGGGGTATTAATCAGTCAAGTTGTTTGTTGTAACTAGTTTTTAAGATCGAGAAATTATATTTTTAGATAAGATATTAAAAAAAAAAATGTGGTGAAACTGTGCAAGGTATTGGAATTTAATTGTTATGTATTAGGTGTTTGTACAACAGCAAATAGAAATTAAAATAGTGGTATCTTATTGTGCCGGAAAAATATTCGAAGAGGCTTTATTTTTAAAAGTCAACAATATTAGAGATTTCGACAAGATATCAGACGCTTCACTTTTTGTTAATTTTTTTCTTATATTCGACATTTTTCACACAAAGTGAAACTTCGGTACACAAAATGAATTCATTAGTAAAGCGATTCAATGATGTTATATTTTAGCCGTTGGCATCTTTCACTCGCCTATCGAATGATCGAGAAGTGAAATTAAAGAAGCAAATGAACGTTCATTCCTATGAAATTTTGTTGGTGTCATGTGGACCGGGACTGAAACAAAATTGAACATTCACTCGATCGAAGCGTCTGCTATTACATTTAAGTAATTAATCTGCTATTACATTTTAATGCTATTCAATTTAATTTTTACATTATTACATTCTAAGAAAGTATATCTAACAAAGATTTTTTAAACCTTTTGAAAAATGATATGTAACATTGGTTTAAACGAACATTTATAATTATCTAAAGGTGTAAAATAAAATTATTATTAATTATGTAATCATTGGAATATAAGACAAATGTAGGTAAATGATTTTGTATGGTATGTACGACAAGACAATAATACTTCCAAATAAAACTTTTTTGAATTACTATTTCGTCTTTTTGTGGCGTTTTTAGTCTATTTTTGTAAGTAAATAATGTAATTTGTTATTGGTAAAAGAATAAAAAACCAATTCATATAAACAAAATGTTTTATTTTCACAGCTCTTAGTTTGCTTCTTTTCAATCTGAGTAAATTAACTTTGTTTATTTTATACTTTTTAGTTATTATTATTTATTTATTCTTAATTAGGCAAAAAAAAACACTGCATTAGGTAACGCTGGTGGCGGTCGATAAAATCTTTCAAGGCAGTAAAAATCTGGGTTTGTCACTTGATTTTTGGAGTTATAATTATTATAATAATAATTTTTCACGTTAATAAGACCTATTAAACGATTATATAAGTACTTAATCACAATTTTCAAAACTTACAGTATTGAAAATTGTCATTATCTTGACGTACTTCGTCGACTTAATTTTTTCTGTTTCACGCTATGGCGTCTGGTTGTCGCCCCAATGAAATTTGATTATATACTGTCATGTCTTTAGTGACATTCACAAGATTAGAACAAATCGATTAACGTAAGAACCATCAAAATCGACCCACGCGGTTGGTATCTAGAGCGAGCGCCACAAAGGAACAAACATACTTATAAAGGCTGATAAAAACATTACCCTCCTTTGCGTCGCGTAATTGGGTAATAATTACCCTCCTTTGAGTCGCGCACTCAAGTAATAATAATATTGCTTCGATAAACACTGCAGGTGCACTGCTTGTTGCTTGCATTTGTTCTAAATATGCCTCATTGACTTTCATATGTATTGTTTGTCAAGTCGTTGAGCTCCTTTAAGTTTTGAGTTGAGCTACGCGATTACTGACAAATGGGAGCACTGATTAGATAGATCCACTCAAATGTGTCATGTAGTATGTGTAAATAAATAAATAAAAGTTTTTATTGTTTCTCAAACAATAAACAGCACAAAATTGAGGCACCCCCGGTAAGTTATAAGGATATTTGTGATGGGGTTACCTCGAAACTTCCCATGGGTTACTATCTACAATGTTGAGACATAAATACACAACAAAAAGAAAAAAAAAGTTTACGTTCTAGGATGTTACAAAATTGTTTCAGTATGTTCAAGTATGTGTAGTGCTTGTGTGTGTGTATGTGTGTGGGGGGGGGGGGGTGGATGTGTGGAGGTGAGTGGGTGTGAGTAGGTGTGTGTGTGTGAGTAGGTGTGTGTGTGTTTAAGATTGATTAACTGATGTATGATTGATTGGGTACAGGTTCTGGTTAATATAAGTTCAATTTCAACGCACGTTTGTGGTTTTCGTGTGTCTGTAGTTTGAAAACCCGAAAATGCACTTACTTTTTATAAATTTTGGGTTATGCACGAGAATCAGTTGACTTTAGACCTTGTTTGTACCTACACTAAAAGCAAGACACAAACATTTTGGATTGTTTGTTATTATGCTACGGCCACACCAACAGTCAACGTCAATGCCCATCATCGCCATAAACCACGCGCTAATTACTCCGATATTAACGCAATAAATTGACTAGCCAGACTTTTAAACGAGAAAAAGACTAAATGTATTAGATTTCTGACACCTAACGTTAAACAGGTGAAAACCAATGTACTAGTAAATGGGACGGAATTGGATCTTGTGGACACCACTATGTTTTTAGGTGTTACTTTGGACTCGAAGCTACAGAGGTGCCCACATATAACCAAATTGTCGAAGCGGCTAAGCTCTGCAGCCTACGCGGTTTATAAAATCCGTCATTTGACTGATGTCGAAACAGCCCGATTAGTATATTTTAGTTATTTCCATAGTGTAATGTCGTACGGCATTTTGCTGTGGGGAAATGCAGCCGACATGCAGGCTATTTTTGTGCTGCAGAAACGAGCCGTTCGAGCAATTTATAACCTTAGTTGTAGGCATTCACTGAGGGATAAATTTAAGGAAATAAACATAATGGCTGTCGTATCTCAATATGTATATGAAAACCTTATTTATGTAAAAAAGAATATTAATCTATATTCTAAACACAGCGACATTCATAACATAAATACTAGATACAAAGATTTACTTATTGTGCCCTCGACTAGACTCCAAAAAATTAGTAATTCATTTAAGTGCCAAAGTATACGATTTTACAACAAACTCCCAAGTCTTGTTAAAAAACTGAGCCTCAATAAATTTAAATCATTTATTAAACAGAAACTCTGTCAAAAAGGTTTCTATAAAGTTAAAGATTACTTGGATGACAAAAAGGCTTGGGATTAATTAAGCTACTTCAATGTACCCCCAAGCAACAATCCATTTTATACTGTGATTATGTGTTTTACAATTAATAATGTCATTTTTATTGAATTACATGACATAACATGATTTTTTTATGACATTTCAAGAGAAACCTGGCTGTGAATATGAGTAGCATGCAGGCTAGATGAAATACATGATATTCATTTTAATATTGTGAACGTGAAGACTATGTGGGTCATTGTTGCTTTTATTTTTCCTTTCAGGTAGTTTTATTCTCAGTCTGGCAGTTTGAGTAATTTTTGTGGCCTACCCAAATGTCCTTTCTTTGGTATTGTTTATTGAATCGTTGAGCTCCTTAAGTTCTGAGTTGAGCTGCACGATTACTGACAAATGCGTGCACTGACTGGACAGGTCCACTCAATCTGTGTGGTTTTTCCTCAAAAGACCATTTCAGACAAATCTACATGGTCTTCACATGATCTGACCAAGATTATGTCTGGACTTTAAAAGAGACTGTGACCTCTGAGTTTGTTTCGGCCTTTCTTCTCAGAGTAGTCAGATAGGAAATGCCGACCTCATCTAGTTTTAAAATATCATTGACGTATAAAAGTGTTTGTACAAACCTATTTACAGAAATAAAATCTTTTATCATTTATCATTTGGAACGGTCAACGTTGTGCTCATTTAATTAGAGCTAATGATCCTTACTTTTTCCTTGATCCCGACGCGCTTTGACGGTTTGGTTGACTGGTAGAGAATGCCTAAGGCATTAAGTCCGCCTTTGTATACTATTGTGTGCGAGAAGTTTTAATAAATAAATATATAAATAAACGTAGTGTGGCCGCTTCAACGCATTAATTCTCGCGTTAAATCTCGTTGATGTGCCAAAAAATACCGCAATGGCAATGTAAATGCCCTTGTCAAATTATCGCGATAAGTGCTGGCTATGGTTAACGTCCATCATCGTGATAATCAACGGCGTTTCCCGTTCATGTGGCCCCAGCATTAAAACTGCCATACGTCGGCGACACATTGTTGAAAGGTTACCTATATTGCGACAACGATATATTGGCGCTAGATGACGTTGACAAGGTGGTGTTGTTGCTAAACATTCGTGAAATTGTTTTGTGAAATTAATGTATTGAAAAAACAAGATGGCGGGCGTTGTTAGTTCAGAGGGCCTAGACAAAGTAACATTCGATTAGCGATGACGCTAGTAGAAAAGTCAAAAAATGTATGGAATTGACATAAGCTATCGAAATGTCACGTGATCATACGTTAACGAGTAGAAATTACTTAGACACTGGTGCCGATTCTCTTGTCACAAAATTCTCTAAACTAGACTAAACATCACTAAAATTTAGTTTATTCCTGTCAAAAGACGATTTCTCATTCTGAAATAGACTAAATTAAAAACTATTTTAGTTTGACAGCACTAAGATGGTAGTGATTTATTAGTTTAGTGAAAATGGCAATTTTGCTATTCTGAATTTGACGTTTTTCACTTAAAATTTTGGTTGTCTTAACTTTATCTGGCTATTTTTAATCGCGATTAAGAAGGTGTGGAATATAATTAGTTGTCATGAACTAAGATTCACCACAACACTTCGACTTCAGGGGCAAAAACAGTACTGTATTTTTTTATTATTTTGCTTATATCTCGAAAACGGTGTGTCCTATCGCAAAAATAATGAAAATTTCGACCCTCTTTATGTAACCCTTAAACCCATATAACTCTACATGTAGGCATTTTTTTTTAATATTTTCCATACAAAAAGTGAAAAATTCCATATAAAACACGCCGAGGCTGGACCCATGCGCGCCTCCGGCTCTAAAAAAAAAATTCACGCGGTAGGGCAAACAAGTACCATGTGGAGTCGCGATTGTCAAATTAAATTTTAGTTGCGTCAAAATGATTTTTAAATTTAGAGATATTTTATTGCAGAATAGCTTTAAGATTCTCATAGCCAAAAGTAAGGAAGTTTAGTGATAGTTTAGTTAGTTTAGTTCGGTGTACAAGAGAATCGGCACCAATGTTAACATCATTCGATTTTATGAAACGAATCGACAGCGTCGAACGATTACTTCCATAGAGATGCGTAGCCAAGTGACACTTTTTGACAAGTGTTATCGCTAGTTTTCGATTCGTATGATGCCAAATATTAGCGTAAGCGGTAGGGATTGTAGAAATAGAATCGCTCCGAAGCGAATGACATTTGTCTAGGCCCTCAGGTGTTGGCCACGCACCGAAGGAACTTTTAGTAGCGTTGTACACATACATTAGTATGTTTGAAGGTAGGTTAGAAGTGTAATTCACTAGAGCAAAGTCAAAGTTTTTATTAATGCGATTTTTGGTGATACAACAGGATCTTAAATATATTTTATAGTAGCTCAAAAATCTACCCTAAAGGCATGCATTGTTAAATTACAATATTAGAAATTAAATTAAACATTACATGAAACATAATGAAGTAATGCATATCTATAGAAATTAAAATACAAGATATAATTATATTGTAATAAATTAATAGGCATGTACTCGTATATGAATATTACATTAAAACATAAATACATAAAATGCTCAGTCACAAGAAATTTTGTCAAGTAGGAATTCGTCAATGGTATAGTAGCATTTGTCTATTAGAAATGTATTTAGTTTACGTTTAAATTGTGTCAAGTTTAAATCTTTTATATTATTTGGTAGCTTATTAAAAAAATTTGGAGCCATGCAAAATATGCTCTTGTGCATAAGGGCGGTTTTTGAACGTCTTAGGCATAATTCATGGCGATATGTTGATCTTATGGATCGAGAGCTTTGTTCTGAACCTTTTCTAAACAAATCACCGTTTTTCTTTACGAACAAAGCGGTTTCGTAAATGTAAAGACAAGGTAACGTTAGTAGTTTTAAGAAGATAAAATGCGGTTTGCAACTTTCTGTTGATTTAATATTGCATATGGACCTAATGCACCTCTACTGCGCTTTAAAAAATTTCAAGTTTTTCACAGGAATTTGCCCAGAAAATTACTCCGTAACGTAATATGGAATCTACATAGCCATAATACGCGGTTACGATAGCCGCCTGATTTACTATTTTGCTGAGTTTATAAAGAGCAAAGGCAAACTTGGTCAATTTTGTAATTAGGATCGATGCATGTTCTTTCCTCGTCAGTTTAGAGTCTATTGTCAATCCTAAAAATTTTATATGTCCTACTTCTTCAATTATATTATTATTAAACAATAGATTGATATTAGGGGTGGTAATTCTTTGTCGAAACTGCATGATTTTAGTTTTATTTATATTAAGAATTAAATTATTTTGTTCAAGCCAAGCAATTGATTGTTGTAGTGCATTTTTTATGTCACTTTCATATTTTGTGTTTAAATCCTCATGCCTAATAATTAAAGTGCTGTCATCGGCAAAAAGGACCATAGGAAAATTAACTTGTTTTGGAAAGTCATTTATATAGACTAAAAACAATGGTGGGCCCAATACGCTACCTTGTGGCACGCCAAATGAGATTTTACGTTTTGCTGAAATGTATTTGTATTCCTTTTTATCCTTTTTGCAAATTCGTCTAACTTCCGTACACTGTGTTCTATTGTCAAGGTAGGATTTTATAAGAGAAAGTGCGTTTCCCCTTATTCCGTAAGCACTTAGTTTTCCTAACAAAATATCATGATCGACTAGATCAAAGGCTTTCGTCATGTCCACAAATATAGCGCTAGTGGGAATTCTTTGATCAATATCTGTCATTATAATATTAAGGAAATCATATATGGCCAAGTTTATGGATTTATTTTTTCTAAAGCCTTTCTGTTCCTTTACTAAGATGTTGTGTTTGGTAAAGAAGGAATACATACAGTTATAAATAATTTTCTCAAATATTTTCGATATCACCGGTATAAGCGCAATTGGTCGGTAGTTATTAATGTCAGTCTTATCACCTTTTTTAAAAAGAGGCTTAATTATAGTGGGTTTTAGTCTATCAGGATAGATTCCAGAGCACATACTTAAATTAATTATGTGACAAATGGGACCTGATATCACTTAGGAAACGAATTTTAATACTTTTGTTGAGATGTCATCATAACCTACGCTAAATTTATTTTTTAGGTCTTGTATTATCCAATACACTTCATTAGGCGTAGTCGGAGTCAAGAATATTGAACTGTTGCATATATTTGCAGTCTTACAAGTAACAGATTTTGAGGCTTTTGAAAGTAATTTTGCTTGCTCTACGAAGTGATTGTTAAATGCGTTCGCTATATCACTGGGGTTTGTTAATGTAGTACCATTACTACGTATTTCTGTTATGTATTCACGTGGAGGACAATATCTGTTTTCATTTATAATTTTCCATGTATCCTTCGATTTATTAATTGATGTCATTATCTTGTGATTATTTTTTGCCTTTTGTGTCAATCTTATTATTTTCTTAAGTCTTTGTGAGTAATTTTTAAGTTTTGTCAGGTTATTACTATTTGGTTTTGCTCTTAAATGCCAAAGAAGTTGTCGTTTATTTTTGCTACAACGTTTGATACCGGGTGTCAACCAATTCGGATTCCTTTTTGACTTAATATTTTTACTAATTATGGGGAAACATAAATTATAAAACAGCTGGAATATTTCTATAAACTTATCGTACGCCACATTTGGATCAACAGCTTGATAAACATCGCAAAAAGATAAACATTTTAAGCATGTCCTGAATTTAATCAAGTTATTGTGACTGTAGTCACGCGTTGTAATATTCCAACTATTTATTGTACAAGTTTTATTTACAGGAATCTTTAAAATTTGGGCTGTGTGATCTGACATGTTAAAATCCATTATTTTATGATTACATTTTCGTGGGAAATTGTGCGCAAAATTATCTATGCATGTGTTGCTTTGTAATCTGGTAGGCTCATCAATTTGTAATTTTAAATTATAGCTTTAAGTAATTAGTAAATTCCTGAGAAGTTCTATCTCTTTTCAAAGTGTTAATGTTAAAGTCACCACATAGTATGACATTTTTGCGCGCTTTGTAACATAGTTTTGATAGAAGAATGTATAACTTCGAATAAAACGTGTCAAGGCTATTAGATTTAGGTATCCTATAAACACATACAATAATAACGTTATGCTGTGTTAATTCGATTGCACAGCACTCAAAAATTCCCTGCACTGAAAGTTTCTTGATTTCGTTAAGCTCTCTATATTGGTGGTCTATTTGTACCATTAAGCATGCCCCTCCTCTTTTTGTATCCCTGCAGTAACAAGCTGCTAATTTATAGTTAGGTATAGTGAGGAAACCTTCATATCCATGCTCCAGCAAGAAGTCCATGTGTTCTCAATGCCAATGGGTGCCTTCGTTTCTTGCTTTCTCTTCAAGTTGCCATCAGCCTAAATCAAATAATTTAAACTGTAAACATTTTTTGTTATGATAAAATATTCAATTACATAAAGCAAAGCATTAGGTACAGTCACCAGCACATCAAGTTACCACAAACTGTCAGATTTTCTTATTCGATTATTAACTCAACCATCAACATTTTAAGGTTTAAAATCGTTTGGAGAAATTTGACAGTTTCGTATAGCTTGACCTGCTGGCGTGCTGGCGACTGTACGTAAGTAAAAAAGATTTTTCTAAACTGGTTTTTCCCCTACCTACATACTTAGGTATATTTTTAAACTTTTTGTGCTTTTGTCTTAAAATCCCACGAGACTACATTCTTGATTTTAATAAGGTATTGTATTGCATATAATACCTAATAGGGAAGATGCAAATATAATATTTATAAAAATTTTATGATTAATACGTTAAAAAAAAAAAAATTAAAGAAGGGCCACTGCAACGTTTTTATTTTACATAATGTTGTTTTTAACAATAATTACGAATTAAAAATGACTTGAAACAAAACGTATTTTAAAATACCAATCAGCGTTTAGTGACGTCACTCCTGTTATGACAACTTATTTGAGCCTATGGTTGTAAAAGTGAATATTATTTTATGGGAATATTAATTGCGTTTTTTTAATAAAAATTGAAGTTGGGTTTATCAAAGCAGACTCCAGGAATTTACCAAGAGTTTTTTAATTATTTTATTTTAGATGGGTTTGCTCTTGACTCTAGTCTAGGTCAGAGATGACAGAGACAAAGTCGATGATGGAGTGAGCTTACGCAGAAGAAGCCTGTTCACTCTCGCTTTGAAGAGATTTGGGTTGTATGCGGTCGGAAACACAGGCGCAGGTAGAGAATTCCACTCTTTTGCTGTGCGCATTATAAAAGATGTTTGGAAGCGCTTAGTGCTAATTGGTGGAATAGGAACTAGGTAGGGATTGTAACTTGCAGTGCGCCTAGATGTCCGATGGTAGAAGGGGGCCGGTGGAATGAGGTCGTGGAGTTCTTGGGCACACTCTCCGAAGTACAATCTGTAGAAGACCGAAAAGCAGGCAACCTTGCGGCGATGAGTCAAGCTGTGAAGCTTGGCATCCACCAGTTTTATGTCGCCAATGAGTCTCTTAGCTCTGCGTTCCACCGAGTCAAGCGCGGCAAGTTGGTATTTAGCTGAGCCATCCCAAAGGTGGCTGCAATACTCCATGCAGGATCGGACTTGCGCTTTGTATAGGATTAAAAGCTGTCCAGGCGTAAAGTATCGCTTCACCTTATTTAGGATGCCCGGCTTCTTAGCCGCAGTTTGGGCTTTATACTCGATGGTGGCGCCGAAGTTGAGACCAGATGTCAACTCCATGCCTAGGAGCTCGAGCCGATCAGTTACAGGGAACAAACTTCGGCCCCGCTGGTTTTTGCGCTGGACAAGTACCTCTCTGAAACAGTACTGTCATCTGCGTACCCAACAATACCAGGCTGAAGTAGGTCATTGATGTGTAGCAGGAAAAGAGTTGCAGAGAGAACAGACCCTTGAGGAACTCCGGCATCAATAGCCATAAGGTCGGAGGAGCAGCCGCCTACGACTACTCTGATCGACCGTTCGCTAAGGAAGTCTGATATCCAGCTATAAAAATCAGCCGGGATGCCATAAGCAGGAAGCTTGCTGAGTTAAACAGCGTGCCAGACCCTGTCAAAGGCCTTCGAGATATCAAGCGATACAGCAAGTGCCTCGCCGTGTTTCTCGATGGCTTCGCCCCAGCAGTGCGTGACAAACACAAGAAGATCGCCAGTTGACCGTCCCTGGCGAAAGCCATATTGACGGTCACTGAGGAGATCATTGTCTTCGAGGTAGGTCAGCAACTTATTGTTCAGTACCCTTTCCATAACCTTGCACAGAATGGAGGTAATGGCGATTGGGAGGGCAATGGGCAGGGTTTGCACGGTCGCCCTTTTTGGCCACTGGTTGTACATTCGCAAGCCTCCAGGAGTTTGGCACAGTTCTCTTTTTAAGAGAGAGGCGGAACAAGCGTGTCAACACAGGAGACAGTTCAGGCGCACACTGCCTCAACACTCTCGCTGGAATGCCGTCAGGCCCGCTGGCCTTGTTCACGTCTAGACTGCACAATACTCTTCGGACCTCTTTAATGTGAACTGTGATCTCCGACATCGTGGAGTCAGATTGAGGTACGGTAGGTGGTTGCTTGGAGCCAGCGTCCAGATGAGAATTGCTTGCAAAGAGAGATGCAAAAAGATTTGCTTTCTTAGTTGCATAGTGAGCTAGCGAGCCATCAGGTTTCATCATTGGAGGTAAAGTGGGACGACAGAAATTCGTTTCAACCGCTTTAGACAGGGACCAGAACTGTTTACTACCCGGAGGGTGCGCTGCTAGCTTGGCCCCAATACGTCCAACATGGTCAAAACGTGCCCCACGCAGAACCCGTTTGCAGAGCTTGGCGGTAGAATTAAAGGCTCTTTTCTTCGCGCGACCCCTACGCACCCCCTGCGCTCTAACTTTGCGGTCGCGGGCCTAGACCCAGGCTTGATAGGCAGACTCCTTTCGGGCCTCAGCGTCGGCGCATTCTGCATTATACCAAGGCCGGGATTTGTGTCCGAGCGGCATGTCGGAGAATGGAATAAAATACTCCATCCCCTGCCGAATCACGTCCGCAACCACGTCAGCACAGCACGAGGGGTCACCCGAGGAGAAGCACACTTGCCGCCATGGATAAGACGCAAAGAAGTGCCGCATCTCATCCCAATCCGCTGACCCGTAACGCCATACTCGCCTCGTGCCTCTAGGACTCTCATCTGGTGGAGAGCAGGTCGATATGGATTTCACCAGACAGTGGTCAGATGTTCCCAGCGGGGCTGAGACCGTTACAGAATGACTGTCCGGATCAGTTGCCAGCAGAAGGTCTAAGCAATTGGGTGTATGGCCGTCAACATCCGGTACCCGCGTTGCCACATTCACCATCTGGGTTAGGTCTAGCGTTAAAACAAACTTGCGCGCCTCTAACCCGGCATGGTCAGTTTTCCGGTACGGGAACAACCACTCTTTATGATGGACGTTGAAGTCCCCCAGAAATATGAGCTTCGCTGTTGGGTACCGCTGCTGGGCTACGTCAGTCGACTCCACGAGGAAATTAAAGAGCGCTGTTGTCTCCTGGGAACCGCTGTGCGATCGGTAGACGCCGATGTAGAGAGATTTCTCCACGCCAGTGTCCACAAGTAGCCATATGGCAGAAAAACCCGGTTTCTCAAAGCAACGGAGACGACGACAACAAATGTCATCGCGGACGTACACACAGACCCCAGCTTGTTTCTTGAACTTGTGTTCAAGAGAGTAACCCGGATAGTTGAGGTACGCCGCATCCGACGGGGTTGTTATCTTCGTCACCGTTAGGAAAAACAGGTGCGGCTTCTCGGCCTCAAGGTGGTGATGGACCGGATCGAGATTAGAGTGCAACCCCCTGATGTTAGTAAGATGCACTTTTAGTGGGAGGAAGTGCAGCCGTTGTTTAACCTTATTTTTCTTGCTTGCTTTGGTCATTTTAAGTAGAGTTGTTGGGGAAAAAAGTCGACTTGTCGAGGCGCTGCTCAGTGAACCAAGTGGAACACTAGCGCTAGCCAAACCTATGGGGAACTCATCTGGAGACTGCGGGGACGCCCGAACCCCTCCGAATATGGCCACCGGGTCCTCCCATCCAGTCGCCGGCTGGCACGGTGGAACATATCGGGATTTTTCGCGAGTTGGTAGGGCAGCCTTTGGCACGTGGCTGGCGTGCTACTTGGGCCCCCTACTGACTACGGTCGGCCAACGGCTGGCACCGTGCTTCGGATCCCGCTACCCTCCAAAATGAGTTACCCGGTAAGCTATGCCCAGAGACCAAGACCGGTTCTGAACAGCGCAACTGACAATCTCCTTCGCCCCCAAAGGCACTGGTACTCCCACACATCGACGAAACACAGCAAGCTGCTTGGCGCCGGACTCCGGTGGGATGGTGGTCGCGAGCCAGGCGGCCCCTAGCGGAGCCTACCACCACTAAGTGGGATCGTTCAGCCGTACCACAGGCAAGCCTGTGGTGCCGTTGTCCGGGGTGGACCACTAGGAGGTAGATCCCATACCACCCCAAAAGAGTTAGTGTTGACATTGTTGTAACTTTTTTTGTCGAAAGTGCAGTTTTAAAATTTTTACTGTCGATAATGGACACTCTAAAGATGGATCTGAATCATGAAAGACATAATATTATTATGTCTTTCTAAATATTAATTTGTCTTGAAAACTGCACTTTCGACAAAAAAAGTTACAACCATGTCAACACTAACTCTTGGTAAATTCCTGGAGTCTGCTTTGATAAACCCAACTATAATATTATTATAGTTCTTCATTAGAAAGCATTATCCTTATATTGCTATAAATTTTAAAGTTTGAGTGTTTGTTTTTCTCTAGTATAAGAATAAATCAAAATTATACCCGGTGAATTTTTAATGCTCTCAAGAATTTCACGTTTTTCCTTATCATTATTACTGATCTAGATTTCAGTGGCATCATTCTATTTTGGCATTCAAAAATATGAGGTACCACATCTTTTTTCAGAAAAAGTTTTCCTCCACACATTTTAAACTTTATCCAATTTTCGACGTCGTTCTCCAACTGTAAAATTAAAAATATGAAGACAGGTTTTGTAAGTATTAGGTAGGTTACTAACGCGTTTTTACGTACAAGCAGATTAACTAAGCATATAACAAGTATACTCGCCGACTTACGTCAAAGTGATCTTCACAGAATCGGATAATGGTCTTGGGAGAATAAGTAATTGTTATTTCTCTTCGCAGCTTGAAACCACTTTTTTCTCAGTTTTGGGTCAGAAGGTCCAGTCAAAATCAATTTATTTGGGAACTTTGTTGAAGTAGGTGGACACATTGGCACAGAACATGAGTCAACACGGCTTTTTTTTCGGAATATTAGTGGTATTGTTATGATCACCTGATAGTCAATTTTAAATTTTTACAAAAAAAAAAAATACTCGAAGCCAAAAAAATATGCAAAAGTATGAAAGCCGACGAACAAGTACGACCAGTGACAGACAGGAGTGACGTTATCGGAACCATAGGTCCATTTTCGCGCGAAAATTGAAACTGTCAATTTAAAACCGCATTTTTTCCGATAAATAACAATGTTTTAATTTTTTAACCGACGAAAAAAAAGGAGGAGGTTCTCAAGTCGACCCGTATATATATATATATATATTTTTTTTTATGTATGACCACGCATAACTTTTTACAGAGTAGTCCGATTTTGATGATTCTTTTTTTAATGGAAAGAGTATACCCCAAAGGTGGTCCCATTTAAAATTGAAAAACGAAATCCACCCCGAGGGTAGAAAAATAGGGGTTAAATGATTGTTCACCTACAGAATGTTCCCTTGTGAACCGATTCTGTTGAAACTAGGCACATATACGTAGTTCTAATGATGCTTCAACAAAAAAGAGACCTGAAGATCATCTGATGATGGAGACGGAAGACAGTCGAGAGGGCTCCTCGACAGCTGACCGCAGTTAGATCGTGTTTGGGCGTATTTCATTCATCTTGATGAGAACTTTAAGCCTAGCTGGAGTATGACTGTCATAGAGGGTGTGATGTTGGGTACGGAAGGCAGTCGAGGGAAGTTCTAAATATTAGCAGTGAGAGCATACTCAAAACATTCAAAAGCTTATAAATTAATAAAGATAATATTTATTACAGCTATAAACAGCAAATCCTTAACTTCTGGCATATTCCCTATAAAATGGAAAGTGGGAAAGATGGTGACTATACATAAATGGGATAACAATTTCAACATAAAAACTATAGGTCCAACTCAATTTTGAGAGGGAAGCCGATAGTAGGATTCAGCTGGGATGGGCAGCATTTGGTAAACTACATCAGTTCTTCTCGTCGTCTATACCGCAGTGCCTAAAGACGACAGTCTTCAACGCGTGTGTCCTACTAGTTACGACTTACGGAGTAGAAACGTCGACACTCACGGTGAGACTGGTCCATAAGTTTAAAGTCACTCAGCGAGCTATGGAGAGAGCTATGCTTGGAGTCTCTCTGAAGGGTAAAATCCAAAACGACGTTATCCACCAGAGAACCAAGGTAATCGACATAGCTCAAAGACTAAGCAAGCTGAAGCTGCAATGGGCTGGTTACATCTCTCGTAGAAGTTCAAGAGTGGAGAACGCGTTTAGGCAAACGTAGTGTGGGGCGCCCGCCGGCCAGGTGGACTGACGACTTGCGAAATGTGGCTGGCAGAGACTGGATGACGAGAGCCAAGGATCGGGCTCAATGGCGTTCACTAGGAGAGGCTTACGTCCAGTAGTGGACGAATATAGGCTAATGATGATGATGATGAATGGTGCAAAAATAAAGAAATGTATTTGAACTCAATGAAGTGTTACTACGTTAAATATACAGGAACAAATAATCTTATAATTAAAGGCAAAGTAATAATAATAATAATATTAAAACAGACTATACACATAGACACAATCAGGTAGCAAAAGTCATCCATCAAAAACTAGCACTCAAATATAAACTCATACAAGATATGAACACTCCTTATTACAAGTACGTACGTACCACAAACAGTTATACAAAATATCACTCTAAGACTAAGTACCAAAGTAAAATATGTAAACTTCAAATAAAATAAACCCTCTCTATACCGAGGTGCCTAAAGAACAACGCCTTAAGTTCCAAAATAATTATCATTACTCATCAGAATAATTGTACGTGTTGTATTTATATTCTTATTGCCTACCAAAATGGATAAATGCTCACCAAATCTAACCATAGAAGGTCGACATCAGGGGCACCCCGAGGTTCGGTTGGTTAGGTTCCTTAAAACCTTTTAGACAGAAATAGGAGCCCCGCGAAGCGGGGCTCCGTCGACCAGCTTATTAACCCTAACTCACGCCGACCGACGTCAGGGGCACCCCGAGGTTTGGTTGGTTACAGAAATAGGAGCCACGCTAAGCGGGGCTCGGTCGAGCTATCTTGGCAGGTAGTAAGAAATTAGAAGATGTTTATAAATCTTTATGGCATAGAATAAAAAGGAAAATAGGTTCATTTCTACAGTACATTATGAAACACAATTTGGTGAGCATTTATCCATTCTGGCAGGTATTTCGAATTCGTTGGTAGTAAAATAGGCACTTTTCTGGTAGGTGTTTAAATACAAGCCCCAAAAAAGCGTCCAAGATGCTGGGTTTTTGTCATAAGACAGTTTGTAGTTGATATGTAGCAGAATACTGTAATATGATGTGGCGGCCGCACTATGCTACGAATAGTTTGCGTCTAGAACACGTTCAAAAACGCTTTGATTGGCATCTAGCTGTTTCTGTTGGCATAGCTAAAAAGACATCTTCTTATAATAAAATAGCTTTAATTTCTTCAACACTTTAGAAGAACGAAGATGTTTAAAGGACGCAATGTTTGTATGTAAATTTCTTAAAGGAATTATCGACTAACCTCCACTGCTCGCACTCAATATCTTGCGTGCTCCGTCCGTCATGAATTCCGCGTAGACCTGTTACTACTCTTTGTCCTCCACAGAGAAAATCTGTATAGCATATAACTGTCTATATGCTAGGTTTTGCAAGGTTTTGCTATGTAATAGCGATCTAATCGATTTACACTTTGATTCCCTAAGCTGAAATCTAAAATTCTTGACTGTTTGTCTGATTTGTTATGTTAACCTTTATGATGACTTTTGAATCTAGCATATTTTTCCCCGGTATTAAGATTGCTTGAAAACTTGTCATGTACCAAAGTTGTCAATTAACATAATTTAATTTGGGTAATGTGGTGTTTACCTTAAAGTACCTAATTAATCCACTGTACTAAGTTTTAATTTCATATTTTTTTAAAGATATCTGTTGTGTAAGCCATTGTTGGTAGTCCTAAATAAATAAATAAGTTCATTTATTTGAAAAGGAAACTGAAAAGCGAAAAATAAAAAACTTTTTTACAAAAAATTTAACCGACGAAAAAAGAAACTGAAAAGCAAAAAATAAATCTTTCAGTCTAACTAAGCTCTTAAATTAATGTAAATTACAAATTTTGAGTCGGCGCCAAACATACAAGGCGCCATGAAAACTTATGGCAGCTTGATTGATCGTCGTTAATCGATCTGCGGTGATTGTTTAGCGCCGACTCAAAATTTGTAATTTACATTAATTTAAGAGCTTAGTTAGACTGAAAGATTTATTTTTTGCTTTTCAGTTTCTTTTTTCGTCGGTTTAATTTTTTGTAAAAAAGTTTAAATTTATATATTTGTGGTCTAATCTACATGGAGTTCTTTAGAATGAAAACAAAAATAAAAATATTGCATGTTCCCTATTAAAATCAACGATGAGGATATCAAAGTTATAGACAAACAATGCTTAGGTAACTGGCTGATTAACAAAAAAAAAACAAATGATTTGATTTTCTGTTGTTTTTCCAGGCAGCAGAAACAAAAGCAGTTAACAGCTATTCCGTTTATTAAGGGTTTTAAAGTAGGTATTAAAGTATTTTTCAAGATTACGAGTATACGTAGATATAGACGCAGTTTGATAGTTCAAAGCTTGAAGGTGCGGCCATCCGCATAACACCTGATGACCTGGGCTAAGAAAACCGCCTTTACAGCTGCGAAATAAAGACATTGGCAAAAGCACGGATTATGACAAATTACACTCCATCACTGTTACTGTTACACAAAAATAACAGTTCCAAATAAATATGTTATTGAATAACAGCTTGTTATTTTTAGTCGTATGTTAAATATGTATTTATATCTCTATTGAATATCATGTTTATTTCTTAACATAAAATCTCGAAAATCGTGTAATCGTAACGTTGAACCAAATAAAGCCGTTCAGAGACGATCACTAATCACATTGGTTGCATCATAAAATGTTATAAAGAAAAATAGAACAGTTTTTTTTATGGACTTTATTCAGTAATAGATAACACTACCGAATTTAGGAGTCACTTTTTGAATATGTTTATTCTTGTAAAACCACCAACTGTATTTTAGGGATAATAAATATAATACTACGTGCTTCTCTCCGCCCTGACCCTTGCTCGAGCCAGCCCGCGCCGCTGAGCCTGTAGCTTTAAATTCGTCCCCTAATAATAATAATAATTCCGATCCAGCCTGTCCCTTGCTGCCCTCCCCTAGCGAGGCCCTAAGCCGAAGCTCGTACCCGGCAACGGGTGCCCTTACCGTGTTGTCGCCTAATTTGTAAGTTTTTAAGCCCTGGCATGTCCAGTTAAGCAGTCGACAACCTCCTAGGTTGACCTGCGAGAAGACGATCACAAAAAAAAGATACGCGCTTCTTTTTTTAGAGTAGTTTTAGTGAGGGTGAGAAGTAAACATAATATATTTCCAAGTAAATGCAAATAATAAGTGATTCTCTTTTTAGCAAGGGTCATTCTCTAATGAAGAAAAGAGAGAGAAACTCATAACCTTGCTATTCCTTCCTTTGTGTGAGCGTGTTCGTAACAGGCTGTATGTATGTTAAATGAATTAACAGTAACAGTCGTGATAACAGTCGAGTCTGTTATTTTATGGAAAATATTCATGTTATATTGGTAGGAACAATGGTTTTATAAAAAAGAACTGTAAATATCTGTTATTTCTATCTGTTACTATAAGTACGGCTCACCCCAGCCAAATTATTACCATTCACGTGGACTTAACTGTACTAATTATATTACTGTCCTTTATCTGTTGAATGGCTTTACTGACTGATAAAAATATTTTATCTATTTTTATCTAAGTACCACACAAATACCTATTTGGTAGGTATTGGTATACTGTTCAATATCTACTGTAGATACACAGGTCCATGAATGATAAGGATAGTTCCAATATTATTGTTGAGAACCACAACAATTTATATCGCCCCTGGTGGCGAGTAGCAATAACTGAAACGTTCGTAGACGCACACAGGGACAGATTACGGGCTCTGGGGAGCAGGTTGTAACTTGTCGGTACCGAATCTCAATGTCACGGACCGGTGACGCACGCCGGGGAGCAGGTTTGAACTTGTCGGAGTACAAGTTTCTGCTTGACCAAAGTGTCCGCGCCGCATTTGAGTCGTATTGGGTGAGCCCTCTAAAATATTCCACTCAACATAGAGGGCCATCCACTACTTGTGCCATAGGATTTTTATTATAAATATGGGGACCAAATGCGGCTACAGTCAGTGTTTTTCTTGTGTTCTTCAGTATAAGTAGTAGTAATGGAGGGTGATCTGATCTTATTGTATCATTGTGTGTATTAAACTGTGTATTTAACCGTGTATTTCAGAATGTAATTCAATTAATATTTGCCTGGTTGATCGACATGGTTCGTCAATTACAGTTTAGTTTCCAATCAGTTTTGTCTTGAGTAAATCGTAATTCAGTGTAAAGTGTAACGGTATTGAAAGAATATAGTGTGTTTTATAATTTCTTCACGTCTTGATAATTTACCCCCATCCACCCTGCACCTGCAATATCTTACAATTATTATTTATTCTTATCATGTAGGTAGGTACATGTATTTAAAGTTTGATCTGACCAGCGGGGTAATTACGCAACACATTAACAGTAGGAATGGGTTTCATGTTGACAGTACAACAATATTCATTGCGTTATTTACGTTGTTCAGCACACAAATTTTTGGAACATATGAAGCAATGGATTAACAATAGGCTTAAAAATGATTCAGATTGTGATACCTAGTTAGTGTGTTACGTAATTAGGGTGCAGTTCTAGAATAGAATAGAATACTCATTATTATGTCCACCATAAAAATTACAGATATAAATAGAAATGCTAGAATGCTAGTGTGTATATAATTTAGGGGCCAGTTTCTCGAATGACAATGATCGCAAAATGAATTTGATAAATTGTCAGGCGCGCGTAAACTGCTATGAATGATGATCAACACATGAAGTTTTGTCTTCGAAAGATATAAAAAAGACTAGGTGTCACTCACTAGCCCAAAGGCTTGAAGGCGTAAAGAGCTCTTAAGTTCAAAGCTAAAAGAAAGCAGATTTAAAATCTCCTATCATATAACCATGATGTATGATGAGAAATTTTATGAAAAGATTACACGCCACACAGGCTAGTGCCAGACAGGCTATTGCCACACAGGCTTTTGTCACCAATGGTTAATATTAGCAAAGGCTTTCACAGTACACAAGTAAATGCACAACTCACTTGCGCCGTTATCAGCACATTCTGACTCTACACTATTAGTAGGTGCTTCCAAACCTACATTCGAATTCAATGGAACGTAGCAATCTGGCCTAATTCGTATGCGATCATGTGTATACTTATACGTACTGTTAGACCGTGCTTCAATAATAATAATAATAAATTCTTTATTAAGAGTAACCATGAGACTCATACAGTGTTAGTAATAATAAAATAAACTTAACAACTATGTCAGTGATACAGTTACAACAACAATTACACAAACATACACAACAAAAAAATCACTGCTTCAGCATTCCAGCTGAGATACTGGAGCAACGACTTAAAATACTGCACTCCAACCTGTCAGCAATAACTCCCAGGATGCTGTTGGAACTGGCTCGCACCCTGCGCAGCAAGGATGCGCATCTTTTACGCATTAATGCATAAAAGCAATTAACACGCGATTCTGCAAACATCCCTGATGCGCTACAGAAGCGAGGCAGCCCCATCAACACCCTGAAAGCATTATTGTACTGCACGCGAAGGGCACTGTACGATCTCTGCGTAAAATCTACGCACAGGCCACAGGAGTAAAAAGAGGAACAGAAGGCTCCAAAAACTGTTTTTTTAACCTCCGTATAAGAACGCTTAAACCTGCGGGCAATCATATTCGCTCTGACTGACAGCGCTCTCCGCTCTCTCTGAATATCGTCAGCGTCCTTAAGGCTAGTGGTCAAAACATGCCCAATGTACTTGAAAGAGTGCACTCTCGATAACGGTACACCATTCATCAATACTGGAGGTATCGTTTCTGGACATTTTCCACCAGCCCCAAACACCATCACGACACTCTTCTTCACATTATACAACAGGCCATGAGCACTGGCGTACCTCTCACAAACACTCACCAGTTTCCTCAGGCTACAGACTGAGGCACTGAGCAGCACCATGTTGTCTGCATAGCTAATGTTGTTGACACATATGCCATCAATATAACATCCCACTCTGGTGCTACTCAGCTCCCCAATCAACTGGTCTATGTACAGGTTGAAGAGTGTAGGAGAACTCAGACCACCCTGCCTCACACCTGACTCAAGACCATATGGACTCGAGTAAGCCCCGTCCCACCTAACACTATTGACCTGGTTCCCGTACCAAAACTTAAAAATATTTATGATTTCAGGTGGTAGCTTCGCGTCATTAAGCTTTTTCCAGAGAGTGTCATACGAAACCAGATCAAAAGCACTCGATAGGTCGAGGAAACAAGCGTAAACCCGAGTGCTACGGCGTGTGTAGTACTCCACAGCATGCTTAAAGCCCAATATAGCACTATCGGTAGACAACCTTGACTTTGACTTTAAAGGCTTTGACGGAAGGGTTTTAAAAAAGGCAAACTACTTTACCTGAATATGTATTATCTAATTAGGTATCCTTGAAAAAATATATTTTTAAAACTCACAAAGAACACGTGAGAATTCGGTTGTAATAATCCAATTAAGGTACTTTTTGAAGGTACTGAACAGTTAAAAAATACAAAAGTTAAATGAGAAACCAAAGATTTATGTTTTAGTAAAAGGAGATTATAATATGCGTTGTAGTTTAAAATGTTCGCGAACCTAAAGATAACAAATTGCTGAGGACAACCATGCTTGAAGTCGTTTAAAAAGTCATTAAATAAGTTACACTTCTGTTATGTTTCTGTCGATTGTCTATGTAAATAAATTAATTCACTATACCTAAATTTTTGGAAATAGAAGACGCTTGACGCCGACTTCGTGCACACCTCTGATTGGCGAATAATATTAACTAGAAATAATTTAAAGTAAAATGTCTACAATAATATTTCGTTTCAAACCACGTTTCAAGAATTCAAGTTTAAGTGTGTGTGTTAGAGAAAAAAGTGTATGGAGTAGTGATAAGTTGGTTTCATCCCCTTGCAAGGATATCGAGATTCCCAAGTTGACTGTGGACCAGTATATGTTTAGAAATTTGGATAAATGGGCCGGTAAAACTGCAGCGGTAAGTACTTACCCACTGTCATACGGTTACTCATTAACTCATTACTCGGTAACTCATTTTAAGTAGGTACTTTATAATTATTGTACAAATTCAATGTTGGACGGGTCTACCAAACTAGTCTTGCAACTATTTCTACTAGTTAACTTTTAATCTTTAAATTTAAATTATTAATTAATTTTAAACTTAAAATCGCTGGTTGTAATAATATTACATACTTACTGTTCCAAAAAAGTAATCGTAAGGGATTTACAGTGGCTTAAATTTTTTTATTATTCCAAAATTCTTGTGAAGTTATAATAGCAATTAATTTATTATTATATTGAAATTATGCGAAAGGTGGCTACGGATAATATTTGCAATGTCATTCGTTGCTGGTTTTGGTTCGATTTAGGCTCATTCAACTAAAAATTAGTTCTTTTGTTTATACTTGCTGATAACGATATGAGTGATTACATATCATAGGTGTCAAAGTTAAATAAAGCATCTTTGTTGATATTTTTTAACTTTATGAAATATTTAGTATGCTAACGTCAAAGGGCAATCACTGCATACAATGTAATGAGTCAAACGCACAAACATTAGACTTGAACTAGGTACAAGGTTCTTTTGGCGCGAGGCCAGTATCGGAATTAACGCCGCCATATTGTTTTGTCAATACAATAATTTCTGTGACATTTTCACAAATGTTTACCAACAACGCCCCCCTGTCAATGTCATATAGGCACCAACAAATCCTTGTAGCACTCTACCTACCTATTATATTGCAGCAAGTTGCGTTCTGTAATTTTCTTAGGGAAAAGGTTTGAGTCTATGTATGTGTACGCGATTTATTAAATCCCTACTTTGTAATAGTAAACGCTGAAACTGTTACTAATGTTTTGTCAGCACCCGCCCTTATAGATTATGATTGCACACCGCCACCGGCTTCCAGCCAGATCGGATTTGGCATTCAATGAGTTGGAACGTACTTACAGACTTTTCCTCAAATATTTTGTCTAATATTTTAGGAGGTATAAACAAATCCTTTTTTTTTAAAGATTCGGGACTTTTCAAATCTAACAGAGGGTTAAGTTTTTAAATCAATTCTTTTTCTAGATCTGTGGACACACAAACAGAAGTTATACGTACGAGCAAGTGTACAAGAAATCAAGAATATTTGCCGCGAATTTGAGAAGCAAGATCAAAATAAAAGATGGTGACACTATCGCCGTTTTGTTACCGAATGTTCCAGAGTACCCCATTATCACTTTTGGCATACTCGCTGCCGGTGGCGTGGTAACGACTATGAACCCTATTTATACTGCGTGTAAGTTTCTTTTTGAGTTCATCAATAAAGGCGAACAGGTCGTTGGGGTGCCGTGCCCAGGGCAGGTAGAGCATTTTGGAAGCCGTTAGATGCAAAACTGTAACTAGAAACAGAAACCGTACCTACGTAGGTAAAGAACGAAAGAAAAAATGTATTGGGTCTCGCACAGGAAGAACACAAACTAAAATAGAATGGCACAATCATTGAAAAATAAAAAGATATAAAAACAAAAGTATTTATATGTATAAAAAAGTAGGGTAGATACGTTAACATGGCAACAAAGGCCAAAGGCAACCCCTGCCTCAATTGGTATTTTATAAAGAAAAAAAAATTATGGCGGTGGAGAACTGACTGTGTAGACTGTTAATTATACCAACGTATTATAAAAACAACTATGTTTAGGTCATTGCGGTTAGCAACTGCTTTTTACTGGTCAGACAAATTGACCAAAGTCCATGTATCGTTAACTAAGATAAAAAGTAAGAAACCATTCAAATTATATTAATCAAGGTGTTATAAATAAGCATAACTTGGATGCTGACATGGGTAGATATAGAGTCACTGATGCAAATTTGCAAAAATTTTAATTTACAACATGTTATAATTTGTGTTGAAAAAACTTTATCGAATAGATATACTCCTCAACGACATGGTTAAAAACACTTTAACATTCCTCAAATAAAATTTTCAGATGAAATAGAAAGACAAATCCTTCTATCAGATACAACACTCATCATCACAAATGAAGATCTAGTACCAACAGTGAAAGAAGCACTTAAACTAGCAAAGAAGGACTTTCCAATAATATCACTGAACATGTCCCAAAGTTTACCACATGGAACTATTTCTTACAAAGAATTAGTTGAAGATAATCACACAGACCTAAGTGTGCTGAATGACGTTAGGAGAAATTATGATGACATAGCGTTTTTGCCATATTCTAGTGGTACCACAGGACTTCCAAAAGGAGTGCAATTGACAAACGGGAATTTTGTATCGAATTGTGAACAACAGAACACTGAGTTCAGACAATATGAGTATACTACTGGTAAGATTTAAATATGACCTGCTTGGTTCTATTTTACTAACATGGTTTAAGAGACATCGATGCGAAAATTGTACTGTACTTTAGTACGAAACAACTGTTTTTTTTTAAATAACGAGCAAAATGTTCTATGCTGGGGGTTTAGAATCGTGTGCTGAATTCATGGTACAGTTTGCGCGTTGATGTCCATTACACCGTGTGGTCATTTTCTTTTTACACGTCCATTTTGTTGTGGGGTTGTCGTGAACATTTTTCGATTCAGGGATTTGTTTATTAAATATAAGGCTTTAAAGTGATCATTTTTGTTAGAGACAAGACCCTACCAGCTAAACCGTTGTTTTTGGATATGTGAAAAGTATTTACGATAGTAGTATACAGCGTGTTTCAAAACGTGTATACCTAAACTAAGCCAGCCATTAAGTAAAAAAAACATGGCCGAGAAATCATCGAGGTTCTTAGACTCGCCCTCACAGTCACCCGACCTTAACCTCAAAAGTATTTGGGGTTTGATGAAGGAGATATGTGTTAAACTTACACATACCTGCCGAACTTAAGCATAACATAAAATTGATGATTATAAAAGTAATTTTACCAAAATGTCGCTAAGACGTCGTGAAAAATGCCTCTTAGATGGCAGGCAATCACGGACATAGGATGAGTCCGGACACTGTATTGATAATAAAACATGCAAGTGTGAATTTTGAATCACTATTAGTATCATTTTCAAACTACTCGTAAGTCATTTTTTTACAATCTTTTTGCCGGACTCGGTCTTGTTGCATATAATGTACTTACATTAGTTTTATTTATTAATTATAGAATCACATCAAGACAGTACATTAGTAGTACTACCCCTGTTCCACTCCTATGGTCTTAGCATCTGTATGCTGCACAAGATGTCTGCTGGCTTGAAGCTGGTTACCTTGCCAAAGTTCCAACCAGACATGTTCCTGAACACGTTACTAACACATCGGCTGCAGTTGCTGTATTTGGCACCGCCTATGGGTAATGATATTATATTTTTATTCTATAGATTAATGATAATAATTATTTATTTATAATAATAATAATAATACACTATACTGCTACAAGGATTTTTTGGCGCTCGTATGACGTTTACAGGGGGCGCTGTTGGTACACATTTATGTGCAATTATTTTGTGAAATGTATTGAAAAACAAGATGGCGACTTTAGTTCCGATTTTGGCCGCGCGCCAAAATAATCTTGTAGCACTATACATCGATTGCCGCCTGATAAGAAATTGACAGTCATTTCGGGTTTCAATAACATTCCAGAACGTCTTTATCGAGATTCAGGCCGGTTTTCTGTGAGAGGGAGAGGCTCGTAATCCACCACGCGGCTCCTGTGCGGGTCGTTGGTATTTAAAAAAAAAATGTGTTACTCCGCGTCCTAAGCGAAAAGGTCGTTCTCGTGAATACGCGATCGTCGCGTTCATATGCCACTCATTTTTTCAGAAAACCAGAAGGCGCCCTCTATCGACGCGATCACGCGTTCTGATTCGCCGAATAAAATAAACGCGACTATTGCATACACGCACGCCTAGATGGCGTTGGTTAGGACGCGGCCAAAAGCTATTTTGTACCGTGATAGTGCAATCTTTCGAATGCCACCTTCGCTTACATCATTCTTCAGCCTATCATTCATAATCCTTGGTTGGTTGGTGGCTGGTCTTTGTCCGTAAACTGCCCTGTTATCTAATAATTATAATACGGGCCCTGTTCTATAAAATGCAATGTGCGATCGTTTTGACCCGATTGCGATGAAGCCAATCATTTTGATGAATGTGAGAATAGGTTTTGTCATTTAGTTTCTTTTATTTTCAGTGATGTTCCTCGGATCGTATCCCCAAGTGACTGCGAAGCACTTGGAACATATCACCAGCGTGACGTCAGGAGCTGCACCCTTGCCTTCTGCAGATATCCAAAGGCTATTTGAAAAGGCACAGGTACTTATAAATAAAAAATATTCAGCTTCAACACGATCTAACAAACCATCTAAGCCAATCTGTTGAAGTTTTACAAAATGGGCACATCCTAGCTGGACACACGTACAGTCGCCGACATCAAGTTATCGCAAACTGTCAGATTTTCTCATTCGATTTTGCACTTGACTTTGAACATTTTAAGGTTTAAAATCGTTTGGAGAAATTTGACAGTTTCGTGTAGCTTGACCTGCTGGCCACTGTACCTACTGTCGCAGCATAAATACCGTACAGTTACGCAAAATTTAAAATTAATCCGCAACAACGCAACCTCCCCCAGCGACGCCCTAAGCGGAGGTCCGTACCCCACAGGGGGTGCCCTTAGCGTGTAGTCACATAGTTTTTAAGTTTTTTTAAGCCCTTGCTGGAGGCCTAAATTTATTGACGCACCTAAAGGCAAGCCCGGTTAAGCAGCCGACAACCTTCTAGGTTGACCTACGAGATGTCAATTATAAACAAAAAAAAAGTTGAAAAGGGATTTTCTCTTGAAAGAAAGATTGCAATCTTGAGAAAAAATCTATTTCATAATCAGTATAGTCCCGATTACTATGTTCGTAACACCATACTGTATCGATCAATACTTTAGGCGAAAAATCCTTTTTAACCGACGAAAAAAAAGGAGGAGGTTCTCAAGTCGACCCGTATATATATATATATATTTTTTTTTTATTTTTTTTTTTTATGTATGACCACGCATATCTTTTTACCGAGTAGTCCGATTTTGATGATTCTTTTTTTAATGGAAAGAGTATATAGAAAAACGAAATCCACCCCTAAGGGTAGAAAAATAGGGGTTAAATGATTTTTGACCTACAGAATGTTCCCTTGTGAACGGATTCTGTTGAAACTTGGCACATATAGTTCTAATGATGCTTCAACAAAAAAACTTTTTTACAAAAAATTAAACCGACGAAAAAAGAAACTGAAAAGCAAAAAATAAATCTTTCAGTTTAACTAAGCTCTTAAATTAATGTAAATTACAAATTTTGAGTCGGCGCCAAACAATCACCGCAGATCGATGAACGACGATCAATCAAGCTGCCATAAGTTTTCATGGCGCCTTGTATGTTTGGCGCCGACTCAAAATTTGTAATTTACATTAATTTAAGAGCTTAGTTAGACTGAAAGATTTATTTTTTGCTTTTCAGTTTCTTTTTTCGTCGGTTTAATTTTTTGTAAAAAAGTTTTTTTTTAATCTTCGTAAGTGGAACGTTTTTATGCTCGTGATTGTATGTACACAGACCTCATTATTGACATTCTAGAAACGGTCGGATTCGTAGTACCTACTTACACGCAATCGGCACTCGTGTATGACTAGATAATGTATGACCTTGGGCGAAGCAAAACGAGCACATAACAATATGTAAGAATCGTAGCTGGTGTCGTTCTATAATATCTGCCTACTCTCGTGGGAAAAGGCGTGAGTTCTCACAGGTTCATTTGGACTGAATATTCGTTGTTTATTTTATTATATCGGTTAATCTTCTACTAGCTTCTGTAGTCAATGTTTAATAGCACGTTATTAAAGGGGTCAAGATTAGAATCAATGATAGCATAAGGACGGAATTAGTCGATAAGCGTCCTTTTCTTATACTTTACCCCGCATTCTAACCAAAGCTATCAGTCGCGCGAATACACGATTGTCGCGTTCATAACGTCACTCATTTGTTCGGAAAACCGTAAACCTAATTGCGGAACACACCATCTATCACAATCTGAATCATTTTGAAGCCTATTGCTAATCCATTGCTTCATAAATGTTCGAAAAAATTGTCTCCTCAACTACATATATAACGAAATGAATGTTGTTGAACTGTTAAAATGCAAGCCATTGCTACTGTTAGTGTGGTACGCCATTGCCCCGCCGGCAGGCATCCTAAGTCGGCGACGTGACTACGCTTTCGGGTTCGACGAACAAAATGAATGTGACGGTCAAGTGTTCGCGCAAAGACCAAGACGTGGCCTTATTCTAGCCACTAACATTTTCTTTTCGATTTTCCAGCGTGATATCCAGTTCAGCCAAGGTTACGGTTTGACAGAGGCATCTCCTCTGGTCAGTCTGACCCCTCGGGGTCAGAAGACGTACGAGAACGTCGGGTATGCACTGCCGAACATAACGATGAAGATTGTGGATAGAAACACGAAGACTTTGGGACCCGGCGAGGTGAGGGTTCAGAGCTTTTGGTCGTTTTCACGTTGATTGGGATGGGTCAGGAGATTTCGTTTGCTGAAATTAATGAAACCCTTCTTAAAAGAAGGGTTTCATAACCCTGGGGATAACCCGTAAATGCTGATGGAATCAAAACAAATGTCCTTCGTCCTTCCACATATGGAAATACTTACGTATATTTCAGTATTTATTTTATTCTAAAACAGTATTTTTCTGGTAATGGGCCTACGAAATGGACTGTATGTTTGTTTAATTGATTGCATATCGTCATAACGAAGTTCTTCAACTTCGGTGTCACACATTCTTTTAAATTATGTATTTAAAACCTTAAATTTCTGCTACATTTCAATCGTACGGCCAACTGCACATTACTGGAATCAATTTGATATTGACTGGCCTATATGTTGTAGCAGTAAGGGTGATTTTTGTAGTGCAATCGTTACCACTGTACAATCAGATGCAGTTTTGAATTCTTACCGATTATTTTTGATTTTTATCAATCCCAACCTCCAATTCCCTTTTTTTTCTTTAAATACATAAACATAAATATATCATATCATGTATATATACATGATATGATATATTTATGTACTTAAATTGGTCTTAAAAAATAAGTAATTTTTATAAAATTAAAACTATATCAATCTATACAGCATTATCCTCTTTCAGGTAGGAGAACTCCTCGTGAAAGGCCCAAACGTAATGAAAGGATACTTGAAGAATCCTCAAGCCAATAGCGAGGTGTTTGTGGATGAAGAGTGGCTCAGAACTGGTGACCTGGGGAAGATCGACGAAACTGGACTCATTACAATATCTGACCGGCTTAAGGAACTAATCAAGGTAGATTCTATTCTGAAAAATAATTGTCTTAACTAAAATGCAAGAGACGACTCAAGGTGCCAATAGATTGCACCTCAAATAATTATCGATCGGCGATCGATGAACGTAATGCGGGACTGTGGGATCAATGTCCTCAATCGTCGTCTATTTATCGAAATCTAGTTAAGCACCTTAAAAGGAGTACCTACATGAAAGCTGCACCTGCTGCACTATGGAACTGTAAGCTGACTCAACGAAGCAAACATTTTTCGCACTCAAGAAACGTATAAAAGATTGTAGGTCCCGCGTGTAAGTAAAACAGATACATATATTAATAGTTGATCGCTGACTCTTCACACCGCCGGCGATTACTCGTTCGTTGCAGGGAAAAGAGCTTTCAGAGAGAGTACTCGCTCAGTGATGCTCGTTTGGCGGGCAGAACACTCGTTGAGAGACTTACGCTTAGTACATACGCATACCTGTAAGTAATCGCTTGTCGCCTACGCGCACTCGCTGCTCATTGCCTTCCAACTCGTTTTTAGTTGCTAGCTCTACTCGCTTCTCGTTAATCGCCGGCGGTGGGACAAGTGTCTTAGACTAGAAGTTGATACGATGGAGATTAATAATTTTGGAAAAGCGCCTGTGAGAAATATAAAATTTATTTGTACACGAAGTGTAAAATATTTCAATTTTGGCAGGCGCTTGAACAGCACTATTATCATCGCTCATTAAAAAATCAATTTCCTGCTAAGCATTCATAATTTAATATTTATGATCATAATAAATAAAATATAGCCATTAGCCAGGTGTTTGTAACAACCAATATTATATTATTTATAATGATTAAAAAATTATTCAATGAGCTAATGTTATTGTGGACCCATGATTAATAATTGAGTCTATTTTTTTAGCCACAAGTAGAATAGAACTGATATTTTGTATTATTTTGTTTAATAATGATTGAGTAAGTTCAATTCGTTCTTACTATAATTATTGTCAGCCATTTGTATGAATGCAGTTTTCAAATATTAGGCCTCATCATCGGCCTGTCCTATGATAACAATTAATTAATCAAATCAATCAAAATATTTTCTTTCACATAAACCAACATGGGCACTTAAGAAACGTCAGAAGCTAGGTGCAACAGCGCCCCCTTTTCAACGTCATTAGAGCGCCAAAAAAAGCAAAATAATCTATTACACCTTCCATCTTGGGTATGAAGCAATTCATAAAAAAGAAACTCCTTTCTTTTTTAGGTCAAAGGCTATCAAGTTCCACCAGCTGAATTAGAAAATGTACTAAAAGAACACCCTGCAGTATTAGATGCTGCTGTTCTTGGGGTTCCTGATTCAGCCACAGGGGAAAGGCCAAGAGGCTTCATAGTCTTACAGCCAGGGACAAAGGCTACTGATAAAGAAATAATCGAGTTTGTAGCCAAAAGAGTGGCGCCATACAAGAAGATTAATCAAATCACCTTCTTGAATGAAATACCGAAGAATCCTTCCGGGAAAATACTTAGGAAATCACTGAAAGAAGAGTATTGTAAATAGATTGGTTGTTTGTAATATGTTCCTAATAAATTGAAAATATCGTGGTGATAATTACTGTTTGTTTTATTTATGGCATCGTATTCGATAAAGATGGCTACCTATTTCACGAACGCCTAGCCCAAATTTAATTGGGCCGTTTTGAACTGAGTCGTCGGGCCACAAATCTTTTTTGTCATCTGTCTCGCTCACACTCATTAGGCTCACGAAGCGCACTAGTGATGTGAATAATTGTCTTGTTACTGATGTTTATGAACAGACGGCATTAATAAGACCTTGAACGATTTCTGCATCTGCTGGATTTTTCAACTTATTAATAAAATTTACAGCCGAAAAAAACAACCAACTCTACTTAAAAATAAAAAAGTGAAAAATGTAACTTTAATTTCAGAAGTCGGTGTCTTTGGTTTTGTATTTTCGTTTTTAGCCACCGACTTCCGAAATTAAAGATATTTTTCACTTTTTTTGTGTTTTTTTCGAAGTAGTCGGTTGTTTTTTTTGTAAAAAAGTTTTTAATTCAAGTATTCTAGTTAGATGCCTGTAAATTTTATTAATAAGGTGAAAAATCCAGCAGAAGCAGAAATCGCTAAAGATCTTATTAATGCAAAAGCAAGCTCTTTGAGGAGTGGCTTGAGAGGCACCACGGCGTCCTCACCTTCTGCCTGACGCAGGTCCTCACCGGACATGGCTGTTTCGGGAGGTTCCTGTTTCGGATAAGGCGGGAGGAAAAGCCCGGGTGTTATCATTGTGTGGATCGACCGGCGGACACGGTGGAGCATACGGTGGAGGTCTGCCCGGTTTGGGCGGAGCACCGCGGTGTCCTCGTGGCGGCGATCGGCGGCGGCGATCTCTCGCGTCCGGCCCTAGTTTTGGCCATGGTATGGGTGGAATGGGACACCGTCACCTCCGTCTGCGAAGCAGTAAGGCTCGCGAAGGAGGAAACGAAGCGCGTGACGGTGAGGCAATCGTTGCGCCTTCACGCCCCTAGTCGCCGCAGGAGGAGCCACCCTGGGCATTGGGAGTCGATTGCCGAGTCCCGGCCACCGCAGGCGCGGGCTTGCGGATGGCGAGCATTGGGCAGCTTGCCGTCCGGTAAGGACCAGCCCCGGGTCGACGGCGCGTTGTGTTCCACGCGCGCCTCAAAGATCAATTATGCTGACATATGCATAATTGATGGGGTCCGATAGGGCCGATGCCTCCCGGGGTCACGGATTGTTCGAAAGAGTTACCGTGGCCCTGGCGCACAGGCAACTGAAGGAACACGGGTGGGTTTTAGTCAGTAAGAGTCTGACACGCCCTCCCGCTCCGCCCAGAGCGGGAGAGGTCATTTGATGATTTCCCACCCAAAAAAATAACGATCTTCATATACGAAAACATTTAATCAATATAAATAGACATTTTTATTTAAGGCAATACATTTTTTTTTTAAATATTTTGATCCCTAGACACTTTTGATGTGTGTCGGTACTGTTTTATGTAGTTACGGTTTAATCCATGGTAACAGGTTGCGCGCCGATGTCCCTGCCGACCTGTATAAACCATAAACAAACTTGTGTTTTTTTTTATTTTTATTCAAAAATAAAGGGCTTTGGCGCACATGCGATTATGCCGCCCTGGTTAGCTTAACAAAATCATACTAATCTCTATTTAACTTAACCTTAGCATAGCTAGTTTGTAAAGTATTCTAGCTGCATCAGATAGTGGCTCAGTTAAAACACTATTACAGTAACCTATCTCTCTAATCCTACATTCTAAGCTATTTCTGAATTCCTCGTTGCGGACACATTCGGTTAATATGTGATAAACATCATCAACGGAATTAATACAATAATCACAATTAGTCGTTGCTGTTTTTGCCATTAGGTATAAGAACTTATTACATGGGATGTGTCCGGAACGAAGTCTCAGTGCGATAACAGTATCACATCTTTTCAACAGCTGATTATCTATCCAAGGTGAGTTCAATGGATGCGGTTGGATCGTTTTGTACCAGATTCCTTTTTCTAGTGATCTTTTATTGAAGTACTCCTTCCAAAGCGAATAACAATCCTGTTTGATATTAGGTATGAAGTTTGTAAAGTAAGGAGAAAAAATTACAGGAATTCCATCACATATGGCCTGCTTTGCTAGTAAATCAACAATATCGTTGCCTCTTATTCCGATATGGGATGGAATCCATTGAAGAACTATGTGTTTTCCATCAGATTGTAATTTCAAAATAATTTTCAAAATAGTCTAGGCTATCGGTGTTCCTCGAAATGTCGAAGTACACCGAGCCAAGAGTTGGAGCGAACTTCTGGAGTCTGTGAGAATGACAATATTGTTCTGATGTATTGATTCTACATACGATAGAGCTTCTGCGATCGCAATCAGCTCCGCTTCCATTATACACACACTAGCATCAATTCCTTCAGACTCATAAAAGGCGGCCCCCATACCGTCACCGTCCTTAGATCCGTCTGTAAATATTTTAAAATAAGTCGAGTATTCAGAACTAAAAACTTGTGTTAATAAAGGCTAGGTCTATCAGACTGTGTTAGTTTGCTTCTCGCCATCAAACTATAAAGTTTGGCGAGTAAAATTGTAAAAACATAAATTATATACTTTTGTTTGTAATAATAAAATATAAAAAAAAACTTTGCACTAGAGAGATAATAGAGAGGTTTGACGAACGAACCTACGACCTATCTGACGCCAAACTGTCGCAGACTCGGCGTCAGGTTGGCGTGTCCATAGTATTCTTTAATATATTTTTATAGTCCGTTCTTACCTATTGCATAACTTCTTGGGGTGGTGCTGCAAAAACAATTTTGCTTCCTCTAGAGCGTACTCAAAGAGCAATTCTAAAGGTTGCTACCTTTCGGCCTTTTAGATTTCCTACACACCAGCTCTATATAGAATGTAATGTACTAACAGTAAGGCAATTATTTATACTAAGTATAATATTACACCAGCACACTGCACTTCCTTTTGATCCAGTACCATCCGACAAGAGAAGGAAGGACTTGGTTTGCATAAAGCCTCAAACTAGACATGCGTTTGCAAATAGATTTTATGTGTTTTTAGGACCTTTTCTGTATAATAGGCTCAACAAGTTACTAAGCTTCTATAGTATAAGTTATAAAAAATGTAGTAAAATGTTATCAGAGCATTTAGCGCTACTCAACTACACAGACACAGAAAAACTTCTAGAAATTTTGTCATGATGATAATTTAGTCCCTCGTAAATATTTACTTTTGTATATTTACATAGGTTTAGTTTTAGATAATAATGTACCAATATGCTTTTTCTCATAGTTGTTAATACATTTTATATCAATTTTACTTTAAATTTGAGTGTTCCAATTTAATTGAATTGTAAAGTGATGGCCTGAAACACAGGTTTGAATTAACCTAGATCGGGTAGGTCGCTACCTTACATTGTAATTCCGAACAATCACTACTTGCACCTGTTCTAAACATATTTTAGCTTTAGTTTATTTTTAAGCATTATTAATTATTGTTTGACAAATCTTACTATTGACTAAGTGTACCCTTTTTGTAACGTTTTTATTCAATAAATATTCTATATATTCTAAATATTCTATATATATTCTATAGTTATTGATTGGAAAAGTTGTAAAATAAACCACCAAATATTCCGTTAAACTACATTTAAATGCATAAAATTCGCGTAAATTAAAAAAAAAATACAATATAAGAGCGACCAATTATAATTAGTATTCGAACTTAAATAACAAAGTATTGCACATTAAAATTCATGATATTTTACAATAACAATCATTATCATATTTATAGCCCATTTTATCTAAAGCGACCAGATTGGAAGATTTTTGGTTGCGCACGATCACGAGAATTTGGTATGGATTCACGTGCATGACCGATTTTTAATCATACGACGAGAAATGACTGTTTCGTTAATACTAATAAACTAAAGCCCGAATTACATAACTTCACTCAAAACTCAAGTATTACTTATAATTATAACTCAAAAAATCGAATTATTTAACTGAAAAGTGCCTTGTTAATATGTAATTGCACCATGATTTAATACTTACCCCAGCCCTGTTAATACTTACTCTACATACGGGGTAATTTTTAACATCTGACTTATTTTATAAATGTGCTTCGACCTCAGAAATTATCTATGTTATCGAGGATTTTTGTATCAATAATTTTAGCTGAATAACTAAGCTATCAGATGAATCAAAAACAATGCCGAAACGTTTATTGTGCTAGGCAATATACATATACTAAAAGACAAAAAAATAAAACCTACCGCTGGGACAAACGCCTTCTCTTGGTGATAGATCTCCTTCGGTAGTTAGCTTGTGCGCCGCGCCTTAAAAGAAAACACGACATCTCGATCTATTTTTAAAATGATATTTTATAAAAATAACTACAATTTCGCGAACTCACAATTTACATAAATCTATTGATATGCAGGCGCCACCATTCCGTATCTGATTATATCTGAAATTATACAACAGACGATTTATTAACACTAATGTATTCAGTAGGTAGTTCAATAACGATCAAAACAACGAGGGATTCCGGCTCAAAACATTAGCATACGATTATTATAAAATACATGTTATACCTCTTCTTTTTTCGTATACTTTTACTTCACATTGTTTGACTGGCGCCATCCCAGACTGATATTGTTTTGTTTTTCTAATAAAAATCATTATCATCTGCCTTTTTTTTTTTTTTTTGAACCGTGGTGGAAAATCCTCATGGATGTCCCCCGCCTTGGGGGGGGCGGAGGGGTCTGTCAGACTCTTACTGACTAAAAACCACCCCGGTGTTCCATCTCACACCTGCGCCGGGGGTCACGGGAAAGTACGAATCTTCCGCAACCCCCGACTGGTGCCGGCCCGCCTTAGCGGGCCCCGTCCGGTCGAGCGGGGGGAGTGAGGTGTTTGACTCCCCCCGCGACGTCTAAGAGGGGCGCGCGTGGAACACTACGCGCCGCCGCCTCGGGTCCTGATGTATGGGGGGCGACAGACGTCCCCAAGTCCGTCGTCCCTGGACCCATTTAGGGGGGCCGGAAGAGGGCGATGTCCGCCCTCCGCCGACGCCCGGTGCGCCTGCTGCGGGCCGGGTGAGAGGATGAGATCTCTCGCTCCCTTTCCGCAGCCTCCTTCTGCGAAATTACCGTTTCGCAGAAGGATTATCATCTGCCTAGCTCAACTACATATTTTGGGGTCAGCTACCAGTGTAACCGGATGCAGCTGAATACCAGTATATTACGTGGAGCGACTGCCTATGTGTCCTCCACAACCCAGTTACTGGGTAATACGATACCCCTTGGTACTTGGTCCGCCTTTGTATCATATTGTTTGCGAGAAGTTTAAGGTGACTACATGACCTAAACACAAATTTATAATGCCTAAAAATATATGAAAGAAAGACAGAAAAATAGGTTTATTTGTCACAGAAACACGTATATACAAAAAAAAAAAAAAATTTGCTCAGGTAACAATTCCACGATATAACCACGATATGATCCACTGCAGTAACCAAATTCAGAAAAATATATGATATTCTTCTGGCTAGTTAGATAGTGTGTTGAAAACATAGTACAATTAACTTGATATGATAGAAAAAAATCACGAAGATACCTCTAAAAAAATATTTTAACGATTAAAAACCATAGTAATATACATGCAAACATTCAGATTTTTTGTCAGATTATTCTACAAGTAACATACTAACGTAATCGTATTTGAATTTTTAGTCCAATGAATAGATTTGTTGTAAATCCATAATTGCTTCATATTTTGCAATAAATTACCAGCGTTGTGTCATCGCGCGTCTCTTTCTTTTCTATGCAATCCGACAGTGACCGCGCTTTAGCTCTTGTAAGCCTCTTAAATAAATAAATATGATGGGTTGTCACACTTTCGGACTTTTGACGACCCGAAATGATTGTCAAAGAATCACGAATGACAGCCGGGACCAACGGCTTAACGTGCTTTCCGAGGCACGGAGGGGTCTTGGTATGTAAAGATGGTACCCCATCCACGGCCCGACCACGGCAAGCGTAGCTTAACCTAATCGATCGACCCGTGCTGCTGCCTTTTTCTAATACAAATAAAAAATATTTACTCGATCTCTCCTTAATGGATGCTACCTACGGACGTCTGATAATATCAGATTTACATAATCTTTTGGTAATGCGATGAATATTTGGAATTTTTGGTAATAAAGAGCAATAAAAGATCGATTTTATTATAGGATCCATTCTGTTTCTATGTTAAATTTATGGATCAATAAATACATCAATATTGGCGCCTTTTGCGGCTTATTTACGAGAAAAACGGAATCAAATCTCATGATGTAGGTCTACATGGTAAATTGGTGACAAGGCATCTTCGTTGTTGAGTTCCTTTTGTCTGAGTTGAGCTAAATGCTTCCACTAACTGGACAGGTCCACTCACTGTATGGTTCTTCCGTCAAAAGACTATGTCAGACATAACTTGCACCGTCCTCTTAAGGCCTGACCAAGATTATGTCTGGCCTTCAAAAGAGACTGTGATCTCTGAGTTTGTTTCAGTCTTTCTTCTCAGAGTAGTTAGTTAGGAAACACCGAAATCATCTAGTTTTAAAACATAAAGTGTTTTTATGAACCAATTTACATAAATAATTTATATCATTTAACATCTTTAAGGAATCCAATGCTCTTATTCTGAACCTAGAAATTTTTGCCAATTTCGAATCCATATTCCTGCTTGAACATCGTCTGAACCACTAAATCGAGCTATCTCGATGGTTCAAGTTTTTAATCAAAATTATTGATTTAATTTAATCGCCGGACTGAAATAAACACATAACATCACTGCTATGTTCCTTGATGCTTAAGGCAGAGGTTTTTTTTTTTTCATGAATCATTCCAATGCATTGCCACGAACCGGCCACACACAAAGACTCCGGTCTGCTACTGAGAAATGAAGTACCTAACGATAAAATTGAATACTAATACAATACTTCGAATAGGTGATAAATATAAGATGATATAAAAGTTTTATTTATGTACATATAGGCAGATACAAGAAAACCACAAAAAAAAACCCGCAGTCATAATAACCATCATTAAGTACGCCATTTTATGTTATTCAGAAAATACCTACATACCCTAGTGCATTGTTTCTACGTATACTCGAAAGATTTAGATAGTTAAATAAAGGTAAACAAAAGAAACCACGTGACTCATAGATGTTAAACCTTTTATTTCTAATGTTAAAATCATATTATTTCGAGTTCCATAATAATAGGCTTTATTCTGAATCTGAATTTGAGGAACTATCTGTCACATTAATAATAAAGCGTTCAGTGGTATCATCAATTATTTTGTCTAATTTAAACATTTTCTGTTCTTCTTTTAGTACATGACTCTCGCAACTTTTCCAATTCTCAGCAGTCACATTAGCTAAAGCCTCTGGCAAAAGAATGTTTAGGTCAGACATTTTAAAAGTTTTATTTTTCTCGGCTACAAACCCTTTAACTTGAGCCCATATTAAATCAATTGAATTGCGCTCACAGTGGTATGGTGGCAGCCGCAATACAGTGACACCATATAACATTTTTTCTAATTCATCCACAACTTATAAGGCATCTGGTTAACCGACTAAACGTAAAAGCTGCTACTTCAGTTGCCATACTACGTCACAGGTGTACTCTTCAATTTAGCTACGTTATTTAATTCGTTGTATTTTCTAAAAGGTTTAGGGAACTTGTCTTTTTGGGCTCTTTACAATAGACAGATTACAAAATATTATACTATTTCATAAATCTAACAAAAAAAATGTGCTCAATCCATTACATGTAGGAAGAGTATAGTTTACGAATAAATGATAAAGTTTAACATACATTAATAAAAGAGAAAACTATCGTATAAATCGCAAATAACTTTAATTTTGTTGTAACGTATTTTTAAACAAGAAAGTGTCAACTATAAAAAACCTTTTTTACGATTTGTTTACCTTTATTTAACTACCTAAACCTTTCGAGTATATTTATGTAGTTTTTTTTCTGAATAACATTAAATAGCGTAATGATGATTTATGACTCAGATTTTTTGGCCCTATTCCGTGCAAAAATAACAACAGGAAAATAGATAAGGATAATGAACAAAGTATTTTTTTAAATAACATAACATAATTATGTCATGTCATAACATCAAGTCTGTATTCCCCGAGAGGTTAGGCAGAGGTGATCTGTAGTAGTTTTTTCTTTAATGTTTAATTTAATTTTGTTGGTGAGCTGCAATCATAATGAGCAAATATTAAGTGTCTACTTAATACTTACCAAAGTAGCTCATGTCTCATGTCCTGCTAGCCTGCAAGCTGGTTGTCCATTGCAACATGGGAAACATTAACCAAATACCATTAAATTGATGATGGTGAAGATTTCTTCACTCCGCTGAAACAGACAGACGGCAAATATAATTATGCCAAAAATTCAAAAGAGAGAAATATTTAAAAGACATATTAGAAAGAAAGAACACTTCCTTTCACAATACTGTGACAAATTATGTTGCAAAATTTAGAAACCTCCAATTAAGGCTACGAGCGTTTAATCTTACTAACAATAAAATCAAGGATAATAATGATTATTTTTAGGCAGAGCAGCATAATATATTATTATGTCTTGTCGTAGGCAGCCTACTAAACAGAAAAATATACAAAAAAGTAGTTCTCGAATTATGTCCACCAATTTAAGTTTTTAGGGTTCCGTAGTTCTGACAAGGAACCCTTATAGTTCCGTCATGTCCGTCTGTGTGTCCGAGGTTTTGCTAAGAGACCGTTAGTACTAGAACGCTGTAATTTTGTAGGAGTGAGTACATCAATTATGCCGACAAAGTGGTATTTTTTTTTATGGTAGCTCCCCTACATTTGAAGTGAGGATGAATATTTTTTCGTCGTCTATCCCATCGTATCGGTTATCATTGAATAGGTCTTCTAAAATGACTTCGGGGTTTCTAAAATTGTTTTTCGATTTAATGCTCCATTTACGAAATATTAAATCTTAAAGTGCAAATATTTGTTCCAGTAGGGCGTTCTCCCCCTCTAAAAGCTAAACTGCTGGCTTGAAAAATCTAGCAAAAATCACGATGATAGTGCATTATATGAAAGGAGAATGCGCAAATTTCATAGAAAATTACCCTAGCTCCGGCGCGAAAGGAACCTATATCAGATGTTTGTACATTTCATGTAATTAAAAATGAAATATATGTGATCTCCCCAATCAGTGGCTTACATAGAAAAAAATGCCTTTTTTTGGCGTGAATTTTATATCACGATATTAGCAAAAATCGAGTAAAATATAAAATAATGGCTACAGAATCACTTACATTTAAATTCTAGGCGGACTTAAAACTATATTTTTGACATACTTGGCTCTTATTTTTAAATACGTACAAGATTGCATACCATTTTGATTGTTTAAAAGAATAATGAGTTTTATTGCTTGCCAGGTGCAAACGTGACGGACTCGCAGGTAGCAGATCGCTGCTATTGCCGTCTCGCTCTTTTAGTTATATTAGAGGGAGAAGAGTAGAGACGACACGGGCACAACTTACTTTGTTTATAATCATGGCATGCACTCGCAGTCGCAGTCTTGACTTCGCTTGCGTTCGTTGTGCTCTGTGTTTTTGTTATTTTCATTGGATTTTATTTTAACGACAACTTGGCTTATATCTCAACGGACCTGAAAGTGCTAAACGATTGGATGTTGATATGGAAGACCTCAATCATTGTGTTGTGTGTCATCGATCACTTCGGCGAATACGTAGACACGTTCTTAATGTTCGTTTTCTACAAAATCGTGCAAACTTCGTGGAACATATTGTACGTAACATGGAACCACCACAAGAGGTAAAAATCTGTCAAGTACATGTTTAATATGATTACAGTTTCTTAAAATAATATGCAGTTGTTTAACATGTAAAGGATAATAATATAAAGTCCATGAATAGGTTTCTATGTGTGTATGTTTTGGTATGGGTGTTTTCTATGTATCATAATATAATATTACATGTGTGTTTACAAAAAAACGTTAGGTATGTTTTTATCCGTTGTCGTAGTTAGTTTTAGTTAAGTCTAGATAGCGTTCTATGATGTGCTCCAAGATATTTACTTATTATCTATTTTAACCTATTACCGATTTACTTACTACTGGCACAGAATTGTACAGAAGGCGCAACCCGCATTTTAGGTATGAAACTGCAAGTATGCGGTGGGCTCGCCTTGTCGGGCCAATTCAGTGAATGTAACGTAGTCAGAAGATATAAGAGTTATGCGATACAAAGAGAGGCAACTTCTAAGTGAATATAACTGTAGTTAATTAGCGCTGTGCGACCTGAATTTAACTTTTTTGTGTCGTAGCAAGAGTCGTTTTTTGGTTACTTGCCTAATGATTTTGCGCAGTGAACCATCTGTACAAATCTGTGTAACTGGCGAAATGTAAATGCAAAAGTTTATTGGAGCTTGTAGTATTTTTTATGTTATTAATATTGATGAAACCTTACAAACCCAACCTACAACCCTTACCTTTTTTTAGATAACAAAGACCCATAACATAAATACCTTAACGACTAACATATTAACATATTATTATAATGACTCAATATACATCATAGAACTAGAAAGCCACTGAACCATTCGTTATCGTCTCTTTTGCTTTTTGTAGGTGCCATTCGACGGTACGCGATCCATATGCCATCCATGCTGGCATAGAATTGACTCCATTTCAAATGAAGACCAACCACCCATGCCTGCTAATCCAGTACGGGTTAGAGCTTCGATACCTGTTCCCGAAATGGCTCGAGCTGCTAATACATCTCGGCGATGCATGATAAGCCACTGTCAAAACGTACTATTACGCCAACTACCAAATTCTATTAAGGTATACCTCCTCAGCTATTTGCATTTTTACATACCAGATCGTGCTCGGATCTGCCAGCGACATTTGACAACCATAACTATGGAAGATTTGACACAACATATAACGCATCAACAACATGATTTTAATGCTGATAGTTTTATGGACATTGTAAACATCTACACACGTGCCCTTGAAACAAGGAAATCTTTATTTGATGACATTAACGAAATGTCGGAGGTTGAGCTTCATTTTTGGACTGGGTTAAACCATAATAAATTCAATCGGCTTCTGGATCAAGTTCCGTCACTACGACAACAATCGAATTCACCAGAAGTAGACTTGGGTGTATATTTGAGCAAGATTAGAACAGGAGAACCAAGCTCCAGGCTGAGTTCTATTTTCTGTGTATCAAGGAGAAGCATAGACAGAAAAATCCACTTAACCAGAGCATGCCTACTGGCTGATTTTGTGCCACTGCACATAGGGCTAAATCATATAACTCGGAACGAGATAATAGAAAGAAACAGAATCCTTCCGAACTACATCTTTGGAAGTGTAGAGTCTCCAAAAGCCATCATTATATTAGATGGCACTTACTTATTTATTGAAAAAAGCTCTAACTTTTTGTACCAGCGACGCACCTACAGCTTACATAAATATAGAAACCTTATAAAACCATTTATAATAGTTAGTGCTGATGGTCATATAATAGATATAAAGGGACCGTATGCCGCTACAACCACGGATGCTGACATCATGAAAAAAATATTAGAAAATGACGACCTACCGGCTGAATACGGTGCTTTCAATTATTTATTTGAAGAGGGCGATATCCTAATATTGGATAGAGGTTTCCGAGATGCGATACCACTCATAGAAACCTATGGATATGATGCACGTATGCCCCCGACGAAACGAAGAGGCGAAACTCAATTGACCACCATAGAAGCAAACAAGTCAAGACTAGTGACTATTTGTAGATGGGTGGTTGAAGCCGTTAATGGAAAGTTCAAAAGAGATTACAAGATTTTCAGGCAAAGAATTTTTAACCGCGCCTCACGTAATACCATTAATGATTTTAAAATAGCAGGAGCCATTATCAACTGCTTTCAAGAACCCTTCGAGGACAACCAATATACACCTGAATTCATGGAATCTATTCGATTGAACTTGAATAAACCAAATCTACTGGCAGATTATATCGAAGCAAATAATATAAATCGACAAAGAGTCACATTTAGTAGATTGGACGCTAATAACCAAAATATGGATTTCCCTGAACTCTCACACGAAGATTTAATTATAATTGCTATCGGAACGTATCATTTGAAGCTAGCGCGATCTTACTGCAGCGAGCACATCAAAAGAACCGGAGTTTACGAAATTGAATACTATCGACATTCAGAGAGAGTTGTAATTAATAATGAGCAAAACGTTTTAATAAGATGCAAAATACAATCACGGCATGTGCGAAGCAAGATATATTATACATACATTTTGTATTGTACAGAGACACAGGGTCGGAGCGCCATAAAGGAGTATTATTGTTTTTGCATTCACGGCCGTCGGACACTATGAAGTTGCGCCCATGTTATCAGTATTTTGTACTACCTTGGTTGGGCCCGACATAACGAACAAGAATTTGAGCATCCTGCTGCCTTTTTAGACAACATTTTAATAGACCTAGAATTATGATCTGAAAGAATAAACGCATTAAATATCAAGTCTTGTTTATTACCTACCATTTAAATATAATAAGACAACATTACATAACACAACACACAGCCCACACGCATAAGATATTATCACGCCTTTGTTCCCCGAAGGGATAGGCAGAGGTACTTAGTACACCCGTATTTTGCTAGATATATTTAAAGACCATGAAAAAGGGGCCATCGACTGGTCACAAAACCAGACTGCGGCCTATGCTACTGAGAAATGAGAAAAAAAAATTCTTAAGTATTATTTATTGAATATACAATACATTATTTACATTTCTATACTTATATAATATATATAGATATATAAATATAAATATAATCTTATTTTTTGTCTACCCTAAAGCCGAAAAAGGGTCATTGTACTCATCATTCTGAACAACATAAAATGTGCAAAATCAAGGCACTTTTTTTCTATGTTAGCCACTAATTGGGGAAATCACATACATGTATTTTGTATACATATAAAACGTACAAAAATCCTGGATAGGTTCCGTTTGCGCCGGAGCTGGGGCAATTTTGCGCATTCTCCTTTAAAGGAAAATTATAGCGGTTAAGTACCAAATACAAAATCCTTAGCATTAATCCTTTAAAGTGACTAAGATGAAGTATGTAGTTGCTTGTTTTTAACAGGTAACGACTTGCAAATGCAAAAAAAAAAAAAAAAACTGCCGCTCGTGACGCTGTACCAACGGGTTACGTTTACATTATATTCAGAATAAAGAACAACAGAATTGTACTATATTGTGATAACGGGCTACTACGGAACCCTATACTGTGCGTGGCCCGACACACACTTGGCCGGTTTTTTAAAACTAATTATAAAGTATAGTAACGCCCCGTCTTCTATTCAAATATTATTAAAATTATACTTATTAACATATTGATTGACAATTATTAACTAATAAAACAGCTGGAGATTCGTATTTACAGCGCTTTACATTATTAAGCTGTGTAACTAATAATAAATGTTAGACGTTTTGATTTTTGTACTAAGAAATAATAATTTATTGTTGAATAAAATAAAACAAGGTGTCGCGACAATGTTCAATTTTTTTAAATAAAATACCTCATTTTTGATTGCAGAAGCAGATAAGATTTATTAATTGATAGCTTCAAACTTACACAGGTCTTTATTTTATAATTGGCCATATAGTCAATATTGTTTGTAAGAGTAGGGGAAAACCATAGTAACTAAGGATAGACTGTGTGAAAGATGATATGGCTAGAAAAGGGTGACTACCGCAAGGGCAGATCCAGCCTTCGAGTCACCGGGGGTCACATAGTTGAGCTGCAGTCAGGACAGGCTCCAATCAGTGTCGGGGGCCCAAGGCGGCAAAATAAAAGGAGGCCCCGGGTTTTCTCAGTTTACGTAGGACTTTTTTGTAACATTTTGCAAAAAATAAAATATAATGACAAAAAAACTTTTTTACAAAAAAACAACAGACTTCCAAAAAAAATACTAAAAGACGTGAAAAATAACTTTAATTTCGGAAGTCGGTGCCTTTAGTTTTGTATTTTCGTGTTTGGCCACCGACTTCCGAAATTAAAGTTATTTTTCACGTCTTTTAGTATTTTTTTTGGAAGTCGGTTGTTTTTTTGTAAAAAAGTTTTTATTTTTCACTTTTTTGTTGCGGTACCTACCCCACACAAATTCGTATACCACTACTTGGTGTGTAAATAACAGTGACAGGAAATTATAAACACATCATCCATATAGACTAAGTGGAAAAAATCTGCAGTATTAAGGATAACTCAAAAACTACTGGTCAGACCTTAATCAAATTTAAATGGGGCCACATGTGAAGCACCACCTATCAAATAAAAAAATAATCATCCAAATCGGTTCACCCAGAAAAAAGTTATGAGCTAACACACATAAAAAAAAAAAAAAAAACATACAGACGAATTGAGAACCTCCTCCTTTTTGTGAAGTCCGTTAAAAAAAGTAGGTGTAATGAGCGCAATTATACTCTACCTCCACCATGGATGGGCCTCGCACCCGGCAGGATTCTTTTTCAGGGGGTGTTATCTTTTTTGTTATTTACTAAAAGCAAGAATGTAGGACTCAAGAGCGAGCGAGGCGAGCTCGATTTTTTTTTCACCCTTACTCGGTATTCTCGATTAGGTTTCTATTGAAAATTCTTACGGAAATAGGAGTTGCTTTGTCAACTTACGCAGAAAAGTTTGAGAGAATGGAGGCTGCAAGAGCGAGCGAAGCAAGGTCGTTATTTTTTTTATCGAAAACTTCGCGGCATTATCAAACTTAGAATTGTGCGAACAATGTTAAATATTTACAGTTAACGAACTGGTGCATCATAAAATTATAATAACAGTAGAACATAGTCGTATTATGCGTGTCGTTGGCGTATGTAAAATATTTTTTTATATTTTATTAATTTTTATCAATGAGATTAGAAAAGTTATCAGTGGTTAACCATGACCCCAATGACCCCGTGGATCCGCCCTTGGACTACCGAATTGAAGACTTAAATAAAGACATTTTTCGCCGACCCCGAATACATTGGGCAGAAGAATGATGATGATAGCCAATGAGCTATCAATTAAAGGAGGATAAGAGATCGATAAACTATGTTTTATGATTGTAGTAGGTAGGAAAATAACTTTTCAGTGCCAGGGTAGGTAGGTAGGTACATCATCCTCCTGAGTCCTGTCCGTGTAGTTTCTTGCCCGTTCTTCTCCTTAAGTACCTATTACGGTTTGGAATGGGCATCTTTCTGACTGACCGGCTTCTTGTCAATTCAAAAGTGTCTGTAATGGTTTATTTGAAATAAATGCGTTGAGTCTGAATTTGCGTCAACTGCTGGATAAGGCTCACCCAAGCTGCGCCACAATACCCGGTCCTCCACCTTTCGCATCCAGTCTGTTCCAGCCACCTTTTTAAAACTTGCCACGTCTCACGTAGCTATATTCCTCATTTTTATTTTCAGATGCTCATTTTCAATGACATGGATGGGTCTTGTGGCCTTTTGAGCCTTTTTAGCCATGCCATTCTGAAATTACGTCTCAATCACACTCAACAATACCTCATCATCATTTAAAACGAAAGACGACCACTTCTGGACATAGGCCTCCCCCAAGCACCGCCACTTCAACCGGTTGTATGCTTCTCACATCTAGCGGATTCCTGCGGCTTTCACCAGATCAATGTCTAATGTAAATAACAAGTCCCAACACTAGGATGAGAGCTTGCATAAACATAATATATTTCGTTAAAAATTTCGGCATGGTGACAAATCATTATTGGAATTATAGTATATTGATATGTGTGGAATTTGTCAAACACACGCGTGTTTTCCCATCATATATATTTTTTTAAAGCATCTCTATTGTTTTCCCCATATTGGTCATGTTTTATTTTGATTCCTTTGTTCCTTTTTGTATGCCTCTGTATTATTCAATTTCACATGTACCTAGACCATTACCTGCCTAGTCAATATTAAGTTGCCATTGCTGTAATATTGGCTTAGTAGTAATCTTACTTGGATTCTTATGTTTGCCAAGTGTTTGACTTGACAGGCCATCATCGTGACTAGTGCTAGTTATGGTGATTTTGGTTATCTCTCCAGAGGGAATGTCGTGGGGAAAGTTATGAGTGGATAAGAGTGGGAGAAGACCGAAGAAACGATGGATGTACTCTGTGAAATAGCTGTGTTGATAGCTAGAAAGGTGGTGACTACTGAAATAAGGACTAATAGTATGGACTAGTATGGAAGAAGAAACATGCTGCACCAGCCTCAAATAAAATGGAATAAGGAATAATGGATAATGGCACAATGATGAAAGTTATCACTCCTACCTGGGTGCAGAAAAAAACTTTCAGAAAAAAAAACCCAATGTTAGAAAGATAATTATGCAAAAATAAATATTTCTAGAAACACTAATAGACCAATTTATTGCTTTTCATCAATTTAAAAATTTGTTAGTTGCATGTCCGTGTCAACTTACGGCAAGGTCGTTCTCAATAGAAACAAGTTCCAAAGGAATGTCTGGACTTCAAACAATAAATCAGACTGAATAGACATCGTAGTTACCAATACGTTTTTAAAAACATCAATATTATTTATGACACGATCATTAGATGAAACAAAAAACCAGCTTTGTCAGTCAATTTGGCTTCTACGTTGATTTATTGAGAAGAATTTTATATTAAGAATTCTATTCTATAGTTTGGTCATCACAATGTCGAGATTATTCTTTATCGCCCGGTACAATAAAGATACGACGATGAAATTGTTAACGATATCGTAAAATGTCCTATAAGATTTTTTTTCGAAAATAATATCTCTAATTGATTTAATTCATCTATTTTTGGGAAGTGCTGTTGGTAACTGTTAGGTGGACTCCTGTGAGTTTGCAAATATATTATGCATTTCGTCAAGTTATTGAAATAATGGGTATCATCTCTAGAAAATAGAAAAGCTACTAAGGAAGAGTGTAGATTATTCGAAAAATCTGTAGTGTTTCATCATTAAAAGTTATCAAGAAAAATGACGATGAATAAAAGTGCAGACCCTTACTGATGTTGTCTCTAGTACAGCTGGGCTGGCCTGGGTAGTGGTTAGAATCAATTTGAAAAATTTAGACGTCAAGGAATGCAGAAAACATTTTTCATTCACTTTTTAAATAAGCATGATTGAGCTAACGTAAATCCCCAGTCATTTCAAAACCATGTTCAACACACTTTACTTCAGCGCCTGTTGACCTCTTGACCTCAGTTTAGCCTTCCATACTGCGATTTATAATTTTACGTATACATATAAATACTCAATCAATGACATGACGTACCTACATAATTTTGAAGTGGATTAAGTCACGATATCTCCAAAATATTTAGGTTTTTACGGAATGTCATTGACTAAAACTTTCTTGTTGCTGCTGCAAGAATTTGATCCTTCATGTGTCAAAATTATATGGCAAAGAGAACTTTTATTGATGAAGTTTGTATTCCGGTCGCATTTGGGTAATTTACGTTAGTATCTACACAAATTTGACCCAAAGCCAGCTTGTTACCTTCCCAAAGCATTTAAGCATGTATATGTATTTGGGAAGTCGCAAATTTGATTTCGTTCCAAGTTCGTTCCAAGGACGGTCAATAGTGTTATATTTTAATGTCAAATGAGGCAATAGTTCAAATATCTAAACACTGTTTTTTATATTTCTATGTTTAAGGCATCAAGCTTGGTGATTAAAAATTTGATGACACTAAGTCCAAAACCAATGCAACAGGTCATATTGGTATTGATTTTTAACTGCCTTCCAAAAAGGAGGAGGTTATATGTTCGATTGTAGGTATGTTGCTTTTTTTTTTTAATGTGTGTTCACCGATTTCTCCGTCAATTGTGGACCGATTTTGAAAATTCTTTTTTGGGTATGCTCTCGAGGTGGTCCCATTGTCACCAAGTTAGAATCTGATGAGGGGTTCCCTTGGAAATCGAGGGAAATCCTCAAAATTTATAGGCACACGTATAGCGATTTGGGTATTTTTTATAGTAACTCGTGCATTTGCTCTTGGAAAGCACCATTTGGTGAAGTGGAACTGATGATGAAGACCAGAGGTGGCCACTGGAACTTCTCAATAATAAGTATTTTACGGGTTGCGATTCGATTTTAATATGGTTGCTAAGCAATTTATGCTCGTCACAATGCATAAGGTGAAATGGAGCTGTTGGTGGCTTCACCATCAGCTCCAGTGGTTTTGGTTCTTAACAGGAGAACTCCTCAACAATTAACGGCCCTACGTCGGGAAAAGGAATATTTTGTAAAAGGTGATGAGCAGCTATTGTAAAATAGATTTATTAATTACTGATTCACTAAAAAGTGAAAAATAAAAACTTTTTTCCAAAAAAAACAACCGACTTCTAAAAAAAACACTACAAAGCTAAAAATAACTTTAATTTCGGAAGTCGGTGGCAAAAAACAAAATACAGATACAAAGACACCGACTTCCGAAATTAAAGTTATTTTTCACATTGTACTGTTTCTTTTTGAAGTCGGTTGTTTTTTTTGTAAAAAAGTTTTTCGACTTCAAGTGTATTTGTGAACTATTAATATTCTTCTTTTATATATTTTTATTATCAATGCCTTAGCAATGAGATTTATCTATTCTGTTTATAGAATTAAGTACATGACCTATTTTCAATCTTCACGCGTCATTAACAAATTATCTTGATGTCTCAAAATTATTATTTACTATCTTATTTTATTTTTAATGGCGCGTTCTAACCTAAAGCAATTGTCGCAAGAATATGCGATCGTTTGAATGAATTTTGACGTACAGACGCGACTTGATTGATCGCGCGACTATGTCATCTATCTATATCTAATCTTCTAATAATAAAGCTGAAGGTTTTGTTTTTTTCTTTGAACGTGCTAATCTCTGGAACTACCAGTAGGATCTGCAAAATTCTTTTAGAATTACATAGCTCAACTCTTGAGAAAGGCTATAGGCTATATAACAATATGATACGACCCTTAGGAGTGGAGCATAAAAAAAAAGTTAGAAAGAACGCAAAGCGAAAATGAAGTGATGACGCAGATGGGCGATGCGATGCGATGTGGTCAGCGCGATGATCGCGTACTCGCGCGACGTACGCTGAGTAGGACGGATGCGGCGTAAACCATTGATGTCATAAAACATGCATCTTTTAGAATAAACCCCGCTAATACCTTGTTGACTGACTATTATTTTTCCCTGAAAAAAAAAAAGGAAAATCTCCCACCAGCGGGGTAGTTGCGTAACACACTTACAGTAGGAATGGCTTTAATTTTGACAGTTCAACAACATTCATTGCGATATTTACGTTATTGAGCAGACACTTTTTTCGAACATATGAAGCAATGGATTAGGAATAGGCTTCGAAATGATTCAAATTGTGATTGATAGTGTGTTACGTAATTTGGATGCTGGTCATGAGTTGCCTTGGGTAACCTGGGAGTCTTTAAACTGACTCCGGACCCAGGTTGGCCGAAGCAAGGATAACCTGTTCAGGTGGAGAGCCATAGAGGACTCCGCCTTGGACTGTAAATGTGATGCTGTTCCACAAACGATGGGACACTTAATATCATGTCCTGCGTGTCCTGTCAGCTGCACGTTACAAGATTTAATGGATACTAGTGATGGCGCCAAACACCTAAGCAAATTCTGGGCTATGTCCATTTAGATTGCAATCGAAACGCTAAGGTGACGAGAGAAAAATACAATATATTCTTTTTCAGTAGAAGTTACATAGAAAGCCGGCCAAGAGCGAGTGGGGCTCACATTTTTTTTTGCAATTTTTAAGTCGTAATATCTTCAATACCCTTAAACTAAACATTTTAAAATTATAATATAAATCGTTTGAGCTTTCTTTAGTCGTTAAAGGAAGCTCTTTTAAACGATACCAAACAAGGTATGTTAATTAAAACATGTTTTTCCTAAGCTCGAATTCACCCCCCAAAGAAAACTAAAAATAATAATTTTGTTGGTGTTAGACTGGCGATCTGTGCGCACGGACACAAAATTGATCTTATAATGGTTTTCTTTTTTTAAAGTTCGGAACCTTAAAGTAGATTTTAACTAATCCTAACTAATCCATACTATTCCTACTAATATTATAAATGTGAAAGTTTGTGAGGATGGATGGATGGACGGATGGATGTTTGTTACTCTTTCACGCTAAAACGGCTGAACGGATTTAGATGAAATTTGGCACTTGGGTAAACCATGACCTGGATTAGGACATATAATACTTTTTACCCCGATATTGCCACGGAATCGTGACTTATGCGGGTGAAACCGCGGGGCGCAGGTAGTATTTTATATACAGATAAATATGACCTATTATAGGTAATAATCATAATCTATGAAAGTAGATGAAGCAAAAGGACGATGTAAGAAAATAAAGAATCAAAGGTTATCCACGTTCTGTAATTTCTGCTTAATGCTGACCCCATGGAAAAAGGCGAAAATTTATGTAGGTATGTACTTAATCCTTCATGTCAAAAACTAAATTTCTAGTAAAAAATGTCAAATGACAAGGTGACTTTTGTGATAATTATCTTGAACTTAAAAACTTGTTTTCATTGTTGTTATTTTATTAGTGCACTTAGGTACTTTTAAACAACATGCACTTTAAACCAATATTGAACTTTTGATCTTGTGAGTAATATAAAACTACACGGTTTTAAAAATAAAATGCAAAAGAAATAAACGCGTTATGCTGATATCCAGTTTTTTGATGTAAATCTATAGCTACAGGGTGACTTGTAATTTCACGTATTCCTTCCAGGACATGATAGTGTGACCCATTTGCAACAATTAAGCACCCCATAAAGCCTAGGAGAAAATTCATGGGATTCGAGAAAACCGTTTATGAATTTTTGAATTTTTTCCAGAATTCATCACTAAATATCACTTTTCGCTAAACTTTCACAGCTTTCATTGCTATTCCATTGGGTAATACCCTTTCGATGTATCCAAATGATCTTAAACATCAAACAGTTATAAGTTAAAGGAAGTACTTTATTTAACCATTTTCAAAAATCATCTATTTTCATGAGCTTTGACACTAGTTATCTCGAAATTTTACTATGGCACTAAGTGTACAAATTACAGAGAAAACATCTTCATTTAATTAGCCATCTAACGAGGTATAAAAGTTTAAAAAAAAAATTAGAGGTGCCGATGGACGATAATGCTGGCAAAGGTCGAATTTGCACATGATTGAAATATAAAAAAAAAATGTGTGATAGTCGAATTAATTAACTTATTTATGCCATCTCACTACTTCCTAACTTCCTATCTATCACACGTTTGGCACCCAGGTCGTCATGGCCTGGGCACAAATCGCAGAGCGGCTTTTAAGTTTTTCTTTAAATACACGACAACTAAGTGTCAAGTGAACCGTGACCAGCGAGTAGACCATGGGTCATGTAAAACGAAACATTTAGAGAGGTCCGTGGTAGATAATACCGAAAAGGATAGAATTGGAAATTGTTTCAATACCTAATTTAAAATCTGAACCTGATTGCTGTTGGTTACTTAGAGATTTCGTTCAAAATGGGAACTCTGAGCCATAAACACGCCGTCATTCTTCTTCTAACTGCTGTCTTGGTAACTTTTCAAGTGAAATTAGTTCTTATATGTTCCGCCGCATGTATCATTATTTACCTTAGTACTTCTACCGAAGACACCGGTATCACTAGATACCGGTGTAAATATAAAAAAACCTTGTGTACTAACACAAGGTTTTCTTATATTTATTTATTCATATAACAATTCGCATCGTGTCTGAAATATTTTGTACATTAATTAACATAATAGATATAGCTAAAAGTAATAAATTATGAATTTCATTATTAAGTAAATATTAAGCAATTATGTCCAAAAATCGTAAATCGATAATAATAATAATAATAATCGTTTATTTCGGAAATCAGGTTCCATTTTGTTAGTATTACAGTCTTAAAGAAAATGTTAGTACATAAAATATTAAACTAATCGGGCATGAAAGGAGAACCACTCATCTCGTGTTGGAAAGAGAGTGCCACCCCATCCACGCCTGCAGCATTGGTGAATCCCACCGTTCAGACAAGGTCTTCAGGAGAACGTTAGAGGTGATCCGTATCCGACTCAACAATGAAGCGCAGCGCGTGCGCATCACAGCGAAGAAATCCTGTGTGCGCGCTTCTGCGAACATGGCAGATGCCAAAAAAAAAATGTGTGTGTGTGTGTGTATTTCAATAAATTTTAAATAGTTATTACATAAATGATTCTAAATATTATTGTGTCAAATGATTGTAAATATCATTATGTCAAATGATTAAAAAAATCTATTCTCTATAATGTATACAATCTAATATCTAGTATTGCATATATTTAATGTCATATACTAATTAATAAATATTAAAACTATCTACTATCATTCGTCACCAATTCAGATATAGAGTATAAACATTTATTTAAGGGGACTACATGACCTAAACGCAAATTTATAATGCCTAAAAATATATGATCCACTGCCGTAACCAAAATCAGAAAAATATATGATATTCTGCAGGATATACGCTAGTTAGATAGTGTGTTGAAAACATAATACAATTAACTTGATATGATAGAAAAAAATCACGAAGATACCTCTAAAAAAAGTTTTTAACGATTAAAAACCATACTAATATACATGCAAACAATCAGATTTTTTGGCAGATTATTATACAAGCAACATACTAACGTAATAGTGTTTTAATTTTTTAGTCCAATGAATAGATTTTTTGTAAATCCATAATTGCTTCATATTTTGCAATAAATTACCAGCGTTGTGTCATCGCGCGTCTCTTTCTTTTCTATGCAATCCAACAGTGACCGCGCTTTAGCTCTTGTAAGCCCCTTAAGAGGAATGCTTTAAGTTTAGCTTTGAATAGAATATCTTTGTAAATCAATGATCTTAAGTCAGTAGGCAACCTATTAAATAATGACCCCAATGATAATGAATGAAATATATGACCCCAAACATAAAAGCGAGTACCTAGATCGTGAATCATGTTAAAAACTAAAAACCGCTCTTGTGACCTGGACTCGACGACCTGGGTGCTAACATGTGATGGTTTGCTGGGAGGTTAGAAAGTAGTGAGATGGTATAAACCAGTTAATTCGATTATCACATTTTTTTTTAATATTTCAACAATTTGCAAATTCGACCTTTATTAGCAATATCGACTATTTCATCGGCACCTCAGCATATTTTTTGTCTATATTTGTGCCTAATGCCATAGTAAAATTTTGAGGTAACTGGTGTCAAAGTTCATGAAGGTAGATGATTTTTGAAAATGGTTAATAGACATCTTCCTTTAATTTTTAACTGTTAGATGTTTTAGAAGAATTGGATACATTGTAAGATTTTTTAAGGTATGGGGTTCCTAATAGAATAGCAATGAAGGCTATTCAATTTGAGAATTCAGAGAAACATGATAATTAGTGACGAATTCTGGAAATATTCAAAAATACATAAACATTGGGTTTTCTCGAATTCCATGAATTTTCGCCTAGACTTTAGGGGGTGCTTAATTGTTGCAAATGGGTCACACTATCATGTCCTGGAAGGAAAACGTTAAATTACAAGTCACCCTGTATACTACGAGTATATATATATATATATATATACATATATATAATACTAATAATAAAGCTGAAGAGTTTGTTTGAACACGCTAATCTCTGGAAATACCAGTCAGATTTGAAGAATTATTTTAACATTTGATAGCTCAGTGCTTGAGGAAGGCTATAGGTTATTTAAAATCACGCTAGGACCCTTAAAAGCCGAGCAAAACGATTAAAAGTCAGAAAGAACGCAAAGCGTAATAGCGCGGGCAGGCGATGCGATGCGACGGGGTGGTCCGGGGGAACAAAACATTTTACGCGGACGAAGTCGCAGACAGAAGGTAATATAGATAATATTATTCGATATTAGACGGAGTGTTTGGTTTTAGGTTTACAAACTGGCTTCTCAGGGATCAAAACCCAAGACAAAAACCGGTTTTACCTACAAAATTAGGACACCTTATTTACGATAAAGGAAAACGTCTTAAGGAAACCTTTATTTAATTGCCAGGACAATAATAAGCTTATATGCGTTCGACCTTCACGTCTTATAGGGCAATAGCTTTCAAGTATTTTCGCATTGATGAAAAGTGATCAAGTAGGTAAAATTTGATATTCGCCATCCACAGAACGGCCTTATTCGAACAGCCAGTCTACCCTGCAAAAATCTAACCGTGAACATTTAGGTGAAGAGACCTTGTAATGTGTTGTCATCTTGTCTGATCCTAGGGATTGACAATTTACTTGAAGTTCACTTTTGCAGAATACGCCATCGGGGTAATTGCGTAACCCACTAACAGTATGAATAGCTTTCATTTTGACAGTTCTACAACATTCATTACGTTATTTCCGTTGTTGAGCAAACAAATTTTTCGAACATATGAAGCAATGGATTAGCAATAGGCTTCAAAATGATTCAGGTTGTGATTGACAGTGTGTTATGCAATTAGAGTGCAGGTATTCCGTAATGCGTGGGTAAAGGTAAAGAAAGACTCCTTATTTTGGTTCACAGTACGTAACTGCGTAGATCACCGGCAGTTAAATTTCTCCTATAGCCTTGTGGAGGCCGTTATATTTATTGCTCAGGCTTTAGAACGGATGACAAATGGGTATTAAGGACAAACATGAGTGATCTCACTAGTTGTGAACGAGACTCTGTTCACGTATGTTTAATTTTCTAAGGGCAGATTATTCAACAGTCTGATACCTTTCATGTGAACAATAAATGATGGCAGTTTGATATTTTCTCTATAAAAGCTGTCAAACAAACTACTGAAAAATCAGCCCTAAGAGATTAATTCACTGTAGGATTTAAAATCTTGCTATTTTGTGGTAATGGTGAGCAGTGGTGGCCCAGTGGTAACGGCCGCGACCTTCGAGTTGTAGGTCGTAGGCTCGAACCCAGACAGGCGCTTTACTTTGTGTAAGTAAATTATTTCATCACCCTGCTTTCAAAACTTTGCAGGAAAACATCGTGAAGAAAACGGCATGTCCTAGAAACAAAAAATTGAGGACATGTGACATCTACCAACCCGCATTGGGCCCTCACGCAAAGAGGAGCTAGGCCTGTATCCCAGCTGTGGGAACTTCATATAGGCTGATTATGTATTAGTGGGAATTACCCTAGAAAATTCCAATCTACCTTTCTACTTTCGTGTAGAATATACCTACGCGCACGCTTTCGCAAAATATTATGACACAGCAGAGCTTGAATCGCTGACCTCTATATAAGCAGCAAGAATGTGGTAATACATGGCCAACAAAAACATAACAACAAACGAAATACGACTTCACAAAAGAAAGAAAAAAATTGCCGACTTGGCGACAGCTTCTCCTTTTATTAAAAATACTTCACGGATCTATGAGAACATTTATGGAAATAAAAAACTTTGTTTACATTTTAAGTGATGAATCACATGTAAATCCCAAGTACGCATTCCGACGCTGCCTGCGACCTTCGTTAGGCTTCCTACACACCTTACGACTGAAGTAATGATATATGTATAAGTAGCTAATTTTGTCGGTAAATAATTATATTTTGCGGCATTCGCATTCAGATGAAATGTCTTTGAACTCTGGAAATATTAAAAGTGTTAAAAGATTCCTTGTTTGTGCCTCACTTAAACATTGTAGTGACTCTTTCGTTTTTAGCGCTAAGACCAAGCTCATCTTACTTGTTTTATAGGTTACTATTTTTTGCTGATTTATTAATAGATTTTAAAATTATTCATCATAAATTGGTAGGAAGTAAAATTATTATAGGAAGGTGATAATGACTATGCACAAAATGAAGCTGTGTTATCACAGTGTGCAATACTTATTTTGCGTTATTTAAGTAGTAAACCAGAACTATGTCTGTTTCACAACATTTTACCGCCATAAGCAATAGAAAAAAACACAAGGACTTTTCAAAAAATGCCTGTTTTATGAATTCCGTATCTTTATCTTTAGAAACAGGGTCACCTTTGGATTACCTGTCATTTTTCAAATGATAATTATAGATGCTTGCTTATAATCATTTATACGTAAGTTTTCTTTACCTATATTTAAATTAGACACTGAATAAATGATTTAAATAAATACCGCCTATCACGAAGCCAACTTTTCACAATTGCGAAATTGTTGAATTACCCATTTGATTATAATTCTATATTTTAATAGGTACAGCGGGGTAATTGAGTAACACATAGGAATGGGTAGGAGTTGACAGTTCAATTAAATTCATTGCGTTATTTACGTTGTTGAGCAGACAAACTTTTCGAACATATGAAGCAATGGTTTAGCATTATCCTTTAAAATTATTCAGATTGTCACTGATAGTGTCTAACGCAATTAGGGTTCTGGTATAAGTAATTTTATGGTGCTGAGATAAAAGTAAATAATCGCATAAAATATCTAAAATCGTAAGTGTGTAGGCCGTTGTTTTGGAACAAAAACAAGATCATAGCCGGCGGGCGATCATTCGGACTCACGGATAGCTCAGAACTACACATAAATAGCGGTGCGATACAAGCGTGAATTAAATAATATAATATATTTTTTATTTGTATGAAACTAAATAGTTCTACTAAGCTAAGATTTCGGTAGTTTCTAGCATTTATATCTCATTTAGTTGGACTTATTCACACAAAATGGTGTCAAAAATTTTGCTACTTTTCTTGGTTGTTGGTACCGCGAGTGCAGCAACGTGGTTTCGCAGACTTCCCGAGAAACCGAGTGAATTGGGTGAGTTTTGATGTTGTTATTTTTTTCTTGTCCTTTTTTGAGAGTAGCAACAACATTTAGGTTATAAATAAATAATTTGTGTTAATGTTATTTGTTTTTTGGTAAATACTATCTTTTGCCACTTTTGACGATACAGCTATACAAAACATAGAATATGAACCGAAGTAAACAGTGAATATATTAATTTTTTTTTTTTTTTTTTTCTTCTTTACTGTCAGCTTTGAATTTGCTTTATATTAGTAAAAAAATATAAATAATATTCAAGCTACATAAACATGAGACAATGATAACTATATTTTTAATCTATAAATTAATGTTTCTATTCATGAAACTAGATGAGATTGAGTAAAACATGTATTTTGTCTTATCAACATGTGTTATGTGTGCGTAATGATAATTCAGCTACTAAATTCAAACCAGAAATTTATTGATGACGCAAACATTATTTTACTGCTTTGTTTTCAAACAAATCTGAATTTAAATTGTGTTTTACCGTGCGACATCAACCAGCTTAATAAAAATTATGGTTTCATTTTTTTATCGACTAATCAACGAAACTGTTATTACGTAGTTACGGTTTTTTTTTTTCTAAAAGAAATCCTGACACTATCGGGCACATATACAAATATATATTTTTATTAAATGATAAATGATTTTTTGTTTAAGTAGGTTTGTACAAACAATTTTACACGTCAATCATATTTTAAAAATTAAATGAGTTCGGCGTTTCTTAGCTGACTACTCTGAGAAGAAAGGCCGAAACAAACTCAGAGGTCACAGTCTCTGTTAAAGTCCAGAAATAATCTTGGTCAGACCATGTGAAGACCATGTGGATTTGTGTCTGAAATGGTCTTTTGAGGAAAAACCACACAGATTGAGTGGACCTGTCCAGTCAGTGCACGCATTTGTCAGTAATCGTGCAGCTCATTATATTAGGTATCACAGTCTCAGTAAACATGTTATAATCAAAGCGCTAATTTCACGCTCAAATGACTGAACGGAATTGGATGAAATTTGGTACACGTATAGACCATGACTTGGAAAAGGACATGGCTACTTTTCATCTTAGATCGCAGACGTAGTCGCGGGGGGCAAGACCTAGTAATATTCTATAGAGAAAAGACTTGTTTTTTCTTTGTATAGATGTTTAACTATACAAAAAATCAAAGCTTTCAACTGTCAATTGTTTTGTTACGCTTTCACGCTTAAACGGCAGAACAGATTTGGATGAAACTTGGCACATGGATAGACCATGACCTGGATTAGGAAGTAGCATACTTTTTATCCCGATATTCCCACGGGATCGAGACTTATGCGGGTGAAACCGTGGGGCGCAGCTAGTAAGAAAGTAAATAAAAATAATATTCTAACATGGATAGGAAAAACAAAAGGCTAAACTATGTACAAAAACTAATGAATTTTCGTTTTATTTTCAGCTCACAAAGAAGGCTGTTACATTGAAGAGATAAACGACGTGGTTCCCTTCGGCACTAACCTCTCTCCGCTAGGACATTGCTACACGATATACTGCTCAACCACCATGGTTGACTATGCCTCGTAAGTACATTTATTTACTATTGAAATGAAATTGTTGACCTTATTGGTGATATTCTTCAGAAAGGTCAGGTGCGTAGTACTTGCAACCGGCGTGCGTGTATGACCAGATGTATGAACGTAAACGAGGCAAAAGGAGTATGAAGGATCGTAGCAGGTGAAGTTCTGTAGTTTCTGCCTACTCCCATGGGAAGAAGGCATGAGTTTATGTATGTGTATGGATGTATGTGTGAAATTGTTTATTCTGTAAATGGGATGTCGGAATCACGTTTACACGTCATATTAAAAAAAATAAGCGAGATGGAGTCGACATTTCCTATTTGATTACCTCTGAGAAGAAATGGTGAAACTAACTCAGGGGTCAAAGTCTTTTTTAAAGTCCAGACATGGTCATGGTCAGATCATGTGAGGACCATGTAGATTAGTGTTTGAAATGGTCTAGTAGTGTATTGATAAGCTTTCCATATTTATTGTTATAATTGCCGTTCATTGCTAAGCAATTAACCGTGCAAACGATTAGCCCCTGTGAGCTCTCAATCATGTGTAGAGCTTATGAGCTGGGTTATAATAAATTTAAAAAGTAAGGAAGAAAGAAAGAAAATACGTTTATTTGCAGTAAACATGACGCAGAAAAAACCACAAAAAAAAAAAAAACAAGATGGGGGAAAATATATGTCACATCCACCCAAAACTACAATCGCTCAGCATAATGCTGTGACCCTATGCGAGACAGAGCCCCAGCGCTGGTTTACAGCGACAGCCGGCCATAGATCATCTATTGAAAAAACAAAATAATCTAATCTAATAAAACATTTTTTTTCCAGATGTGGCACCGTGTCTACTAATGATCCAAAATGCCACGTCACTGACGTGGATCTGAGCAAAGCTCACCCACAATGCTGCCAAAACGTCAAGTGTGATCTCGACAATAATCTGTTCTAAATAAGTTAATGTTTAAAGTTTAGGTTAAGTTAAAAATCGTGTTAGAATCCTGGCGTTATTGAGACTTGTAATTTGAAAATGTTATAAATAAAGAAAAGAGATCGTGTTTTGGTAGAAATTTATATGTGCCATATATTTATCGACAACAGAGGATAGATAAAAAATACAGAATAAGTTCAGATAAAAAAACCGCCACAAAGAATTTTTTTTCGGACCTGTGAAAAAGAATGAGCGAAAGTGTGTTTCAGTAACGCCATGATTTTAACAGCACGATGTCTATAGAGTCATTTATTATGACGAGTAGATAGAGTTCCTTTTCAAAGAGTTTGTGTCCAAACTCTAGAAGCTATCTTGCCACCAAATTGTTGATTTAATTTATTTTTATTGAATTAGAAATTACTTTAATTATTGTGAGTGTTTTATTTGGTAAAAACTTGTAGGAATTTCCATCCTGCATTATTGCGGTCAATCGATTCTAAATGCAGTTGAGCAACTCTCACTACTAAAACGATGTATTTATAGAATATATTTCACAGTTACATTGATAAAATAAGAACAACTCTAGAAATTAAAGTGTAAAAGTACTACAAGGATTTTTTGGCGCTCGAATGAAGTTGACAGGGGGGCGCTGTAGGTAAACATTTGTGCGATTGTTTTGTGAAATGTATTAAAAAAAAACAAGATGGCAGCTTTAGTTCCGATTTTTGCCACGCGCCAAGAGATCCCTTTACAGCTATAATATGTAGATTGGTTATTGAGTTTATTTACTAAAAACATAAGGATTTATCAGGGTTTTTAGTGCACCATGAGTTCTTTTGTAACAGGATGTTTTGAATTTGATAGGCTACAATCTATTGACAAACTCTTTTTTTTACTACATAACATGCCATCACGTTTGTATTCGATGGTGGGTTGAGGGTTAATTAGAACACCCACATTTCGGCAGTTATGTTTAAGTCTCATAATATCAAAGGGGGCGAGCTTATTGCAATTAACCGTGCAACATCTAGACTTTAGGTTGCTACTGATTTCAAATAGAAATACTCACTATTATTTCGCCTGACCTGGGAATGGAACTTAAGAGGTTTATCGTTACTCCAATGACGCAGTTCTTTTTACAAAAACATATTTAGTTGCCACTACCGAAGTGTAATTCAGGAGAATTCCCGTTTGAGCATCTATTTTGAGAGCACCTATGCATTGAGCAGTAAAAGTATTCCCATTGTGCATAGGTACCCTCAAAATAGGTGCTCAAACAAGAATACTTCGTAATTCAGTAAGTTAGTCATAATCCATTTTTTTTATGTTATGAATGGCATCTCGCAGGTCAACCTAGAAGGTTGTCGGTTGCTTAACAGAGCTACCCTGCGGAAGCTTTAAATTAAGTTCTCCAGCCAGGGTGTAAGTTATAGCCCATTCTTAATGGGACAGCTTATTACAAAACATTTTCTTCTTCATCAACAAGAAAAAGCAATGAACATTCGGCAGAGACGAATGTATAATGACATAATCAGACACGTTAACCTCTGCAATCTCCTTCAATGATAACAAGCGTGACGGCTGAGAATGTACCAATGATTTAACCGAATGTACTAATTTAAAACGACATGTCATAATTTAAAATAATGTTTCTCGTTGCATAAGACCGTGAGCACAGTAATTAAGATTTATGAAATTACTTTGTGGGTAACACACAGGCGACTTGTTCACTTACAAACCAACATGGAAACAAAAATTAAATTGAAGATAACATGAAGTAACATTCAACTGAATCGACAGTAAACTACCGAGTTTGGAAAAGCAAATAAAACTTTTAACGTGAGAGAAAATGGGTGCTCTCTGTCAATAATAAAATAAGTGCTAACTAAAACTAAATATTTTACAAAAACAAAATAATTTGGGAAACCACATTTTACACGTCGTAAATACGTCAATTTATTTAAGTTTTTATCGTTTCATTGTCAAAATGAGAATCGTATAATCGCAGAGAAAGTCGTGAGTTTGTAGAATGTGAATTTGAATAATTACAAGATGTCAACCATCAAGCTTCATTAAGATTCGTGTAAAGTTTGTTGCTGTGTTAAATAATATTTGTTGTTTCATTATGAATATTGCTGAAGGTAGAATAATGGTTCCGAATATTTTTGTTTCTGTACTGATTATTGGTACGAATGCTATTACTTGGAGCAATAAGTTACCGAAGAAGCTCAAAGAATTTGGGCAGTGTGTTCATATTTTGGTATAAAATATTCTGTGGGGTAATTGCATAACACACTAACAGTAGGAATGGCTTTCGTTTTGACAGTTTATCAACATTCATTGCGTTATTTACGTTGTTGAGCAGACAAATTTTTTGAACATATAAAGTAATGGATTATCAATATGCTTCAAAATGATTCAGATTGTGATTGATAGATTGTTATGCAATTAGGGTGCTGCTCTTATTACCCCGCCTTTTCGAAAAACTTCTGCACTACTAATGACATAGAACCAACCGGTTGGTTTAGAATTCCAGATGGCACGAGCTATGAAGAAACTTCGAGTTCTGTATCCTGTATTTCGATATCGTTGATCGGGTCAGATTTGTCACCTTGTGGGAGGTCGTACGGTATCCCCTTATCACACTGACAGCCATCTCTCTCTGCTCTCTTCGCAGTATTATAAGGTTGATAATGGCCATCATAGTATCCGGCCACACGGTTGCTCCATATCGCTCAGCGTCATGGACCGTTCCCTAAGCTTTGCACTGCCGTGCAATGGCAAGACACTGCATCTTATGATCTGGCATTGCCGTAACATGTTTAAATTAGTTCCTTACGCTCGGTTACATAGGTTAACAAAATTTCAATTAAATTTAAAGAAACACTGTAGGAATATTTATATACCTATACTGTATATCTAAAACAGTAAGGTTCTGTTTTGTCAGATTCGTTACTCTTTTTAACTTATACTGTTTGATTGCTGGCCGGGCAAAGTTCTCCTCTATACTTCTTCATTTCGCTTTTTCTTGCCTTCTCCAGCCAATCTTAAGCCTGCCCCGGTGATGTCACTCGTCTTCAGGCACCCACTGCGTCACTACCTTGGGTCATCACTGCTTTGATGCATGCCTTAAGCGTATTTTTTTAACAAGCTTCAATACAATTTTCAGGTAGTAAAACGGGATGCTATATCAGAGAAGTCGACGATGTGATTCCCTTCAGCGAATTTATCCACGCTATTGGATATTGTTATTTGATTCATTGCACATCCAAACAGATCGATTACGTTTCATAAGTAATAAATTATATATATTTTAGAAATAGTTCGAATGCTTTTAAAACTTCTAGGTATACGAATTGGAGGATAATTTCATTGATTTACCCATTTGTTTTTTAAAAATACTTAATGGGGTTTGGGTTTAGCAAATGAGGTGTTTTTTATTTAAAATACAATCAATCATCGGCAAACATCGTCTATCTTCGGTAGTACGAAGGTTTGTTGATGAGATCTATTAAAGAGCTGTTATAACCATGAAATTACTTACCTATTTTGTGTTATTTTATAGGGTACAAAATTAGATATTAACAGCTCTATGCAATACCAAAAAACTTTTCAAAACTTTAGCAATGGACAGACGACGAGTTGCGACCAGAATAGGTAATCTACCACAGAGTAAGCTTCGCACAAGGTCGCAATGGTTAGTACACTACTCAAAGCGCTGCAGTACAAGACAAAGAAGCTTTCCCTCTGTCAGGAGTTAGGGGGGGGGGGGGGGTGGAGGAGGAGGGGTTCTGTGGCGGGACGTTCGTACTGAAGGTCAACGCACAGTTATAGCGCTGCACGGGGTCACCATTGACTCAATTCGAGCTCTTCAGGATTGTTTCTAATTAACTCCATACTGCAACACACACTTATAAGCATCATAACTCGCTGTAATCAGTACGACGCGTCGGAGGTGCTAAGCTCTAACCTTCATTCGGAAACTCGAAGATTAACGAAGCGCATATATTTTCTGGTTTAACTGTAGAGAAGAGAAGAGTAAGGTGCGTTGTCAAACATTTTGGATGCTGTGTTCTTGCAGTAACTATCATAGACGAAGTCATGATGGTTACGAAATGATGACCAACCTATGATTTAAACTAGGCAAGCACTGCTTAATCCTCAAAGTTCATCTAATTAGTCAAATAATAGAGGCTAGCGCAGATTAGAGCGAGCCGCGCCGCAACGCAACTCAGTGCAAAAATCCCCTTTCATCACTTTCGTACATTTTCCATGAACCAACGAACACAAAATTCGGGCCGCACCCACTTTTTTGTATGAAAATGCATTGCGCTTGGCTTTATACGGCATTTTGTATTTCTAGATGCGGTATTACGTCTCAAGATCATGATAAATGTCTGATCATTGAACCAGATGTTAACGAGCCTTACCCCAGATGCTGTCCAACGGTTAAGCGTTTCGAAAACAACCTCCCCTGGGAAGAACCAAAGAATGGGACATCAAGGAACAATTCCACGGAAAAAAAAATATAACTACTACAAATATGGAATAGGAAGACTGGATTTGTTAAATGGTTTTCTATTTCAAAATAAAGTATACACAAATTAATAATTTTATTAAAGTTTTTAGTCTTACTTACTTTTTACCGATCAGTTTTGTTTTAAAATCTGGCCTCATGTTTTACTGAAACTCCTTACTATGCTAGGCCTGCTCAAGATCAAAGTATTACGGCGGTCGACTGCAACTGTAGTACATCACATATCACGAGTTATGTTCAACGAAACTCCCATTGTATGTGACGAGTCTATTGCCATTAACAAGTACACCAGCATTCTAACTGCGTAATACACTATCAGTCACAATCTGAATCATTTTGAGGATATTGCTAAACCATTGCCTCATATGTTCGACAAATTTGTCTGCTCAATATCGTAAATAACGCAATGAATGTTGCTGAACTGTCAAAATGAAAGTCATCCCTACTGTTAGTGTGTTACGGCTACAAGAATTTTCAACATACAGCAGTACAGGGGGCCTAGACCAAATCCCTTTTCTGTAAGCGTTAACGCCAACGGAAAATCAAATTGTTGATATTTGCTTAACACATGGAATTACGTGTTCTTTCCACAGGTAATGTCATTGCCATACATTTTGACGTTAGCGTCTGGCGTTAACGCTATCAGAAAAGTTTTTGTCTAGGCCCCCTGGGTCCCGTCACGTAAAAAAAATAAAAACTTTTTTACAAAAAAACAACCGACTTCCAAAAAAAAAACACTAAAAGACGTGAAAAATAACTTTAATTTCGGAATTCGGTGTCTTTGGTTTTGTATTTTCGTTTTAGGCCACCGACTTCCGAAATTAAAGTTATTTTTCACGTCTTTTAGTGTTTTTTTTTGGAAGTCGGTTGTTTTTTTGTATTTCGTTTTTGGCCACCGACTTCCGAAATTAAAGTTATTTTTCAGGTCTTTTATTGTTTTTTTTTGGAAGTCGGTTGTTTTCTTGTAAAAAAGTTTTTATTTTTCAGTTTTTAGTTGCGGTACCTACCCCACACAAATTCGTATACCACTACTTGGTGTGTAAATAACAGTGACAGGAAATTATTAACACATCCATATAAACTAAGTGGAAAAAATATGCAGTATTAAGGATAACTCAAAAACTACTGGTCAAACCTTGACCAAATTTAAATGGGACCACATGTGAAGCACCAGCTATCAAATAAAAAAGATTCAGCCAAATCGGTTCTCCATGAAAAAAGTTCTGAGCTAACACACATAAAAAAAAAAAAAACATACAGACGAATTGAGAACCTCCTCCTTTTTGTGAAGTCGGTTAAAAAGAACGCTGAGTGACATGGAGGGAATGTGTTATTATATTATCTATAGTTTTATAATATAAATGTACCGTAAAACGGGGTGAATAGGAACGCAGGGGTAAATCGTAACGAAACTTTAAAAGGAATTTTAACATTTAAATAATATAATTTGTTGCCAACAGGGACACGTAATCGGTTAATTATAATACAGTATACACGTTACAGTCCTTTTTGGCGACAGACTATAATATTTCAATGTTAAAATCCCTTTTAAAGTTTCGTTACGATTCACCCCTGCGTTCCTATTCACCCCGTTTTACCGGTAATAGTTTTATTGTAGAATCTTATTACATAGGCTGGAGTTAAATTAATCGCTCAGTGCGCAGGTACCGGTTCTGCGTTCTTTTATGTGACGGGACCTACACCTAGGGTGCTACAAGGATCTGTTGGCGCCTGAATGACATTGACAGGGGGGCGTTGTTGGTAAACATTGGTGAAAGTGTCACAGATTTTGTATTGAAAAAACAAAATGGCGGCGTTAGTTTGGACTTTGGCCAAGCGCCAAAATAATCTTGTAGCGTTGTACGTGCCAGATTTGCAAAGACTGCGTTTATTTTCTAATAACTATTTGCAAAATTTGTAGAAACTCAAACTAAAATAATTTATTTCAATTATATCATTTACAGGCACTTTTTAATGGGGGCTATCGTTTTTGTGTTCACCAGTTGGTGCCATTGGCGAGTAAGGTCCTATCAGTATTTGATGTTTTGGATATGTTTAAGTGCCCATAAATCCATATTATGTTTATTTTATTACATTTTAAAACTTCAAATGAATATTTAGATCATAATATTCCTGAAATTGGCAAGCATGATGCAGACAAATATTATTCTTCTTTCAAGTGCTACCAAATGAAATCCTAATTTTTTACTTAAAATGTTAGCCATAATTAATCAGGAATGGCACAATTACAACATTGATGAATCATTAGTTAAAATCCGTGATAAAAAAATCCGCAAATATTAAACGTTCAGTACATTTGACATCTAATTTGTTTGACTACATTTGAGACCGTACTCTACACTAGCGCCTCTAGCGGCGAACTCAAGCGCGGTAGCCCTCATTGTCCAAGGAGTCAGTCAATCAATCAAAGATGAAAGTAGTTGCCCATTCCAAGGCAACTCATTGTAGGTTCCTAAGGAGAAGAACGGGCAAGAAACTCCATGGACACACTTTTAAATTATATGGTTCAAAATATTGGTTCCATCATGAATGTTGAATTTTTATATTTATGTGAAAACGATCTAAAAGTCGTGCACGATAATAGCGTCCAAAGTAAAAAATATGTTATAAAAGCACAATAAGAATGGCACTCATTATTATTATAGACCTATGTATGAAAGAAAATTATATGATATATCGATATCAAAAATATCAATCTTAAAGTCGAGCCGTGAACTGAAACCAATGAACTAATCTATCCATTTATAATACTGATTAAAGATTAGGAATGAATTGGATTTAATAAGGATTTAATTTGTGCACTTATAACTTGAAATGGAAAGTTCTTAATCCAAAGATATAACTTCACTATTTCCAAGTCTTTCTTATAGATTTTTTAAGGAAGTATGTGTCAAAGAATTCTTTCATTTGTTTTATTAGTGGGTACAGCTAGTGGCGGAATTTAGAGTGACGTCCGTAAACCAACTTGGGTACCTGAAAAATACGGTCAGTATTCGAACAAATCATACAATTTAATTCATAAATATAATTATGACACCCGGGAGTTTCGTAACAATATTAACTGCCGACTCTTTATAGGACATCTCCATAATCTATTTTTCCTTCTGATTCGTGTGACTTGTGTGACTTATTTTGTTTAAATATCTTGTCAAAAACCTTTAGAACCTATCTCCAGTAATGGATTGCTTGGTTTGCCTGTTTCCTCTTTTCAGCTAATACAGAAGGATGCTACATCAATAAAGTCAGCAGAGTAATTCCTTACGGTGAAACTATACAGGTTCCTGGATACTGTTATACTATGAAGTGCAACCCACACGGTATCTCCTACAATGCGTAAGTCCTATGAATTTTAAATTATACCATCTCTTATACCTACAACAGCTACTACTTTTAAACCGTTTCTCAACGTAGAAAACTGCTTCAAAGTAAACAATAATAACTTCTTCATTTACAGATGTGGTTTAGAACTAACCGATGCCATTGAATGTGACTTTAATAATATTAGGTTCTTCAAAACTTACCCCGAATGCTGTGCTAACATCAATTGCCTCCAACGATATCTTAAGAGGCAAAGCCGTGGTGTGTCCAAATCGGAGAACCAGCGAAATATAGTCAAACCACATATACACTTGCGTAAGGTGTATTCTCAGCCCACCGATGATGTATTTTAATTTTCAAAATATTTATTTGTATATTGAAAAGCAGATTAATGGCTTGTTAAAGCGCAAATTGTTACCGAATATAGTGATGCTAGAAAAATATAAATAAACTAGCTTCTGCCCACGACTTCGTCCGCGTGGAATAGTTACTTTGGGCTAACGCTAAGTTTAACCCGCGACTTCGTTTACGTAGAAGGTGAAAATATTTTTAAATAATACGTACGTTAAGGAGCTGTATTAGGTACCTACATCATGCTTTTATCAGTACAAGGAAAATATTTCTTGAAATATTCCAGGGGGAGTTCATGATTTTTTACTGGGGCTCTGCAGTAACGCCCTAACGCCTAGGACCATATGCGCAAACCCAAGAAAATTTACTGCGTAACTTAATATTTGTACTTTAACGATAAACAAATTTCGCTTCTGCAGCATCTGTGTATTTTATGGCCCGAAGGATTAAACATGAACCCATATTTGGTTTTCTATTTCTTGGAAGAATAGACATAGCTATTTCTATACAAAATGACATTTCGTTTCTCCATTTTTGACATCGCACCGTAAAAATCCTTCTACAATCTGCCATTTTGTCTTTCGTTTCTACCAGTCGTTGTCTCGGTCTTTTTTTATGTAGACTATTTCTGAAGAAAGTTTTCTATCCCAAACTGTCAAAATCACACTGACAACTGACAGTTGACTAAGGCAGTGAAGACAATTTGATTTTGTAATCGCCATGCTAAAGACAGTAGAAAACTATTTACTCGACGGCCACCAAGTATAAAAATGGAATGTAAAATGGAATTTTTCACTTTTTGTATGAGAAATGTGAAAAAATATTACTTACCTACATGTTGGGTTTTAGGGATTTAAGGGTTTCATAGAGGGGGTCGAAATTTTCATTATTTTTGCGATAGGACACATCATTATCAAGATATAAGCAACATAAAAGAAATATGTGTATAAACTACTGAAATTCGTAAAAAGTGCAATTGACTCTTTCTACTTTGATGCCGTCCGCGTCGTACTGTCTTCACGGACGTAATTTTTGTCTATTCTTCCGTCGACAAAACGGTGCTTGTGCTAAGCGTTGCGGTGCACGTGTTTCTGTGACAAATAAACCTATTTTTCTTTCTTTCTTTCTTTTCTTTCTATGCCTACTAGGCCGGCAGTCTCGACATAGAGAGCGACGCTGTCGCAAAATACCGATCGCTAAATATTAAGGTGAATTCTCAGCTGTAGCACGCCAAATTCCAATTTCCTTCAGTTTTTTGCAAATTGCAGCTCTGCTTTACGTCGTATTTTGATCAAAATTCGATTCTCGACTGTGGGAACGATATATTTATTGATTAATAATCATCAATTTCATATCAATCGTCAAACTTTGGAAATTTGTGCCACCTAAGAATTTTATAGAATATTTCATATAAAAATTCACGCAGTAATTGATCATTATTTTGCTGCGATGTTATTTTAAAACTGCGATATCTTCTAAGATATTCATTGAAATCAAATGATGCAAAGCGCAATTTTGTTTTAAATGAAATACTTGTAATGAATAACGTATTTATTTGGATAAGGATAAACTTCGCAAATAATGCATTATTTTAGAACAAATTTGGTTAGCATAAAAAGGGTTTTATTGAGCCAACCTTAAAAGATAGACAGACATTATGCTGTCCCAAACTTTTTTTAGAAACTTTAAAGGGGGGGGGGGGGGGAAAGGGGAACTTTAACTGTTTACGCAGCGCACACAGCGGAAGCTCTCAAAAGAAAAAAAAACCCCTGATTTTGAAACATTCCTCATTGGTGCTCCGCTCCTATTGGTCTTAGCGTAATGATATCGATAATTGAGCTATCTAACACTGAAAGAATTTATAAGTATAGAAGTATAGATTATAATTAGCCTTTTTGCATCCAGCTTGCACATACAGTGTCCTGTTTTGAATAAGAGGCTTTTGGCTATTTTTTATTAGTGTATGTATTTTGCCTGAGTTTGTAATGTGCGTCTTATTTGTATAGAATAAACATTTTTCTTTCTTTTCTTTCTAGTGTGTCTTTCAAAGAACCTACTATAGTTATATGAATTAGTTTTTAATCAGAATTTATGATTTTTGTGAGATCAATGCCAATGGCATATTGTTATTTTTTAGTCAAGCGCAAATTTCCGCTAAAGTAATACTTATAACAACAGATGAGGAAAAGAAGTTATAGTTCTGTTGTTCCCTGACCAATAACGACCAGACGAATTTTATTGGAAAGCTCTTTTCGTGTGTGGTTGTTACTAGCAGTCAGACTCATATCGGCTTGGAAAATAGTTGTAGCTAAATAAATCTCAATGTGAAACAGAAGTAAACTGCGAATCAATTACTTAAAACAAACACAACAAGAAAATTGAATGTACAAAACTGATGTAAATATGTATTTTCATATTACCCTTAAATAAATAATCGTGTAGCAGTTATCAAAAACTTGTTACAATAATTGTTTTAACAAGTTAAATTACATATTCAAGTAATAAACTGGATTCAGTTTATTGCTTGAATGTGTAATTTGGAAATTAAATTACAAAATGTAATTATTAATATTTAATGGTGCCTGACGGGGTTTGAAGAAAAACAAACCATTGCTATAATGGCTTTTACAAACAACGAAAACTTTCAAGTAAAAAAATATAATTTGAAATAGAAATGGTACAAAAAGTTATTAAAACGCAGTAATGTACCGTGAGGAGTTGCCAAAAATACCTGATTATCTGAGTAAGTTTATAAATATTATGATAGTACTGTTTTTAGTGGGTATTGAGTTAAGGCGATACCATTCTGCCGAAACTTTTCACAGCAGTCCTGGAAGACATCGGCAAAAGTTTAGATTGGGCCTATTGCGATGTTAACATCAATGGTGTCTACCTGTCTCACGTAAATTTGCAGATGACCTTGTGTTTTTCGCTGAAAACGTCGATGATCTCCAGAAAATGCTTTAACATCTTTATGAGGGAGGACTTAGGATGAATATAGAAAACATCTTCAGAAATTCAAAATCAACTGTTAAAGTGGGACATGAAACGTTGGAATTGGTTGACAACTATGTCTTTCTTGGTCATATTCTTTCATTTGGCAAAGAGCACCAACAAAAAGGGATATCGAGAAGAATACATCTTGGTTGGGATGCAGCAGAATGTCGTCTAATTTGCCAAATGGGGCCATTTGGCAAATTGGACGACATTCTGAAAACAGCCAAAATCCCAGTATGTCTAAAGTCCCGCCACGTGTGTTCTGCCCAGCATGACGTACGATGCTGAGACGTGGACGCTCACGCAGGAGGCTGTGTGTAGGGTAAGAGTTGCACAGAGAGCCATGGAGCGTTCCATGCTTGGCATAAGGCCATTAGACCCAATTCCAAACGTCGAGATCCAAAGACGTACGAAGGTTTTCGATATCAGAAAATTAATTTTAGAACTCAAATGGAGTTGGGCAGGACACCTGATAGGGCGCAGTGATGACATGAGGAGTAAAACAGTGACCGAGTGGCGTCCAAGAACTGAAAGACGAAGCATCGGTCGTCCGGCGGCGAGATGGGCGGACGATATTGTTGCCATCGCGCGTATGGACTGGAATGAGGCTGGCACAGGAGCGTCGGGACTGGCTCTAGAAAAGAGAGGCCTGTGATCAGTAGTGGGTGAAGTCGGGCTGTGGATGATCATGACTGTTTTGCATTGCCATTTTTTTTTGTCGTGATCACTTACCCCGTATACGCCTAATTAAACCAGTTACTAGAAGTCCTATTCCCGCAGTTAAAAAATGTTCAAAATCTAGTCACAATCTGATCTCAATGACAAAAAAAAAATACAAAAATGTAGGTTATCCGGAAGTATTTCTGACAGATTGAGACCGATATTAGAATACGAATGTTCGTAAAAACACGGGAGTTACCTTTCAGGTAGTCAGGAAGAGGTTTTCTTGCCAATGGGCGTGTAGTATGTATCTACTACAATCCAAAATCACCTATGGTGCAAGCGTGTGTCCGATGGGATTACCCGTCGGCAAAAATTACGATTCTCCGTACAAACTTTCATCCCCTATTTAACTCGTTAGGCCGTAATCTACCACGCGGGCCCAGTGTGGGTTGGTAGATGTCAGATGTCTTCGAATTTTTGGTTCTAGGACATGCTGGTTTCCTCACGCTGTTTTCTTTCAACGTTTTGAGAGCAGTGGTGATGAAATAATTTACACAAAGTAAAGCGCCTGGCTGGATTTGAACTACGACCTATAACTCGGTAAGTCGCGGCCATTACCACTGGTCCACCACTGCTCTCTGCTTTAACCCCTTAAGGTGGAACCTTCAGGGTAGCCCGCGAAATTTTGATTAAAATATGATTCGCGACCGTAACAAATATGGCTTTACAGAATTATAATCATTAGAATCAGCAATTCATCTCTATAAGTTCATATTACAGGGCAATTCTAACTTAAGGAGTTGTATTGCTGATTGTAATGATTATAATTCTGTAACGTCATATTTGATACGGTCGCGAATCATATTTAGTTCACCATACAACCTTATACTGACCTGCAAATTGCAAAAAACGTAAGAAAATTTGAATTTCGCGGGCTATCTTGGCGCATCCCCCTTAAGGGGATGAATTTTCAAAAATCCTTCCTTCGTGCTCACTTCTGTTATGGAAGGAGCTCTTGCGCAAAATGCTTTTAGATCCTCTTGTTCAGGCTGTGCCTTGTCTGTCAGTGAATGAATGAATGAGATGAGAGAGATTAGCTGTTCTAGGCTTTAGGATGGTCCTAATGGTTGTGTATTGGATTTGTGCTTCATTACCTTAGTATTTGCGGTCTCCCGTCGTGTCGGAATGCGAGCCATCCCATCGGACTATGAGAGTGAGGGAAGAGAGAGTGCACCTGTGTCTACGCACACACTTGTGCACCATAATATCTCCCGCGCCGAAGGCTAGTCTCCGTTGAGATTGGCCGCCATGGACGAAATACGGTCTGGAGTGAACTATTTGAAAGATAAACTTTAAATCCAAAATGTTCCGTACCTAAACTATTGAAACTGATCAAGAGCTCTAAATTCTGAATGTATTTATATTAATATACCGGATCTGCTGACACAAAAGAAATTCCAATTTCGAGGTCGTCACAGCAAAACATTTCGATACAAAATGTGGTATTTTGTTTATTATTTGTCAACAATTTGGGGTTTTTCTTTGGAATGTTATACCGTTAGTCTGATTCAACAGAAAAATGATTTAGTTTAGGTTGAATGGCTTCGTTATTTAGTTCTTCTTACGAAGTGGGTGCGGAATTCGGTTGACTGTCTGAATATTTTGTTTATTAAGTAAGATGGAGGAATGTGGTCAAAAGAAACATAAAACATAACATCACGCGTGTTTTTCCTGAAAGGTCAGATAGAAGTGCACCTATAGTACACTCACATTTCACCAGTTATGTTCAAGTCCCATGTAATATAGGGGCCTTTTGTCATCAACCGGGCACAAATGCAGACTCAGGGCTGCTACTAAGAAATTCCAGATCTAAAACCCCAATAACACTTCGGGAATCGAACGCAGAAAAACTCCAGGAAAATAGCCACCAGTAAACTAGGAATATAGTTTCGTTCGTAAATAACGCAGAAAGTGAGGTTTTGATGTTTTTTAACACAATGCATTCATTGTTCCTGTTAATATTTTAGACGTCAATTTCAGTATTAAAAATAAACCTGAACTCTAATTGCGTAAAACACTTTCTATTACAATCTGGATCATTTTGAATCCTATTGCTAATCCATTGCTTACTATGTTCGAAAAATTTGTCCGCTCAAAACGTAAATAACGCAATGAATGTTGTTGAACTGTCAAAATGAAACCTAATCCTACTGTTAGTGTGTTACGCATTTACCCCGCCGGAGTTAATTAACTTGTGTGATAAAGGGCGACAAGCCTATTTGTCAAGAACATTCTAGCACAGCAACATAATCAGCCTATAATGTTCCTACTGCTACGATACAGGCCTCCTCTCTGTGAGAGGGAGCGGGCCATAATCCACCTCGTGGGCCCAGTGCGGTTTGGTGGATGTCACCTTTTTTTTTTGGGTGGGAAATCATCAAATGACCTCTCCCGCTCTGGGCGGAGCGGAAGGGCGTATCAGACTCTTACTGACTAAAACCCACCCGAGTTCCTTCAGTTGCTTGCGCGCCAGGGCCACGGTAACTCTTTCGAACAATCCGCTAGATGGATGTCACCTGACTTCGATTTTTCGGTTCTAGGACATGCCGGTTTCCTCACGATTTTTTTTCTTCGCCGTTTTGAGAGCAGTGGTGATTAAATTAAATACTTAAAGTAAAGTGTCTGTCTGGGTTCGAACTCACGACTCGTAAGTCGGGGCTGATACCATTGGACCACCAGTGCTCTGTGCAGCAACAAAATGTTTTATTAATTTATATCAAATTTAAAAAAAAACATTAAGTTTTTCATTAGTGTGGGCCGCGCTCCGATGTGCATCCATTGGGCTTAGTGCCCTGGCGGCTGAGAGTTTGTCATGCTCACTCTAATATTTCGCTGGTGGTGGCGTGTGTGTTGGATCATTAAGTTCCCTTCAAAATGGTTGAGCAGAATGGTGCTGATCCATGCGTCATGTTCGTGAACGGGCGCCGTCAGTGGGGACTGGTCATTTCTTAGCTGCCACGGCTTATTTTAATTTAATTTAATATTTGAATTGCTTTTGTCTTTTTATTACGGACGCTTTTAACGTTCTGCATCGTTCTCACATGCATAATTTCAACATGAACGATGTAATCAATATTTTGTAACCATTTTTTGATTTAAAAGAGTGTCCATGGAGTTTCATGCCCGTTTTTCTCCATAGGTACCTACTACGCTCTGGAATGGGTAACTAGCTTCATCTTTCTGACTGACCGACCCCTTGACAATTCAAAAGTGCCTGTAATTGGTTTATTTGAAATAAATGCTTTGAGTTTTTTGAGTTTTATTCCCTTTATAATAATGCAATGTTGAATGTCTAAAATGTTTTTAAAATTGTCACCCTTTATCGTGACACAATGAGTATATATAGGTGTAGCTAATCTAAATTAAACACACATTTTCAACATTCCCTTCACGAACAAACTCCTTAATTCCATTAGCTTACAGCAACAAGTGAATTTTAACTTTGTTCAGAAAGTTCCGTTTGAGGAATAGGTAAAACATTGTTTAGAAATTTCTAATCTCAAATATAAACATCATGCAAATACTCGGCTTTTCTAATCTTTTAATGTGTTTTAATTTGAATAATGTTTACCGTCTTTTTTTAATTGACTTCAAAAAGGAGAAGGTTTTCAATTCATCTGTACCTATGTTTTATTTTTTTGTATGTTTGTTTCGCGATGTCTTCGGTAATTGTGGATCGATTTCAAAATTATTAAAAAAAAATATTTGGGGTGGTCCGATATACGTAATTTTATTAAATTTAGTTGGGTAGTTTTTCAGTTAGCTTCAATAATACGTAGTTTTTCCACTTAGTGTGTTTGATGATGTTATAATAACTTCCTGTCACTGTTATTTACATAGCAAGTAGTGGTATACGAATTTGTGTGGGGTAGGTACCACAACTAAATAGTGAAAAAGAAACATATTTACAAAAAAAAAAACACCTAACTTCAAAAAAAAAAACACTGCAAAGTGAAAAATAACTTTAATTTCGGAAGTCGGTGGCAAAAGACGAAAATACAAAATCAAAGACACCGACTTCCGAAATTAAAGTTATTTTTTGCTTTGTAGTGTTTTTTAAGTAAGTATGTTATGGTGATTAATTATTATTTCAATAAAACCTCGCTAAGTATAACAAGGTGGTAAATAACGCTAATTGATGACTGATCATTAATAATAGGTATTTGACTGACAAAATGCAAAAAAACTACTTAGGTATTTTATCAACAGCCTTTTAAATAGCTCATGCTAAGAAATGCTGGCCAATCAGCAAGGTGGTCTCGGGGCAGATTGGCCAGAGGGCGTCAGAGTTACCTTACTTTTAAGTACAGTATTTTTATCTCAACAAGCGACGCGCGCTTTACATGTGGTAACAAAAGTGTACAAACACGCTTTGAAAGTGTGCGTGAAGCGTCAGCACATAACACACACGCACACACACACAAAATTCCGACTTCGGCATTGTCTCGGACGTTACAAAGAGCTCCTGCGCGCTGCGCTTATACACACATTCACACCGTGTTTATACACTTGGTAATCACAAGTAAAGCGCGCGTCGCTTCGTGAGATAAAAAATACTATATCGCCACACGTTGAGGCCACTTAGACATGTCACTATCATAATCCTAGGTACTAATTACCCTTAGTAGGTATGCATACTTATAAAAAACGTCGCGATGGAACTGTGGCTAAGGCACCGCCCTTAATTAAAATCCGGCGAGTATCAATTTGACTTTTTCAATTGATATTTACTTTTCTGAGTTTATCTGGGACAATACTGATATCGGTGAAGGAAGATCATCGTGAGGAAACCAACACCCTAATTAGGTAACACACTATCTAACACTATCTGAATCATTTTGAAGCCTATTGCGAACCCATTGCTTCATATGTTCGAAAAATTTGTTTGCTCAACAACGTAAATAACGCAATGAATGTTGTTGAACTGTCAAAATGAAACCCATTCCTACAGTTAGTGTGTTACGTAATTACCCCGCTGGACTTATAGTTAAGGGGCTTACAAGAGCTAAAGCGCGGTCACTGTCGGATTGCATAGAAAAGAAAGAGACGCGCGATGACACAACGCTGGTAATTTATTGCAAAATATGAAGCAATTATGGATTTACAAAAAATCTATTCATTGGACTAATAAATTAAAACACTATTACGTTAGTATGTTGCTTGTAGAATAATCTGACAAAAAAACTGAATGTTTACATGTATATTAGTATGGTTTTTAATCGTTAAAAAATTTTTTTAGAGGTGTCTTCGTAATTTTTTTCTATCATATCAAGTTAATTGTATTATGATTTCAACACACTATCTAACTAGCATATATCCTGCAGAATATCATATATTTTGCTGATTTTGGTTACTGCAGTGGATCATATATTTTTAGGCATTATAAATTTGCGTTTAGGTCATGTAGTCCCCTTAATACAAGTCTGAAATCGCTAACCTGTCTTGAGCAAACGTGGTGATCAATCCTGGTGCCTTCTCTGAATGAGAAGATTTCTTTGCCCTGCAGTGGGACAATAATAAGTGGGTATTATTATTATTTATTTATTTAATGTAAAACAAACAGTAGCACAATAAGAACAGTCATAATATCTTAAACAGTTACCTAACATTTTAAAACAATTACGCTACCCACTACGTTCTCCATAGATTACAATTAAAAGTATTTAAAAACTAGCCAGTAACACAGGATTTTTTAATTTATAAAAGAAAATAGTAAATTTGTGCGCATACATTATTAAACATTACGTCATTATTATTATAATACTTTGCTGATTCTTTAGGGCGGCTTGGATTTGCTTCTTAAATGCATTTTTAGTAGGAAATAGAATGTCGATAGTATTAAACTCATTATAAAACCTCTTGTTTATCATGCGTCACTTGAATATTAATATAAAGAATCTACGTCACTTAATGTTATGGCTTTTCTAGTTTCTATGCTGTTTTTTTTTGATATTTGGCTTTTATTTTTAAAGCATTTTTATAGGTTTTAATTTAAGTCTAGTCTAGTTTTTTTGCTATAGCTTAGTCTCCGTTTTGGTTATTAACAAAATTATAATTACCATAAAGTGTTAAGCAATAGTAGATTGTTATACAAGGGGCTAAAATGACCCATTATATACGAGGTAGTAAATATAAACCGAGTTATAATGGGTTTTTAGCGCCATGTGTTACACTCTACTTTTCACTACGATTGCGAGAAAATAAAAGAATGAATAAAGACTTTTCGTTTTTTGTAGGCTCGTTGGTAAAAGACAAATATAAAAAAAAAATCTCTAGAGGGAAATATGCTATTTAATCGCCGCTTTGGTACGCTACAATGACAGACTTTTTGTGCAAGAGAATGAAAAAGAAATTGTTTAGATCTTAGAATCGAGTGTTTATTACCTTACGACCTAAGTCATTTCTAACGTGACAAGTAAATTACTGTTTATTATGGTTAAGTTGTTAAGGACCTGCCCCACCGCGCCGCCACCCGACTAGGAAGCGCCTAGCAATCAATGATTTTCTCACGAAACGTACAAAATATTGCAAGTCCCGCGTAAGTAAAAGAGATACATTTATTACTAGTTTATCGCTGACTTATCACACTGCCGGCGAGTACTCATTTGTCGCAGCGACAAGAGCTGTCAAAGAGAGAACTCGCTCAGCGAGGCTTGGCTAACTGATACCAACAAGGATACCGGTTTTTAAGATTAATGGTGACATTTTAATTTCAAACTTTATGTTTTGTAAATCCACTAAAACTGTACTTTAAATTCAGAAACATTTAAACTTTGAAGCTAATTTTAGCGATTTTTATATTCGTGTTAAAAAACTTGTTATTTACATTTACTCGTAGGTAAAACATATACGAGCCTCTTTACAACGAAATACCTTGTGATATATTGTAATTAAACGAAAGAAAATTTAAATCTCATATTAAAAATACACTTTGTAAACAAGCATATTACAAATTAGAGGATTATGTCCTAGATAAGTATGCTTGGAAACATGCTGGTCCTGCTCCATAGAACAATCTAGAGTCTAGACAATATCAAACTATTTAAGTACTTTAACTCACACACTAAATTATTACTTGTGAAATTTTGGAAAAATCATTTACTTTTCAATATTTGTAAATATGTGAGCATCATGTATCTATCTCATAATTAATTTACCGGTCATTGCGTTATATTTAATTATTTTTACCTATTGTGGTATAGTAATTTTATTCTAGGTGCATCGTCTTCATTTATAATTAAATAATAAATGTATACAACATAATGTAAAACATCTTTAAAAGAGTAACGGTGGAGTTTCTTGCCCGTTCTTCTACATACGAAACTACCTTTTGGAAGGGGCAACTAGAATCAATTCTATTTTTTTTGTAAATTTTGACGTTCAAAAGTGCCTTTTATGTGCCTATTTGAAATAACTGATTTGACTTTGACTTTGACTTTGAATATATATATATCTATATATTTGTATGTTTGGTCGGGCAGTGTTATTGGGTTTTTCCATTAGGAATTTCTTAGTCCACAACAGCCCGGGGTTTGGAAGTTGGCGGTGTGATACTCGAAAAGCACATTAAGCCGTTGGTCCTGCACCTGATCTCTCTCCAGTCGTATCGGGTTGCCGTCCCATCGGACTATGAGAGCGAGGGAAGAGAGAGTGCACCTGTGTTTGCACACACACTTGTGCACTGTAATATCTCCCGCACCGAAGGTTAGTTTCTGTTGAGATTGGCCTGCATGGTCGAAATACGGTCTGGAGGACTATATGTTTTAATTGCGTGTAATCGATCCCCAAATAATTCCCATATTGATTTCCTAGAAATAGTATTCGATGCGCTAATATACTCACTGATCATCATTTTCTGGTTTGCCTCGTTGGTCTAGTGGTTGGACGCAAAACTGCTGAGCAAGAAGTCCTGGGTTCGATTCTCAGGTCGAGCAGTTTTTTTTTTGCCATTAGATTTTTTTCTGTAGAGTCTGGATTTGTGCCAGTTTAATGGCAAAAAGCTCGCCCCCTATTCATGGGATTCAAATATAACTGGCGAAATGTGGGTGTAGGTAATGTAGGTACACTTCTGTTTAACCCTTTGATGATTACAGGCGTCGATGTTATGTTATGTTAATAGTCTTCTTGAACTTGGACGAATTAGGTTAGGTAAAGACTGTGACCAACCACCATGTAGGGTGGTTGGTCACAGTCTTAAAACCTAACCTAATCAATCAAAAACCAAAATATTTTATTTCACATAAACCTACATGGGCACTTGTGAAACTTCGGAAGCTAGGTGCACGGTTCCAAATGGTCGTTTCCTATGGAGAAGAGCCGGCAAGAAACTCCACGGTTACTCTCTTAAAAATAATTGGACGTAGTTAAACGAAAACGATCCAACCCATGCACAAATGGCCAAAAATGAATTGTGTATACCAAAACAGTATTTGTAGTTAAAACCGTAATTTAATAATATCACGAAAACATCCAAGTAAAATTTAAACGCAACATCATGTTGCGATAAATTTTACTTCAATTGTGTTCGTGATATTAAAGTTTTAACTGCAAAGGGTGTTTTTGTTTTGATTAATTACGTCCAATTGGCTTTTACAATGTTTTCAAATTACAGTGTTAATAGGTATGGTAGTAGGTACAGTATAATTTATTTGATCGGGATGCCCCTAGCTTAGTTACTCCGCCCAACTTCAGCGGTACAGATATTTTTGAAGTGAAAACTTTTTTAGGCGCGTTGAGCACTTTTTGGGTGAACAAAAATCATGGACCTCGCGTCATCGTCTCCTCACGCTTCCCATGAGCGGGTTTACAAGTTACTTAGTTTTCACTTCTATCGGCGGTCCCCAAAGGCTACCCCGATTTTTTTTAAACACTAGAATGTTAAAAGAAGGTCATTTAGGAAACATGGCGAACATTATTAGAGGATGTAAAAAAATAAGAGGATCAATTAAATATTCCCCGTTTTTAATCATGAGTTGCAATAACTTAACTAAATAATTTTAATAAAAAAATTTGCTCGTATGCGTCAACATTTCATATCTGACTACTCCTGAGAACAAATGGCAAAACATACTCAGGGTTCAAAATCTCTTTTATAGTCCAGAACTCCAGACATTATCTTGGTCAGATGGTAATAAAAAGTATCTTAAAACACTTTTGAAAATATATTTTGCTTTTTCTAGTAAAATTTGTCATTAATAATGATAACCTAAAACAATCTCGTCATCGAAAACAAAAATACTACGAAAAGCAACGAAACTACATAACTTGAGGTAAACAAAGCCTTCCATTTAAGTAAGCATGGTCGAACAAAATATAAAATTGATACATCAGCTGTTTTGTCATTTAAATCGACAAGGCTTATTATCACTAATGAGATTCATAAAGGAACATGATAAATACATAGCGCCGAATAGCTGCCCTGTAGTTATTTTGTCACTAGTATTTAATACCGGGTTTGTTCAAAAACTTTCATACAATTATGTTATACATTTCTGTGTTGGTGGGTAAATCTTTCAAACGTCAGATATCATTATCCTGATAGTTTTGAATTTTTTACAGATTTTCCGTACAAAATCTGTCAAAAATTCAAAATTATCAGGATAATGATATCTGACGTTTGAAAGATTTACCCTGGTACAACCTATGGCGCTATATATTTTGGCGCTCGAATGACGTCAGGGGGCACTGTTGGTAAACATTTGTGCAATTGCTTTGTGAAATGTATTATATATTATGTAAACGACTGAACCTAAGTACAGTCGTTTCAAAGTTATTTTATTTCTGACAGCAGAAACCCAACAGCAACCATAATGGAACGAGAATATGAATCACTGTGATTTTGACGGACTTGTCACTGGAAGGTAACCCAACAGCAACCTTATTGAAACGAGAATAAAGATCAGTCTGATTTTGACGGACTTGCCAGTGGAAGGCAACCCAACAGCAACCATAATGAAACGAAATTAAAGATCACTGTGATTTTGACAGACTTGTCAGTGAAAGGCAACCCGATAGCAACCATAATGAAACGAAATTAATGATCACTGTGATTTTGACAGACTTGTCAGTGAAAGGCAACCCAACAACAACCATAATGAAACGAGGTTAAAGATCACTGTGGTTTTGACGGACTTGTCAGTGGAAGGCAACCCAACAACAACCTTATTGAAACGAGAGTAAAGATCACTGCGATTTTGACGGACTTGTCAGTGGAAGGCAACCCAACAGCAACCTTATTGTAACGAAAATAAAGATCACTGTGATTGTGACAGTGATCCAGAAATGCAAATCAGAGGAATAGCGCTACAAGGTTCTTTTAGCGCGTGGCTAAAATAAGAACTAACGCCGCCATCTTGTTTTTCAGTTCATTTCACAAAACAATTGCACAAATAATTACCAACAGCGCTCGCTGTCAACATTATTCGATCGCCAAATGATCCTTGTAGTGGATTATCTGTGAAAGGACTGTAACACTGTCATTGGAGACTTAATAATAAATTAACAATTTCACATAATACAGCCAGGGAACAGAGAATTGACCATTTATTCAAATCACAAAACAGTGATAATTTATCAGACGTATGAAATAGCTAGAGCAAGGTTTCGCGGAATGTGTCAATCTGCTAAACAACACATTTCATTTCCTCGATTTTACATGCCAACTATGTATGTTAGTCGTAACCACATTGCAAAAAAAAGAACAAAGTATTAAAGAATAAAAAAATGTCAGACAGACAAATAAAAATCAAGTAGGTATTTTATACTTCGACCCGCAAAAACCTTCTTGACGATGTCAAGGTCCCAAAAACATCTCCCGAGGTCTTCATAAAAAACTTTTGTTGTACGATTAAAATTGCTAAAATATTTATAGAATAAACTTGATTCTAAATGGATACTCGTAATCTCCTACTCATGAAGCAGTTCCGTGAGTGGCTGACTGACTGACACTGCATAGACTTAACCATTGAAAATAGAAACATGAAATCGGAGTAGCAAAAGTGTCATGAAAGTAGAATAAATGCTGAAGAAAAGCGTTCCTTGCGAAACATGTGTGGTGTAACTATGGATTATAAATGATAGGCTGAGGAATGATGTGATAAGGCAACGTTGTGGTTTAAAAGAAGAAGTAGTGACAAAAATTGAAAAGAGTATATTTCGATGGTTTGGTCATGTTGAGAGGATGAATGAAAGGCGACTAACAAAAAGTATTTACAAGGCAGATGTGGTTGGATGAAATGCCGGTGGGGACGCCCTAGGAGGACACATATAGTGACCGTTTGGTGAAATTCTTCAGAAAGGTCAGGTGCGCAGTACTCGCAATCGTGAGTGTATGATCAGATGTATGGACACAAACGAAGGAAAAGGAGTACTCGTATGTAAGGATCGTAGCAGTTGGAGTTCTGTAATTTCTGCCTACCCGCATGGGGAAAAGCATGAGTTTATGTATAGATGAAATCAGAGAGACCGCCTAGAAATTATTCAGGTTCCGTACCCAAAGGATGACCCAGGACCCTATTACTAAACTCAAGTCGTCTGTTTATCACTGGGCTGTATCTTGCTTACCGAAACCTATCACTCCTATGTCTCTCACTGCTGGTACTGCAGCCTCGGCTATATGAGTGGACATGGCCTTTAATCCACCGCATGAACCCAGTATGTGTTGGTGGATCTTTGCAGAGTGTCAATATAGTCTACAGGCCGTGTTATCGGACACATGGCTTGTCGAATTTCCCATCGGCAAAATGACGAATTCCCTTACAATTTCTCAGCCTATTTAACTCCTTTAGCATACATTTTACAGTATAAAATAAGGCGAAAGCGTCAGGGTAGCCCGTGAAATTCAAGTTTTCTTAAGTTTTTTGCAATTTACAGGTTAGTATCAGCTTGTATGTTGATTTAAATATGATTGGCGATGGTACCTTATACTCGTATATAGATAAAAAAAAAAATCATCAATACATCTTTTTACCCCATATCTCTTCCTTTTTAACAGTCTTCCAAAAAAGAGGAGGTTATATGTTCGACTGTATGAATGTTTTTTTTTTTTTTTTATGTATGTTCACCTATTTCTCCAACAATTGTGGACCGATTTTGAAATTTCTTTTTTTGTTTGAAAGGAAATGCCCTCGAGGTGGTCCCATTGTCACCAAGTCAGAATTTGATGAGGGGATCCCATGGAAATCGAGGGAAATTCTCAAATTTTATAGGCGCACGTACAGCAATTTGGGTATTTTTTATAGTAACTCGTGCATTTGCTCTTGCAAAGCACCATTCGGTGAAGTGGAACTGATGATGAAGACAGGAGCTGGCCACCGGAACTTCTCAATAATAAGTATTTTATGGGTTGCGATTTGATTTTAATATGGTTGCTAAGCAATTTATGCTCGTGCACAATGCATATGGTGAAATGGAGCTGATAGTGGCTTCACCATCGGCTCCAGTGGTTTTGGTTCTTAACAGGAGAACTCCTCAACAATTAACGTCACTGCGTCGGGAAAACGAATATTTTGTAAAAGGTGATGAGCAGTTGACATTAGGCTACTGTAACTTAGATTTATTAATAACTGACTCACTAAAAAGTGAAAAATAAAATCTTTTTTACAAAAAAAATCAACCGACTTCAAAAAAAACACTAAAAAGTGAAAAATAACTTTAATTTCGGAAGTAGGTGGCAAAAAACAAAATACAGATACGAAGACACCGACTTCCGAAATTAAAGTAATTTTTCACTTTGTAGTGTTTTTTTTGAAGTCGGTTATATTTTTTTGTAAAAATGTTTTTATCTTCATCTCTCTTTCTTTCTTTCTAGTTCATATTACCTCATTGAATGACATTTTCATGGAATCATGACATTTGAGGCCAATTCTAACTTAAGGAGTTGTATTGCTGATTCTGATGATTATAATTCTGTAAAGCCATATTTGTTACGGTCGCGAATAATATTTTAATCAACATAGAACCTGACACTGACCTGGAAATTTGCTAAAATCGTAAGTAAATTTCAATTTCGCGGGCTACCTTATCGCATAATGCACATCTTCATTATACCAGGTATTCTTGTGCAACATTTTATACTTCTAGTTCCAGCGGTTCATTGTTTGGATTTATATTACTTAGTCTTTGATTATTAAGTACAGTTTTCCAATAAAATCACGTTCGGAAAAACACTTAATCGAGCCAAACCTTGGCACTTCACGTCGTACACCATCAATCATAGTTGGAGGAAATCCTCTTCCGTCTCTAATTAAACCAACAGATTATGTACACAGTTTTGTATACTTAATCATTATCTGTTGGCAAAATACTTCGATTCTGAATCATCGGCGTTACGTCATCTTGAGTAAGAACGACTGTTCGGCGAATCGGAATATTTACCTTAATAATATACGTTTTGATTACCCGGTTGACATAGATATGTTATTTCGGAAGTCATCAAAAGTAGAAGAATGACACAATAGGCTAACGCGAGGCGTACACCTTATACGTCATCGACCGTTATTGCGTACCGTAAAACGGGGTGAATAGGAACGGCAGGGGTGAATCGTAACGAAACTTTAAAAGGAATTTTAACATTTAAATAATATAATTTGTTGCCAACAGGGACACGTAATCGGTTAATTATAATACAGTATACACGTTAGAGTCCTTTTTGGCGACAGACTATAATATTTCAATGTTAAAATCCCTTTTAAAGTTTCGTTACGATTCACCCCCGCCGTTCCTATTCACCCCGTTTTACCGGTATCTAGTTATCCGACGTCATCGGATGATGTCGGTTGATCTAGTGCTCAACCAGTCATTCGAATAGTACACACTTCGGATCTCATTTCTCGGATTAGGATCGAACGTAGTGCGCAAGCAGTAAAACTGTTGTTTCTTTTTTTTAAGTCCCCAAAATAGTTGCTACATTAAGGATTTGGTATTACCGAGGCCTTATTGTACGAACATAGAATGCACCCCTCATGCGATGGAGTATATTATGTAAGTTTTAATAGTAAAGCCGTTAACACACTGACTAAACTCTTAAAGCCAAAGCAGACGATACTTTAGCGTCGGCGATCAGTGAATTTTGGAAGCTCTATACAGCGACTGACAAAAAACGATTGCCAAACTGCATGCAGTCAGTAGCGAAAACGCCGATCACCGATGCTAATAGTATCGTGTCTGCTATGACCTTTAGGGCATGTGTCCATCGTCACCGTCACCGGGACATCACCAAGAATGAGATGAAGGCCGGAGTAGCGATATATAAATTTACTATGGCCGCGTGTCCAGCGCACGTTCATCAGCCGGTCCGCCAAAATTTCAAGTCGTTCGACGTAACCGCTAGAACTCGGCCCAAGATTATGACGGGCCGATGTACTGGCAATACAAAACACATTTGATTTTGACGTCCCGGTGACGGTTGCGATTGACATACGCCCTTACTCAGATACTTTTACTCAAAAACAATGAAAACAAAGTATGGTCATCAGGACAATTCAAAGTCGCACAGCGAGCTATTGAACAGGCTATGCTTCGAGTCCCTTCTGAGGGATCGTATCTGGAACGAGGTGATCAGGCAGAGTACCAAAGTTGTTGACACAGCATACAATAAGCAAGCTGAAGTGGCAATGGGCCGGTCATATTAGCCGTAGAACCGATGACCGTTGGGTTAGAAGTGTTCTTGAGTGGAGACCTCGAATCGGCAAACGTAAGGTAGGACGCCCTCGGGCTAGATGGAGCGACGATCTTCACAGGGTGGCTGGTAGCAGCTGGTTGAGAGTTGCCGAGGATCGATCTTAATGGGTGTAATTGAAGAGGCCTTCGTCCTGCAATGGACTGCTGTAGGCTGATGATGATGACCATCAGTCTCCTAGAATAAGGGCAGTATGATTAATAACTGAATTCCGTGATTTGAGAATGTTCAGTAAAGGCACTATGAAATTCACCGATATTTATTGTAACCTGTGAGTGGTCCGTATTAGGTGGCCGAAACTAACAATGGACTAATGAATTTATTTCCAGATGCGATAGGCCGATAATAACTGATCCAAGGTGTAAAATCGTTGATATGAAACAAGGACTGATGTACCCACAATGTTGTCCGCGGGTCGTATGTGTTTAGAAACTGAAACTAAATGTTCTACCTAAAAGAAATATTGTACCAAACTTTTATCTTGTTTTGTTCAAATTTATTATTCCCTAATCATGTTTTCCTTTTGAAGTAAATTCCAACCAACTGCATTCATTACCTTCCTGCTCTTGTACCATGTTACTTGAGATCAGCACAACCGGTTTGTACAACCGGTTTTCTTCTTAATTCTGTTTTCTCATTCACTCTCTTTTCTTTCATATCGTGTCTTTCGTTATTATCAGCCATATTTTAACTACTGTGGGCGTTTTAGGGTAATGTTGGTTATTGCGCAATAGAAAAACCGCTTGCCGTTTAAATCAAATTATAATTCACGAACAAATTAATGACACTAGCGAATCACACACTTTACTGTACACGACACAACTATACGGAACGCGCGACAGTTTCTAAACGTCTTCACTGCTTACCCGCCAACAACAAACTCTGCTGTGCTCTGGTCAAGCCTGAGCGTTATAGACTCTTCCAGCGCCACCTGGTGGCACCGGCGTCCCGATAAGTCAAGTCAAACGATTGATTTAACTTGTTTCCGACATATACATCTCTGTTGTTTCGAATTTCATATCATTTAGCTTTTAGCAGAGAGCGTCGTTTTGGCCCTATATTTAACAGTTTCGACAATGAGTTATGTCAACTTTTTTTGAACTGATTTCAATAAATCTACCTCGCCTTTATCCTACTGTGTTGAGGTCGGATTCCTGTCTAACCGGATGTAGAAGAATACCAGTATTTTACATTGAGCGACTGCCTGTCTGACCTGCACAATCAAGTAACTGGGTAATACAATATCTGTTAGTATGACAGGTTGTCAGACTTTTAGGCTTTTGATTATCCGTAACGACAGTCAAAGATCTACAAATGACAGCCGGGACCAACGGCTTTTCGAGGAACGGAGGAGTCTCGGTATGTAATGTATGGTCACCCACCCATCCACGAACCGACTGTGGTTAGCGTAGCTTTACCTTTGATCGACCCGTGCGATTAAAATTATTTAGCCGCGAACACTTCTTTATTGCACTCATTTGTGCTTGTTATTTTGGACGCCCAATCACAAGAAGTATAACGTGAGATAAGATCAAAGTAACTGATTAAAAGTATAATAAAATTTCCAAAAATAAAAACCATTTATTTATTTCCAATGTTACTAAGGAAGACCTTCATTACAACCGACTTGTATAGTCGATCTCGTTATTGCTCAACCACTTTTGACAATAATTCCCAGTAAATTGAAACTTCACTAAGGTTGAAAATATGTACAGTACAACTATTTTCTTAATATCCATCGAGAGTCATCGCATTTCCGAACACAAACGAATGCTAATTTCCATGCCCATCAACTATTAAATTTATCGTGTAAGTATAATAATTTGAATTCACAACTAAGGACTTTATTGTGTTGTTATCTCAAAACTAAACAACAATAAAGTACTTAGTTCTGTATTCAAATTATTATACGCGTTAAATCTAATATAATTAATGGACATGGAAATTACCATTCGTTTGTATTCGGAAATGCGATGATTCCCGAGGGACATTAGGAAAATAGTTGTACTGTAACTGTCACATAGACAATTAGATCCAGGCATTTTACATTCAAATGATATTCAATTTAAGATTAGTAAAGCCATTATCAGGTCGACTATATAACTGACAAAAGTCATATAATTTCAAATATAAGCAAATCCAAAGAAGTTTCATTGAAATCACAATTAAATCAGTTTACAAAGAGATGTCAGATGCGTGACCTAGACTCTGAGAAAGACTAACTTATTATTGTTTACTTTATAATAATTAAAGTTTATAAACAATTATATAGGCAACCTTCCATTCTCGTAAACAGTGCAGTCTTTTTACTGACAATATCAAATAGGTCGTAGAGGCTTATTTCCAATCTATGCAAGGCCAGAACGCAGCCATAGGAAACTGCTCTCGTTTATATTGTATGTAATGCTATTTTTAAATCTGTGACTACAATGTATACACGAATTTGGCGTAATGGTCGTGTATAGTTTTTAACGTGGACGCGACCGTCCTGATTCCAAACTATACTACATTACTTACACCTGAAAAGATTTTTAAAGATTCATAGTGTAATAAAATCATTGTATGTGACAGTTAAAATCTATTAGGGCCTCCTATTTCTGAATGGCAATAATAATAAGCTTAGCGGGGCTCCTACTTCTGGGTGGATTAATAAAAAAATTACCACGAACCACTTCTAACCTGACCTGTCCAAGTCGGGGTGCCCTAAGACCAGAGCTCGCTTCGCTCGCTCTTGCATCCTAAATTCTCCTAGTACAAGTAATATTGAAGTTTGTACAGATCCCTTCGGCACAATTTTTACGACAAACGGATGATAAACCCTTACAAAACCCTCCCCCCCTCACTCTTCTTTTTAATAGAAAGAGAGGTCAACAAATCAAAAAAGCCAGCATTCAACTGCTCGCTTAAAGATTGGAATCGCGCGCTTATTCCAATCTGTACAAGATTTGTCCGTATGCTTACTGGTACTATATATTAAAGAATAAGGTAGTTAATTCGTGCACTACGAAGTATACGCGAGTATTTGCGTACTACTCTTGTATAGATTGGAACACCTTAGTAAAAAAGTGATTTACAATGTATATTTGTATACAGTTTCCTATGGCTGCGTTTTGGTCTTGTATAGATTGGAAATACGCGTCATAGGGTTATTTTAAATAGCTTCACGTAAATGTTTTGTTGAGTAGACTAGAAAATTCAGTCTTGATGACAATTAAGTTGAATAATTTGACGACTCCGATGCTGTTCTGTAAAACCCAGTAATTGGGATGTGCAGGTCAGATAGGTAGTAGCTTTATGTTAAATACTGGTATTCAGCTGCAACCGGTTACAGGCTGTAAGCGCCAGAAAAGGCTAGGCAGATTGATTGACGGTATTGTGTACCTTACAGAGAAAAAATAGGTTAAAGTAAGCTGTAAATCCTGTAAGATTTTTACAGAACAGATCGGCTGGTTTTTTACGTCAACTTCTCTCCTACACAAGCTGAGAGATCTGTTCAGTTCTAATATTGCTGTCTTTCAGTAATACATAGAACAAGATTTTTCTAAGCACTTAAAGGAGATGTTTCATTTTCGGCCATAAAGTGTACGGTAGTAAAAAAAGAGGAAAAATGCCACGAATTGAGGAACAATATTCTTTTCTGAATATTCCCCTGATTACTTCTGCACAAAAATTAATAGTTTTTCAAATTATTGCTATAGTCTATTGAGCATGGCGTCGTCTTACTTGCATACTCCTTTCGTCCAGAAATCATGTTATATTAAAACATAATAATATCAAATAGACATTATTTATATAAATATAAAAGGCATGTATTTCTATGCTATTAAGATATGATAATAAGATAGCTATCTTAGACAACATTTTTGACTAATTATAAGAAAGTGTTAATAGTGTGATTAATTTCATCGTTAGATAAACATACCTACCCATTCTAATTTTGTGGATTTGTAGGTATTTCTGGGCGAAAAATTCAAATGTTGTTTATATTCTATTGACACTGATATTAGTCAGTCAGTCTCGTAATGACAATAGTCTGGTACCTTGGTGTGTGGCACCAGCATCTTTTCTTGACGATGTATTAGTAAGAGAAGAAGAATAAATCTTTGAAATCTGAAAATTGTTGTTTCATTTATTTACCTATTAGGACATCTATGTACGTATTCCCAAATTATGTTTTCACCTTTCATCGGATTATTTAAATATTAATAACAAATTTATTTAATATTTATTAAAAATAAGACATTGTAAGACCCATTCTAAGAATGTTAACACTTTTATAATCTTTATCAAGATGACCTGAAACCCAGAAATGGTTCAAAAGATTTGATCTGGTAGGCGCACTTTTGTCTAATGTTACTTTAGTGCCGGAACATAAATAATGAAAACAAAAGTCACATTTTTGTTTGACATATTCTAGGTTATGTATGTAAACGTCATCTCTCCAACCTGTCATGGTTGGCTGTCAATGGTCGTAACTTTCATGAAAAACGTCAAAAAAAACAGTTTTTATTTAGTGTCTAAAAATATTAGTTACAAGCTGACCCGACAGACGTTGTCCTGTCTTAACTATGAATGTCATATGACGTTTAGTTTTAGTTTTGACTATTGACTTAAACTAAAACTATCGAGTCATTTATCAACCGATCCATCTGTGTTAAATGATATTTGCAGCGCGCATTCTGTCAATCGCTGACAGTTATTTCAAACAACTGACAGTTACGTAAAATTAATATTGGCGTTAAGTTTTCTTCAATTTTGTAACGTTCCGATCAACTTCCTTATTTTTTTATTTCATAAGATCATTCTCCTGACAACAACGAACACAAAATAAAAAAGTGAATTCGGTCCAGCCGTCCACGCGTGATGGCGTGACCAAGGGAAATAGGGATTCATTTTTATATATATATATATAGAAGATTATAAAAAAAAACATTATTTATTGTATACAGGGGTTCGTTACTCAATTTTTCTAAAACGTACATGTTATGTGCAGAGTCCTATACAAAAATGAAACGTCTCCTTTATTGTATTGGTCTGTGATGCAACTAACCCGTCTTTTTCTTTCTTGTCACCCATTACTAGAAGCCCGTTACTTCTTCAACAGCACACTATTTTACACAACACTCGGCTACAGTCATTCAGCTACTACCAGCCACCCTGCGGAGACCGTTGCTTTACCTAGCTTGGGTTACCCTACGTTAGCCGATTCGTACTCTCCACTCAAGGAAATATCTGCCCAAAGGTCATAGTTTTTTTTTTTTAACTTTGCCCCTCATTAGGAATTTCTCCTGTATTGTGGGTGCGTTTACAAACATTTAAACTCACATACACATACAGCCAGACCCGGAACAACTACTTGTAGGACATACAAATATTTGTTCAGTGCGGGAATCGAACCCGAGCTGCTCAGCTCAGCAGTCAATCGCTTAACCACTGAGCCAACCGTGCTGACAAACACGCTAGGTTTGGTTCTACGGCTAACACGTTTGGCTCTTCGCCACTTCATCTTGCTTCTCCTGTGGGCTATGTCCACGACTTTAGTTACTGTGTCGGGTCAGCTCATTAGGTTCCTAGGTTATATATAGAAGCGTTTACGATACGGGTCAATAACCCGAATTTCTGATAGTAGTTCTGCGAATAAACATGTTTATCAAACAAACATAGGTCGTATGTTGGCCAAGAAGAGTTTAGTTACACTAGGAAAAAAAAAGGATAAATGGTTTTTTTAAATTGTTAAACAATATATTTGTTATGTGTCAATCATATGGGGAGGTAGCATCTAACTTGAGAGATACATTGTACTAAACAATTCAAGTTTATTTATTTAGTTTACATTTTCCTAATCTAACTATTGCAGGTTGCAGTGTGTTCGAACTTTGGCGAGGTCTCTGCCCCGGACAGTTGTTTTTAATTCAGAATGTATTTTCCTCAAGAAATAATGAGCGTACACACTTGTAACATTGAAATGGACTCTTTGGCTGTGTCAGTTACGCCGGCAAAAATTGTTACCAAATATCACATAGGTAGCAATTAAGAAGTCTCGTGACATAGTCCATACGACGACATGTCAAGCTATACATTTCCAAATTAAGGCGGAACCTTCAGGGTAGCCCGTGAAATTCAAATTTTCTTACGTTTTTTTCCAATTTGCAGGTCACTGTATTGCTGATTCTAATGATTATAATTCTGTAAAACCATATTTGTTACGGTCGCGAATCATATTTTAATCAAAATACAACCTGACAGTGACTAGCAAATTGAAAAATGTAACAAAATTTTAATTTCGCAGGCTACCTTAGCGCATCCCCCTTAAGCTGACCTCACAGTGTATATATAGGCTATACGTACAATGCGAAGTCAGGTTATACTGAAAATGTATAGCTTGATATGTCGTCGTGCGTACAATAATTTTGCAGTATCGTAGAATTAGTTCGACGGTAAGTTAAATCCACATCCACAACCCGCAACATGTCAAACATTGTGCATAGTTTTTTGTTAGAGCTATGACAGCATATCAACACAATACTATGGCCTGATCATAATGTATTGTCCGTTGAAACGTCACGAAAGTGGTGGCAACACAGTTACATGACGAATCGTAGAACGTCAACAAAGTTGCGATCTTCCAAAATATTATCACGAGTCACCATTACAGATTTTTATGTGAACAGACCTTTATACGCATAAAAAAACAGAACAAGATGTGCAACATATATTATGGATATGTATTTATCAGGAGCGTGCCAGAGGTTAATGGTGTTTTTGCAACCAGTTGAGTAGGATCCGAATATAAATACAGACGTTCTCAATATTCTTCAGTACAGTCCGGTTAAGTAGCCACGACCTCCAAGGGTCACCAATACGAGTTGCCAATTTAAAAAAATATATATATATATATTCTTCAGTCTAAGAGTCAGTGTCAGTCAGTGTTATATTTTAGTAATCATGTGGAAAATAATAAGTCTATCTGCTCTCCTAATCGTCGCTCAGGCAACGGACATAGAACAATTCTACGGGGACTGGACCGAAGTCGCTTTTTATCCAGTTTTCACCTACGTTCCTGTGTGCATACGTTTTACGTTCGAAAAAAGCACAGAAAATGAGCAATGTACTTATGCTGATGGAAAAAACGTAACTAAAATTCAAGTCACTATAATGACAGAAGTTGAAGATGTAATTCACCGTGTTCTTATGCCGTTGAGGGTGGTAGATACGCTTGCGGAAGTGATGCCAACGTTAAACATGACCATTAAATGTGGTGACGAGGAACTTCGTGTTAATGACCGTGCTGTTGCAAAGTTGGTGAACGAAGACTACTTCATTTTTTATAGTTTGATTTCGAAGTCTAGGGAACATACGCGCAGTGAGGTGGAACCGAACTCAGCAATGCTTTTTGCAAGAAATGTCGTGTCTGCAAATAAATTATCCAATGTTATGATGAGCATTGATGAATTGAAGAACAGACGAGGAGCTCAGATGTGTGTGGCAGAAAATTATAGTAGATACAAGAGTACTGAAAATGAAGTTGGTAATGATTGATTAAAATATAAATCATTGTTAAGTAACTGAATAATGTCTCCAATGAATGCCTCATTAAGATTTGTACATAATTCCTGGATTGCTTTAAAATAAACGTGTTTGATTGGTGTTGACTAACTTATTTTGTTGGTGTCAAAAGTTTTCTTGGTATAATTACTAATCCCGAATTACACAGGGCAGCACCCATAAATTAGCAGGGCAGCAGCATTGATTTACTTGACATAACATACGATATTTTTGATGACATTTAAAGAGAAACCTGTCTGTGAATGTGAGTAGCATGCAGGCTAGATTAAATACATGATTATTATTTTAATATTGTGAATGTGAAGACTACGAGTATGTGGGTCATTGTTGGTTATTTTTCCCCTCTCTGCTAGTTTTAATCATAGTCTGGCAGTTTTAATGATTTTTGTGGCCTACCCAAATGTCCTGTCTTTGGTATTTTTCGTCGAATCGTTGAGCTACTTAAGTTCTGAGTTGAGCTGCACGATTACTGACAAATGCGTGCACTGACTGGACAGGTCCACTCAATCTGTGTGGTTTTCCTCAGAAGGCCATTTTAAACACAAATCTATATGGTTTTCACATGATCTGACCAAGATTATGTCTGGACTTTAAAAGAGACTGACTTTTGAGTTTGTTTCGGCCTTTCTTCTCAGAGTAGTCAGATAGGAAACGCCGACCTCATCTAGTTTGTAAAATATGATTGACGTGTAAAAGTGTTTGTACAAACCTATTTACAGAAATAAAATCATTTATCATTTATCATTTAAACACAATTGTCTGTTATAGGATTCTAGCAGTAATTGAAACATTCAATAAACACATTTCCAATACACTGGTTCAAATCAGGACATATAATAGTATGGTAGAGACGGCTGTCTTATCGCTAAAAGTTGTTTCTTCTAGACAACCACCAAAAACCCGGTGCCTGTGTAACCGATTGATTAACTAGGCAACGCTCAAAATTCGCCGGGGAAAATTCGTAGATAATCATACACCTAATATCAGATAAATAATCATTTATTTAAATCACGTATAAATCAAGGTGCACTGAGTCATGAGCACGGTGAGCGCTTTCACCAAGATATTGCTTCATTAGTAAAGCATTATCAGGGGAAATGGACCCCTGCAATGCTAATAGACTACTGTTGAATTTTGATTAGAAAGACACAAATATCTTCATAATCAGAACAAAATCATTTTTTTTTTCTTATGTCTAAATAATGTATTTACGTTAAAATTAAAATAAATTTCTCCTAAAAGCTATACGAGTGACTGAGATGTTTTATTGACTGTTATAAGTTGTCTGTGGCATGGCGATCCCGAATCACATAATCAGATCTCTGGGATTTTTATTATTTTTATTTTTTGTTGCCTATTATGACTTTAGTTAAGAGTTCCACCATTCGTCACTAGATGGTATTAAAACTGATTTTAAAACTAATCAAATCTGAACTAATTATCTATAAAAAATTAAGTTAACCTAGGTACTGTTTTTGTTTGTCTGTGTATTTCAACTGCATAAAATAAAATTTCTGGGGGCTACATGAGAGTGTAGTTTAGTGTAGTTGTTTATGCGTCATAATTCTTCGAACCGTCGACCTATAATACAACTCCTCTAACATATGACCGTTTCATTATACTCTCGAGCCAGTGTTGTTATCCTACTCCCACGCGGACGGAGACGCGAGCGCAGAGTATCATGTTATGTTTATCAGTACAGTTTAGTATAGGTCAAAGTTTATTACATACCAAATTAAACACAATCATGACACATGCCTCAGTGTTTGTGCTTCTTTACACAGTGATCTTTTAAGCATTTAATCATGTGGCAAATAATAGTTTTATCTGCACTCTTAACCGTCATTCAAGCAAAAGGTATACAGAATATCTATGGAGACTGGATGATGGTTGCTTTATATCCACCTTCTGCAAATGAACCAGTTTGCATACGCTTCTCGTTCACTCAAAGCCCTGTAAGTGTGCAGTGTATGTATGCCGATGGTAGAAAAGCAAATTCAGTACAAGTTTCCATGATGATGGAAACTGGAGAATTATTGGAACGGTATTCGATGCCGATGATGGTGGTTGATACTCCTGCTGAAGTAATGCCAGCGTTGAACATCGGCTGCAAATGTGGGAAAGAAGAAGTCAATGATCACGCCGTTGCAAGGTTGTTGGACGACAACTACTTCATTATGTATCACTATGTCCCGCCGTCTGCCGGAGCTACTCGTAATAAAAAAGAACAGAACGCTGCGTACCTTTTTGCGAAGATAATTGTTGCGGAACCGAAATTATTTGACGTTATGCAAAGCATCGAAGATCTGAGAGAAAGAGAAGGAGCTATAATGTGTGCGGTAGAAAATTATGGCGGGCCTAAGTGATGAAAATACCTTGAAGACTTGGATGGTATGTGATAGACTGTTTTGGTAGTTAAATCTATGCCGTCATGAACATATAATGTGTTGTTTAAACTGTAAGTAATATGACTTGTGTGGAATGCCCTATTTTTGTTGACCTATTGAGCAAAACTACATGATTAATAATATGATCGATTTAACAGAAACGTTCGTTTTACTACTGATCCTTGATCTAACGGCAATTTATCACACGTGTAATGAGTAGAATTTCAATCTTTCTAAGTACCAATGACAGTGTTATTATATAGCTCCTTCGGTAGGACATAAGGGCATAACTGCATTTTTAATGATATTACAGGAGAGTCATTATAAGATCTTGTCGCTCCAATATAGTCAAAAAAAATGCACCAATATGATAAAGGCACTGTTGCCCTCTGGCGGCATTAAGCTGATATTGATACGGGTATTTGTTTCTCCGGATAAAAGTGACTTTTTAAGGCATTTTGGCATACTTAAGTCATTTTTCGATTTTTGTCAGTTATGCCCTTGTCCTACCGATGCGATGGTGCGAAATGTCATTTTGACAATTTTTCCGAAATTGGTAGGTAAGTGACGTGAGTGGTGTCGCTTTGCTCGCGTGACTCGTTTAATGAGCTCGTCCACTCGTTCTGCCCAAAAGCTCAAGTTGTTTCCGGTGTTCCAGTTTACAGAGTATGAGAACGGGTGTAATAGCAGGCATCTGAGACATTTCAGCTTTGGGAAGGCAACGCATCCGCGATGTTCTTGGTAGATATTCCAAAAGTCCATGAACGGCGATAACTAATTATCATTAGGTGATCTGAAAGATTAGGTACGCAGCACCAACCACCGCGATGTGCTGCGGCAGTTAGTACTGCGGGTAATCTCTCGCTTACCTTCGTGGTTCACTTCATAGTCAGGGCAGAGAGCGCGTGGAACAGCTCCTTCTATCCTCGAAGAAGGAGGCCTCCAACCTACCGAAAAGCGCCTCAGGTTTATAGTCTAAGAGAGACTACAACCTCAGGCGCCGAAAAGCACACAATGATCTCAGGCCGCCATACCGTGGAGGTAATTCATGAGAAACTCCATACAAAAATCTGGGTACAAGACACATAAACCACTGCAACAAACGCTTCATAGATAAAGATTTTAATAAAGAATATTTTTCACATTGGTTTTTATTAATAAATTATGGGTATAATTTAGATTATTCATATAATTCACTACAAAATAACAAAGCCCTTTTCTTTCAAGCAATTCTTCAATACCTTGTATATCACGGAGCAGTTTAACATATGGTACAACTTACTTCACGAAAAGTTGGGTTTAGTTCAGATCCTGCTCAGTGCGAGTAGATCTTATGGCTCGATACAAACTATAGTAGTTGTTTTCTACCAATCTGGCAACGCCTCGGGTCATAAATTCTTCGGCACCACAATCGCAGGTGACGTTCAACGCACTACGCAGGCGTCACTTCGGCAGGAGTATCGACAATCAGAATCGGTATTGTTTGACCTACTGTTGCCAGTGCATTCTTGCTTGTAACCCGCTAAAAAGCGACGCTGTCGCAAACTACCGATCGCTAAATATTAAGGTGAAACCTCAGTTGTAGCCCGCCAAATTCAAATTTTCTTTGAATATATAATTCCCACAGTCGAGAATCGCATTTTGATCAACATACGACGTAAAACAGAGCTGCAATTTGCAAAAACTAAATAAAATTTGTGTTTTGCGGGCTACAACTGAAGATTCACCTTAATATTTAGCGATGGGTAGTTGGCGACAGCGTCGCTATCTAGTCGAGACTGCCCAGGACTAAAGTCGTATTTCTTCAATCACCACACGAACATGGCACATGTTCTGGAAATTTGGCGAACGAGAAGCCATAACATATCGCGACGAATGTGACAGCTGGATAATCAGCTACTGGCACCCATTTTCTGTAGAAATTCTGTATGTCTGCCTTAACGAGAATTAATATACAAGATTTAATTATTATTTCCCACAAGATGCATTCTCAATGAGATATTATACCGTCGTTGTAAAGTAATGTGGCGAAGACTGCACTTGCATGTAATACAGACTAAATATAGCGACAGTCTTTATATTAGGATCTCAACTGATAACCTTTGCCACGTATTATTAAACATAATTAGGTATTACATGTTATCTAACTGTTTTTTTTCTAAACTATAAAATTTGCGTCTTTATAAATGAAATAATTGAATGTACCCTGTCGAAGTTCGAATACTAGCGTTTCCAACCTTCTCTGTAACAAAACATTTTTCGGTCTCCTTGTTCATCTAATAAACATACAAAGAGATTAAATGTTATTATCAGTAACATTTAGTTTTCCAACTAGCACTTTTGTCACGTTTTGAAATTACTATTTTAAACGTAAAAATAATTATTTTGCAGGATGAAGTTGATCATATATTTCTCGGGTACACAACCGTGACCAGTCTCTGTGTTTTAGTTTATCAATGTGTTCAATTTCATGCTCTAATTCTGAAGCACTTGGCAATTCGCGAGCCATCAAGAAAACTAGGGTGTCATTTGTGTTCGTAGTCACATAACCTAATATATAGTTCTTGTTCACAATTTCAATAACACTTCGATCACTAGATGTATAATTTGCATAACTGCAAGATACGTTTACGAGAGGCAGATCACCCACATTGTCAACGACTAACACAGGTACGGATAGCACTACTGGCTTAATTTTTACAATGCTAGGCTGAACTGGATGTTCGCGTTCTATCAGCCTAACTTTCACTAGTGTACAGTTTATTCCATCAGAACAGGAGCACTCAATGTTTCGGGGGTCTTCGGAAAAAGTAATGGCTCCACATGCAGGCTCAGTTATAACATTATTTGGATACACCAACACAAACGAGTGATTTCCATATATGTCGTTTAGACATGCTCCTTGAACGACACTGAGCAACGCTGATAGAATTATTGCTTTCCACATTTTGAGCACTGTATTCTTGTTTGAAACGAGCGATGTATCTCCTTGTCAAGTGTGTACTAAGGATTGTAAGGATGTGGTACATCAAGACGTGTACGACCACTAAGTGACCACTTAACCTTTGTCAGTGCAATTTTCGATGTAGGTAGATAATGTCGCGGTGAATGAGATTCTTTCGGTTTGTGCTGTTTAAAACTAGACTATATAGCATAAGATGAAATGGAAATGTAACAATAAAAAACGATGAGAATCAACAAGGAACACCGTTTTATAATGATGTGGAACTAAAAAAGATTGTGGAATATTTATTTTGCTCGCCATATTAAATCAATCATTTGGAAGTCAAAACTGTTGCTATATTGGCGACATTTTTACTACGTACAAAAGCTTTGAGAGCCAACGCACCTTAGTTTTATTTTACTCAAGGAAAACACCGGCTTTAAAGGAGTTTACTGTCATCACCTTAATATCCTCCATACCTTTTCAAGTAAAAACCCACATGCAAAAATAATATGGCGCAAATTGAAAACGGGTTTCATTGGACGAACGCCGAATTTCAAACAACTCGGCAATTTATTTTTGAATCGATCCCCCTCTGTTGCAAAACGCGTTGCGGCCAAAAAGGTGAATGTTTCGGCTATTGATAGGACTTTTTTTTTATTTTTTCGCCGCCGCACGCCGAACACAGCTCTGGTTTCAATTTCGAGGAATTTCAGAAACGAAAAATTTGTGTGTGAACGTTATTAATTTAGTGCAGTTATCCAGTTTTTTTTGTGCGCTCCAATGATCTCTATGAATTGGGATTAGAGTGCGGAAGTCATAGATATGGTTTTGTTTACGGGTGGTGAGAGCGTCAGTTGAATGAATTCATTGTATAGTCAACCTCGTAATTTCTTTATCACCGTCAGTTTGAATGTCACTTGCGCTGTCAATGTCAGATGTGAAACGGAAAAGCAAGAACTTGCTTGTCATAAAACGACAAGGTCTATTTGTGTATGTGACAGTTAGATAGTTTCAACCTTACAGTCCTTTCATTTATTTTACCGTTGACTTTGAATAACTGTCAAAATGACAGTGATCTTTATTCCCGTCACAGTAAGTTTGTAGCGGCATCTAAAACGCCGCATGCGAGCTACGCGTCACACTGACGTCACACAAAAACCTACATCGCGCAAGCGGAGTTTACCGCGCAACTAGCATATACAACGCCCCACATCAATCATCGGGCAGTTGCCCACCAGACACGACACCCATCTGGTCGGAAGATCGTCCCTTTTTATGGAGGATGAGTGAACTTTACACCCTGTTCCACATACCTCTATATCTATAAGGTTGCTGTTGCGTTGCTGCCACTGACAAGTCTGTGAAAATCACAGTGATCTTTATTGTACTAAGAATAAGGTTGTTGTTGGGTTGCTGCTGTCAGAGATAACATAACTGAAAGAACTGTAGTGAAGTTTCTATTTACTGGGAATGGTTGATAACAGTGGTAAAGAAATTATTAGGTTGACTATACGTACTGGGATGTTGGAGCAGCTTTGTTAGCTGCCGGGGGTTGTGGAAGAATCGCACGTTCCTGCAGCCCCCGGCGTAGGTGTGAGATGGAACACCGGGGTAGTTTTTAGTCAGTAAGAGTCTGACAGATCTTTCCGCCCCCCAGGGTGGGGGATATCCATGAGGATATTCAAACCCGGACAAAAAAAGCTTTTTTAGCTGAGGGCACCCTGAAATAAATAATAATAATGCATAATCAGCCTATAATGTCCCCACTGCTGGGGCACAGGCCCCCCTCGATGAGAGGAACTGAGCCGTAATCCACCACGCGGGCCCAGTGCGGGTTGGTTGTCTTCGAATGTTTGATTCTAGGACGAGCCGGTTTCCTCGCGATTTTTTCTTCCACGGTTTTGAAAGCGCCTCTCTGGGTTCGAAACTAAGACCTGCAAATCGTAAGTTGCGACCGTTAAGTCTCGTGCACACAGGCACACAGGCGACGCGACAGCCAGACACAAAGGCGCCGCCCGTCGCGCTGCACGCGGTGCCTTTGTGTACGCTGTCGCGTCGCGCCAGTGTGCACGAGCCTTTACCACTGGACCACTACTGCTTCTTGCAATGGCTTCTTTCAATTGACATTATGACATTTTACGGGATTTAGTTATGTTTTTTGAAGCAATGTGTATTAATTTATTATTATGATTTACGAAAGCAACCAACAAAAAATACCTCATCTTTTAAGTACACACGGATAGATATCAAGCTATACATTTCCAGTATAAGCTCACGTCTCATTGTACGGAAATCCTATACAATGCGAGATCAGCTTATACTGGAAATGTATAGCTTGATATGTAGCCGTGTGTACCTACCTACCTAGATACTTATTATAATTCTCTAAAATTATCGTAGCTCAATAGCTTTTTCCTATTACTCAAAATAAGTAATTAAGTTGTTAATACTGAAACTTGATAGAATGATTACTTAATTGGAAGCAAAAATTAGTTTGAACAATAATAAAATTATTGGAAAATCAATCACGTAATCATTTTTAAATAAAAATGCTATTTATAATCCTTCCGTTTCGCGGTATTCAGGAAAAAACAAACAAAATCTTGTTATTTAATATCATTACGTCACATAACCAGTAATTACTGGTCTAACATGACGTCGTAACATGACGTCATAGTGACGTATATTATGACGTGATGTTGCGACTTCCAAAACACGAATTGGTAACGCATCGGAAAACGTACAGTCAAGGGGAAAATATTACACATAACATAACATCACGCCTGTATCCCCGAAGGATTATGCAGAGGTGTACCTTCAGAACACCCACATTTCGCTAGTTAAGTTTCAGTCCCATGTAATAGGGGAGGTTAAGGGGGCAAGCCTATTGCCATCAACCGGGCACAAATCCAGACTCCGGGCTGCTACTTAGAAATTCCAGATGAAAAATCCCAATATCACTTTGCCCCACCCGGGAATCGAACCCAGGACCTCACGCTCAGCAGTAGCGGTTGCTACCACTGGACCACGAGGCAGTCGAGTAGAGGATTCTATGAATAAATGCAAATGTGTTAACATATTTCCGCCTTTTGAAGAATGACGAAAGGGGGCTTGGGGTTGAACCTTATTTACTTAGATGTCCAATAACTTATGCAAATAGATTTGTTGACTCCCGATATTATTTCGTTGTGGTATAGTTTTTTTAAATATGTATACTTAATTTTAGATAAAAAAAAATGAGATGAAGTACTCTGTCCCAATTTATAATCTTCTTTTTAAAATTCACGTAGTGTTACCATAACGCGCATTAACAAATTATGGATAATAGGACTAACAAGTTAAATAAAAATAATGTTTTAATTTACATGGATATTTGAAATACAATGTTATTTTGCTAATAAATATTTATAACTAGCTTTTGCCCGCGGCTTCGCCCGCGTGGATGTCGAAAATTATCCCACGGAAATGTACTCCGGGGATAAAACGTATCCTACATGTTAATCCAGGTTATAAACTATCCGTGTTCCAAATTCCATCCAAATCCGTTCAGTAGTTTTTGCGTGAAAGAGTAACAAACATCCATCCATCCATCCTCACAAACTCTCACATAATTATATAATATGAAGTTGGGTTAATTATTAATCCAACCACATAATTGAATATTAATGAGTATTAGTAGGATTATAATAGCACGAATATTAATATTGGGTCTGACAGTTCAGTCTGGCTCGAGAAGTCGGTTAAGTGACTTGTGTGTTACAAAATGTATTGTGTATTTGTTTTTCTGTGTGTCGCCGCATCCATTGGCACAGTGCACAGTGCAGTAGGCATACAATTACCAGTTGAAAAACCTAAGGAAATGAGTATGTTATTTTTTAAATTATTCTTTTGTTTTAAGTGTAAGCTTGTTTTCAAAATGCGTTTGGAAAGCAGTCTGTCGGCACTACATTCTTTCTGCACGAAAATATGCATCAATAAGTATATTTAATTTTACATATTTTTTTCTATTATGTATAATAGTTTAGGAGCGACAGGCGGAATAGAGGCCTTTGGCCTGTTGTGTGCCATTTGTTAATCGTGCTAAATTTTTATCAAAAAAAAGGTTAAGGGTTAACATTCAGTGACCACACCATCTGCCCCACACCCTGATAATGCTTAGAACCAACTTGACACGAGGCTACGTCGCTCGTTTCTAACAAGTAGATAATCAAACTATTATTCAGTGTTCAATATGTGGAAAGTAATAATCCTATGTGCGTTACTGAGTGTCCTACAAGGAGCTGATATAAACGGAATCTTTGGAAATTATACAGCGGTCATGGTGTATCCAAATAGTTTAATAGCACCCTTGTGCGTAAGGATTGGCTTGTCTGAAGATGGACGTAATATTCAGTGTACTTGTTCTGACGGAAATAACAGTACACGTCTTGTAGTAATGAGAATATTAGAACGCATAGCCCCGTTTCGGAAGATCAGTGATCCAGACCCGGTAGCAGAGCCTGTGCGAGCCTTTGACAATGAAAATGATCTGTTGTCCCTCAAGAACGTCACCTGCAATTGTGCTGAAAAGGAATATCATATTCGTCTTGCTGTAAAAAATGTGAACGAAAACTATATGATGGCATACGTGATAAATGAACTTGGTGATAAATTTGAGGAAAGGGATTTTTTGTGGGCGCGGACTTTACCGAGTGCTGCCGAATTGGAGGCCGATATCACACGCTTTGGTGATCTGAAACATAGGAACGGTTCAAGGATGTGTACTCAAGAAATATATGAGGAAATACGTCCGAAAAATTAATTGTTTATTTTTTGTAAAATAAACTTTTTTATGTACGTAAAATGCGTTTTTTTATTATTAATAACGATGTTGTCATCTGTATCACATAAATCCATTTTGTGTTCCCATGGTGGTAGACAGAAATCTATCTTAAGGCGCTGCCCAAATGTAGGACACAGTAAAACGCTAAGTTTTTGGTCGAATTTTTAGGCGTATTGGTACATAATTATTACAATTCAGAAAAAAATAGTGTATTTTAAAATGTTCAAAGAAAAGATTTATTCAAAAATATTTCATAAAAATAAAATAGTATCATGACAAAACAATCGTAAAACAGAACTCAAAAAATATTTTTCGTCGCATAACTCTCAAATTTTTTAACGTAAACTATCGTATTTTATGTAATGATCATAAAGGGAATTCAATCATCAAAAGAAACACCTAAAAATTATTCCACTGACTCATGCAATTATTTTTTAATTTAATTGAAACTGCAAAATTACTTTTATTTTGGTCAAACGCATCGCTGCACGCTGTTTTGAATCTTATTAAAATTTGTTACCGCGATACGCAAAAGGAGAAACCCGTTTGTGGGCCCAACCATTACACGAATTAGATATGTACCAAAAAAAAAAGCCTTTTTTGCTTAATTAACCCATTTAAATCTTAGCTTCAATACATATGGCCAAGTTTAGAAAATAAGTAGTTTTTTTGTTTTAAACAACCTTTGTAAACCGTTACAACACTTATTTCATTATACGTCACTAACTTCACAAACGTTGGCATTATATCAATAGAGATAAACACATTCTTCTTCTGTCAGTTCTTGTCCCATTTTACATATTAGGGTCAGCGCAAAATGTTTTCATCTTCCATGCCAGCTGTCACGTTTTCATTCACTCCCTTATATTATATCTTCTCCTACCTTCTGGTTATCATTTGAAAGGCTCTTTATCCATAATTCTCATAATATTCTCTTGCCTTTTTCTCATTATATTTAAGGCGAGGCGAAGCATGTCTTTTTTTTCCATACTTACTTACTCTATTAGTCGTCATCTCGGTAGTTACCGGGGTTTCAAATAGCGTTGAAAATTCCGAACATTTTGTTTTTTACGAAACTTTGTATCTATCTTATAAAATACATGAATGTAATTTTCGAAAACACAAATTTCACGTTCGGCTGAAAAATAAAATCATACACGCATAATACTTCTTAAATATTCTGTATTTTTCATATATAAAAATCAGAGGGAAAAAATCTTGCGGAAAGTTTCTGTATTTTATTGAATTCTTTTATTTGAATATTGAATATTTTATTTTATTTCATTTGAAAGAAACATGTATTTTACATGTTGTTTTCAACGCTAGTTTCAAGGCTCTTTATCCACCGCCTATTTTTTTTTATAGAGTAATTGCTTTGGTCAGTTTGGTTGTTTTATGGATGATTTTTATCGCTAGCCTACAGATGTTCATTGTTGATAGTGATGTGGCGGCATCTATAACGCCACATGCGAACTGCGCAGCACACTGATGACATGTCACGCAAAATGAAATCATAAAATTATACAACATCCCAACATCAACCGTCGGGCAGTAGCCCAGCAGACACACCATCCGACTGGTCGGAGCATCCTCTCTTTTCATTGGAGGATGAGAAACTTTACACCCTGTTCTTCATACGTATGAGGAACAGGGGTTAGTGTTGCTGACCTGGTTCAGTTAAATAGATGATTAGGGACCAACTTTTACTTTAAGTTTTATTCAAACTATAATTTTATTGTTTTAGCGAGTATTATGTTATGATTAATGGAATACCGTCGGTTGTCTCTCGGAATACGGGCTAATAGATGCAACACCGTTTTATAAACAAATGCAGCTGTTAACAAACACATTTTTTTTTGTCCACCTGTTCTTGTTCCACATAAAATCATGCCTGTATTTCCCAAAGGGTTAGTCAGAAGTCCGCGAGGACCGGGCGCCAATCCAGCATCCGGACTGCTGCTGATAAATAATATAAAATAACATTTTATTTAGTTTAAGCAGGGAATAAATCTTAGGCCAAGTTGTTTGTGCTTGCAGCTAATGCTTGAACTCCTTCGTCACCCTCTGCGTTCCGGAGACAGGCCCCAGGTGTCTCGCTAGAGGCCATAACAATAGAAAATCAATTATGTCTCATTAGCGATGCTTAATGAGTTAAATAAATTAAATCTAAAGTAATTTAAACTTATAGGCCCTTGTATTATAACTGCCTCGTAGGTCTAGTGGTCGCAAACGCTACAGCTGAGCATGTCCATTCCCAGGCCATGAAAAGTGTTATTGTGTTTCTCCATCTGGAATTTCTTAGTAGTAGCCCGGAGTCTAAATTTGTGCCTTGTTGATGCCAATAGGCTCGCTCCCTATAACATGGGATTTAAACAAAAAAAAAATGGCAAAATGTGGATCTCCAAAGGTACACCTTTGCCTAATGCAGATGTGATGTTATGTTTTATTATAGTTATTGTGCTTTAAATATTAATTTGTTTAAATTTTCAGTGCATCTTGAAGGTTGTTATATGCCTAACTTGGACAGAGTTTTGCCGTATAATAAACCATTTTCACCTCAAGATGGGAAAACATGTCTCCAATACCTCTGTCGGGAGGACAACATAACTACTGTATTTAGGTAAGTTCTCATTAATTAACATATTTTTATAACCCATATTGATTTATGAAGTATAATTACATTATTTCGCCTAAATTTAAATAATTTATGCAAAAATATTTTTTTTTGGCAAGGATGAAGATATTTTAATTATGTTGTACCGATTTGCACATTTTATTATTTTATTGAGTGTATTTAATAAAATAACAAATTGTCTAAATAAAATCATTATTATATCTGAATAAATGTAAATGGGTCTCATTATATTATGAAGCCATTATAATGAGTGAGATATTTCCATAAAGGCTCTTTCAAACAGGCGCGACACAAAAGCACCGCCTGTCACGCGATGAGTTGTGCCTTTGTGTCTTGAGCGATTCGCGTCGCGTGTCGCGCCTGTTTGAAGGAGCCTTAAATCATCATACATTGGAAAACTGGTGGCCGATTATGATCACATACTTTTAAAGAAGAAAAAGAATAAGACAGCTTCTTCCGATCCATACTATCTCTCTCTCTGATTTTGGTTCCGAAAATTGTACAAACCTTTAATCGATACCTATCTAAGTACGTTTTTATTTTAACTTATAAAGAATTTAACTTTTTAGTATATTTGTAAACAGTAATCTTTGAACATTTTATGCTCATCGTGTACAATTTTTTTCTTAAGCTCAGAAAGCTATAGGTACTATCCCCGAGTAGTCACTTGTCAAGGCATCTTTTTTGTTGTTTTTTGCGTCTCTGTGTGTGTTCCCCGGTGTGAAGCTGTTGTAACAGTATTTTTATTAACACTTATCTTTATTATCTACGGCCTTTCAGTTGTGGTGCCATTTCCGTTGGTGAAGGCTGTGCGGTAGTTCCTGGTGATAAATTCCTTCCCTACCCAGAATGCTGTAACCGTGGAACGTGTAACGAAATCAACCATAAGTCTCTTGAAAGCTAAAAATAAAGAATGCCATCTTGTTAAGTAACTGTTAAACAATACAATTATTTTTAAGTGTATTTTATTTTATTAGCTTCTGTATTATTATTCTGAAACTACCTATCTATCTGTCTAGCCTTATCCAATTTAATTTCTTCGTCATTATTATCAGAAGTGTAGGGCAGATAGTAAAGTCAGTAGTTGAAAGTGCTAGTGACCAAGTAGCTCATAAAATAGATCCAATCCGAGTTAAAGTCTCCTTTTTCGTGTCGCTCGCGAAAGGTACCGCTCGTCCCACGACAGGCGTAGGCGGTGCCTTTCTGTCGCGTGCGATTCGCGTCGCGTGTCGCGCCTGTTTGTAGGAGCCTTAACAGAGTAGGTACTATGGGTTGGTCTCATGATACCTATTCGTTGGCTGATGCCGCTGAGTGTAGTAGCTGTAGTTGTAGAATCTATACTCTGTATCCACACACGGACTCGCTGCCTACAGAGCCATAGTCTTAGTTTTAACGTAGATTTAATTTTAATTATGTTTAGTAAAAAAAAGATTCGTGCAAAATCCACGAGAACCTACTGACGAAAAATTGCAGTTTGGCAGATGTTATATCAAGTAAAACTGTAACATTATGGATTTACTAAATATAGAGTCATAGTTTAGTTTTAACGTAGATTTAATTTTAATTATGTTGAGTGAAGAAAAGATTCCTGCAAAATCCACGAGAACTTACTGTCGAAAAATTGCAGTTTGGCAGATGTTATGTAAAGTAAAGCTGTAATATTATGGATTAAATAAATACAGAGTTAGAGGTTTAACGTATATTTAATGTTAATTATGTTTAGTAAAGTAAAGATTCGTGCAAAATCCACGAAGACCTACTGCCGACAAATTGCAGTTTGGCAGCTGTTATATCAAGACGTAAAACTCTGTAATATAAAAAAAATACTGATTAATTATCTAATTATCTGTATCTGTATAAATAAATAAAAAATTAAGAGGCTAGCTTGATAGCTTTCTTAATATACTAACAGTGATGAGTACCATTTCCGTCTGATCAGTACCAGATTGCGAAAGATAAATAGAATTAAGATCTTACATGTTTCGCCATGTACTGGCATACAAAAATATAAACACGTTAAAATTAAAATTATTAAAAACGGCATATTAATTTGTTAAAATTGTTATTCTAACGTGTCTAATAATGCTGGTAAAATATTTACAATAATAGAATCATAAGGTAATATAATGAAAACTCAGTAACCATAATTATTAATCTGTTATTTTTTTTATCAATTAATTCTTTCACACTATAAAAACGAACTAGTAGGCATAGAAAGGCGTACTAGTAGGTTAAAATCCTAGTCTCGTATCACCAGGGCATTAAAGACAATGCTCATTTATTTTTAATTGGCATTGTTGTGTATGCACACTGATGTCCTGCCTGTTTTGATATTCTACGTAGGTAAGCAGGTAGGTACTTAGGTACATAGTTACTTGATATGTCTGTTTTATTTATTAGTGCTACATTAATTCGATAAGCATTAAATTAATAATTCATGATTTCAAAGAATCAAGGGTAATTATTTTATTGCATTGTTATCACAATGTTTTTATTAGCTGGTTAATTTCTGTGGCTTAGCGCCATCTATGTTACTAATGCGTAAACGGGATAGTCCGCAGTGCCCGGTGCAGATGTCGCTATAATACTCGTTTGGTATAGTATCGTGGGAAGCAGAAAATTCGCTTTTGATTTGATTTGAACCAACTTTGGATTCAGGATGAACACTTTAAAATATTGTTTCCCTGCATTTGTCTACAAAATAAAAGTCTGGGCGTCAATTATTATTCATACTTACAACAGTCAGATGTGTACCCAAAGAATGCCCATCCATGGGACCTTATTGAACGTTGCTGTCGAAATGATAAAGCTGTAATGTCTTATGTGCCTGTAACTAAACCAGCACCCGTACCTTTTAAACCAGATCACAGCAATACTCTTTGGCCACAGACACAGGTGTCAAAGTAATTCTCCGAACGAATCTCATCCTTCGTCCATCTAGTAATTGAAAAATTTGTAACTGTGAAATGTCTAAATCGAAAAAGAAAACTCTCGTCATGTACCTCGTTACCATACACCGTAAAAGAAACAATAAAAGGATTCTTCTTGGTAACGTTCAATAAACTCGCTAACTACCAGACGGTATTTTATGATTATTGCACAGCCGCAGTGGCCTCTTCTTACCCAAATTATGCTATTCGTTTTAATGCGTGCTCTAACTGCCAATCTTTGCGCTGGAATTTTGTTAGATTTTCTATTCTGCTCTAGGTTTTAAAGCCTGATTTACACGGTGCGATTTCATTACCTGTGGCATACCATAAGTTAAAGCAAATATAAAAGTTGCACTGTACGAGTATACACAGTGCTGAGATGATGCAACACATTTGGTGCTTCAATTTTATTCTATGGCGCAGGTAAGAATCTTTCTTCGTTCGTCTTGTTTACAAGCTTTTATTTAGCTTGCAATGTTTGTATGTATGTTCGGGTCAAATCTTGCAAGCTGAATTAAAACCACTTCCTCTTATCCTACGGAGTTGAAATTTCACACGTTGATTCTGTTTCGAAGACAGTGCATTTTTATGATAAATGACCTGATTCTACACCCAGGATTGACCCCATTCGAGGACACTCCTCAACAGTCAACAGCAGAGGCACAAAATGTTATATACGTATACAATTATGAAAGCCGGTTCTAGAGTTTACCAAGATCTGGCTGCTGCACCCAGGATTGGCTCCATACGAGAGATCTCCTCAGCGTTCAACAGCACAGGCACGAATTTTTGTATAAGTACTCATTCAATTATGATAGCCCGTTCTAATGGCATGACCTGGATAGTGCAACTCGGGTGGATTCATACCATCACTTGTTTAAAGGCGTGTTTAGGTTCGTTGGATTTTTCTTTACAAGTATCTTTCTAGAGAAGGTGATAGAACGGATATTTAAAGAAATTGTAATTCTAGAAAGTACAAAATAAAATGTAAGTAAAAAACGTTTTAAAAATAAGCTTTTAATTAATTAAAAAGTAGTAAATTAAACTTACTTACATAAATTGCCATATTTTAACTAGTGTGGGCGTACTATGGGAAGTGTTGGTTATTGGGAAATAGAAAAACAGTTTGCTGTTCAAATCAATTTAAAATATAAGATTAAATTAATCACACTAGCGAATCACACACTGTAGGTACACGATACAACTATACAGGGGGCCAAGTCTACTAATTTACAAACGTCACAATGGTCTCTGCATTGTTAGTTTTTGACAGATTTTTTATGGCAAATCTGTGAAAAACTCACAATGCAGAGATCATTGTGACGTTTGTAAATTAGTAGACTTGGCCCCCAGAACGCGTGACAGTTTCTAAACGTGTTCACTGCTTGACCGCCACCGACAAACTCTACTTTAACTCTGGCCGAGCGTTTTGTTGTAGACTCTGTCGAGCGCCGCTTGGTAGCGCTGGCGTCCCGATGAGTCAAAGTCAAACGATTGATTCAACGTATTTCCGACATTTTTATCTTCATGTCCTCTTCCCTGTTTAACGATAAGATTTCCAGTGATACGGAAGGACGTTAGTATCGCCTCAGGGTACCTCCAACAATAACGTGTCATTTTTAGAGGACGTCGCGTGACAGTGATGTATGGCTGTCCGTTCTGTGTGTCTTTCAGTGCGTTTTAACCGATTTGTCATTTTAGGGTGGATTTTTACTTATCAACAGAATGCTCAAGGGAATACAGCTTAAAACTGCCTTGGTAGCATTTATTTTTGATTGAAAATGCCCATTGTTATCCTAAGTTAAACATATATAACGTATATTATTAAGCTATAAAAGACATAATTAAAACAATGGGGTGCAATTAAAGCCATCTGTATAAGTAGGGATATTAGTGGGACTGACTCGTTGGTCAGTGATCGTAAGGAATCGATTTCCAGGTAAAACTAAGTGTTGTTGGGTTTTTCTGTCAAAATTTTCAGTAGAAGCCCAGGTTTTGGCTATCCTACTCCTATCCTACATGAGGCATATATCTAGCTAACAATACATGGTAATCACGGATTAGAAATAAAAGTAGGACTCCGCGCCACGCGTAACTCAAACTCAAACTCAAAGCATTTATTTCAAATATACCAATTACAGGCACTTTTGAATTTTCAAGGGGTCGGGCCGTCAGAAAGATGAAGCTAGTTGCCCATTCCAAAGCGTAGTAGGTACTTATGGAGAAGAACGGGCAAGAAACTCCATGGACACTCTTTTAAATCAAAATATGGTTACAAAATATTGGTTACATCGTTCATGTTGAAATTATGCATGTGAGAACGATGCAGAACGTTAAAAGCGTCCGTAATAAAAAGACATAAACAATTCAAATATTAAATTAAATTAAATTAAAATAAGCCGTGGCAGCTAAGAAATGGCCAGTCCCTACTGACGGCGCCCGTTCACGAACATGATGCATGGATCAGCACCATTCAGCTCAACTATTTTGAAGGGAACTTAATGATCCAACACACACGCCACCACCAGCGAGACATTGGAGTGAGCATGACATACTCTCAGCCGCACACACGGCGCGGAGTCTTTTTATTCTAGTCCGTGATGGTAATATAATAAATCTCCACCAAGACCTATGAGGAAAAATGGCTGATGCGTATTATCACTAAATCATAATAAATCGATCAATCAATCTGCCTAGCTTTTTTTCAACTATGTTGGAGTCAGCTTCCAGTGTTACCGGATGCAGCTGAGTACCATTATAATACATGGAGTGATTGCCTATCTGACCTCCACAACTCAGTTACTGGGTAACACGATATCTCTTGGTAAGACTGGTTGTCAGACTACCTGTGACAACTAATACAATAAATATCCCATCACTATTCCTAAAACTTTCAGATTTCTAGATTTCCTTTAATAGAATAAGAACTTAATCCGAATCCAAGTAGGTACAGCTCCAGAAAACCAAGACTTAAAAAAAGATTTGAATGAATAAATAGTTTTCAGAATACAACTGCACCCAGAGGAGGAGCGAAAAAAGGAGATGCAAGATAACAATGATTTAATGAACGCGAAAAAGTTTAAGCATCCCAGTTTAAATGCTACCCGTGAGTGTAGTGAGAGGACTTTGTTCGCGATTTTTGTTCGACTTGAAATGTTCGGGTGCAGTGAGAGCGATCAGCGGTTTTAATTAGATAATCAGGTTATATTTCATTACGTATTGGGACCAAAAGAAAACTAACGAGACTTATAGAGGAAAGGCATTAATCTGCCTTAACCTCAATATAAGATGAAATATGAAATTTTGAACTATAATTCGAGGTGTAGCATGTAGGATTAGGATCAATCTCTTCAGAAATCAACTTCTAATGTGATTCAATTTATTGTATGGAAACTTTATTGTGGCTTTCAGACATTTTTCATATACGCAGACGAAAAGTATTTCAGTTTGAAACTAAAAACTGAAGTAAAATGAGAAGATTTCTTTTTTACTTTTCGGAAATTGTGACGATTTGAATGTTATGATCATACAAGCAAAACGGTTCGATTTCACTTCTTTTTTGACAAGCTCAGAATATTTAGCAGTAGCTACATAAATAGGCAGTTCTTAAATCTAATCCATTTCCCGTACATTCCCTCATAACTGATGCCCTCCATAGGCCCTTAATATCCAACGTGACGTGACCATAAAATAAAGGTCAGTATATAAAGTTTTTATCTACTACAGTCGTAAAAAGCGATTGAGAGAAATGATCGTAAGCAACAGGCTACCGACCTTTGGTGGGGTATCACACTCTGCATGTAATAAGCCCGTCAGGGTATATATGTTCTGTGGTAATAAGACAGAGGGCTTAGGACCAATTTCACTAATGAAACTGAAAATATAAAATGTACTCTGTGCTGAACACGATCAGCACAACTAAACTACCTTCAAGAGCTGTCAGTGTCAATATTCCATACGAACGAAAATGACAGTGACATTGACAGATCTGGAACGCGGTTGAGACGTCCTGATCGCGTTCAGTTACATCGGCAAAATTCGAACTTAGCTGCGTCCACAATTGTGTTATTTCAACGGATAATACACCGTACAAAACGATGTTACAAGTCACGCTTGAATTGTCTGTGTAATCGGAATGTCTCGGAATGGGTCACTGTGTTTTTGCCATGTGTATTTGTCTCGGCCAATGTGTCAGGTCCGCTGAAATGTCACAAAACGAGTTCGCAGTTTTTAGACATACATGTATATATAAATAGATATGCGTGTCTGTTTATACCATATGAACAAAAATGACTACCAGCCTTTTGGGTTTCGCTGCAGTCGTTTAAAAAGTATAAGCGGTTAGACCACAATCGACTTGACTGAACGACTGGATTGTTCAAGTTTGTGTATGAACGAAGCAGTGTAAATAGTTAAAACTAGATCTTCTTCTTCTTCTTCTTTGGGTTATGGTTTCCGCACTTAGTCCTTCATATGGACCATTGTGCGTGGGCCATGGCGGCCGTCGGTGGTTATTCCAACCAGCCCACCTCCCTCCAGAAGTTGGCGATATCTCCTGGTCTGCTGAGAGCATTTGTGTAGGATATGGGTGCCCCGAGGGTTTGTGACCTAATTTGTGTGACGCAAGTGCATTCAAAGAGCACATGCGCAACGGTTTCCTCAGCCTCCATGCAGGCCCTGCACAGAGGACTGTCCGTTATGCCTATTGTGTGAAAGTGTTTGTTTAGCGAGCAGTGACCCGTGATGGTCCCCGTCACCAGGCGCAGACCGTTCCTGTCCAGACGTAATAAACGTTTGGTAAGCTTGCCATCTAAGGATGGCATGGCTTCCCTGGACTGCCTACAGCCGGGTGTCGAGGTCCACAAGCTCTCCGCTTGTGTATGGGTGTACTCCTGTAACCATCTCCGTAGCTGGTTAAAGGGAATGGGCACGATGGGTTCGGGTCCACAGACTGACGCGCTGGATGCTCTTCTAGCCAGTTCGTCAGCTGCATCATTACCCAGTGATCCACTGTGCCCTTTAATCCATTGCAGTGTCACTGTGTTACGGTTGGACACCGCCACACGTTCTAGAGCATTGTGACATTCCAGTATTATACTTGAGGTAATATACTTCCTCCCCAAGGATTGGAGGACTGAGGCACTGTCAGAGAGTATGCGTATGTGGGAGTCCATGACTTTCCTGGCCTCTATGGCGGACACCGCTAGTGTAATGCCCACACACTCCGCCTGGTAGACGGTGTTGAACATTCCCAGTGGGCTGGATATATTTATATTAAGGTCGTGCGAGAAAACTCCGACTCCGGTTCCGGCGTCGGTCTTAGATCCGTCGGTATATACTCTCAGCTCTTTCGGGCCTGAGTAGTCGCAACGTTCTTCTGTGAGTATTATGTTATAATGCCTTTGAAAGTAGTGCAGTTTCGGGGCTTTGTCGCAGGGTGATGCCATCAAAGGTTGTCGTTTGATCGCATCTTCCTTAATGCGTATGTGTTTGACTCTAGAGTCCTTGCTTAGGGTCCCTGCTATGTGCAGCCTGAAGGCAGCCAGGGCTGCCTCCTCACGCACGATGAGGTGTAGAGGTGGCAGTCCAAGCATCGCCTGTAGGGCAGCAGTGGGTGTGGTTCTCATGCAGCCAGTGATAGCTACACAAGCAAACCGTTGCAGTTTTTCTAGGTCTCTCTGGGCTGTGCTCAAATCTGTCCTGGGCCACCAGACTAGTGAGCCATATGTTATAATTGGCCGGATGATTGTGGTGTACAGCCAGTAAGTGACCTTGGGGCTTATTCCCCAATTCCTGCCAAGCATTCGCTTGCATTGCCACAGGGATATGCTGGCTTTTGTGGTGATGTAATTAGTATGTTTTGCCCAGTTCAGCTGTTTGTCCAAATATATGCCCAGGTATTTGGTTTCGGTTGAAAGGCTTAGGGTAGTACCAAAGAAACGTGGTAATTGGAGTGTCATCAACTTCCTCTTTTTTGTGAAGAGAATCAGTTCGGTCTTTGTCGGGTTCACTGATAGCTGGTGTTTATTGCACCAGACCTCTACTATTTTCAAGGCTTGGCGCATGAGGTTGCATAAGGTGTTTTCGTGGGTACCATTTACTATTATAGTTATGTCGTCGGCGTAACCTACTGTGAAGTAGCCTTTGTCATTGAGTGTTTTGATGAGGCTGTCTACGACCAGGTTCCATAGGAGTGGCGAGAGAACTCCCCCTTGCGGACAGCCCTTCGCCACAATGGCCCTTGTAGTGTCGTTCACGGTGACTTGTACAGCTCTCAGTTTGAGCATATTGGTGATCCATCCGCTTAGAGTCGAGTCTATGCTGTGTTTGTCGAGGGCCATGTTGATACTATTAAACGTGGTTTTGTCAAAGGCGCCCTCAATGTCTATGAAGGCGGCCAGTGCCGAGCATTTATGGTCCACTGCGCATTCAATTTTGGATACCACGCTATGTAGCGCGGATTCCGTTGATCTGCCTGTGGAGTACGCATGCTGTTGTTTGTGAAGTGGTTTTACCCGGAGAGGTCCGTCACGTATGTGTCTATCGCAGAGTCTCTCTAGGGTTTTCAGTAGAAAGGATGTGAGGCTTATAGGCCTATAGGCCTTGGGTTGTGTATAGTCGGTTTTACCGGGTTTGGGTATGAAAATGACTTTCACTTCACGCCATGCTAGGGGTACATATCTGAGTGCTATGCAAGCTCGATAGATCTCCACCATGCATGGCGTCAAGGGGTCAATGCCCCACTGTAATAGGGCTGGGAAGATGCCATCCAGCCCTGCGGATTTGTACGGCTGGAATGTGTTAATAGCCCACTTTAGCCGATCTTCTGTTACAATGCCTTGGGCTCTTGACCAGTCTTGACCCGTTGGGGTCCATACTGGCTCAGCCTCCCACTGTCTGTCCTCTAGGACTATACAGTCTGGGAAGTGAGTCTCGAGAAGGACCTTGCTGGTTTCAAGGTCACTTAGTGTGTAGGAGTTATCGGGTTTTTTCAGCGCGCCAAGGGTTCGGTCCTGATCCGTTGATAGGATCTTCCTCACCCTTGCGGCTTCATTGTTGGTCTCGATGGATTCACAGAATTTCCGCCACGCTGTTCTTCTGGCAGTTCTGATACACTTTTTGTATGTGTATTGGGTTTCTTTGTATATCTCCCAGTCATCCGGGAGTCTAGTGTTCTTGGCTCTGTTGAATTGTTTTCGAAGTATATCTCTGAGTTTACTAAGTTCTGCATTCCACCAGGGGTTCCTGTCCCTGATGGTTTTTGGCGCCCTTAGTTTGCAGCATGCATGGTATGCTTCGGTTAGGTATTCTGATAGTTTTATCACGGTGTATTCCAGTTGTGCAGTGTCTCTTATAGTCACCTGTGATAGATGTCTGGCTAGTAGAGACGCTAGGAGACATTTGTAGCCGGGTACATCAGTGCGTCGCGGGTTTCGTCTAGGTGCAGGGTTTTTTGTGGTAGTATTTAGTGTGAACCGGATTCTTCTATGGTCGGAACAAGAAGGCTCGTCCGACACGTGCCAGTTTGTGATAAGGTTTGTCGCGTTTTCTGTAGCAAGCGTTAAGTCTATGATTGTTTGTCCTCGGACTGTGACCCAAGTGGGTTCAGAGCCCCGGTTTACAATGTTAAGGTTAGTAGAGAATAAATAGGTGGATAGTACCTCTCCTCTGGAGTTCGGTGCGTCGCTGCCCCAGAGCGGGTGGTGGGCGTTTGAGTCGGTGCAGATGATCAGGTCCAGCTTGGTGCGCTCGCAGTGCTGCACTAAGTCGGCCATCTCCTGCGGCGGGCAGTTTGCGTCCTCGCCTGGCATATAAACCGAGGCTAGCACGACATCTGGAACGTCACCTTCAGTCTGGAGCCTGACAGCTGTCAGGTCTCTGGAACAGAATTGAGTGAGTGGTGTGGTAGGGATTTCTTTGGGTATGTAGACACAGGTTCTAGGTTTGTCTGGACTGTTTGTGTTGAGAATCAGCTTACCTCCGGTGTTACCGAGGCCGCATATTTTGTTGCTCCTGATCCACGGCTCCTGGATCAGTGCGATGGTTCGGGGCTTAACCTCCAGGGCTCTGCGTAGGCTAGCCGTGGCAGTCTGGCTATGTTGGAGGTTGGTTTGTATGATGTTGAGGGTTGATGACGGCGGTGGGGTGGGGTTAGTCGGAGATGGTGCCATCGGACAGTTTCTCCGCCTCCCCCTCACCATGGACGTCGTGATAATCGCCCGGCGACGAGGCTAAAATCTGCTCGTTCCAGCCAGGAGATTCGGGCGGTATGGTGTCCTCGGCGTCAGCCATTGCCGCTCGGGCCATGACCTCCTCCAGTTGCGCTATGTCTGGGTCGTTGGTCTGTGTCAATGTCGGCGTCGTTCCTGTCCCGTCTGTGCAGTCGGTCTCTGTGTCAGGGGGTCGGGTCGTGGGCCAGAAGCGTACGTATATCGACCCTAGAAGGTACGATATCCGTCGCTCCCGGGCCAGAACCCGTTCCGCTTCCTCCGGTGGCACCCCCAGGGTCAAAAAAGTCCCATGGTTGTCGCCACCGACGGTAGTGGCCCTGTACAATGACCACCTAGCGATGTCATACCAAGTGTTCTGACGAATCAGAACACTTTGGAGCCGGACTATGTCACCTCTGTACCGAGGGACGAAAAGTGAGGCTCGAACGCGGGTGGGCACGTCGGATTGTCGTAGTACCGTTAGTGTGAGGTCAGTGTCGGGGAGTCTTATCAGGGGCACGTTCTGGGTCAGCCAGGTCAGGTCAGTTAAAACTAGATAAAAACATACATAATCTATATCAACCGACAAACAAGCTTTCCCAAAAGCCTAAACCACACCACGATCAATAAAAAAAAAAAATGTCTATTTAATATTTTGATCGCCAACAGCGAAACCAAACGTCATTTATTTGTACAGTGCGCAACGCAACGTAACAAAATGTATTTTTTTCTCCTATAAATACCGGCTTATGTGGAAATAAAAATACCTAAAAAAAATATTCGGATCAAAGGTCCGGTGTTTCATTGAAAAAGTTCATAGTTTTTGCCTGTTTTGTAGCTAGGAGTTTTTAGCGAAGCCTGCGTCTTTTTATTTTAGTATAATATGAAATTAATAATTGCCATACAACGTGTCAATGCCGCTAGTCTCTTTAGTATATTACCAGTCGAAAGAGATGCGGATGAATTTTTCGACGCCATATTTTATTCATTTAATTAGGTGTATTTATTTAATCAAATATCAATGTTAACATTAAATATGATCATAGTGTCATCACTCATCACACTTAATGACTTAATGCTAGTTAGCAAAACAGGTAGGTGTTGCAACCAGAACCCTTACTAAGTTATCAAATAACTTGTATTAAGGGCAGTGGTACAAGCCCATCGTACATCTGTTTAAAAAAATAATTTAGGTAGAAAAAGTGTTTTTTATACTGAAGTTAACATAGAAGCATAATTGCAGAATTCAGATATACAATTTATTAATTTGACATTTAGATTATTCGTGTGTGTGCGTGTGTGTGTGTGTTATTGGTGACGGTGTGTTGTCTCGGTGGAGAATGTGTGTTTATGTTCTCGGTGGAAGGGTTTAGGGTTGCGGATTTAATTTAATTAGTGGGGCTCGTGGCCCCGTAATAACAGCCGCACGGGTCGATCGATCAGGTTAAGCTACGCTTGCTACAGTCGGTTCGTGCATGGGTGACCATCTTTGCATACCGAGACTCCTCCGTGCCTCGGAAAGCTCGCTAAACTGTTGGTCCTGGGTGTCATTCGTGGATTTTTGACAGTCGTTACGGGTCGTCAGAAGCCCGAAAGTCTGACAACCAGTCTTACCAAGGGGTATCGTGTTATCCAGTAACTGGGTTGTGGAGGTCAGATAGGCAGTCGCTCCAAGTAAAATACTGGTATTCAGCTGCATCCGGTTAGACTGGAAGCCAACCCAACATAGTTGGAAAAAAGCAGGCAGAGGATGATAAAGTTGTTATTTCATTTTATGTCTTAATTAAACTTAGATTATTACAATTAGGTAAGTCCATGGTATAATAATATACTTCGCCAGGTATAGCACTCCGGTCACGGGGGTGACACAAGCCTACGTCATCAGCGCTGTGTTACCAGTAGTGTGTAATAATAACTCCCCAATCGCCTTTATTACCTGTGCGATCCGATAAAACAAAGAGATGTTAACTAACAATTACGTTGGTATATGTTTAAATTGATTTGTTTCGTTTGATTCGAAAAATGAAACGACAATTTAAATGGTTTATAATTTTTTTTTAACAGAATGGTGAATAAAAACGTTTCCATAATTCGTGTTTTGTTGCAATAAAGTGGCAACTGGATAGTGACGTATTGCATGTGTCATTCCCGGAATGCCAAACCTTGTTTTTTTAGACTATGGGTAAGTCTTAAAACGGTAGGAAATGGTGCTTACGTAGGTATGTAGGTAAATCTTAGCCAAGACCAAAGGAAAGTCCCCGCAAAAAAATAAATAAATTTGACATTAACAGCGTCTTTATGTCATTGCTGTAAGGGTGATTTTTGTGGAGTTACCACTGAGTTAACATTTACTTACTTTTTAGCCTTTTAATTCCGGACACGTTTGCCGCATCTCTGATGCATTGTGGGCTAAGACAACATGGGTTCCTGAAAACGTCCAACGGCATCGCGGAAAACCCAGGCGTAGAGTGAAGATGGCGGGACAAACTTGACGCTTATAAGAGGGACTGAGGGCCTAGACAAAATAACATTGGATTAGCGATGACGCTAGTAGAAAAACCAAAAAAATGTATGGGGTTGATATACGCTATCGAAATGTCACGTGATCATAGGTCAACGAATAGAAATTAGCTAGACAATGATAACATCATTCGATTCTATGAAACGAATCGACAGCGTCGAACGATTACTCCCATAGAGATGCGTAGCCGAGTCGCACTTTTTGACAAGCGTTATCGCTAGTTTTCGATTCGTATGATGGAAACAGTAGCGAAAGCAATAGCGATTGTAGAAATAGAGTCTCTCCAAAGCGAATGCCATTTTGTCGAGGCCCTCCGGCCCATATTGGCTCAGGATCGAGTTGCTTGAACAATACGGGCTAATTACTATTATTAAATCAAAATAAAAAAGAATAATCATGTTGTTACCTTTTTTTACATTGAATCTCAAATATGCAACTTCATTTTAACCAGAAAATACGAAGAGTTAAGCCTCCTATAAACAGGCGCGACACGCGACGCGAATCGCGTGCGACACAAAGGCACCGCTCGTCGCGCGACGAGCGGCACCTTTGTGTCGCGCTATCGCGTCGCGCCTGTCTGTGGGAGCCTTAAAACGATAACTAAGTTATCCGAAAGCACTTTACCTGAACTAAGAAAATATCTTGACTATGTAAGCATCTATTGATTATTCAAGCCAGCCATTCAGATAACGGCATTAGCCAGTTGAAGCCAGTTGAGGCTTTCGTGGTCGTAAAATACTGGAGTTAGTGATTGTATCTAAATAGTGTTGTAGATGGTCTACGGGAATCTCTCTCATCTCGAATGTCTTAGACCTTTCCAAAGCATATTTTTATAGGTAGGTTACCTTTAACTGGGGTTATATTGGTCAAAATAAACCAGGACCTTAATTATAGGCATATTTTGGAAAAAATATGTTGCATTACCCTATACGTGACCAAAAAGTATTTGTCACACTGAAGCTTACCTAATTAAGAACGAAAATCATTTCGAAACCAAAATTCGATTTCTAAAATGCAATTTTGTCGTTACATTGGGCTGATGTCCGCACCTCCATGTCCTAGAGCGTATTTGGCGTACCAACAGTAAGAAACTAATGAATAATATTATTATTGCCTGCGATAATTCAATTTTTGGTGGTGGTGGTGGTGGTTTGGTTTGGTTTTTGTTGGTGATTTTTGGTTGGTTTTGGTTGGGTGGTTTTTGGTTTTGGTGGATTTAATTAATAAATGAATAATTAAATTCGATGAATCCTGCAAAACTAAAATAGTTAGTCCCATCATCCACGACGTTACTCAAAAGTAACGTGTTGGAAACTTAGATAACCAACGAGTAGCCAGTTTTTTTTTTTACTAGTATTTGAATAGTCCAACCAATCATAAACTAGTTATTAATGCATTGGTAAGTCACGTCGTCGTGGATCCCGGGTCTTAGGCCTGCGGGGTAATTACGTAACACACTAACAGTAGGAATGGGTTTCATTTTGACGGTTCAACAACATTCATTGCGTTATTTACGTTGTTGAACAGACAAATTTTTCGAAAATATGAAGCAATGGATTAGCAATAGGTTTCAAAATGATTCAGATTGTGATAGTGTGTTACGTAATTAGGGTGGTGTTATAACAAAACTGCTCTAATTTTCTCAAATCACTCATTTAAATCCTTAAACACGAAGAAGCAAGCGAATGTTATCTAAATAATTACTAAGGAATAGATATGAGGGAGGTTCATTACAGTTAGTCCTGCTGCAGTTGACTAATGCACGTTATTTCCTTGGCCAGGAATTAACTATGCCTGTGTTTTGCTCGTCTGTCTACGGTATATGGTACAGTTTATGAGCAACAGCGATACTTAAGGCGCTTCCCTGACCAAACGACCTTGAGCGTTCGGTCCTTCTCTGTCCCGTCGCTGAGTCTCGCTCTGTCTCGCTCCCTCCGCACGCTTATTTATCATAAAATTCACAAAAATAATGAAATTATTTGAATAAAAAAAGACAAGTGAAGTTTTAAAATAAAATAAAACGTGTATTATTTAGATTTTTAATTATTTATCCATTAGTGTAATCCTCAAATTATAAGAACGTCACCTTTAGCAGAAGATGCATAACAATCAATCATTTTATTTTATTTTTGTAAGATTTTAAATGTATTTATAACACATAAAAACAAATAAGAACGTGCAATGTGATGATAGTATATCGAACATTAATAATGTGATTTTAGATGTAGTTTCTTACTTTTAATTAATGAGTTTATAGCCTCTGAATGACGCACTATTACGCAAGGTTTTGCTCGGGGTAGCGCCTTAATAAGGTTTCCACTTGTTTTAAGAATAATCACATTGTTTTAACTCTTTTGGTGTGCAATAATAATGGATATAATTTATTCTATTTATTTAAACTATTTGTTTACTCAATTAAAAGGGCTTAGCTCTGTGCATGGTGCAACTAACATGACAGTTTGTGTAAGTCCGGCGCTCACCAGGCATCACCTCTGCTACAATCTTAATAATTAGACAATAGTTTGTAATCGATCAAAATGCATAACACAGCGCAAGAATAACCAATTATTATAATGATAATAATATTATGATGAACTGCACTCTAATTACGTAATACACTATCTATTACAATCTGAATCATTTTTAAGCCTATTGCTAATCCATTGCTTCATATGTTCGAAAAAATTGTCTGCTCAACATCGTAAATAATGCGATGAATGTTTTTGTGTAGCCTTATCTACACATGCGAGCTACACGTCACACTGACGTCACGCAAATCCTGCATCGCGCAAGCAAAGTTTACCGCGCGACTAGCATATATACAACGTCCCGACATCAACCGTCGGGCAGTTCCCCACCAGACACAACACCCGTCTGATCGGAGGATCCTCCCTTTTCTATAGAGTATGTGTTAACTTTACACCCTGTTCGTCATACCTCTATACTGGTGACACTGGAAATGAACGTCAGCGCAGTCTTCGTGCAACTACTTCAGCGTGACGTCATCATCATAACTTCCTCAAGCCTTCGAGCGACGAGTCACACAGCCAGCCAGCACCTACGGCTTCAACGGGTATCCTGACCACCAGCGTGCAGCGCGAGCGCATACCTAGTCACCAACCTCAGCCTCATCAGCAACCTTGGCACAGCTCACTGCACTCTCGGCCGGTCCACAAGCAGAGCCTTCAAACCCTCTCCTGGTCGACGCCAGCAGTCAGCCTCAACCCGGCGCTGTACCACATCCGACGCACTGGAGTATAACGCAGCGCCACCCTGACTCAATGGGGAACCTTCGCAGACAGTTCCGACTCACCGCGAACTATGCGACAGCCGGTTCCGACTCACTGGAACCTCAACTGACCCTGGCAAGCATCGGAAGATACAGGACTCAGCCCGCTACCGACATTCGGTCCCCGGGCGGGAGTGATGTAGCGGTATCTACACCGCCACATGCGAGCTACACGTCACACTGACGTCATGCAAATCGTGCAACGCGCAAGCAGAGTTTACCGCGCGACTAGCATATATACAACGTCCCGTCATCAACCGACGAGCAGTTGCCCACCAGACACAACACCCGTCTGGTCGGAGGATCCTCCCTTTTCTGTAGAGTATGTGTGAACTTTACACCCTGTTCCTCATACCCCTATTATAGTTGAACTGTCAAAATGAAAGCCATTCCTACTGTTAGTGTGTTACGTAATTACCCCGCAGAACTTGGCGGCCGTTGTGGCGATACATCTCCAAGACGCCAACGTCCAACAGTGAACAACCTTGACGTAAACATTATCAAAATACACGTTTTCTGGTTCATCGAAAAGTTGCCGAATCTGGGGAGAGAGGGCACTAATTTTATCAAAACTCCCCTCACAGTAGTCACTGTCACTTATAACTTGCACCTCGGACGTTTTCCGTCCGTCTATCTAACCGTTGCAATTTAAACCCATTGTCTTAATGAAACAGGCCGTTTCTACACATTACGCCCTCCCCGCGTCATTTATAGAACAAACAACGGCTTACTGGCGAAGACCTGAAGAAAATTTTATTACGTGTGAATTATTTAACTGTTTTGCTGAATATTTTAATAGTTAGTTGTGACTATGAGCTATGGTTAGAAAGTAGTACGGTCAATTTGTTTTTGCGGAGCTATGAATGAAATTCCTCATATCTTTCGGTTGTCGATGAAATTTTGTTCTTGAATGCTTGTCTGTTCCAAGAAGTAATAGATATCTCTATATTTTCTTATAATTGACGATTAAATATAATGATTTGACAAAAAGCTATTTAAATGACCGTTAATTAACTGTATCAAAATCACAACACCGGTTTATAAGTTGATTCTTCTTGCATTGTTTACTAAGTTGTTAATGAGTTCTTTTCTATGTAAAATGTTGACAGCAGATTCATTTGGTTACAGTTTTTAGTGCAAACAATATCTCTAACGAGAAATTAATGAGCAAGACAAGAGCAAATATAAAGTTGCATAGTTAATTAATTTTGTGCGCTGGTACCAGAAATAAAAACAAAACTACACTGTAAAGGTGCATCCACACCGGAGTTAATATTTGTGCAGCAACGTTTACAAGTGTTCGTGGGCAACAACGGATAACAAAAAGTTATAGCAAAAGCCGCAAAAGTTATAGAATATTACTTAATGTTATCATGTTGCAAAATGTTGCTATACAAAAAGTAACTTTGGTGTGGATGCACCTTTAGATACAAGGATATTTTGACGCTTGAATGACTTTGACTAGGGGTCGCTGTTCCATTTGTGAAACGTCACTTAAAATGTATTTAAAAAAAAAATGATGGCGACGTTAGTTCCAATTTTAGCCGCGCGCCACAATAACTTTGTAGCGCCACAGATACAAGTTATCGTCGAAGAATTTCAAGATTAATGAAAACTAAAGGATTGAAGTTAATTTTGTTTTCAGCCTGGTATTATAAAATTTTGCTGAAAATAGAACATTTTGTGCCTAATTAGTTTAGCAACTCGGCCTCTTAAGCCTACAAATTATGTTCCTTTTCTTATGCTGAAGATAATTTTGCCGGTGTTACTAAAGCCTTGAAATACGTCTACTTTGTATTCTAAACGAGGCTACGTTATTTTCTAGATATTCTAGAAAAGTATATTATATAAGTAAGTACTGTTTTTACATCAAATCATAAAATCTTAGAATATTTTTATAGTTTGACATACTCATCATAAATTGTCATCTGTCAGTTTTCTTTTTCTTTGCTATAAAGCTTACATCATAAGCCCAGCTAGGTTATCTCTGAAACCCGTTCTTATTGTTTCTGGCCGACAATCAAATATGAAGTTATTTTAATTATGTTTAAAACGTTGAACACGTATGTGATTTCAGAACGTCTCACAGGGAAAAAAAATCAAAAAAGGTTATTTTTGGGCATCGAAGGTCCATAGCGTGTTAATATAAAAAAACACAAAAAAAAAACTTCCAAACTATGTTAGTAGTAACACACAAGGGTACAAAAAAAAAACAGTAGGAAGATCTATCAAGCCCCATGTCTGACATGTAGCTTGATAAACCTATCCATTGTAGGCCCTTCTAACCTATCCGAAAAAACCTTCAGAATGCCGTTGCTGCTCCTCCTCACTCTGCGCATCATTGATGCCACTTTCTTGCGAATGATCGCGAAATAATTCTCATCATCAGGGTCGTATAAAAGCGGCCGTCAGTCCTGGCAAATCTCTCATGTCCGGATAAGCAGCCGACAACCTCCTAGGTAGTCCAGCGAGAAGCCACGCAAAAAAAATAAACTGGCAAAACTCATTCTTTAACCAGTGTTTAGTTCAGTCAATCCATAGTTTAATCTCCGCTACAATTGTATTTTCTGAACCAACTAAATACAGTGATTCACAGAAGAAAACTGGTTTCATTGATTAAAAAATCTCTATAAATTTTGTGTGCGTGACTTATTCCCTCCGCTGCCTTCAGCCCTCTCGCCTACGTCAGTGGGAGGTCTCCGACGCTGGGGCGCTCCTCCCGTATGCCGTAGGAGACCGAGAAAGCGTTATTTACAGACGCTCCAAAGAATTTTTCCTCCTCTGCCACCTCCACCTGTTCCTGAGAAAAAGGGTCTTGTCAGACTGACAGACGGATGGACAACGAAATGATCCTATAGATAGAGGTATGAGGAACAGGGTGTAAAGTTCACTCACCCTCCATAGAAAAGGGAGGATCCTCCGACCAGACGGGTGTTGTATCTGGTGGGCTACTGCCCGAGCGACGGTTGACGTCGGGACTTTGTATACCTATATGCTAGTTGCGCGGTAAACTCTGCTTGCACTCTGCTTGACGTCAGTGTGATGCGTTGTTCGTATGTGGCGATGTAGATGCAGCCACAATCCTATAAGGGTTTATTTTTTTCTCTTGAGGTACGGCACCCTAAATAGATAAAAATAAATATAAATATAGTTTCAAGAAACAAAAGAAAAAATTCCTCAAACTACAACACTGTGACTTGTGAGCTGATTGAATCAACTACATATATGTTTATCACAGACTGTTGGTCTATGACCACAATGATAGTGCGCACAAAACAATATCATAGAATACTTATAAAAGTACTAAATACTATGAATGAGTAATACCTTTACTTTTTACGTGGACGTCTTTCTACATCATTATCACATGTATAATTTCAACATGAATAATGTACCTAACCAATTTTTTGTAACAATATTTTGATATAAAAGAGTTTCTTGCCTGTTCTTCTCTAGTTAGTAGTTACCTACTACGGTTTGGAATGGGCAACTAGCTTCATCTTTCTGTCTGACCGACCTCTTGACAATTTAAAAGTGCCTGTAATTGGTTTATTTGATATAAATGCTTTGAGTTTGAGTATTTTGACGCGAATGTGCGCGTAGTACAAATTGACTTCGAAGATAGGAATCAATATGTACTGGAAAGCATCACAGCCCTTTGTCATACATAAGACACAACAATCTGAGTGGCGATTCCCGTATTTTTGAGAACGGTCCCATTCTAATCTCAGTCTCGATCTGTCAAAATCGCTTTGCTAAAATTTTCATACATTTTTGACTCTTTTACATTGATTGTTGCTGAGATGAGATTGCTATTAAATTTTAAACGTTTTTAATTACAGGAATTGACCTTCTGATGTTTCATCTTTCTACCACATTGACGGGCACAACTATTTTGTTTGTTAAGTCTTTTTCGCATAGCTTGGGTACGGTGACGTTTGATTTTTTTATAGAAGTGTCAGTTAAAAGTGGTAGAAAAATTAAAAGAAAAAACAATTGAAGGTCTTATCGACACGTTTTGTTGGATAAAGCCTATTAACAACCTAGATAATTGTAAGCAGTGCCCTAAATCTACTAATTAGCTAAAGTTCGTCGTATCTATACTATATCTTAGAAGTATGTATATACCAAACACAATGGACACAAAAAACAAAGTATCTACGCTAACAAAATACTCATAACATAGAAGATTTTCATTAAAAACATGATTGTTTTACAAAGTTTAACAGAGGCTCTAGATGTTACGCAATTAACTACTTGAGCGCATATTAAGGAACATTTTGCTTGTAACATGAGACGAGCTTCTTAAGAAATTAATAAAATAATAATTGCTCTCTTATGATTAAGATTATGAAGCGGGCCCTAACCTTTGATTATCTGGTTAAAGTTGGGACCGTGAGAAGAGTAACAGCTTTTTATTATATTATGTTTTTTGACGGATTATTAGGTACTGATTTTATTGTTCTTCTTTTCTTTGATTGGCATGAAATAAGTGAAAAATTAAGAGAATAATTTATGCCGTGTAAGAAAAATAAAAATAAGGGCCAGCCAGCAAGATACTGGCTTACCTATTTTAGTTTTCCGATTTATTTATTTTGTAAACTCCAATAATAATTATATAACAATAACCTACCTATAAATGCAACATTTCGAGTTTGGTCTTGATTTGGGGGTTGGTCTAAAGTAGCTCGAAATAGTTCGTCTAAGAGTTACCGTACACGGAGTTTGTGTTGTAGGACTCGGTGGTGTTGGAGAGGTGGATGCACCTGCATGCCAGGTCGTCACCATTTATTAACTGATTATTATTTTATCATTATAATTAGGTAAATGTAATCGAATGAATTTTAACCTAATAAATATAATTGTACTGTAACTTAAATTTATTTTGAATGTAACGATTTTAATGTGTAATGTTTTAATTTTAATGTGTAATATTTTAATTTTTATGTAATGAATCCATCCAAGTATAATTATTTCTATGTAATTTGTAGTGCTTAATAAGGGAATAATTCTGTGTTTCCGACCGCATACAACCCAAATCTCTTCAAAGTGAGAGTGAACAGGCTTCTTCTAGGTAAGCTCACTCCATCGTCGACTTTGTCTCTGTCGTCTCTGACCTAGACTAGAGTCAAGAGCAAAACCATCTAAAATAAAAAAAAAATAAAAAAAAAACTGAAATACAAATTATATTATTAAAAGTGGATTTAAATGAATTTGGAACCTGAGACAATCGCAATAAGATCTAAAATCGCACGCACTTTAAAATGAACCTGGAATTGGCCAGTTGGCTATGTTTTAAATTTTCTCCGCTCGAATATTGACCGAAATGCAGAGCAATTGCGCTAGTTGTACTATACCAGTCAAAAATCTGTCAAATAAAATGTATGTCATGTTGAGTTTTCAAGTATCAACATTGAATTATTCTAATATAACTAGCCTGTATTTTCCCGCTATAGGGCCAAGGTGGAGACTGCCTTTTCCAGAAATTGAATTATTATACTTTTTTGTTTTACAGTTTAGCCTCGGTATTTATTTAGTTTATCAATTCTTAACGTTTTTAGAAAATAATAGAATAGAATACTCTTTATTATATACACCATAAAAATTACAGATAAAAATGTAGAAATCTTACATAGGGTGACACAATGGGCGGTCTTATAGCTCAAAGCGATCTTTTACAGACAACCTTTGGATGGATTAAAGGGAGAAGAAGAGATAATAATTCAGGTAGTCAGTGGTGTACCATTTACATATACAATAAATACATACATATGTACATAAAACATATACTTATCTACATCTAATATATACAATAGTGATGATGTTTAAGAGAAAGAAAAATGTTTAAGAGAGAGGAAGTGTTTTTAACCAGAATGTTGAAGTGTTCTGTTCGGAAGTGGTTCTGTTTTTTCATGTTTTCTATTTCAAAGTTTCTTTCCTACAATGTGATAAATATCAAAAATATTATTTACGCAAAATACATTATATCTCAGAGCAGCCAAAAATTCGAGCACAGTTCTCTTGTCTCAACAAAGCGACGGCGACTGATTTGTGAAACAAATTATGCTTGAAGGTCTTGCTACGTGGGAAGGAAGATGACTTCATCCACGAATTACAAAAGTCGTTAGTGCTAAAAGCTTGTAGTCATAATAAAACCAAAGAGAATTTCCTTGTCTTAATACAAATAATCATCAAATTTTTGTCCTATTAGTCATAAGTACAAATCGAAAATACTTGAACATTTTATGTAAGTCCGTGATGTTTTTTTTATCCAGCAAATGTATATATATTTCGTGTTTCTATTCCAGAAAAAGTTTGGAAATATCATGTAGTTACTCATATTATTTTTATTTTATACCTAAGTCTTACCAATTTCATGAAAAATCAAATTGAAGATAACCTATTTTCCTTGATTCACCCTCTTAACTTGCAAGAAAGTGTACGCAGCGAAGAGTGCGTACTCTATGTAAACTCCAGTTTGTAATATCTGACACACAAACAATTAGTTTTGTTAAGATGGATACTTAGGGTGTGCTTATTCATTAATACTGAAACATTTAATGTTAATTGTAATAAGCTGTTTTATATAAATGAATTGGTGCCCGAAATTTATGGCGTAGTGCAGAGTACCTCAATATTATAATAATGATGTATTATCCTCACCTTTTGTATTTTACAAACACTCTTGTAAGCACAATCAAAATGTAGGTATACTAAATCACCGCTGCCTACCCCTTCGAGAAAAATCATGGCGTAATGTTCTATAACTACGGCTGGAAACCACAACGTGCCATCAAGCCCCAAAACTATAACTATTTTCTTACACTTGTCTTCAAGATTAGTATGGAAATTAAGACTGAAAAAAAGCAGTAAACCTGCAGCTTATATCTTAGTTGAAGTACCCACTAAAAGTCAAATGAGGGTACCAAGTATGGCGGTCGTAAAGGACAGGCGCCATCTTTTGTTACGCCATCGCTGTAAATTAATGTCTTTTACTTCGGTTTCGCAATAATATTAAAGGTCTGGATAGTGTAAGTGACCGTTACTAAACATTATGCCTGTATTCGCAGAAGAGGTAGACAGAGGTGTACGGACAGTAATACTGTCCGTATATGTTAAGTTTCATGTACCTATCTATTCAATAGGGGGCGAGCCACTCGCCATCAGCTGCGGATAAATACAGTCACTAGGACGCAGCTGAAAATTTTCTAGTGAAAAAACCCTTTGCTTGACCAGGGCATCGAACCCAGGACTCCTTGCTCACCAGTCGCACTTTCAATGCAGATTTTTTTTCCAGTCTCCTATTAGTATTTTTTTTTAGTTCATTTTAACAAAAACAATGATAATAGGTAAGTGTAGGTACTTTAAATGAACAGAAAAATCCTTATGAAAATTCACAATGTTAGTTCGAACTAAAATTGAATCGAAAAGGTTAATGTAACTTTTAGTCTAGGTACTGTAATAAACCTGAGCAGATCCCCTCTTGAAATTAGAAAGAGTAAAGTAAAGACGTGTTTACACTGCATCAGGACCTATTTTTTACGCTCGGCGCTCTCTAGGCTGCCAGCTTCACTACCATCATGCTGCGTAATCAGCCTATAATATTTCCACTTGTGGGACACAGGCCTCCTCTCTTCGAGTGGGAGTGGGCTGTAATCTACCAAGCGGGCCTAGTGCGGCTTGGTAGATGTCACATGTCTTTGAATTTTTGGTTCTAGGACATGCCGGTTTCCTCACGATGTTTTCCTTCATCGTTTAAAGAGCAATGGTGATGAAATTATTTACACAAAGTAAAACGCCTGCTTTGGTTCGACCCACGACCTACAACTCGTAAGACCGGACCGTTAACTGCTGCTCTCACCATCATGCTGACTGGCAAATATGTTTAACACGTCATGGGCTAGTCAGATTATTTAAAAACTAACTTTTGCTCGCGCCTTCGCCCGCGTGAAATTTCTTGTTCCCCGCATCGCATCTCCTGCCCGCGCTATGACTTCGTTTTCGCTTACCGTTCTTTTTGACTTTTTTCTTTTTGCTCGGCTCCTAAGGGTCCTAGCGTATTTTAAATAGCCTCAAGAATTGGATTATCAAATGTAAAAATTTTTTTGCAAATCCGATCGGTAGTTCCAGTACCTGCTACGTACATACAAGCTTATAAACAAACAAACAAATTTTACCTCTTTATAATATTATATTAGTATAGATAAATTTATTTCGTGTCAATATGAGAGAAGGTGACAGTTGAATTCACCTGTCCACCATTTATTTTGTAACAAAAATTATAAATGCTTACATGTACAAATACATATTATAATATAACAACTTCACATAAAATATAACATCGTTTCGCAAATACATGACTACACAATCAAATATATTGTGTATCCTAGCTTTACGTTACGAATTCTGTGTGTAAGCGAGAGAGCAACATCAGTGACAGGTGCACCAAAGTACCTACAACGAGGGTATAACAAAAATTTTATTGGTCGACAGATTTACGAGCTATTTGGCAGGGATCAGTCGCCCTCGAAAAGTATTATAGATTATCTACAAAAAGAATTACGATTGGCGTATAAAATTTTGTTGGATTTATGGAACGACAATGAATGAAATTGGAGTCTGGAGTATAAATAATATTCATGATTTTATATTCAGGTTTTTGCCCTTGCTAATGCAAGACGGCGCAGAAATGCGCAAGAAGGCGACTAGACGCAACGACATGCTGTGGCCGACAATTTTCATATATTTTGAAAGCTCCGCACATTTCACGGCGTCGAGTTGCAGAGTGGCAACGACAGGATAGAGGAGTTGCACGCTCTTGCTGCATGTCGCAGTGTCTAGCCGCACGGTGCATGCCTAAACCCGACGACAGTCGCATGCGACAGGTCAGCGTCAGTCTTGCTGTGAGCGCTTAGGAAGGCTCCCGTGTGATTGTATTGCGAATCTCAACATGGATACGTTCGATGTCGATGTTTTCAAACCGGACGTCGAAGCGCGTCGAATCTCAAACGTCTATATAGTCAAGACTAGTCGCAGACGCAAACGACAGCTCTGCGTCTAGTCACAGCGACTAGACACAGCGACAAGAAGCACAGTTTGTGCTGGAACTTACTCAATCTGATTTAAGATGAGAAGCTTTTTCAATATTTACTTTATAGTAAAAAAGATAGTCAGAGCAAAATAAATCCAAAATAAATTTACAACTATTTACTTTTTAATTTGTTCACTAGATTTGGCTCGTGGCTTCGCCGGCTTGTAGGTTGGAAAACTACATCACTTAAAAAAATATACAACAAGATACTGTTTTATGTTTGCTGTGTTGTTGTGTTTTGCTGTTTGTTTGTTTCTGATTTGCTGTTGCAAACCTATTACAGCAATGACGAATTTCTGACTGATAAATGATTCTGACTTGTGTGAAATATCTAGATTTTGTTCGTACTTACTTTTAAATTTAATTGCTATTTTATTGTACATTTTCTATAGTGAGTTGATGACACTATGATGTAGTAAATTTTAATTATTAAGTTCTAATTTGTAATGATAGTTACTTTGAATAATGGGTACATTTATAATTATTTGATGTTTACCTAATACGAGTATTTGTACGCCGTCGAAGCAAAACATGACTGTGATTTAATTTAATGTAACATCTTGCATCCCATATTATTGTGTGAATGATCATGTTTTAGACAAATAAATTATCTTATCATCACTAACTCACTAACATAACATACAAACTTTCTTTTACATGAGTAGGGAGTAGGGAAGGTGTGGTTAATGCGCCAATTAGATCAGTAACTTTTAAGCTACGATTCTTACAAGTTCATCTCCAAATAACGTATTAAATTCAGTAAGAAGAATGAGATAGAAACCAAAAAGAATACCTTTAACGTGCAAAAAATATAATCTTGTGAGTAGGTACGAAGTCGAAGTAAACGTAGAAGAACGTATCAAGTATGTCAGTATAATCCTGTGTGATCCACTTTTCTCGTTACTTGCCGGTCTCCATACCGTGCAAACGCATGGTAAAGCCTAAACCCTAAGCTTCTTACACAAAAATACAGCTTGCTTAAAAATTTCGTGTGTACCGAAAATATCTCGCGAAGCTTTGAAGAATGAGTAAAAATAAGGCAGGGTTGGCACGTTATTTTGATTGTGAAAAACACAGTACAAAAAAACAAAAAACAGTAATATAAAAAACTAAAATACCCGACTGCGTTTCTGTGTAATTTGGAAACGTAAAAACCCTAAAACAAGAAAGTCGTCATACCCGATTGCACTTTACTTAAAATTAAGTTTAATTTCGGAAGTCGGTGGCCAAAAACGAAAATACTAAAGCAAAGACACCGACTTCCGAATTTAAACTTATTTTTAAGTAAAGTGCAATCGGGTATGACGACTTTCTTGTTTTAGGGTTTTTACATTTTTACATTTCCAAATTACACAGAAACGCAGTCGGGTTTTTCAGTTTTTTATATACCCAGTGTCACACTCACAGTAAATACGAATCTAACGTCACCTCCCAAGCTAAAATCCATCAAGCCGTTCTGGCTGCAGAGCGTGTCAAACAATTATACATATATACATACATACATACTCTCGAAAAACATAACCCTCCTTCTGGCGCAGTCGGGTAAAAATCTAGATCTCCTATGAATTTGAATTTGAATATTGCTGGATGCAATGAATGGTTAGACAGAAGATTCCTTTGCCCAATCTCTTGATACTTATTAAAACTACCGAGATACTTAACAGAAAATTCTATTCTCAAGAGTATTCACATTCTTTTGAAACCAATATTTGTTAGCTAATAGTTTAGTTGAGGCCTATAGCTCACGCATTCTTCTTTCTTTCTTTTTTTACAACATTGCCACACACTAGGAATTTCTCCTGTATTGTGGGTGCGTTTAAAAACATTCACACTTACATACACCAACAACCAGACCCGGAACAACTACTTGCAGGTCATACAAATATTTGTTCCGTGCGGGAATCGAACCCGCGACACGCAGCGCAGCAGTCAATCGCTTACCACTGCGCCAACCGTGCCATCAAAACACACACACACACACACACACATTATTATACAGGTTGTAATTTTAAACACTATCAACCTCTTAAGGGGTCAGTGTACTCATCATTGTGAACAACTTTTACTATGGGACCAAACCTAAAATCGCGAAAATAATATCGGCTGTTCCCTACATTTTGACGAGTTATGCGAACATAAATGTAGGGAACAGCTGATTTTTTGTTCGCCACACGTTTTAACCGCATAGGTATTGCACTTCTCTATGCAATTTTGGTTTCTGTTTTTTTTTTTGATTACCATCTAATATGTCCACACTACCGTGTAGAATCATGTGCTGAATTCATTCAACAGTTACAGTTTGTGTGTCTCTGCCACCCTGTATAAGACCGTAATTTTCCGGACCGTGATTTTTAACACATAGTCACTATTTTATTAAGTGCCCAAGACTCCTGCGACCGTAATCACGTCCTCTCAAATCGAGGAAAATTATTAATATTTCAACATAGATTTTATCTAAAACATAATAAGAATTGTCTTAAAGGATGTCTGTGTAACCATACCGACACTGTAATAACAACTAAAAAAAACTAAATAACTAAGTGAATATCAGCAGTATGTAAAGAAAATATATTAACGAAACGGATTACAATAACCACGATGCAAGAGGCTTTAAGAGATTAAAGCAAGTAGGTACTATGTACTGCATACCACTACGGAATAGGAACGTAATTAACCGCCATCATAAAATACACGATAAAATTAACAGCTAATAAACGGACACAATTAGAAATTATTTAAACAGCGTTTCCACGTTCATCAGCATTGAATTCGTTACTGTCAACACTTGAAGTGCTTAACACAGTAAAATTTAGTCTCTCTAATGTAAAAAGTACAATGAATACATTATGGTATTTAGTCAATTTGTTAGTTTTTGCACAATTCGTGGTATGCAGGGACTTCTACCTCGGTATGTTCAGGCGAAATGATTTTTTAGTCGCCCAAGACATTATATATAAGGCACCGGCGCCTTTTGGTTATACTACTGCATCCTATGGAAGGTTGTTTAAATGTCCAGTAAGTTTTTCCTGCATTTTATTTCAGTACTAACTTAGCCCGCGGGGTGTGGCTATGCTCAAGCGATCCTGTAGTTGTTCAGAATCAATTTATTATTTTGTATATTTTGATGGAAACTTGTTAACTTAAATAGATACTTCAGCTCAGTCAAAAGGGCATTAAAATAAAAAATACAAAAAAAATACAGGAATTATTTTACTTTCACTTGATTTAGTGTATTGTGACGGAAGGGGTTTTCGTGGTGGAGATAAATAAGACCACGTCACGTACGTCAAAGTATATTCATATAATTATGTTTATTCAATTTAAAAAATCAGTAAAGGGGGTAGGTAGGTCTATGGTCAATTTCCTTGACTTCCCTTGGGAGTAGCACAGTACTCTCCTAGCTCAGCCTGGTGAGACGATGACCCAGCAGATGTGCCACGCTACAGATGCCAGGAAGGCGACGGTCGGCGGATGAAATCGCCAGACCCTTGTAGTGAGCTCGACGTGGCCACGCGGGTAAAATAGGGACCCGGAACGGAGCTCGTTGATGCGCAGATTTGCCGGAAGATAGTGGCCCAGAACTCAGTGCACGGATGCTTCCGATAATTCCGGATTGAGTTCGGTGGCGGTTTTGGCGGTGCAAGTGGGCCTAAGTTAATTTGGATTTAAAAAAAACAAAGGGCGACCACCTCGGCTATTCCGGAGGGCACGTGTATGAAGGTCGCGCCACTGAGAAAGAGCGACGCGGCCCCAGCATATAACGGTGTGACGACTCGCCACGCGCTATTGACAGCCGGGCCTGCCAGGTCTGCTGGAGAACAGGGGATCGCTAATCAAACGAGATCTCACCCCAAGCTGCCGCTCCTGTGACGCGTATTGCGTTGAATATAGACGTTGTCAATTTGGTTTTATTCATAGATATCCGAGAGATATGCCTTCACTCTATATTTGCTCAAGTTTAAGTGTCGCCACCTTTTCCCCACTCTTGAAACTCACACATAAACAAAAGAAATAGATACGGCACAAATGATGCTTTTTTCGCACACAAAACAAGAAAATATGCGTAACACATTTTGTACTTTTTTATTGCCCATATGCTCAAAAGGGGCGGGCACTAGAAAGTATAGATACAGTCATTGAATGCAAACATGATACTCTAGCATCAACTAAGGAAGAGGGGTTGGTATAAATATTTGATCGATAAAAAAAAATATCGATGAAAAGCTGACTGCAAAAAGAGGTGCTTTTGGACGTATTTTGTATCGTTTACTTTCATGATAACGTCTTATGAACGATGAACGCCGGCTGCACGCACGAAAAAGCATGATTCAGTGTCACGTTCCGTCTGAGCCGATGACGTTATCACGTAAAATTATCGTCCGTAAACCGAATTTACTGACAACCATATTTTTTTCTACGTTTCGATGTGGAATATTAAAACACCAAACAAATCAAATAAAAATATAATATTTTGGTTTGTAAATGACATTTCAGTAAATCAATTTCTTCAGTTTCTCTCCTAATTAGAATTAAAACTGTTCAACTATCGCACATAAAACAACAATTCAAATAGTAGTACTTATTGAACATTATACACTGCCCCATTCATAACGTAGGTGTTACATTCTTAACCAAAAAATATAAACAAATATCAATATGTTATTCCATCACACATTTTGCCACTTGGATATTATGATTATCCATCGGGGTTTGCTCAAACTGGTGAAAATCAACTGATGAGAAAATATTTGTATCGACAAAGTGTCTAAGAAATTTTGGGACTAGCAACGTCTTTATGAACTTTGAATTCACTTGAAATTTTATGAGGGAAACCAATTATTTTTCCTACTTTTTGCATCTAGCCTTTTATGTTTAATTTCTGGATCTTTCGGGAGACTGAAATAAAATGTATTAATTCTTGTATAACTGATTCATAATAACCTCAAAATTGTGTTGGAATGACAAAAAAAAAAATGTTTTATGTGTACTTACGTGTGAAACGATATTCCTTCAGACTGTTTGTTCACTTTTGTATTGTTTTCGCGCCATTTAATTACACAGGACGGTATTTTGTAAGCAAACTTACTGCACGGAGCCCCATGAGATACTAACGAAAAAGAGCTTAGTTTGATGCACGTGTGTGCGTGAGCGCGTGTGTTTACTTGGAGGAGCTGAGTTTTATGGCTTCACTAACAACAAAGGCGGCGCGTTATCTACCTTTTTTTACTTGATCTGAGATAATACCTATATAATTTCTTATTTTCTTATTAGAGCAACTAACAATTATCGATATCCATATATCAGCGCTGCGCACCACTAATGCATCGTTTTGTTTTGTCATTAGGCAAAGCCTGTCGTTTGTCAAAAATATTTCACAACTAGATAATTTGTAAAATACTTAAATATTATAATTAATGCAGTGATTTTTTACATATCGGTGGTAAGACAAGACACTTGTCCTAAGGTTTTTTGTAATTGTGCGATTTTGCAAATAAGGACGGAACAATTCGGCATTTCGTAAAAATACGAAATCACACTACACGTTCCGATGCAAACATATGACTAAACGATGCTGACTGCCGTCGCGCGTATTTAGGGTCAGTTTGACCAAACGGAGGCGACATGTGCCACGCCTCCAAGCCATATCCCTCGATATCCGTGGTTTTATTAAAAGTAAACAAATAAAATGCTTAAAAGAAGCCTATTCTTACGGTTTAATCATTAATCTATGTAATTTATAATTAATTAAAAGAGGCTTGTGCCTACCATTCGTACGTTTGATTCCGTGTGTCTTATTGGCGTCGTAATCTCTTTTTACAGATAACCTACTTCAGGGTGGTCGACCGCCTAGGACAGGGCCGAGGCCCTTTCACAACAATTGTTCGCGGTGGTCTAAGGAAAAAATTTATAAGCGTTCGCATCAAATCAACTTACAAGCTGCCCGTTTCCGTCAACATATATGTTGGTTGTGAAAATAAGCAGCCGAGCACATTCAAGCGCACCACACGTATATTGACTTCACCACCTATTAGTACTGATGCTGTTAAAAAAGATACTGGGGACTCTAATGGTACAACTATTACCGATTCTGCTACTGATACTGCTACTGATTTGGATGCCACTACTCCCGGTGAAGGTGGTACTACAGATGCCGACTCTGCAACGAGTGATGTTACTGGTGGAGACACTGGAGAAGGTACAACAGAACCCAGTGGTGCAGCTGATACAACCCCAGAAGCAGAAGCAGAAACAGAACCAGAACCAGGAAACAAGTGATAACAGAAAATGATTAAATTTTCTGAATTATTTTGTTTTATTTTAATTATTTGTGTAAACAAATGATATCACTCCCAGCAGCAATAAGGAGTTGGAACGGGGATTTAAATGTCGAATTCTTTACTCTCAATTTTAATTCAAAATGGGAAGATTCTCAGTTTTCACTGTTTATGCAGACAGTAGATGTAGATGCACCTGCAGGATCAATATGCTCGAAGAGCCAATTATAAATATTATAATAATGATTAGACCGGAGAGACATCAGGCGCAGGACAAATTGTACGCTTTTTTTAATTTGTAATGCGACGGTATTTTCGTGGACGTGTACGTCCACGCACAAAAGCACTATGGAAGTACGTGCACGCTAAAACGTTCTCGTGGAAAGAAATTTAAAAGCATCTTCATGTATTTCCATACATTTTTCATCCCTGTGTTAACTTGATGCTGTGGACATCCAAGATAATATTGCCACGTTAGAAATGATAAAAACGCCGTAATAGTATATATACACATAATTACCCATAGTAGGCCAGTCACCGTAGACACAAAAATCGTGTTAGATCGCAAAAAATTATACTGTACTGATTTTTGGGATGTACCAAGTTTGTAGCTCCGAAAGACCTGTGCTAACTGCCATGGTGCTCGAAAACCCTCACAGGTGAAATCAACTTTTTGTGGAAAAATGGTCAATGTTTGAAGAGCTGTATCTCGGGATTTATTAGACCTAGAAAGATACGGCTGCGCTCTTTTTCAATTGTTTAAAATTGTATACAATTTTATAAATGTATTACGTTATTTTGCCGTAGGATACACCTTTGAGAATTTATAAGTCAGAAACTGAAGTCCGAAAATTTTGTGGTTTCTCGAGCACTGCGCAGTGCAGCACAGGTCTTTCAAAGCTGCAAAATTGGTTTTACACTATTGGTATCTATCCTAACAACATCCCAATAAATTGCAAGTTGCAATTGCATTGCAATTTTTTGCGACCTATGATGTTTTAAATGACTTACCTTTATTTTTATATTACAAGAATATCTTGTAAAAAGCTATAGGGTTAGTTATTTACATTCACAAATCGATTTTTACAACCGGATGAAACGCGATTTCTACGGTATCCTGTCAGTTCACCAAAAAAAGCACAAATTTTTACTTGAGAAGCAACGATTGGCAAAAAGATGATTTGTCATTTCATCATTATACAACAACAAGTTTGCGAAATAATTCACTTAAAAAATAATTATCCAATGAACTATTTTTTAATAACGCATAAACAAACGTTTGAAATAAAACCGTTTTACATATTGACTTATTATTACGCAATTTCCTAAAAATTAAACTCATTATACAGAGTGGTGACCACATAACGAAATTAAATGAAAATACGATCCCCACTAGTTAATCAAAACACTTTAAAATGATCAAATTCGGTATTATACCAAAATTCATAAACTAATTTTTCAAACAAACTAAATGCGAAAATAATCTAAATTAAACGCAACAGCCTTTATAATATTGTTTACTAACCTCATCTGACCTGTAGGCACTACACTTACGTGTATTGTAAATAAATAATGTGTGTAGTAGGCACCGTTTATTTCGCGGTCCCTTGCCCTTGCATTCATGTAGGTAACAATAATCTAAAAAAAATGGCGCGCGTAACAAACTCCAGCAAAAACCCTAGATGTATTTCTTTCCTTTTCTTGCACAATAAATCTTCCGAATGCGCAAGTAATTACGAACAATTTTTGCCTAGACTTACTTTGTTTAGACAAAGACGTCGAATTGACAACGTAGCTATCTTCTCAGTTTACGAAACGAAAGTGCGCTTCAGCAAACTTTGTTTGCTTATGATAATAGGAATTTTATCGTTATGGTTATTAGGTCTAAATTCAATCAGCAATACAATACAATATTGTATTATTTTTGAGTAGCGAACCACACATTGTATTTGGTTGTGTTTTACGCATGTAGGTAAATTAAATTGTTTTGATGGAATGACCTGATGAACTTGCGTTGCAAAATCGTTATGGATTCACATCATGTGTTAAAATGGTTAAAGTAAAAAAAAAATCCTGCGTCTATACCGTTGATTATAATTTGATAATTTTTGGTATACGTACCACTAACGCGATACCCAGTATGTGGTTTCAATTAATGTCGTATAATCGCCACCAGTCTGTGTAGGAAAAAAAATAGGCATTAAGTTAGTTAGTCATTTAATTTAGTACCTAGTGTAAATAGTTATTTGTGTTAAATATTGTACAAGTTTCAATTTTTTTATTAATTAATTGTTTTTGTATTCTTTTGTATTTAATTATTAATTAATTGTGCTAATTGTAATTAATTGTATTAATATTAATAATTATCTTAATTCAAGTGGCTTGCTAAAGATTTCAATAACTTAATTTCCGACTAATTTTCTTTTTGCATCAATATTCTCGCGATGCATTCGTCTTTCGAGATATTTTTTTTTCTGGATGAACACCTGTCATTTTTGTTTAATCTCATTGGCTTGCTTTAAATAATATCTATAATTAATTCTTTGATTCAAAAATATAGACCCGGGTATAAGTACTATAAGTATAGGTATTTTCCCAAAGCGCAAATTTATTTATTTATTTAACCATTTATATCAGGCGAGCAGCCCTGGGCGTAGAAGCCCTCCAAGGGCAAGGGCAAGGGCAAGAGGAGCACGCCCCCTCAAACGCCCACCACGAGCGCCGAGGGAGCACCCGGGTCGTCTGCCACTCCAGCAGCAGCCCCCCGGAACTCGCAGGGTGAAGACGCCCTTCTTCCCTCCACCATCCCGTCCAACCAGCCGTGGACGAAAGTGGTCAGGGGGGGAAAAGGGAAAAGGTTGTCCCCCAACTCCGGTGCGACTGCCCCTGCGGCGAAAAAGGGTCCAGCCGGCGGAAGGAAGCTGGTTCCTCCCAAAACCGCGGCGGTCGTGAAGACCATCACCCCGGAGGCCGTGGAGAGGGGCGAGACGTACGAGTCCGTCCTAAGACGGGCTCGTACCAACGCGGATCCCTCCCGGCTGGGGATCGGTAACATCACATCCGCCGTACCCTGGCCGGGGCTCGAATTTTCGAGTTTTCGGGGGAGCAGCGCGGCGCAAATGCGGACCTCTTCGCGGGAATGCTGCAGAAGGTCATCGCGGATGCGGCAACGGTCGTCAGGCCTGTAAAGACCGCAGCCTTGGAGGTGGCCGATCTGGACGATTCGGTCACCAAAGAGGACGTGGTGGCAGCCGTTGCGACGGCCGGAGGCTGCGACGCTAGCGCAGTGAAGGGTGGAGCTATCAGGCTCGGGCGCCGCGGCATTGGCACCATCCGCGTCGAGTGCCCAGTCGCTGCGGCCGGGGCCGTCCTTACTGCGACCAATAGACGGCTGCTTGTGGGGCTCAGCTCGGCTGTGGTCCGGCCACTTGAAGACCAGCCTATGCGCTGTTTCAAGTGCTTCGCGTTTGGCCACACCCGAGCCACGTGTCCCTCCAAGTCCGACTGGGGAGAGTCTTGCTTCCGGTGCGGGCAGGAGGGACACAAGAGTGCCGCTTGCCGCGCTGCCACGCTACGCTGCGCGGCGTGTGCCGCCAGTGGCCGCCCCGCGGACCACAGGATGACGGGCAGGAGCTGCAAGCCGCCCGCGAGGAAGGGCATAGTGCGTGAGTAGTGAGTGTTTTTTTTGATCCGGGGTGGAAAATCCTCATGGATGTCCCCCGCCCTGGGGGGGCGGAGGGGTCTGTCAGACTCTTACTGACTAAAAACCACCCCGGTGTTCCATCTCACACCTGCGTCGGGGGTCGCGGGAACATACGAATCTTCCGCAACCCCCGACTGGTGCCGGCCCGCCTCTGCGGGCCCCGTCCGGTCGAGCGGGGGGAGTGAGGTGTTCGACTCCCCCCGCGACGTCTAAGAGGGGCGCGCGTGGAACACTACGCGCCGCCGCCTCGGGTCCTAATGTCCTCGGGTCCACCCTGCTGCTACCACCACCGCCGTCGTCGCCGCTGTAGCTCTAGCGGCGGTAGCCGAGGGGATGTGGGATGTTGGAATAATGGTTTCCAACTACCACATCCTCCAGACGAACGCCAATCACTGCAGGGCAGCCCAGGACCTGGTGGTGCAGGTCATGGCCGAGTGGTTGGTGAACGTAGCGGTGGTCGCCGAGCCCTACTAAATCCCCGGCAGCTGGCTGGGTGACGAGGACGGCTCGGTGGCACTAGCGGCGCGGTCTTCCACAGACTCCCCTCCCCTCTCGCTATTAGAGAAGGGACCGGGATACGTGGCTGCCGCGTGGGGAGAATTAGCCCTTGTGGGCGTCTATTTCTCTCCAAACCCCCTTCTTCAGGACTTCGAGAACTATCTCGGAGTCCTGGCCGCCGTGGTCGGCAGGGCGGCGCCGCGTCAGGTCTCCGTACTGGGAGACCTGAATGCCAAGTCGGTGACCTGGGGTAACCCGGCCACCGACGCTCGCGGGCGGGTAGTGGAGATGTGGGCAGCCTCCTCTGGAGATATGCGTGCGGCGGCAGGGTGGCTCAATAGTGGACGTCACTTTCGCGACCACTGCGTTGGCCGCGCGCGTGTTGAACTAGCGGGTGGACCTGGTGGAGACTATGTTGGACCACCGCTACGTACGGTTCGACATCTCCACCGGTGGCCCCGGAGAGACGCGGCCTCGCTCGGGGCGATCGCCGTTCCCGCAGTGGGCTCTCACCCGCCTGGACAGGGAGGCAGCAGGGGAGGCGGCGTTCATCCAGGACTGGTTTTCGCCGCCTTCCGCCGGCCTGGATGTGGATACCGTGGCGGGGCGCCTGAGGGGGTCTCTGACAGAGGCATGCAACTCTAGCATGCCTCGGTCTCGCCGACCACTACCCAGGCGCGCCGTGTACTGGTGGTCGGTGGAGCTGGCGGGGCTCCGAGCAGCGTGTGTGGAGGCAAGGAGGGCCTACACGCGAAGCCGGCGGCGGCGTCGACGAGACCACGCCGACGAGGACCACCTCTATGAGGTGTATGTGGAGGCAAAAATGGTCCTCGATAGGGCCATTGCCGCCGCCAGAGACTCGGCGAGAGCGGAGATGCTGGAGGGTCTCGACAGCGACCCCTACGGGAGACCTTATAAGGCGGCGCGCAACAAATTGGCCCCCTGTCACGGAGTCGGAACTCCGCGGGGCCATTGTCCACATTCGCGCCAAGAAGACGGCTCCGAGCCATCGCTGCCACTCAAATGGAGGAGAGGTTTCGGGACCTCTTCAGCGCATGTCTTGCGTGTGGGAGGTTCCCGAAACCGTGGAAGGAGGGGCAGTTGTGCCTCCTTCGCAAGGAGGGCCGCCCAGCGGACTCCCCCTCGGCATACCGGCCCATCGTTCTGCTCGATGAGGTCGGAAAAATGTTCGAGGGGATAATCGCTCGCCGCCTAAACAGTCATCTGCGGAGTATCGGGCCGGACTTGTCGAACGCTCAGTTCGGTTTTCGGGCTGAGCGGTCCACGGTGGACGCATTGGCCCGCCTCAAGGGCCAGGTGAAGGGAGCGATGGAGGTGGGGGACGGATTGTTGGCTGTGTCATTCGATATAGCCAATGCCTTCAACTCCGTTCCCCACTCCACCATCCTAGAGGCGCTCCGATTCCACGGAGTGCCTCGATACGTGCGTCGTCTGCTGGCCAGCTACCTGGAGGATCGGACGATCATCCTCGTCAATAGGGCTGGCTAAGTCCGGCGGTACGCCGTCGAAGCCGGCATTCCGCAGGGGTCAGTCATAGGACCAGTCCTCTGGAACATCGCCTATGATTGGCTCTTGCGGGGAACTCTCCTTCGGGGCACGAGTGTCATCTGCTATGCGGATGACACTCTCCTCACCGCCCGGGGGCGGGGGGTTTAGGGAGGCGGCCAACCTGGCCTCGGCGGGCGGATCCTTGGTCACGGGAAGGATCCACCGCCTAGGTTTAACGGTGGCGCTGCGCAAGACCGAGGCCGTGTTCTTCCACGGACCTCGGCAGCGCCCCCCACCTGACGCCCACATCTTCGTGGAGGGCGTCAGAATTGTGGTGAAGGCCCAGATGAAATATCTAGGCCATCACGGGGAGGAGAACGCCCAGCCCCGGAAGAGCGGGAGGCCGTCCGGCGGGAGGCGAGGGATGCCATCGTCCTCCATTGGACGGGGGAGCTCGCCACCGCAGCCTTTGGCCGCCGAACCCTAGACGCGATTGGGCCAGTGTTGCGAGACTGGCTCGAGCGGTCGCATGGGTTCCTCTCGTTCCGTCTGGTGCACGTGCTGTCCGGACACGGTTGCTTCGGATCGTACCTGCACCGGATAGGACGGGAGGAGACGCCGTCGTGCCACGACTGTGGCGCGGTGGAGGGCACAGCGCAGCACTCCCTCGAGGTGTGCCCGTCGTGGTCCGAGACGCGCCGCAGTCTCATCGCGGTGATCGGACCGGACCTCTCACTTCCCGGCTTTGTTAACGCCATGCTGTAGGATGAGAGGTCCTGGGCGGCAGTCGCCTCCTTCTGCGAACACTTCATGTCCCAGAAGGAGGCGGCTGAGCGCGCGCGGGAGGACGATCCTCACGCGGCGTCGCTCCGAAGGCGGAGGAGGGGTCGAAGAAGACGTCAGTTTGATAGTCATCTCCGACTCCTCCCAGGTGGAGGCCAGCAGGCAGCGGGTGCGGGGGCGCCCTTTCCTGTATTGCACGTATTGCACAGGCCTCCACCAGTGTCGGACGGGAATGGTCAGGTGTTCCCGGCCATTCCCGTAGCCCCCCAAGCTGGGGGTCATGCGGGGCCCGCCAGCGAGGCGGGCACGCGCCGGGAGGGTTGTGGATGCAAAGGCTGAGCCGGATTCCCATGGCCCTCCCATCACGGCGATGCGGGAACACCGCTGAGTTTTAGTGGGTATACTGTCATCCCGACAGGAGTCCCACATATCCCGTCTCGTCCCCCCACGAGCGAGAATGCATAAAGCATTTCAAAGCGACAAAAAAAAAAAAAAAGGTTAGGTTAAAACTGTGACCCCTTACGCACAAGCCGAGTGAGCAAAACGAGCGGTGCCGCAGTAGCAGCCGGCGAGTGCCAGCAACTGAAAAGATTATGTAGAAAAAAAATACTTTAGTAGGTTTATAGAACTTCTGTACTTACCTGTAAATTATTTGACCCAAATGGAAATTGCAAACATGTAGGATTGCGTTTTCAAAATTTGTTCGCAAATTATTGGCTTAATATTTATGTTATTGTGTCACTGGTTTAGAAAATGTATTATAAAATTATATTTAGTATAACCGTGGTTTTTCCAAAATAATCTAAATTTTAAATAAAAAAATGTCTTAATGATTAAATATCATCCGAAACATTTGTAAGGAGAAGCAATTGCCAAATAAATGTTTGTAAAGCGAGTGTTTATAAAATAAAACAGAGTTGCGGAATAAGTTGTTTGTGAGATAAATAGTTTACGAAACGTTGGTTGTAAACTAAAAAAATATCAATGGTGTTTTGGTGAAACATTAGTGAACCGTTTTCTACTGGAAGATACGGAGAACGGTTTTATATTATAGTTATGTTTAAGGTCATCGCAAATAAAACTGTATCGATGCCCTTTATGGACCAATTTGTTTCCGACGCAAACAGGAATGTCTCGATTAACAGCTTTTAGAGTTTCCTCTGGTAACTAGAAACTTTTTCATTACAACTCTCTTGCAACATGGCGCCAAATTCTCTTCTGTATTTACAAGTTAGTCGCAGTACACTATAACTTCGTCTCTACCAGTGTCCTGTTCCAAATGAAATAAAACTGGACTTGTTTCTTCGAGATTTCTCAACTTTGTCTCTTTGAAATATCCGTTTGTTTTCGCTCGGTATTTTTGCGCCTTATGCCAACATCACAGTGAAAAGTGACGCTTGGGTATGAATCGTTACGTGTTGTTTTTGGTTAACATAGATAGTATCATACACGAACAGTTCTACTTTAAGATCCGTGTGATTTTAACCAAAATTCGTACCGTGAGTGATTTTTCCTGATCCACGATCAAAAGTCCCAAAAGTCGATCGCCTATGATTATTTCGTGCAGCCTGATTATCTCGTGTCCGGTTAGACCAATCATATCTGCGGGATAATTGGGTAGAATTAACAAACTCCATTTAAATAATGCAAAAATATTCATTGCAGTTTTTACGTAGTCGAGCTGACGAATTTTTCAAATATTTGAAGAAATGGATTATGAATTTCGTTCAAAATCCTTCGGATCGTGATAGAAAGTATGTTCGGTAATTGCGGTGCTGATTTATCTGTTCAGTTTAATTCCTCCGTGACATTATTCGAAGTGACAACAATCCGTTAACATAGGGAACTGCTAATACGGTGGTGAGCAACGATTTTTTGTTTAACACACAACCTACATTTATCCATTATGTATCGTAAGGAAGTACGTATGTTTTAAAATATCATTATGAAAAATAGACTGAATGGTATTAGTATTTAATCTTCACACGACCTATTCAACCTAGGAAATAATGTTAGGTGAAACAAACGACAATGGAAATAATAAGAAATGTGTTAGGTATATATAAAGAGAAAATACCGTGTTAAGCCTGTATTTGATATAATTTCTTTGGTTCGAACGGTCATTATGTGGATTGGAACTTTACCCCTAATCCTCATTATGAGTCAAATTAATGCAATGGAAGCATGGACTGCAAAAAAGACGCAGCCTGCTGCGGCATTCACTGACGACGAAGTCATTTTAAAATCCGAAGACATGCTCAGAATCAAGACTTTTCTGCAATCAATGAACCGTAACAACGACTTTAATGCACCGATAAAAGATACAAGCAGTTACTGCCATTCTTTTGAAGATTGCTTCCAATGTGTGACAAGTTTATGGTTTCCATGTGGCTGGTGTCATTACTATGGATGCACAGACAGTCCTGAAAACAAATGTCCTTATGCTGAGTTTAAAGCTGAGAAAACCATTATAACTGGAGAAATAAAAGCTTGTCCACATGCCAAACACGAAGGACCTATATTAGTCCCAGCGGGGGTAAGAACTAAGATAAAAGTTAAACTCTATGTACAGTCGAGTTCATTAATATATTGGCAGTGACAATGTTTCAAAATATTGTAAGCGTTAAAATTATCATATAGTTCTATACAAACTTAGACATCAATAATATGTTATCATATAAACGGTTCATAAGTATGTTACGGTAGTGCAGTCAAAAATATCTCACTACTCTTCGGAACATAAATATCTACATACTTTCGAGTTCATTAATATATTGGCAGTGACAATGTTTCACAATATTGAAAGCTTATAGTTCTATACAAACTTAGACACCAATAAAATGTTAGGTATCATATACACTGTTCATAAGTATGTTACGGTAGTGGCAGTCAAAAATATCTGATTACTCTTCGGAACATAAATATTTAAATACTCGGTATCTACACCGCCACATGCGAGCTACTCGTCACACTGAAGTCACGCAAGTCCTGCATCGCGCAAGCAGGGTTTACCGCGCGACTAGCATATATACAACGTCCCGAAATCAACCGTCGGGCAGTTGCCCACCAGACTCAACACCCGTCTGGTCGGAAGATCCTCCCTTTTCTATGGAGGTATGAGTGAACTTTACACCCTGTTCCTCATACCTCTACAACTCTATAGATTTCAATATATTTGGTGCAACCTAGTATTCGTAAATATCCATACAGCTTTGAATTTTCAACTAAATGGCCTTTACCATTAAATTTATTTTTGCTTTAGCAAAATTACGAGCATGGAGCAGAATTACGAGTAATATTGCAATGTTGCCGTTCGTAATACGACTGTATCAATCTGACAACGTTGCGTAGTAGCTGTATTATTTGATTAATTTAGTTTTAGGAAATCATAGGGTCAACGCAGACTATACCGATCTATGTGTTTAAAACTTTTCAGTCAGTTTAAAAAAAAAACTTAGTACACATTAGTATTTTTTTTTTTTTTTTCTTAAATTCTTATTTTGTTCTTCTGAAAACCTAACATTTAAAATAAAGTAGGAAACTTCCAGGAAAAGTTTAAGCGATGGTGCTGCCAGTTTTAGAACCATATCCATATCCACTACATCAATAACATCTTGCAAACGTTCACACATTGTTCACGTTTTGAACAGGCGGCGCTACTTCTAAAGTCTTCCCAAATCTCATATACGTGGGCGCTTAAATTGCTGACTGATCTAACTCGCGTCGTGTACCAATTTTGAACCATTAAACCCCATAAATTTTCTATGGGGTTTAGGTCAGGGCTTCCTGGCGGGAGTTTAATTAAATGTAAAGCTGCTTGTTGATGAGCTATCCACTCCTGGACCCATCTCGCATTGTGGACGGAACTTACGTCTTGTACAAATTCGATGGCCATCGGAATAAACAATTTTAGTGGTCGGAAGAAAAACATTTTTTTAAGATGTCCACATAATCGACACCTTCATACGACCAGTGATTTCGCATATTTCCATGGGCCCAGCGGCATTCATCCACCCCCAAAAACCGCATGAGATACGCCCACTTCGTCTTTAGGAAGAATGTTTTCTTCATTATATCTAGTGTTGTTAGTACAATAAAGAGATATTCACCCATCTTTATCAGACAAAAACTTTTTCGTCCATAAATGCCAGGTTATCAAAATTATACTGTAAATATCTGTTGGCGAAATTCAATCGTAACATTTTGTGCCGGTCATTTAAAATAGGTTTCCGGGTAGGTTGGCGATAATGGAGTCCATCTTTAAGCCTTCTCCTCACGGTTAACTTGACACAGGTAATTCGGCGGCAAACAACGAAGTCTGTATAAATCTTTGGTTTCGCACTCTAGTAACAAGCTGTTCGTCTTGTTCTCTAGTTGTCTTTCGAGGTCTACCATAAGACACGTGCTTGTTAATAAATCAACTGTATTTCTCTGCAAATAGCAAATCATTCAAAATCAAAAGTAGCGTAAGTACAATAAGTACAGAAAAACAAAATAAATAGCTAAATACATCATCCTCATACATACTAACCTAAATACCCAACTCTTCAGTGACATGCGAGGATGAATTCCCTTGTTCCTTCAAAGTGACAATAACATGTTTCGTTCGTCTATTCGATACGTAATTATTAATGTTTCTTTCCATAAAAGAAAATTATTTTTAAAATAGGTATTTATCAATCCACGAAGAGGATGCTATCCAGTAGGTATTCGGATGCAGGATGTCATGACTGACAACTTCAAATTGAATTTGTTTCAAAGAAAAAGGTTACAATATGATATACTTCGCTAAAGAGATTTTACAAAGAATCTAAGACAACAGTGTAGCGTAGCTACTTCCTCAATATATTATTTATTACAATTATAAGGTACATTCATTAAATTAAGTTAGTATTATATAAATAAATAAACAAAAAGTAGTATTTACAGTAAATTTATATATTATATAACTATAAGCTATACGCACTTAAACCTAATATTATATATACAACTAAAAACTTAACTATAACCTAATATTATATAGCTTTATTTAAAGCTTATGTTAAAAATTAAGACATCCGTACAAACAGATAATTTTGTTATTAGATATTTTTTATGTAGTTATGTGGAATGCGGACCGGTTACCTGAGCGAGCGCCCGCGCCTTGTCTATCTATCTCTTTCAAACTCGCGGCGCTCGCAGGTGTTAGTCGAGAATCTTCACTGGTCGTAAGCGCATGTCGCTCTCACTCGGACCCGGTAAACATTCGACATATTAACTTTATCCACTGTATTTTGGAAGTCTCGTACCTAGACGTGCTACATAGTGCTAAACTATTAACTGTGCCTTCGCTTTCTTTCTGTGCTCTTCATTTCGCCTTCTATAGTGTTATCTGTGTTCTGTGAACTTTAAAACTATTGGACATTATATTTCTTCCTTTTCCGTAAGCTGTTGTTTGCTTATTTGTTGCAACCCTATACCGCTTCAACAGTTCGAGACATGTCAAATTGCCAAGATAATTTTCATAGAAAAATTGCATAGATATTTTTGAACATAACTTTGGGCTAATTAATATGAACAAGGGATTTCGCACAAGTTTTAGAGTCTTTGTCTGTATCAATATTATTGATATAATGTAGTCACATATTTATGATGTCAGAGATTGTTTACAATTTTATGTATGGCAAAGCTGTTTAGAGTTTTATGAAACTTACCATTGCCTATATATTTTTGATTCATGAATATGCTCATATATTAAAGAACTCGACTGTACCAGATCCAGCACTCTATGATAAAGAAATGATATGCCAGATCAGGGTCGGACACAGGACTACTCATCTTAAAGGTCGGATACTAAATGATGTCGTGCATTGTTATCCGGTTCTCTTGCACTCAAATGCTACACTTTACGGTGATTTGGATAGAGGTTATCTAACTCTAATTTGGGGGGGGGGGGCTCAACCATATTCAAATCATATTCCGTTGTTCGTGTACAATTGTGGAGTATTGGCCGATTACTGTGAAGCTTGTAGGGCAATCCCAGCTGCATATGGTTGCGGATGGTGTGATCCTGTAGCAAAATGTGTGATTGAAGAAAAATGTCCTAACAGTAGCTTGAGATGGACTCTGAACACGTTGTCTTGTGATCATCATAGGAACAACTGGTTATACGTTTGAACATTTAGTACATTAACAATAAACAAGAGACCAGATTAAAAAAAAAAAAACTTTTCATATTTAAAGTTGTCGGTGGGTTGCCTTGGTAAATTGTTTAAGTGCTGTGTTCATAAATATGTATTAAATTTAACGAACCCTGATGACCCGTATGTCAACCATTTTCGAGTAATTCGACATTTTTGATATTTTTTTGAAGATATCTAGTATCTTATTGTATCTCGTTGGATAGCTGGGAAGTTGTACATGTTTTTGGAATGTTTTGCCGTTATAGTACTTCTGTTTTTTTTTGCGGAAATCGGCTATAATAAAAAAAAAACATGCATTATTATATTTTAATAAAATTTCAAAGTTGTGTAACGCCATTTTTTTTTAATGTCAAATTACTCTAAAATAATTGACATTTGCATAGGGGTCATCAGGAGACATTTTATTGCAAATTAGCTCTCCTGCATTTCCCTAATGGATTGCCGACATATATCCAATAATCCTGTAGGCTTAGTTAGCACAAGCACCATTTTGTCGACGGAAGAGTAGACAAAAATGACGTTCCGTGTAGACAGTACGACGGCAGCAAAGTAAAAAGAGTCAACTGCAATTTTCACGAAATTCACTCTTTTACATAATTCGACTCAGAATTATTTGTTTTGGCAATGGTTATTTTTTGTTTAATTCTCTATTTTTACTGATATTTAGTCACGTAGGTATGTAACTGCAACAATTTTTCTCAAAGTGTCAAAATACCGTATTTTGGAACAAAAAATATTATAGTAATATTGGCCTTAACCATTTCCATAATAATGGTGCCGATACTCTTGTCACAAATGCCTCTAAACTAGACGAAAAATCACCAAAAGTACAATAGCAGCTTCCCATATATTGTTTTATTTGAAATTAAATTATTACGTCTTTAAATGAAGAAAAATATTATTAAACTTAGTGTCATTTTCTGAGCTAGTTTATGTAGGATTTTTTGTTAAAGAAGGCGGAGATTAATAGATATTCAGTGTTGAACTTTTCAAACACAGAATAGATCTTTTTATATAGGGAGATAGAGACGTCACTCGAACATTTCATTGCGCCCTCTAGCAAAAACCAAAAACAACTCTCCATGAAGCAATTTATAGATACGTATAGCTACTAGCTATACGTATAATAAATAATGCTTCATATAGCTATAATAGCTTCAAATCTGCAGTAGGCCCTGTCCTATTTCCTTCCGTTTTAGTTAGGTAGTAGTTTTTTTTATGAACAAAAAATAAAACAGTACATCCAATGTGAAATACTTATTTTATTTCTTCTTTAATATTTTTTTACAATATTTGAAGGCCAACTCCTGAATTTTTGCAGTTCAGCACACAACACGTTCATATTTTTACACAATCATCACAATATCGGTGTGTTTCACCAACAAGTAAACAGTCCAGATTTTCGTGCAGGGGTCGTTCAGATAAAGCGAGGTTGTTGGTATCCAATACATTTCCAGGTCAATGGTTAGAAGCTGAATCATAAATGTCCATACAAGCAAAGTCGTCAAGAATCAAAGACATTAAATTATTATAACAATAGACGGGACATAACGAACAAAATCGTAATCCGATACATTTGTCCTAGTGGACAAAAGTCGCTCAGTGTAGTTTGGTACGCCTGCATGTCAAGACTACTCAAGACTGTCAAGCCGCATTTGTGTCCACCAAAATAAAAATATTTTCTGAGAAAATATGCTGATTTACGCATTGCGATATTGCAAATCTCGTTATGGTAAAACGACTAGACCTAACTTCGATTTATTTACGTACTTATTGTTTAAAATTACTCAGTAATTAGAATTAAATAATTTTCATCTAAAGATCTAGAACATTTGCTAATTTTTTAATAAACGCCCTCTATTGCGGAGTAGCTTTACTAGCCTTGTAGAGATGTGATGTTGCTTATCGATTTTATTATCGATAATATTTAATGAGGTAAATAATAAATAACTCTTAAAATATAATATGATTTGAACAGTTTCCTGATATTTTAGGTTTTGGAATGTAAATAAAGTAGAACGTGAAAAGTGGATACGGTTTGTTCAAATAGACCGTAGAGAAGAAAATTGGCTTCCAACTGCTTCGTCAAAATTATGCTCGAAGAAAAACCGAAAAAAAATTACGTCAATTTACTAATGTAGATACCGCGCGGCTAGTATATTTCAGTTACTTTCATAGTATCATGTCTTACGGTATTTTTTTACTATGGGGACGGGCTGCAGAAATCGAGTCTATTTTTATTTTGCAGAAAAGAGCCACCAGAGCAATATATTGCCTCCGCAGGCTGGATTCTCTAAGAGAACTGTTTAAAAATACTAAAATCATGACGGTACCTTGTCCATATATCTATGAAAACATCATGTACGTAAGGAAAAAATAAAATATTTTCAGTAAAAGAGGTGAAAGACACAACTATTTGACTAAAAATAGGGACTAATTGGTCCAACCAGGTTTCACATTGGCTAAACTCATCCTTTATGGGGTACTGTTTAAAATGTTACAATAAAATACCTCCCCACATACTCCAACTGAATGAAACGAAATTTTAATCTTGTTTATAACGCACACTATGCAGCCAAGCATATTATAAGTTGGGGGATTACATCGCTGACAAAGATGCTTAGCTCAACGCTGGTCCTGCTCCAGAGGGGCGCATAAATTAATTGATTAGCATTCGAAAATACTGTTGGAGCTGCTGAAGATTGTAAAAACTATCTTTGCATTATATAAATCCAATCTCGTAATAATGCATAATTGCATAGCATATGTAGCACATAAAGCTACGATTTACTAATTTACTAGGTTCGTCTTTCATTGACTTGAATGTGCCCTGGTGGCTGAGAATACGAGTATGTCATGCTCAATCAAATGTCTCGCTGGTGGTGGCGTGTGTGTCGGATCATTAAGTTCCCTTCAAATTGGTAGAGCTGAATGGTGCTGATCGATACATCATATTCGTGAACGGTTGCCGTCAGTAAGGACTGGTCATCTGTTTGTTTATTGCAGCTTGGCTTATTTTTATTTATGAATTGTTTTTTTTTTGTTTTAAACTCGCTAAGCAGAGTTGTACTATGGGTACTAGAAAATTGATATAATATTTATAGGTTTTTTTTTTGTAAATACTTATAATACATGAGAAACACCCAGACTAACAAAAACTTATATTCACCACATACATATTTGTGTCCTGTGGGAATCAAACCCACGACCTCGTGATCAGCAGTCTGACACTGGGTCATTAGACGATAATAATTATAATTTAGTAATTTGTATGTAAATAAACTTTATAAATAAATAACTTGTACACGTTGAAACTACTGATCATTTTATTGCTTCCCAAATTTTTTGGCATTTGTTTGAATATAATAAAATGTGAAAAAAAATGTCTTTGTAACTTTTATCATTATTATCGATACCTTGATATCTAAATGGTAACATCACTACCACAGGATATTTTATTAAAGAATAACGGACACAATGGGCCCAGTGTTGTAGCACTTTCTTACCCGTCTTAAAATGAAGATCTGAATAAGCTCAACATTTTATTCTATTGCAGCATTGCTCTATTGAATCAAATAATAAAGTTACAGTGGTAAATGATAAATGATTTTATTTCTGTAAGTAGGTTTGTACAAACACTTTTACACGTCAATTATATTTTTAAAACTAGATGAGGTCGGCGTTTCATGACTACTCTGAGAAGAAAGGCCGAAACAAACTCAGAGGTCTCAGTCTCTTTTAAAGTCCAGACATAATCTTGGTCAGATCATGTGAAGACCATGTAGATTTGTGTCTGAAATGGTAATGGTATTAAAAAAAAACATTCAGTTTGCAAAAATTGGAGCAACTCCTTTTTGCCCTCAATATAATCCTTAACGGTATAAAAGGCTCAAACTCAAACTCAAACTCAAAGCATTTATTTCAAATAAACCAATTACAGGCACTTTTGAATTGTCAAAGGGTCAGTCAGTCAGAAAAATGAAGCTAGTTGCCCATTCCAAAGCGTAATAAGTACCTATGGATAAGAACGGGCAAGAAACTCCATGGACACTCTTTTAAATCAATATATAGTTACAAAAAACAAATTGTTTACATCATTCATGTTCAAATTAAAAATGTGAGAACGATGTAGAAAGACGTGCACGTTTAAAGTATCCGTAATAAAAAACAAAAACAAAAACAATTCATAAATAAAAATAAGCCAAGCTGCAATAAGCAAACAGATGACCAGTCCTTACTGACGGCATCCGTTCACGAATATGATGTATCGATCAGCACCATTCAGCTCTATCAATTTGAAGGGAACTTAATGATCCGACACACATGCCACCACCAGCGAGACATTTGATTGAGCATGACATACTCTCAGCCACCAGGGCACATTCAAGTCAATGAAAGACGAACCTAGTAAATTAGTAAATCGTAGCTTTATGTGCTACATATGCTATGCAATTATGCATTATTAAGAGATTGGATTTATATAATGCAAAGATAGTTTTTACAATCTTCAGCAGCTCCAACAGTATTTTCGAATGCTAATCAATTAATTTATGCGCCCCTCTGGAGCAGGACCAGCATTGAGCCAAGCATCTTTGTCAGCGATGTAATCCCCCAACTTATAATATGCTTGGCAGCATAGTGTGCGTTATAAACAAGATTAAAATTTCGTTTCATTCAGTTGGAGTATGTGGGGAGGTATTTTATTGTAACATTTTAAACAGTACCTCATAAAGGATGAGTCTGCTTTAGCCAGTGTGAAACCTGGTTGGACCAATTAGTCCCTATTTCTAGTCATATAGTTATGTCTTTCACCTCTTTTACTGAAAAGATTTAAATTTTTTCTTACGTACATGATGTTTTCATAGATATATTGACAAGGTACCGTCATGATGTTAATATCTTTATACAGTTCCCTTAGAGAATCGCGCCTGCGGAGGCAATATATTGCTCTGATGGCTCTTTTCTGCAGAATAAAAATAGACTCGCTAACTGCAGCCCGTCCCCATAGTAAAATATCGTAAGACATGATACTATGAAAGTAACTGAAATAGACTAGCCTCGCGGTATCTACATTAGTAAATAGACGGATTTTTCTCACAGCATATGCTGCTGAACTTAGCCGCCCTGTAAGAGATGTTAAATGAGGACCCCATTGCAGCCTTGAGTCGAGCGTGATCCCCAGGAAAACAGTTTTATCGACGAATTCTAGTTTCTCTTTATTCAATACTATGTCACAATCATTACTTTTAACATTCGGTAAAGCAAATCTTATGCATTTAGTTTTATTCCCATTTAATACTGCTTTCTGGCAAAACTTACGTTTAATTAATGATTTGAATTTATTAAGGCTTAGATCTTGAACGTGGCTTGGAAATCTATTATAAAAGCGTATACATTGACACCTGAACGAGCCACCTATTTTTTGACCCTTGTTGTAGGTACAACAAATTTGTGTTTATTCCTACTACACTCGAGAGCAATGAATCCGGGTCACTTAAAGAATGTTAAAGATCTCGGAAACTAAAAATGATAGGTTAATGCAATAAATTGTATTTAATAGACAATGTAATACTCCTTAAATGAAAGTAAAAAAAATATGAGTCACCATACATTTTATTAACACAAAATTACATAAAGAAAAAAACTGCTGATCTCTCCTTAAAACAAAAATAGGAAACATGAAATTTTTGAACTTTATTACGATTTTCTTGAATTTTAATACTTCGTATTGCCTTCTCGTGCTTCCATTACTGCGTTTACGCGGTTTGGCATGCTGTACACCAAGTTCCTTATACGATTTTGGGGAATATTCTCCCATTCCTCTGTGAGAGCAATTTTGAGCTCACGAAGCGTGATTGGGGGAGGGTTTCGTTGTTTTACGCATCTGCCTAGCTCGTCCCAAGCATGCTCGATCGGGTTGATATCCGGGCTGCGCGCTGGCCACTCCATACGAGTAATGTTCATCTCTTGAAGGTAGTCATTCACAATCCTACCTGTATGAGGTCGGGCATTGTCATGCATAAATATAGCATCCTCACCTAAATTGACCATAAATGGACCAACGTGATCATTGAGGATTTCTTCCACATATCTTACGCTAGTTAAAGAGCCGTTTTCTATGATCACCAGCTCTGTGCGACTTTCAGAAGAAATTCCGGCCCACACAAGTACAGACCCACCACCGTAGGCTACTTTTTCTTCGATGCATGCTTGCTTGAATCTTTCCCCTGGTCTTCGATACACTCTGTGTCTTCCATCGTGCTTGTAGAGCATACATTTTGATTCGTCGGAGAACATAACTTTTGACCAATCTTCAATACTCCAATTTACGTGGCTCTGGGCATATCTTAGTCTTGAAATACGATGCCCACGCTCCAGTTTAGGGCCGTTTGCAGGTCTAAGGGGTTTTAAGTTAGATTCAGCAAGCCGACGTCTTACTGTCCATGCACTTGGGTTACTTCCTCCGAGGCGTCGAAACTGATTTGTGAGTTCAGTTCCTGTGAGAAAGCGATTTCGAAGCATGGTGTTCACCAAGTATCGGTCTTCTCGTGCTGTGGTACACCTGGTTCTGCCCGTTCCTGGTCTGCGTAGGTTAGAACCAGTTTCTTCGTAACGTCGGAGAACTCTTTGTACTGTTGACAGCGACACACCGACAGTCCTGGCTGTATCGCGCTGACTCCGGCCGGTTTCCAGCATTGTAAGTATTCTGGTGCATTCTTCAGGCGTAAGCGACATAATTTCAGCTTGAATAATGAATATAGAGCACTATCAACATGGTTTATGTACCCACATAAATGACAGATTACAAACAAAAGCAAAACCAAATGCTGTAATTTCGTAGTTCCATCTTCGAAAGTGGCCCTTTTTCAAATTTGATTTTTTTATGATATAACTTTACAATAACTAAGAAGTTTTAATACCTTCATTTAAGGAGTATTACATTGTCTATTAAATACAATTTATTGCATTAACCTAGCATTTTTAGTTTCCGAGATTTTTAGGATTCTTTAAGTGACCCGGATTCATTGCTCTCGAGTGTATTTATATTATGGATATCACTATATTTTTAAACAATTTTATATTTTTATGAGCATGTAAAAGATTTTCATAAATATATTGAGAAGGCACAATTTCTCTCTGAGAGATTGTCTCGGACTTAATTTATAAATTGATCGAACAGCTCTTTTCTGCCAAATAAAAATAGTCTGAATGTCGGCGGTATTTCCCAATAACAGAATACCGTACGACATAACACTATGAAAATAGCTAAAGTACACTAAACGGGCTGTCTCTGTGTCGGTTAAATTACGAATTTTTCTAACAGCGTATGCTGCGGAGCTTAAAAAAGTCTAAAAGTTCAAGTTCAAAAGTCCAATAATTACCGTTACAAATGCTAATATACCTAAGGATGCCAATAAATAATGTTTATACATTTTCGTTGTTTAATGAATTATGAATAGCTTATTAAGTGAACTATTAGAAATAGACAAAAAAAGGAATACTCAGGATTGAGCAGGACAGAACACGCACTCGTATTGTTGAAACCCGGTCAGCGCGAGTGCAGGTCTATCTTTTCGATAGTACAGGAGCGAGCGGGACATATTCACATAAGTAGGATTCATATAAAAGAGAAAAATGCATTCCGACTGGCAACGTGTAGATCACGGCACGCAAACTTAGAACAAAAAAAATCAACCGTATACTCTATGGTTGGAAGAATAGAGCAGGACAGGTCTCCTCGTCCCCTTCTCTCATTCATCACTCCTCTTACGCCCAGTGCCAAAACCATAGACAATTTACAAATTTCATTGTCAAATGTAGGTAGTTTTCAAACTTTTACAAGTTTTGTTGTTGATCAAGTGAATTCTGCGTTGATTAATTTCCGTAGTTATTAAATCTCTCAGTGATTAAACTGTTATATTTTGCATCGGTAGTGCAAGAAGTACAACAAGTGTTGTATCGGAAATTGCGGGAAATAAACGAAAGGACGGTAAAATGCATCAGTTTCCTGTTAGTAAAATAAGACTCAAAAAGTGGCTTTTGAGCAGTGATTATTTTCACAGCTTAAGCGCTCAAGAACTTCAAAAACTCTGTGTTCCCAAAAGACTTAGAAAAAACGTTCATCAGTGAGAAGTATTGGATCAAACTTGGTTCTCATCCATCATTGTTTTCGGCCGATGAAATCACCTCTGGAATACCCACAAAAGTTGATGAAGGTTCGTACGTAATAAAAAAATGAAAAATCTCTTCAGAGACTGCAACTTAAGGCATGTATTAAATATAAAATAAAAACTTGAATAAATATTTATTGTGTTTCATTTACATATTTCTCAGTAGTTCCCTGTAATTAATAAGTTACCGATGAGCTCATTTAAGACCTCATTGGATTTTAGCTGCTAACAGAAGAAAAAAAAAATTGAGATTTGAATACAATAGAACGGGGTAATTGAGGCTTTCTGTGTGAGCCTTTGCCAAATTCAATAACTTAATTTAAAAAAAAGAACTGTCTTGTTCTAAACTTCCAACTTTTGACAATCTTCAAGTAACCATTTTCTCTCTATGGGAGTGGCTCGTCTGATACTATGTAGTCTGTGGTGTAGATATAATAATTGTACCTACATGTTGCCAGTCGGAATGCATAATTATATGCATCTTGAGGCCATAATATTAGCATTTATTTGTAACGGTAATTATTGGACTTTAGGAACCGCTGTAACTTTTTTATTTGATTCATTAGAGTAATGCTGCCATAGAATAAAATGTTAAGCTTATTAGGATTTTCATTTTTCATCTACAACACTGGGCCCACGATCCATATAAAGTTGCCCATTGTCCTTTAATTCGTATGTTTGCTATTCAACGCTAGATGGTGTTACTGACGCTCGAGATCAAAGTTTGTATGAAAATGTTCCCAGTTGCCGCTCGAACATTTTCATATAAACTTTTGCTATATTATGCTAGATGGCATCACTGAGACGTGGGATCACAGTTTTTCTATGACATTTCTTCGCATAGCCTCGCTATTGTATCTATCTTAAGTCTCTTTGTCAAGAATGATCCACAAATTAATCGAACCGCATCCACTAATTTTGAGTGTATTCGGAATATATTTTTTTACAACATATTTGACAATTACACGAGTTGCGTTCCTTTTTTTCCATTTAAAATTAAAACAGTTGCAAAAATTTGCGTTGCGTTTTTTGTTCTAAGCTACAGCACCGTGTTTTGAACAACACAGGACAGAACGCAAGCTTCTGGTCATGAGTTGTAAACTGTCAACAGTTGTCAATGTCAACAACCAAGCTATATTTTTTTAAAGACTAATAAATAGGTACTAATCTCTCTAAGTTCATATATATTACTGTATTGAAAAACTATTTCATGAAATCATGCCATTTGACGCCAATTCTAACTGAATAGGTACTAATCTCTCTAAGTTCATATATATTACTGTATTGAAAAACTATTTCATGAAATCATGCCATTTGACGCCAATTCTAACTGAAGTAGTTGTATTGCTGATTCTAAGGATTGTAATTCTGTAAAGCCATATTTGTTACGGTCGCGAAACATATTTTAACCAAAATACAACCTGACAGTGACCTGCAAATTGCAAAAAACCTAACAAAATTTGAATTTCGCGGGCTACCCTGGAGCTTCCCCCTTAAGTGAAATTGGGTCGAACATGTCAGCCGCACAGCACCACTGATTGGGCCCCATTGAAAGCTAGGCGACATGGCAAGATGTGGGGACGAACTAGACTCTTATCCATCATCCACCAAAAGGACTGGCCCACGATAGCAAAGGATAGAAGTGTGTGGAAAAGGGAGAGAGAAGCCTTTGCTCAGCAGTGGGGCAATACATGCTAAATATTGATACTGATGTTGTACGAGTATATTGATATCTATTTATAAATCGTTTAATTTTCATACCTATATACATTTTAACAATTAATTTGACGGCAACTACACGAAATTACTTTTTAAAACATAAAAACAGGAAGTCCAAGTAGTAGTCGGTATTAATAGTATGAATTTAGTATTAGCTGTTAATAATTAAAAAAACAAAATACCTCCAAACAATATTTAGCTCATTGTTACAAAACAAGTGATATCATATTATGTAATCGTTGTTCAACTAGTTATGATTACAATAGTCTTATTTGAAAACATATATGCAAGTATAGATATAAATAGTAAGGACACCGATACACATTATTTAGTAAGGATTACTGAGCTGAAGCAGCTACTTGTCCGTGGTGTTCATAATTATTTGGATTTCACTATATTATCTGTAAGTACTATCAGTTTTATTGTTTGTGAAATTTATTGTGATCAATTTTTCAATGTTATCTGCCTAAACTTTTTGCAACTATTTTGTGGTTGGCTTGCAAACTGATGGAGCTGAAACCAGTATTCTCAACTTAGTAATAGGAGTATTACTTATTCAGTAGTACAGTTTTTTTTTATATATATGATAAAACAAACTCAGAAATAACTATTTGCCTTTCAGGAGGGGCATATACCTATGCTGTAAGGGTAACGGTTTATCGTAGACTCGATAGCAGATACTAAGGACGATGTTAAACTTTAGTAAATTGGTTTGGATTATGCTCACATATATTAAGTTAACTAAAACATATAACACGCAGTTATCCCAAATAGATACAGTCCAAGCTTACTGCACATCATTCAACAGTTGCTGGGATTGTAAGAGGGCAGGCATTCAATGTGATTGGTGCCATGAAGTCGGATGCACGCACTACCCAACTCTAAATTGCCCTCAAAAAGTATTCCTCGATAATGCTTATCACAAGAGTTCTCTACTAAGATATTGTACTGAAATAATATCTAGTGATCCCATATTTGTCCCCGCTAACATAAGGAGGTTTATCAAACTGAATTTGAGAATAGACGATTTAACAGTTTATAAACGGAATATAATGTGTGAAATACATATAGAAAAATCGATCGTAAGACTTAAAGGTTCATTTGGTGACAGTAAATTGTACTGTGATATGACAAAATTGCGGATAAGTGGAGCTATAACTTTGGGTTACGTGAGATTGCTGTGGGGCGGTGCAGAACCATATTCAAATATGGTCTTGATGGTGGTATACAAGTGTGAATTCATGGCAAGGAACTGTATGGAGTGCCAGGGTTTGGATAAGAGATTTAACTGCGGCTGGTGTGAAGAAACTTCAAAGTGCAATTTGCTGGATCAATGTCCAAGACAATTCGGTCAATGGGTACACAAAAAAAGTTCATGTAGGAGACATCGAGACCATACGTCTCATTTGAAAAATAAGAGTAATTTAAGTGATGTTATACTGTATTCGTAGAAATATGACGATTTGTTAACTTCGTTTCGTAAAATTATATTGTTGTTTGTACAAAATATTGTGTTGCTTTATTTACATCTTTTTTACATAAAAATCTTTCGTGAAAATGTTTAAAATATTCTCATGAACCCAATTCGGTAGCAACCGCATCCAGAAAGCGTCGTGGCATTTCGGAATAACCACAAAGCGTTGTGGTTTTTTCATTCAAAAATAAAAAAAAACTTTTTTACAACAAAAGAAACAACCGACTTCTAAAAAAAACACTACAAAGTGAAAAATAACTTTAATTTTGGAAGTCGGTGTCTTTGGATCTGTATTTTAGTTTTGTTGCCACCGATTTCTGAAATTAAAGTTATTTTTCACTTTGTAGTGTTTTTTTTAGAAGTCGATTGTTTTTTTTTCTACATAAGTTTTTTATTTTTCGCTTTTTAGTCGGTCGGTTATTAATTTATTTATGTTACAATATCCTAATTTCAACAGCTCATCACCTTTTTACAAAATATTGCTTTTCCCGATGCAGGGACGTTAATTGTTGAAAAGTTCTCCTGGTAAAAACGAGAAAACCTGGAGCTGATGGTGAAGCCACCATTAGCTCCATTTCACCATATGTATTGTGATGAGCTTAACTTGCTTAGCAACCATATTAAAGTAATCGAATCGCAAACACAATGAGTAGTGCCGGTGGCCACCTCTGGTCTTCATCATCAGTTCCACTTCACCAAATGGTGCTTTCCGAGAGCAAATGCACGAGTTACTATAAAAAAATACTCAAATCGCTATAGGCGTGCCTATAAAATTTGAAGATTTCCCTCGATTTCAATGGGATCCCCTCATCAGATTCTGACTTGGTGACAATGGTCCCATCCTCGAGAGCATATACTTTCAAACAAAAAAAAGAATTTTCAAAATCGATTCACAATAATTGTCGGAGAAATCAGCGAACATACATAAAAAAAGAACTTACATACAGCCGAACATATTTATTTATTTAATTTTTGGGAAAACTTACAGCTAATAAGTAAGTAAAAAGTTTAAACAAAATATGGCCAATTACAAGTTTCCACATTTAGTATCTTAAACATACGAACAAAAGAGAAAATTTACCACAGAACAATAACAAAACAGAAACATTAACATTACTATTTACGCTCGAAAAAGCCATTAGACAAAATTTGCTTTAATTTAGCAACACTAGTATTAAAAATGTCGATATCAGCTTCCTGGCAGGTTGCGTTGTACATACGACTCGCTCTCACCATGTATGAATTCTGTCTGTACGCTGTGGCTGCCACTGAGGTGTGCAGTAAATGAGGTCTACGCAAAAATACAACCAGCACTTACAGCCCGATCTTGTGTAACAACTATGTATGTATATTATAACCTCCTCCTTTTTGAAAGTCGGTTAAAAAGTACTATTGATGAATTGGCGATGGGTCGTGTTTGCCGGAATTATCGTTAGAACTAATAATGAGACCTAGACCAGAGGGCCTAGACAAATGGCATTCGCTTCGGAGCGATTCTATTTCTACAATCGCTATCGCTTTCGCTAATGATTCCAAAAACTAGCGATAACGCTCGTCAAAAAGTGTCCCTTGGCTATGCATCTCTGTGGAAGTACCTAATCTTTCGACGCTGTCGATTCATTTCATAATCGAATGTTGTTAACATTGGTGCTGATTCTCTTGTACACCGAACTAAACTAACTAAACTATCACTAAAATTCCTTACTTTTGGCTATGAGAATCTTAAAGCTATTCTGCAATAAAATATCTCTAAATTTAATAATCATTTTGACGCAACTAAAAATAAATATGACAATCGCGACTCCACACGGTACCTACTTGTTTGCCCTACCACGTGAATTTTTTTTAGCGCCGGAGGCGCGCATGGGTTGCAGCCTCGGCGTGTTTTATATGGATTTTTTACTTTTTGTACGGAAAATATTAAAAAAAAAATACCTTCGTGTAGAGTTATATCGGTTTAAGGGTTTCATAAAGGGGGTCGAAATTTTCATTATTTTTGCGATAGGACACACCGTTTTCGAGATATAAGCAAAATAATAAAAAAAAATATAGTACTGTTTTTGCCCCTGAAGTCGAGGTGTTGTGGTGAATCTTAGTTCATGACAACTTATTTTATTCCACACCTTTTTAATCGCGATTAAAAATAGCCAGATTTAGTTAAGACAACCAAAATTTTAGGTTAAAAACGTCAAATTCAGAATAGCAAAATTGCCATTTTCACTAAACTAATTAATCAGTATCATCTTAGTGCTGTCAAACTAAAATATAGTTAAGTTGTGTCACTTTAGTCTATTTCAGAATGAGAAATCGTCTTTTGACAGGACTAAACAAAATTTTAGCGATTTTTAGTCTAGTTTAGAGAATTTTGTGACAAGAGAATCGGCACCATTGTCTAGCTAATTTTTATTCCTTGACCTATGATCACGTGACATTTCGATAGCTTATGTCAACCCCATACATTTTAACTTTTCTACTAGCGTCATCGCTAATCGAATGTTACTTTGTCTAGGCCCTCAGGGCCGGCAGTCTCGACTAGATAACGACGCTGTCGCAAACTACCGATCGCTAAATACACTCGAGAGCAATGAATCCGGGTCACTTAAAGAATCCTAAAAATCTCGGAAACTAAAAATGCTAGGTTAATGCAATAAATTGTATTTAATAGACAATGTAATACTCCTTAAATGAAGGTATTAAAACTTCTTAGTTATTGTAAAGTTATATCATAAAAAAATCAAATTTGAAAAAGGGCCACTTTCGAAGATGGAACTACGAAATTACAGCATTTGGTTTTGCTTTTGTTTGTAATCTGTCATTTATGTGGGTACATAAACCATGTTGATAGTGCTCTATATTCATTATTCAAGCTGAAATTATGTCGCTTACGCCTGAAGAATGCACCAGAATACTTACAATGCTGGAAACCGGCCGGAGTCAGCGCGATACAGCCAGGACTGTCGGTGTGTCGCTGTCAACAGTACAAAGAGTTCTCCGACGTTACGAAGAAACTGGTTCTAACCTACGCAGACCAGGAACGGGCAGAACCAGGTGTACCACAGCACGAGAAGACCGATACTTGGTGAACACCATGCTTCGAAATCGCTTTCTCACAGGAACTGAACTCACAAATCAGTTTCGACGCCTCGGAGGAAGTAACCCAAGTGCATGGACAGTAAGACGTCGGCTTGCTGAATCTAACTTAAAACCCCTTAGACCTGCAAACGGCCCTAAACTGGAGCGTGGGCATCGTATTTCAAGACTAAGATATGCCCAGAGCCACGTAAATTGGAGTATTGAAGATTGGTCAAAAGTTATGTTCTCCGACGAATCGAAATTTATGCTCTACAAGCACGATGGAAGACACAGAGTGTATCGAAGACCAGGGGAAAGATTCAAGCAAGCATGCATCGAAGAAAAAGTAGCCTACGGTGGTGGGTCTGTACTTGTGTGGGCCGGAATTTCTTCTGAAAGTCGCACAGAGCTGGTGATCATAGAAAACGGCTCTTTAACTAGCGTAAGATATGTGGAAGAAATCCTCAATGATCACGTTGGTCCATTTATGGTCAATTTAGGTGAGGATGCTATATTTATGCATGACAATGCCCGACCTCATACAGGTAGGATTGTGAATGACTACCTTCAAGAGATGAACATTACTCGTATGGAGTGGCCAGCGCGCAGCCCGGATATCAACCCGATCGAGCATGCTTGGGACGAGCTAGGCAGATGCGTAAAACAACGAAATCCTCCCCCAATCACGCTTCGTGAGCTCAAAATTGCTCTCACAGAGGAATGGGAGAATATTCCCCAAAATCGTATAAGGAACTTGGTGTACAGCATGCCAAACCGCGTAAACGCAGTAATGGAAGCACGAGGAGGCAATACGAAGTATTAAAATTCAAGAAAGTCGTAATAAAGTTCAAAAATTTCATGTTTCCTATTTTTGTTTTAAGGAGAGATCAGCAGTTTTTTTCTTTATGTAATTTTGTGTTAATAAAATGTATGGTGACTCATATTTTTTTTACTTTCATTTAAGGAGTATTACATTGTCTATTAAATACAATTTATTGCATTAACCTATCATTTTTAGTTTCCGAGATTTTTAACATTCTTTAAGTGACCCGGATTCATTGCTCTCGAGTGTATTATGGTGAATCCTCAGTTGTAGCCAGCCAAATTCAATTTTTCTTTGAATTTGACGATTGATATGAAATTGATGATTATTATTCGATAAATATATAATTCCTACAGTCGAGAATCGCATTTTGATCAACATGCGACGAAAAACAGAGCTGCAATTTGCAAGAAAATGTGAATTTTGCGGGCTACAACTGCGGATTCACCTTAGTATTTAGCAATCGGTAGTTTGCGACAGCGTCGCTATCTAGTCGAGTCTGCCGGCCCGGAGCATCTTAAAGTGTCTATTTTGCGTTATTCACGATACCTTGTGGCTGTTATAATAAGCGCCACGATGTACTGGACAGTTTAACGAGACCACCACGCATTGTGAATCTTATACTTATCGCTAATTGATTATTTTTTCAGTATTCGAGGCTAAAAACCTACTCGTGATTATGTACAGCTGTAGACACATTATTATAGATCTAAAACCATCAGTAGGTCGTTTCCCGAAACCTATTGTATTATTTACTTCCAGTTCTAATCACGCAGGTTTTAATCCTCAAAGCTTAACATAAAAGTTTAGAATGTTTGTATATAATTTATTTTGCTTAAATGTCTTCGGGAAAATCGGATATATAAGAATTGTATCATTTCACTAACTTTTTATCGAAGTTTTTGGGGTCAGACCTGGGTCTGAACTGATTATCAAATGGGTTTTTGGAGTAAAGTCAGTACTACCCCTAATTTTTCCCAAAACGGCCGATTTATTTATTATTAACATGAATTAGGTACTGTCAAGATTATTTTTGAAGTACCGTAGATTACTCAGAATAGTTATTAACTAATAAAAAATACAATTATATAAGGTCCTAGTTACATAATGTAGTATTGTTAAGCTGCCAGTTCTTTGGATACGCTACTGGTTGACTCGACAGCGCTGAAATAAAGAAAAAGTATTTAAGGGGACTCGCACAGGATTATCACAAACTAAACTACACGCCTACTTATTAGGACTTACTTTTTACGTTGATATAGTTTTAATAAATATGTTTTTAAACCAACTATAAGAAAATTATATTGATTTGTTTTTATTTATGTTGTTATAAATAATTCTACCTCAGGTTTATCCAGTATTTATCGATTTATTTAACTACGAGCTTCCGTCCTCGAATTCGTTCGCATGGGAGTCTTAAGACACTACAATGTACTAAAATTATAGTCACATTTTTATACAAATTTCCTTTATGCTACGTCTGTAGTTTTGGTCGTAGAAGCCAAAATATGAAGAGTCAGGAATGGTGACGCGGGAGCAAGCGACGTACAGTTGTCCGTGTGAGAAGCAGCTTGTCCTGAAGTCGATGCCCGCAGACTTCAGTTGCAATTTCACATTGCTTACGTTTTTTTTTTGTTGTTTTTATTAAATTAATAAACGCCCGCGTATTCAACCTAATGGCACAACACTGATACACTGACTGATGCATTCTTACAGATTATGCCGAACAGCTATCTTTAAAATAATATTATAACAGTAGATTGTAAACACACGGGATTTGTCAGTAACAGTCACCTAACTATAGATATTTATTTTTATTATAACCAAAGATGTCAGAAGAGGCCTAAACTTAATGTTATTCTGTGTACGTTCAAAATGTAAAAAAGGAAGTATAAAAAATATAAATTGTTGGTAATCGCACGGTTAAGAAGGCAGTCGTCGAACACACCGGTGTACATTTCTCTCCTTCACTACACCACTAAGGCGGAGGACATCGTAGAGTACGTGCGCCAGAAGACGAGGTACACGCCGAGGGTACAGTTACTGGAGTCGCAACACAATGTCAACTTCAAGGCGTTCGTAGTGCGAGTACCGAATAGTACCTGTCCGTCGACATGGCAAAAGCCTTTTGGCCACAAGACGTGGTGTTCCGTCAATTCCGCGGACAAGTACCACAAGGCAGCTCAAGGACAAGCTAGTGAAGTGCTACTAACTTTGTTTTAAGTTTAACAAAAGTTTTGTTTTATACTTTATATATGTTAGTTTGTAAGGTATATGTCTATGCGCCATTTTGCCTGAAATAAATGTTTTATTAATATTATTTATATATTGTTTTTAAACTGCTGTTTCATAGAAAGTGCAATTCATATTTAAAATCTTTTTATATACAAATTCGAGCGAAGATTCATATAGGGTTAGTAACATTGTCCGTATAAATAAGTGTTAGTAAACAACACGATACGATGACATATGTAACTGACAACAGTAAATTACATATGGACAGTCCACTCTATCAGCAATAATTTTCAGAACCCTATTAGGGCTGGCCATGACTCGAGCCACCATTGATGCTGCGCGCTTGCGCATTATTGTGTAAAAACCATCTATACACGCGCCACCGCAAACCCCTGACGCATTGCATTACCATGGCAACCCCATCAGTTTTCTAAATACGTTATTAAATTGGACACTTGCTCCATACGACGCGCCTGCGAATATTTCTCCCACAAGCTGCATGTGTAGAAGATGGTATCAAAATTATCTTCACCGTCACCTTTACGTCTGCAGTACAACGTGCAAGCTTGCGGGCTTTCATATTCGCACGCATGAAAAGAGCCCTCCGTTCCATTTCAATGTCTGCATTGTATTCAACCGAATTCAAAATAAAAACTTTTTTACAAGAAAACAACCGACTTCCAAAAAAAAAACAATAAAAGACCTGAAAAATAACTTTAATTTCGGAAGTCGGTGGCCAAAAACGAAATACAAAAAACTTTTTTACAAAAACACAACCGACTTCCAAAAAAAAACAATAAAAGACGTGAAAAATAACTTTAATTTCGGAAGTCGGTGTCTTTGGTTTTGTATTTTCGTTTTTGGCCACCGACTTCCAAAATTAAAGTTATTTTTCACGTCTTTTATTGTTTTTCTTGGAAGTCTGTTGTTTTTTTTTGTAAAAAGGTTTTTATTTTTCACTTTTTAATTGTGGTACCTACCCCACACAAAATCGTATATCACTACTTGGTACGTAAACAACAGTGACAGGAAATTATTAACACATCATCAATATAAACAAAGTGGAAAAAACATACAGTATTAAGGATAACTCAAAAACTACTGGTCAAACCTTGACCAAATTTAAATGGGACCACATGTGAAGCACCAGCTATCAAATAAAAAAGATTCAGCCAAATCGGTTCACCAAGAAAAAAGTTCTGAGCTAACACACATAAAAAAAAAAAAAGCATACTGACGAATTGAAAACCTCCTCCTTTTTTTGAAGTCGGTTAAAAAGGAGGAGGTTCTCAATTCAACGGCATGTTTTTTTTTATGTGTGTTAGCTCAGAACTTTTTTATAGGTGAACCGATTTGGATGATTCTTTTTTTATTTGAAAGCTGGTGCTTCACATGTGGTCCCATGTAAATTTGATTAATTTGTCATCAGAAGTTTTTGAGTTATCCTTAATACTACGTATTTTTTACACTTAGTTTATATTGATTATGTGTTAATAATTTCCTGTCACTGTTATTTATATAATTATCAAGTAGTGGTATACGAACTTGTGTTGGGTAGGTACCACAATTAAAAAGTGAAAAATAAAAACCTTTTTACAAAAAAAACAACAGACTTCCAAGAAAAACAAAATAACGTGAAAAATAACTTTAATTTCGGAAGTCGGTGTCTTTGGTTTTGTATTTCCGTTTTTGGCCACCGACTTCCGAAACTTTCCGAAAGAGAAAAGTTTTTTTAGGTCAGTGGGGCCAAGTGACCTCGGTATTTAAATTGTTCCACTCGCTCAAGAGGAACACCGTTTAGCTGTACAGTAGGCACAAAAAATTGGTATTTTGACCGCGCCTCAAAAACAATGTATTGACTTTTCTAAACGTTATGCAATAATTCATGTTCATTTGCGAAATGATCACATGTGGCCAATAGCGCCCTAATACCGCCGACTGAAATACCTACCGCGCTCAGCAGCACCATGTTGTCCGCGTAACTTAAGGTGCACATATACGACTTTTAATGATTTCAAATTGAACGTCACGTCTAAACGAATACTCTTATTTGTTTGAAAAAAATATACGATAAACTAGACTATTTTCTTCGTAATTTGATATGTGAATATTTGAAATGATATTTTTATACCATAGTGTAATTAATTTGTAAAGTAATATCTAACGCGAACACAAAAACGATAATCACGCAAAGACTATCGGGCGTATATCCATGAAATCTGCACCATCTAAAAGACAAATTAAGTACCCAAATTTTTGTACACGGCTTTTATTTGTATTGTGATTAATAAATCAAGGTAGGTTGTTTTTGCGAATAAAATTGATGCGCGTTGAAGCAGGGGCTCTTGCGAGCGACGGGCGGCAGTGCATCGCTGACCAATGTCCGGGTAGACGCTAACGCTCTGTGCAATTTTATTCGCTTAAAAATTTCGCATGCTCCACCTACTTGCTCAAGGTCACTGGCACTTATTGTCACCTTAAATTATTGACACAGACACCGTCAATATGTTAACCGACATGATGATTGCTAAGCGCCTCAATCAGGGCATTCATACACAAATTGAAGAAGGCAGGGGAGGTAAGCTCCCCTTGTCTCACTCCGCACTCCAATTGATATAGCTCCGACAGCTCACCTGCCCACCGAGCATTGTTGACCTGGTTTCCATACCAATAATTGAAGATGCTTATAAGTTTTTCTATAATATAGCGTAAGAAACCAGATCAAAAGCCCTAAACAGATCAAGGAAGCAAGCGAAACAGGTGTTCTTCTTTTTGTGTAGTACCTGAAGGCCTGCTTGAGATGCAGAACTGCACTTTCTGTAGAAAGTCCTGGCCGAAACCCGAACTGATTGTCGTGGAGCACGAGACGTTCATTTAGCTGTGTATCAAGCAAACCATCAAGAAGCACCTGCGGCTGTGGTCGCTAGAGAAATAGGTTTGTAGTTAGTGTTGTTAGTTTAGTTAGGTTGGAGTTTAGTTGTTGCAATACCTACGCGGTCAAAATATACGGATTTTTTTTCAGAAGGTTCATTACCCTGTACTGAATCTATAGTAATACACTCGAGAGCAATGAATCCGGGTCACTTAAAGAATGTTAAAAATCTCGGAAACTAAAAATGATAGGTTAATGCAATAAATTGTATTTAATAGACAATGTAATACTCCTTAAATGAAAGTAAAAAAATATGAGTCACCATACATTTTATTAACACAAAATTACATAAAGAAAAAAACTGCTGATCTCTCCTTAAAACAAAAATAGGAAACATGAAATTTTTGAACTTTATTACGATTTTCTTGAATTTTAATACTTCGTATTGCCTCCTCGTGCTTCCATTACTGCGTTTACGCGGTTTGGCATGCTGTACACCAAGTTCCTTATACGATTTTGGGGAATATTCTCCCATTCCTCTGTGAGAGCAATTTTGAGCTCACGAAGCGTGATTGGGGGAGGGTTTCGTTGTTTTACGCATCTGCCTAGCTCGTCCCAAGCATGCTCGATCGGGTTGATATCCGGGCTGCGCGCTGGCCACTCCATACGAGTAATGTTCATCTCTTGAAGGTAGTCATTCACAATCCTACCTGTATGAGGTCGGGCATTGTCATGCATAAATATAGCATCCTCACCTAAATTGACCATAAATGGACCAACGTGATCATTGAGGATTTCTTCCACATATCTTACGCTAGTTAAAGAGCCGTTTTCTATGATCACCAGCTCTGTGCGACTTTCAGAAGAAATTCCGGCCCACACAAGTACAGACCCACCACCGTAGGCTACTTTTTCTTCGATGCATGCTTGCTTGAATCTTTCCCCTGGTCTTCGATACACTCTGTGTCTTCCATCGTGCTTGTAGAGCATAAATTTTGATTCGTCGGAGAACATAACTTTTGACCAATCTTCAATACTCCAATTTACGTGGCTCTGGGCATATCTTAGTCTTAAAATACGATGCCCACGCTCCAGTTTAGGGCCGTTTGCAGGTCTAAGGGGTTTTAAGTTAGATTCAGCAAGCCGACGTCTTACTGTCCATGCACTTGGGTTACTTCCTCCGAGGCGTCGAAACTGATTTGTGAGTTCAGTTCCTGTGAGAAAGCGATTTCGAAGCATGGTGTTCACCAAGTATCGGTCTTCTCGTGCTGTGGTACACCTGGTTCTGCCCGTTCCTGGTCTGCGTAGGTTAGAACCAGTTTCTTCGTAACGTCGGAGAACTCTTTGTACTGTTGACAGCGACACACCGACAGTCCTGGCTGTATCGCGCTGACTCCGGCCGGTTTCCAGCATTGTAAGTATTCTGGTGCATTCTTCAGGCGTAAGCGACATAATTTCAGCTTGAATAATGAATATAGAGCACTATCAACATGGTTTATGTACCCACATAAATGACAGATTACAAACAAAAGCAAAACCAAATGCTGTAATTTCGTAGTTCCATCTTCGAAAGTGGCCCTTTTTCAAATTTGATTTTTTTATGATATAACTTTACAATAACTAAGAAGTTTTAATACCTTCATTTAAGGAGTATTACATTGTCTATTAAATACAATTTATTGCATTAACCTAGCATTTTTAGTTTCCGAGATTTTTAGGATTAATTAAGTGACCCGGATTCATTGCTCTCGAGTGTAGTTTGTGCGGCGATGGGGATGCCACCCTGTATTATGTCATGATTGACTGCTTAGCTCCTAAAAGATATAGCGGGATGATAATCATTTAAAATGTTAAATCTTTGACTATATTTTAACCTGTTAGCTCGTCTTTTTACATTTTGCGGTAAAGTATAGAACAATACGAATAAATTGTGATATTACTCATCCCCTATAGCAAATAGCGTGATAATATATAGCCTACAGACTGACCTTGCTTATAGGGAATATCTACGCATTTGAACACAATCTATCCGGAAGTTTTTGCGTGAACATACATTCAAACAGACAAAATTAAAAAAAAAAAATCGCCATTAGAATCGTTCTCAGACCTCCCAAAAAATAAAAAAAAATAAACATACAGTTTTGACTTCACTACGGTTTTATACTAAGTATAGATATCGGTCCTCCTTAAGCTCTTCCCCTTTAAAAGCCTAAATAGTTTATTAATGAAAAAAAATATAATCGCTCTTATTTATTCCAGTACTGGACACAAAAACAGGTACCTTGTACCAAATCAAATAAAAAAACAAAAACAGAAACGTATAAGCGGCAAAGGTATCCCGGTATTGAACCTTTTAGCATAATGAGAATAGCGCCAATATCCGTAGGCTGAACACTTTTCTATCTGTGCCGAAACAAGATCTAGTAAAGCGGGAAAATTGAACAGATGCTACAGAAACGAGCGTCTCACCAGGTTACATTACTATCGGAAAAAGAAAGGAGTAGATGGAACAGCGAAAGTGTTGATGCGGCACTTTGACATGACATCGTCTTTATATTTACTAGTGGCTCTATGCCTGTAGAACTCGCGAGTCTGTCAAACTCAAACTCAAAGCATTTATTTCAATTAAACCATTTACAGGCACTTTTGAATTGTCAAAGAGTCGGTCAGTTAGTCAGAAAGTTGAAGCTAGTCGCCCATTCCAAAACGTAGATCTCTATGGAGAAGAATGGGCAAGAAACTCCAAGGACATTCTTTTTAAATCAAGATATTACAAAATCGTTGGTACATTAATTCTTGTTGCTTCTATATGTGAGAAATATGTAAAAAAAAATAAGAATAATAAAAATAAGCCGTGGCAGTTAAGAGATGACCAGTCTCAACTGACGGTGCTCGTTCACGAACATGACGCGTGGATCAGCACCATCCAGCTCAACCATTTTGTAGGGAACCGAATGATCCAACACACGCGCCACCAACAGTGAGATATTTAAGGCGCTTCCCTGACCAAATGACCTTGAGTGTTCAGTCCTTCTCTGTCCTATGACTGAGTCTCGCTCTGTCTCGCTCCCCGCGCACGCTCATTTACCAAAAAAAACACAAAAAAATTGAAATTATTTTAATAAAAAAAGACAAGCGATGTTTTGAAACCAAATAAAACGTGAATTATTTAGATTTTTAAATTATCTATCCATTAGTGTAGTTCTCAAATTAATAGAACGTCACCTTTAGCAAGAGATGCATGCAATCAATAATTTTAGTCACTTTTTTACAAGGAGATTTTAAATATATTTATAACACATAAAAACAAATAAGAACGTGCAATGTGATGATAGGATATCGAACATTAATATTGTGCTTTTAGATGTGGTTTATTACCCATAGTGAATGAGTTAATTGCCTCTGAATAACGCACTATGGCAAGGTTTTGCTGCCATGCTTTCAATCTGTCTTTGCATAGCTTAAAACTGAATTAATGTTCACCGCGCTATTTAAAACAAAAGAGCGCGAAATGGTTGAACTATGTTTTTTTTTACGTTTACAAATGCGGAAAAACTGAATCGACAAAAAAAAAACATAATTACCGAACCTACTCACAAAATTTCACGAGAATCGGTTGAGAAATGCGACCTATAAAGGAGAATAGACATCCGGACATCCGGACATACGAAAGCATTTTTGCTCAAGCTGAAACGGATAAAAGTTGGTTTATGTTATGGACGATGCTTGCCACGAGCATTCTCTTCGTGAATTTATTTAGCAAACATTCATTGCATTCTTTTGTTAACACGACGAACATTTATTCGCGAAACACTTCCCTCTCGGTCCATTGGTGAAAACCGTATTAAAATCCGTTCGAAAGATTTTGAGGTTATCGCGTTTAGACAGACAGTCAGACGCGGCGGGGGGACTTTGTTTTATAATATTAGTGATTTTTGTATTGTTTCAGCAAATTAAAATAGAAAAACACAAAACGTAATCTAGTTGTCTATTTACCTTAAGAAACACACAATTTTAGATTCCGAATTTACTGAAAAAAAGTATTTTGCCACCTCCAGTTTTCTCAAATCAAATAAGTAGGTACTACCTACCATCGACTACATGGCATAAACGTTTGGACATTGATTTCTGCAAATTGGTTCCGTAAGTGTATTGTGTTGTAAAAATCCTTTGCACTAAGTGGATGAGCAGAGAGTAGAACCCAAGTGATCCACTAATAAATAATGTATTTTACAATTGCCTCCATGCAAATATTACCAACAGATGGACAGTCGAATGGCGCTGTAATGGTAGGTGGATATAGAAATCAATGGAAAAGTCTTTGTCCAGCATTGGATGTCGTATGGCTGATTTTGGTTCTGGCGATTTTGTGATGCAAATATGCCACCTTATCTTGAAAATGTAATGAGGACTAATTCTAACTTAGAAAAATAAAGGTACCTACTTAATAAAACCAAGGGTTAAGCCTGATTTCCTGCCAATGTCGCGGGTCTGTCCGAAAGGGTTACCGTGGCCCTGGCGCACAGGCAACTGAAGGAACACGGGTGGGTTTTAGTCAGTAAAAGTCTGACACGCTTTCCCGCTCCGCTCTGAGTGTGAAAAGTTATTTGATGATTTCCCACCCAAGTCAAAGTCAAAAGTCAAAGTCATTTATTTCAAATAGGCACATAAAAGGCACTTTTGAACATCAAAATTTACAAAAAAAATAGAATTGATTCTAGTTGCCCCTTCCAAAAGGTAGTTCCGTATGGAGAAGAATGGGCAAGAATCTCCACCGTTACTCAAAAAATAAAAGCCTGATTTACACGGTGCATATAGTTTCTTAGAAAAGCGGGGATCACCCACATAGCGGCCGCAATTTACCGGTGAATGTCGTCACTGAAACGTTATTTATGAAAGTATGTTGGTGTCTTTTCCTAAACAGCGTTTTCGACAGGGTAAAGTCAAACCGCGCTGCCTTAAGATTTAAATCTAGATTTGCCCTCACAGTACTTAGTTACGCGGATAAAGTCTTGGTACTGAGAAGAAGAGTGAGCTCACACGCATATTTATATAGCGTTTCTATGACAATTATATCAAGTCACTGCGTCATTGTGTGTCAGACGTGTCAAAACGCAACAGAAAGTAAAAAAAAAGTCAAAAAAGTCAAATCGTTTATTTCAAATAGGCACATAAAATGGCACTTTTGAACGTCAAAATTTACAAAAAATAGAACTGATTCTAGTTGCCTCTTCCAAAAGGTAGTTTCGTATGGAGAAGAATGGGCAAGAAACTCCACCGTTACTCTTTTAAAAATGTTTTACAATATTATGTATATATAATAACTATATGTGAAGACGATGCACCTAGAATAAAATTACTATACCACAATAGGTAAAAATAATTAAATATAACGCATGACAGGTAAATTAATTATGAGATAGATACATGGTGCTCACATATTTACAAATATTGAGAAGCAGATGATTTTTCAAAAAAAAAAAAACAAGTAATGATTTAGTGTGTGAGTTAAAGTAGTTACATAATGTAAAAAACAATGTCATAAAAATTATAAATTATACAATTAAATTAGCAACCAGTTTGATTTTGTCTAGACTCTAGATTGTCCTATGGAGCAAGACCAGCATGTTTCCAAGCATTCTTATCTAGGATATAATCCTCTAATTTGTAATATGCATGTTTACAAAGTGTACTTTTAATATGAGTTTTAAATTTTCTTTCATTTAATTGCAATATATCACAAGGTATTTTGTTGTAACATTTAACACAGTACCCCATAAAAGATGTATGCACTTTAGATAATCTAAAAAATGGTTGATCTATTTTATCTTTATTTCTAGTATTAAAATTATGTCTATCACTTATTTTATTAAAGAGATGTAGATTTTTTCTTACATACATAATATTTTCATAAATGAATTGACAAGGCACCGTCATAATATTAATCTTTTTAAATAGTTCCCTAAGAGATTCGCAACGACGTAGATTGTAAATGGCCCTGACAGCTCTCTTTTGCAAAATGAAAATGGATTCAATGTCAGCAGCCCGACCCCACAGTAAAATGCCATATGACATAATGCTGTGGAAGTAGCTAAAATAGACCAGACGCGCGGTTTCTACATCTGTTAACTGTCTTATCTTCCTAACAGCATAAGCGGCCGAGCTTAAACTGAAACACATCTTTTGACGTCAAAATTTTCATGACAGCCGTCAATGCTGTCACCGCTTACCTAAGAAACCGTAGCTTTAGAGGTGAAGCAACATTAAAAGTATATCATATCGTATCGTACCCAGTGCTGGGTATAGGCCATCCCTTTTTTCATCCATAATTTCCGGTTTCGTGCGTCCCTCATCCAGGTGTTTCCCGTGACTTTGACGATATCATCAACCCAACGCGCTTTGGGACAGCCCTGGTTTCTTTGGCCTAATCTTGGCCACCATTCGGTCAAAGCTTTACTCCATCGGCCATCGCCTCGTCTAACTAGTGTCCTACCGAACTCCAATTGAGGCGCATCGCCCTTTCCTCGACAGATTTCGGTGTTACACACTCGGTCTAGTAGGGTTTTGCCAATCATGGCTCGCTCCGTGCCCCTTTGTGCTACTCGTATGCGGTGGACCGTCTCTTTGTGAGCGTCCATGTCTCGGTAACGTAAGTCATTATTGGCAGGACATATTGGTTGAAAAGGCGGGTTTTTAGGCACTGGGGGCGGATCTTTTTGAGCCGAAAAATATGTTCCAGCTTTCCGAATGCCGCCCACCTAAGCTGTATTCTCTTGGAAATCTCTTTGTTGGAATGCTCCTTGACAAAAGATAGAACAGGGAGAGTAAAGTTCCACCGTCTAAACAGTGTTTAACGATGCAAGTCAGTTGTTGCTTCAATTTTATTTTTTGCCACAGGCAAGAAACTTCTATCATTTAAATAGGGCTTAAGGGAGCCATTTTCTCAGCAGTGGGATAGAATGGTCTGGTGAAAAAATTACATTTTAGTGATCAAATAAAAAAAAATACGTTAAATGACCGACAAAAAACTTTTTCGACGATCAAAACGGGCTTAAACCTCACAAAATAAAAGAAGTGATCATTTTATGACCGTGTGACCCTTGCTCTGAGTACAGTGTGTTTATGTTAGTCCGTATAATACAATTGAATAAGAGGCAATTTTCTGCAGAATTCGGCAAATTTTTGATGTAATATATAATACAATGATTGTAGTATTATCCTAATTTGCACAATTATTTGCAAAAAAACGCAGTTTAATACCAGTATTATCCATAAACAATTTAAAACTTTTATGTTTCTAAGTGTTCGAAATGACCCCTGTAATTGTGCGAACAAAGGACCTCATTAGAAACAAGCGTATTGCAAGTCATTGACACCCTAAAACTTTAATTAGTCGTCCGAAACTTCGGCAATTATGTGTAACTCACCGTGGTGGAGTAAAATCGAGACAGCTTTTTGTATCACTGAGGCCACTCGGAGAGTCGCCGGTTCAGAACCAGGATAAACGCAAATCCTTTTCTATTTTCAAATCAACCTTAATTTGAAAAGGATTGCTAACTGAACGAAACGAATATGTTCCATTCACAAGACAAGAAGAAGTTCCATTCCGATACCGACCTGGCATCTAGGGGCCTACTCTCTTAGTCTGTCAACTAAGATATGGGCCCGTCCAAAAGTAGTTTGAAACTCTGGAGTGAACCCTACACCCGATTAATTAACTTTTTCGGACAGGTAAAAACGCAACGGGAGTAGGGACACCGGCCACAACGTGGTGTTATTCATTGTTAGGTTGGGTCCCAAACTAATCTTATGTGCGTAGGCGATACGGAAAATGAAACGCCCGTAACGTCGGCCGAAACTACGGATTTAGTGCTTAGAGAGTAGACCCCCTGGTTCGGGAATGAGCTGCGAACATGGGGCGCACAAGACATCAGAGGACGCAAGCGCCAACAACCGGATCCGGATTGGACGGAGGCTATATTAATGAGCTGTCAGCGGAGTTCAAGAATACTATAAATGAGTGGCGACGGGACATGGAATCTAGTATAAATTAAATATCAGAGATGAACTTGCTTCACTCACTCAAGTCACGTCAGATATTAGAAGCGATATTAACTCTCTTCGATCAGAGCAATTACTTTTGCGACAGAAAATCGCAGAGATGGATGTGAAGTATGAATATATGATGGAACGCATCGATCCACTTTGTTAATGACGAGCACACCGATCTCAGTAAGAAAGTCGACTGCCATGGCAAACGTATTCAAAAGGCACAAGTTGTTAATCTAGTGCAGAATGCTTGGAATTGTAACATAGAGATAAGTAATGTCCCAGAAAGGCGTAACGAAAACCTTATTTATTTGATGCAAAATATTGAGTCTGCAATGAAGTTCAGTGTTCCACAAAATGAAATTATTTCTATTCATCGTGTCCCACATGAACACCAGCAAAGCAATAGGCCCAAAAATATAATAGTGATATTAGCTTCACGTATATTACGCGACAACGTTCTTAGTGCCCGTCGATTATGTAAGGGACTTGCATCTGAACAACTTGGCATTTCAGGATCATCCCTGCCAATATAATTATATGCACACCTTACCTTCAAGCACAGTTATAAGTTCCTCTGGGTTAAGCACAGGATCATTATTATTTATTCTCAACAAATTTACATTTGTGTCGAAAAGTAGTTTTCACAATAAAAACACAAAACTAGGAAAAAAAAAACAAAGACTACATTCCACATTGTTCCCAACATTATTAGTCTTAATATTAATTATAATAATCTAACTTAATATCATTCAAAATAATTATATAATATAAATTCAATTCAAAAAATGTACGAGTATGCCAATAAAATTCATTAATGTGTAATGTCATGATAGAATGTTGGATTACATAAAGTCATTAAAATATTTACAATCACATATTAGTTTGACTACTACATTCTTGCTCGTAAAAAGAAGGGGCAAGGACGTTTGCTATTCGGACGTCGCATGACATCGCTAAAATCAAGCCTGGCTTTGCAGCGCCGATTGACAACCAGGGTGCCACCCACGTCGTTCAATAGCTTGCTTAACGGTTTTGGATCTGTGCACCTTTTAAGATTTGCAAGTAACTTTCTCATTCGTTTCCTTTAAGTGGCTTATATTAAAGCGCAAGTCCGATCCTGCATGGAGTATTGCAGTCACCTTTGAGATGGCTCAGCTGAATACCAACTTGCCGCGCTTGACTTGGTAGAACGCAGAGCTAAGAGGCTCATTGGCGACATAAAACTGGTGGATGCCAAGCTACACAGCTTGGCTCATCGCCGCAAGGTTGCCTGCTTGTCGGTCTTCTACAAATTGTACTTCGGTGAGTATGCCCAAGAACTCCACGACCTCATTCCACCGGCCCCCTTCTACCATCGGTTATCTAGACGCACTGCAAGTTACCATTCCTACCTAGTTGCTATTCCACCAATTCGCACTAAACGCTTCCAAATGTCCTTTATAATGCGCACAACAAAAGAGTGGTACTCTTTACCTGCGTCTGTGTTTCCGACCGCATAAAACCCAAATCTCTTCAAAGTGAGAGTGAACAGGCTTCTTCTGGGTAAGCTCACTCCATCGTTGACTTTGTCTCTGTCATCTCTGACCTAGACTAGAGTCAAGAGCAAACCCATCTCAAATAAAAAAATACTATTATTATTGTTCCCCTTCAGGGGGCAGAATTTACCGTAGTTGCCTGTGTGATTAATTGATTATTGACTATTTAAACAATGTTGTGCATACGATTGCTATGAGTTTTTTGCTAGGCGAACATATGTATATGCGTATTTAAAATATTAGTCAAAGATCGTACGTACTGGCTGGTATGTTGCTTGTTATGGTTGACCTATTTGATATTTTTTTTCGAATCTTGTTTCTTTCTTGTTGTCCTGTTGGTTGCAAATACTCTAATAAAGGAAAATGCTTGTAGGTATGACTATTTCCTGTAGAATTTTACTATACAATTAAGTACTGATAACTTTAAAATACGTATTAAAGGCGCGTTTGGAAAGTTCAAAGTAAGATTTTGAAAGCCATGCATTTCCGTTGTATTCGTACTTATGCATTTTATAGTGATCTTCTGAATAGGTATAACGTAATCTTAAAGCCAGACGTATTATTTTAGAGACAATGTTTTATTTGATTTAAGTAATATCACATGTGATTGAATGGATATTACTAATAAGATTAACTACGTAGTACCTAGAACAACCATAAGCCGTGGGGTGCGTACACGACCTCTATTTGCCGTATCTTCTAGTCGTACGAACGCAGGCTGACGAGCACCCTTATGTCGTCGCCTTACTGGTCAATATAACAATCTCTTTCAAAATATTGACGTCTTCGCTTTTACAACTGGTAAAAGAGAACTTGTTCGCGAAACTATTTTGAATATTGCTCCGTAACATTTAACTCTCAGACTGTATTTTTATAATTTCTTGTTTTTCTTTTTATTTGCATGCCTGTTTAATTTTATCATTAACTGATTATGTAATTTTTCAAATTTAGGCGCACATCGCATTAATTTTGTAACTTCTTTTTATAATAGGTGAAAATTTTCGATGGTTATTTACTCACGTTGTAGCTCAAATGTATAATACTGTAATGTATAACTGTTTATTTTCTCAAATAAATAAAATAAAACATTTAATTTGCAATCAACATAACAGATGAAATAAAAAAATAAAAAATAGGGTCATTTACGATTCGTCTAAAGGTGCTTTTACCTGAATAAAATACTTATTCATTACCCGATGTTTTTTCAGCGTATTGAGTATAGACATACCATATAGCTAACAGGTATAGTTCCTAATAACGGGTTTAAAAATACCCTTAACGAAGCCGAGAGTCACTTGTACTACTCGTACCATACCTGGGAACCTTCTGGTTACGGGGATATTGAAGGTCAAGTTCTGATAGAAGTATGGACGCCTGCACAAAAGTTACTGGCAATGTGAAGCGGTGCTAGTTTATATTTCACATAAACGTCAGGTGCTCTCTCGCCACGAGCTCGCGTCATGTCATTGTTAGCTGTTACTTAATATTTAAAATAAATACTAATTAGGCATAATTTGCCTTTCTCTTCATTTCATCAAGTTCCAACTTTTTAATGTTTTTAAAACAAGAGAATTCTAGTTTTAAATGATATAACTTAACTTTGAACGCTCCCATGATCCCTTTACCATTGCATGCACCCATAAACACAAAGCTTAGCGTGCATTACATTGCGCACTAAACAGCGTATTCTAAAACCAAAAATAAATTCTTTTCCCAGCAATTATTTTTGAACAAAATTACTTAGTTTGATATACAGAATGCTTGAGTGATGGTTTCGTGATGGGCCTTTTTATACCGCGTATAAGAACAAGCCATGCAATGTAGTGCATAAAACGACGACTCGGATAACTGACTCGGCATTTTACGCACTCTAAATTAAAAACAAAAATACTAACAAAAAATATTTTGTTCGTTTTTTTGGGGATCTTTAGCCTGATAACTGGTCCGATTCTTTAGCCATTGTTTGACGTTTTAATACTTGTACCAAGCTGTCACTAGTAAAATCTTGATTTGTTGTATTAATTTGGTGGTACCCAAACTTTAAAATATTCGTGCCGGTTCGTCATACACTTGTGTCTGTTGTGTGTATTACAAAATGAATAAACGTTTCACCTAAATATAAAGTAGGTATATAGCTACTACTAATCCTCTTTTATTATACAAGTGCATACGAAAATGCACCCTCACGCAACATTAGCCGTTTCCCATTATGGTATTATCATCCCTTCACATCCCCTATTCTCTATTATTGGGAAAGAGTGAAAACATAAGGTCAATAAATGTGTGCACTGTACCGCGACGGCTGGTCAACATAAACTTTTCTAAGGGTCAATTTTTCAATAGTCAGATAAGTTTTATCTGAAGAAAATTATATTTTGACATGTTATATTTTCTATACAAAAGCTATCAAACCGCAATATTTATTCCTCAGATAAAATTTCTTTATTTGAAAAAAATAGTAGCATTATTAAGTTAGTGTAGCAAAAAATCGGGCGACCAGCCGTGGTGTGGTCACTGAAGCATAAAAATAGAATAGGTGCTCGTTATTATGTACACCATAAAAATTACAGATATTTAGGTAGAAATTTTACGTAGTCATCTACGATATCAAAACCATCGCAAACTAGCTGCCTTACCTAACGAAAAGGATACAGTCGTATGGGCAACTCGCTGACACCCACCTATGAAGTACGAAACGCTTCATTCCAGACAAATCAATTATAGTTCTCATGTCAGTTTAAAAAAACTGTTTTTCTTTGTGTGAACTTCAGAGACGTAAAGGTTATCGATATCTTAGCACGATAAAACAAAAGTAAACAGATTTTCTCAACTCATACCTACTTCTAGTAAAAACACGACAAGAGGCCGTCGATCCCCAAAAAACATTTTATTTTTAACCGACTTCACAAAAAGGAGGAGGTTCTCAATTCGTCTGTTTTTTTTTTATGTGTATTAGCTCAGATTTTTTTTCTGGGTGAACCGATTTGGATGATTCTTTTTTTATTTGATAGGTGGTGCTTCACATGTGGTCCCATTTAAATTTGATCAAAGTCTGACCATTAGTTTTTGAGTTATCCTTAATAATGCATATTTTTTCCACTTAGTTTATGTGGATGATGTGTTAATATTTTCCTGTCACTGTTATTTACACACCAAGCAGTGGTATACGAATTTGTTTGGGGTAGGTACCGCAACTAAAAAGAGAAAAATAAAAACTTTTTTTACAAAAAGAAAATACAAAACCAAAGACACCGACTTCCAAAATTAAAATTATTTTTCACGTCTTTTAGTGTTTTTTTTGGAAGTCGGTTGTTTTTTTGTAAAAAAAGTTTTTGTGTTATCTTGTTTAGAAATTGGTACCTAACACGTGTGCAGCGTTTCGCTAGCTAATTTAATTTGACCCTGTAGACTCCCGCCTATTCAGAACTAAGAACCACATGAAAAGTAGGAGCAAACAACTGCTGCGGTATCGCCTCAAAAATTTCGTAAGTACATTTTCAACAAAGGGTGGAAGGAAATCGTTTATAAATAAACACATTAGTATGAAAGCCGGATTTTGATGGTGTTAACAACAACAATAGTATTGGAGATTCATCGCGCGACGTAATACATTGTGATAGCTGCTTAGTACATGAATTTATGGGCATGTAGCTATGGAGTTATGAATATTCTATTGGATTTTGATTGAGAATACTAGTTTGGTATATAGACTGTAATGCGTGAGCACTGTTCGTGAATTGATCGAGTTTTACAATATCATACCTAACATAACATTACGCCTGCAATCCTTGTAGGGTTAGGCAGAGGTACACCCACATTTCGCTAGTTATTTTTTAGTTCCCTGTAATAGGGGGCGAGCCTATTGCCATGCACCGGACCATTCCAAACTCCAGGCTGCTAATGAGAAATTACAGATGGAAAAACCCAAAAATACTGCGCCCGACCCGGGAATCAAAATCAAAATTTTTTTTTTCACATTAACCTACATGGACACTTATGAAACGTTAGAAGCTAGCTGCACGGTTCCATTGATTGTTTCCTATTAAGAGGAGCCGGCATGAAACTCCACGGTTACTCTTTTAAAAATTATTGACTTTTACAATGTTTTCAAAATAATAGGTATGGGAGGACAGTGTAGGCCTGTCAACAAGTAACAGGTACTTAACAAAATAGAAAAAGGTCTAGAAATCTACAGTCTACACGTTAGGCCTACAACATTCTCACATTCACAAAATATAGAAGAATCTATTTAAAAATATATAAAATAATAATAATAAAAACATAGCTAAACCAAATGATATGATTGCTATTATAACTGTAACAAATCTGAATTAAAATCCTGCCTACGAAAGCCATTCGTAGAGAGTTGACAAAAGAATTGGAGGTTTATAATGTACAATAATGAGAAGATGAATGTAAAAATGCAAGGCAGAATGTAAAAAAAAAAGAAATACGTCGTAATTTGGGAGCAGCTAATAGACATTTACATAGTGATGCCGTTAATGAGTAAAGCCACATGTGCAGAAGGAATTATTGCCAAACTTCCTTGTCTTCAACGTAGTCTTTAATCTTATAATATGCTTTTTTGATAAGAATACGTTTAATGTGGGTTTTGAACTTTCCATCGCTTAGTACTGTAACTGACTTTGGAAACTTTTTATAAAGGCGGATACTGTTTATAAGAAATGACTTGCTTGTTGAATCTAAATTTGGGTATCACAATTTCATTTTTACTACTTGTATTTATATTATGGAAATCGCTTCTTATTTTGAAAAGTCCTAAGTAATTGGGAACATACAAAATACTTTCTAAGATATAAAGAGACAGCAGAGTTAGTATATCAATTTCTTTGAATTTGTTTCTAAGAGACTCCCGAGGAGCCATTTTTTAGATAGCGCGGATTTCCCTCTTTTGTAAAATGAAAATCGAAACTACGTCAGCTGCCGATTTCCACCTCAGAACACCATAAGACATAATACTACGTAAATAAGCAAATTATACTAACCTAGCTGTGGCTATAACAGGCAATTTATTTTTCTTACTGCATATGCAGATGAAATTAATCTACCTGGAAAAGCTCTAAATCGAACCCAGGACCTCAAGCTCAGCAGTAGCACATATTGCGAACACTAGACTAACGAGACAGTCTCCAGACAAGATACTGGGCTATAATATAGAATGTAATGCGTTAGCATTGTTCGTGTATTGACTGAGTAGTACATATAATATATCAATGATGCAGAATTGCCGACGTACGCCGTGTCTTGAAAACTTAAACGAGCTACAGTCCTTTTGCAGTAATTTTACCTCTGACAACAGCAACCCAATGAATGATAAATGATTTTATTTCTGTAAGTAGGTTTGTACAGACACTTTTACACGTCAATCATATTTTTTAAACTAGATGAGGTCGGCCTTTCCTATCTGACTACTCTGAGAAGAAAGGCCGAAACGAACTCAGAAGTCACAGTCTCTTTTAAAGTCCAGACATAATCTTGGTCAGATCATGTGAAGACCATGTAGATCGGTATCTGAAATGGTCTTTTGAGCAAAAAACCACACAGATTGAGTGGACCTGTCCAGTCAGTGCACGCATTTGTCAGTAATCGTGCAGCTCAACTCAGGAAGTCAGGACTTAAGGACATCAACTATTCGACGAAAAATACCAAAGAAAGGACATTTGGGTAGGCCGCATAAATTACTCCAACTGCCAGATCATGATTAAAATTAACTGAGAAAAATAAAGCAATGACCCACATGATAGTCCTCACATTCACAATAATTTAAATAACATAATACTTTACAAGTAAATATTCTTGTCATTGTATATATAAAATTCAACAATGTCAATGGGTATATAAAATCGGACATAATGTTTGAGAACCATGTAGATTGGTATCTGAAATGGTCTTTTGAGGAAAGAACCACACAGATTAAGTGGACCTGTCCAGTCAGTGCAAGCATTTGTCAGTAGCCGTGCAGCTCAACTCAGAACTTAAGGAGCTCATCGATTGGATGAACAATACCAAAGAAAGGACATTTGGGTAGGCCACATAAACTACTTAAACTGCCACATCAAGAACAAAACTGAAACAATGACCCACATAGTCCTCATATTCACAATAATGAAAATAATATAATACTTTTTACAGTAAATATTCATGTCTAAAATAGTTAGCAAATTAAAATCAACGTTCACCGTTTATAAGGAGATTAAAGTTCCCTGTGATTTTGACAGACTTGTCAGTGACAGCAACCAAACAGCGACTTTATTGTAACGACGATAAAGATCACTGTGATTTTGACAGTGATGTAAAATCAGAGGTAAAAATAACTGTGAAAGACTACCAGATATCTTGTGTTTTAAATCAGTGTTCTCTTGAAAAAGATTACACGAGAACACTGATGTAAAAGATAACAAGAGAACACTGATTTAAGAAACAAGTTATCTGTTAGTCTTTTACAGTTATTTTACCTCTGATTTTGTATCACTGTCAAAATCATGATCTTTATTGTCGTAACAATAAGGTTGGTGTTTGGTTGTGGACATTGCCACTAGCCTAGATAAGTGGCAATCGCTTTCAAAACGTTTCGTTTTTCTGCAACGACTTTCAACAGGATTGATTTAAGCTTTTCGGTATAGCTTATGCCAAGACTTTTTGACTTTTCTATCATCGTTATCGCCGATAGATTGTCACTTTTTTTTTTGGTTCTCTGGAAAATTATTACAGTCCGGCCGTTGAGAGAATGCGTTTCTGACACCTGTCAGTGTGACAATTCTAGTAACTAATAAAGATCATATTTGCAAAACACGTATCCGTTTGTATGAAACTGACGGGTGTCAAGAGCGTATTCTCTCGACGGCTGGACTGTAAGTTAGTTATTTAATAATATCCATCATCGTAAAACAAACTGTGCATAACACATTTGCACACTCCATATAATTTATTTAAGGTCTCCAAGTACATTTAAAATAAAAAATAATAATTTTAACTAACTCTAAAGCCAAATAAGTATTGACTTACTTATACATACAAACGCAAACCCACGAATGAAGATATCTGAGGCTTGATATGGCCTGTGAGCAAACATCGGGAGATAGGATTGGATCAAATATTTGTCCAACACGAAGCCATGCAAATGTGAATGTTGGGTAATCTGTGCTTACGGGCTTGTGTTTAACCCGTTCGGTGGAGTTTCTACAGATTTCCGCACCACTCCAGTTACAAAGCAAGCAAGGGGCAAGTCTCAATCGCTAACATTTACTCTCTTGATATACACTTGCGTGCAAAAAAAAATGGCCGACCCCAGCTCTGTATGCGGGAGATGATATCTCAAATAAAAAAATTAAAAAATTATATTATGTAAAGGTAGGTAAGATAAAGTTTATACTTTGATAAAAGCAATATTCTTGACAAGATCGATTCGATTCTACAGTTGTTCTCATCACTCGCTAATGCTTGGAAAAACTGCGCGACTTTTTTTTGTCGATGAAGTTGACAAAAGCTTAATTTTGTTTATTACTGATCGATTATTGATTATTTAACTTATTTTTTAGCCGATTTCAAAAAAAGGAGGTTCTTTATTCGATCCGTGTGTTTTTACGTTCGCAATTTTCTCAAAAACTAATTAATCTGTTTGATTTTTTTTTCATGGACTTATTCTACATACATTCAGGAAGATTTTAGTTAAACGTGTTGATTTTAATTAAACGTGTTGAATTATCTTATTTCAAATCTAAGAGAACGGGGTGGACCGATTTTTTTGCACGCAAGTGTAGAATGATATGGCTGATTAAAATGTTCTTTGTGCCATTATTTAGAGAATCATTTGTGTTTGTATTTAAGTAGTTTTGATATAACACTTTCAAGAATCATGCCCAGTCCAATACTCACGCTAAACTCACTTATGTAGTTAAGCAACTGCTTGAATTTTTTTAATGAATGCACATTTTACATCATCAGAAAACACATACACAAAAGGCAAGTGTATCGTCAAGTCAATATTGCTTAACCTAATTTGAGTCCTTACTGAGCTTTCAAACCGCCGATCTATTCATAATCTCATCGTGAAAACCTAAGTGAAGTGAACTGATAATTGTCAATTGTGTCAATTCCTAAAATTAGGTGGAATTACAGCTAACTTCATGTAAGTTTTCACGGTGAGATTTTTACAGAATCCACCGGCAAATGCAGGTAAGATGAAGCCGGATACAACATGCCGTTATCTCACAGAGAAAAATAAAAATAGGGAACCACAGGATGAGATTATGAAAATTTCCAATTGCGGTGTTTTCAAAACACCTGTGTCACTTCATATCTAACATTCGGAAGCGCGATGCGATACAAAATGAATATTTGCCGGCAATTCCTATGCAGCTGCCAATTTCAACTAGGAAATTCGGTAAAAACCCGTTTCTTCAAAAATGTTATGCAATTTTGTAGGAAATTGCCAGGATACCAAGTTATTTTCCACAATTATACGAGTTTCGAACTTGTTATGACATTAATTTGTTTAAATTTCGTTTGAGTGATTTATGTTTGTTGATCTAATAACAGAATATTGGGTTTACTTTTAAAGTAATATTATGTTTTCGTTAATGGGGTAGTCTTGGGTAATAAAACTGATAGGTACTGAAAATATACTTTTCTTTGTATGAATAATATTTTCGAGCAGGGCAAGCCACAAAATGAGATGAAGCTATAATTGTAGAATATAAAACGTATGTAATTAGGGTACAGTACGTCCTTATGAAAAAAACGGAATCCTTGTAGGATCGCTCGTGTGTCTGTCTGTCCATCTATCACAGCCAATTTGCTCCGAATCTACTGGACTCATTAAGTTGAAATTAGGTGCACATATACATTTCTGTGACCCAAATACGGATGTGTAACGTAAATAAATGAATTTTGAATGGGGGCATTGTTGGGGGCAAACTAGAAAATTAAAAACAAAAGTTTTGCAAACTGTACCGTGTCATATATCAAATGAAAGGACTTGTAGTGAGAGTCTCAAATATATTTTTTGTATAATTTTTAAATCACCATTTTTGAAGTTAATTAAGAAAATATATGAAAATTGACGATTACAAATTAAATAAAAATATATAAATTAGTTATTTTCTTACAGATTACAGAAAAACCTATAGGAAGTCTATTGTCTTAAAATAACGTGGTGGATCTTTCAATATTGTGCGTACAAACTCACCATAATAATATTGCAGTTGGAATGTATGGAATATGGAATATTTATCACCTAAAATGTCAAGATTGTTCTTGGGAACTGGGGACACCGTAGTACCACCGCCATAACGAGCCAGAAACGAATAGCAGGGGAACTACATACCTTTTCTCGAAGCGTTTCGTCGTATATTCATATCCTCATAGCCTCGGTCTGGATATTGCTAGAGAGCTTAAATTATCAAAATAAAATGTAGTTAGCAGACTTACAAAACACACTAAGTTTCATGAGTCCAGCTTTTATACTTTGGATTTTATGAATACTTAAAATACGTCAATTTTGGGCGCTGACCTACTCACTCACTTACTCATCAACACCTCTAGGGTACTTTCCAAAGTCTTAGAATACTGAATTTTGGTTTGCAGGCTAGAATTTGCACAAACAACTAGTGGTACTTGTTGACAGGCCTACACTGTCCTCCCATACCAATTAACACTGTAGTTTGAAAACATTGTAAAAGCCAATTCTTTTTGAAAGAGTAACCGTGGAGTTTCTTGCCGGCTCTTCTCCATAGGAAACGACCAATTGGAACCGTGCACCTAGCTTCTGACGTTTCATAAGTGCCCATGTAGGTTTATGTGAAATAAAATATTTTGATTTGATTGATTTGATTTGAAACAACAAAAAAAGAAGAAATTCGTAACATTGACCCTTCAACCTCATTAATAGGAGGTGCAAGTCTATATTTCTTAAGGATAATCGGTATACATACTTACATTTGTTATAAAAGCTAGATTAGCATGCATATAAACAACAAAGATAAACCTCTTTTTCGTTGGCTATGAAGAAAGTAACTGCTGGCGCGCAAGAAATAACTTGTTACCCGACTATGCTAGAAGTAAGGGTCTGTGTAATATCAGTATAATATCACCGCTAAAATAAAAATAAATAGAGCAAGCACCCTACAAAAAGAAATGAAATTCCAGCAAAAACAATTCATGTAAAGTAGGTTGCCAAGACTTACATAACGCTTTCACTGTTAAAACTTATCAGGGGGCCTAAAATGGACGCTTTGGCAGAATCATAATATGATCTGCGTACAATTCGTATATCCCGCAATTCATCTGTTTGACAGCTGCTATTTGACATTAGACTTCATTAAAGTAATGCATAATTTGTGGACCATTTTACAAAACTTCTTACAAAACTGTCAAACAGATGAATTGCGGGATATTAATTGTACGCAGATCAGAATATGATTCTGCCAAAGCGTCCATTTTAGGCCCACTGATCTAATGTAGAGCCAAGCCCCTAACTCTACAAACCTTACATCTTGGTCAAAATATATGACATGCACTTGACCGGTTATTTTTAATTACGACTAGCTTTTGCGCGCGGCTTCTCCCACGTGGATATCCCACGGGAACGTACTACCGTGATTAAAAGTACCCTATGTGTTTATCCTGGTTATAAACCATCAGTGTGCCAAATTAAAAAAAAAAAACTTGAGAGGTGTCAATGGGACACCCGGATGGAACGAAGTTCCATTAAAAAAAAAACTGGCTTGCTTTCTATGAGAGAGAGAGAGAGAGACAGACAGAGAAACACGCGCACGCCGCACGGCTTACAACTATAAAAAATGTGTCGTTACAAAAAGTGTCGTTACAACTTTTGGTCTTAATTTTTTCTGTCTAGCCTCCTTTCGCAACGCGCGATAAGGAACTTCGTTCCAAAACGTTTAGCCATCTTTGCGTCAATTCGGAACATACATCCCGACAAACGGACAAACATTCTTAAATATTTATGTTCGGTATCAGATTTGTTCTCACACCAGCACCTTAATTGCCTAACAGCCTATTAATCAGAATCTGAATCATTTTGAAGGATATTGCTAATCCATTGCTTCATATGTTAGAAAAAGTGTCTGCTCAACAACGTAAATAACGCAATGAATATTGTTGAACTGTCAAAATTAAAGCCATTCCTACTGTTAGTGAGTTACGCATTACCCCGCTGGCAACAATAACTTTTTTTTTAATATATTCAATTTACAGTTTTGAGTTCGTTACTATTTTATTATACATACGAGTATGTATTGTAACGTTTAGGGCTTTGCAGGTAGACTGCGCAGGCCGTTAACTAGTAGGTAGTTATCGGAGATGAAAGAAACACTAAGTAATGTTCATACATATATTATTCTGTAGTAGAAGGCTAGGTCGTGGGTAAGGTCACTGTTCACCAGTTCTGAGCACTATCACACTTAAGGTTAAGTAGGGTACTGTCCTTGGGTTTTACGGGCCACCGGAAGGCCTGTTAGCACAGGCTTCGCTAGAGGCTGGTAGGGCCTTCGAAGGGCCGCCGTTAGAGTGCGTCGGTAGCAGGCCGTAGGACGCTGGTACCATGCTGATCAGCTTCGCGTCACCGCGCCGTTCGGAGCAGCGTGTGAAGTTAAATTGCCCTGTGTTCAGCCAGGACGTAAGATCCTGGACGCAGAACCTTGGAAAGCGCTTTAGGGAGCTCGTGTTAGATGTGGTGCGAAAGCAGCAAACGGCGTGTGATGTGTCCAGCTTCACTCCTCTTTGAATGACCAAGGGACGGTGTAAGGAGAAGGATAGGCAGAAGCTCAATACATCGCAGCGGCTTACAGGCAGAGAGTTGCAATATGAGGTAGGTATGTGACACGCGAGCATAAAATACAAAGAAACACAATGATTTTAGCAAATAGCTCATTATATCGCTTATAATACACAGTGAGGCGTTGCACAGCCCGGATGCAGCAGCAATACATACTTAGTACAGAACCTTGAGCACTGGACAAGCTACAGCCGCGTGTTTCAACAATGACACACGTGTAATCACATACTACATAGGTGAAGATATTATCATAGGCGGTCCAGCACAGGAGGTATGGTATAAACACCACATTAATGAGGAACTCACCCTAGATCGGGGCTACTGATAACGCTTGTCAAAAGGTGCCACTTGGCTACGCATCTCTATGGAAGCAATCGTCCGACGCTGTCGATTCGTTTCATAGAATTGAATGATGTTAACATTGTCTAGCTAATTTCTATTCGTTGACTTATGATCACGTGACATTTCGATAGCGCATGTCAACCCCATACAATTTTTGGCTTTTCTACTAGCGTCATCGCTAATCGAATGTTACTTTTTCTAGGTCCTCAGATCTATTTTAGTTTAATAAACTCTGTCTTTCACTCAAGAGAACTGATTCTATTCAAGAAAATACCTACTACAGTATTCTATTAGCGGTAAACTAATAATGCTAAACAATTTACTCCAAAACCAATAAGGTCGAGCACAAATATAGAAATGCTTCTTAACTGTTTCGCTACATTTACCGCAGCACGAGGTTCAGAGTTCCCTTAGACCAATTAAAAATCCAATATTCTTTCACTTCAGCCCCTATTCACTTGAGAACTTATAGTTTTAAGAATGCTCGCTGAAATAATTAGGTACCTATTATTTGACACTTAAAAGAATGGAATTACCACTTCAGGCACTTCTGAGTTTTCTTGAAATTCTTTGGCGCTTTAATGAATTTCTGGGTTGAGCTACGAAAACAGGGATTTTAACTATAGTTTAGTGGCGTGAAGCGCAAAAGTTTTCAAAAAGGGTTCTAGTAAATAAATTTCGACAAACCCACTTCTCCTTCTTACCTGACTTCCCATATTCAATTCTTATGCTCTGTCCTTAGTAAAAATCTTCGTTAAACCAACAATCGCCTCCTATGATATTCTTATCACCACTCTGGTTTCATTCACTCTTCTTTCTTTATCCAGGCGGTCTTTCTTTGGAATGCGCTCCCTCTGAACATCAGGATGGCAACCAGTGACCGTGAGCATATTCTTAAGAAGTTGGCAGAATCTTCCCAGCGCTGATTCGTTTTTCCTCTTCCAAACGTTATTTCTCCCGACAATGTTTATTTTGTTTATATGTATGTATCTACATATGTTTTAGTTATTAGTTTTGTTTTTTTTCAAGTTATCTATCTCTTATGTTGCACCTGCCATGTTTTGTCTCTGCATCACCCTAATGTTGACTGGTAGAAAATGCCTCAGGCATTAAGTCCGCCTTTGTACAGTATTTCTTTACTTATGAATAAAGTTTTAATAAATAAATAAAAATCAATAAAGTGTGTAGCATCCATCGATGACAATATTTGGAAAGGGAAGACAAAAATATCGAATGACTTGTATTTTCGTTACAAGGGGTCGTGTAGGTTGTGAAAATTTATTTGTGACTTTCGATTAAATTGTTCTTTTGGAAACGAATGTTGAAATCATAACGATGTTCTAAGGAGACTAACGACCCACAAAAGAGACTTCATGGTCACAATTTTGAAGACAGATTTATAAATTCATAAAAAATAGCATTACATTACATTACTTAAGGCGCAGATATACGACTTTTAATGATTTCAAAATAAACATCACGTCTAAACGAATAGTCTTATTTGTTTGAATAAAATATATGTTAGACTGGAATATTTTATTCGTAATTTGATATGTGAGTAGTTGAAATTATATTTTTATAACATAGTGTAATTAAATTGTAAAGTAATATCTAATGCGAACACAAAAACGACTATCACGCAAAAACTATCGGGCCTATTTTCATAAAATGTGCACCATTTAAAAGACAATTTAATTACCCAAATTTTTGTACACGGCTTTTATTTGTATTGTGTTTTATAAATCAAGGTGGGTTGTTTTTGCGAATAAACTTGATGCGCGTTGAAGCGGGGGCTCTTGCGGGCGACGGGCGGCAGTGCATCGCTGACCAATGTCCGGGTAGACGCTAACGCTCTGTGCAATTTTATTCGCTTAAAAGTTTCGCATGCTCCTCCCACTCGCTCAAGGTCGCTGGCACTTATTGTCGCCTTAAGAAGTCTTCTAACAAAGGCTCGCGAAAAAAAAAGGACCTACTGAAGGTACCAAATACTTACAAGTTACTACTACATAAGTTTTTAACATGATATTCAATCCTATCACAAATTCTTAGTTTTAGAAAGCATAATATTGAGTAAAACAATATCATAGGGTAAAAAAATCTCGCTTTTCGTGACTCGACACAGAATGGAGATAGTTAATATCTTCTTGGTAGCCGACAACCACTACGCCCGAAGCGCTAAAACGTTATTCTAATTTTGTATTAATTTTTAAAACGTAGAGCCTTCACTTCCTGAAGACATAAGTAGGATATAACGCACTCCTATTTTAAATTAAAATTGAGTTTTAATGCGGAGCGGTTTACTACATAACATTATTTAAAAAGTTTACACCAGTATGGCGTTCAGTAGTTTCTGCACACGGGAAGAAGGCGTGAGTTTTTTTATGTATGTAATATTTAAAATAAAATAAAACTTGACTGTTGATTCCTGAAACACGTAAAAGTATTTTGATAGATTTATGTGGTTCCGTAGTGCAGATGGAGTAGTAGACTTTCGGAGGGTCGCATGTAAGACCTGCGGGATGATTGCGTGACACATTGGCTGAATGCACAAACCATGCGAAGCCACAAGCAAAACAAAAAAAAAAGCGTAACACACTGACAGTAGCAAAGGCTTTCATTTTGACAGTTCAACAACAGTCATTGCGTTATTTACGTTGTTGAGCAGATACATTTTTCGCATATATGTAGCAATGGTTTAGCAATATCCTTTAAAATGATTCAGATTGCGATTGTAAGTGTGTTATGCAATTATGGTGCTGTTTGAGACTCGCGCAGACCAGTGAAGCATGGCACAAAAGGGAGTAGGCAAACAGATAAGCACTGGGTGGAATAAGACAGCCAATGATGATGTGGTTTCATTAACTTTAGCAGTATGTTCAGTAATCTCTCCGTAAGTATTTTTTTGATCAGGAATCGCTACAATTTAGTTGAAATTAAGGTTAACACGAGAATAAGTTTTAGTAAAGATCCATTTTTTTATGTAAATCAAGAAAGCCTAAACGTTTTTTTTCCAAAAGCAATAGGGTTTTTTGCGTTGAAAATAGCCTTTTAATTCCGCGACAGATGTCCTGCCAGTCGTTATTGGTTTTTTTATCAGTGAATTGTTTTACATTATTGCGCGGATTTTAAATAAAACGGTTTCCTATATTTGTAGAGTACCTACCTACCTTTAAACACCGCTCCTAAATTGACCCGTAATAAAAAAAAAAGGATTTCACGTCCATTTGTATAGGAGACTGCAATTGGTAGTACCTATCTACTTTAAAAAAAAAACTTTTTTTTTAAATTATATATGTACTAGAAGCATCTGCGATTCATAGCAGCTATTTTTCTTGTGTTTTTAAACCAATAAATTATATTTAGGCACATAATATGTCTTTATCTAAAATGTGAGGGTAAAATATTTTGTTTTTGTTATTAAACGTCCTGTATGCGTACACTTAGGAACTTGTACTTACTAATACATGCTTCCCACAATATGTAACCAAAGAGTAAAGAAAACGTTCCCCGATAAGTACGCTGATATTGGCGACCTGTAAATGATAGCCATGTGTCATCATTTATTCAGCTACCAATTTGTAAATAGGCCCGAACGTAAAACGATAGAAAACCGAATACAAATTGCCGGTAAGATACTCGATCATAGTTCCATCTTGCAAACTTCTGTGACACCGTACAGCGTCCCTATCAAAATTTCCTTTCGACAGGCGTCCGTCTAAATTCGACGCCTTCGTTAAATCCAGACGATATAATGCTGACGTCGATTCCACCTCATTTGGCACCAAAAGGGCTTCAAATAAATCCCTTTTTGACATTCTTTTTTATTCTTGGCGTCGTAATAATAATCCTTGGAAACAGGACAGATAGTATATTTTATCGGGGATCCAGAATACGGACATATTGGAACTTTCTTTTGTAATGAAAGGCCTGCTAATGTTACAAAGGATCTCGTGTAGGCTACTGATTCTGTGATCAACCGGCGGGTCGGCGTAATAAACCTTTTATAGGTTGACGTTTATGGTCCGAATGTGTTCTGGGTATTGGTTAGGCTGGTTTGTCTGATTTTCTGTCTAGAAATTGTCATACTTTTGTGGTAGGTACGAGTACAGCAACGAATTTTTATGTTCTTATCTATACATATTATTATAAATTGAATTCGCCTTTCCTGTCTGTCTACGTGTGTGTTTTTCTAAACGACGCAACGGATTTTCATACGGTTTTCACCATTATTTAGAGAATTTATTCCGAAAAGTTTATGTGTAAAGTACATTAATATTAAACTAACATATAACAAATAAATCTTGATGTTTTGTCAAGTCTTAAAAACCGTGCGAGGCAGGGGCGGATCGTTAGTGTTCAATATTCGATGCATCTTTGTATAGTAAATTGTTTATTGCCTGCACTGTTAAAAATACTTTTAAAATTTTATTTTGGAAATGAAACTACTTACTAGCCAGTGTTAGTGTATGATTTGCAAAAGTAATTTAAGAAAATGCTGCACAAAGAAAATATTTAAAGAAGGAACGTTTCATTCAACTTTCATTAGTCAAATCACTATTCTAATGAAAACTCTTCACATTTTTTTTGTTCTAGAACTGGTACTAATTCTATGAAACTTTTCATTGACGAAGTGCATAGAAGTGTTCTTGAACTTTCCAAAGCTAAGTAATTCTAGTTTCGCATGCGGTTTTTGCTAAAAAGCTTCGAACAAATATTGTAGAAAAGTTTTTTTAATCAATCTGTTTTTCTTGTTGCTTAAACTCAAACATAGAGCATTTATTTCAATTAAACCATTTACAGGCACTTTTGAATTGTCAAAGAGTCGGTCAGTTAGCCAGAAAGTTGAAGATAGTTGCCCATTCCAAAATGTAGATCTATAGAGAGAAGAACGGGCAAGAAACTCCAAGGACACTCTTTTAAATCAAGATATTACAAAATTCTTGGTACTTTGTTCTTGTTGTTTATATATTAGATTGGGGAAAAAGTCTTTTCGCATTATAGTATGTATGAATTTGTAATAAAATCTCTTTGGCTATACTATTTGAATCTGGCTGGTTTTGGTATCATTGAAAGTTTAAATTTTAAAGAACATAATTCCAAATTCAAATTAGGAAAATGTGTGATTTTCATTTGTTTTTCGTACTGTCAAGATGAGTGAATCTAATGAAGAAATTCGATACATTTTAAAATTTTACTACAAAAAAGGTAAAATGCAACGCAAGCCGCGAAAAAAATTTGCGATGTTTATGGACCTAGTGCAGTGTCTGTGACAGTAGCACAAATTTGGTTTAAGCATTTTCAATCCGGAAATTTTGATGTCAAAGATGCACGTCGCTCTGGTCACCCTATTACGGATAAAATGGATGCCATTTTTGAAAAAGTGGAGCGAGATCGGCATATCAGTAGTTACGATGTAGCTGAAGAACTGAGAATTGACCACAAAACAGTTTTGGCACATTTGAAAAAAACTGGGTACACAAAAAGCTCGATATTTGGGTACCTACCTCACGAGCTCACTGAAAGAAACCTAAGGAACCGTGTACTCATTTGTGATTCTTTATTACGACGTAATGAAACCGAACCATTTTTGAAGAAGCTGATAACTGGTGATGAAAAGTGGATCACGTACGACAGGAACGTGCGAAAAAGGTCGTGGTCAAAGGCCGGTCAGGCTTCACAGACTGTGGCGAAACCCGGGTTAACTCGCAACAAGGTGATGCTGTGTGTGTGGTGGGGTTGGAAGGGCATTATTCATTATGAGCTGTTACCACCAGGCAGGACCATCGATTCTGAACTCTACTGCGAACAACTGATGAGATTAATCAACAAGCAAGCGAGCTTTAAAGCAAGAAGTTGAGAGAAAGCGGCCGGAATTAATCAACAGAAGGGATGTGGTTTTTCATCATCATAACGCACACATCTTTAGCCACTCAGCAAAAATTAAGAGAGTTTGGCTGGGAGGTGTTAATGCATCCGCCGTGTAGTCCTGACCTTGCACCTTCAGATTTCCACCTGTTTCGATCTCTTCAGAATTCTTTAGGCAATGACAGGTTAACATCACGAGAGGACTGCCAAAACCACTTGTCGCAGTATTTTGATCAGAAGTCCCAAAATTTTTATAGCAATGGGGTCATGTCCCTACCTTCAAGATGGCAAAAAGTTATCGAACAAAATGGTACCTACATACTTTAGTTAAATGTAAATAAACTATATTAAAAATATTTTGAATTTTCTTAAAAAGTGCGAAGAAACTTTTTCCCCAACCTATTATGTGAGGACAATGTAAAAAAAGAAACAATTCAAAATATAAGATTAAAAATAAGCCGTAGCAATTAAGAGACCAGTCTCAACCGACGGCGCGGCGCCCGTTCACGAACATGACCCGGGGATCAGCACTATCCAGCTCAACCATTTTGTAGGGAGCCGAATGATCCAACACACGGCCACCAACAGTATGACATTTAAGTGCACATGACATACTCTCAACTGCCATGCGTTCAAGTCTACATACTCGTACATAATAATGACATAATAAACGAAGCCATGGTACTCACATTTACAAAATCGAAAGAATACTTCAAAATTATACAAACTATAGTTTGCTATGTATTTGAAAGATTAATAAAATTTTACTACCAAAAACAAAAGATAATCATTAATATCTATTGAAGTATTCAATAAATATAACTTATTTATAAAAATAAACATTAAGTTCGTAATGTCAGAAAAAATAAAAGGGAAGCATCTCTTACAAACATTAATTTTTTATCTAGTTAGTGGAGCAGGACCAGCATTAAGCTAAGCATTTTTATCTACGATATAATCATCCAACTTATAATACGCTTGTCTACATATAATGTGCGTTTAATGCATGTTTTAAATTCCTTATCATTTAGTTGAAGAATATCAATCAATCAATCAATCAATCAATAGTCTTTATTTGTAAACACAGGTTAACACAGTGTGCAAGATGTTACAATTGTTATATTAAAGTTCCACTATGTTTTGCCATTTGGCGTACAAATATACATTTATTGGAGGCTTCTGCCAATTAAGACAATTAGTTTATAATAATTCGGATAATGTCAATTTAAAATAATAAAAATGTAATTTAATAAAAAGCAATAGGTTATGTAAGGTAATGTCAATATTTAACGAAAAGCTACAATGTCAATACTAAATAATAATAATGTCCATATGTTACTGATAAGAAAAATATATCTATATATATCGAGTGGTATGTTATTATAATATTTTACACAGTATCCCAACAACCTGAAAAGTGGTTGATTTAATTTGTTCCTATTTCTAGTGTTGAAATTATGCCTGTCACTTGTCTTACTAAAAAGATGTCGGTTTTTTCGAACATACATAATGTTTACATATATACCTATTGACGAGGTACCGTCATTATGTTAATTTTTGAAACATTCGCGTCTGCGAAGATTGTAGATGGCTCTGACAGCCCTTTTTTGCAGAATAAAGATAGAATCAATATCTGCAGCCATCCCCACACCAGAATACCGTAAGACATGATGCTATGAAAATACTAGTCTCGCGGTATCCACCTTAGTTAATTGACGAATTTTCAAAACAGCCTATGCGGCTGAACTTAGCCGCCTTACAAGTGATGTTAAGCGAGGAACCCACTGTAGCTTTGAGTCAAGCGTGATCCCCAAGGAAACCGTTTTTTCGACGAACTCTAGTATCTCTTTATTCAATACAACGTGACGTTTACTACTTCTCATATTCGGTAACGCGAATCTTATGCATTTAGTTTTCTTCTCATTTATTACCAAATTATTAACAGTAAACTAATTATGAACCTTAAGCATAGCGTTATTTACGTCGTCAAGCTGTCCTGTGCATGTTTGTTTATTTAAAAAATCAGTGTTGTGTCATCAGCAAATAACACCATTTGTGGTCGGTTTATCAGTAAATTAGGTAAATCATATACTAAAAAGTGGAACATACCCAATATTGAGCCCTGTGGTACACCCATTTTGATTTTGAAAGCCAATGAATTCACACCGTTTATTTCAATCTGCTGCAGTCTATCATTCAAATATGATTTTACTAAGCTAAGCGCAAGTTTACTCAGTCCTTAATGCTCAAACTTGAAGAGAAGTTTTTCGTGATTCACGTAATCAAATGCCTTGGATAGGTCGCAATAAATGCCTATTTTATCTAGTGCCTCTTCCCATGCATTAACGATGTGTTTTAATAAGGTAACACTGGCGTCGGTTGTACTTCCTTTGGTGAAACCATACTGTTGATCGAGTAGGATGTTATTATGATTAAAATTATTGAGCATTTGATATAACATTCCCTTTTCAAACACCTTGGTGAAAACCGGCAAAATCGATATGGGTCAAAAAAATTATGAGTGTCTTTAGGTAATTATGTACAACAGTACACACAAACAACGAAGAAAACAAATGTACTAGAAATATTAATAATAACTAAGCAAATAAGTCGTTAGAAATTAAAAAAGAACTAACCTTGCATTGATGATTTGCATTTATTTCTGTACGTAGCTTGATATAAATACTTTTACACGTCAATAAATTGCTTACCTATTTCATATTTTGACATTTTCTTCTTTTTAAGCCGGTATCAAAAACAGATTTTCCACTGCTGTTTCACTTATACACCTTTCCTGTAACCTCTTTATTTACAATTCACTCTAGAACAGGAGTTAACGCCAATCTTTGATTAGATACGAAAGTTGAATTCACGAGCAAAAATATATAGAAACTAAAACGGGCTGTAACAGACATGTGTCCGTGTTTTATGTAGCATGATCGACAGTTTAATTTAGTTGTCAGTTAGCGGCACAGCTTTATGCAAAGTGATGTATCGGATACTAAACGTTAGTTTTGGAAATGTGGAGTGGGGTGGAAGGTGTTCTATTTTCGGAGGTCGCATTTTGGCTTATTTATATACGGTTTGCAAATGTTATTTCTCAAAAGATTAAAGCTACTGAAACTTGTAGTACTTACAAGTTTACTAATTGACGATTAGATCATAATAAATCTCACGTAACCACAATCATTTTGCTATAGACATTATTATACACTGCATTGATCTAGTAGCCGACAATCATGCAACAATGGAATTTGTTGTATTGTCGCAATTAAAGCAAATTGTGATTATAAGTGTGAGGTAGTGTGTCACGAAATTAAGTTTCCTTACCGACACGTCGTAAAATACTTTGTTTTTTTTTTGCTCCGTAATGCAAAAAAAATATTGATTATTTTTTTATTATTAGGAAAACTTACAGCTAAATACAGTAGATACAGTAAGTACCTAATAGTTTAAACAAAATATGGCCAATTACAAGTTTTCATATCCGCCATATTCAAGCCTCAATTTTCAACTTTGGTAAATAGTAAACTTACTGCACACGACTGCCCAAAAAAGGAGTATTATGATTTCAGGGTTCATGTGTGTTTGTATTTGTGTGTTTGTGTGTTTTATGTGTGTGTAACTTCTATACAATTTAACTGATATCAATGTATGTGGTATCGTTAGGAGCGTTGCGTTATCCCAGGTAACATAGACTGGTGAAAATGAAAAAGAAAACATAATGGGGGAGCCATGGATCATGAATAAAACATTCATTGTAATTTGACACGTATACTATCTACGTATACTTCTAGAGCTTGCTTAGAACATAACAAAAAAAAAAAAAAACAGTAGTATTCAATATGTATTCGTTCACTAATAACATAATAAAAATGAAATTTAATTTGATAAATTAACTGTTTGTAATAAATTTTATTAAGTTAGGAATTATAAAATTATCATAATCATAGATTATACTAAACAAGCTAAAACTAAAATATATATACCTACTATTTAGAAGTATATAATGTAAGGGAAGAGCTCATAGGGCATCAAAAAATTCGTCCGCATCGCTGACAATGGGATAAGTGCCCAAAAGGCTGGCGTCATTGCCACGATGGATGGCAATGCAGATTCTTTGGGCTAAAAATAGACCAGCCCTCTGGTCGCCTGAAGAGTCCACCAACCGCTTGGCGATTGGTAATAAAAAATAATTAAATAAATATAACAGTAGGTAGGTACTATTTAATACCCAAAGAAAAACTTATTAAAAAAAATGGCTTATTCGTTTCCACGCTTGCTTCTTGAAGACAAAATCTATATCTATACTAATAGTATAAATGCGAAAGTTTGGATAATTTTTACTCAATCACGTCAGAACGACTGAACGGATCTTGATAAAATTTGGCACAGAGGTAGATTGTAGTCTGGAGAAATAACACATAGGATACACTTTTTATCCCGGGAGTATGTTCCCTTCGGATAATTTTCGATATTCACGGAGCGGAGCCGCGGGCGGCAGATAGTAAGTAATAAAAATAAATAAAATAAAACACCGGCCTGCGGCCGCACACTGGCCGCTAGGTAGCCGCGGGAGTCGCGGGGTGGTGTGGTCACGGTGGCTGCCCGCGCCTATACTCGTATAAGCCGAAGACGCGAACGCGTCACAAAACTAATCTGATCACTATGTATAGCAAGCCCACCCCTTGGGAGAAGCGAGCTAAATACCTGGGTGTGATCCTTGACCACCAGCTCACCTTCAGTGAGCACATAAGGATGGCTCGTTCGCGCGTCTCTTTCCCTCTCGGTAGGCTCCACTCTCTATTGACCGCTCGCAGTAAACTGTCTCTTAAGTGCAAATTGCGCATCTACACCGCAGTCATCCGTCCCATCATGTCCTATACCTGCGTTGTATTGGCGCACGCAAAGCCTCGTAATCTTCATAAGATGCAGACCCTTCAGAACCGTTTTCTCAGAAAGGTTACGGGAGCCGCCGTCTATGTCCGAAATGTGAATCTTCACATAGACACCTTCGAATGCCCACCATCAAACAGTTCATGAAACGCCTTTCAAAGTGTTTCTTCGACTGTGGCATAAAACACCCCAACCCCCTGATTAACGCAGCCGCCTGCTACACTCCTTCCCGCATTAGTAAGATTTGCTGCACGAAGCATACCTTAGTAACCCCCTACGACGCCACTACCCTCCTCCAGGAGAGTAGTAAGGCCACCAGTGTTATAAAGAAACACAAAAACAGACCACCGTCCTTCCGTCCTCACCACCGAGGCCATCCGCGACGCTCCAATCCACGTCCGCCCCAACACTTGCTCGAGCCAGCCCACGCCGCTGAGCCTGTATCTTAAATTTCGATCCAGCCTGTCCTTTGCTGCCCTCCCGCAGCGACGCCCTAAGCCGGGGTCCGTACCCCACAGGTGCCCTTAGCATGTAGCCACCTAGTAGTATAAAATGGCTTATCATAAATGAGATTTATATGGTTCCCTACGCAACCTTAAGCAACATTCACCTCCGGCTACAACAAATGAAAGTAAGAGATGCTTATTTTGCCGGTGTCAACGTTTTGCTGTTTGGGGACCTAATGCAGCTTCTACCAGTAGCTAAATCTGTCGGCAGGGCATACTGCTTCAAACAAACTATGACGATGTGGGGGTTATGGGCGAGCTTCTGCGAACTGCCACAGAATATGAGGCAAGCAGACGACAACACATTTGTGGATATTTTTAAAAGTCTGCGGGTGGTCAACTCACCAAACAGCAACTTGAACTCCTGGATCGGAGTACCACTCATTGGACCATTCGCAGATGGCGAGTGTGTGCGAATATTTTCCACGACAAGACAGGTGGATGACTGCAATGAAACAATGACCAATGAACTCGCTGAAACATGGCGGATGTATGACGTAGTGGCAACAGATACATGTCCATGGAAGCCAAAACCTACGGACAGCGACCAAAGCCCGAATTCATATCTTCTAACCCCAATAAAACAGAGGGTATTGTTCAATTTTTTTAAATTGGTATCTGGTCTAGAGTAATGATGAGCAAAAATATTACCGTTGGACACGGCTTGGTAAATGGTGCTATGGGGTCATCCGAAGATTCGAATGGCCAGCGCTACGCCGTGACCAACTTGAACCGGGAGAGTTACCACAAGCCGTCTACGTAGAGTTCGATGACGAAAAGACAAGTGGCCGCACAGTCGGTTTGGGTGTCAAAATAGAGCCAAGCACTGTCAAATTTTACGCGTTACGGGGTCAAGGTAAAGTTGAGCGGCGCATGCTACCACTGATTTCATGTTCGGCCGTGACAGTGCACAAGCTGCAAAGAACGACACTAGACAGAGCCGTCATGGATCACCGCATCTGTGTCCAAAAGTGGAAAACTGAAAACGAATATTTTCATTGCAGTCGGGGGACGGTTCCTTGGAACAGTTCTATACAGGTCCCCCGACTTCGCTGAAAAGATTGGTTTTCAGTTTTCCACTTTTGGGCACAATGGCGGTTTAATTGCATAGTAAATATTATAATCTATTTAGTACTTACCTTGTGCCCATTCAGTACTAAAATCATTTAGATTGATTTTAATTTTTTTGTTCAATTTTTAATTCACTTTTTGACAAGTCAGGCGCGGTTTTATTTTTTTTGAAATTGTTAATTTTATTATTTCTTACTGTCTCATAAGTAAAAGGAACTTCGTACAATAATAAATATTTTGCTATATCAATTTGATGCTAGCATTAATGAAAACACCTATCCTTTTAGTGATAATCTCGTCAATATAACAAACATTATAAAAGTTTCAATAACGCACGATAAAGGCTTTGTAAAATCACGCTTCGTTACAAACTGAATAACAAAATTTAAAAAATACCGAACGGTAACCTATAAAATTCCATAGACTGTGACATCGGCGAATTTTATAGAAAATTGTAAAAAGTTTTTGATAAACGTTATTTGCTTAGGGCTGAAAGCGGACTTTTCATTTTATCCTATTTTTTTACTCGGCACAAGAGATAACTGTTGGTTTTCATTGGAAATATACAAGGGGACGCTCGTTGTGGTGAATTATGTTCCTACTATTATCTTATCAAACACGATGGCTAAAGTATGTATATTTTCGGCGGTAAGTGGTTATAAAGTCGGTGAAACTTTGTATTACCTTAATAAGACTGAAAGTTATATGACATAGGTAGAGCTTACATGTTACGAAAAAAAAATCTTGTGGTTTAAATACAACAATAAAACACATTTTTTCCTAATGTGTAGGTTCAAAATCTATGTCGTAAAACTTCACGTTTTCGATTCGAGTTTTACATTGAGTGTGTCTTTGTTCTTTTTGAAATTAGTCTTCATTATAAATATTAAAAAAAAAACATCTAATCATAAACACTTTACGAATATACTTTAGAGGTACAAGTACCTAGAATATTTTTATGCAAAGAACACATCCTTGAGGTAGCCCAACAGTAATTGCCATTAGATTGGGTAAACTAAACCTTATAGTCACCCCTAATGACCGTTTGGTTAGCACGCTGAATATCCAATTGCACAGATAGGCATTCATCACATATTAAGAACCTTACTAATTACTCTAGTGTGTCGAACCCTATCAAAGGCCTTGGAGATATCGTCAATTACGACAAAGGTTTCTGTGGAAGTTAACCATTAATATTGAGTGACGTATTAGGTGTGAGCGTCTAATAATACGCTATCATTCATGTATTATTTATTCACAGACGTATTCCAAGAACTTGGTGAAAATAACGATAAGTAAGTGTATCTTCTAAAAGTGGGTCGCAAGTAATGAGAGATTTCTACAGATTTTTTCCTCGAATATTTTTTGGCCTTATAGAAATCATATTGAGTTTGAAATAATAATATCAGGTTTAAAACGTAAAAAATCTAGTTGCTAGTTGAATAGTATTTTGTCTTTTTTTATTGATCTTATAGTAAAAGGCTTAATTCTTGGAAAGAACTGATTGATTTGTTATTCAGATATTTTTGATTATGTCATGTCATTTTGGTGCTGGGGATTTGAATGAAAGGTATTTTCACATTTGGAAGGACCAATTAAACGTTGTAATTATATTGTAAGATTTTTTCTATTCAATTGTTTCTCGCTCTTAAATTATAACCCGACATAAGCTGACAGAAACTTTAGCAGAGAGAAGCTAATACGACGTGACATTGACTAATATCAACTGAATTATGAATTGCTGGTGGAAAATGAAACTGTAATATTTCTGGAGGTGTTTACTTATTTACTGATACTTTTTAGGTCAACTCCTGACCAACTACGCAGGAGATAATATAGTGCATAAAGTATGTCCGCCTTATATAGTCCTCTTCACTGTATTCTGTGATAGCGACCAAGAGTAATTTTCTTTCCTTCGTGAGCTCTCTGATGTCTAGCAAAGCCTAAGTTTGTACGCAGATATAGGAGCACTCTCTCATGCCTCAAATCCACAATCTGTTGGCATGGTAATTCAACACGAACGGAGAGACGCATGTTGGGAGTCTCTATTCAAATGTTCAATTATTGCAGAAATGTGAAGGCCAATTTTATTCCCGTATTTAAAAACGTTTAATGTCTAGTCGCAATTTCATCTCAGCGACAATTAACGTCCAAAATATGGATGAATTAGAGATATTCTTGACATATTGAGACTTAGATTATAATGCGATCGTCCTTATATATAAGGTGTGTATGTATTTAAACACGAAATGTTTTAAGAGGTACACAAAGTGTTTTTTATTTTACGTAATTATTACAATTTTAAAACTTCTTGAGATATTTTGCATGAAACCTTTACTGCCTATTCTATGACGTCGTTCTATTGTGATCGATCGCGCTACGATACGTGCGTCCGACGAAAATGATCGTGCGACCGTGCGTTCAAAGATACTGATATCTACTGAATGTCATAGTGAAGGTCCTATTCAATGTTCATCGCACGATGAAATCGCATCGCATCATCGCGCGAGCGGTGACAATAGGACGGCGTCTTAGAATGACCCGCCTGACGCGGTAGGGCGGAGGCGTGGGCGTGGGGCCCACGCCAAGCCACTGCGTCGGGGCGTCTCGTCTATTCTGAGTCGAGCAACGTGCTGGTGAGGTTGTGTTCGCATGCATGTCTTCACGCGACCACGCAAGCATGGTAGTATTTCGCGTTCGGTTACCGCAGTCTCGCAGTCTGTGCTGCCAGACGCAAACACCTGCCCTCACCTCCTATTACATGGTACCTAACAATATCACTGGTGACCGTACGAAAATACATCTCTGCTTATGTCTACGGGGAATAAAAGCGTGATGATGTTATAAATAAACCAACGTAGGTAGACTTCGTAACTCGATTTAGTCTTATTTTAATAGCTTATCGCTTACAATAATAATTTTGAATTTGAAATGCAAAACCACCTAAACCTAAGTAGATACATTGTTAAAATCCCTCCTTAAAGGTTTTACGAAACAGAATCTAGGTGCGATTAAAACCAATTTTAATCCTAATCTACAGTACCTGTAAACTAGGTAAATATTAATTTATTATTACAGTATTTATTTATTTATAGTTAATTAACAAGGTACAATACCAATTATATTATCTAACATAGAAAGAAAACAAAATCATCGTTATTTTTTGTTTTTTAATTGGCAACAACGACAGGTGCAACTCGAATTCGCATAAGTTAATGACCTCTGTGAGGTATGAGTGCGTGGAGTCTTATCCGTCAGCTGATTCAAAAATCAAAATCTTACCAGAGGTAGGCAGTCGTGGACATACCTACTATTGTAGGTACACGCCGTTTTTGAGAATTTCCTTACCTACAGAAAACTCAATGTCGTTCCCTAACCGAACCGGAGGAATCACATCACAATCGACTCTCGCGAGGTAGGTACTTAGTGCCTCCCTAGGATACTTGTTATTGTAGCACACCACCATGTTCTGGTACTTCTGGTTGGTATACCTATAATTTGGCATTATTGCGTTTATGGCCCGAAGCCCGACGCGTGTTAGCAAAGGCGCGTGCGTTACAACACGTGGATCGTGTGGGACTGAAGAGGCGCGGGAGAGGGAGAAACGGTACTGTAGCGGTATCAACATCGCCACATGTGAGCTACACGTCATACTAACGTCACGCAAATCCTGCATCGCGCAAGCAGAGTTTACCGTGCGACTAGCATATATACAACGTCCCGAAATCAACCGTCGGGCAGTTGCCCACCAGACACGACACCCGTCTGGTCAGAGGATCCTCCCTTTTCCATAGAGTATGAGTGAGCTTTACACCCTGTTCCTCATACCTTTATAGTACAGATAAAAGATTTATGCAACGAGTATGACATCAAAATTATGAAAATAATGTATCAGCAAAGGTTTTCCTTTGGTTTCTGGAGAAAGGTTCATTAAGGTTAATATCATAATGTGTAATTCAAACCTATTTTTCTAGATTTACCTATTCAATTATGTGGGAGCTTGAAAATCCGCTGGATGCGAAACGCACAGAACAGATAATTGTGGCGCCACTTCGGGGAGGCCTCTCGCCCGTCGGGAAGCTATTCCGCAGTGGACGTCTTTCAGATGAAATAATAATAACAATGAACTTGAAGATGATAATGTAACAGCTAATAGCAGATGATCCTTAAGTATTTAGAATTTGTAACGGTCCGTAGGAAAAATGGCCATTGGTCACTCTCCTTTTGATAAAGAAAACAAACAAATGAAAAAGACTGAAGTATCAACAAGCTTCAAATTAACGAACGAATTCACAATTAACAATGAGGAAAAACAAACAGTATATACTGACACAAAAATTCTTAACGAAATCTTTCTTTACAAGAGTCTATTAAAAATCGCAGCTGTGAATGTTAAAAAATCCTGCAATATTAAAAGTCCAGATGATAAAATGTAATAATTTTATGAATCCTTAGAGGATATTATTTTTAATGCGGCATACGATGCGATGGTATCTTCTGCTGTTGTTTTTCTCTTTTTTATAATCTTCCAGGATTTTATTTATTCTTAGGGCGTAATTGTCACTTCGGGCTTTATGTACAAAGATTGTCAAAAATCTAGTAACATTTTATCCTGCCCGTACATTATTTCCAGCACCCTAATTACGTAACACACTACCAATCACAATCTGAATAATTTTAAAGCCTATTGCTAATCAATTGCTTCATATGTTGGAAAAAATTGTCTGCTCAACAACGTGAATGAAAGCCATTCCTACTGTTGGTATGTTACGCAATTACTCTGCTGGACACTCATCAACCACTTTTGAGTCCACAACACTAGTGGCAATTTATTTCAAATTCATCTTTTTTTCATACACAAAATTACTTTAGAAATATCTTGTCCTCTTTGTTTTGTTTAAGCTGTAGGTAGAGCTTACACCATACTTACAAAATGTATTCAAATCAAAATCTAGGTTTCCTTCAACCGCAATAACGTATCATCAACAGGCGTTAAACCTAGATTAATACTACTAACCGTCCGTAATAGTTTTTAAAGTACTAGGACCATAAGCCAGCGTTATATCTAAACATCAGAGTAAGTGCCCTTAACGAGGGTAATATCCCTCCGACATTACCCTTTATACCAGCAGTGTCCGGATATGAAACTTTTCATAACCACTTACGTTAGTATTTAGAGAAGGCCCAGTTAATTATTTAAACATAATGTTTGACCTCTGAACGTAGTCCACGACTGTAGGGAACTTTAATTATCTCGATTCCAACCCTCGTTTTAACGATCCCCAAGTGCGTAATTGCTTACGTAAGGGTGGGGAATGCAAACGTAGAGTGACTGAAAAAGGCCAGTTTTCGGAATTAAGTATAGACTAGAGAAGAAAACGTGTTCGTATAAATTTTATCATTTGAATGCTAGGACTGTTCAATTGCCCTCTTGCATTTTTTCCATTTATCACGATTTTGCGCTAGTTCTTATCAATTCTTAATGACGACATTCGATTTGTTTCGCCATCTCTTTCATGGTCTAGCACAGCCCGGTCTTTTTCTCCTTCTTGTCGCTGGTACGACTTTACTCAAATTTTGTTGGCCCAAAACATCGCCACTTCCACGGCGTCATCGGTGGCAGCACAGAGGTCACTTTGACTGCAAGTTTTGGGACACAGAGGGCAAGATAGAAGGTGGAGCATAGTTTGCAACACAGCTCCACCTCCACACCCAGCTGCCGTTCCATCGAGGTAGCCCCACTTTTCCAGGTTGGAGTTACATCTTCCCACTTGTGTCCGGAGACGGTTCAGAGACTTCCAAGTGGACCACGAAAGGTTCAGCCCAGTTTTATTGGTGTAGGGCACAGTTGTTAAATCTCCATATTTTACAAATCTTTCCGTATTTCCATTGATATTGCTTCTTTCTTATAGCCATCCACAATCCACATTCATACTTAACACTTTTCTGGTCACACGTCCCTCATTCATCCGCAACACACAAGACAATCGGCCAAAACCACGATTAATGTGGCCTCGTGTTGTGCCCATAAAATATGTGCCTACTACTGTACAGTCGATACGATAAGTCACATAATACGTACCGTCGTAATAAAGTCTGTGAGCCTTCCAGTCAATTCTCTGGTCTATGGTCGCTAGCCAATTCTACATGATTAATTCTAATGAATGTCTTAGTTTGTTGACCAACTTGTTTCGTAGGCAAGCGTCTGATGTGATATACATTAATGAGTTTTAAGCCCTAATTATAATACTGTACTTAGCTAACATTAGCTTTCTTTTGTTCAGAAACTTCAATAGAAAAGTCAAAGTCACTGAAGTTATTACTTTCCCCATTTCGTTTGATGACACGGAAATATAATGATTTTCTATTGATAGTTGAAATCACAATGGAAATCAAATTCTATTACGCAATTATATTTCCTAAACTTCCAAAATTGCCCGATATCAATCACGTTTAATAAAGCAGGAATTTTCCCAACACACTGTCACCGAGAGCGACGATATTTCAACAGGACAATAGGTCCAATAATGGCCAGGCCTCCTGATCACGCCTCTTCGGACTTTGGATAGAGGAAACCCAGCCATTAGTCCAAAACCCATAACTGCTCCTGACTTTTCTCTGGACAAAAGCTTTTAACCATTTTCCCTGCATCTAATTAGTACCAAAATTGTCCCGTTCCAATTTTGAACTTAACGGGTTTTATGAAAATAAAGTATGGCCGCCATCCAAAGAAAATTATTGGCACATCTTTTACAAAAGATTTGGGGCATGAAATAAACAGGGTCTATTATTGTCAATTGTTTTGCAAACAAATGAATGAAAAACAGTCGAATTGTTAGATAAACAAAGGTTTTGTTTTGAGCGTTGTATTTATAGAACGCGTAATAATGAATATTGTATGCTGCTTACCATGATAAATAAAGTAAGGTAGGTTAGCAAGCATGGGAATTATTAGCTACTTTATTTTATTTGGTATTTTTCTAAATGGCTTTATTTAAAAAGTCATTGACTTCTTCCCTGAATATTTGATTCAATATGGGCGCCATGCTTGTCAATGTAGACCATTCTAGACAAACACCAAAGTGACAAAGTATTACGTGACTGAAAACCCGATTCAAATCTAGAACAAAAACCGGAAACACGTCACTCGGATACTGTTACCCAGAACACACCAACAGTAATCTACACTTGAGGCCAACAAGAAGTGTAAATAACATTTCTAAACGCGACATTACACTAAGCGCTCGAACCGTAGCTATGCCAAATCTCTCGATATCAGTTGCTTATTCAATCGGCACGATTTGAGCTAGCGAGCGAAAATACAGTTGGGTGCACTGAACAATTTACAATTCACTTGTGACCGCCTCTGTACCGTGGGACAATGGGTGTGTGTGATTTGAGGTTTGATTTTACTCTAGCGCCAGCTTGGCTCGCATTGTCAAATGATTTCGGTGACTGGGTGAAATTTTTTGTGCGCATTTTGATTAAGTTTTTGTTCGCTGATTGGTCGTATAATATTTAGGTTAGGTTGGCTTGTTTTCACGGTATTATAATGATTCAATTTCATTTGATTTTATGGAATTTGATAGTAGCAATTAGGTATTTTTCAAGCACGAGTGCATCGTTCTAGGCATGGTTGAATATAAGCTTGTAATTACTTAAATTATCGTTCATGTATAAAGTGTTAAAGTATCACTAGGCAGAGGCCCGTTACTGACCTTTATGTCTCTCGTTTATCACTAGAAAACGAATTAAATAAAGGTGATGTACCTACCAATTTATCATGGCATTTGGTAATGCTTGCAACGCTCATGTGTGGCTTTAGACATCTGTAGTAATTATAATTATTACTAGGTACATACTAGTTTATGTCATGTTATGATGAAATCCAATTAAAATTATACACACCCAAATACACCTGAATGAGATACTAATACTAATAAAGTGTGATACTGATTGTGGCTGAATTATAAACATATATATAAATATATATATTATTATTATTGTGGTGTCTTAATCGATCAGTAGGTACATTTTTATGACGTCACAAAGGATGTTTAAAGATAAGATAAGATATATTTATTTGCGTAAACATGTGTACACATATAAGAATAAAAAAACGTGCATGCAAGATAACATAAAGAATAAAACACAGGTTCCGACATGTTTGCATATGGCGTGCAAATATGAGTAGTTATGATTGTTCATAATTAATTCCAAGTCAATATCATTAATTTAAATTTTAAGTGAATTCAGCAAACAATATTTAATTAAAATGTCAACGTTAAGTAAAAATAATCTATGTCAAAATAAATACTTCAGTCCGAATTTCGTTAATATTATACGAGTAGTATCATTGTTATAGAATTAAGTCAGGAAGTCAAATTACAATTATTGGAATATAACAATTGATTATAATATTAAAAATGTTTATATATTACGTAATGTCAAAATGTATCTGTCAAGAAATCTGTGACACTATAATAACAAGAAAAACATCTTGCAAACACAAGAGATGAAAAACAATCCAAAATGTATATTTCAGAAAATGAGAAGCATATCCTTTCGTATATGTACTACATGTCACATGGAAACAGCTACTATATTCTATATTTTGTACATATATCTAGGTGGAAATATATTCCATCTGATCTATGCGGACCAAAATGGTCAAGCAAGAGCGATAATCTTGCTACCTTCGGAGCGGCACTATCAAATTGGGCATCAAATATACATACATGCACCTGACACACCGTTCTGGGTCGTAATGATACCTCAATATAGATTGCTAAGTGATCTCCACTCGCCACAGAACGGGAGAACTAACGGTAGATTAACGTACGAGAATTGCGATTTTTATTACGATTTTTCAATGCGTTAGAAGTATTTGAGTGATAGTTAAAGTGGTGGCAGGACGTGGTAAATTAAGAAAGATAGGAAAGAAAAATTGGTTTATTTGACACTGAATTTTGGCATATAAAAAAGATAAGTAAGTTAATAATTCAAAATGAAAATATTTTATTTCACATAAACCTACATGGGCGTCAGAAGCTAGGTGCATGGTTCCCATTGGTTGTTTCCTATGGAGAACAGCCGGCAAGAAACTACACGGTTACTCTTTTAAAAATAATTGGCTTTGACAATGTTTTGAAATTACAGCATTGATAGTATGAGAGAACAGTGTAGGCCTGTCAACAAGTATCAGGTACTTAACAAAATAGAAAATGGTCAACCAGTTACAATCACAAAATATAAAAGAATCTACATATTATATATAAAAGGTAAATAAAATAATAAAAACAAAAACCTATTTAAACCAAAATAAATTATTGATATTACAACTGTAACAAAATTTAATTAATATCCTGTTGAATTTGAATTCTCTACGTATACGGGTAAAGTACATTTAAATGTTAAACCGATTTGAGTTCAACATGTGCATAGAAACTTAGGAAGAAAACACTAACACCCAAAATTGATAAATGATCGACCCGCGGCAAATGCTATGCAACTACTGATCGCTAACTGAAATATATATATTTTATTCATTCGCTGCGTGTCGATATCAGCATAAAATCGATACAATTGATATGTAAGGGTTTGGCAATACTTACAACAGGGTCTAGTTGATAAAAATAGCCTCCTCAAGTCAATCAATCAACTTAGCCTATCGTAGTCCATTGCTGGACATCCCAACGGCGGACTCTCCCAAGTTGCGGTGCCACAACACCCGGATCGTCGTCTTATGTGTATTTAGTCAAGTTTTTAATATACAGAAAAGTATGTAGGTATGTATCTTCTTCTTAGCGTGTTAATGGGAATTGAAATAGAGTCAACCTAGAATTTGGCTACGAGTTTGGCACATAATATTAAGCGCCCCATTGTTTGTCAGGACAGCACCACATTTACACCTATGTATCTATTAATAGTCTTCTTCAATCAAATCTTAATCCAATTATACGAAAAAAAGTATTGACCTCTCAAACCACAAGAAAGACGAACCAAAATTAATCTTAAAAGATATAATTTCTGACAAAATATTAAAACGTAATTGAAGATAAGGGTAACTACAAAAGAGAATGCTTAGTTGGCATCTATAAAAAGGCGGGTCTGATTAATGGTTTTTTCGTCTGGGCCCGTCCTTGTCCGTTAATCAAGTAAATAGGCGACGAGCGCCTAAATTAATTTCAAGACAAGCATTTTGGGGGCAAAACTGAAATAGTGTTTGACAATTTATTAATTATTATAGCAGTTATTATCATTATTACATATATAAACTCAAGCTTTCTTCCCATAGGAGTAGGCAGAAACTACAGAACGCCACCTACTATGATCCTTACATGCTCCTTTTGCTTCGTTTATGTTCCTGCATCTGGTCATACATGCCTGTATGATGCAGGTTCCGAATACTACGCACCTGACCTTTCTGCAGAACATCACCAATAAAGTCACTACATGTCCTTCAAGGGTGTGTGTCCCCGACGTTTCCTTACATCTGCTTTGTAAATTCTTTTGTTAGTCGTCTTTCATTCATCCTCTCAACATGACCAAACCATTTAAGATGTTTCATCTTTTAAATTTTTGTCACTACATATTCTTTTAAACTGCACCTTCGTCTCATCATTATTATTAAATGCGAAACTCAATTTCAGTATATTATTCCGTCTTTTACAGGCAAAGTCGGTTAAAGATTTAACATAGCACACTCCGAGATCTTTTTAAATCCTAGTAGCTACCTTCATAAAATTAATTCTCCCTATTACTAACATCTATAGAATACCAACTAAATAAAGGACTTTCATAAGACAATTTATTAACCAATATCACTTTTCTTCTACTCGTACAATGCGAATCCATAAATCAGAACGAATTGAACACCGTTTAAAACAAGACACATAAAATGGCGCACAATTAAGCGTAATTTATTGGATTTACGAACTTTTGTTCAGAAATTTATATTTCAGATATATATTTTAGGGGAACACTTGTGTCTCGGAGTGCACGTTAAACCTTTGGTCCCGTGTCATTCGTAGATCTTTTATAGTTTTTAACAACCAGTGTTATCCAGTAACTGGGTTGTGGAGATCAGATATGCAGTCGCTCCATGTAAATTACTGGTATTCAGCTGCATCCAGGTGGACTAGAAGCTGACCCCAACATGGGAAAAGACTAGGCAGATTAATTTTGACTCGCGTATCAATGAATGAGTGAGGTTAAGCTGCGTTTGCCGCGGTGTTTTCCCAGATGGGTGGCAACGACAGGCCTATTGCTTACGAATAAAGTTTGTGTTGTCTTACCTCGTGTAATACGTTTGCTGTATTCCTTAGCTGACTTCTACTTAGTGCGCCGTATAACAAAATACGAATATTTCACGATTTATTTATTTTTTGTTCTTTTTTTTATGTTTTACAAAGTAAATTATAAATCGATTTTATAATATACCCATATTACCCATAGTACACCCAGATATGACACACCTCTGCCTAACCCTGCGGGGATTATAGGCTTGTTGTTATGTAGGATCGTCTTTTAATTAAATTGAGCGCTTTGCCTGTACCTACGCACATTATGTATGTACCCACCTCAATGATCCTTTGGACCCGGTTGTCATATCGTACCGAGCAAAAGTATCGTTTACAACACAGAAAATGTTCCTTTTCAAAAAAATATTTTGTGAAGAAAAAGAAGAAGAAAAAAATGTTTCACGAACAAAACGTACATTACAAATAAATGGCATAAATGTAACGTAAATGCGTAGTTCTTTATTACTACTTACTCCTTGAAAACCGCCAAACTTTGGAATTTTGCCCATATGGTAAGATATACATACAGTCATGTAAATAAAGTAGTATTCTTTAAACCGCATTAGCATTGCAGAATAAACCACTCAAGTCTAGTTGCAGGCGTAGGAATATGCTTCTACACGATCGGGAGATAGTTAAGTTTGAAATTAGGCGTATACTTAATTCATAAGAGAAGATTGAAGATACTAACTTTAGTTCCATGTAATTCAAATAGACATGCTTACTCATATTTATGAGTAAGATTTTTTAATTTTTTGACCTAAATTTCCCAGCTTTTGATGCATTCCCATGTTTTCTAGATATTCGCATTGCCAGGCAATTCAGTGGAAGAACTAAAATTCATACTAATATTATAAATTCCAATGTAGCTCTGTTTGTATGTTACCTTTTACGCTTAAACCACTGAACGGAATTCAATAAAATTTTGCAAGGAGTTAGATAGCATCCTGGGGAAGACTGGACCTGGGGGGGTACTTCTTTTTTGTCCCGGTAGCACTTCCCGTGAGATAATTTCTGACATCCATGCGGGCGAAGTCGCGGGCAGTAGCTTATAATATACATATATTATTATTATGTCTAGTTATTATAGAAATATTTGAAAATTCAAATAAAATGACACAAAAAAAATCACAAATAATTTAAATAAAAATGATTCACCAATCTCTACAGGGCTGGTATTGTTTGAATACATAATCCATATCGCCATTGCACTAGCTAGACACATGAGTAGATAGTCAACATAGATCAAGCTGCCTACAATTCCACTGCAAACGATTCACTACTTGTTTTTCGAGATTGTTCACAGTTCATGAAGATGGTCCTTCGAGCCGGATATCCTAATTAAAAGAACATGCCTACTACTAGGAAATAAAACTATTATTGCAACTTATAAAATTGTAAGGAGAATGTATATAAAAAAAAGAGTTAATCACAGAAAGCAGGAACGAATTAAAAATGGAACTACTTTATCATCATGTAACAGAAGATAAACAAATACCACATAGAGTGCTACAAGGATCTATTCTGTGCCTGAATGATATTGGCAGGCGGGCGTTGTTGGTTAAATTTGTGTATTTTTTTTTGTGAAACTTAATTCGAAATGTATGAAAAAAACAAGATGGCGGCATTAGTTCCGATGTTGGCCACTCGCCACAATAACCTTGTAGCGTTATACATACAATTTTCATATTTGATTTCAAAATTCAACAGTGATAATTTTTAAGGTGTCAATCATATCTAAAAACAGTCTTAACGTAGCTAGCAAAATCCAATATTATAAAAGTTGTTGTTGCTGTTGGATTATCTACTCAGGGGTACAGTCGAGCGCAGTAGAAACCAATTCTTTGGTCTATATCGTTTACGTTTCCTGTTTTCCTTAGCTGACTTCTACTACGTGCCCCGCTTTTTAAGTATCTAACGAACATGCTACGATTTATTTCTACATTCTGTGTTATTATTTCAAAATATAAACCAACTAGCTTTACCCGGCCCGGCTTCGCATAGGTAGCACTAAATATCTAACCCTTACCTAACTATCTACTTACCTACTTACCCTATCTACCTACCTACCTTACTTACCTACCCACCTACCTACCTACCTACCCTACCTGCCTACCCTACGTACCTACCCTTCCTACTTCCCTACCTACTTACTTACCCTACCTACCTACCCTACTCACCTGCCTACCTACCCTACCTACCTACCTACCTAGCGGACCCGTCAGACGTTGTCCTGTCAAAATTTTTCCTTTCGGTTTTTCCTATTTTTTTTCTCTTTTAAACCACCCCAGTAAAGAGGTGAATAAAACAAAAACAAAAAAACAAATTGGTCAAGCCGTTTCTGAGTTTTGGCGAGACTAACGAACAGCAATTCATTTTTATATACATAATATAATGCATGACTTTCGTCAAAATATAAAAAAAACGTTTCGAGCGTTAACATAAAAAAATACATAATTTTCTTTGTTTAGCGAACAAAAGAGGTAAGTATGCAGGCATTATAAAACTATTTTCTATACCCATGTTTTGCGTGTGTTGAGAGTTAAATATTTTTGATAGTTGTCATGAAATTGGTGGTCCAAAGATGTTTTATCTTGCCTACATATACATACCTGACTGTTTTGTTGACTGTACATCCACCCTTACTGCAGATTGTAAGCAGCTGATACAGCGGAGCTAAAAGATTTGGCTCGTGACTTATTTTGTTTAGTTTTCACACATTGCCGGTAGATGGCGGTAGGTTTATTTCAAAGGCCAATTTTAATTTTATGTATTTCAGTCTTCGATGAAGAAAACTCTACTTGATTTGCCTTGATCGGGACTAGATTAAGGGCCAGTTTCACCATACTGTGTTACATTCTAAATGTCCCGTTATGCCATTTGATGGATTGTCTCACTACAAAAAATAGTCCATCAAAATGCTTAGCATAGCGTTTAGTTACAGCAGAGTTTAGTGAAATTGGTGCTAAATATCCCTTCCTTTCGCATGTTATTTTATACTAAAATATTTTGGCATAACCGTTTTCGCATAACTTTTATTAGCATAATGATACTGTGGCATTATAGTACTTTGGAATATTGCAATGGTTAGGTTAGCTTAATTTATGGCAAAACATGTATGCGTGATGATCATTATGCTGAATACCGTTATGCCGATGTTATATTATGTTTTAAAATTTTATGCAAATGTATAGGTAACCGATTAAATAATATTTTTAGAAATTCTGAGTTTTGTTCATTAATCTATTGTGTTATATGAGTACTCACACAGTCAAACTATTTAACCTTTTTTTAAATATCGTCCATTCATATAAGTAACGTCCATGTCTTCGTCATATTGGAAAGCCTCCTCTCAATGAATAATTCTTCGGACATCGATCTTTTGCGTGCCGCAGAGTCCACAATAACCTGAACATTCTATCATCAATACCACATTTAGAACGCGTCTACCTTAATTAGAAGAATTTCATAGAGCAGCATTATGCTGGGGGGAAGCCTTCTTAGACTGCCTCCTTGGTCTAGTGGTCGCAAGCGCTACTGCTGAGCATGAGGTCCTGGGTTCGATTCCCGGGTCGGGCAAAGTGTTATTGGGTTTTTCCATCTGGAATTTCTCGGTAGCAGCCCGGAGTCTGGATTTGTGCCCGGTTGATGGCAATAGGCTCGCCCCCTATCACATGGGACTTAAACATAACTGGCGAAATGTGGGTGTGCTATAGGTACTCCTCTGCCTAACCCTTCGGGGAATACAGGCGTGATGTTATGTTATGTTTTTTGAAGCCTTCTTGTCACCGTCATGACGTACAGCTGCCATATATTTCTGTTCTTTGCTCGAGATCAATTTTGTTTTTTGTTTTATTTTTCTTTATTATTTGAGTCACCCTATCTTTTTGCATGCACGAGTTTCTATGACAAATAAACCTATTTTTCTTTCTGACATAGTCCCAATCCAGTCTTTTCATCTCTTACTTCTGTCTTTCCCTGTATTGTGGGTCCTTCTCACTCCACTACAGCACTCGCAAGGCTCACAGCTTAAACTGACATCTAAACTCTTAGATTTCTTTACTGAGTTATTTATTAGACTCGACTACAAAGAAGGTTTGAATCAACGCTGCAAAGACTTTAATCTGAAACTACTGGAACAGCTTTGCTAAATGTGGAACACCTTTTGTGTTTTTTTTTTGTTAATAATCACATTAAGAATTTATCAATGAAAACTGAAGATATATTTTTAACCAAAATAGAAAATAGCAAAAGATATAATAAAGAATAATCCAAAAGCAATCTAGAAGATAAAAAAGCTGAAAATATTTCATCTAGACTTCTAGAACATCATTCATTGAAACTAAAAAGTGTCAAAGCATATAGAAACGTGAATAAAAAACTCCCATGCAATAATAATTCGGTATGACAAATGGTACATTCCAAATAGTTTTCATCGACCGTAACATAATTTCGATAGTCATAATTCATTTCTGTTCGTCTTGACAGCCAAATAATCGTGGTTAGTTCTGACAAATGGACGTCAATTTGTTTCGTCTCCGAAATTGTTTCAAATTAATGCAAGATCTAATGGAGGATTTGGGTTACAGATAGTGTCTGTCTTAACCCTTGAACTTCAGATGTCGAACTACTGAATGGATTTCAACTAAGCTTAATTGAGAATGTCGGGATTAAAATGAAGAGCCTTGCGGTTTTGGACTTAAGGCGAATTTCACCAATGAAACTGAACTCGATCAGCACATCTAAATACGTTTAAAAACTGACAGGGTTATCATTGCTGTGGAATATTGACACCAACAGCTCTTGAACACAGTTTAGATGTGCCGATGGCGTTCAGTCATTGGTGAAATTTACCCTTAGAATAGATCATACCGTTTCACTGGCTGGTGCGACTTCAAAATTTATAAATGGAATGTACTGAAGTCTCACGAGACAAAAAAAGAAGATAGCGGTAAAGCTCCTTGTGATAGCGGTCTCGGAAAATAACAACTAACAAACAAACAAACAGTTATTTGTCTGAAAACAAACCGGACACGAGGCTAGAAATGAATTCTGTGATTATAGAAAACTTCGAGCTTGTGCAGTGTCTGGAGAGACAGTAAAAAATGGTGCACAATTAGTATGAAATGATCTGTCAAATAATAACCAGGAACTTATCGGAGGTGATGATATGGATCACCATTATAATAAAGAGTAACCGTGGAGTTTCTTGCCGGCTCTTCTCCATAAGAAACAACCAATTGGAACCGTGCACCTAGTTTCTGACGTTTCATAAGTGCCCATGTTGGTTTATGTGAAATAAAATATTTTGATTTGATTTTGATTTTGAATTATGTATCATATTATTTTATAGGATCCGAAAACCTAGACGACCAGCAGTTTTTTTTTTTATAAACGTTAATACGGTTACCCATCGAAAACAGAAAACAAAGAACTGACTTCGTTAATAACTCGTAAACCTTGTTCCAGTGTTCGTGCACCATTAAAAATCTGTCGAAGCAACGTAATGGCGTCGGGATGCAGCAAGCAATTACTGTCACTCACTCGAATGCACTAGTCTCAGCGAAATTCGATATATCTATTCCATCGAATTAGCTTTTTAAGCGAGTCCCTTTCAACATTGTTAGAGAAGATGCTTTGAGGAATTTCTTTTTACACTTGATTTGTTTTCAAGTACGCATCAATAACGGTTCGCTTTTTAATTTGCGATTGAATGACGACATCATTATTTTTTATTTGTGCGTTGTACTTCACATTGTTATCGATTTTCAGGAGAAAATCATTATTGCTAAGTAGGTTTCCTTTTGTAACTGTTCATTGATCAGTCAATTGACGTTTACATATTTAATATTGTTGTTTTACTGTGATATTTTCAATGATTGTTTTCAAGAATGTTATTGACGTAATGGTCTTTGAGTCTTGACTTTAAGTCAGACAAAAAGTGATATGGATTCCTTAGTAAATTAGAAGTCAAGAGTATGATGTCACCTGCATATCCAAAGATATATCTATACACAGAAAATTTTCTTGCAAATGTGACCATAAAGCTATCACTTTTATAGTTCACTAGACAGCAACTCCGCCAGGCTATCTTGGGAACTATAAAATATTTACGAACACAACTATCGATGGTACTATTGGAAACGTTTCCCGTTGCCATTATCTCTGCACTAACTAGTTATAATAATTGCATATTTACCAACTTTATTGGCCACAGTTGGACTCCGATAACGTACATAAAGTTGAATGGGTTATTCCATTTACATAAACGATTGGGAAACAGTATGATAGAGCTCGTTGAGAGTGCTGATTATATATTTTGCCTCGATATTTTTCTTAGTTCGTCGTTTAATTTTAAGGGTGCTGAGGCAATATTTGTAAATATGTGAGCACCATGTATCTATCTCATAATTAATTTACCTGTCATGCGTTATATTTAATTATTTTTACGTATTGTGGTATAGTAATTTTATTCTAGGTGCATCGTTTTCACATATAATTAATGTATACATAATATTGTAAAACATTTTTAAAAGAGTAACGGTGGAGTTTCTTGCCCATTCTTCTCCATACGAAACTATCTTTTGGAAGGGGAAACTAGAATCAATTCAATTTTTTTGTAAATTTTGACGTTCAAAAGTGCCTTTAATGTGCCTAATTGAAAAAATTGATTTGACTTTGACTTTGACTTTGCCATGTTTTCGATGGGTGTCTCGTTTCTTTCACATTAAGGCTCTTCCTAAACATAAATTGGACAATACGTCAACTGTCAATCTATTGTCATGAGAATGATATGACAGCTGTTACGGGCTGAGAATAGCCAGCGTTCGTCAACCTGGGTATCGCCTATTGTATTAGTAAGCTAACTTAACAACGTTGAAGTAAAACAAGGACTTCAGTCTGATATACTCTAGAAATCAATCAACGAGAAAGTCCAGTCAGACTTCTTTAGACGTCTCGTAAAGAAAAACAAACAAAAATATCTATAAAGAGACCAACCGTTACGGAACAATATTTTACTTCTGATTAAATTCGCACCAACTTCACAGCTTGGAAAAAAGAGGATCAGCTGTTCATAAAAAGTGAAACCCTATTGGAAAAAACGTACAATAAATCAATCTAAAAAGTATACTCATTTGTTTGTCGGCGTATTGAATTTTCGCGAGAAAAACTGTATTGTTACTGGGTGTATTGTTGGGCAAAGTTTTGAGGGCCTTATTTTTTATTGTTTTTCGAACCTCGTTAAAACTATCCGTGGATGAATCGCATTTTTCTAACGAGATTTTACTTTTCGACAGATTGATGCGAAATACATAAAATATTGTTTAGTTATTATGTAGGAATGTTGTTAATAAAAACTAAAGAGTTGTTCTTTGTTATAATAATAAGTAATCTGTGCTGATTTCGGATCAATCGTTAGGTATATATTTTGCTTGCTTGGATTCTATTAAAAGCTTCATGGTTCTACGGACTCCTAAATAATTATGTGAGTGTATTATGCTGAGATTGGAGCCTTTTTGACATCGCACAGGTCTTCTTCTATTTTTGTTTTCACTACTTCGATAGTTTTAACGTTCTTTTTTATTGTTTCTTGATTTGGTTTGTATTATTTTTTATTCTTTTGTTGTTGTATTTTCCGTGCGTGTCCCAAATAAAATATTTTTCATTCTTTCTTTCTATTTATTTAATTGCCACATATGAATCAAAAGAGAGTTAGTTGTGTTTGTTTTGAATTAAGCAATAACACATTGAATTCGAAAGGACGTCATCATACAAGTATATTCTGTTTGTTTAGTGCCCTAGTGTTAATTGCTTTGAAGGCAATCCTGCTCATTAGTGATGGGCACCACGTTGAGTATTATTGGAACCCCCTTTTTTCCCAAACTTTGCCAAATTCGCAGCACCGGAGATCCCAAAGGCTTCTCGAAATGTCTCCGCCACTAAGGAGCAATTTTATTTCTTAAAATTCCGACAAATAATGATATATTATTCATGCAAACAGAAGAATTCCGTACAAAAAAGATATCCCAAGTAACAAAGGAATAACATAAAAGGAAACATTTCGAAACAGAAGAAATTATTGTCTTATATCTAACCGCCTATTTAACTTTCCAATATGGCCGCGTGTTTCCGAAAACGGACTTCCTGACTTTTCCAATTCACTATTGCAACTAATTAAAACTTTCGTTTAATCCGAGATTCCCATTATACTTTCAGAAATGGCGACGGGTTAACCTAGAACTGCCGGGAGGGTGATCTCATTGGATACTTTTACACCGTCATGTAATATTAAAATAAAGTCACGGTTTCCTAGAAGTAATCACCACATAGTATCCGTAATTTACGGGTGAATGACGCCATTGAAACGTTATGAAAGTAAGATGAGAGCCTAGACAAAGTAACATTCGTTTAGCGATGACGCTAGTACAAAAGCCAAACAATTTATGGAGTTGACATAAGCTGTCGAAATGTCATGTGATCATAGATCAATGAATAGAAATTAGCCAGACAATATTAACATCATTCGATTCCATGAAACAAATCGACAGCGTCGAACAATTAATATCTTAAAGATGCGTAGCCAAGTGGCACTTTTTGACAAGCGTTATCGCCAGTTTTCAATTCGTATGATGGTAAAAATAGCGAAAGCGATAGCAATTGTAGAAATAGAATCGCTCCGAAGCGAATGCCATTTGTGTAGGCTCTCTGAGAGCCTAGAAAAATGGCATTCGCTTCGGAGCGATTCTATTTTTACAATCGCTATCGCTTTAGCTAATGATTCCAAAAACTAGTGATAACGCTCGTCAAAAAGTGTCCCTTGGCTATGCATCTCTGTGGAAGTACCTAATCTTTCGACGCTGTCGATTCATTTCATAATCGAATGTTGTTAACATTGTCTAGCTAATTTTTATTCGTTGACCTATGATCACGTGACATTTCGATAGCTTATGTCAACCCCATACATTTTAACTTTTCTACTAGCGTCATCGCTAATCGAATGTTACTTTGTCTAGGCCCTCTGGTATGTTTTCCTAGAGGGCATTTTTTGACGAAGTGAAGTTAAACCCTGCAGCAAATATTTTCTTGACAGCTGTCATTTCGGCGTTGTTTGGCAGCCACCGCTTATCTAGGAAACCGTAGCTTAAGAGGGCGCACAACGGTCCACTAGCTCCTATAAAAAAATATTAAGCTTGTAAGGACCCTCGGTAAGTGTGTCTAGAATTTTCTAATACCTTTTATAGTTTCATATTGAGACACGAAGCAACAAAATTCGATCTAAAGAAAAGTGGTCACATTCCTCTAGATTGTAAACAGTTGTGTCTGTGATTGCACAGACACAACTCTTCATCTTCTACGGTCTCATGAACATTTTCTAACGTGAGTAAAATTCTGTAAGGTATCAATGTAAGACTGTATTTCCATAAGTGGATGGGGAGGATTAACGAGGATTTTTCTATGCAAAAAAAAATGGTACCTAAAGCTTAATCAAAAGGTACATAGGTAATGTTTAGATTTCCTCCATAGCTAAAGCATAATTTTTGTGCATTAACATATTATCTTTATTTTTCCCTTAAATACAGGGAACCATAAAATTGTGCTGATGTTGGATCAGCATCGTGGTCATTCGTGGTCATATTCGTCATTGGACGGCATTTGGGCGTCCCTAATTAACTAGTCGGTTAATCTACTACCACATTTCTTAGGAGAGTCGTTCTAGGAAACTTGAAGTTAAGGTTGTCTCCTAATACGGTTTTCTCGCCGTCTATAAAGTGGAGACGAAAATACGACAGTAAATTATACTTCGTATATCGAATGTTCCCAGTCTGAATACAAAAAGTTATTCAAATATATCCAATAGTTTTGTCACTATAGTGAGTCGGTTGATCGGAAAAACCTGCCAGTCCATCATTACTATTTAGTTTGTATCAAAAAAAAACTTTTTTAATTTTGATGTCAGGATTTATAAAGTTTCAAAATACTCCTATACATTAGTATTGCCAGTGTTTTCATTTATTGTCATATAGCCGTCTCCATATTGTATAAATAAGGCCGTTCTATTTATGGCCAAACTTTATTAACAAGTTCTGATTTTCTGACCAGGTTTGGTGGGTTGTTTTTCTATTCTGAGTAATGCATCATTCTGTCGTTAATGTGGAAGTTTTGGATATCATAAATACAGTAAGTTAACTTACTTTCCGTTAATGGACAAATTCAACTGTCCATATGATCGATTTCATAAAGAGAGATAAATTAAGTGGTTGTTTAGCAGACGCACTACTTAAGAGTAAATACTCAATTAATCAATTAACTAAACAATCCATTTAACCTGACTGGGCAGTACATAATTACGTCAGGAAAGCTATTCTGAAAAAATAATACTACGTCTGACTGCAAATCAAACAGCAATCCCATATATATATATATATATATGACTCACAACTGAACTGGGAAAGGGTTCTTCTTCCGTCTGTTGACTCAACCATGTTTGACACTCTGTTTCTGATTTGAGAATTTGAAGTTGTAAAGTTTTCAAAGTGTACTTCAGCACGAAATTCAAGATTTCTTACGTTTTTTACAAAGAAATAATGAATTTTACGCTGAGAATCTGCGTTCTTCCGATAATCTGCTCCTTCTTTGTCCTTCTCATACCTCTGATGATGTTCATTCTTCCTTTCATATTATGTCTGTTCTTCTCTGGAATGCGCTTCCTCTTGATAACAGGACGGTCACCAGTCGGTATGCAAAAAAAGTTTTTTTTTAAATATCGTAGAGTCATCTCAACCTCTTTCCCTCGAATTTGTATATATAACGTGTATCTATTATTCATGCACAAAATATTTTGAGAGATACACTTCTATCTGGTACAGAACCTATAGAAACAAAAACAAAATGTATCTAAGTGGTTTCTATTTTACGTAATTATTCTAATTTTAAAACTGATTGAGACATTTTGCATAAAACCTTTACTCTCTATTCTATGAATGACCCGCTCAACGTGGCGAGGGACGCGGCGGCGGTACGGGCCGAGGGCCCGCGTCGCCCCCGCTTCAGTGTGTCTCATCTATTATGTGTAGAACAGCGTGTTGGTGAGGTAGTGTTTGCATGCATGTCTCTGCGCAACCGCGCAAGCATGGTGGTCATTTTGCGTCCTGACGGTTACCGCAGTCCACAGTCTATGTCCTGCCGGACGAAAACACCTACCCTCACCTCCTGTTACATGGGACCTAACAATATGACTGGTGAGCTGTTATAGTGAACGTACGAAAATACATCTCTGCATATTTCTACGAGGAAAGCAGGCGTGCTGATGTTAAAAATAAACCAATGTATGTAGACTTCGTTCGCCGATCTAGTCTTATTTTAATAGCTTATCGCTTGCAATAATAATAAATGTGAATTTAAAATACAAAACGACCTAAACCTAAGTTTATTAAATTCCTTCCCTAAAGTTTTACAAAAAGGAACCTAGTTTCGATAAAAACAAATCCTAATCTACAGTACCTAGTATCCTAGTACTTACAAATCTGTAAACTAGGTAAATAAACACTAATAAACAACTGATAGGTGTAACTGGAATTCGCCTAAGTTACCTGTGTTCGGTTGTTAAGTCCTTCTGTGACGTAACGAGTGCATCGAGTCGTATCCGTCGAACCTACTCATACAGATGTGAGCTGTAAGAAGTATAAGTGCGTAGCGCAGATTTATTTGGTCGAAAATCTTACCAGAGATAGGTAGTCGTGGACATACCTACTGTTGTAGGTACAAGCTGTTTTTGAGAATTTCCTTACCGACAGAAAACCCAATGTCGTTGTCCAACCGAACCGGAGGAATCACATCACGATCGGCGGTCGCAATGTAGGTACTTAGTGCCTCTCTATGATACTTGTTAGTGTAGCAGATCACCATGTTCTGGTACTCCTGGTTGGTATACCTATAGTTTGGCATCATGGCAGCAGAGGCGCATGCGGTGCAAGACATGGATCGTGCGGGACTGAAGAGGCGCGGGGAGGAAGGCGCACGTGCGGCTCGCTAGCGTTCTACTCTTTGATCGTTCATAAAAGTCGCGTCCCGTCCTACCGCACCGCCATGCCACCGCCTGCTTCGGTGACAGTATATACTACGTAGAAACTAGCGTAATGGTTGTAAATAAATAAGAAGGAGCCAGTGTTTATTATGTGTGACAAGTATTTTTTTTTATTATTTTTTATTACCGAGTAAGTTTAAAAAAAAGTATTTCTATGGCTTCTTTACCAGCTATAGGTAGATCTTTCAAAATATTACGTGTATGAATAGATACTCCTTATAAATATGTGTCCTCGCACTTTTAATAATGTGTCTCTTTCACTAGCCATCACTGCAAAAGCGTTCACAATTCGCATTTTTAATTGTTCCGCACTAGATATCGTATGGCCGTCATTACCATAAACCAGGTCTTTGTCCTAACCCACATATGGAAGTCCAACGGCGTTCTGGTACTCCTGGTTGGTATACCTGTAGTTAGGCATTGTTGTGTTTCTTGCCCAAAACTCAACTGGTGTTAACTGTGCCGCGTGCGGTGCACAGAACACTATTACGTGCGGTACAACACGCGGATTATACGGGACTGAGAGGTGCGGGCAGGGAAGGGAGGCGCGCGCCCGCTTCGCGGCTCGCGCCCTCGCCTTTCTTCCCTTTGATCAAGCCGCGCGCCGTCTTAGCGCGCCGAAATGTCGCCGCCCGCTTCAATGACAGTAGATACTACGTAGAAACTAGCGTAATCTCAGCGCAATGGATGTTAAAAAATAAGAAGGAGCCAGTATTTATTATGTGTAAAGTATTTTTTTTTTTTTTTTTAAATAATATATATAGATATATTTTTTTTCGTGTCTATAGGTTCTGTACCAGCTATAGGTGTACCTCTTAAAATATTTCGTGTATGAATAGATACACCTTGTATATTATATTAATTATGCATGTATGTAAAATAAAACCTTTATTATTATTATTATTTCCTTTGTTTCATTATTTACATATAAATTACATTTTTAAATATTAGAAAATAAAAACATTTAAAAATATAAAAAATAGTAGCCCGCCGGTATCGGGAACAGGGTCCAAGCTACCGGCGGTCAGGGCTCCAGAGAGAGGAACCTCCTAACAATGCGAGCCGTGTCCAGAAGTACCGCTTTCTGAATCAAGCCCTTGATCCAACTGCCCAACGAGAGCCTCCTCAGGTGTTGGTCGAGGCTCTTGGCTATTAAGCCATTGGCTGTCACGACTATCGGCACAATGATCGCTGAGTCCACATCGCACATGTCGACAACCTCGCGAGCCAAGTCTAGATACTTGATTTGTTTATCTTTCTCGGCTTTCACGAGGTTCCCGTCATGCGGGACCGTTATGTCAACAATCATTGCGCGCCGCTCTAATCGATCCACCATCACTATATCAGGCTTATTGGCAACAATAGTCCTGTCAGTGATGATGGATCGATCCCAGTACAATGTGATATGTCCATTTTCGAGAACTGGGTCGGGCACATACCTGTAGTACGGCACTTCCGATTCTACAAGGCTGTATTTCAGAGCAAGTTGCTGATGGATAATCCTGGCTACAAGGTTGTGTCTATGCAAGTACTCTTCGTTAGCTAGACGAGAACATCCGGAGATAATATGTCTGATTGATTCACCCGGACGGTGGCATGCCCGACAGATGTCAACCGTGCCGTCTTTCAAAATAAATCTCCGGTAATTGTTTGTCATCATAACTTCGTCCATAATTGCACAGACAAAACCTTCGGTTTCTCCAAAGAGGTCACCGAAACGCAGCCAGGCTACGGACGCTAGTTGGTCTACATCGGGCCCATGTAGAGCCCGGAAAAAGCGTCCGTGAAGCTCCTTACTCTGCCATACTTCCATGCGATCATTAGTGTCAAGCACTACTGGCTTGCGCCAGTTCTCTTTAGCTAAGGAGAGCGGGATGAGGCCCTTGTCCACTGTGACCACATCTCGATGCATCCCCACGTCGGCTTCTAAGAAATATTCCCTGAGACTGCATATCTCGCGATTGTGGAGGGTCTTAGCATTTAAAAAATCTCGACCTCCACACTTTCGCTGGATATACAGCCTCATTACCGATGATCGTGGGTGATGCATTCGATTTGCAGTCAGCAGTGTACGGACCTTCCTATCCAGGGCGTCGAGTTCGGTCTGAGTCCATTTGAGTATGCCGAAAGAGTACATCAAAACCGGCATGACCCAACCGTTAAAGGCGCGCACCTTGTTTCCACCTGATAAAAGACTATTAAATACTTTTTTCAGGCGGCCAAAGAAGCGATCCTTTAACGACTGCTTCATGTCAGTACCATTGATGCCCAACGCTTCCGACATACCCAAATACTTATAGGTTTCGGATGCGGAGAGGGCTCTAAGGTTTATGGAATCCGAGAGTTGGGTTCCGACGGATTCCACAATCTCCCCTCGCTTTACATGCATGACCGCACATTTGTCCACACCAAATTCCATCCTGATGGCGCTACTGAAAGTTTCAGTTACTTTCAGTAGATCCATCAGTTGCGAATTGTTGGGTGCAAAAAGTTTTAGGTCATCCATGTAGAGGAGGTGAGATATAACCTGACCACCTCTCCTCAGCCGATAGCCTAGACCTGAATCCTCCAAGAGTGTGCTTAGAGGATTCAAGGCTAAGCAGAACCAAAGCGGACTCAAACTATCACCCTGAAATATGCCTCGCTCGATCCTTATCGGCTCGCTATTCCTTTGGGTATTTCGACATGCTGGATAGTGAAGGACCGTCCTCCATTGCCCCATACACGACATCAGGAAGGTGCGCAGAGTTGCCTCTACTTTATACAACTCCAGCACCCTCATGAGCCATGTATGTGGCACCGAGTCATAGGCTTTCTTGTAATCTATCCAACATGTCGACAGATCCTTTCGGGAACGACGAACCTGTTGGCTAATGGCCATATCAATGAGGAGTAGCTCCTTAGTACCACGGGACCCGTTCCTGCATCCATTTTGAGAAGGAGACATGATGTAGTTGGTGTCTATATGTTTGTTAATTTTATCTCTCAAAATGGATGTAAGAACTTTATAGACCGTCGGTAAACACGCGATCGGCCTATAATTTTTGGGTTCCGCAGTGCTACCTGATTTATGGAGCAGGTGGGTAACTCCTGTTGTTAGGAATTGGGGTAGCGAACCAGATTCTAAAGCAACCTGGTACTGAGCAGCCAAGCGAGCGTGCGATCTACCAAACCATTTGATCCAGAAGTTGTGCAGTCCGTCCGGCCCTGGAGACTTCCAGTTAGGCAGCGGGCGGACTGCACGAGTTACATCTTGGGGTCAGATGGTAATAGCCCCCATTTCTGGTATTGGATCACAGGCTCGCTCGACTTCCCGAGTCCAATCACCTTCGGTGTGACTGACAGGCACCGACCAGATATTGCGCCAGAAAGAACACATGGCATCATCATCTGGTAGGCACGTGTCAGCCACACCTTGATCCGGTCGCTCCCAACCCCTATAAACCCACCTTTCATCGCGCTGGAAGGTGCGATTCTGAGTGTACCGCTCCACTCGCCGCTTATACCTACGAATACGGTTCGCCCATGCATACACTTTCTGCTTCAGGAAGTCGATGCGCTCTGTGACACAGGACATGTAGTCCTGAGGGCTGATATTAGTCCCTGCGAACGCGCGTCTCACAAAGCGCATCACTCTAGGGCGAGTATTGCCCTCCCTGAAGCAGATTAGTTTGCCGATGAGTGCTCTGGCCCCACCAATACGGCGCTCAATTCTGCACTGCCAAGCTGGTACGGCTGGTTTCGGTCGTGTAGCTCTAGAATCATTAGCAAATTTGACGTGAGCTACACGACATGCCGCTACAGCCGCGCAGTACAGAATCGAATGTGTATCGATGAGGTCTACGCAGTCATCAAAATAATTTGACAGCTGCGCATCCAGTGCCGCCACCAGCACCCTATTTTTGTTATGCATGGGTAAACGAGGTAACCGTGGTCTAAGTTTGGGCGATATGAACCGATATTCTCGAATCGCATCCTCCAAAGCACTCCTCAATTCATCATTGCACTGGGTACTTACGTTTGTAGCCCTATCATCACTCTCCTCGTCTGCTTGACTTGTGTTAGACTGTGGTAGTACTACCACAGTCTGCGACGGGGAGGCGATGACATGACTACTCTGCATTTCATTTCGCAGGCGATCAAGTACAGTGTCATCCAACATATGATTACGTTGGATGACCCGCACCTGATCCGACAGTCGTTGTGCCGACACGTTGACAGCTGGCTCAAGCACCTGAAAAAGAGAGAGCATCCGAACACGGTACGCGGTCAGATTGTTTCCCCCCTCTGTAGCCCCATAGTATGAGCGCATGACGTTTTCGTTGATGGATCGCGTCCATCTCATGCGCTGCACACTTCCGCCGGGAGCTGGGACCCTATCAGAGGCCGGTGGGCCTCGAGGTCCTAAACCGTCCGGCGGCCGGTGTCCTCCACGTCGACGAACAGGTGGTGGCGTCGTGGGCGGGGAGAAATACTCGTCGCTCGAGCTCGACGCAACTACCGCGGCCGGTGTCGTCACAGCGCTCACAGTGGGGCTGGATACCGGCGGCAGCGAGGCGGAGCTGAGCGACGAGTCCGGAGGTGGTGGGCGTGCTCGACGTGCGGCTGATCTTGTCAACATATTGTCTTCATTTTCTTATTTTGTTTGTTTTATCGGAGGTGACATCTGTCATGTCACCTCCGATTCGGCAGTTTTTGTTAAAATTTATTTACATTCTGGTACTCGTATTATGTATGTAATCAAAGGGTTTAAAAGTGATTTTCTGGTTTTAGATTTGGTTAAGGGTAAACTATTGCAAATATGAGTTAAAATTACTTTTTTTGTTGATATTATGAAATAAAATTGAAAACGAGACGTTTTGTTGACACGGCGGTGTTGCCAATTTATTATTATTATTATTATGTGTATTATCAGTTTATAAACTATTTATGTACTTGTGTACCTCTATTTTATTTATAATTTATTATGTTATCTTGTTAATATTTATTTATATTTATATGTATATACATATATATATATATTTTAAGTGCTGCCATCTTGTTACTTTACCACCCTTAGTTGACTGGTAGAGAATGCATTAATCCTGCCTTTGTACTTTAATGTGTGCGAGACGCTTAAATAAATAAATAATTTCGCAGGCGTCACCTTAAGTAATTTCAAATTAAACTGACAAGTTCTCAACTTCATATTTTGCCACAATAAAAAAAAAAACAATTTTTCAATTCAGAAGAGTCAACAGATATTTTTTATTTCGAACGTGCCTGTTCAAAATACAAATTATTCGCAATCACTTCGGTGTATAAGGCACGCTAGAACCTTACATAGCAGAACAAAAACAGCAGGACTTAAATGGTTTTCTCTTTGTCGAGCCAATTTAGTAATGTGCTTATTTTCACCAGTTGACGTCTGATGGCAGATTTAGTTGTTCAGAGCACCTAGACTATTGTAATTATGGGATTCAAAAGTAGTTTTAATGAGTTTAAACTATAGTAACCGAGGGTGGTTACTGCTATCTGAATTAAGACTTTATTCCGCAGTGGTAGAGCTGAATATTGTCAGGATCAACGAAAAGTTTTGAAATGTTTTCTTAGCTGCTAAGACCATTTTCTGCGAAACTGGCAAGAAAAGGAATGACAAAGCTCTTTGTAAGGTGTGAAACTAATATCAACTGTAAGATTCATGGTACGATGTTATTTTAGTCAAGTATTCAGTTTTAATTGGAAATCACAAAAGTCAAATTAGATATTTAAAGAAAAGAAAACCTACTGTAAAGGTTTTGGTGTGCTACGAATCATATACGGATACATTAAATAAAAAACAAAATAATGAACCAAGTGTTTTAATTGGAACTAATCCAAAAGTGGTGAACATGTCTTAAAAACTCTTTCTATTCTAGATCTTAATCTGCAGACCATACGTAAATGCAAATAGAAAAAAAAAACACGTTCGCTATCCTCGTTCGAAATTCAAAAGTTGTGCGCCACTAGCTAAAGTTCAGTTGTTATGAACGTACGTGACCCTCCATACTTTGTGGTTGATGTCCATAATAACCGGGTAAATGGTGTACATACCGGTAAATTTTTCAGTATCATGACGTAGCGGAACAAATACATGTATTGTGTTAAGTAAGTTTTTATGAAGATTTACTTTCTGAGTTAGAAGGCTTAAAGGAGTTGTTATATTCGTGTAATAAAGATTACACTGACTCTTTAACGTCAACTGCTTATAATCCTTTTAAAAGGTGAACAGTCTCTCCAGGTCCTGACTATATTATATTTTGCGAACGGATTGGTGACCACAGTTTGTTGTAATTAATTTAAGAAAAAAATGTATATCCCGTAGGAAGATAAGGTAACCGTATCTACTTTTAGGTGCAAAACCCCTAGCAGTGTGGCCAAAGAGTCTATATTATTTTCCTTAGACGTCTCGCTAGCGCTAAGCATTAAGCGAAGCATCCGTCTGTATGTACGAGACAGAATGACACGTCATTGTCTGTCATCTGTCCCTCAGACGGATGGATGTCCGAGCCTCTCACTACAATCGATGCGAATTTCAGTATCGACCTGCGGGGTAATTGCGTACCACTCTAACCATGGCAATGCCTTTCATTTTGACAGATCGATAACGTTCATTGCGTTATTTACGTTGTGCAGACGAATTTTTCGAACATAGTGTAGTAATTGAATAATCAAAATAGATATTCAATAAGCAAGGTGTAGAAGCCTAATCACTAATGTAGGTCAGGTCGGATAGATGGTGCGTGAAAGAAGAAATATTCGACTTACGGTTAAGTAATAAGTACCTATATTGATTGTTTAATAGGGAACTTGCAATATTTTTATTTTTGTTTTCATTTTAAAGAATTCCATGTAGACTACAAATATTAAAATATTAAAACACTGTAATTTATCGGAAAAAATGCGGTTTTAAATTGACAGTTTAAATTTTCGCGCGAAAACGGACCTATGGTTCCGATTACGTCACTCCTGTCTGTCACTGGACGTACTTGTTCGTCGGCTTTCATACTTTTGCATACTTTTTCAACATTTGAGATATTATTTTGTAAAAATTTAAAATGGACTATCTATCAACATCAGGTGATCATAACAATACCACTAATATTCCGAAAAAAAGCCGTGTTGACTCATGTTTTGTGCCAATGTGTCCATCTACTTCAACAAAGTTCCCAAATAATTTGTTTTGGACTGGACCTTCTGACCCAAAACTGAAAAAAAAGTGGTTCCAAGCTGTGAAGAGAAATGACAATTACTTATTCTCCAAAAACCATTATTCGATGCTGTGAAGATCACTTTGACGTAAGTCGGCGAATATACTTGTTATATGCTTAGTTAATCTGCTTGTATGTAAAAACGCGTTAGTAACCTACCTAATACTTACAAAACCTGTCTTCATATTTTAAATTTTACAGTTGGAGAACGACGTCGAAAATTGGATAAAGTATAAATGTGTGAAGGAAAACTTTTCCTGAAAAAAGATGTGGTAAATTTTGAATGCCAAAATAGAATGATGCCACTGAAACCTAGATCAGTAATAATGAAAAGGAAAAACGTGAAATTCTTGAGAGCATTGAAAATTCACCGGGTATATTTTTGATTTATTCTTTCAGATTAATTTTTATACTAGAGACAAACACACATTCAAACTTTCAAATTTATAATAATATAAGGATAATGCTTTCTAATGAAGAACTATATTATTATATTTTTCATGTTTCAGATTCATCTTCAGAGTGTTCATTAACCACAATTTTTTTATGTAACAACATCAACTCTTGGTAACAACTCTTGGTCAACACTAATTCTTGGTAAACTCCTGGAGTCTGCTTTGATAAACCCAACCTCCATTTTTATTAAAAAAAACGCAATTAATATTCCCATAAAATAATATTCACTTTTACAACCATAAGCTCAAATAAGTTAAATTGTCATAACAGGAGTGACGTCACTCAACGCTGATTGGTGTTTTAAAATACGTTTTGTCTGAAGTCATTTTTAATTCGTAATTATTGTTAAAAAACAACATTATTTACAATAAAAACGTTGCAGTGGCCCTTCTTTTACATTTTTTTAACGTTTTAATCATAAAATTTTCATAAATATTATATTTGCATCTTCCCTATTGTGATTGAACATGTGTCACACAATGAGGTTGCAGCTTTCTATTGTGGATACAATCATTTCACAATAAAATTGACTTCGGAATCGCATCTACCAAAATAAAATACAAAAACTTGGCGAATAAGGCTCAGGATCGATTGTCGACGCTCCAACATTTTCTAGCAAAAAACTGTAAAATTCGTATGTCACTTTGTCTATGGAACTCAGAGAGCCGTTTGTCCTTCATACTAATGAAACAAAAAAGGTTTTAGTTAAAATAATGCACAGTATTTTACGGAGTTGAAAGCTTTTCTCTCAATCGGAACCATTGTTTCAGAAAAATGTTTGTTTACTTTTACCCTTCCATGCAAATTGACGTAATGTTTTAAAGTAATGTGGTAACTAAAATGCTTTTAATCCTATTTTGAAAAAGTTATTAAGCGGGTAGTTGAACCTTTTTTATTGTTGTTGTAAAGGTCAACAATTCGAGTAAACATTTTTGAAATGAAAACTTCTTTAGCCGCGTTGAGCGATTTTTGGTAGTGGCAAAACTTATTGGTTCGCGTCACCGACATGCTAATGTGACGTGTTGCGCCAGACTGATGACGCGCGGCGGCCTGTGTACATTTTGGGATTTTACTTCTGTTGGCAGTCCTCATGACACCCTATTTAAAAAAAAAAACAACGTTTGTTTAGTATTATAGCTCATTATGAAAGAGCTAGTTCGAGGGAGTACTACTTCCATGCCTACCTACATGTTCCTGCCGCCAAGCAACATCGTTACTGTGTTTCGATTCAAGGCCGTTGGTCTACCAGCCACCGTCAACGGAACGCCAACGAAAACTTTTTACAAAAAAGAACAACCGACTTCCAAAAAAAACACTACAAAGAGAAAAATAACTTTAATTTCGGAAGTCGTTGGCAAAAAACGAAAATGCAAAACCAAAGATACCCACTTCCGAAATTAAAGTTATTTTTCACTTTATAGTGTTTTTTTGGACGTCACTTGTTTTTTATTTGTAAAAATAAAAAATAAAACAGTTTTTGCTGTGGTACCTACCTATCCCACACAAATTCGTATACCACTACCTGCTATGTAAATAACAGTGACAGGGTTATTATAACATCATCATTATACACTAAGTGGAAAAATAAGTATTATTGAAGCTAAAAGAAAAACTACCAAAGCAAAGTTTATAAAAATTATATGGGACCACCCTTGAGGCATACCGTATCCAAAAAAAAAATATTCGAAATCGATCCACAATTGCCGAAGATATAAAAAAATTAAAAATAAGTATAGGTATAAGTTTATTTGGCCATAGTTCGTGGTACACAAAATACAAATAACGAAATAAAAAAGTGAAGGTAATGTGTGATACCACGTAACATATGTACAAAAATACAGTACAAGTACAGACGAATTGAGAAAGTCCTGCTTTTTAAGAAGTCGGTTTATAACGAGAAGACGGCACCGAAGTAACGTACATACATTTACCATGGCCGCATGACCACCGTACACCACCACCGGGACGTCACGTTCGGTTCGATTAATCTCGTTTCTCGTTGGCGTCCCGTTGACGTTGTGCGGTGAACCAACAGTGTTAGGTATGGGTGACGGCGTAATTACAGGCAAATAGCACATTCCAGCTTTGTCTCTAAGATGGTAATGCATCTTCGAAGCCTCTGTTATTACAGATATTGGCGGTGGCCACTTAACATCAGATGAGCAGGTTGCTTGTTTCAATAATTGACCGAGCGAGCGCGAAGCGTCTCCGTTTCAGCTTCGGCAAAAATGCTTTCGTATGTCCGGATGTCCGGTTGCTCTCCTGTACAGGTCGCATTTGTCAACTGATTCTCGTAAAATTTTGTGAGCAGGTTCGATAATTACATGGATTTTATTTGTTGACTCAGTTTTTCGAAAATTTTCAAAATGGCGGAGTAATTGGGGTTGAAAACGTAAAAAGAAAACATGTTTCAGCCATTTCGCGCTCTGCGCTCGCTTTCTGTTTTAAGGTGCGCGGTGAACATTTATTCAGTTTTAAGCTATGCAAAGACAGATTCACGAGATCTAAAGCTTACAGAGCCACTAGTAAATAACTTATGTTTAACAATACTTTTCTTTTAAAACCCTTTTCAATATCTTTCCAGCGGGATTCTTCGGTAACGCATCTAGAAACACGACTTCCTTTACTTGCTTGTATACTGCAACTCTTTCTGATACAAAGGAAGTTACACCATTTGCATCTAATTTACGTCCATCTTTTAAAACTACGAAGGCTTTAGGAGCTTCACCCATTCTCGCATCAGGAATACCGATTACTGCTGCGTCTAGAATATCCGGATGCTCTTTTAGTACGTTTTCTAATTCAGCTGGTGGCACTTGATATCCTTTTACCTGAAAAAAATTGAAAATATCACTACTTGTTACCATATTTTTTTTATTGTTATCCATCCCGAGAACCACAGTCCACCACGCGGGTCCAGTACGTGTTGATGGATGTCACTGCATTTGTTTTTTTTTACTAACTATGTTATTCAGAGTAGAGCAATGATTTCCCATTGCCCTGGCTCACCAAGTTGTAGATGACGGGTTCAATCCAGGTAAATGATAAATGATAAATGATTTTATTTCTGTAAATAGGTTTGTACAAACACTTTTACACGTCAATCATATTTTAAAACTAGATGAGGTCGGCGTTTCCTATCTGACTAGTCTGAGAAGAAAGGCCGAAACAAACTCAGAGGTCACAGTCTCTTTTAAAGTCCAGACGTAATCTTGGTCAGATCATGTGAAGACCATGTAGATTTGTCTGAAATGGTCTTTTGAGGAAAAACCATACAGATTGAGTGAACCTGTCCAGTTAGTGCACGCATTTGTCAGTAATCGTGCCGCTCAACTCAGAACTTAAGGAGCTCAACGATTCAACGAACAATACCAAAGAAAGGACATTTGGGTAGGCCACAAAAATTACTCAAACTGCCAGACTAAGATTAAAACTACCTGAAAGGAAAAAAAAAAGCAACAATGACCCACATAGTCTTCATATTCACAATTTTAAAATGAATATCATGTATTTCATCTAGCCTGCATGCTACTCACATTCACAGACAAGTTCGCATTTTATGATGTTACTATATTGTAGCGACCAAAAATTTCAACGCCTTGGGGTTCAGAATCATGTACTGTATCCATGGTAACAGGTTGTGCGTCGATGTCCCTGCCACGCTATATTAAATTTATCTAATCACAAAAATCGTGAGGAAACCGGCTGATGTACCATACCATGTCTTTAAAAATACCTTAATCAATTCTTTAAGCCGGTCGCATATTGTAACAATTCCATTTTCGTCGATGCTTGCAAGATCGCCAGTTCCATACCAGCCATCTTCTGAAATAGCTGCCTTTGTGGCTTCTGGATTATTTCTGTAGCCTTTCATCACTTGAGGACCACGAATAAAAAGTTCTCCCACCTGTAAGTGAAGGGATTTAGGTAATTATTTTGGTGTGATTCTTATTTGAAAGATGATTATTATTTAAATTTGGGTAATTATTTTGGTGTGATTCTTATTTGAAAGATGATTATTATTTAAATTTAGGTAATTATTTTGGTGTGATTCTTATTTGAAAGATGATTATTATTTAAATTTGGGTAATTATTTTGGTGTGATTCTTATTTGAAAGATGATTATTATTTATTTGAGTGCGTCGTTGGTTAAGTGGTCGCCAGCGTAACTGCAAAATATGAGGTCCTGAGTTCCACTCCCGTTTCGGCAAAGTGTTATTGGGTTTTTCTGTCTGGAATTTCTCAGTAGCAGCCTGAAGTAAAGATTTGTGCCTGGTTGAAGTCAATGTGCTTGCCCCCTATTACATGGGACTTAAACATAACTAGCGGTATATGAATGAAAAGTCCTTTCGGGCATACAGACATGATATTATGTTAATTTATTAATGTTTTTTTTAAATATATTTTTAGACAGTTCAAATCGAAAGTCTAAATAATTTTGTTTCATTAGTTGTATTGGGCTCGATCTTGCCTGAACGAAAGCGATGGATGATATCAACATTCTATTAATAAGATGAAACTGTATATCAGCTGTAGTAAAATTAAATTTGGCCTTTAGGAAATAAAGGAAGCCACATGACCGAGGGATTTGAAGAAAAATAAAGTTTGTCGCTCGTAATTTCGTTGACTAATCATAAATGATATCGAATATTATGGTAAGTAAAAATGTCTGTTGACTATTTTCTATTTTGTAGTACTTGCTGACAGGCCTACACTGTCCTCGCATACCTACTAACAGTGTAATTTGTAAACATTGTAAAAGCCAATTCTTTTTATAAGAGTAACCGTGTAATTTCTAACTGGCTCTTCTTCATAGGAAACGACCAATTGGAACCGTGCACGTAGCTTCTGTCGTTCCTTATGTGCCTAACCGTTCACGTACTGTAGCGTCTAACGTTTCATAAGTGCCCATATAGAAAAAAGCGTTTTTTTTTTAAATACTCACCTCATTAGGTCCCAATGGCCGTAAATCTTTATCTGCAATTCTCAGTTCAGTGTTTGGCACAGCATAACCAGCTTTGGACTGGTCATTAGACCCTGGTAACATTGCACTTACTAACGGCGATGCTTCTGTCATCCCGTAGATTTGTAAAAAGTCCATGTTGTGCTGAAAAATAAAGAAAATTTATTATGTACTAGCTTTTTTCCCACGGCTATGCCCGCGTGGAGGTAGGATATTTCCCTACGGGAACGTACAACTGGGATAAAAGTATCCTATGTCTTAACCCATGTGATGGTCTACCCGTGTGCGAAATCTGTTTAGCCGTTAAGGCGTGAAAAGGTAACAGACAGACAGTTACTTTCGTACATTTTTATTAAAAAAAGTACGGAAGTATGGATGGATTTAAGAAAAGTTGGACGAATATAGCTATATTTATTGTCGCAAATGTTAAAAAAATCCCTAAAAATTACAAGGATTTAACACAAAATATTATTGGTTATCCATCAGAAGTAGATAATAACTTTTCTTCAAATTATAATAAAAAATAAATAGACCATTCAGGAGAAAATAAAACTCAATCTAGTAAAAGGACTTTGAAGGATATTAATGTTACTAAGTTTTCGTCTAATTTTATTATGCAAATCAGGTTTGGATTATTTTTGTTTTCTTCATTTATCTTCGCTAGAATAGCTCCGTTAGGATTTCTTCAGTTTCGTTTTTATTTTAAATTAAGTTTAAGCTATTTATATTAATGGAGGCTTAGTATTTAAAGTTGTTAATTTACAGGTCAACGAAGGTACGGACCCATCAAAAAGTAGTTGATCCCTTAAAACAAGTGTCAAATTCATTTTTTCGGACGGGTAAATATTATTTGCTGACGATAGTATAGGTAACGATGCTATATTGTTTACCAGTGATGATACAACTGATTTAAAACTTGACTTATATAGCACTCTAACAACAACTATAAAATAGCTTGATGAAAATAAACCTAGAAAAAACAAAAATCATGAATTTTAAACAACGGTAAAACCTGATACTAATTTGTATATACTACTGTAAATCGAAGTAACCAAATTTCTGGGTCTCTAAATTGATAGCAAAGTAAATTGGAAGTCACATATAGAGCAAGTTTGCAAAATACTTAGTCAGAGCTCGTGTGCTCTTTACAGATTATGGGACACTGCCAATCAGTCTGCACTACTTATTAACTGCCTATCATGGATATGTTGCTTCAATCTTAAGCTACGGTATTATTTTCTGGGGAAACTATAAGAAAAGAGCGTGCTTTAAGAAATGAAAAAGGTTGTATTAAATCGATGGATACTGCTGAGCAAGTTAAATGCATATGGGGTAAGGGGAGTAGGGACAACTGTCAAATCGTGTTGCCATTCATTCTTAGTTCGGGCTCTGAACTAATCATAATATCCGTAAGTGATACGGTGTGGGAGTCGACCGTAATTTTTGCACGAAGGCTGCGGTGACGTTCAAGTTCGGGGTCACCAGTATAGAGGTATGAGGAACGGGGTGTAAAGTTCACTCATACTCTATAGAAAAGGGAGAATCCTCCGACCAGACGGGTGTTGTGTCTGGTGGGCAACTGCCCGATGGTTGATGTCGGGACGTTGTATATATGCTAGTCGCGCGGTAAACTCTGCTTGCGCGATGCAGGATTTGCGTGACGTCAGTATGACGTGTAGCTCGCATGTGGCGATGTTGATACCGCTACAAAACTACGGTTTTCGTGCTTTGAGAGAAGACCTACAGTTGGTTTGTAAAAGTCGATCGCCTTATCTGCTACCATAACCAATGTCTTGGGTATTTAATAAAACGAGTTCGGAAGTTATAATATGTTATTGTTTGAAGAGAAACTTCAAATGGAGCACGAGGAAGATCTGAAAAAAATACTCCTTATACAATTTCCCGCGTGAAACAATTCTTCTTACCTAATATTTATCTCAAGTTTTTGCGAAGTTTATCTTTGAAAGTGTAATCGAAAATTTGAGAATAGAACAAAATAATAAATATAGAATCTTACCTTAACTTTCTCTAATACTTTAGTAACGTCATTTCTAGCTAACGGTGCAGCACCAGAAGTTATTGTTTTCATTGATGCCAGATGTTCTTCTTTTATCCCAGAATGTGAACCAAGAAACAATACTGAAAACATTACATAAATTTACGTCATTTGGTTGTTAAAAATAGATCGAAAATAGTTTAATATGTGACGCATATTTTTATCTAACACGTTCTTTTTTTGTATTTGTGTCTTTTTCTCTGCGTCATGTTTACCACAAATAAATGTATTTTATTTCTTTTTTCTTTATTATATTTATATTAACATATTAAAAAGCTCATATTCTAGCAGGGTTGGACAGAGGTGTACATTACAGTCATATGTCGCAAGTTGTGTTTAAAGCCCATGTGATAGAAGGTGAGTCTATTGCCTTTTCTCAGGCACCAATACAGACACCGGGATACTACTGAGTAGGAATCGTACCCATCTCAGAATCAGTATTAGCCCTTGATACCACAAGACCTTCGAGGTAGTCGAGATAGACAGCATTATTTATTTGGTAACACTTACTTAAAGGTGGAGCAGCACAAAACAGGTTTATCTTATAATTTTCCATTGTTTGAATGAATGTATTTGGCTGAAACTTAGGCAGCGTAACTATTTTATATCCCACTGATAGTTTATGCCACATAATTACAGATTGTCCATAGATGTGATAAAATGGTAGAACAGCCAAAGCAACATCTTGATTGGTTTCTGTAATGAAAAGTACAATGATTAGCAATATTCAGCTCAAAAACCCAGAACAAAAATAGTCACCTGTTCTCCTTTTTTGCGTATATAAACTGTAAAATACAAGTAGTGCATGGAATGCTCTTAAGTTTTGTTAACGTAAGTAAGACCTAAAACAAACATTAAGTTAATTTTGAGTTTTAACTGCGGTTTGCATAATTTTACGTAGTTCCAGAAAATAACCTAGTAGGTCACGCATTACAAGAACCTGACAATGTAGAAGAACGAACGAAGTATTGAAAGAATGAAACGAAAAAGAGAACAAAATTATTTTTACGTGTCACAGAAACACGTGCATTAAAAAAACGATTCGAATCTAATTCAATTGAAGCAATAAGTTCTATAGGACACGAATGTTATAAATAAATACAGCAATTGTAATACCCGGATGGTTGATCGTTTGCTGTCGAGTTAAAATTTTCACAATGGCTACAGAACCACTTTAAGATTACTTATATCCTTGTCTTTATCATTATTATACAATCTAAATTGCTCCTAATTTTATTAATACTAATTTAATTGTTCAACTTACTTGTAGTTTCAACATAATGTCTGACACTGTCAACATCTTGCTGCAGACAGTTGACTACAATATTCCTATGTGTCAACTCCACGCCTTTTGGAAGACCAGTAGTTCCACTAGAATATGGCAGAAACGCCACATCCGTAGACTTTCTTGCAACCTCTTTAAGAACACTGTGATCAACATTATCAGCTAGTGCAAATTCTTGGAATGAAATAGTGTTTGCAGGAAGATCATTGCCAGCTTCTTTGACAGTAATTATAGGTAAATCGTTTTTTGCCAAAACTAAAGCTTCTTTTAGAATCGGTATAGTTTCTGGTACACCAATCAAAATTTTAGGTTTGGATTGTTTTATTTGGCGCTGCACCTCATCTGAAATAAAATCATTGGTTAAGATTTAAATCTGTTGTATAAGTAGATTAGAAAATAATTTGTTATCAATGTGCGTAACAGATATTATTATCTTTAAAATGTTACATTATAATAGTGTTTATGACCCTCGATAACGAGCATTTATCGAGTTGTTAAATAATACTGATTGTAATTATTACGATAGTTATGATGTGATAAGCTGTAAAAAATGTGATTACCCCGTCAGACATTGAGATTGAAAACAAAATAATATCGCACTGAATTTTAAATAGCTAGACCCTAATAATACTAAGCCCGAACTGAAGATCGAATACAGGACCCGAGGCTCAGAAGTCACGCCAGCGGCTACTAGACAAACGAGGCCAACTACTTATTACTATTAGCCGTTTGAGTCCCATTGCAGGGTAAAGGTCTCCTTTCACTCCTCCCACTATCTCTTCCTGGGCCTACCGCAATGCCGTTTGCTGCTGTTTGGGACCCATAGGTTGTTATTTTAGCCCTTAGCTCCACCGGCATACGACAGATGTGACCAGCCCAGTTCCATTTAAACTTAGGCAGCCGTTTGACCTTCATCTGCAATTGGAGTTATGGAACGCAATATCGAGTTCTCTATGTGATCACTTACTTTAACAGAATACTTACATGGAGTATAAATAGGGTTGACAGTGGTAACTTCAGCACCAGCTTCTAATGCTCCCAGGGCTGCCAACGCATACTCAGGCGAGTTGGGCATCATAATGCAGACAACGTCGCCATCCCTGATCTTCATCTGCGTACGAAGTTTTGACGCGAAATTCCGTGAGTATTTGTACAACTCATGGTAAGTGTATGATCTGTCTGTTATCGCACATACCTAAAATGAAAACATGTTTAATTACAAAAAGTAAGATAATGATATCTAGTAGCGATATCCTTCAAAATAAACAATATTTCACTTTAAATATTATAGCAAGGAAAGCATACCTAAGCATAATCATTAATCAGTCTACAAAATTTCCGTTGCTGGGACTCTTACAGGCCTTCGCTCTGTGAGACGGACTTTGCCGTAATACAACACGTACGCCAAGTGCGGCTTGGTGGATGTCAAATGTCTTGAATTCAAACCTACCTCGAGTTCGTCTTAGAACTTAATATAACATAACATTAACAACATAATATTATTTTGCCAGTTTCGTCTCAAGTCTTGTTTTGTTTTAAGGCTTGCAGACTTTTAACCGGGATGGGAAAATGGCATGGATTCGGGATTTACCCGAATCCAAGCTGCTTTTCCATATTTTCCGAGCCAGGCCGTGAATCGAACTGGGGGGATCCTGGGTTCGACATAGCGGTAGGGCTTGAGACCATGAGGCCAACAAGGTAGTTACAAATACTGCATAGCATAGCATAATAATAGAATAATCAGCCTATAATATCCCAACTACTGGGGCTCAAGCTTCCTCTCTGTGAGAGGGAGTGGGCCGTAATCCAACACACTGGCCCAGTGTGGGTTGGTGGATGTCCCATGTCTTCGAATTTTTGGTTCTAGGACATGCCGGTTTACAAATACTACAGTCAGAAAAATACGTACGATTGCAGTTTTGTCTGCCCACCGCTCCATGTTCTCCCATATGTGCTCAGAGACAGTCCTGTTCGGTATATCCACATCCTTATGAGGTGATTTGACGATATTATCAGCTGTCCAAAGACTGCTATGTTTTCTATGAGTCAAGGAAATACTTCTACATGTTAGTAGCCTTTGGGCTGTTCGTGATAGAAGGTTTGTTGTTGCCATGTTTTTTCTGAAATAAATAATAATTTGATGCTGTATATTCTACTAGTGTATTTATTATACTTTAGTGCAAATATGCTAATTCCCTTACAGTGTTCTGTACTGTCTCGTACGATTTCAGACCTTAAAGTCCATATTTTAAGTTCCAAAATTATTATTATCTTGCCCGTTCGTGGCTATGTAGTAACAGCCGCACGAATCGATCAATCAGGTTAAGCTACGCTTGCTGCGGTTGGTCCGTAGATGGGTGACCATCTTTACATATCGAGCCCCTCCGTGCCTCGGAAAGCACGTTAAGCCGTTGGTCCCAGCTGTCATTCGTGGATCTTTGATAGTCGGTACGGGACATTAGAAGCCTGACCAGTCTTACTAAGGGGTATCGTATTGCCCAGTTACTGGGTTGTGGAGGTCAGATAGGCAGTCGCTCCATGTAAAATACAGTTATTCAGCTGGTAGTTTAGTTAGGAAGTGTGGTAGGTTTGTTAAGCAGTCGTCGAACTTTTGCTTTGTTGAAAGTTGACTAAAATAGCCGTTCAGATATTTTATATATATATATATATATAGTGTATATATAGTGTAATTTCTATGGGTTGTTTGACTTTCAATAATTAATGTCAGTCGCCGTACTTAAGGGGGAATTCAAAGTAACAGGAAGCCAAAATTGCAAAAAAAAAACTTATAAAAAAGTAATTTCATAGCACGCCAAAACCTTATGGGACGGAAAATAGTCAGCTGCGTGGAAGTGGGGGGAATCCGAGTAAATGCCAGTCGCGTAAATGAACATGGCACATCAGGGTTAATTTTTAACTATGGGTAATAAGACAAAGTTGTCAAAGGAACCTTGTTCTCAATTTTGATGGAAAATTAAAATGCATGTTTGTTTTCTTTTAAACTTCTGCCCGAGCTAAGAATCGAACCAGTTTTTTTTACAAAAATAACACTTTGATATAAAGCACTGCTGTGAACAAAATATATAATGTGACAAATGAAAGAAAATGTTTTTTTTTTTTTTATAATTTTTCGTAGGTACCTAGTTTTAATGGTTTTGTTCTAAAGTAAAACAATCTATAGTACATATATTATATAGTTTGGTACGTAGCATATTAGAATAATGTAATGTGGTGTGGCGGCCACACTATGCTACGAATAATTTGCGTCTCGAACGCATTCGAAAACGCTTCGTTTGGCATATAACTTTTTCTCTTGGCAAAGCTAAAAAGCTTTGCCAACAGAAAAAGTCCTTAAAACCAAAACAAAAAACCTGCTTACAAAAATTGATTGAAGTTCGCCAATATACACACCTTAGGAGAACGATGCGCAATGTTTGAATGTAACATAAAAAAAAACAAACAAAAAAACAACCTTCTTACAAAAATAGATTGCAGTTCTCCAACAGACACACTTTAGAGGAACGATGATGATTAAACGACGCAATGTTTGTATGTAACATTTTCAAAAGAATAATCGACTCTCCTTGACTCAAAAATTCAACGTAGACCTATCACTCCACTTTGTCCTCCACAGAGAAGAACAATGTTCTGATCTAACTCTCCATAATCTAGTTTAGCAAGGTTTTAAATACTTATAGTGATCTAATCGATTTACACTTTGGTTTCCACAGAAGCAGAAAGCTAATATTCTTAACTGTTTCTCGGATTTACTGTGAAGCCTTTATGAGCTTCATATTTAGTATATACTACTACACACACACATCAAAAGTGTATAGTGATCAAGCGCGTTTTTGCTAGTTACTAAAAATCAGATAATTCCCGTGGATACTTTTTAGTAAATTTCGTCATTTGAAGAGGTAATAGATTTTAAATTTCGATCAAAATACGAAAATGTTCTGTCAAGTCGTATTCCTATATAATCCTGCAACGGGTTTGAGGCCAAATCAGTAAAATTTCTGACCTACTTCTGAGTGGAATTAATACAACAGAATGTTATTATGGAGAGAAGACGTTATTTGAGCCGCGAAGAAATGTTCAGACCCGTGGGAATATTGGAAGCTGATTCTCGGCAAAAAGCTGTGGCAATCAGTCTGGGTACTACGCTGAGTGTTTATGAGTCGATTTTGGACACGTTAGCACATCACTGGCAGCGTGGCAGAGTGACATGGCGGACGAGCTCGCATCACCACACGCAGACAAGATAGTTACGTACAAATTACTGCTTGACGAAATCGTACAATGACCGCGATGATGTTGGTTACGAGGCTTCATAACTCTTCAGGGACGTTAATAAGCGATCAAACCATAATAAATCGCTTGCATGAAGTCAATCTTCGTTCCGAAACGTGTGTCACCTATTGAGCCCCGCAATCGTAGAACCCGTTTACAATGGGCTCATGAACACAGAAGTTGGGCAGAAGAAGAGTGGCGTTTTGTGAGTGTTTCTGACAAATCTCACTTTGGTATGAGGCCAGATACTAGACGTTCGCGGTGTTGGAGATCGCCTGGACGCCAAGAACGTTTAAAATCATCAGTAGTGGAACAATCATGATATGAGCGGATATTTGGATCGGCGGAAGAACCGAAATGATTTGGATCAGAGGCAATCTCAATTCACAGATGTACAGTGAAACGATTGTATCAGATGTTGTCATTATTTTGAGGTCCCAATTTGGTCCTTCATTTCTGCTTACGCATGATAATGCACGTCCACACACTGCCAGAGTCGTTGTAAACAGACTTGTGACAGTCAATATCAACGTCCTACCATGGCCTGCTCAGGCGCCAGACTTGAATCTCATTGAGCATGCATGGGATATGCTTCAAAGAAGAGCTCTGCCAAATGGTGGATCGATTGGCATCAAAAAAACTATAAATTGCATATTTTCTTGGTGATTGTATTTTTTTTTTAATCTCTTGAATGCAGAATCAAAATGTATCAAAAAGGTAGGAACAGTCTCGTAAGAGCGGGGGCACACGATGCGTTGCGGCGCCGCACCGCAAATATTTCACCGTATCACCGTAGCGCAGCAACGCTTGTGTGCCCCCGCTCTAAGACCATTTTCTTGTAGTGACAACGGCTAAAGTACCTTGCCCTTATTGCCTCATCTCAAAAATCCAACCTGTATATGTCGTGATTGACTGCTTAGCTCCATTAAGGTAATGCATGATGATAATTATTTAAAAGGTTAAATCTGTAACTAGCTGCAATATTCTAACCTTTTGGCTCGTCTTTTTACAATTTGCGGTAAACTATAGAGGAATACGAATAAATTGTAATATTGCTCATCTCCCATGCCTGATAAATAGCCTACAGACTGATCAGACTTATAGGAAATATCTATGCAAAATTTTAACAACATAATATATCCGGTATTTTTTGGCGTAATGCTGGAACATACATTCAGACAAACAGACAAAAATTCTAAAAAAATATTTTCTGCACTTAGCAAATATATTTCTGCGTTTGGGAACGATTCTATCATTCCCAAACCTCGCAAAAATTAGTTAAAAAAAAAAAAAAAAACTGTACAGTTTTGACTTTGCTACATTTTTTATATATTTATAGATGTGAAAGTTTATATACATTGAATGTTTGTTACTCAATCATTTATTTAAATATTTGAATTTTTGGCACACAGATAGTAATTTAGAATAACACATACATACTCTTTATCCCGATATTTCTACGGAATCAGGACATAAGCAGGTGAAACCGCGGTTATAAATGATTGATTTCGGTTCACTATGTCACAAGAAAAAAAACTGAATGTACAAACCTTAGTGTACCTGATTAAAAACTTGTTTACAAAAAGACACGAGTACAGATTCTACGGATTGAAGCGAAGTAATGAATCACTGTTATCTCATTTCACACACACCACTCGTAAATTCTTTATCATCACAAAGAAAACTTTACCGACAACTGACCTTTATAACGAATAAGAATATTGTTAAACACGCTTATAACGTAATCAAAAGTAATATTGTGCTTCTGTGTATGTGAACATTGCGAGTGACAGCGACCAACTGATTCGAACATTAATTCATTATTATTATATGCGTATACATCGTTCAAGGTCGACTATGCTAACAAAAAAAGATACTCGTCTTACAACACTTCTTGATTATATAACAAAAAATACTGTAAATACAGTAGATAGATGTAATTATCTGTAGCCTTATATACAATCTTGTATTTTTTGTTTGATAAGGAACCTAGAAATAAATCATGATTAGATTATAAATCAATCAATCAAAATATTTTATTTCACATAGACCTATATGAGTACCTAAGAAACATCAGAAGCTAGGCGCACGGTTCCGATTGGTCGTTTCCTATGAAGAATAGCCGGCAAGAAACTCAACGGTTACTCTTTTAAAAATAATTGGCTATTACAATGTTTTGAAATTACAGTGATAATAGGTATGGAAGGACAGTTTAAGCCTGTCAACAAGTAACAGTTACTTAAAAAAATGGAAAATGGTCTACAAATCTACAGTCTATAAGGCCTGCAACGTTCGCACATTCAGAAAATATAAAATAATCTATATTAGAGGTAAAAAAAAAGCAGTCGGATTGAGAACCTGCTCCTTTTTTGATGTCGGTTAATAACTGTGAACGGACTGTAGCACTCTTTAAGTACATTTCACAGAAGGACGGTCACACCACAGAGTAACACAAAAACAAATCGACTAAAAAAAATCCAACTTTTTACCGAGAACCACTCTACTTTACAAATTTCCAATAAATTACAATTCCCAAGTTTAGTAACACCTTTCATATTACTTACCGCTAACAAGAAGTGGTTCTTACTGGAACACTCCAAGAATTAGTTCTACTTCGATATTTAAAGTTCACTAACAGCACTCCAACTTCCTGTTAGGTAGTTTTCTAACTCGTAAAGTATGACTCGTTCACATTTATACGCCAATGGCATAAGACCGATTTCATAAAGATGGTGGTAAGGGGACAGGATGTCTATGGAGAACGGTTGATCCACTTAGGGGGGATTTCAATTATAACTCTCTATCTCTCATCTATCTCTTGAACGTAGTTTAGATGTGCTGATTGCGTTAAGTTTCATTGGTGACATTGGCCCTTGGTCTGTGAAATACTCTAATCTATTCGCTAAAAATAAAAATCTATTTGCTAAGTATTTATTTTAGACGATGCCAATGTCTTCATTTGTATACAAATCCTGTGACTAAATTAGGTTCAACGAAAAAGTTGTCACTTGACCTAAAAAAATACACTTTACATATGTACCTACATATTTAAAGTGTATTTTCATTTACTCGTCCTATTTGGTAAACAAATTAACGTAAGTAACTGGAGTTTAAAATTTTTCAGTTATTCGAAAATATTATAATAGATATGCAATAGCACACTCACTTTTTCTAGTTACCCACAAAAAAATGTTTTTTTGTTTTGCATCTACTACTTAATAGATTTACGAGTACCTGCTGTTCTTCATAAGTTCATGTATATTTAGTATTAAGATTAACTTGTATTTCTCATGATAAGAGAATTGTATTCTTTTTGAGAAATAAATGTCTTAAACCGTGCAATAGTTCATTTGCTGGATTTCTTACGATATTTATGTGTTTTTATTGACAAAGATCAAGACGTAACTTAAAGTATGCGATTAATGCGAAAATTGCAAAACTTTCGTGTCTTCACACGTTTTTGCTCTTCTCGTTATGTGCGTTTCGTTTCGTATCTTTTATTTGTTTACCAAATAAGAGACGCAAGCAAAAACACACTATACCTTATCCAATTGCATATGGACCTTGAGCCAACAACTAGCTCTGGCCTATCATCAAGTGATTACAGCTGTACTACGCTCGGACGGAACATGTATCAAGGCAATTGACAATAACAATGCGTTTCCCAGTCATTATACTAATTCTAAGCCAAAGATAATTTGTCGCAAACATTTGATGTAATGGGCGTAAGATAACACTGTTGGTGATTTGGCCAATTATGTGGCAAGCTATTAACGCAACTACAAAAGTACCGTATACATTGTTTTTATCTATCAATCAAGCCTGTATTGTCCAACTGCAGGATAAAGGCTTTTCTCTTTTCCACACATTCCTAAACAGCACCCTAATCGCGTTACAACCTATCAAACACAATCTGAATCAATTTTGAAGCCTATTGCTAATCCATTGCTTCATATGTTTCGAAAACTTTGTCTGCTCAACAACGTAAATAACGCAATGAATTATGTTGAACTGTCACATTGAAAGCTATTCCTATTGTTAGTGTGTTACGCAATTACTCTGCTGTTTTATACTTTCTTTCTACCTAAATATTATTAAAATATCGTTTGGAAACTTGGGCTTCAAACTGTCTGTAATGTTGGTGTATTTGTCTTTTCAGTGCCAGCTGATACCTACGATTCACAGATTTCAGGGCCCGAACCATAATCATTTGCAGGGTAGCCATTAATAACGCAGTCTAGTCATTGCATTCTTCTTTAACTTTCACCGTATGAAACTTTCGAGCGTTAATATTTTTCTGGTCATTACAAAGCCAGCGGATACCATTTATTTAGGACTCAAACCATCATTATTTGTAGCATAAGCATAAGCAGCCTATAATATTCCCACTGCTGGGACACAGGCCTCCTATCTGTGAGTGGGAGCGAGCCGTAATCCACCACGCGGGCCCAGTGCTGATTGGTAGATGTCCCATGTCTTGGAGTTTTTGGTTCTAGGACATGCTGATTTCTTCACGATGTTTTCCTTCACCGTTTTGAGAGCAGTGGCGATGAAATAATTTAGACAAAGTAAAGCGCCTGTCTGGGTTCGAACCTACTCGTAAGTCGCGGTCGTCACCACTAGGCCACCACTGCTCCCACTGTCAATTCTTTGCAGGGTAGCCTTTAACACTGCAGTCTAGTCATTGCATTCTCCTTTCGCTCTCCCTTTACGGGACTTTCGAGTGCCAATATTTAACTGGTATTTTTTATGCCAACGGATGTCTAATATTCACAGCTTTCAGGGCCTGAGCTATAATTATTTACAGGGCTGTTTTCACCACGGGAGTAGAGAAAAACTGAGGATTGTTCTCATAATGTGATCATTGTATTCTCCTTTCAATATCTTTTCTTATAAGACCAGCCCCTCAATCGCATAACATACTTCAATCACAATCCGAAAGATTTTAAAGGAAAATACTAATCCATTGCTCAGTAGGTTTGAAATATTCGTCCATTGACAACGTAAATTGATGAATTGTCAAAATAAAAGGCATTGAGATTGTGTGTTATGCAATTAGGCTGCAGACCTTCGAATGTCAAGCGTTATAGTTTTACTTTTCCCATGTGGTAGCGCCTCATAATCTTCTAACCTCATTGTGCCTACATTAAACTTCGATAACGTGAATCTATTTAGAGTACAGCTGACTGCTCCGATTATGAAACCGACTAAAGTCTGTACGGTACATTAAACAATCGGCTCTCGGGATTCCGCCTGAGAAATGTTACTTAAAATGGCGAATCTCTTAACATTGTTTTCAAGTCCTTTGTTATTCTAAATAGGCTTGTCGGATAATTTAACCGTTAAACTTTGAAATTTCGTGTCATTATTTAATTAGTAAAGGTTATGAAGGTGAGTGGTAGCTAATTAAACCACAATGAGATGAGGTCTTTTCAAAGTATTGTCAGAAATTCCATAAAATCGTGCCAACTTATAATTAAGGCTTAAGGAAATAATAGGACTAAATATTTTATTGTTACTTTTCTTTCGTCGCCTGCCCCGTTGGTCTAGTGGTCGGAGGTGCTACTTTTGAGCATGAGGTCCTGGGTTCGATTCCCAGGTCGAGCAAAGTGTTATTCAGTCTTTCAATCAGGAATTCCTCAGTAGCAACCCGGAGTCTGGATTTGTGCCCGGTTGATGGCAATAGGCAGGGTACTAGAACATAACTAGCGAAATATAGGTGCACCTCTGCCTAACCTCGCGGGGAAAGCAGGCTTGGTGTTATGTTATGTTTTCTTTCGTTAAACGTAATAATGCATTAAATGTGCAGGGAGTGGATTATTAGTTTAAGTGCTAAATTTTAAATTCGATGGCAACCGGTTTAAGCCAATCTACTCTACATCAAAAACGGAACATAACTTAAGAAATTAAAAACAACAGTAAAATAAATAAACAACATCTTATTAAGTGAGTAAAGAAAATATAAATTACAGTCTAGGAATATGACTAGAGAACGTTCATCGCTTATATTTACGGGCACCGTTGTCAGGCGAGGAGGAAAAAAGGAAAAAATAAAAATATTTGCATAAACTTTAGTCGTGGACCTATTAAACTACGAGGCTTATTTGTGACTTACAATAAGCTTCTTCAACTTTCGTATAATAGCCGGCTTCCATTTTCGAAAGGACGGTTTATTTATTGAAAAAATCTTGAAACGAATTTTCAAAACAAGTTTTTTTTTGCTCTGTACTAAATCAGAATCAAAAGTCATTTTCATGAGAATTAGCACTTTGTGAATGTCAAAATTACATAAGACAGTCCCCCAAAACGCCGGTCTTTCACCACTTCCTAGTGCTTTAGCTGGGGAGAAGTGGGGCAACAAGCTCCCCAGCAACATAGCTTTCAGTTCAGTTAGAAGAACTGGTTTCTATACAATAGTAAGTAATTAACATTAAGAAAACACAAACCATTGAATTAAATTATTTGCCATTATGTCAGCTAGCACACGCCAAAATACCAAAAAAAAAACATTGAAAACAATACTCAAGCAGAAATAAATAATAATAAAACATTTTTACAAAAAAAGCAACCGACTTCCAAAAAAAACACTACAAAGTGAAAAATAACTTTAATTTCGGAAGTCGGTGGCAAAAAACAAAATATGGATACAAAGACACTGACTTCCGAAATAAAGTTATTTTTCAATTTGTAGGGTTTTTTTGAAGTCGGTTGTTTTTTTTGTAAAAAAGTTTTTGTTTGTAGTTTTTGTTTTTCACTTTTTAGTGGGTCAGATAATAACGTATCATCAATCATCATTACAATAGCTTAATGTCAACTGCTCATCACCTTTTATAAAATATTTATTTTCCAATGCAGGGAAAAGAGGAGTTCTATTGATAAAAACCAGAAGAACTGGAGCTGATGGTAAAGCCACCATTGGCTCAATTTCACCGTATGCATTGCGACAAGCATAAATTGCTAAGCAACCAACGAAAGAGCATTGTTAGAGCTGACGCAATTACGCAACTTAGATTCAGTCTCAAATTGAAGCATCAGTATGACTAGTAGGCAGTGGTTGTCCTATGTAAAACTTCAATCTTAATTAGGTATTATTTTTGTACGAACTGAACATTTTGGTATATTGAACCGTATGAAACAAGCCCAACAAAAGGTAACTGTTGTAAATCGTTGAGGAATTCCCTCGACTGTCTTTGGTCTCCATCATCAGACCTATAATGGCACTTATAACCCATATGGATGCAAAGTTCTCATAAATATATATGAATTAAGTCCAAACACAAGGTAGCTACTGTAAACCGTTGATGAGTTCCCTTAACTGCCCTTCGTCTTCATCATCAGACCCCTAATGACAGGCACAACCCATCTAGGTGTACAATTCTCATCAATACAAATTAATCAAGCCCAAACACAAGGTAACTGCTGTAAATCATTGAGGAGTTCCCTCGACTGTCTTTCGGCTCCATCATCAGATCGACTCCAGACCTTCATTAAATTGTAGTGCTGTAAAATGCTTAATGAAAAAATTTGAAAAAAGAATCATCAAAATCGGTTCATAAACGACGAAGTTATCCGCAAACACAAATAAATATATATATATAATATAAACGGTCAAATTGAGAAATCTCCTCCTTTTTTGGAGTCGGTTAAAAACGTAAACTTAATACCTAAATAAACGCCCTCAGGCATAAAGGTCGTGCCTGCTTATATAAGTATACAATGCTGCATTATGTTCATATACCTGTAACTTGAAGTCACAAATGATAAACTAGGACCTTCTGAGTAAAGCAAATAAACAGTTAATTACTAATAACAATAACAAAACCATGGTCAGCAAGCCGACCTAGCACCACAAGCAGCACCTGTTCACGAGCATAACCCAAAGACCAGTCAGTACCCTCCTCGCCATATTTGAGGGAAGGAGGCAACCCGACCCCCGACCATACTGCAAGCAGTGACATCTAAGGGAGCATGACGAACTTGCTGCCGGTTGCTCTGGCAGAATAATATGATCAATTGTCGAGGTCGCTAGCTAACCACTTATCGCAAAACAATTAATAAAAAAAAATTGAAATGAGTAGATTATGGCAATCAAAAATGAAAATAAAAGCACAAATCAAATCAAATAAACAATTATATGAACCCATATAACCTGTCAGTAGGTAAGCTAATACTGGAGAAAGAACATAAACATTGTCTTAAGTTAAACACAGCGACCTACTATTCTTATCGTTTAAGTTGTATAGAGGACTCGATGACGAATGATGAAGTTGGCGAAGCTATACGCACTACTCCCGCGTACCTCAAATCGCATCTCAAATCTTTGCAAATGTTTATTGATTTACATACGATTATTATGCTGTTATCCTTTTGTAGTACCTCTAACCTCTAACCATAATTTTTTCAGTGTAAAAATATTTCCAAATACCAAAGCCGTTTAGTAGGAGTAGGGAATATTAGACAAAAAAATCGTTTTGGTAAATATTTTTTTTAGGCAACAGTATTAGCCATACGAAAAAACCCTGTTATAATAATGATGATCTATAAAAAAAAAAAAACTTCTAAGCAAGCCGTTTATGAGGAGTAGGCTATATAAAGTGACGGTGTTACGGTACTAAACGGGAGTAAGGCCCTTAAGTAGTCGTTGATACAATGGTATGCCTTTGAACAAAGGTTGGATTTAACTTAGCTTTAACCGCATTAAAAAGAAAATCTAGCAAAGAAGAGGAAAGCTTGTTACAAAAAGTTATACCAAGTCCTACAAAAATGAATTATGAACCTTATGAAGCTGGTGAAATGAGCACGTAGTTTGTCCTTATTTCTAGTGTAATATCACTGTTTTTTTATAAGTTTATATTTTGCCTAATAGGTATATAAGAGGTTGGCGAAGATGAACTGTGATGCCACTGTGAGAATACCAATATCTTAAAAAAAAAACTGTCAGAGAAACTAGCACCTAGCTGGTAAATTGATCGAACAGCTCTATTTTGAAGAAAAATATATTTTGAATTTCAGCAGGTTTACCCCACAGCAGAATGCCGTAGGACATGACGCTATGAAAATAAGTAAAATAGACTAGCAGAACTGTATTAACGTCAGTGTATTGTGTTACTTTCTTGACGGCCTAGGCGACCGAACTGACCCTTCCTGCTAGGCTTGATATATGTGATCCTCACTGAAGTTTGGCATCTACTGTTATGCCCAGAAGAACTGCCGAGTCTACAGTTTCAGGCACCTCTTTATCTAAGACGATATTGGGTCTTAGATTTCTAAGATTCGGTAAGACGAACTTTATACATTTCGTTTTCTTAGCGTTGAGAACTAGGTTATTTGTGGTAAACTAATCCGTAACTATTGATAGTACACTGTTTATGTCGTCAAAGTCTTGCATATTCCTGTTTACTTTAAAGATAAGAGAAGTATCATCAGCAAACAGTACAACGTCACAGATACCCTTTAAATAGATTGGTATGTTATTGATACACACTAAGAATAAGAATGGACCTAGTATTGAGCCTTGAGGTACTCCTAACTGAACTGGTAGCCAGGAAACCTTTCACACCATTACCATCTACACATTAGTGCCTATTAAGTAAATAAAAAAAAATTACGTTGAGAGTTTCGTTTTGAACACCTAATGACGTAGTTTACGTAGAAGCGTGTCATAAAGGACGCAATCAAAGGCTTTGGAGACATCACAGAAAACTCCAATAGCATTTTGCAATTTCTCCCATGTGTTAAATATGTGTTTCAGCAGAGCAACACCCGCATCTGTATTCGAACGAATTTTTTTAAAGCCATTTTGTTCATCATAAAGAAGGCTGCACATTTATTAAAAGTAACAGCTAGATAGGGGGCTTAGATGTCGATTATATTACTTAACAGTTTAATGAAGATGTCCAATAATCACTAGTATTTTTAGACTTAAGTGTGTTAAAAATACTAACTACATCATGAGTTGTTACATGTTCGAAGCTAAATAAGCGACTACATTTAGGCACACTACTATGCAAAAGGTTTCAGCTTTAGATGGGGACGAATTTATGGAGCGATTCGTAGTTATAGGTATGTTGGCAGAAACTCATTAAATGCCTCAGCTACGACAGCTGCTTTATAAACTGTCGACCATAATCTCTAATTGTTTTTGCTATTTAACCGACTTACCCGTTTCATTGTTAATAATTTCCCAAGTGGATTTTACTTTTCTATTAAAATATTGAATTGTATCGCTTAAAAAATTAGATTTAGCAAAAACACATCTTTTTTTTTTACGTACTCCAGGAAAGGAGTAGCAGAGCTGTGTTTTTTAAACCGTATAACTCATATAGACTCACTCTACTTTTATGAATACCTGGAGTAGCCCATTGGTTGAAGCCAACGGAGGTGCCATTAATGTCAATGGTTTTGGTCTTGAAAGTAGATTGGTATTCTTTTTGCACAACATCAAAAAGGGCTCCATAGTTTTTATTAGGATTCTCATATTTATTTATTTATTTATTCAGTAACAGAAGTAGGTACACTAACATTATATATTTAAGTTGGTGCCAACATAAACTCATTAGAGTTTTACCGTGCACCAAAATCATCGACTACATAATTTACAGCCGAAGAAAACATGTAAGAAGGTACTTAGTAATATAAGAAACAACAAATAACATTATAACGGGTATTTACGCAAAATATTATCTAATACTAACGAGCGAACCTCGGTGACCAATCTGACCGTCCGTCCTTACAACAAAAGTGGTGGAGGAATGTTTTCGAACTAATAAAGTTTGTTCTTAAAAGTATGTTTATAATAATATGTAGTATTTTTATTTTTTGTATTATTTTATTATTGCTCGGTATTATGTTTACTTTATCGTGTATGTTTTAAACTAATGAAAAACAATTCGAAAAAAATTAAAGAGAAAGAAAAGAAGAAAAAATAAGTTTTTTTTATTTTTCTTTTTTCCGTCCTTTCAATCAAAACCTAAGCTTGTATTATATATTTTTATAGAAATTATGAATACCTAGGACATAATTATATATCTTAGGTATTCACACTTTCCAAAAAATGTTGCTTTAATTTGTATTTTATATTTTTCTGAGTTAATTTGTCTCTTAATGATATTGTCCTTTATATTCTACTATAGATGGTGTAATTATATGAGCTATACTAATTTTAAACTTGCTGCAACGACTAGCTGTATAAAACCTGCATTCTTTTTTATGCGGCTTATTATTTAATGGCCTATGGAAGCTACCTAACAATGCTCAGTGGTCAGACGTTAAAGTCACTTAATACTAATTTATTTATGGCATCACTATCAATAAATATAGTATCAATATAAGTCGAGGAAGATGTCGTGATTCTAGTAGGTTCAAAAAACAAGTTAACCTAAACAGGTTGAGAAGTCTAATACTTAATGAACTAACATCTAAAATATTAATATTAAACTCTCCACATAAAATTATACTTTTATTACTTACTTAATTTTAACTTATTGAGTGAATCCTCCATAACCGATTCGAAACGAATAAAATACCCAGAGGGGTCGATAAACGCAAATTATAACATATTGCTAGAGTTCAACACAAGACAAGTCAATAGTGCGCTCAACAGAAAGATTAACTAAATCAAAACGTTGTTTACATTTCAACTTGTTTGAAACAAGAACTAAAGATCCACCGCGAATAGCGCTTTTTCTTACTAATGCACTTTGAATGGTAAAATTAGCATGATTGATAAACACTACTTCATTTTCTTTCAACCAGTGTCCAGTCAACAGAACACCTGAACATCATAGTTCTCCAAAAATAAACTTAACTCTAGCTCATTGCCGGACAGCATAATCAGCCTATAATGTTCCCACTGCTGGGACACAGGTCTCCTCTCTGTGAGAGGGAGTGGGCCGTATCCACCACGCGGCCCCAGTTCGGGTTAGTAGATGTCACATGTCTTCGAATTTTTGGTTGTTAGGACATGCCGGTTTCCTCACTATGTTTTCCTTCACCGTTTTGAGAGCAGTGGTGACCGCCGGACAGATCCTGCATATTTTGATGTACAAATTTCAACTTAAGCGGTTCACCCGTTGTCACATCTAATAGTTTAAACTACAAGGCGTCATAAGTAGTGTTAGTACCACTACTAACCGTAATCGATGGTAGGCTACAGGCACATCTAGAGGTACCGGTGTCAATGTGTATATTGTATGTTAAAAGATTAGCAATTTGTCTCCTACAACTAGGTGGCAAATACATTGTTTATCGGCCATATTCAAAATAATTGTAAGTTACGGATAGGAAACGAAAATATGAATATTATTTGATTGTAACATAAAAATAGCAAAAAAGAACTACTAAGGCAAGTTTAAATAGCACACGTTTTTAAAATAAATAATTAACGTTGAGCTAATTAAAACATCTGGAATAGTAAAATACGATCATCACTATCACTACCAATATATACCTATTACAGTTCATCTACATATATTAGGTATAACAGTGCTACCAGTGCTAATCTGGGGCGGGTCGCGAGGTAGGTACATTATGATACAACATTTTGGTGATCATATTTTAGTATAATTGTCATAAATCATTGATCGTTTCGATTCGATTCAATTTTTGATTCGTAAAGCAGTTCAAATTTCTGCATGATTATAATAATTATAGTTCTGTATTCATATTATTTTTCGAACGATAGTCAACTTTTTTGCTAACCCGCTAAGCATTTACAGCATAGTCCGGCCGTCGAGAGAATGCGTTCTTGACACCTGTCAGTTTCTTAAAAACGAATACGTGTTTTGTGAATTAGATCTTTAGAGCTACTAGTAGCTATCAAGATCTAATTCGCAAAACACGTATTCGTTCGACAATTCTAGAATTGTCACACTGGCAGGTATCAGCAACGCATTCTCTCGACGACCGCGACGGCCGGACTGAGACAATTCAGACCATGTTTGTTAATAAAATTTATATTTCGGAGTTTGAATGAAAAAGACCCACCCATCTCTAGCGGCTAGTACAAATGGTGCAAGCGGCGGGGATACGCAGAGATACATGCACACACAGACAATACAATCATGGCACAGCAATGCAATACATGACACATTATACGCAAACTTTACATACTTAAAACAAATTAAAAAAATATATATATTTGGCTGACCTGCGGTGCAATAAGTATTAAAATATATTTTTATTAATTCATATATTAGATAATGTGAATAACGCCTTATCATTCATATCTCTTATGTAACAGAAAAGTGACAGATAAAATAACGTATATGATTTAATTGTACGTGTCTAGCCTACAAATCTATTTATTTCCACATCAATTGACATGATATACGAATATTTTATATGACGGAGAAGGTACTTTTCTCTCGTTATTATCAGCCATATTTTAACTACTGTGGGCGTACTATGGGTAGTTTTGGTTATTGCGCAATAGAAAAACTGCTTGCAGTTCAAAACAAATTATAACTGACGATCAAATTAATCACACTTGCGAATCACACACTGTAGGTACACGACATAACTATACGGAACGCGCGACAGTTTCTAAACGTCTTCACTGCTTGCCCGTCAACAACAAACTCTGCTTTTACTCTGCTCAAGCGTGAGCGTTATAGACTCTGTCCAGCGCCACCTGGTGGCACCGGCGTCCCGATTAGTCAAGTCAAACGAGTGATTTAACGTATTTCCGACATACATATTTATAGCAAATATCACAATGCAGAACGATTTCCTAGGGTGAGTAATAGAACAGTAAGTATTACCCGCTATATTAAACGTCTCACAGTTAATATAATTTATAAAAATCTAATTATATTTACATAGCAAAATCATCCGAAAAACTGTATTGAACAAAATGGCCGAGCATTTATTTTTCCGTCATGTACTATAACAGCTAGTGAACTAATGTTCCCAGTATATCATTTTTTTTTATTTCCATGGAAATAATGTTAAAATAACATAACAGAGTAGAATAACAGATATGTAATCAGGACACACATTAATAAATTTATACTTTATTTTGCAAAGTGATAAAGTTTAAACAATTATCTCTGAATAATATTTTTCTTATTGTTTTTGTGTAATAGTTATAGATTTTTTATTTTTTTTAGTTTACCGTCAAAGACGTGGAAATTGAATACTTGTATGAAACGGTACCTACGCAAAGTCTGGTTATTTTTTTTGGAATGAAGTGTTTAGCCGTTTTAAATGTTTCATTGTTTTTTATTATGCTCAAATAAACATTTAATCTGTTTGTTTATGAAATTCTAGTCACTTGTATCTCATTATAAAAATAATTGGGTTGGATATTAAGACAGTAGTAAATATACAATTATTTTGAATATGACCCATAATTTGTCAGTTTGTAATCAGTAATACATTATTGATTATAAGCAAAATATGAAATAGCGTAACTGTGACGACCAGTCCTATTATAAATAACCAAATTTAAATGACAAATGTGCATATTTTGCTCATCACACAAACATTCAGAATAAGGCAAGGCACATAAAATAAATTTACAATGATTGAAAAACCAACAGATGGATTTAAGAAAAATAAATCTCCTTTCACGGTTTGTGTAAAAACCTTGGTCTGTGTAAGTAATTTTTCCACTGAGTGCTCAAGCATTTTGTTTGCATTTGCAAAACATTTATTTATTCAGGCTCTCACTGGTCGCCATAAAGCAATTACATCTACGAAGCTAAAATCGATGCGTATGATGCAATGTGCAGGGTAGGTCAACGTAACGGTAACAGCTGGCTGGCACATGGTACAAAATCGAGTGGCACTTTGCTTGACAACTTCACTTTTCGTCTTAAATTGACCTGCTATAAGAGCTTATGGTCTTGGTCACTAGAAGCCCCTAAGGTTAAGTGATTTTTAGGGTTCCTTAGCCAAATGGCAAAAAACGGAACCCTTATGGATTCGTCATGTCTGTCTGTCTGTCTGTCCGTCCGTATGTCACAGCTACTTTTTTCCGAAATTATAAGAACTATACTGTTGACACTTGGTAAGTAGATGTATTCTGTGAACCGCATTAAGATTTTCACACAAAAATAGAAAAAAAACTAAAAAAATGGGGGATTCCCCATACTTAGAACTGAAACTCAATTTTTTTTGCATCAAACCTATACATGTGGGGTATCTATGGATAGGTCTTCAAAAATGATATTGAGGTTTGTAATATATATTTTTTCTAAACTGTACTTTACTGAACGGTGAAGTGGTAAAATGTGCCCCCCCCCCTGTAACTTCTAAAATAAGAGAATAATAAAACAAAAAAAATATATATGATGTACATTACTCGTACCATGTACTGAAAATTGGTTTGAACGAGATCTAGTAAGTAGTTTTTTTTTAATACGTCATAAATCGTAAACCTCATATTATGTTACTTGCTCCTACGGAACCATTCATGGGCGAGCCCGACTCGCACGTAGCCGCTTTTTTAGCTTTTATTTTTCTTGCTATTATTTTTAGTAGGCGTCGTATTCGTTATATGTCCACTAGTTTTATGAACTTTTTGAAACTAATAACTAAACTTAAAATAAACCTTAACACAGAAAAATAAACTGGCGTCTTGCTACGTAAAGAAGGTAAATAAATATAAAGTAGGTGCAGGGCGTCTGGGCGCATATTGCGTAAATCTTGTAATTTTTTCACCCCATTTGGCTCCCTTCATTATCATCGTAGGTACTTAATAATTCGCTGTTCGGGCCCTATGGTTAAGCTGCATTTACATTTTACTGGTAATCGCAGTCTGCGACACCTATTGTGTTACCTTTGTAGAATGTTTTCGTGATCAGACACATGCTGATATATAGAGTGGCGATGAGGTTAGTATACAAAATGAAACTACGTATCCTACATGACGTTTTAGGAACTCACACATTTATTTTTAAATTACCATTAAAATTATAGTCGCGGTACCTGTTTTTTTGTTTTATTTTTTAACAACATGTAAATGCATAGAGATATTACCGACGAATACTAGTAGGTCAACGACCCGTAACCAGCGAAGATAGTTCAAACACTGTCATTCCGAATTATTCAAATAAGGAACGGTATTTGAAGAAAAACAACCAACAGCGGAGGGAGCGGGTTTGCGAAAAAAAATTAAGCGAAAAATGTATTTACAGTAAACAGCTTAGGGCATAATATTCTCGATTCGTAAAATGGGACGGGTGACGGGTGTGTGTGTAGTCGAGATTTCTTCGGCGCGTGCGACGAAGCGCGATAGTATGAGCTACGCAGTCCAACGACACCGGTCTCCTTAGGGGTAGTTCACGACTTCACGAGTCTCGCCCTTTGAGTTTTAATTTTGTTGTAAAACTTTTTGTTTTGTGGACATTTTGAGATTTAATGAGTGTCTTTTTTTGCTTGTGACAGAACATGTTAATTCGAAATTATTAGTTTTAGCTTAGTAAAGTGCTGTGACAGTTTATATGGACGTGGACGTTTCGTCATATTTACCAAGTTTGTTTAAAAAAATGTATTAATTGAACAGATAAGTGATGATTAGTGATTCGAGTGATTATTTGGATAAAAACAATACCAAGGGATCGCGTGGTAGGTAGGCCCTCTTGAAGCGAAGAGGCTGGAGTCCCAGCAGTGGCAACATAGGCTGATGATGCTGTGTGCTAAATTGTTGATACCATCGGGCCGCACGTCTCTATACTGCCTACATGGCCTATTTATTTTGTTGATATTTTTATTTATTTTTTGTACTGATTATTCACTGTATTTTATTTTCTGTGTTTATTTTATTATTTTAAGACTTTGTTACCTTTAAATTATGTAAATAAAATATAATATGTATTAGTAGGCGTTTCTTTTTTGGGTGGTAAATTATCAAATAACTTCTCCCGCTCTGGGCAGAGCGGGACGGCGCGTCAGACTTTTACTGACTAAAACCCACCCGTGTTCCTTCAGTTGCCTGTGTGCCAGGGTCACGGTAACCCTTTTGGACAAACCCGCGACCCCGGCAGGCATCGGCCCTAATGGACCCCCTCAATGTGTGCTGACTGAAATGACTTTCATTCGCAGCTTACGTTCTGAAATCGTGTTAATTTGATAACAGTCATTTTTTTTTATTGTACTTATAGAGCACCTTCTATAATAAGCCCAGCTGCTATCCTTATGAAAATCAGCCTATTGTTGTCTCACTTCAGGACAAAGGCCTCTTCTCATACGGAGAAGGCACGAGCATTGATCGATTTCAGGCTTATAGTAATTAAAAGTCCTCCAGGTTTCCTCACGATGTTTTCCTTCACCGATATCTGTAATATACAAGATAAACTTAAAAAGTAGGTACATATGAAATGAAAGAGTCACATTGGACCTTGTTCGGATTTGAACCCACAACCTCGTGCATTATAGACGAGGCCTTATCCACTGGGTCATCATGACACCACCACACCTACCATCCTTGTTGTCTGCCTTATCTTACCACGTTCATCATGTACTATTCACACTATACTTAGAGACGAGAAAAAATAAAAACGACCATCAAATTGCCCAACGATTTACAACGAAAATTTGTATCAAGTGTAAAAGTACCTCTAAACAAGCTTTTTGGAGAGCTACCTATTAATATTCTTTGCTAGCCCTTACAGAATAAATTATGTTTTTCACGAGAACGGGTAACAAACCAAGTTTATCCAACTAAATGTACTTAAGTAACTTGGTAATAACTTAGTCTTGAAACTTCAGCATCTTCGGTCGGATCACTGACTTGGTAAAATAATATTTTTCGTTTATTATTAAAAGCAATGAACGCTGTGTTGAGAAATGTTGCTAGTTACGCGTGAATGATATAAATTGTAATGTGGGTAGTTTCAAAGTTTGGCACAGTGGTATGGCGGTACAGGTGGTCGACTACGCAATGCGTTATGGATTCCTTTGCTCACGATAAAAAAAACATTTATAATAGCCTAGGTGCAAATGTAAAAATAACGTTTATAACTTTCAGGGTTTTGTACCTAGAGCACAAATCGGACACCTTTACTTAGCCTACACGGTTTGGCTGTCTATCAACGTGCTGTCTTCAGAACCTTTATAGCTAGCAATTATAATTTTTCACAAAATACGTGGCACTATAGCCTTTATTATAGTGAATCATAAAAACAAGACAAACGTATCATTTTTCTTTAATTATAAGTAAGTCGGATCAATTCCCAAAAAGTTTATAAAATAGATTTCGACGAATCATCTCGCAGCTGCACTCCTTCTTTTATAAAATCGATGGCCAACGTCTTGGAAATTATTTTGTCTCCAAATATTTCAACTTGAGCTGCTTCGAGATCTGGGGCGGTATCAGTGCAGATAAATCAGCTGACAATAAATTTTCCCGTGAACTTTGGTATGAGATGGATTTTACGGACGTTTTGTCTTTCCGCTCCTGTAGATTTCACTACGAAACAATTCTGTTGTTGATAATTTTATAACATTACAAGAATCTGCTAAACTCTACTTGACAACGTGCGTGTACAATGTAACTGAGACTGATAATATATTTTCTTAAGAAGTTTCTATATGAGGATTTTGTACAGTGACAGTAGAGTCTGAAATATCCTTTCACCTTCCACACGCATAGGATATCCCTGTGACTGTTCATGTGAATAAAAAGCTATCACGGAGAAAACTTCCATTAACATTTCCGATAGTCTTTGAAACAAGAATTACTTTAAATACCATTTATAATCTTTAGTCTATAGGTAGTGACATCACTAACGACCACACACTTCAATTTACTGATGTGGTGACATGAATACATCGAGATTTCTGTGCTAATTCTAAATCGAATACTTATTAATTTATTATATTTTCCGGAATAAATTCTCGGTAGTGAAAACCGCATCAAAATCCACTGTGTAGTTTAGAAGATCAGGGGGCCAAGTCTACTAATTTACAAACGTCACAATGGTTTCTGCAAAGACCATTGTGACGTTTGTAAATTAGTAGACTTGGCCCCCTGAGCGGTCACACAGGAAGACACGAAAAGTGACTTTGTTTTATACGATTTATTCGCACGGTTTTCACGACATACCAAAACATCGAGATTTCTTTAATATTAATAAGTTTACTGTATTATGCATGTAAACCTTCCGAGATACATTGTCTAAATGATTAAATATTATAGAAGAAGAACAACAATTTGTGACTAGTCCCTGACTCTCGTTCTCTTTAAAAGTAATGTGGTAACAAAAGCAGCCGTTCACGTTTCGCACGATCGAGTGGTCAGAGTCAACGTGATCTCGGTGTTCTCGACCGGCATCCGTCCGTCCATATTAATGGAAAGCCAACCGCGGAACCGACAACCGCAGGATAATCGACTTTGTAATTACATGGATCGCATTACGTAACACTTTTCTGTTTTGAAATATTTGCAGAACTGCGTATGAAGATTTTCTCAACATATTTTGTTGTCGTCAGTCTTCACATTAATATCAGGAAAAATCATCAGTAAATTATTAAATAATCAATGTAAATAAACGATATTGTAGGTATCACAACAAAATGTTACTAATTAAAAGTACTCATAAAATATTATGATATCCATTTATGGCCGTACTACCTAAGTCTTGTATTGTTCTTAGAGGAAAAGTTCATTAAAAGAAGTCGGTAGTATATTGGATGCTGTCATGAAGATATGTTACTGTTTTTCCAAATGGTAGATATTACTCCTTTGAAAAAATTGGTCCCCAGTATTATAAGTCGAGTAGACTGATGAGCTGTTCTCAATCGTTAATTGTATTTTTTTTTAAATACATATTGTAAACAAGCTGACCCGACAGACGTTGTCCTTTCTTAACTATTAATGTCATATATCGTTTAGTTTTGGTTTTGACTATTGACTAAAACTAAAACTATCGACTCATTTATCAACCGATCCATCTTTGTTTAACGATATTTGCAGCGCGCATTCTGTCAATCGCTGACAGTTTTTTCAAACAACTGACAGTTATGTAAAATTATTATTGGCATTAAGTTTTCTTAAATTTTGTAACGTTCCGATCAACTTCCTTATTTTTTGATTTCATAAGATTCTTCTCCTGACAATAACGAACACAACAAAAAAAATATTTGTGAAATCGGTCCAGCCGTTCATGCGTGATGGCGTGACCAAGGGAAATAGGGATTCATTTTTATATATATAGATTATAAATTTACAATTGAGAACAGCTCATCAGTGTACTCGACTTACAATTAATATAATACTGGAGACCAACTTTTTTCAAATGAGAAATATTTACCATTGGGCACAACAGTAACATTACTTCATGACAGCATCCAATATACTGTAACTATATACGTTCCAGTCGTCGCCATCTGGATCAACTCTGCGGTCACAAATTCGACATACCGTGTTCTCTAGTCAGGTCGCGTTATAAACGGCAGTCAGCTGCTTAACCACCATCCAAAATGTAATTATACGGAACGGATTACTTCACAATCTAATTACTTAGCACCTATTTTCCATAGCCGTGAGGATTACACGAGTTTTGGTTGGCGTGTGCTTGAGATAAATTGTTAATTGTTAGCTGTGAAAATAAGGTAATTGTTAAGCTAACACTTTGGATCTGAGCGATGATTATGAAAGAGGTTAGAGTTATAGCTGTTAAGCTGCAATTAGGTGCAATAAAGGTCTGTGTACAGATTGACTATTAGACAAACTATGTCGCTTTCTGGAACATGACAGTATCGAAGCCAAAATAATTTAAAACAAGGTGTATTTAAAATATGTGGAAACCTCCTATGTAGTATAGAAACAACTTTGAAATCCCGAAAAAAAGAATCAGCTGCTCCATACACTTATGTTCGCATAACTGGAAAAAAATATAGGAAACAGCAGATATTTTTTTAGTTTCTTGTTCCTAATCATGACTACAATGACCCCTTAAGCGGTTTTCAGATGTTCCAGTTCCTTCATGGATAAAATAAATAAACAGAATGAAAGTAATTGCCCGATAATACTTAGACAAATTTTTAGAAGCACCAAAGTCGTTTTTAGTTTTCACTAATATGTCAGGTTTCAGATAGATCAGGGTCTTAATTAAAATCTGTACGGTCTAAAAGTATCATTTATGTAGGATTTTAATTAGAGAACAGTTTTAGTTACTAACAAAATCTCAATTTGTTTGACCATGTATAATAAAAATATACGTAGTGTCTGTCGCATCAACCGAAAAAAACTATAATGAGATCATTGTAATTGAAGATGGAATCATTGTTATGAGAGGTTGGTCTACCAATCTCTCATAACAATGATTCCATCTTCAAAGCTTGAGCATGTGTGCCCACTATAGTAGGCACACATGCTCAAGCTCTATGCAGTCAACCTGTACTAAAAGGGAAGACCTATGTTAAGGTAGCTATGATTACTAGGCTACAACACCGATGGGCTCGCGTGGTGCCAGCGTGTCGCATCAACCCACAAAAACTATAATGAAATCATTGTAATTGAATATGAAATCATTGTTAGGAGAGATTGGTAGAGTGGGTACACAAATAAACATGCTCAAGCTTTGTGCAGTCAACCTGTACTAGATCATTAAGACCCATGATAACGGAGCTATGATTACTAGGCTACAACACCGATAGGCTCACGTAGTGCCAGCGTGGTTTTACAGCCTAGTTAGTCCCTCTCACAGAAAAAAGGCCTGTATCTCAGCAGGCTTAGCATGACGCTGTCTATTTCTTTGAAGAATAGACACGACTATTTCCATACAAAGTGACATTTCGTTTCTCCATTTTTGACATCGCACCGTAAAAATCCTTCTAAAATCTGTCATTTTGTCTTTCGTTTCTACCGATCGTTGTCTAGGTCCTTTTTAATGTAGACTATTTCAGAAGACAGTTGTCTAAGGTAGTGAAGTCAATTTGATTTTTTAATCGCCATGCTAAAGACAATAGAAAACGTTTTACTCGACGGCCACAAATGGCAATACGGTTATAAAAATGGAATGGAAAAATGGAATTATTCACTTTTTGTATGGAAAATGTGAAAAAATATTAACTACATGTTGAGTTTTAGGGATTTAAGGGGGGCAAAATTTTCATTATTTGTGCGACACACCATGTTCAAGATATAAGCAAAATAAAAGAAAAAACGTGAATAAATTACTGAATTTCGTAAAAAGTGTAGTTAACTCTTTTTACTTTGCTGCCGTCGTACTGTCTTCATGAAACGTCATTTTTGACTATTCTTCCGTCGAAAAAACGGTGCTTGTGCTAAGCCTACTGTAGTGGGAACATTATAGGTTAATTATTTTAAGAGGAGCTGCGTACAATAGGTATGTTAACAGATAAAATTATCTATTACAATAATAAAATTTGTATAATATATATATTATCCTGTAATGCACACTCAATTACAGGTAACCACCGCTTACACATTATCAAGTACTCATGCTCTGAATACATAATTAAACCAAGAATACATTAAAATAAAAACAATATAGGTACATGCTATTATTAATGTAAAAAAGTCAAAACTTGTTCTTACTCTATTTTTGCACGAGACCTAAGAAAAATGTTCCTTAATATTGAAGTTTGCCAAAACACTTCATGTCTTCATCAAATTAAAATATAGACACAAAATTGAACCTAATAAATTCAGGGATTTTGTCGAACAGTACTCGTAATAAAGTTGTTATGTTTGAAGATAAACTACTAAACTGTTTATCTTGAATCTTATGAGTCTCTGATTGATTTCCACATAAATCAAACTTATATAATAATATTGCTGATTATAAACAAAGTTAGCTTTTACATGAAAAAGCAATACCTAACATAATTAATTATTTATTGGAAACTAGCTTTTGCCCGTGGCTTCGCCCGTGTGGAGGTCGGAAATTATCCCACGGGAACGTACTACCGGGATAAATAGTAGATTGTTACACAAGGGTCAAAAGGAATCAATTTCTATACGAGGTATTTATATATTCCGAGTAGGAATTGATGAATTTCACCCGTGTTAAACAATCTACTTTTCATTTCGACAATAAGGAAAGTATTTTTTTTTAGTTTTTCTAAAATATTTATTAATAATAATAACATGAGAGTCATTTTTAATCAAATATTATTTTATAATACCGATAATATCATTTTGAATATCGGTACAGCTTACAGAGTTAGTATCCCGCCAAATTATATAGTCTTTTTTTATATTATGGAACACACCGCGTCACCGCCGCGGGTCATCCCGCTTAATAGGTTTTTTTTTTTAATTCACAGTGTCTGCTTATATACTCACAAGTCTGCAGCATTAATTTTTATTTTAATCAATATTTTTTCTTAATTACCTATGTAAAAATTTTCGAAACCGACTATTTCAATTTTTTTAATTCATTCCCGCCCTAGAGCGGGAAGCAATTACTGTGAGTTTTTTCCCGGCCAAAGATGGGGAGCAGCGTCTTCCACCCAGTACTCGGATCAAACAAACACTACTTTCCGAGTATGAGAAATGAAAAAGTATTTTAAGTTCTAACCCAGGGTAGGTTACCCATGTGTCTTTCATCCAAATCCGGTCAGCCGTTTAAGCGTGACAAAATCACTTTCGCATTTATATTATATTGGTTAAGACTTACTTTTGCCTGCGGCTTCACCCCTGTGGATTTCGGAAAATATACCACGAGAACGTGCTACCGGCATTAAAAGTACCTATCTTATGTTGTGTTAATGCAGGTTACCATCGAAATCCGTCCAGCCGTTTTTGCGTAATTGAGTAACAAACGCACACACAAAATTTCACATTTATAATACTAGTAGCATATACTTATATTATAAATATAAAAGCAACTAGCTTCATTTTTCTGACTGACTGACCCTTTGACAATTCAAAAGTGCCTGTAATTGGTTTATTTGAAATAAATGCTTTGAGTTTGAGTTTGAGTTTGAAATGTGAAAGTTTTATACTATTTATTTTATGAAGTAGGCAGTAGTAGTCCAAGGATTAGTACATGGAACAGGCGTGCTGAAGGTAGTGACTTCGAATCATATCCTTTGTAGTATTGCTTAGTTAGAAGGACCAACACAAACAAGCCTAACAGCTTTTTATTAATTACACTGCAAGAAAAATCGTGAGAAATAAAAGAATTGCCTTATAAAAGATAACATACTTGTGGGGAATAATTGATAAGGGAGCCTTAGACAATGTGGAGACAACATAACGACAATAATTGAAAACACCGGCAATACAGATACATAAGAGTAATTGGAACTACCAAATAAATCCTAATACCAAAATATAGACGTGATTTTTTCAAACCAACTAAATAGTAGGGATGACAATGATTTAGCCGATCAGCCGACGAACTAACTTGATTCAATTAATGTTGCATATTAAGTTTGTTTGATTTTTTTTATGCAGACTGGGTACGTCATTCAATATAAAATAAATAAACAAAAAGGCTTTAATGCCTTTAGCGTTGTATTTTTTTGTTGTTGTAAGAAATCACAAAATTCTATTTTTTTTTATTAAAAATAAATATATTAACTAAAAAAAAAAAAAAAAACAAAAAAAAAAAACTAACTAGCATTCTAAATTTACTACAATGTCTTAAATTCTATAACTTAAAACTTATTTTAAAATGTGCTAGTAAGAACCCCTCATTTCATTAGTCATTAGTCAGATACGCAGTTTAATTTATTGTCGCATTGTCGTCTTTATCTTGTATATTTCTTTGCTGTGTATCCAAACAAGAGTGAGGGAGCTCTAGTTTTTTTTTTGGATTTGGAACTATCTGAGATCTGCTTTTGTTTTTCTTTTGTCAGGACAATTATGTGCAAAAGCAGTTGTGTTTTTTACTTACTGCTTCCTCAGATCAAGTAAAAAAAGGTAGATAACGCGCGGCCTTTGTTGTTAGTGAAGCCGCAAAACTCAGCTCCTCCAAGTAAACACACGCGCTCACGCACACACGTGCATCAAACTAAGCTCTTTTTCGTTAGTATCTCATGAGGCGCCGTGCAGTAAGTTTGCCTACAAAATGCCGTCCTGTGTAATTAAATGGTGCAAAAACAATACAAAAGTAAACAAAAAGTCTGAAGGAATATCGTTTCACACGTAAGAACACCTAAAACTATTTTTTTTTTGTCATTCCAACACAATTTTGAGGTTATTCGGAACAGATAATGTTAAAGTCCCGAAATGACGTACCGGGAGAATGTTGCTAGTAGTTCTTATTTCTATTAGCCCAAAATGTGGGTAAGTAAATTGTAGGCAGTAATAGAAAAATAATTAAGTAGAGAGTGGACAGAACGTTGTTTTTTTTTAATCACGTGATTTTATCTTACATTAATTGAAGTCAAGGTAAATACTTATTTTGTAATTTGTTTATGTTTTTGTTTAAATTCTTGAGTACTTACTTACATACCTTCTGTTTTACTATGAAATATTATGGTTTTAGGTTTCCAAGGAACATTTTAATAAGAAATGAATGGGTAGCTGCTATAAGACTGGGCCGAAATGAACCACAATGGCAACCATCCTCATTTAGTGTGGTTTGTTTTTAACTCATTAATTCCGTTTTTTTTTGTATTAAGATATTTTTTCAAATATATAATTGTTTTACTTTTTGTTGTATGTTTTCTCCCTGCTCACAACCCCTGGACTATCTATTTATAAAGTGATAAAAACGTGTGAAAATTCAAAGAGATGTTGAACGTAGGAAATACGTTTAGCATATCTTTGATTTTTTGACGTTAAGGAATATTGTTTCCGGTAAATGTAAAAATATAAACAAACAAACAGACAGATTTACTTTTGCATTCGCATAATACCTATTTTTATTATTACGTAATATTAAGGGACTTTCAAAAAAAAAGTGGCAACTCTTCTTTGACTCACACATAGTTAAAAAAATGGTTACAGTTTTCTATTCCACGTGCGGTATCTACCTTTTTTTACTTGATCTGAGACTGCTTCATAATTTTATAATAATATAGAATTTTAAATTGAATGCTGAACATTATTTGTCCTACCATCCCGTATACAAACTTTTTGTCAGTTGATTGATTTACTTTTCTTCAATACTATTGTCATTAAAATTGAAAATGAGTTCAAATTCTATGTAAAATTGTTCTGATAAATAGACATCATTTAAACAACAAGTAAGACGTGCTATACAGTTATTGAGCTTTAGTAATAATTGAATGAGCAAGAAAAACGACTCATATCGTAACGCTCCCGAAGTTTTGCTACACACTGCTAACCCGTCAAGTACGCTAAAAGAAAATTATAAAAAATGATATAATGGTACGGTAGTTCTAGAGTTATTCTAATTAACATAATTTGAGAATTAGAGTAAGATGTACCAGCACCTCGAGTATTAATAAGATTTAAATCAATGTAAATGATACATATTAACTGCTAGGTAAGTGATAAAATGTACTAATATCTAGAAATAAATCTTCCTATCTACACATATCAAAAGTCTCTAGGGATCAAGCTCGTTTTTGCTAGTTACAAAAAATCAGGTTTATTAATTATATTTTTTGTCACTCCTATGGATACATTTTAGTCAATCAACTCAGCCTATCGCAGTACACTGCTGGACATAGGCCTCTCCCATGCTACGCTACAACACCCTGTCCTCCGCCTTCCGCATCCAGTCTGTCCCAGCCACTTTTTTGAGGTAGTCGGTTCGTCTAGCTGGGGGTCGTCCCACACTACGCTTGCCGAAACACGGTCACCACTCCAGGACTCGTCTGCTTCTGCATGCCACAATTGCAGCGGTAAGTCCCCTCTTTGAGGAGTGGCTTGAGAGGCGCCACGGAGTCCTCACCTTCCGCCTGACGCAGTTCCTCACCGGACATGGCTGTTTCGGGAGGTTCCTGTTTCGGATAAGGCGGGAGGAAACGCCCGGTTGTTGTCATTGTGTGGATCGACCGGAGGACATGATGGAGTATACGGTGGAGGTCTGCCCGGCTTGGGCGGAGCACCGCCGTGTCCTCGTGGCGGCGATCGGCGGCGGCGATCTCTCGCGTCCGGCCCTGGTTCAGGCCATGGTTCGGAGCGAGAGGGAATGGGAAGCAGTCACCTCCTTCTGCGAAGCAGTAATGGTCGCGAAGGAAGAGGCGGAGCGCGTGAGGACGAGGCAATCATTGCGCCCTCACGCCCCTAGTCGCCGCAGGAGCTGACACTCTGGGCGTCGGGAGTCGATAGCCGACTCCCAGCCACCGTAGGCGCGGGCCAGCGGACGGCGAGCAATGGGCAGCTCGCCGTCCGGTAAGGACCAGGCCCGGGTCGACGGCGCGTTGTATTCCATGCGCGTCTCAAAGAGATGTCAGCATAATTGACGGGGTCCGATAGGGCCGATGCCTGCCGGGGTCGCGAATTGTTCGAAAGAGTTACCATGGCCCAGGCGCACAGGCAACTGAAGGAACACGGGTGGGTTTTAGTCAGTAAGAGCCTGACACGCCCTTCCGCTCCGCCCAGAGCAGGAGAGGTCATACGATGATTTCCCAACCAAAAAAATATATATATATATATATAAAAAAAAGGACTCGTCTGCTCCACCGGCCATCGGTCCTCTGACAAACATGGCCAGCCAACTCCCACTTTAGCTTGCTTACTCTACAAGCTACGTCGCTAACTCCGGTTCTTTTCCGGATAAGTTCGTTTCTGATTTTATCCTTCAAAGAAACTCCGAGCATAGCCCGCTCCATATCGCGCTGAGCGACCTTACATTTGTGGGCCAGCCCGACTGTCAGTGTCCACGTTTCGGCACCGTATGTTATAATGGGCAAAATGCACTGGTTGAAGACAACATTGCGGGGTTGGTGACGAGAAGACTTGACAAAGTTTTCCAAACGCTGCCCAACCCAACTGGATCCTTCTGTCGGCTTCTTTCTCTAAGTTGTGTCTACCGAGCTGGATGACTTGCCTTAAGTAGACTTACTCCTTCACAACTTCGAGAAGCGACCCTTCGATGTGGATTGGACTCGGTAAGGCGTCCGAATTGTACATGATTTTCGTCTTGTACAATTCATACCGAGGCCAACTCGCCGAGAGGCTCCGTTTAGGCTATGCACCATCTGGTCTAATTGCTCCAGCGTCTCTGCCATTAGGACGATGTCATCGGCAAAGCGAAGGTGTAAGATGTCCTTCCTCGCCGTTCACGTTTATACCCTGTCCAGTCCACCGCTTACACCACTACCACAAGCCCTTTTTTTTAGTAAATTTCGTCATTTGAAAAGGGAATAGTTTTTGAATTTCGATCAAAAGATGAAATCTTCTACCAAGTCGTATTCTTACATAATCTTGCAACGGGTGTAAGGCCAAATCAGTGAAATTTCTGCCATTTTTCTGAGTGTCATTGGAGTCATTTGAGCCGAGAAGAAATGATCAGAGCCGTGGGAATGTTGCAAGCTGGTTCTCGGCAATATGCTGTGGCATTTGCTCTGGGCACTATACAGTGTTATAAGTCGACTTTGGACATGTTATCGCATCACTGGCAGCGTGGCAGAGCGAAATGGAGGATGAGCTCGCATCACCACACGCAGACAAGATCGTTACATAGAAATTACTGTTTGAAGAAATCGTATAATGACCGCAATGATGTTGGTTACGAAGCTTCATAGCTCTTCAGGGATGTTAATAAGCGACCAAACCATAAGAAATCGCTTGCATGAAGTGAATCTCCGTTCACGAAGGCCACTACGTGTACCACCTATTGAGCCCCGCAATCGCAAAGCCAGTTTACAATAGGCTCGTGAACACAGAAATTGGGCAGACGATGAGTGGTGTTTTGTGTGCTTTTCAGACGAGTCTCGCTTTAGTAAGAGGCCAGATATAAGACGTACATGATATTGGAGGACCTCAGGATGCCAAGAACGTTTAAAATCATGCCAGGAAATCCATGCATACAGTGGTGGAACAATCGTGATATGGGCAGGTATTTGGATCGGCGGAAGAACCGAACTGATTTGGGTCAGAGGCAATCTCAATGCATAGATTTACGCTGAAACGATTGTATCAGATGTTTTCATTCCTTTGCGGACCTAATTTGGTGCTTCATTTCTGCTTATGCATGATATTGCACGTCCACAAACTGCCAGAGTCGTTGCAAACACACTTGCCGCAGCTAATATCAACGTCCTACCATGGCCTGCTCAATCGCCAGAGTTGAATCCCATTGAGCACGCACGGGATATGCTTCAAATGCCGTACAAACACCAAAAAATCTTTTTCGCCTGTTGCAACGGACGTGGGCGGCCATTCCGCAACGTGATTTGGATGAACTCATACTGAGTATGCCGCAATCGCTGCGATTGTGTTATACGTATTAGCGGCGGAAATGCGGACTACTAATTGTTAAATGCAAAAGCAGAGAGTACTTCGTCGATCAACACATAAGAAAAAAAAAAAAAAAAAACAATCTAAATAGACATTTTATTTGATGTCACTAGGGCAATTTTTTTTTTAGTTCCTTGATTCCTAGAATTTTTTGATGTGTGTATTTATTAATATACAGCAATTCAACGATATTCACCGCGTTGATCTAAATGTCGAACAGACGCATTTTCGAGACCTAAAACAATAGATGCATAATAATTATTGCAGTTTTATTAAAAAAAATGTGATTGTAACGCAAACTAGGGTGACAAACAACGAACGGTAGAAGTATTGACGAATGGTTTTTTTTTTTTTTTTGAAGCTGTTTTAAGATTTGATAAATGATTTTACTAGTGGAAAGGTTGCAAATAGCCGCAATTGAATCAGTTTTCCTAAAATTCCCTAAAGCGTTCATAACATAGTTTATACATAAAATAGGTTGTTAAAAGAATCCACGAATCTTCTCAAGTATCCATATTGGATATAAAAGAATATTTATCCAGACCGAACCCATCAATCAACGTCTAAAAACAGATAAAATAAAAACATAACGACATCGCTGTCATCGGTTTGATATGTAATTCAATTTGGACGCGAACCAAAATTGTTTTGTTTCAATATAAAATAGTTGAACGATTGAAATCGTGTTATTGTTCCGTTTTTGCTTTGTTTTTAAAAGGTAGCTCTTTTGGCGTTTTTGGAGTGATTCATGTCCAGTGTCTGTGGTCTGCAGATAAATTGTATAGCTGTTGATTTGGCAAAGTTTTCTATTCAAGGGGACTACAGGACCTAAATGCAAGTTTTATAATGCCTAAAATTATATGATCCACTGCAGTAAACAAAATCAGAAAAATATTAATATATCTTCTTCTTATTTTTTAAAGATATTCTTCAGGATATATGCTAGTCAGATAATACAACTAATTTTATACGATAGAAAACATCATGAAGATACCTCTAAACATTTCTTTTATCGATTAAAAATCATACTAATATGATCATCATTCATTCTGATTTAAACATAGTAACGTTATAGTGTTTTAACTTTTCAGTCCAATGAATAGATTATTTGTAAATAGATAATTGCTTCATATTTTGTAATAAATTACTGGCGTTGTGTCATCGCGGTTCTCTTTCTTTTCTAGGCAGTCCGACGGTGCCCGCGCTTTAGTTGTTGTTAGCCTCTTAAGCAAAGTTCTTCGTTAAAGGTGTGTTCAAAATTACAATGTGCCTGCAAGATACCGAAACAAAAGCATAAACAAAAATGACTGATGAATGAATGATGAAAAACTCAGAATATGCTTTAAAAATAAATTGTTATGCCAGAAATCAGCTGTTGTGCATATGTTATAGATTAACACGTTTTCTGACACCGCTAAAATTATCTAAATATCTATTAAAATTTGTCCTCTGCATTGTAGGATATAATATATTTGAATTAGAGGTAAATATCGTATTAATTAAGATACAGACATTAATTTAGACACTTTGTATCTCATTTTGTGAACTATTATTTTAGTTCATATTATACCTAAATAAAATGTTATGATTTTTGGTAAAATATCACAGCGGGCGCGATAACCGATCACCACTATTGTACCTAAGTAAAAAAGTCGCCCATTTCAGCATCACACCGTTCGACTCTCCGATCTCCATATCAGTGTGTAATCCTTATAAGCGTACTTCCTTCAAGTAATTTTCCACTTGATCAGTCTACCGTTTTTTTTTTCTTCCCTTTTTCTGTTTCCTTATCCCAAGTCAAGTGTAAACTTATTGGCCTGCTAAGAATTCTAATAAAAGTTAGGTACGTCAAGTTTGTGAGACTAAGTGGCTCTTTACCTCAGCCGATACTGAAGTGGCCCCACCCTTTAAGGCGCTTCCCTGACCAAACGACCTTGAGCGTTCGGTCCTTCTCTGTCCCGTCGCTGAGTCTCGGTTTGTCTCGCTCCCTCCGCACGCTCATTTATCATAAAATTCACAAAAATAATTAAATTATTTGAATAAAAAAAGACTAGTAAAGTTTTAAAATAAAATAAAACGTGAATTATTTAGATCTTTAACTTATCTATCCATTAGTGTAATCCTCAAATGAATAGAACGTCACCTTTAGCAAAAGATGCATGCAATCAATAATTTTAGTCACTTTTTTACAAGGAGATTTTAGATATATTTATAACACATAAAACAAATAAGAAAGTGCAATGTGATGATAGGATATCGAACATTAATAATGTGCTTTTATATATAGTTTATTACCCATAGTGAATGACTTAATAGCCTCTGAATAACGCACTATGACAAGGTTTTGGTCGGGGTACCGCTTTAATATCGGCTAAGATCGCGATGGCACTTGATTTAAATACAGCCCGATTACGTGATCGGAATGGTAAAGACTTTCTTGTTTCTTTGTTTTTTGTTTATTGCCTTCGAGATGTAATTAAATCAGCAACTGCTTGAGATTAGAATAATAATTCGAGTGTTTTTGAATTTCTTTGAAAGTTACCTATTTTTTTTTTCTCCGATGCTATTAGAGCTCTCTGCCAATTATTTATTGTTGTAGTCCTATTCCCTGCTGTTATTGCTTATTTATTTTGTAGTCACAAATTTATGTAGATTTATATTTATTTCACGACTCATGATGAAGAATCAGAGAGTGCTTTACGATGACGAAGTGACGAAGCATCAGAGAGTGCTTTACGATCGAAAAAATTTTTTCGCCTCATTTTGGCGGCTATTTTTATTATTATAGCCTTGTTAGTTCACGGAATCAAGATATTTTGCATACTATTGTCGAGATAATTTAATGGAGATTAATTTCGTACTTTTTAAAAATTGATTTACTGCAATAGAATTGGAAAAAATACCAAAATAGGTCAAAAAAAAATCCTGTCCGTCATGTGTGAAACCCGGAAACACTGTAACTTGTGAAAAAATCCATTATTTGAGTTATTTTTTTTTTTTTTTAGATTCTAATCGACAATTGTAGGTCACTGAATGCAAATGGCTAATTAATTCAGTGTCGTTTAGTTACAATTAATAAAAAACGAAAACTACAAGACTGTACATCTATTTATATTTTTATTTTTTATAGAATTGAATGAGATTATGAGGCGTGCACTTTTGGATTTTCCAATTTTTTTTGTAAATTTTCATATTTCTTATTCTTATTTAACCTATCTTTATCTGCCTACGGTTTTAACTTCATAATATTTATAACAAAATTTACGATAATTATGTAACAATAAATAAACAAACAAATTATACATGAATAAGTAAACCAAAATCCCTGTTTCGATATGAAAGCGTTAGTTATTCATTGGAATATTCAATTAGGAGAATGTTCAAAGTAAAAGTCTATTATTATCAGCGATTTTCAATTACAACCCTCTCAGAAACTTCGTTATTTAGACCTTTATAAGGGCTGTTACTCGTAATTGGCGAAGCGGGAAAGATTGATATGGTTTCATTGGCGGATATTTTATTCTTAATTATATTTGGCTCTGAACAATGGGCAGATTTTATTATTAGAAAGAAAAAAAGAAAGAAAATACGTTTATTTGCGGTAAACATGACGCAGAGAAAAACGCACAAATACAAAAAAGAACGAGTTGGGGGAAAATATACGTCATATCCACGCAAAACGGCGATCGCTCAGCATAATGCTACGAGTTACGACCCTATGCGAGACAGAGCCCCAGTGCTGGTTTGCAGCGACAGCCGGCGTTGACGTGATGACTGCAACCAATGCAGAATACAAAAAACAAAATATACATGTCATGACGCCTGTAATCCCCATAGGGTTAGGCAGAGGCACTTATAGTAAACCCACATTTCACCAGTTAATGGGTGGAATCTATTGCCAACAACCGGCCTCAAATCCAGACTCCGGGCTTCTACGTAGAAATTCGCCTGAATCCAGGAATCGATCCCAGGACCTTATTCTCAGCGTTGCGCTTGCGACCACTAGACCAACGAGGCTGTTATTATTAAAGTCACGACATTTTTAAATTATAGAAAAACAATGTCGTTATGCATTTTTTTTTAGGGTTCCGTACCTGAAAAGGAAAAAACGAAACACTTATAGGATCACTTCGATGTCTGTGTGCCTGTCTGTCAGTCCATTAAGACACTTTTTCTCAGTAACGCGTGTAGGTATCAAGTTGAAATTAGTACCACATACGTAGGTATACAGTCCCTAGGGGTTTAAAAAAATAATTAAGCTACTAAGTCAACGCAATAAATAATATGGTCATTTATGCGATAAATTTTGATACATACACGCAAATCAAAACCAAAATAAATCAAAACTATATATGGGTATAGGGCTGGATATCCCCGTTGAATTAGAATCATGAAATTTGGCAAGAAGCAAGATCACACAGCACCTACATATAAAGGAAAAAATCCGAAAATCGTTAATTTGTAGTTCTATCTCATTATTTTTTGTTGCCCTGTTTAACTTACGTTTGCTGTTGGAGAATTGACCGTGATATGGGAGAAAATGTTTTTCAATTACAATAATTTTTAGTAATAGTTTTTGGGATAAATTCATCCCATCTACGGAACCCTTTATTATGCGCGGTCCAACACGCACTTGCCCGGTTTTGTCTTTGAGTAAGTATAATTAGTTAGTGGTGTTTGTTCCGAGCTAAAAATGTAGGTACACTTAAGTAAACTCGAGAAAAGCTATCAAGGGTTTCAACGTTGTACCAGAGAATCGATTCAAATCGTAACATTTTCAATTGTAAGTTTGTCAAATACTATAGTCAGTTTACGAAATTGTTTTTCTAATGAATACACTAAATCCGTCGAAAGCTGGTAGGATGTTTCTTCTCCCATCAATAACTACATCATTCCGCTATCTGCTTATAACTTCAGCGTAATAACTCGAATCTATCTCAGTTGTTGAACAATGTTTAGGTTTGAACACAGTTGATCCGGCCGGAATAATCCTTTTCGACCGTGATGTACTCCTGTCTAATTGAAATATAAAGTATCTTTCGACAATATTGAGGGTGTACTTATGTCTATTGTGTTCGTATGATTTCGCGGTTACTTTGATACTGGAGATAAAGGGGAACCTTCGTATAATTATTGTTGCTATAATTATTAACGGCAACGTAATACCAAAAAGGATTATAAATAGACAATATGCAGAGGTACCTCAATATCTATAGTCTACTGCAATCCTGCATTCACTTAAGGGTGGCGATTTATGGCAATATTCGTTAAAATATTGAGCCAACTATATACTTTAGATATCGAATTCGATGAAATAGGACTATTTCTTTTGTCATAATGGCCAGTCTTAAAGTAACTGAGAAATCATACGAACTTCTTCTTCGTGTCACTGGCCGAAATGTGTTTTCTTCCCAAAACGGGCCCAAAACTTCGCCACTTCCACGGCGTTGACGGTAGCAGCACAGAGGTTACTTTAACTGCAAGTTTTGTGACACAGAGGGCAAGATAGAAGGTGGAGCATAGTTTGCGACACCCAGCTGCCGTTACGTCGAGGTAGCCCTACTTTATCAGGTTGGTGTTACATCTTCCCACTTGTGTCCGGAGACGGTTCAGGGACTTCCAAGTGGACTGTGGAGTAGAAGATGCTCCTTTGGTGATAGATAGTAACCGAAAAGGGGAATAGTACCTCGCCACAGTTCGCAACGGGCGTCGGCCGGGTTTCCTGCTAGAGACGCTGTCGATTTTAAGAAGCTGTGCCTGCTTTTTTGCCGTTCCGTTGGTATTTCTGCGCCAGATAGTGAGTGTCTAGGCTCAGGTTCCTGATACTAGACATCATACGATACAAACGAGAAGCAGACAATACTTTCAATGGAAAAGCGAATCCACCAATTGAGCTTCCAATCTCGATGGACTAACGATTTGAAGAAGGCAAGCAATGCATGCTGAATGTGAAAGCCGGGATAACCTTGTGTTGGAGAGGATTCAAGAGACTTCACAGTTTTGAGAGAGACGTGAATCCAGCAACCGACTAAGCGATTGAGAAGTTATTGCTTTCAGTACAGCTGCCTGCTTTAAAAGCTTAAAAAATAAGTAAGTATTCTTCGATTTCAGGGTAACAAAATTAAACTAAGAAGTTACCGACCGATGTTTTTCTGTTAACTTGGCACTGTTTCAAGTTAATGTTACAACGCTAACCAGTACAATTAACTGGAAAACTTACTGAATACGGACAGTTTTCGCAAGTTTTGGTTATGGATGAACTCTTTTGAGTTTTGTGTTTCTCTTCCGTTCCTTTAGTTTTTGTTTTTTGTGTCACTTAATCACGCATTTCAGTTGCATGACTCTCATCGAGTCGTGACTCTCCTGTCGAAGGAAATTCTAAATCACACATTTAAATTGCATTGCTTCGGATTCAAGTCGTGATTCTCTTGTCGAAGAAGAGTTGTATCTGTTCAAGAGACTGATGGCCTTTAGGGAGCATCTCTTTGGAAATAGTATTTATATGAGTATAGCCTTTCTGAGCCCTACAAGCCCTACAAAAAGAATTGACGATTGGATTGATTGAGGTTTTCTGATAAGTTTTAGATGTTTTTCGTAAGACTTTTTGGGTTGACTTATCTAGAAAATCTTAGGAAAAAACCCAAACAATTTTATTTTCAAAGATCGAGAAAAATTGTCACCAAACCTTTATCAACCGAGATGTTATAAACAAACTTTTAAGAGAAGTTAGCAAAGTCTCTTAGAAATCCTAAGAATGGTCTTTCTACCGAAAACTAAACTAATGGATGTTATAAATTCTTCGAAAGTCCCGACGAGTACATCTATTTGTTAAAACCGACTGGGTGTCACTTTGAATTAATTAGTTTTATTATGAACTGACAACCCTCTGACAGATTTAATAAAGGGTTTTAAAATGTCTCGGTTTCTAAATTATTTTTTATATAAATTGTTTAATATCGACATCGGCGAATTTTTAATGCAAGGTAGAATTAAAATATTCTAGGAAGACAAAACAGGCTAACTTTTCTTAACATGCTGCCTAATATCTTCACAACAAATTCAGAGTTAAATTATCAGGGTCCAAGAGCATTTATGTTTTGCCAGAAAAACTCCGAGGACACAAAACGCTACGCGGCATTAAACTGGGCTGCGAAGCATTACGCTTAGCTATATCAGGCTACGTCAAGCTACTTAAGCTACGCCACGCTATATCGAGCTACGATACGCTACGCAGAACTACGCCACGCTACGCCAAGCTACACTACGCTACGCCGAGCTACGACGACCTACGAAGAGCTACGAAGCTCTACGCTTAGCTTCCACGAGCTACGCTACGAAGCACTACACCACGCTACGCTGGGCTACGATGCACTACCTATGCTACGCAACGCTAAGCTAAGCTACGACGAGCTAAATTGGGCGACGAAGCTCTACGCTAAGCTATAGCGCACTACGATGAGCTACGCTGGGCTATGTAGCACTACGCCACGCTGTCGCGCTACTTCACGCTACGTCGCGCTACGCCGTATTACGTGGCGTTACGCCAAGCTAAGCCGCGCTACGCTGAGTTCGAGTTACGCTGAACTACGACATCCTACGGTGCACTACAAATTACAACTCATTAAATAAAATGTACAAAACCGGAGTAACCGAAATAGCTTGCAGAGTAAGCAAACTGAAGTGGCAGTGGGCTGGCCATGTTTGTCGAGGGAGCAGTGGCCGGTGGACCAGACAAGTCCTGGAGTGGGGATCGCGTATTTGTAAGCGTAGTGTGGGACGCCCCACACCTAGATGGACAGACAACCTTAAGAAGGTGGCTGGGATAGACTGGATGCGGAAGGCGGAGGACAGGGTGTTGTGGCACAGCATGGGAGAGGACTATCTCCAGCAGTGGACTGCGATAGGCTAGGCAGATTAGATATTAAAAATAAGTTCTGAGATTTATTACTATTAAAGAAATAAAATAAATGTTATTAATAAATACAATTATTTTTTCACGCTACTGACTTACGCGTAGTGCAAGCGCAAGTACGAAGCCTTACGACTCACTTCGTCAAGCTAAGCTGGTTAACGCCACGCTACGATGAAGCTCTTGAGGGAGTTGATACAAAATTCCCTAGTCATATCACATTGAATTTTATTACAATATACTCGTATCAATATAATTCTTAACTTAATAATATAAACGTTTATTTTCTCTACACAAGTTATGTACTTACAGCTAATACGAGTATTCGAAAATAGTACGCGAACAAGGAGCTAACTTTGTGGGAGACTGGTGCCTGAAGTAGGTTTATATAAAAACCTGTATTACAGGTAACTTCCACACATCTAATGGATAATACGTCGATTAAATACATCAACAGTGTCCTCATCTGGTTTATCTCGAAACATGCTCATATAAATAGAAAGTTAACACTGGCATGTACCAAAAAACTTTTACATAATATATATTTCAGGAGGTGTGGAGTTGTTTGTATACACTCCGTATACCCCCTGGAGTATCTCAACTGAAACTTATTGGGTTTAACTTATTTGATAACCTTCTCCTAAGGGATTTTACTGAATGAAAATATTAGATACAATGTGATTTAGATTTATTCTTCTCCATTACATTTGTGGAAGTATTTGTGATTTATTATTGGTTAGGAATATATACTTATGTTATTGTTGTGAATGAGTTCTGAAGTGCTGTGATTTATTTAAGTAAATTAGGTATGACATATTTAGTTACACTACCCTGTGACGAAGAATAAGCAAAACTTTTTCCCCTGGGATTTTACAAATGGACAATTTTGCACTACCAAGCTCTACATCTCTGCATAGATAACACAGAGTTTCCAGTCGGAAAAAAAATAACTTCAAACACGGTGCTAATGAAAATTAAACCTTAACTTGATTAACCTTTTTATCCTTAACTGAACTCCAAAATAAAAATCAAACAGTATAACATGCTGTAGCCATTATCGTCGTCCCCACAATTTCTGTAGAACACATCAACATGTCATTTATGCGGCGTTTATAGGATGTAAGAGGATTACTACTTTCATTACCACGGAATTTGGTGGTCTTCTAGTTCTCTTTGTTCCTCGTTAAATTGGCAACTAGTTGACATTTAATTTAGGGAGCGACTTTAGGGAGACTATTGCGGTTTTTAAAGTGGTTGCGACGTGCTTCAGCCATTATTATTGCAGCTAAATAAAATCACGTTTTTAAAAGTAAGTAATGATCTATTCTTGAAATCTCATTACCTAGTACGCTAAACGTAAATCAATATAATTAGTACCTTGCATTTAGGTCCTTTGTAAAAATATTGCAACATTTAATCACTAATAACACAACACATGACATCACGCATGTATTCCCCGAAGGGTTAGGCAGAGACAACCACATTTCGCCAGTTACGTTTAAGTACCATGTAATAGGGGGTGAGCCTATTGCCATCAACCGGGCACAAATCCAGACTCCGGGCTGCTACTGTGAAATTTCAGATGGAAATAACATTTTGCCTAATGTTTAATTGAGTGTAAAACCGAAAATACTAGGACGAACCTCCTAAATGGATTTATAAGAATTGAAAAATTAATATAAAATTCCTTCAAAAACAAATATCCGGGAGGTAAGTCCTCATCCGTAATGGAATGAGACAAATTTTCAAGATCTGCGGAAAGCAATACGAATATTAGAAAATCCCCATACGGCGATGCTGTTGGGCTATAAGACACGCGAATTTATTTCATGTTGCGTTGTTATTCCTGGCATATTTTAGGTTTAACACGAGAAAAGGCTTGTGAAAAGATACTGTTTTGTTGGTGGGAAATTCGAAATAAGAATTTCTAGATAAACAAAGGAATGTTGTTACGTTGTGTGCTCATTCTTTTGTTTTTGCTATATTTTTTGTCTTCCTGAATGGTCAAACCGATCCTTGTAGATTTTGGTACAAAAGCCAAAAGTAGGCATATTATTTTATGAGCATCATACTAACAAAATTTCTAAATACTGTAATACAATCTAGCCTAAAAAACTAAGCAATTTAATTCAAACTTATTATTTTACGTGATACATTATGCTATATATAACCAAAAATAATGTCCATTTGTACTTTTACGTCCGTAGCAGTTTCTTAGAGTCTGATAAAATACTTTGTTTATATATTATTCATTCACTATTTAAATGCTATACACCAACTCAAATGGTTTAGTTCTCTTTAGCCTACGCGCTGTGTCCACGTTGTCTAGCAGCTGAATTGCCTCGACTTAAAATAAAGGCAGATTTAAAAAAAATCTTATGTACCAAACATTTATGGTGTAATTTATAGGGTTCCGTACCTAAAGGGTGCCAACCGGAACCTATTACTAAGGCTCCGCTGTCCACTCATTTATGACAGTGCTGTATCTTTTGAAATGTAATAGGTAGTCACAAACAGTCAAATTTTCACTGTGTGTGAACTACTATAGCCGCTATAACAGAAAACGTTTTTACAAAAAAACAACCAACTTTAGTGTTTTTTTTGGAAGTCGGTTGTTTTTTTGTAAAAAAGTTTTTATGTTTCACTTTTTAGTTGCGGTACCTACCCCACACAAATTTGTATACCACTACTTGGTGTGTAAATAACAGTGACAGGAAATTATTATCACATCATCCATATAAACTAAGTGGAAAAAATATGCAGTATTAAGGATAACTCAAAAACTACTGGTCAGACCTTGATCAAATTTAAATGGGACTACATGTGAAGCACGAGCTATCAAATAAAAATCATCATCAGAATCATCCAAATCGGTTCAACCAGAAAAAAGTTCTGAGCTAACACACATTAAAAAAAAAACATACAGACGAATTGAGAACCTCCTCCTTTTTATGAAGTCGGTAAAAAATAAAATAAAATAATAGTTATTTAAAATTTTGGTTGCCTTAACTAAATCTGGCTATTTTTAATCGCGATTAAAAAGGTGTGGAATAAAATTAGTTGTCATGAACTAAGATTCACCACAACACCTCGATTTCAGGGGCAAAAACAGTACAGTATTTTTTTTTTAATTTTGCTTATGTCTTGAAAACGGTGTGTCCTATCGCAAAAATAATGAAAATTTCGACCCCCTTTATGGAACCCTTTAAACCATATAACCCTACACGAAGGTATTTTTTTTTTTATATTTTCCGTACAAAAAGTGAAAAATTCCATATAAAACACGCCGAGGCTGCCACCCATGCGCGCCTCCGGCTCTAAAAAAAATTCACGTGGTAGGGTAAACAAATAGGTACCAAGTGGAGTCGCGATTGTTAAATTAAATTTTAGTAGCGTCAAAATGATTTTTAAATTTAGAGATATTTTATTGCAGAATAGCTCTAAGATTCTCATAGCCAAAAGTAAGGAATTTTAGTGATAGTTTAGTTAGTTTAGTTCGGTGTACAAGAGAATCGGCACCACTGGTTGTTCTAATGTTGGCAATATGCTAACTGTGTCAGAAACTTTTAAAGAGGATTGATAGCACGGGTAGAAAAAAAGTATTAAAAATTAAAACGTTACATATAATAAACGTGTTTTTAATAAGGTTTTTTTTTCAATGTGGTAATTAATATTGTACGGTGGTACGGCACCCGTCGTGTGCGAGTCCGACTCGCACTTGGCCGCTTTATATGTTTATCTGCTAAATTGTAGGTTTGTTGTGGAAACACCTCTAGAAAATTGAACATACTGCAAGAATTATTTCTTTACCTTTTCTCTTCTTAAGCTTAATATTTTGTTTATCTAACTTCACTCACTTTACGGTCTACAATAATTCAATTCCCGCCAACTTCAAAGCCTTAAGCTTAAGATATTATTTCTGGATTCCTTCAGGAAACATACTTAACAAATTTGAAAAGTTTATCTGTATTTGCTGTAAGACATTGAATTATTCGAGTATTTTTAAATGGTATTAGTTACTTGCCTACCTATATTTTTTTCCATAATGCCTGAACAAGTTAGTAGTCTACTTCCTTTGGCTAAAAGGAGTTTACTTTGATATTTCCACTGTAATTAAAGGCTTAAGGTGTATACAGGTCTCAATGACCTTGCGCAAGTGGACGGAGCTAAGCGCACTACTCACACGCACAAGTGACGGGCGGCGGTGGCGCGCTACACCTAAACGACAACCAAAGAATAAGCAGGGGCGTAGAGATGCGCACGTAAGTTTTGCCTACGATTTCAGAAGGTAATAGTGGATCTAAGGCTAATTTTTGAATAGATAGATCCAAATTACGCAACTGTTTTAAGGTTTTTACTGGACATTATTTTTAAGCATGTATATGGTTAAAGTAAGATAAGAAAATATATTTATTTGTTCAAACATGTGTGTACACAAAAAATAATTAAAGCGTGCATGTAAGGTTATTTTTTGTTTTACTAATTATTAATTGTATATTACCGTGTAAATAATTATTATGAAAAATTGTTAATAATAAATTTCAAGTCAATATCATTAATTTAACGTGAATTTAACACATAGTAATAAATACAGACAAAAAAACAAAATAGGCTACATAAATGTATTTTTAGTTGCATAGGTACATTAGCAGTTGTTCGGGGAATACAGGCGTGATGTTATGTATGTTATGTTATGATTTCTAACATTTTCTCTTTAGAATAGAATACATTTTTATTTGCATAAACTATAGGTACTTACATACATATTTTTTTTTTATGTGGTCTTTTTCATCTATTTGGGTAATACACAAAAAGTAACCGGCGCAGTGCCCCATTTATGTAATCATGTTTTTACCTAAATAGGTTAACTGCGCTGGTTAGCCACCGATTATCGGAGCATCCTACTATGCATTATTATTAGTACGTACTTACGAAGTGTTAATAGAAAACTAATGTGACGTATTAGTCCGTACCTATAACAGATGTAAAGATTTCATTTGAAAGTAAAAAAAATGGGAAATGATTAAATCGCAAAAGCATTTTTGCGATTTAATCATTTCCCATTTTTTTTACTAAAAAAAATAGTTTTTCGCTTACTAGCATTAGTAAGCGAAATACTAGTTTTTTTAGTTTACGACAACATTATATCCAGTTTTTGACCACGTGGTATGCTATGCGAAATTACTTCTAAAAAGGTAATTAAAATAACACTGGACTAAAATTTTTACTACACAGATAAAAATATGGTGTACTATTCGGGAAACTAGCGCACCTAATTTACCATTTTTTACAGTTAAACGTACGTCAGAGGTAACAGTTTAATTGGGAAAACCGTCCTTCCTGCTTACGAAATAAAGACGCTCACAACTCAAGGTCAAACGGTTACCATTGACTGCACTCCCTCGTAATGAGATTTTAAACGCAAATTACGTAATAATCAGTGATCGGAGTAGGTAGATTGATTTTTAGTACTTGTATCATAAATGCACACAGAAAGAATAACATGGATAAGCCATTTTTCCGGAAAGTAATTCCGGAATTTCCGGATTTAGTATTTCCGGCGGGCGTACGCATTGTTCTGATAACCGGTTATTGTACCACCCATGATCCTTTGTTCTGATTGGTCGTTGGGTTTTGTCAAATCGTGACAAAAAAAAAAATAGGAAGAATAATAAAGAATAAAATTGCTCATTTTATTACAATTCCTACCTTTTTTTTGAGGATGGCAAATCATCAAATGACTCCTTCCACTCTGGCAGAATACAATTCCTACATAAGTTCCGGTTTTTTTTTTTAATAATCCACCAATTCCGGAGGAATGTCCATAGTAATATATACGTTTCGGATCAATGACCCCAGTTCAATCTACCTACTCCGATCACTGGTAATAATACACGCGCGTCAAACAAATTTTTGAACTTCAAACGATGACGAACTTATTAAATTAATGCGCGTCTTTTTAATTTTTGCTCTTTTTAAAAACTATCAGAACTTTTAAAGTTGGTCAGCGAAAAATTCCCATCTTATGATCTTTTTATTACGCGGTGCTATTAATCTAATTGATCTTTCTGATTGTCAATTGATATTCTAATAAGTTTATTAGAATGTATATGATTATCAATTGAGAGATTTTATTTTAGAGTTAGAGAGTATATCTAAATCTAATGTGCCTTTATACATAAATCTGGTAATAATTGCTCAATGGTTCATGTTTATACATGTGGTTTAAAATTATTTAGTAACTGCAGTATCATAGATTACCAATTTTCAGTAAAAATCCAAGATGGTAGCCAAAAAATTTGCAAACTTTTCGCCATGGGTGTCGTTTTAGTGGTTTTCCAGGGTGCTAAAGTCGATAGCGAGGTCAAAATGGAAATCCAAGATAATGGCTGCGAACATTTCATTTCGTACTCCGTATTATTATCTGTATAGTAAAATTTACAGTTATTTGTATTACCGTTTTAGAATTAATTTCACATAGCATACATACCACGTGGTCAAAAACAGGATATAGTTTGGTCGTAAACTAAATAAAACTAGCATTTCGCTAACTACCATTTTTTCATGTTTCGCGATTTAATCGTTTCCCTATTTCTTACTCCCTAATTGAATCTTTACATCTGGTATACGGACTAGTACGTCAAATTAGTTTTCTATTAACACTTTGTAAGTGCGTACTAATAATAACGCAAAGTAGGACACTCCAATAATCGGTGCCTAACCAGCGCACTAATCCTATTTATACTCGAAAGGTTTAGGTAGTTAAATAAAGGTAAACAAAAAAAACCACGTGACTCATAGATGTTAAACCTTTTATTTCAAATGTTAATATCATATTATTTTGAGTCCCATAATACTCGTAATAGGCTCTATTCTGAATAAATGATAAAGTTTAACATACATTAATAAATGAAACTATCGTATAAATCGCAAATAACTTTAATTTTGTTGTAAAGTATTTTTGAACAAGACAGTGTCAACTATAAAAACCCGTTTTTACGATTTGTTTACCTTTATTTAACTACCTAAACCTTTCGAGTATAGGTAAAAACATGATTACCTAAATATGGCACTGCACCGGTTACTTTTTGTTTATTACCCAAATTGGTGAAAAAGACCATATTTTTTGTAAAATCTCTATTTGTATGTAAGTACCTACAGTTTATGCAAATAAAATTATATTGTAATCTAAAGAAAATTTTAGAAATCACTTTTATTGTTGGTGAAATTTTAAAAACAAGTTAGATAGATAGATAGATAGGTGTAATATACAAAATGGTACCTACATCCTAATGGCTAGGGCTAGTTTGATATAATAAAAAAACCGTGTGCAATTGCAGGACCCCCGACAGCAACCGATACTCGCACACACACACACTCGTATATAATAGAATGAGACGGAGAGAGAGGGAAAGTTTGAATTTAATACGCGTTTTTAATACAGATTCCTCTAGTATAAGTTTTTAGAAGCTCTCGTAAGGTTTTCTCTACCTTGGATTTTAATTTTGACTTCACTATCAGCTTCAGCACTTTCGAAACCATGAGACGATATACATGATGAAAAATTAAAAAAAAATCTCAGCCGCCATCTTGGATTTTCATTTCGAACCCCCCAGAAACAAAACCATTCTGCTTTCTTTGGTCGTCATGTCTAAATAAAAATGTTTTTTTTTTTGAACAAGTAGTGTTGTTTTTGGTTTTTTCATGGACAAAAATAGATTTAAAAGAGTGACATAGCATTGCAACGCACATTTTATAATTCTAGTGGACTAAAATAGGTTTTGAGTTCACCAAATTGCTCGCTTCTGATTTTATAAAGGTTCCACCTGTAGCCGACCGGTTATTTTATAGGACGCACGAGTCAATTAAACAATTGATCACAAGTAATTAAAATTTATATGATTTTGGATTTATTTGACGTTCACAATAAGACGCGCAAATATAATATTTCAGTATTCAATAATATTTAGGGGAGCGCAAAAAGGGAATTGTTAGAGGTTCGTTTAAATACATGCCGTTTTCAAATAAAACAGTCCTGTCATTCTAAAATTCTGTAAATATTAATTCTCTTTCATAGTCTCGATTGCAGTTCTATGCTATATTTGGCATGTTTATTTATTTACACAATATTTTCTATTTAATTAATTTCCTTGTTTATATTGTAAATTAAAAAAGTACTTACACACGTACGTACTTACATAAAAAATAGCCAACAATAAAGCGCCTACGCGCACAATCGAATTGGGCCCTCTGCAGCGAGCTAGTCTATAAACGCACACTAATACAAAAAGTTCATAAATATTTGCACTAATACTTACGTGTGCGCATATAGTCAGTCGATGGCCGCACCTGAGCAACAAGCGACACAGCCCTCCTGTCTCAATGCTAAAGGGCGACTGCCGCCCGCGCCTGCGCATAGCACCTCCTTTTTTTTTTTTTTCGTATGGGTAATCATCAAATGACCTCTCCTGCTCAAGGCGGAATGGAAGGGCGTGTCAGACTCTTACTGACTAAAACCCACCCGTGTTCCTTCAGTTGCCTGTGCGCCAGGGCCACGCTAACTCTTTCGAACAATCCGCGATCCCGGCAGGCATCAGCCCTATCGGACCCCGTTAATGATGCTGACATCTCTTTAAGGTGCGCGTGGAACACGACGCGCCGGCGACCCGGGCCTGGTCCTTACCGGACGGCGAGCTGCCCATTGCTCGCCGTCCGTAAGCCCGCGCCTGCGGTGGCCGGGAGTCGGCAATCGACTCCCGACGCCAAGGGTGGCTCCTCCTGTGGCGACTAGGGGCGTGAGGGCGCAACGATTGCCTCACCCTCACGCGCTCCAGCTCCTCCTTCGCGAGCATTGCTGCTTCGCAAAAGGAGGTGACGGCTTCCCATTCCCTCTCGCTCCATACCCTGGCCTGGACCAGGCCCGGACGCGAGAGATCGCCGCCGCCGATCGCCGCCACGAGGACACGGCGTTGCTCCGCCCAAGCCGGGCAGACCTCCACCGTATGCTCCACCGTGTCCTCCGGTCGATCCACACAATGCCAACTCCCGGGCGTTTCCTCCCGCCTTATCCGGAATAGGAACCTCCCGAAACAGCCATGTCCGGTGAGGACCTGCATCAGGCGGAAGGTGAGGACGCCGTGGCGCCTCTCAAGCCACTACTCAAAGAGTGGACTTACCTTCGCAATTGTGGCGTGCCCAGCATAGAGCTTCCTGATCCTCTATCTCAAAATGGGGACATTTTTTTGCAAATGTAGATTGATTTACATAATTATGCTGTAGTTTCTTTAATTTTTCAGTGTAAAAATATTTCCAAATAATATTCAATAATGTGCCTTTTAGTAGGAGTAGAGAATATTAGCCAAAAATTACATTTTGGTAATTTATTTTTAAGGCAAAAGTATTAGCTACACAAAAAAATCTTATTTTAATGTTGATGTAACATGAATCTATAACAATTTTTTTTTCAAATCTAGTCAAGCCGGTAATGAGAACTAGGCTTTATAAAGTGACCGTGTTACGGTATTAAACGGAAGTAAGGGCCTTAATCTTTAAACAAGCGTAAATTACGTTCCTTGTAATATACGTCCGATTCATTTTGCTTTGATTTTAGCGCAAATAGCAATATAACTAAATTCGTACTTGGAGCAGCGTAGGTTACGCTGCGCGCTGGGACAGACACTCGCACAGGTAAAACCCAAGTGTTATTTTAGTATTAAAAATCTAACACTAAAAGAAAATCCAAGGTTTATTTCGTTATAATTATTCCTTAAATAAATATGACGTGACGCACTTTGACCTGTAAACGTAAATTATGCTAGGTTACGCTTTTCTGGCCTTGACCTGGGCAAGAACTGGCCTTAAAAAATCGAACGTCTAAAAAAAGATTTCAAAGTTCGTCGTCCCAGAGACAATCTATTTTAATGAACTTCGTTATAATAATCTTTATATACGAGGCTGGCGAGGGCCGTTCCACCATTATTATTATTTTCTCGCAATCAGTAACCCCTCATTACGTATTCTCGTCGGCCTAAGGTCCCGTACTTGTATCTTAAGGTATACAATAAAAATAGATGAACCCTTTATACAGACCCCTGTAATTTGTTTTAAGCAAAGTGCTTTCGTCGAACATTGCTATGAGTTTTTGGACGTTGAATTGCTGGAAAGGAATGTTGTCGTGAAGGCTTTTTATTAAGACTTATTGATAATTTTGGAGGGGGATTTAACATGAAATAATACTTTAGCGAATCATAAGATGTAAAAATTGGGAAAATAATAATTTTCTAAGTTAATCGTATTCTATCCTGCTTTATTAATAGTTAAAAAAAGACGTGGGTAGGTATTTATGATAGGCTTTCTTTTTTTTTTTTTGGTTGGGAAATCATCAAATGACTTCTCCCGCTCTGGGTGGTGAGGAAGGGCGTGTCAGACTCTTACTGACTAAAACTACCCGTGTTCCTTCAGTTTCCTGTGCGCCAAGGCCATGGTAACTCTTTCGAACAATCCGCGAACCCGGTAGATTTATGATAGGTTGCTGGTTGATTGACTGCTTAAGATTGTAAGCGCAACTGTTAAACGGTTCAATTCTCAGATCGAGCAAAGTGTTATTCAGTGAAAAATACAATATCACTATGTTTTTTTTAGTAACAGCTCGGAGTCCGGAGTTGTGCCCGATTTTATGTTTTATGTGGGCCAGCATAGCTGGTGAAATGTGGGTGTACTACACCTCAGCCTTTACTTCGGAGAATACAATGCAGCTGTTGTATCACTTCCAGTGTCCATATCTCCAAACTTGGCCCTACTACGTAAGCACCACGGCACGTGGTTAGCGTTACGCGGTACCAAACTTTTGGTGTTCACGCTACATTTTAGCTTAATTACATTTTCACAATGTACACTTACTTACCTGCCTAGTAATTGTACAAAGGGTAAAAGGGTATTTATTACAAATTACTTTGGCTAGTTATAGATATGTGAAAAAAAAAACACTGTTCACTTTTCACTTTTTGAATACTTGAAAATGGACATTGAACTTGATTGCTAATAGAACAATTAGTGTATTTTGCAATTGACGTATTTCATCCAATCAATATACTATTTAATATACTCCAGTATAAGCGGACCTCTCATTGTACGGCAATACTATACAATGCGAGATTAGCTTATACTGGAAATATATAGCTTGACATATAGAGCACTAACTCTCATTGGTTGATAATAACGACAAGTGAGACTTTTCTTTTCTGAACATATCCAGTACCTTTTATGGTTTTATGACACCGATAATGTTGCCTGCTCTAAATTGAGCGTCATTTCATCCCTCAATTAAACTATTAAGCAACAGACACAGCTAAGAAGCAGTCTAAATAAGCAACTAAATTCAGAAGTGACTAAATTTAACCCTATAAATGCTAATTGCCCACGATAAACTACACGGCCACATCATCCATAACTAAATTACGTCCAAACCAGGGGTAGTAAATCATTGGCACGTTTCAAATTAATTCACTGCTGTACCTGAGACTAATCCGTGACGCAATCAGACTGCTTTTGTGACCGAAATCGAGTATTGACGATTTGTTTAGTGAAGAGTTTTTTTTAGTTCTTACATAATGACGTGCTTATTCTTTTTTTTTTCAGTACTGAGCTAGAACTTATAAAGGGTGCCCAATCAGGATCAATACAACTTTTTTTAGCCTCCATTCTGATTTGACGCCAAATTTTGCAGTTGTTTGAGGTCTATAATTTAGTTAAAATGCGGCAAATTTGTTATGCACAGTTTAAAAGACCGTGACCACGGCAATACGGTGAATGTGAATGTGAGTAGCATGCAGGCTAGATGAAATACATGATATTCATTTTAATATTGTGAATGTGAAGACTATGTGGGTCATTGTTGCTGTTTTTTTTCCTTTCAGGTAGTTTTAATCTTAGTCTGGCAGTTTGAGTAATTTTTGTGGCCTACCCAAATGTCCTTTCTTTGGTATTGTTCGTTGAATCGTTGAGCTCCTTAAGTTCTGAGTTGAGCTGCACGATTACTGACAAATGCGTGCACTGACTGGACAGGTCCACTCAATCTGTGTGGTTTTTCCTCAAAAGACCATTTCAGACAAATCTACATGGTCTTCACATGATCTGACCAAGATTATGTCTGGACTTTAAAAGAGACTGTGGCCTCTGCGTTTGTTTCGGCCTTTCTTCTCAGAGTAGTCAGATAAGAAACGCCGACCTCATCTAGTTTTAAAATATCATTGACGTGTAAAAGTATTTGTATAAACCTATTTACAGAAATAAAATCATTTATCATTTATCATTTAATACTTTCAGTAATTTTATCCTGAAGTTCTTAAATCAGGCACATTGCCCATAATTTTGTTAGTATTACTTAAACAATGTTAATATAATTAACTAATACACAAACATAAACAAATTAAGAACAATAACAATAATAAAATATAACTTAAGGAATACTATACCTGTTATGCCATCTTCTGGAGACACCTAGCAACAATACATGCTCTAATATTATTGTGACTTTGTTAGTGGGATACCTAATAAAATATTAGAAAAGTTAATGAAAATCACATTGAAAAGCGATTGTATTATTAAGTATAAAAAAACAACCGACTTACAAAAAAAACACTAAAAGACGTGAAAAATAACTTTAATTTCGGAAGTCGGTGGCCAAAAACGAAAATACAAAACCAAAGACACCGACTTCCGCAATTAAAGTTATTTTGCACGTCTTTTAGTGTTTTTTATTGTAAGTCGGTTGTTTTTTTGTAAAAAAGTTTTGTTTTTCACTTTTTAGTTGCGGCACCTACCCCACACAAATTCGTATACCACTACTTGGTGTGTATATAACAGTGACAGGAAATTATTAACACATCATCCATATAAATTAAGTGGAAAAATATGCAGTATTAAGGATCACTTAAAAACGACTAGTCAGACCTTGATTAAATTTAAATGGCACCACATGTGAAGCACCACCTATCAAATAAAAAAATAATCACCCAAATCGGTTCACCCAGAAAAAAGTTCTGAGCTAACACACATAAAAAATAAATAAAAAAAACACAGGCGAATTGAGAACCTCCTCCTTTTTGTGAACTCGATTAAAAAAAGGAGGAGATTAGGCAGATCTTATTTACCATTTAAAATTGGCAAATCTAGTATAATTATGGAAAAATATTTGGTAATTTTCATTTGTAATTAAAATAATCATAATACATACAAATACGCTGGCCCCTGTAGTTTGTTTAAGGACCCAGAATAAAGTCCTTATTCATCCATGTTTTATTCATGAAATAAACAAGAAGCCACGTGTTTACTCGCACCCTTACAAGCACACCTTTATCACAGATAAAGATAATAATTTTCACTAAGTCGAATTTGGGAATTCACACATATTATAAATACATACAAAAAGTAAAATATTTAACCTACTTTTCCTGCTTCTGATTTAGTCAGCATTTCTTAATTATTTAGGTACATCCCTATCCCAAATAACTACTGACAGATTGCTTAGTAATTTAGTAGCGTATCGGGTTTTCATTAAAACGCTACGTAGATTGTACCTAGTGGTATGTCAATTAGGCGCAAATTAGCATGACACATGTTCCAACCAGAAATGTTAAGAGGTTGTTTTAGACATGTTTTCCTTAAAGTGGAAATAGCTTTTAATGTTTTATTAAGGTAATAATAACAAAAATAACTTTAATTATTTTTTAAATATCTGAGGCTTTCATATTTTCGGATTCGGTGTTGATCTGTTGATCTGGAACAAATTGGGATATGAGCAGGTGACTTTCAGATCTGGATTGATGTTTTTCTGAATTAGAACTGGAATTACAAAAAAAAGGGTTGCGTAAACTGTTATTCGTAATTTTCTCTTTTATGTCTAAATTGAAACAACAAAACTGGCTTATATGAATTTTATACTAAAATATTGAACAAATACTTTTTACTAAGGTCGGAATTGAAGTAAAGTCAGCTTACCAAATTAAAAATGTACGGTTTTTTATTAACACATACACTGCAAAATGTTGAAGGTCAAACCCACACTAGCGTCAGGCACATGTGCCTGGCGTGGTAGCTAACGATTTTTTTTATAAGTTCATCAGCAATAAAACAATATACAGGGTGTTTGGTAGAACGTTGAACATACGAAAATGGTGGATAGGTGGGGTCATCTGCTACTTACTCAACCCTAATATATTTGGCCCTGGACCCCTGGAAATGTTACTTTAACTTAGGAAACTTTAAAGTGTAATTTTTATTAAAAATGGGTAATACAGGTTTTTTTTTAATTTATAAATTTTATTTTTAATGTTGGCAGATTCTTCTAAAATTATTTCTTTAGCTAGAAAAAAGTTATGAGTCCTCAAACTTACAGTAAGATGTAAAAAATACTTAAATCTTATTCTTTTTTTAATAAAAATACACTTTAAAGTTTAGAAAGTGGTGAAACTAGAAGAAAGCTAAAAAACTTTTTTTTTTATATCCAGGTGGCCAGGGCCAAATAAATTAGGGCTGAGTAAGTACCACATGACTCCACCTATCCACCATTTTCGTATGTTCAACGTTCTGCCAAACACCCTGTATGACTTGTTTTCTTGCTGAAATCAACGTACACTTAGCACGATATTCTCCGTAAAAAAACGAAGCTCCAAAAAACTGGTTAACTGCTTCTGAAAAATTTAAGGTGAAGCTGTTGGCAGTCTGAAACCAAAAAAAAACCAACCAAAGCTTTTCGAGGAGGTAAGCTTAGATGTATATTATACCCAAATGTGGCCTGTTATATTTAAGTCTCACCGATGTAAAAGGGGGCAAGCTTTCAATCCCTATTTTTAAGAGATATAAATGGAAAACCACAGAAACACTTTCAACCCAGAGCACAATAGAAGCACTTGAGACCACTAGGCCAGAATTTTATGTGGCAGTTATAAATTTAGTACCTATACAGAATGAATTTTTATCCAGTGCACAAACGGCGGCCATGAATTTAGCATATAATTTTAGACCACCTAGCATACAAAATTTTCGTCGGTTATCAAAATGTTTGGAACAACATTTTCGTTTTCTTATAACCGACCAAACCGACCCGGATCGACGGCGCGTTGTGTTCCACGCGCGCCTCAAAGAGATGTCAGCATAATTGACGGGGTCCGATAGGGCCGATGCCTGCCGGGGTCGCGGATTGTTCGATAGAGTTACAGTGGCCCTGGCGCACAGGCAACTGAAGGAACACTGGTGGGTTTTAGTCAGTAAGAGTCTGACACGCCCTTCCGCTCCGCCCAGAGCGGGAGAGGTCATTTGATGATTTCCCACCCAAAAAAAGAAAAAAAAAAAAGGGGGTCTAGATACATAATGCTGAATTCATGGCCACAGTTTGCGCAATGGATAAAATTTCATCCTGTATAGAAATTAGGACTCTTTTGAAATACCGTATAGCGCAGATTTGGTAGGCTATTTACTTCTTATACTTAAAGACACACCACGTTACTCAAAGTAGTCACTTTTCTGAGGACATAAGTACGAATATCTACAAGTGATTTAAGTGCCTGACACTAGGCGGTTTAGACAAGGGTTCTCAATCGTGAAGTCCCATAATAGATTCTTAGGATGGTTCTTCATACTATAAATGATGACTTTCATCTGTAATCAAAAGGTTACGAGTATGTTTCAAAGTCACGTCTTTTCCCATGCAGGCAAAAACTAAAAAAAAGCCACGTGCTACTATCATTACATTCTTCTATTGGTTAGTTCACTTTCCATCCGGTCTTAAGCACCTAACCTTTTTAAAGGATATCACTAATAAAGTCAATGTATGTTTAACCTTTACTAATCAGTGCATCTCTTCCCGGCGTTTTCGGAAAACCTTCTGATAAGGGGAACAATACCACCAGTCAAGACAAGATTTGCCGACGAAATGATTATCTGATAGATTATATTTAGATGATCATGAAGATTATTGTCTGATGAAACCTGAATTAACTGATGCAAGAGAATGCAGACAGGCACTAGCATCAAAAGGCCTACCAGTGAGTAAAGCTGCACTGGATGATTGTGTTGATAATGATGGTGGTGAATCGGTAGTAAACCATTAATTATTCTCGGGTCAAAGCTGTTTTCTCCAAACCTTATTTCAGTGCCGTCATACAATTATGTCATAGAAGGTGATCTAAATCAATATTGCACAACAATGATGATACTGACTGTTCTTGAATACAGTTTAGATGTGCTGATCGCGTTCAGTTCATTGATCATATTCGCCGTCTTGATACCTATGTACGTTCAGCTGAACCTATTCTGATTGAGGATTTAATCTATAAGCATGACTACTTGAATTATTTTGTTATTCACGGTAGTCTACTGAACCCCATCAGAAAATTGTAATTAAAATAAATATAAAAACTCTTTTCATACTTACGTATCCGAATTTTTTGATCCCGCTATTAAAAACTGTATTGAACGCACGTATTGTGTTAATGTCATTATCATAATTAAATTCAAAATTAACATCACGAAAGCGTTTCATGTGGAGCATAATGCGAAAATAATGAATACAATAGTTTCAAATGTTACAAAACTGATATTAAAAACAAATATGAATTTAATGAAGACTATTAAATGGGTATCCGCACATATCAGGGCCTTGCCCGGGACGTGAACGGACCGAGCCCCGGCAGGGGCTCAAAAAAAATCGGTGTGTATACGTACATTCATATGAACTGGTTAACACACGTCCATGTACGGGCTGGCGACGACGGAGCTTTAGTCCTGCCATGGTATAATAATATACTTCGCCAGGTATAGCATTCCGGTCACGGGGGTGACACAAGCCTACCTCATCACCGCTGTGTTACCGTGTGTAATAATAACTCCCCAATCGCCTTTATTAGCTATGCGAATCCGATAAAACAAAGAGGTTTTAACTAAAAATTACGCTGGTATTGTTTAAATTGAATTGTTTCGTTTGATTAGAAAAAAAAACGACAATTGAAATGGTTTTTATATATTTTTTTACAGAATGGTGACTGAAAATGTTTCCATAATTCGTGTTTTGTTGCAATAAAGTGGCAACTGGATAGTGACGTAAGCATGTGTCACTCCCGGAATACCAGACCTTGTTTTTTTAGACCATGAGTCCTGACTTGTGTGTGACCATGAGTCCTGACTTGTGTGTGCCACGGCCCTGTCTTGTTCTGGGCATGGCCCTGATATGTGTGGATAGACCTTAATTATTACAATATTATAATGATTGAAATTACGTGATTACCTGGTTACGGCGGAGGTGAGGCGTCTAATCGGTTTCTGATGAAAACCTATGTCTTTTGTATTATTGTCTAATGGTTCTCCTAGGCAAATGGTTATAACTGTAATATTGTTTATAAAGTCCGGGAGACATCTGTCATCAATTTTTTTAAACGTAGTACTATTCAGAAATGTATTTTGGTACTACGTTCATTGAGATATTAATGAATCAGTACAGCTACTGAATTTTCGTCACTGAAATTTCAAACTTCACTGCAGCTATTTTTAAAGCATTAACTTTAATTTAAGTAACTAATTAAAAAGGATATTTTGATTATTTTTGTACTATATCAACGATAAGTCCAGGTTTCTTCACGATGTTTGTCCTTCACCGAGGCGAGGTCAGGAATGTTCAAGATAAACGCAGAAAGTTCATATGAATCACTGACTCAAATCACTTTGGTACTTGCTTGACATCGCCAACCTGTCTGGAGCAAGCATCGTGATTAATGTTCGTGCCTTCTTAGTTCGAGAAGAGACCTTTGCCCAGCAGTGGGACAGAAATAGGCTAGTTTTATTATTATTTTTGTAATATATCAATGTTTGCTTTCTTTCAGTCACTTGGTCATATTGATCACCCACCAACCGACTGTTTGAAGCTAGAAAAGTTTGACATCAGACCAAATTATCCACCTATTTTTATTTTATTCACGAGGCAATTATTTTAAAGCTGCTTTATAGGTCTTTCTATGGCATCTAATGAGGAGGGATGTAACTTATGTGAATGAGAGAATGTATTTAATGTTTATGCAAGGAGAAGGAGACAAAAAAAAGGATTAATTGTGTGAGCGATAGCATCACTGTGAAGAGAGTGAATGATCGCACCTTAGAAAACCATGAAAATGACACCCATAAAAATTTGCTATTTGTTGTTGGCACCATATTATATTTTGATTTTGACCCCAGTTTCGTTACCCAGCGACCTCGAAAACAATGAAAATCACACCCATGTCGAAAATATATAAAAATAAACTAAAAAAGGTTAAATAAAAAAAACTAGGACAACAGCTAGTGACGCCTAATTGAACTATTTACTCCCAGTCTGTCTGTAACTTGAATATATCTAGCGAATCGTGGGTGTACTATTCAAAGTATACACCCCTACCCAACCCTATAAAATAATTCAGGCGAGATCTTATAAAGGAACCTCATTTCCGCAACTTATTCGCGAAACTGTACTTTTGCGCAAGTGTCTTTCGCGCAATTAAATCCATTCGCGGAAAAAATCTTTCACTGAAATGTCTTTTCGCGCAAGTGTCCTGCTATCATTTAGACTTACATTGCAATTTCTGAAGAACTGGAAATAGAAAAAAATAATTATGAAAATAATGATTTATTCGTAGTTTTCTTTTCATAAATGAAACAACGAAACTGACTTACATGAATTTTATACCGATAAATATTGGACAAATACTTTTTATGTTACATGTCAGTCTAAATTCTATGGTCTAAATATAAAACGTTATTTGGTAATACCAACTTCCAATTTCCGGTTTTTTTATTAACACAAGCCCTGCCGGGAAAAACATTTTAACGCGTTAGGCACGGCACAAAGCTTCTGACGTGGTGGCTAACGTTTTTTTTTTAATAATTTCATCAGTAACAACACAAAGTATGTTTTCTTTTCTTGTTGAAACCAGCGTGAACCTGGCGAGATATTCTCCATAAAAAAACGAAGTTCCAAAAAACTGGTAAACTGCTTCTGAAAAGTTTAAGGTGAAGCTGTGGGCGCCCTGAAACCAAAAATAATTAAGTTAATATAGCTTTTGGAAGGGGTAAGTTTAGATGCATATTATACCCACATGTCGCCAGTTATATTTATTAGGAGCAAGCCTATACATTTTCAATCCCTGTTTTTAAGAGATATAATGTAAATGGAAAACCACAGTAACACTTTCAACCCAGGGCTCAATAGAAGCACTTAAGACCAATAGGCCAGAATTTTATGTAGAAGTTGTAAATTTAGTACCTATATATAAATTAGGACTCCAAAAAGATTATCTTTTGATATCTCACTATTTGCTTCCTATTACTCAAGGTATTTACCTTTCTCAGGACACAGGTACGAATATCTACATGTTGTCTGAGTGCACCTGACAACAGGCGGTTTAGACAAGGCTTCTCAATCGTGAAGTCCCATAAGAGATTCTTATGACCGTTCTTCATATTGTGAATGACGACTTTCATCTGTAATCAAAAGGTAACTTTTAATAGTCACGCCTCTCCCAAGTAGGCAACTCACACACAAAATGATTACTTGTTAAAATTTTAGAAAAATCATCTACGTTTCAATATTTGTAAATATTAAGAGAGAACCGTGTATCTATCACATAATTAATTTACCTGTGATGGATTTATATTTAATATTTTTACCTATTGTGGTATAGTAATTTTATTCTAGGTGCGTCGTCGTTATTAATTATATAATTATATGTAATTATATAATTAATAACAAAATATTGTAAAACATTTTAAAAGAGTGACGGTGGAGTTTCTTACCCATTCTTCTCAATACGAAAATACCTTTTGGATGGGACAACTAGAATCAATTCTATTTTCTTGTAAATTTTGACATTCAAAAGTGCCTTTTATGTGCCTATTTGAAATAAATTATTTGACTTTGACTTTGGCAAAACTACAGAAAGCCACGTGCTACTATCTTTACATACTTCTTTCGCTTCGTTCACGTTCATACTGTCATATGCACCGTGCACCTAAACTCTCTGAAGAACATCTAAACTAATATTAGAATAGAATAAATTAGAATACTCTTTATTATGTACACGATAAAAATTACAGATATAAATGTAGACAAATAATAATAAAATAATAATATTATAAAGAGAAAAGATTTGATTTTTTGTATGTTTGTTCGTTACGCTCTCACGCTACAACGCTGCAACGGCTGAATGGATTTATATATAGTGGGTAGACCATGATCTGGATTAGGACATAGAATATTTTTTATTCCGATATTTCCACGGTATCGAGACTTTTATGTAGGTAAAACCGCGGGTCGTAGCTAGTCACTAATAAAGTCTGTGTATACTTGTCCTTTAGTCATCACTGCATCGTCTTTGATTATTCCCAACATGGCCATCTGATGAAGCATACTCTTTTTGTTGTCAATTCATCGATACTATACTAATATAATAAATACGAAAGTACTTTTTCTGTCTGTTACCAAATCAAAATTCGTTTCTTTTACAGCTGATCGAATTTTGATTTTGGCACACAGGTAGGTACCTAGAACATGTCCTGGATACAATACTTTTAATCCCCATAGTACGACCCCGTGGGATAATTTCCGGCATCCACGCGAGTGAAACCGTCGGCAAAAGCTAGTAGTAATATAAAATAATATAATAATAAAGAAATAATAATATACAAACTCCAATAATCCGGACAGCTTGAGCGAGAGTGACATTGACAGTTCCCATAAATGCATTTTGTTCACATACTAGTGATAAACTTATATTTGCTAAATTGTTTTCTGAATTCAAACATGGGCCATAGTATTTGAAGTCGACGACGTATGAGCCCTGGAAAAAAAAAACATATTAACCATTATGATTTGCCGACGATATTATTATAATTTCATTTATAATAATTTATTTTATCAAATAACAATGTTAATATTAAATAGTATCATCTGTTAGTACACTTGACTCATGGTAGTTAACAAAACAGAGAAGTGTTGCATTGCAACCAGGACCCTCACAAAGTTATGATATAACTTTAATAATTAAATTATCTAATAGATTGAAAACTGAATGGAACGGATGCAGGAGTATGCAGAGAGGCACTAGCATAGAAAAGCCTACCTGTGAGGAGGGCTGGTGATGATGATGGTGACAATAATGGTGATGATTAACTTCAGTAATAAACAATTTATTCTCGAGTAAAATTGTTTTCTCTGAACCTTCAGTGACGTCATACAATTGAAGGCGATCTAAATCAATATTCCAAAACAATTATGACACTGATTGATCTCGAACGCAGCTTAGATGTGCTGATCGCGTTCAGTTCATTGGTAAAATTCGCCCTGTGTTGATACCTATCTTTAGCAAAACTTATTCTAATTGAGGATCTAATCCATAACCATGACTATTTTATTTCATTCTTATTTTCACGGTAGCCCCCTAGTTCACCCATCACAAAGTTGTAAGAAAATAAATAAAACATTATTTCATACTTACGTATGTATCTAAATTTTTTGGTACCGCCATTAAAAACTGAATCGAATCCACATATTTTGATAATGTCATCAATATAAAGCAATTCAAAATTAACATCACGACAGCGTTTGCTGTGGAGCATAATACGAAAATAATGAACACAATAGTAATAGTTTCAAATGTTACATGAACTAAAAATAAATATGAATTTAATGAAGATACTGAATTGACTATTAATGATGACAATTTAATAGGTGGAATTATTTGATTACATGATTACGGTGGTGGTAAGGAGTCTAATGGGTTTCTGATGAAAAACTATGTTATTGTAATATCTAATGGATTTCCTCATCTTCGGCAGCTGAATTAGGCGAAGTATTTAATGAATTGAACACGGTACTACTCAAAATTGATCTTCAAATGAACATATCACCGACCAAACCTATAATTGCATAGCACATGTGTGAGCACTATGTACCTACTATAAAGCCACCATTTACTAGGCTCGTCTTTCATTGACTTGAATGTGCCCTGGCGGCTGAGAGTATGTCATGCTCACTCAAATTTTTCGCTGGTGGTGGCGTGTGTGTTGGATCATTAAGTTCCCTTCAAAATGGTTGAGCTGAATGGTGCTGATCCATGCGTCATGTTCGTGAACGGGCGCCGTCAGTAGGGACTGGTCAACTCTTGGCTTATTTAAATTTAAATTTTTGAATTGTTTTTTTATCTATTTTATTACGGATACTTTAAACGTGCACGTCTTTCTACATCGTTCTCACATTTTTAATTTGAACATGAATGATGTAAACAATTTGTTTTTTGTAACTATATGTTGATTTAAAAGAGTGTCCATGGAGTTTCTTGCCCGTTCTTCTCCATAGGTACCTACTACGCTTTGGAATGGGCAACTATCTTAATTTTTCTGACTGACTGAACCTTTGACAATTCAAAAGTGCCTGTAATTGGTTTATTTGAAATAAATGCTTTGAGTTGAGTTGAGTTGAGTTGAAACTCATGACTAATATCGTCAAACGAAAACAGTATGTGGAGGGTGTGGAGGTTGCATATGTCCCAGAATACATCTGCCTCGACCAAATAGTCTTCTGCCAGGCGAGACAAGAAAAAAAGTTGTTTGACGCATCGAAAACGCTTGGTAGAGCTATTGGTCGATGAAAAACTTCATGAAAGGAGAACTTCCAATTTGCCATAATCGTAAATTGATGGACATGTGAATTCTCCCTATCCTTACATACGGTGCTCAAACTTGGTCTTTGACAGTTCAACAGAGAACCAAGCTTGAAGTTTGCCAACGAGCGATGGAGCGCAGTATCCTGGGAGTACGAGTTACCGATCGGATACGAAACACGCAATATCGTGTATCTCTTCAAAACACATATCGCCAACGTCAGCCCAAAAGCAGCAAAGCTCAAGTGGTCTACAACAAGGGTCTCTGAAAACGTCCAACGGCACCTTAGTTCATTTATTTTCGCTCACAATGGTTTCCTAGCACATAACAGTTTTAAAGTACATATATAAATTTACATTGTCAGAGCTGGTGCCTGATGCAGGTTTAGAGAAAACCTGTGTTACAGGTCACCAGGAGGCCTATTATGAACTCTTATTTCCAGGCAGTTTACGGCGTAAACAGAACTACCTTGCAATTTCGTATTATGACCTCGTCAAACAAGCCAGTCAGCGGGTCGTGATACCCTGGCCGACTTCTGCCCGAATATTGCCTGGCAATACCGTATTACGAACGTTCGTTTGACATTTCTTGTCATATTAAAACTGACCTCACAATCCATTCAATTTACGCTGCTTCAGAAGAGCTTTCATTGAATTGTTTGGGATTATTTGGCGAAATTATTCGATTGTTATTTAGGTAAAAAAGGAAAATATCATGTGTGACGAATATGAACTGTTTGAGTTCATGGAAAGTGATTTTTCGCATCAAAATAGTAAATCAAGGAACAAAAGATGACGACTGTCCTTCATGATCAATTTAATGCGATCGGAATGTAAAAACTCTCACAATGTTTCTAGCTGAACGTAAGTTACGCGCCGACGAGGGCGAGAACTCTCATCCACTGAACTATAACAATTACAATAGTATTAATAATTAATCATGTTAAAAACTGAATATTGATTAAAAACCACTCAATAACACTTACGCCATATTTTTGTTTAGATATACTCCGAAAATCTTACGAATGGAAGTTTAAACAAACAATACGATAGCGAAAGTTTGTGAAATAATACTTCCATTGATTTGGTCGAAATAGGAATTCCCCGCTCGCTGAACATCAAATGGAGAACGTTCGGAAACTTAATCTCGCGTTACAATTCACAAACAGAAAACTATCTATTATGAATTAATTAAATAGCACAATATACATTGCGTTCATATTTTCACATACTTTTATACTAGTTTAATATATATCTATTATTTTTATCATAAAATACGTGATATAATAAAACCGTACCCTACCGATAAATATTTAATTGTGTTTCTGAACGTTACGGCAGAGAATTACAAACCAGGCTTATACAAACTACCCAGCGTCAAGTCGGTCAGGATTAGGAATGTCATAATACGACATTTAACCAGGCAGGGAAATGAATTGCCTGGAACTTGCCTGTTAAAAGTTCGTAATAAGCCCGTACAGGCCCCACTTAGTGGCCTCATACAAACTAACAGACAGGTAACATGTATTTCTGCGAAACCATTAAAACAAAAAATAAATAAAGTAATAGAAAAATTAAAATAACAACAAAAGCAGACGAACCACCGTGGTAGGTGAATTGTGGTGCATGTGTAGTTGCATGGTAGTTATTTGACTACAAATGTATCGGTTTGAACATTGGATATTGGAATTATGGAGCCATACGAGCATACAATATCGGCATTCGTAACAAAGATGTGGAAGGCGGGATGAGATTTATTTATTTGTGTGGAGCAGTTTCACTGTGTCATCACAGCAAAGGGTTTTCAAGTATTCAGTCACTTTTTGCTTACAACTGGGTTTATGTAATTGATCAGAGTAAGTAAGAGTAAGAGTTTTCAGAGTAAGATGTCATCTTACTCTGAAAACATTTAGGAATCCCTCCGTCGGTCTTATAATTTACTATGTACATTTTTGACGTGATAACGTCATAAAAATCGATGAACGCCGGCTGCACGCACGAATAAGCATGACTCATTGTCACGTTCCGCCTGAGCTGATGACGATATCACGTACAATTATCGACTTTATTTAAAATCTACTTTTTGCTATATCTATAATATAAAAAACCGTATTTTTTTTCCATTTTATTTTTTTGGTTCTCAAAGGCACTTAGGACAGGCGCTGGACTTGTGCTCTCCACAAATGGGATTATTGCAGCTGTCACATATTGTCTTTGTCATCCTTGTAAAGTTTTGATGGACAAAAGGTACAATATTTTCCTTTTTTTGGCTTAGGTACACCTTCACGTTGTGTGGAACGTTCGGCTTGCCTTTTTGGCAATATACCACCTATTTTTAGTACGGATTTGCTGCCTGGCCTCCATCCGTATGGTCATCAAGCTATTGCTGAGTTTTTTCATAGACTAAAGAGTTCAGAGCGCGCAAGCTCCACCATGACGCATTATATGGAGATTGAGTCGGTTTCGGGTCATAAATCCATATCTTCCATGTTTTTATAGATATACAGCTGTTTTTTTTTAGATAATCGACAATATGTATACTTTAAAATAATATACAGATAATGGATATAAATATATATTTAATAGTCATAACAAAATATGAAATATTGAAAAATGATCACAAATTTACGACAATCTTTAAATAATGTGATCTAAAATGTTATAATTAATACAAAATAAACTCTTAAAATTACTGTTATTAATTAAATTAAATAAGAAGAAGAAAAAAAACATTTAAGTGTACTAGCGCCAAAGCTTCATCAAAAGTTCCATTGACTTTTTATTGGAAAGTTTTCTTAATATAGTGTGATCCAGCAGTAATATTATTAATTTCTATGCTTGATTTTGGTGGGTAGCACTTTCCTTCAGCTTCCTGAATTAATTAATATGATTGAAATAATATGCAATTCTTCGCGATTATGCAATTCCTTATGTTTTTATATAGTGCCATATTAAGGTCCAACTCAATGAAAACACTGAGAACTTCATCTCTAGAGTACGCTGTTAAATGTGCCGTTTCTTTTAGAAGATTTTGACCTATTTCACTTCTTTTTTGTTTATGGGCAATAGTCGTAAAATTTCGACAATGAATGCTTCTTTTATTTCCCCTTGAGATCTCAATCCCTTTTTTTTATTTATTTTTTCGGTGGTAAATCATCAAATGACCTCTCCCGCTTTGGGTGGAGCGGAAGGGCGTGTCAGACTCTTACTGACTAAAACCCACCAGTGTTCCTTCAGTTGCCTGTGCGCCAGGGCCACGGTAACTCTTTCGAACAATCCGCGACCCCGGCAGGCATCGGCCCTGTCGGACCCCGTCAATTATGCTGACAACTCTTTGAGGCGCGCGTGGAACACAACGCGCCGTCGACCCGGGCCTGGTCCTTACCGGACGGCGAGCTGCCCATTGCTCGCCGTCCGCAAGCCCGCGCCTACGGTGGCCGGGAGTCGGCAATCGACTCCCGATAGTTAGTTTTGTCTCCTCTTGTGGCCACTAGGGGCGTCTCAATCCCTGAAGATATGAATTCAGTATTAAATCAAGGCCACACCTTTCAAGTAACTCCTTGTTTTTTCGTCTTTATGTTCTATGGGAACTGTCTTCATAGGTTTTAGTAGAGCGTCCTCGCTTCCCCGTCGATGTCGAAGGTTCAGATTCACAAGTAGAATCTTGCAGATTTATAGTGAATTTGACGTTCAACCACATGCTATTCTGATTTTAAAAAAATCCTTATTTCTGCCAGATTTAGTGTAGCGTTGTACACTTGCGACAATTTACGCGATATTTGCTTTAGAAAAGTTTATAAAATTATGCCGTGTATAACGTGTTAAATCAACAACATAATTCCCGTCACTTTCAATTAAACAAGACATAGGTCGCGTTTGGTACAGTTGAATTCACTCATTGCGAGAAAGTAGGTGGTTAGGTACACTTTTAATAACGACAATGACGAACAAAAAAAGTATGTAATTATTGAGTATGCAAATGCCTTATTTTATATAAAATAATTGATTTCATACGTGTGCAAAATTTGGTAGAAACAACTAATATCATGATGTGGTTATGCGGTTTCCGATATGTTTTTATTGTGTATGTGAACGAATCGATACATTATCTAAACATAAACTGCAATTAATAAAATATCACAAGTATAACCTTTATCAACCAATAAATTAAATGGCATCACCTACGTATTTATAAGATTTTTTTACTGTTTCATGTTATAATAGATTAACATTTGTTCTACAACGAATTTGCAACTTTGTATTTCTTTCTGTGTAATAATATTAAATTTCCTATTAAATAACATCATTTACAGACCTTCGGCAAATTTCGGCAACTGTCAAAACTCTAATTGAAAGTTTCAGATACGCAAAAATTATATGTAATGAGATAAATATTTCTCGTAAATATATTAACAAATATATAGCATATTTATACATACCAGACGAAAGTATGTATTATAAGATTTCTAGAATGGTATAATAAATAATCCTGAAAAAAATACAAATTAAGATGTTTGTGTGATAATTTTTGAATCATCGTATTTAGATGCTCTTTGCTATAAACCAGTACCAACCACATACATCATTTATGTATAATATAGTGGATTAACTTCTTAGCTACAATTTGAGGTATAATACAAGTACCTGCGCCGATTTTTACAAAATGTATTTATGGCCAGGCTCTCTTAGGCACCTCCACATAGTGCGACGTCAACGTAGAGATACGGTATAATGGATTTCCTAGGTAAATAGTAATATGTGATATGTGTTGGTAATAAAGTCCGCGAGACATTTGGCATCTATTTTCTTAAATACAGTATGATCCAGAAATTAATTTTGGTACTTCGTCCATTGAGCTATTACTGAATCAGTAAGTACTATCTCAAGAGATTTATTTGCATACAAATTCAATACTACTGAATTTACACGAGAATCAGTGCTGAAGGGTCATCATAATAGGATTCCCTTTTATTCAGTTTACAAAGTTGTTAGAAATAACTTTAATTTTTAACGATTACGAACTTAATTAACCTTTTGGCGACACAATGAACGTGGTCTTCTTAAAAAAGGAAAATTGTTCTTAACCTCAAAACTTTTAAATTAATTACGATATTGTCATGGCTCATAAACGCAGCGGTAGCACAATGTTTACCAACCTCGGCTAGCATTGTAAACAGAATGCTATTACCATTTACATAATATGTATTCAGTTTTGCGGCTTTCATTTCGCCAGTGAAATTTCAAACTCTACTGTAGCTATTTTGAAAGCACTGACCTTAATTAAAGTAACTAATTAAAAAGTTATTTTCGTACTTTATGAACGATAAGTCCGGATTTCCTCACGATGATTTTTTCTTCAACGATGTCAGGAACATCCAAGATAAGCTCAGAAAGCACATATGAATTGAAAAAGTCACTTTGCTACTTGCCCGAAATCAACAACCTATCTTGAGCAACCGTCGTGATCAATGCTCGTGCCTTCTCTGTACAAGAAGAGAGCTTTGCCTTCCAGCGGGACAGTAATAAGCTAGTATTATTACTAATTTTGTACTTTATCAATGTGGGCTTTATTTTAGTCACTTGTTCATATGAACAAGCAGTTGGTTGATGGGTGACATATAATAGGTCTTTACCTATGAAATTGCCGTTTTGTATGAAAAAATTTAAACGATTTTTTTTCATGAATTTTTTATTTGTATTAATCGAAGTAATCACCCATGCAATCAATGCATCTTTGCCATCGCAGTGGCAGTTTATTGATGCCCTTCTTAAAGAAATCAGCTGGACGGGAGGCAACAAATTCTTCAAAGGCATTTTGTACTGCCTCTCGGGTATTAATTTTTTTTCCCGCCAAGAAGTTATCCAAATTCTGGAAAAAGTAGTAGTCTGTAGGCGCAAGGTCTGGTGAGTAGGGCGGATGACGGAGAGCTTCCAACCCCAGTTCTTGCAACTTGGAGACCGTCTGCTGTGCAGTATGAGGTCGCGCGTTGTCGTGCAGGAGCAGCGGAGACGAGCGATTGACCAATGCTGGTTGGAGATGCGCCAGCTTCTCCATCATTGTGTTCAGTTCTTCACAGTACACATCTGCAGTAATGCTCACCCCGTTTGGTAAGAAGCTGTGATGAATCACACCGGCGCTAGACCACCAAACAGTGACCATCACTTTTCTAGGGGTAAGTTTTCGTTTAGGGCATTGTTTAGGTGCTGAACCAGGATCCAACCAACTTGCTGAGCGCTTACGGTTATCAAACAGAATCCATTTTTCATCGCAGGTAACAATGCGGTTCAAAATTCCTTCATTTGTGTGTCTGTTGAGCAGTGCAAGGCACGTCTCGACGCGTACTTCGCGCTGGCGATCATTGAGTTCGTGGGGCACCCATTTGTCAAGCTTTTTTACCTTGCCAATTTGACGCAAATGGACCAATATTGTTTTGACGCTAACGTCGAAAGCTGCTGCTAATTCAGCCGTAGATTGTGTATCATCAGCTTCCACAATTGCCTTTAATTCGTCATTGTCGACCAAAGTCTTCGGACGACCGCGAGGTTCATTTTTCAGGTCGAAATTTCCAGAACGGAAGCGAGCAAACCAATAACAGGTGGTGCGTTGGTTTGTAGTGTTAGCTCCGTAAACGTCGTTGATGTTGCGTGCCGCTTGTGCCGCGTTGCTGCCACGACGGTACTCATATTCCATAATTACTCGAATTTTTAACGTATCCATGATGACGAAAAAGATTGAAATGCGATGAAAATGTAACACTAATCAATAAAGAAATGACTACTTTTAGAAAAAAAAATCCATGTTTTTAAAATAAAATTAATTTGAAATTAGAATTCTTAGCCAAACAAAAATTATTTTGATTTGAAATGGCCAGTACTGCAGAACGGCAATTTCATAGGTAAAGACCTAATATATGTCACCCATCAACCAACTGCTTGAAGCAAGTAAAGTTTGACTTCGGACCAATTTATCCAACCAGTTTCATTTTATTCACGAGGCAATTATTTTAAAGCAGCTTTATAGGTTTTTGTATGGTATCTGATAAGGAGGGATGAAGCTTACGTGAGTAGGAGATTCGGAGAGGGAGACTTAAAAAGATGAATGAATTCTGTGAGCGATAGCATCACCGTAAAGACGGTGAATGATAACGTGACAGCGGATAGGGGAGAATGGAAGAGGAATACATTAAGATGAAACAAGGTGAGGAAGAAGAAAAAACTTTTTTTTTTTAAATTAATTATATTTCCAAATACCTTAAACGTAAATATGCATTATTTGTAATGTATATCATACTTTCTTAGAAAATAAAGCATTGATCTGGAGACACATAATATTACCTTGTTTCGCGATGCCATTGATTTTGAACAAATAGTCGCCATAGAAGAAAGAACTTCCAAAGAATCGATATGCCATCTCAGTATAGTTAGTTTTGAAGTTATAGTCACCCTGCAAATAATATCACTTATACATTCCATCAGTACATGTTTTTCAGTGGAAAGTGACTGAACTGAAAATATATGACTTTCCCTTTTAACAGTACGTTTGACCCTGTTAACTTCCTAAGGGATACTTAGGTCACAATGCTGCTAAAAGCAAGTTAACATTAAACGCTATCAGCACGTCTAACCTGCATAAAAGAGCTGCCTGTGTCATCATTGTTCTGGAATATTCACGCTGGCAACTCTTGGACGCAGTTTTATCATTCATCATTGTCATTCGCCGAAAGTCGTCTGATTGCTGAATTTACGCTACCTCTAAGCATTGACACTAGACCTTTTACGGATTAAGACCTTTTCGGCCCAATCGGTAATTCGTTTTGCGGGCAATGTGGGGCAGCAGGACACAATGCTCGCAGAACGGAGAGCCAGCTGCCACTTTTATAATTATGTGATCCAGTAACTCTCCTATTGCAGGACAAAGACCTCTTATCGTAGAACAGAAACGTACTAAGCTTGCTTTCCCAAGTGAAATCAAATGCTTGGTGCTTAGAAAGGGAGTACTAAACCTCCGGACCAATGTAGGTAATTCATTCAAAACATGCATACAAACCGGCGAAATTACACAGTTGCGCGTAATACGAAAATATTGTTGCAGCATCCCAGCGATCACAAAATGCTGACATGGATTGTTCATTTTGTAATTCCATAGTATATTCTTTTGATTCCCTTTTACATTCCACACGGTGACTTTGAACTGTGGACGACAGAATTCTTAAAACACAATACCTACTTTACTTACTTTGTTTTCCATTTTATAATTATTTTACTCTTGTTTACAATTTGACTTGTATTATTGTTTAACTAAGGTGATTTGATAATTACTTTATTCTTTTGTTATCTAATTTTGTGCTCAGGAATATGTTTGGGACAGTATTCGCAACCGAACAGCTCAGCACTTTTGCCTGCGTGGATTTTCATAAATGCATATATCGTAATTATTACACATTCTCAAATGCAATTTTAGCGCACCTTTTCTCGTAGCCATTTCTCAACTATCTTCCAATCGAATTGGATGCAGCTAAATACCAGTGTTTAACATGGCTTATCTAACCTCCATAACCCAGTTACTGGGTAACCTGCAGAGTCGCTGGCTATATTGAGCTACGTCCTTATACTTAAAGTTAAGTTGGTATAGATAGTTCAACTCAGCTGTGCGCGCGGCGCTATATGTGCGTGCGCTTGTAATTATACAGCTTTAATTTGTGTGGAAGTGACGCGGCAGTCGTTGTCCGAGCAACACGTGGTATAAACAAGGTTAGTAGTTGAACTATCTGTACCTAGAAGGACGTAGTATATCAATTCCTGCAAATATAAAGAAAAATATTTTTCTCTTACCGTTTCTACTTTAGAAGGCATAATATATGAAACATTGTAAGTAACAATAGCTCCGTTTTGATCAGTGTTGATTGTGGATGATGATATCGTTACATTTTTTGAGCGTGGACCTGAGCATTGTTTGTAGTTGTAAAATTTGCTGTTATAGGGACCCTGGATAAAAAAAAAAAATCGTAAGATTATGCGTTTGTCGTCAATAAAGAGGATGAACAAGGCAATAATTTAGGATGACATTCAACAAAGAAAACACATTTACAAAGAACATCTGAAAGGAACTCTAGAGGTTGGTACTTGAAAGTAAAGATGTGTGAATCTCTACAGAAAATTGAAAGATGCTGCTAACACCAAGTCCAGCTCATAAGGTAGTATGTAAGTAGGATGAATCAAACTTGCGATAAATATCTTATTGAATAACTAGCAATACACCAATAAACCATTAGAAACTAAATAAAAGTCTAGATTACTCACGTAGTTGTTCGCATTTTTTGTTACAGAAAGCTCTAAAGAAGTAGCACGCGATTTAAAAATTAAAATCAGAATTCCTAAAACCAACATAATACACCAGCTTATGCGATACATGGTGTGTTAAAAATGAATTTAACATTAACATAATTTGTAACTTAATGTTTTTATAATGGATCTCTCTTGTAATGGTTATTTAATATCAATTTTTGATGTACCCGCAATCACCGATTCAATTTGCTTACTCGATTGCGAATTTCATTTACATGAATTACTTATGGATATAGGCAAATTTAACTTTACCGGAGATGAGTCCTTTTGCAGTGGTGATTATTTTTTAAATGGGAGATAGATGGATGAATGGCAAACATATTCTTGACTAGCTTCTGCTCGCGACTTAGTTCTCGTGACTTTTTGGTTCTAACATCCTAACTAATATTAAAGAAATATAATTATAATTATATTATTATTATTATTTTTGCTAAGATGGTTTGGTCATGTTGAGAGGATGAATGAAGAGCGATAAACAAAAGGTATTTACAAGGGAGATGTGAGTGGAAACGCCGGGAGGGGACGCCCTAGGAAGACATATAGTGACCTTATTGGTGATGTTCTTCAGAAAGTTTAGGTGAACGTAAACGAGGCAAAAGGAGTATGTAAGGATCGTAGCAGGTGGCGTTCTGTAGTTTCTACCTACCCCCATGGGAAGAAGGCGAGAGTTTATGTATGTATGTGTACTAATATTATTAATGCGAAAGTAAGTTTGTTTGTTTGTTTGTTACCTTTTAACGCCTAAACCACTGAACCGATCATCCTGAAATTTTGCATATACGTTGTCAGGTGTACAGAAACGGACATAGGGTACCTTTCATCCCGAAAAAAAGTACTGTTCCCGAGGAAAACAACAATAACGTTCTTATGATAATAGATGGCGCCACGGTTCTTTTGAATCATGATTGAGTTATATTATTGTAGAAACTTAAGTAGTGTGTGGAGTTTTTTTATTTTTTATTTAATTGCCTAATACATTTTGTGAGTCTAGAGAGTCGATAGACCGATTTTTCATCCTCCTAACTATAATTCCCCGGACAACCCGAATTGATTGTCAAATTCTAAATTAACGCGAGCGAAGCCGCGGGCAAAAGCTAGTTAAATATATCCTACGATCTTAGATACACTTAAAGCGGAAGATACGTTACTTGATCACAGGGCATGGTCCTACTGAACCAAGTCCAATGGATACAGTTGTATTCAGTCTCACGTGGGCCAGCGTCCAAACAGTGCATGTCGATACAGCTCAATAATTTTAGTTTTTGTATGCATATAAATATCTTCTTGTGTATATTGTATTTTATATATATGTGTATTTTTCTAGTATTTTTTTGTATATCTTGTATATTATATATACAAGTGTTTTAATCACTCAATAAAGAAAAATAAGTCACACGGAATTACTTTTCACGCGTAGGTAAGTACAGCAAAAAATATTAATTTGTTGAAAATTATAATTTATTTATTGTTTGTTTTGTGTATACACACCTAAAATAGTTATAAGGCCATAGAGAAAACACTATGGTTCTCTTCTAGCAGCGCATAGGTTGTCTATGCCCTTGCTAAATAAATCTTAGTAGACAGCTACTAAGTTTTATTTAGCAAGGGCAATGAAACACACATCTGTGTTCACAGTTGCGTACTTCTGTAAGTAACACAGATGTGTGAGTTTCATTGCATGTAGTTGTGCACCGAGTCCAACACCCTAATTACGTAACACACTATCTACCACAATCTGAATCATTTTGAAGCCTATTGCTAATCCATTGCTTCATATGTTCGAAAAATTCGTCTGCTCAACAACGAAAGTAACGCAATGAAAAATGTTGTTGAACTGTCAAAATGAAACCCATTCCTACTGTTAGTGTGTTACGTAATTACCCCGCTGGTTTAGTGATTGCAATGTTATAGCGTACCGTATCTTCCGCTTAAAAGTTTATTTAAGCCTATGATACTCGCCAATACTGTGACTTCAAATTAGTGAAAGAATTTTGGAATCGGATCAGTATTTCCGATGATTACCCCTACAAACAAACTCACAAATTTTACTTCTTTAAAATGAGTCTAGCACTTTTTGATGATCCCCAGTAGTTGAGCATTTAGGTAAAGATGGTCGTACTTTGAATATCCCTTTAAGGAGGTGTTAGACGCACAATTCTGAAACTAAATTGTTTCCTATAAGCAAGGATAAGACTTAACAGTGGCTGTTAATCGTGTCGTAAGATGCACTTATATCATACTGTCCAGTTCAAAAATTGACTATGTGAGGGATGGAACTCTCGAACACATTACAATTATTGTCCTTACAGTACTGTCACCACAATTATATTGTTTTAGTGTACTTTCTGATTTGAGGTGAGCATCAAGCGCCGCAGTACGCCGCCAGCCGCCCTGGCTGGCGGCGTACTGCGGCGGGAGAACGCGAGCCTGAGAAGGGCGCTGCTCCCGGGGAAAGCGTCTGGTGGAGCGGGTCTTGTTGTCTGAAATGCGACACTAGTAATTTTGGGTGCGGTCCTAAGACATCAATTTCTCCAATTAATATATTCATTAATATAGGATACCAAGTCTGTGCAGGCCACATTGGGAAAGCCAAGAGACTGCTAGATTTATCCAGTACAATTTATTGTATGCAGTTTAAGAAAATGGTGGGAAAGCATAAAATAATGTTGGGTAGGTGACAACTTATCGTAAATGCGTCGACGGCTATCGCATGTGGGTCCTGTTTCCAGGACACATGTTCGTGACACTTGGCATTGATGCGAGAAGCGTATACATCAATCTTTGGTTGACCTAGTCGTTTTACAATATGTTTAAATGCAGGTTGTGATAACTTCCATACGACGTCGGGGTTCACCCTGCGTGACTCTCCGTCAGCCTCGACATTGTCTTTGTGTTTATTTACAAAGCGAACAACCACAGCTTACGCATCTCTCATCTTCCCAAATATTACGAGAAGGTGCGCGAATCGAATACCACCCGCCCATTTGGTTTATATAACTTATCGCGGTAGTGTTACCCATACGAAGTAGGATAGCAGAGTAATTTTATTCCCAAGAAAAACATTTAAAGGCGAAAAATACGGCTAATAGTTCCAAATAGCTAATATGAAAACTAATTTCACTTTCTTTCCAAGCCCCATTGACTTGTACCCCGTTACTAAATGCACCCCAGCCTGTGCATGACACGTCACTGTAAATTTTCAATCACCAATTCAAATCACTTAAGATGTTCTGAGGAAGTTTAACTTTTACGTCAAATGTACCGTGTTGTTGTTGTTTATTTTTTATTTCTTTCTAATATCTTTGTATACAATCAACCGTACCACACCGCTGGGCACGCTGCTACAAGTACAATCAATTAGGAGCTAGTACTCGTAGCTATCAATTAGGAGAAATTTCTAATAGGAACTGTGAGTAGTTTGGAATACTATTGCACTAAACTAGCGATCTTGTTGTGTTTGTTTAGAGGTAACAATAAAGTCATATCAGTGTCATAAATGAATCCTACAAAATTGCATGATATTTGACGGTGCAAATTGTTTTTTTTTCGTAATTTATTACGAACTCCAAACATTCTCGTAATGCTACCGTTTCCTTTACATTACGAACACATTCTTCGTAACTGCTCCCTAAACAAAGCAGATCGTTTATATAGGTCACAGATAAAGTCAAAGTCAAATCATTTATTTCAAACAGGCACATAAAAGGCACTTTTGAACGTCAAAATTTACAAAAAAATAGTATTGCTTCTAGTTGCCCCTTCCAAAAGGTAGTTTCGTATGGAGAAGAATGGGCAAGAAACTCCACCGTTACTCTTTTAATTTAGAGTTAATAGATAGGTAATAATAGGTAATATGGGCTGATGTCCGCAACTCCACGTTAATGCGCGTATTTTGCGTACGGGTGGGAAAATCGATTATCCGATCCACCCCAGCTCCTCGAGGAAGGCCAGCAACGCCTTGGTGTTACTGACAATCTCACGTAGGGTACCTGGGTTACCGAAGTACTTTGCCCTGTACGCACATGAAGCACATGAGCTGCTGTTTCGTTGTCTTTCATGCAGCCCCTGCACAGTGGACTGTCTGTGACTCCTATGACAAATAGGTGTTTATTAAATGACCCGTGGCCAGTTAAAGCTGCTGTTATTATACGAAGCTGTTGTTTAGTTAGTCGGAGAAACTGTTTCGTGAGGCGGCCATCAATTGTAGGGAGTGCTTCCCTACCCTGCCTGCACTCACCTGTGTCCTCCCATAGTTTGTGACGTTGGTCCCTGGTGCGTTTCCTTACCAGAGTGCGTAAGTACCCAAAAGGTAGTGGCACGATAGGTTCAGGTCCCACTGGTGCCACGCTCGATCCCTTCCTGGCAAGTTCATCGGCTGCATCATTACCTAGCGAACCGTTGTGTCCTTTGATACATTGAATGGTTATGTTATTGAGGCTACCCACCTGATTGAGGCGCTGGTGGCACTCGTATATTAGCCCAGAATCCACTGTGTGACTGTTTAGCGCTTGCAGAACAGCCATGCTGTCTGAGAGTATTCGGATCGAGTGGTCCTTAACTTCCCTAGCCATGATGGCCGAAGCGGCCAGAGAAATACCCATGCACTCGGCCTGGAACACTGTGTTATGGACCCCCAATGGTGTGGCTATACGTATGTTGAAGTCGTCCGAGAAGATTCCTGCACCTGTGCCACTACCTGTTTTAGATCCATCCGTGAAGATGCGCAATTCTGCAGGGCACAAGCCCTCGCATCGGCTATCCTCGTAAAGTTGGATTTTGTATTTTTTATCGAAGATAAATTGTTTGGGTACCCGGTCATTTATGGTTTTCGTAATGGAGAACTCTTTGTTGAGTCCCTCAAGCAGCGCGGTGTGTGGTGTGTCTCTCTTACCCCAGAGATCTAGTGCATTTAGACGTGCCGCCGCCATCGTCGCTTCCTGCTGTATGAACAGGTGAAGCGGTGGTAGTCCCAGCAAGGCTTCGACTGCTACAGTCGGGGTAGTCCTCATGCAGCCCGTAGTCACCATGCAGGCAAGTCTTTGCATGCGTTGTAGTTTGTTGGAGGCTGTAACTAGCTTAGTGCGGGGCCACCAGACCACGGCCCCGTAGGTGATCATGGGGCAGATCACTGTAGTATACAGCCATAGTATAATTTTAGGGGATAGGCCCCACTTCTTACCTATCATTCTCCTGCACTGCCAGAAGGTTATGCAGGCCTTGTTTAGTTTGTTGTCCAAATAACTATTCCAGTTTAACTTACTGTCAAGAATGAGCCCGAGGTACTTGACTTCGTTGGCCAACTGTAGTTTTGTATTGAACAGTTTTGGTAGGCGGAAAGAGCCTAATGCTCGTTTTTGGGTAAACATGACTAGTTCAGTCTTAGTGGGGTTCACTGATAGGTCAAATTCCCTGCACCATCTCTCTACAATACGTAGTGCTTGCTGTGTGAGGTTGCAGATCGTACTCACCTTCCCCGAAACAAGGATGGCGAGGTCGTCTGCATAACCTATTGTGAAATAGCGATTGTCATTGAGTTTGGTGATGAGGTCATTAATCACCAGATTCCATAGAAGGGGGGACAATACCCCTCCCTGGGAGCAGCATTTGGCTATCATGGCCAACTGCTGCTCATCCTCTAGGCGAACCAGTCGTTTGCTTAGCATGTTTGTAATCCAGTCTGTTAGTACCTGTGCTACTCCATGCCTGGAGAGGGCGCTGCTGATGCTGGAGAAGTTGGTTTTGTCGAAGGCTCCTTTGATGTCTATGAAAGTGCCCAGGCATGACCCTTTCTGATGGATCGCTTCCTCAATCTGGCTGACTACTAGATGAAGAGCGGATTCGGTCGACTTACCCGAGCTGTATGCATGCGTGTTGATTACCGTGTAGCGGTATAGTTTTCAGCGCGCCGTCCTTCTGTTCTCTGTCACACAGCCTTTCCAAGGTCTTTAGTATGAAGGAGGTCAGGCTGATTGGTCGATGGGATTTGGCGTTTGTGTAGTCACCCTTACACGGCTTAGGGATGAATATTACTTTCACTTCCCTCCATCCTTTGGGAACGTATCTGAAGGCCAGGCATGCTCTCATTACGGACACCAGTCTTATTGCGACAGAGGTACCACACTGTAGTAAGGCGGGCAACACTCCATCAGGACCGGCTGCCTTAAAAGGATGGAAGCTCCGGATGGCCCATTGAAGTTTCTCCAACGTGATCACCCTGCTTGCATACACCCAATCATTGTCTGATGGTGTTTGAATTACATCTTGCCAGTCGATTACCTGCGCGAAGATACATCCAGGGAAGTGAGTTTCGATTAGGATGCGTTTCGCTTCTTCTGGCGAGGAAGTTAGTGTGTTGTCAGGTTTGCGGAGGGTAGTGGGCTCAGGTATATTCTGCTGCGCCAGTACTTTCCTTACCCTGTTAGCTTGTTGACAAGATTCAATACTACCACAGAATTTGCGCCATCCCGTGGTACTCCTGAATCTGATGCATTTTTTGTAGCTATATTTGGCCGCGTATTAGTTATCCCAGTCCTCATCCGCGCAAGTGTTCATGGCTCTATTTAGAGCTTTCCTTACCTTACCACGTTTGCGCTCCAGATCAGCGCCCCACCAGGGTTGTTTATCCGGAGTGTTACGCGGTGTGGTCTCTGGGCAGGCAGTTTGGTAGCTGTCTATCATTGATTTAGTAAGATGGCTTACTTGTACCTCAATCTGTGTCGTGTCCACAAATGGGGATACTAACGATTGGTCGACAAACGTTTGGTCGACGTAACGATTGGTCGACAACCGATTGACCGACAGTAACGATTGACCGACACAACCATTAATCGACATATACGATTGGTCGACTCAACTATTGATCGACCATAACAATTGGTCGACATTACGATTAGCCGACAACGCTACACAATCGGGGATAGGATGCAAGAGCGAGCGAAGCGAGCTCGGGACTCGGGGTACCCCGACTCGGACAGGTTAGGTTAGAAGGCCGTCCCCTTCGTGGTTATTTTTTTTTAAACCGCCCAGAAGTAGGAGCCCATCTCGATTTACGCGAAGCCTCTGCTTCTGAATTTCTTTGCTTATAGAAAATTTATTACTAAATGGTAATCGTAATGTCGACCAATTGTTATTGTCGATCAATAGTTGAGTCGACCAATCGTATATGTCGATTAATGGTTGTGTCGGTCAATCGTTACTGTCGGTCAATCGTTTGTCGACCAATCGTTACGTCGACCAAACGTTTGTTACTGCTTACCGCCAAGATTGGAGAATCCTTGTATGCGGCCTGCCCTGATCCACGGCTCCTGGATCAAGGCGATGGCCGTGTGTTGAACCTCCAGCCAATTGTGAAGCTGAGCCGTTGCGGTCTGACTGTGGTGGAGGTTTGCCTGGAGGACTTTACAAGTCGACGAAAGGGACGCCATCGCTGGTCGAACCCTCGCCCCCTGCAGTCTCAGCCCGGCAAGCAGGTCGCCCTCGTCGAAGCCGTCCCCACCCTGGTCAGAAGCCGGGGAGAGGATGATGTCGTCCAGCTCCCCACCCGACGAAGGGACGGCGCCCACGGAGGCGGCAGCAAGGGCGGCCGGCTCTGCTGCAGCAGGTTCAGCCGCGGATGCTTCCGGGTTGTTTAACGGGGGAGTGGACTCCCCTGCTTGTGCTTGAGGCTGGTTGGTCGCCTCGGCAATGGTTTTCGTCGCGGGGTCCCATCCCTGTGGAACGTCGGTGAACCAGCCGTTCCGACCCTGGAACTTAACGTACACTGCCCCCAGTCCCACTGAGAGACGGCGTCCGGTCTCCATCAGGGTCGGGATTTGGTCCACGTGGACACCGACCACCACGAACCATGCCTCAGCCTGTTTGTCGGCATGCACCTCTTGATGTCCACCCAGGGTTTTAGGTAGCTGAGGGCCCGCCCAATATTGGTCGGCTCTCCGAAGACCAGGGGCTCGTCTGGGATCACGATGCCGCATCGTGCTCGCTTCTGGATCTCCGACTGACTCTTAACTACTAGCGAGGTGCTTGTTGGGAGCGAAAGGTCGGAGACTGTTTTCCTTAGCCAGGCTAAGGTGTGTTCGTTGCCACACCACAGTTATAGCACACCCCCGGCGAACAGCGGCTTGGCGTTGAATGTCGGCCCTGGAGTGTTTTGATCGGGGGAGCAGGCCTCTTTTAAATTTAGAGTTAAAGTTTTTTTTTTTTTTTTTAAGTTTATTTTAAATTTACAATATTATGTATACATTCATTATATGTGAAGACGATGCACCTAGAATAAAATTACTATACCACAATAGGTAAAAATAATTAAATATAACGCATGACAGGTAAATTAATTATGAGATAGATACATGGTGCTCACATATTTACAAATATTGAAAAGTAAATGATTTTTCCAAAACTTCACAAGTAATAATTTAGTGTGTGAGTTAAAGTAGTTACATAATGTAAAAAACAATGTCATAAAAATTGTAAATTATACAATTAATTTAGAATTACAATTGAATTAGATAGAAACCAGCGATTACGTAAACAACTTACAACCTCTCTGACAATCTTAGTAAAACACCCAGGAGCTATGACGAGCCCATAGGGTAATGCGTTAAACTCGTAAGTTATTGTTTCCTTTTGCACGATATAATGGAATTGAACTTATCTACTAAATTGCTTAGCAACAGGGATAAGTAGATATGCTTCCTTCATATCTACGGTCGCCGCCGCCGTATACCAGTTTCATTGTACTAACTTATAGGCAGTTCTACTATCCTCCATTTTAAAATGTGTTTTAGGTATAAATCGATTTAAAGATTTTAAATTCAGAATAAACCTTTTACCACCGTTGGACTTAGGAGCTAAAAATTTACTAGTAATAACCTGATCTGAACTGGGCTCAAACAGTGAAATAGGACGTAGTTTAGTTAAATTCTTGGTAGCTAATAACATGTCAAGCTGTTCACTCAATGACCACGTAATTCTATTATTATTAGTACCGTGGGTCCAATGATTATAGAATGTTGTACCCTACCTGCATGTACCTGTGTTACTGGCATGCAGGGGCACGTGAATAGCTCGCCGTCCGGTAAGGACCAGGCCCGGGTCGACGGCGCGTCGTGTTCCACGCGCGCCTCAAAGAGATGTCAGCATCATTGAAGGCGTCCGATAGGGCCGATGCCTGCCGGGGTCGCGAATTGTTCGAAAGAGTTACCGTGGCCCTGGCGCACAGGCAACTGAAGGAACACGGGTGGGTTTTAGTCAGTAAGAGTCTGACACGCCCTTCCGCTCCGCCCAGAGCGGGAGAGGTCATTTGATGATTTCCCACCCAAAAAAAAAAGGGGTCACTTGAATGGTTTTGGTTCGCCTGGGTTAGTGACGTCGCTGCCGCCATCGCCGCTGCTGATCGACGTGCTGACGTGGGGAATCTCCTCTGGCTTCCTCGTTCCCCCTGTTCGTTGCATAACGAGAAGGTCCCGGCACAGATTCCCTGGAACTGATGGAGCGTAGACATTGTGTTTTGGGACTGGGCATTAGTATTCGATTTTACTAGCAGTGGCACAGTGTTCTTTATCTGTTCCTGACCAAACCCTGTTTTTCAATGGTTTTAGGCGCCTTCATTTTATTCGGTAAGGCGGAACCAAACAATGTCTCATCTCGCTCGCTGTCCTGTATGACATTGAGGAAAGGTTTCGCTAGCTCAGGTGTAAACATTTTGATCCGAGCCTTAATTTCGGAATTATGTGGCTAAATCACAATATTGGCGACAGCCATCACTTAGTGTTTTGATCGCTTCGATCTTGTTATCGCTGGTTATTAATGATGTCATCGCCTTGCTGATAGTAGTAATTTCTACACCCAACTGTTGTTGAGGTGTCTGTACTTTTTGGTCGCATAACCTTACCGTTTCTGGAACAGGGGCTTAGATCTCAATGTTTAATTTTGACGCTTGAAGTAATGTTTTGTTACTTCGTGTCTCAATATGAAACTTTTTAGAAGGTAATTGAAAATTCTAGACACACTTATCGAGGGTACTTCTACTTATTGAGCCGTTATTCAAAATTCTTTCTCAGTCACGAGATAATATTATTATTTTTCATCCCCCCATCTCAGAAAGAGTATTTTTGCCCTTCGATATCTGAGTGCAAAAGCCGTTTTTATCCGTAAGAGGATAAAATAAATTGAATCTAGAACATCGTGTTCACTAAGTTTGTGAATTCAAAACATCATTAAACCTATTTACTTCTACCTCCATGGTGCCGGAATTTATCATACAACCTTTTTTAATTTGTTAAAAACTCGGACTCGGAACCTTCTTGTTGTACTTTTTTTTAATTTGCTTTGCGCGCGCCATTTTATTTTCATGTTATATTGTTAAAACCTTAGGTTAAAAACAAGAAACTTGAAAACAAGTGAAACACCTTAAATGGGTAATTCTAGCGACGAGGAAGTTTATTTGACGCCAACAGAACTGACTGAAAGTGTTAATAATGCGCAAATGAGCTTTCTCCCTCAGCAATCACGCGAGAAGTATTTGAAACAGTACGATATGTTTAACACGTGGCGACTAGCTAAAGGAGCCAAAACTTTCTCAGAAAACGTTTTGTTGGCATATTTTATTGAATTATCCCAGACCAAGAAATCAAGCACTCTAAGGAGTACCTACGTATTCAAGGCTAAAAGCAACAATAAAGATGAAAAAAGACATACATATCGACACCTATCCTAAATTAGTGGCATTTTTAAAAATAACCTCATCTGGTCATCAAACAATAAAATCTAAGGTTTTCACAGCATCTGAAATTGAAAAGTTTCTTGACGAAGCACCTGATTCCGTATATTTGGCGGCAAAAGTAAGTCAGTTGCACATTCAGTATCTACTTAAGTATATTAATCAACTACTTAACATAATCTAATACGTACTTAGTAGATGTACTGCTAAAGGTGAACTCTTACACCTGGGTCTTTCTGATCATAATACTGCACAGTTATTAAGTATACCCGTGAGAAACAAAGAAACAGTTTTGACAGAATATTCAACGTTTAAGAGAGACTATAATAAACATCACATTATTAAATTTAAAGAATGTATGTCCGAACTATCGTTTTCAGAAGTATTTAACGAATCCAATATTAACGTAGCTTACGAAAAGTTCTACGAGCTGATATATCTTTTTTATAAATTATGTTTCCCTATCAGACGAATAAAGATGACAAACAGGGATCGACCCCTAAAATGGATATCTAAAGGTATCAAAGCAAGCTGCAAAACTAAAAGATCATTACGAAACCAATACTACGCTAACAAAACTGGTGAAAATAAAAAAAAGTTTAAAAACTACTCTAAACTCCTACGGCGTTGCATACATGGGTCTATTAAAAGAGTGAATCATCTGTTTATCAGTAATTCGAAGAATAAATGCAAGGCAGCCTGGCAACTGATCAAAAAAGAGTCCATCGGTACCAACCGCAAAAAAGTCATAGAAAACGTAAGGAATAAAGGTACTGTAGTAAATAGTCCGAACAAAATTGCTAAAACATTCAATGACTATTGGATTAATCTAACAAACGATTCCCATAAAAATACTCGTATTAGCCTCAACAAATCTGTTAGTGATAGTATTTTCCTAAAACCATATGGATATGAAGGGATCCACAGAATTATATTATCTTTGAACAACACAAACTCCGTAGGCTATGATGAATTAGCAACAAAAGTTCTAAAAAGTTGTTCAGTTGAACTAACACCAGTCATAACTTTTTTGATAAATCTATCTTTTGAATCTGGATGTTTTCCTAACCTACTGAAACAATCAGTTGTAAAACCTCTCCACAAAAAAGGTAACAAGGAAGACTTAGATAACTACAGACCAATTACCCTCATACCCATCATATCAAAAATTTTTGAAACTGCCATGCATAAACGCCTTACTCAATTCATTGATAAGCATGCTATACTAAGGGAAGAACAATACGGCTTTCAAAAGGGAAAGTCCACAACATTAGCCTGTTTTAACCTAATTCACACAATCGTTACTAATTTAGATAAGCGAACTCAGACAACAGGCATATTTTTTGACATGTCGAAAGCCTTCGACTTCGTATCACATAAATTGCTAATAGACAAACTAGAAAAGTATGGGATACGGGGCCCAGCACTTCAATGGATAGAAAGTTATTTAAATAACAGAATGCAGTGTGTAGAAATTGAAAAAATTTATAGTAACCTGGAACTACAGTCATACAGATCAAATTATAAACATAACAAGTCTGGTGTGCCCCAAGGGGGTGTGCTTAGTTCCCTATTGTTTTTACTATACATAAATGACCTTCCTGAAGTTACTAACTACCCCTGTTTTTTATTCGCTGATGACATATCTTTAATAATGACATCGAATAATACTGACATTAATAAATATACAACTGACATCAATAATACAATTGAATCGATAATAACATGGCTTGACGACAATAATCTACGTGTAAATCTAAAAAAAACTAATTTTATTCAATTTAGTACATATGGACGCGAAAACAAGACTTTGGACATCAATTATAGAGGACTGAAATTAACAGAAGTAAACGAAACGACATTTCTCGGGATCATGATTGATAAACACTGCAACTGGAAGGCACACGTCAATAAAGTATGCAATAGAATAAACAAATTCGTGTTCGTCCTATACGAACTTACAAAAACATCAGCTCTAAAAACCGTATTATCTGCATACTATGGGTATGTTGATTCTGTGTTGAGATATGGTCTTATTACCTGGGGTTACTCAACAGAAAGTCAGCGAGTGTTCATCGCACAGAAAAAATGCATCCGCGCTATAGCGGGAATACGCCCATGGGAATCTTGCAAACCCTTTTTCAAAAAGTTCAAGATACTAACCCTTCCAAGTCTGTATATCTTTGAATGCGCAAAATTTGTTAAAATGCACCCAGAGCTATTTATAAAAGCTCATGAAATGTTTGCAAAAAGTACTAGGCACGGAAATAGAATAGTTTTGCCCATAATTCCGAGGACAGCACTATACAGTAAGAATTGCTATGCAATGTGCGGTCGCATATTTAATGCTATACCGGACAGCATTAAAATTTTACCAGCTAATAAATTCGTAAGGTGTCTTAAAGTATGGTTGATGGAAAAGAATTTCTACTCAGTAAGCGATATATTTAATAAGAGATTGAAAGATAACTATCAATAATATTAATCAACCCTCTGACATTTTTTTTTTAATGTGTCTAATAATTATAATAATATTTCTACTCAATTTTAATTTTAATTCAATTATAATTACTATAAATATAATTTCATCATGACTAATTATATACCCAAATGTTTGCATGTCACAGTATTATGACTAAGTGTTATGGATCTGTATAATTATTTATGTTAAGACCGAAATTGTACCAACACTTATGGCAAATAAATTGATTTGATTTGATTTGATTTGATGTTGATAGGCATAATTATGCAAATTTTATTAATTTATCTACTACAATACTCTTTACGTTACAGATTGTTCTTATTATTGGTATAAACGGACCATGTCGAACTAATGAACTAACACAACTTAATATCAAAAACATTGAGAAACATTGAGATGACTTACTATTAATTAATTTACCTAATACAAATACAAAAAGAGACCGCAACTTCGTCATTCGCAAGGAATACGTGACAATTGTTGAGAAATATCAAGCTTTACGCCCGCCTAACACTCCAATCAATCGATTTTTTCTACAATTTCGCAACGGAAAGTGTGTCAGACAGCCTATGAGTGCTAATAAAATTGGCAGTATCCTTGAACTTCCAGAACCCCTGTTGTACTCGGGTCATTGTTTCCGACGAACTGCAGCTTCACTTTTGGCCGATTCAGGAGCTGATCTTCTGTCTCTTAAGCGCCATGGAGGCTGGCAGTCCAATGCGGTTTTAGAGGGATACATAGAGGATTCTTTCCAAAATAAGTCTAAAAATGTAAAGGCATCACAGGCGCCATTACACAGAAAGAGCCTCAGTCGGATCCTTGAACTGGCCCTTCTACGTCAAAAATGAGCCGTGACGAAACACCTAACCATCGCCCTCTCTCGCCAACATTTACGCCAAGGGAATCCGATGAATCGGTACAACTATTAAGTATGACAGATAGTTTACCGAAAAACAGTACACAAGTCACTAACACCAACATTACAGTACCTAACAAAAATATTACACTCAACTTAGGTAACTGTAGCAACGTTACTTTCAATTTTTATTATTTATACATAAGTATTATTTGAAATAATTTAAAGATTATTCTGTAATACTTACCTATCATAATGTAGTACCTAATAAATATTAATACCTAAACTGAAATAAAAGTATTTTGTGATTGTAATTATGTTTTTTTGCTTTTAGTCATCTCCTCGCTGAGGTGGGATGAAAAGGTACGTGTGGCACTCGGGTGCAAAGATTTTTTCACCTCGTGCTCTTTTGATTCCCTCACTAACGCTCAGAATTCTAATTTATGATTCACTCGTTGCGTTCGAGATTCAATTTTAGAATCCTTCGCTTGCTCGGTCATCAAAATTGAGCACGCGGTTAAAAATCAACATTGCACTCTTGTATCTATTAAAACTAGTGGACCCGTGTGCGCCGTATTAAGCTCTTTAGCTTAATCTAAACCACTAATAAATTCTTGCCTAATGCAAATGCCTATACAAATTATCAAATGTGTTCATACATTATGGCTTGTCATCCATAATTGATTCAGATTAGAACTAATTGCAGGCATGATGTACAACCAACAGATAACAGTGAGCTACCTGTTATTTGAATTAAGACATTTCTAGATAGTAATTGAATAATATGTAAGTGATTAGTTCGTCTTAGTTTCGGGAGGCCTCTTGAACAAGGACAGCAGGGGAGAAAAAAAAACGGTATTTTATGTTGCTTTTGCACATGCTCATGACTCAAAGAAATCCTGGCGTGAGGAAAATTGGTGATTCCTAAGAACATTTGAAACACCAAGGGCATTGATAATTTATTGCATTCTTGACTTTTCAATTTTGTATGTAAGGAAATCATACAATGATGAAAAGTCTGACGACGAAAATATTGGACTAGGCTGATTATGTTGGGATTTCTGACTTAAACCAGAAACCAAAGTTGACGGATAAACGAGCTATTCCAAAAATATCTTGAACTATAAGGAGTCCAATAAAAGGTCAGTCATTTTCTGCAACATACTATTCTTAATCTGTCCTAACACAAAATAAATCATGCAGCAAATAAGTTTATCAGGAACAGACTTTCAGCTTACGTACGTTATTAAATCATGCGTGTCCATAATTACTAATTAATAACGCTTGTCGGCCCTTGGATCATGTTAATGACGCTGTATAGACTTGAATACAATTAGCTTTACAAATTCGTTCCTTTGTTAGGTTGTCAGGGTATCAAACTATGCCCAAACAATATTAGTAATAGTCGGTAAAAAAGTAAAGATATTCTATAAAATAAAAATATGTTATATACCATGTAACAAAAAGGTGTGGTCAAATTTAAGTGTGTGGTACAGATTATCAACCTGAACAGCTTTCTCCATGGGAACAAAGCCGTAATTGTGAAAAAAATATCATATTTGGGTCAAGTAGTTATTGAAGTTTTGTTGTTTTGTTTACCACACTTTTCTGATACATGCTGTAGCCATATTATATTATAAATAAAAACTCTGGAACTCCGGGCAAGATCGATTAACCGTGAGGTGATCCCGGCAAAGTTTAAAGGAATTCCGATACAATATAAAAGTAACGGATCGAATTCGCAACACATTCATATGATCGAAAACAAGCTTCACCGATGGTGGTGATAAGACCGCGAGGCTGAAATTGGACTGGGTGGGCTACACGTAAAGAATGCATCAGGACAAATGGGCCAAGTTCGTCACACAGTAGGTTCCTCAAGACGAGCGTCATCACCGAGGCATACCTAAGAAACGCTGACGCGACGTCCTAGACTCTTTCTTGACTGTTTGGCCGGAAAAGGCAGCAGGCAAAGATGAATGGCGAAGTATGGGGGAGACCTTTGCCAAGCAGTGGGACAGTAAAGATTTATATTAAAAAGAGGGTAAGTAGATAAAAATACTTGTCGCGCTATAACTAACAAACGTGGCGTGAGGGATACCCATAACACTACGCATTTTTGGTATTTCATGATAGAAAATCGTGTCACATACTGTTTTTAATGCTGTAATACCTAGGTACTAGTTTTCTTCAAATTCTCTAAAGCTAACAAACGCCAGGGACTTAAATTGTGAGTATACCGAAGTAACTCGCGTTCAAACAAAATAGCTAAAAGATGCAATTCTACCCACAACATAAAACCCAGTCTATAGTTGCATTCGACCTCATTTTGGAACATCGTTTGGAGAGGAATATTAGTGCATCGAGTAAAAACTAGCTACAAATATAATATGGTTTCCGTTTTCTTCCATAGCAAAGAAAAACTTACAGAGCGTTATAATTTTGTTCGAAAATTAATTAAACGGTCTCTTTTGCATATTGTGAATCATGTGAATGGATGTACTTAGGTTATGGTTGCCAAGTAAACTAAACCCACCCGTGTTCCTTCAGTTGCCTGTGCGCCAGGGCCACGGTAACTCTTTCGAACAATCCGCGACCCCGGCAGGCATCGGCCCTATCGGGACCCGTCAATTATGCTGACATCTCTTTGAAGCGCACGTGGAACACAACGCGCTGTCGACCCGGGCCTGGTCCTTACCGGACGGCGAGCTGCCCATTACTCGCCGTCCGCAGGCTCCTGCCTACGGTAGCTGGGAGTCGGCTATCGACTCTCGACGCCCAGGGTGTCTCCTCCTGCGGCGACTAGGGGCGTGAGGGCGCAATGATTGCCTCTCCCTCACGCGCTCCGCCTCCTCCTTCGCGAGCATTACTGCTACGCAGAAGGAGGTGACTGCTTCCCATTCCCCCTCGCTCCGTATCATGGCCTGAACCAGGGCCGGACGCGAGAGATCGCCGCCACGGGGACACGGCGGTGCTCCGCCCAAGCCGGGCAGACCTCCACCGTATGCTCCATCGTGTCCTCCGGTCGATCCACACAATGACAATACCCGGGCGTTGCCTCCCGCCCTATCTGTAACAGGAACCTCCCGAAACAGCCATGTCCGGTGAGGACCTGCGTCAGGCGGAAGGTGAGGACGCCGTGGTGCCTCTCAAGCCACTCCTCAAAGAGGGGACTTACCGCTGCAATTGTGGCGTGATTCTAGATCCTGACTTGAAATTTTGCGTCAGTTATTTAACAAAAAACTGCTGTTTCTTACAAAAGTGCTGTAGATACGCGGTCAAAATGTATGGAACAGCAATTTAAAAAAAAATACCTACGAAAAATTTCAATGCAGGGGTATCCATAATTATTTACGGAATCTATGGTAACAGGTTGTGCGTGGATGTCCCTGCCACCCTGTATGATAAGCCCATAAGATCCTAAGACTTGATGATGAAGGCAAAATATCGACTGATCTGCGAAGCCATTTAGTCAGAAGCTCTAAATCTATGCTATACAGTGGTGCCGATTCTCTTGTACACCGAACTAAACTAACTAAACTACGAGTTTCACTAAAATTCCTTACTTTTGGCTATGAGAATCTTAAAGCTATTCTGCAGAAAAATATCTCTAAATTTAAAAATAATTTTGACGCAACTAAAATTTAATTTGACAATCGCGACTCCACGTGGTACTCGTTTGACCTGCCCCGTGTTTTTTTTTTTAATGCTGGATGCACGCATGGGGGCAGCCTCGACGTATTTTGTATGAAATTTTTCACTTTTTTTATGAAAAAATATTGAAAAAAATATTACCTACATGTAGAATTTTTGCGGTTTAAGGTATTAATAAAGGGGGTCGAAATTTTCATTATTTTTGCGATAGGACACACCATTTTCGAGATATAAGCAAAATAAAATTTAAAAAAGATACAGTACTGTTGTTGCACCTGAAGTCGAGGTGTTGTGGTGAATTATAGTTCATGACAACTAATTTTATTCCACACCTTTTTAATCGCGATTAAAAATAGCCAGAGTTAGTCAGAAAACCAAAATTTTAGGTGAAAAACGTCAAATTCAGAATAACAAAATTGGCATTTTCACTAAACTAATAATTCAGTGCCATCTTAGTGCTGTCAAACTAAAATATAGTTAAGTTGTGTCACTTTAGTCTATTTCGGAATGAGAAATCGTCGTTTGACAGGAATAAGCGAAATTTTAGTGATTTTTAGTCTAGTTTAGAGAATTTTGTGACAAGAGAATCGACACCAGTGTCCAATTTCCTCAGTACACACCCAAATCCTGTAAAAAACACAAGACAAATTGATCGTCACCATTAAAATGTATCGAGTCATTTCGGATAAGTGATGAATAATTAATTAAAACGTTTAATTAATTACACGTCTAAAAGCGTTGTTAATAAATTATGAAAGACCTTGGACTTGCTCGTTGCTGTAGATCACGTTACGGTACACGGGCGATTTAAAATTGGCAAATTGTTGCCGACACACGGTGTTTTATCCTCACGGCTTATTGGCTAAAATTACTAGAATAATCGTTTTTAAACAAGTGTTTACTTTACTTTATTAATCAATAAATTGTTGCTCGGTCAATTGAAACCTTTTTTTTTTATATGAATTGAATAAAACACTCGATAGCTTTGAAGACATGGCTTACATGAAAAAAATATGAGTCACTGCTGAAATTGGGTTGCGCAATTAAGTGCAACTGTTAATAAGCTCTGTTGCCGTACTATGACATGCTAGTACCATCATGGTTCCATTGCGAAAAAGGGATAGTGCCATCGGTCATATATAGCTCCGTCTCTCTTTCACGCTGGAACAATTATGGCTTTAATACATCATAGTACGGCCGCTGGTCTGCTATAAATGCAATTGGCTGTCATGTCACGATGCTTTCTATAGATGCAGTAGTGGTCTCTTTGAGTCGTAGAGCCTTAGAAATCTGTCAGTCAACTGTATTCGGCGATTTTTGTCGGCCAAATCATTACGCCAAAGTTGCCCGTATACTCCAACCATTTGGCTTTGTTTTTGCTCCGTGTTGCACATAAAGTATTTATGTTTAATGTGTAGTGGAGGCATTCTCTTTGTGATCTTAGTTTTGGATAAAGTGTTAATTTGGTAGATAAAACAAGGGAACTAGCTGGATTCTGTGAGTTCGTGAGTGGGGAGGTTCCTGAATGTTTTTACCTACTCGAAAACGCCTGAATTATTTCGTGAAGGATGTTCGTGGGTAAATGTAGGTGTAAAGATATTATGCTTTAGCTTTTCTTAAATTCTTGTTTTACCTGGTACAGTAAACCTTGGAATAAGATTGCACTGCTCAACATGGTTGGTAAAATAATAATATTAGTACGCTACGAGTCTAGCTTACCGCTACAATTCATGGGTTAATATTGTCGTATCATACAATATCATATAATACCATCATCAGTGGCAGACATCTGATAAATTGATACTTGAAACATTCACAAATAAAGAAAAATATTTTATTTGGGATACGCATAGGTAATACAAAAAAAGAAGCATTTAAAACTAACAAAATTGACAATAAAAACAACATGGCGGCACGGTTAGCGCAGTGGTTAAGCGATTGACTGCTGCGTTGCGTGTCGCGGGTTCGGTTCCCGCACGGAACAAATATTTGTATGATCTACAAGTAGTTGTTCCGGGCCTGGCTGTTTGTGTATGTGAGTTTGAATGTTTGTATACGCACCCATCATACAGGAGAAATTCCTAGTGTGGGGCAAAGTTTAAAAAAAAAGACCTTTGCGAGGCTAAAAAGGCTCTTATTTCAGCATATTGCTGCGATATAAAAAAAAAAGTTAAATTCCTTCATTCATTATGTTTTTTTTTAAAACAACAACGTGCGTCAGTCAATACATACCTACTCCATTTGGCTTCGTTTGGCCACATTCACTAGGGCAAAAAACCATTAATCACCCAGTTGCAAGTGCCTACATCGAGTATATCGCAACGACAGAAACTTAACTAATTATAATAATTACGTAAAGTAAGTTAGAGGCTAACTTTAGTGGGTAATACAGTTAAAAACGTAATAAAGAACTGCTGACGACACAAATTTTATTTGCGTAACCCTTTCTTGGCACCCTACAATTCATTGTATTTTAAATTGTGCCACGTTTAAACTCTTAAGAATAGAAATCAATGCCAGTAAATTCAACTTCACTGCCCGCTTAATTAAATTACAGAATACTATTTTGTATAAATTTCACTTTATTCAGTACTTTTTTATATTACCTGCATCTAATGGTTTTTGACCATTTTAGATCTCTGTATAGTTCCTTGCTCTTCTATAAACCTACCATTGTACTTATGCAATTATATATATATAACATATATAATAACCTATTCTATGCTAGTAGCCCAGTGATCAAAGCTAGTTACACAATAGATGCGGCGAGTGAAGTGTCAATCTTAATGTGGTTGATTAAGTCTAATACAGAGTGACCCCTTTCGTTGTAAATTGAACGGTTGATAAAGCGCGTTAAATAATAACATCAGGAAGTTTTTCAACCCGCAGAATTGTATAAGGTACTTGTTAAGTTGCTGTGTTCAGCGGCCTAAAATAAATACGGGCATGATTATGGGCATTATTAGCATAGAATATAAAATAAGATAAAACAACAATTTATACCTTCATGATTCATATAATTATGATTTCACCGCTTTTTTAATGTAATAATTTTGTAAAATATTATTAAGAATAAGACTTTATTCCACAAGCGACAGATGGCGATGGCGCTAGTGGTTGGACGAACTTAATACATCCGTTTTAGGTATTCATTTGTAGATTATCAGTATTTAAGTATATTTGTTTTGTATAATTAATAAATCATTATTGTTTAAATTAAGAAATGTTATCCACAGATAAGCCCTAATGTATTTTAGTTAGTAAAGTGATTGTATGTACTGTTTACTCTGCTCTGATTGGTCGTATAGCCGGCTGAGTGTTCACTTTACTTTCAAGTACGAAACATTCAGTTGGTAACTGATTTGCTTGGAGAGAGTCAGTCTATTTCGAGGCGTTGAACCGTAGGCATATCTGACTGATCCGAGTTACTTTTGTTATATTCATACAAATTGATAGGTGATTGTTAAATTACATTTTTTTTTTAATGTCAAGTTTTAATTGTTAAATTACCAGATTATGTTGTAAAAAGTGAATAAAGATTATTAATACTGAATTTGAGGTGTATGATTTCTTCACGCTAGGAAACTGAACTATTACGGAATAAAACTAGTTTCAAACGAAATCTTCATGTAAGCACTGGCACCACTAACTAATCTTATCTAAACGCTCCACGGAACAGTAAAGTTATCAGGTGCTACACAGCGGTGTCTTAATCTTTAACGAGTTTACTTCTGCTCATCTTTGAAACTTTTACGTTTCGATTATTCTTCTAATTTGCTAACACTCTTAGGTATTTAGTTGTTCTAAATTTTAAAAACGGTATGACTTAGAACATTAGTTTCTTGGAAAAAATAACTTAATTAGACCTTAAGAATGTTCCCTGGAAGTTTACGCAAATAAATAAAAAAACACGTTGTATAATACTTGCCTTATATTCAGGAATCCACTGGATATGAGACGCACAGAACCGGTCGAAGTAGCGGTGTTTGGGGGAGCCCTATGTCCAGGAGTGGACGTCTTTCGACGGCAGCCGTCATGTTCGTGAACGGGCGCCATCAGTAGGGGCTGGTCATATTTTAGCTGCCACGCCTTATTTTAATTTATATTTTGTTTTTTTTTTGTATTTTCTTTTACGGAAACTTTAAACGTTCTGCATCGTTTTCACAATAGTTCAACATGAATGATGTAACCAATATTTTGTAGCCATATTTTGATTTAAAAGATTATCAGTGGAGTTTCTTGCCCATTCTTCTCCGTAGGTACCTACTACGCTTTGGAATGGGCAACTAGCTTCATATTTCTGAGCGACCTACCCCTTGAAAATTGCCTGTAATTGGTTTATTTGAAATAAATGCTTTGAGTCTAAGTTAATAGTTGGCACGGAATATGGATTTGTGCCTGGGTGACAGTAGGCTCGTCCCCTATTACAGACTTAAACATAACTGGTGACATGTGGGTGTGAATTATGCATCTGACTTCGACTTCTGGGAAATAGGCGTGATGTTATGTTTACATTTGGTAGATACACACAACATCAAAAAGGAACTGAAAATTTTGGGTCTCCCTAAAAGACCACAAATAGTGAACAAAAAAAAACAATCTGCCTAGCCTTTCCCCAACTGTGTTGGGGTCGGCTTCCAGTCTAACCAGATGCAGCTGGATACCAGTATTTTACATGGAGCGACTGCCTATCTGACCTCCACAACCCAGTTACTGGGTAAAACGATACCCCTTGGTAAGACTGGTTGTCAGACATTCGGGCTATTGGCGACCCGTAACGACTATCAAAGATCCAGGAACGACAGCCGAGACCAACAGTTAAACGTGCTTTAATGCACGAAGGGTCTTGATATGTAAAGATGGTTACCCATCCAGGGGCAAACAGTGGCAAGCATAGCTTAACCTGATCGCTCGACCCGTGCGGCTGTTATTACTAACCCACAAGCCCTTTAATAGTGAACAGTAAAAGCAATTATTGGCATGATCGTGGTGATCATGCCAATAATTGCTTTGACTTGACGGATCGGTGGTTTGTTATCGTTTATGTTAGTTTAGGTATTCTGAGTTTGTTGGCTGGTTTTTTTTTTTTCGTTCTATCACAACGAACTACGTGTGAAATAGTACCAGCGACGTGTCAAGTTTTAATTTCAAAGAAAAAGGACAAAATTAGTATTTTTCTGTTATTATTAACTAGCTGCTGCCCGCGGCTTCGCCTGCGTGGATGTCGGAAATTATCCCACGGGAACATACTACCGAGACAAAAAGTAGCCTATCATACTCCTTATGACATGAGCTATCTTCCAGTGAAAGTCCTGTCAAAATTGGTCTAGCCTTTTCGATGATTAGCCGGAACAAACAGACACACAGAAAGACACAAAAAAGGTAAAATAGAATCGAATACTCTTTATTATGTACACCATAAAAAATACAGATATAAATATAGAAATTTTACATGGTGACACAATGTGCGGTCTTATCGCTTAAAGATCTTTTACAGACAACCTTTGGATGAATTAAAGGGACAGGTATTTTGTTGTAAGTACCATATACATATACTAGAGCATTACCTTTCCATTTAACTGTGAGAATTTATATATTTATATATCCGTTTATTTATTTTAGCATTATGTATTTATTTAAGTATATGTTATTGTTATTTATTTTTGTAATATATGTAAGTTTATTTAATATTCTAGTTTAAGACGTCACAAATCAAATTCTTCTCTTCTTGTTCTCACACACTACTGTCTATATTTCTTTTTCATTTCTCCTTTCGCAGGTCTGCTGGAAGAAATTTCTTAAGAAATAAGCAGTACCTTTGTACTTAATACTAATATGTCGTATCTGTATCTATTTTACTGTGTGTACATAAATAATAAAATAAAAAATAAATACTTTCATACTTATTTAGTACAATGCTGTTATTTTGATATTACAAACAGACACTTCAATTTTATGATATACTTACAGCTGGAAGATGAAGCTGAACGTCGTCAAGGAATATTAGATAAAAATAAGAAACGTGTTTGGAATGAATTATTAGAATTTCTTGGACTGAATCATTTGTTCACAGTTTGCTGTACCTAACAATATTTTTGACATAATCTTTGCTATATTGTTCCCGTCACAACCATAATTTTATACTTTTTTAATATTAATATTATAAGAGTAGCCTACAGTGAACATTTTAATGGACATGATTAAATATTTTATACCCACTTTGTATTGAAGTTTTTGCTCAACAACTTAAATAACGCAATGAATGTTGTTGAACTGTCAAATGAAAGCCATTCCTACTGTTGGTGTGTTACGCAATTACCCCTCTGCTTAAATACGGTTTAGCAGTGTTCGCTATTTTAAACTTTTTTTTTGTAAAAAAGTTTTTATTTTTCACTTTTTAGTTGCGGTACCTACCCCACACAAATTCGTATACCACTACTTGGTGTGTAAATAACAGTGACAGGAAATTATTAACACATCATCCATATAAACTAAGTGGAAAAAATATGCAGTATTAAGGATAACTCTAAAACTACTGGTCAGACCTTAATCAAAATTAAATGGGACTACACGTGAAGCACCACCTATCAAATAAAAAAAAGAATCATCCAAATCGGTTCACCCAGAAAAAAGTTCTGAGCTAACACACATAAAAAAAATAAAAACATACAGACAAATTGAGAACCTCCTCCTTTTTGTGAACTCGGTTAAAAAAAGAAAGAAAATACGTTTATTCACGGTAATGTGTAACGCTATTAGGGCGCTGATCCATAGTGTTAGAAAAATACATGATTTAAATACGGTTACATCAAAGAAACTTTTATGTAACCGTACGCAAAAATAAAAACGCTCTTGGACGTGGAATTGCGGACACCAGCAGACTAGACTATACTAACCTTTACGGACATGTCATGCTCACTCTAATGTCTCGCTGGTGGTGGCGTGTGTGTTGGATCATTAAGTTCCCTTCAAAATGGTTGACCTGAATGGTGCTGATCCATGCGTCATGTTCGTGAACGGGCGCCGTCAGTGGGGACTGGTCATTTCTTAGCGGCCATGGTTATTTTAATTTAATTTAATATTTGAATTGCTTTTGTATTTTTATTACGGACGCTTTTAACGTTCTGCATCGTTCTCACATGCATAATTTCAACATGAACGATGTAATCAATATTTTGTAACCATATTTTGATTTAAAAGAGTGTCCATGGAGTTCCTTGCCCGTTCTTCTCCATAGGTACCTACTACGCTTTGGAATGGGTAACTAGCTTCATCTTTCTGACTTACCGAACCCTTGACAATTCAAAAGTGCCTGTAATTGGTTTATTTGAAATAAATGCTTTGAGTTTGAGTTGAGTTTGGACCCGAACCCATCGTGCCCATTCCCTTCAACCAGCTACGTAGATGGTTATAGGAGTACACCCACACACAAGCGGAGAGCTGGTGGACCTCGACACCGGGCTGTAGGCAGTCCAGAGAAGTCATGCCATCCTTAGATGGCAAGCTAACCAAGCGTTTATTACGTTTGGACAGGAACGGCCTGCGCCTGGTGACTGCACTGCTCACTATATAAACACTTCCACACTATAGGCATAACGGACAGTCCTCTATGCAGGGCGTGCATGGAGGCTGAGGAAACCGTTGCGCATGTGCTCTTTGAATATACAGGCGTCACCCAAAGTAGGTCACAAACCCTTCGGGCCACACAGATCCTACACAGATGCTCTCAGCAGACCAGGAGACATCATTAACTTCTGGAGGGAGGTGGGCTGGTTGGAATAACCACCGGCGGCCGCCATGGCCCACGCACAATAGTCCACATGAAGGTATAAGTGCGGAAACCATAACCCTAGAGAAGAAAACGAAGACCTTAACGCACAGTATGGAACTACTAATACACAATCAGTGGTGGATTACAGCCCGTTCCCTCTCACAGAGAGGAGGCCTGAGTCCCTGTGTGTGTGTGGGAACACTGTAGACTGATTATGCTAATACACAATATCGTGTACACAAATATCGTAATAGACCAAATACAGAAACTAATTCGCTGCCTGAATCACATACCTTTTTGATTTAGACTGGAAAATTAAACTGCTACAGAACTAAAATCATCGAAATACACCAACAATATGCAGAATGCACCGAACAAGCCAACCCGAATTTTCGATTGACTATTTCAGTGCGGATACAAACAGGTTAAGTGGACCCAAAATCTCGACTAATTTTGTAGCTTACAGCTAAACAGAAGTTCATGTGCAATGTAGGCATAAATTGCGAACAACATAAGCTAGTTAGTTTTCGTGCCTTTATTTGCTTATTTACTCGACATAGGCCCAATAAAATGAGGTTGGAACTACGTTTTATAAATGTGTTCTGTGTGTAGCTAGTTCATGGCAAATTGCAGTGTAGTAGCCACTTCATACAACTGTCAAAGATTTAAATTTGTGATTTGAATAAAAATATTACGAGTTTGTCTTATTTTCACCGCGCGCCTTAAAACAAAAACCACCCGCAAAGAGCGCGAAATGGCTCAAATATGTTTTTTTCACGTTTTCAAACCACATATCTCAGCCATTTAAAAAAAATATCCAGATTAAAAAATTCATATATTTAACGAACATGCTCACAAAATTTTACGAGAGTCGGTTGAGAAATGCGACCTGTAGAGGAGAACAGCCGGACATCCGGACATACGAAAGCATTTTTGCCCAAGCTGAAACGGAGATGCTTCGCTCGCGCTCGTTCGTCAATAATAATATAAATATTATAGTAATTTATTCAGACTGTGTCATCCGATTGACAAATACATTACATTGATATATCGCTACAAGGTTAATTTGGCGCGTGGCCAAAATCGGCACTACGGCGCCATTTTGTTTTTTAATACAATTCACACTTAAAAAGTGAAATGTTTACCAACAGCGCCCCACTGTCAATGTCCTTCGAAGCTTATTTCACCATCGATCGGCTGCATCCAAATTGCGTATTACATTCGGAATGACAGTCCCTTTAATTTTTACAACACCTACAAAAACTCTGCTTTATAATAATATGTCGTAGTGACGTGGTTAACTTACTATATAGCATACAATTCAGCCAAAACCGGAACATGCTACTGTAGCAGCAGTACTTTCTCAGACGAACTCTTTCAAAAGAAGCTTCACGACATTTTTTTTTCGGTTGCATTCTTTCACTTGCAAGGAGGATTTCTGGGAAAGCCTGATGTTCAAATATACCGGAGAGATTATCGTGTGAGTATCCAATTTAATATACCGCTTAGAACGTTGCTGCGGTTGCCCCTTATACATTGTTTGGTGGGGCTCTATAGGTATTTGGCGTATAAGTATTTTCTATATTTTAAGTATGACGACAGTCAATAGGTTCTTTTTGCTGAAGATGTGACCTTTAAGTCTTAATTTAGATAAATGTCAGTGTTCCAGTTCAGTAACAAAAAGTCGAGAGGTGTCGTGGGACACCTGGTTGGAACAAAATTCCTTTCGCTGTATATTAAGTATAATAAATAAATAAAAATACATAATAATAAATAAATAATAAATCAACAACGTGTTAGAGTAACTAAGTGTAAAAATACTACAGTAATATAACTAGTGTCGTGAAAAAATAACTCTAAACATTTACAAACGAAGTAAAAAGACTCAAGTTTTTATGAGGATTAGTTATTTAAACTATGAACAGTTGTAAACAAAAATTAAAGTCTACAGAAACTTGTGAAATTGTGTCAGGAACAGACTACATTTTAGTATTTCTGGTTCTCAAATTAGTTAAAATAAAGACAGGCAATTACTCCAGTCATGAATAGAACACTTGGAAATTACAGTCCAACTTTAAACATAAGGATTAAGAGATTTTTACAGTGTACGATATGATTTAGTTAAGCTACTAAGCGGTTCGACATAAGTTTTAATGTGACAAAAATCATTTTGTTCAGTGACATTAGACTCTTCACTACGTGACCAGAGAGCCGTCTGGTCACGTGAAGAGTCTAATGTCACTATAATAATAATAATGTCTGAGCCTATTTATAGGCCAAAGAATCTGCTGCCAGCCTTTTGGGCACTTTTTCCATTGACAGCGATGCGGACGATTTTTTAACCGACGAAAAAAAAAGGAGGAGGTTCTCAAGATGAACCGTATTTTTTTTTTTTTTTTTTATGTGTGACCACGCATATCTTTTTACCGAGTAGTCCGATTTTGATGATTCTTTTTTTGAATGGAAAGAGTATACCCCAAAGTTGGTTCCATTTAAAATTGAAAAACGAAATCTACCCCTAAGGGTAGAAAAATAGGGGTTAAATGATTTTTCACCTACAGAATGTTCCCTTGTGAACCGATTCTGTTGAAACTTGGCACATATACGTAGTTCTAATGATGCTTCAACAAAAAAGAGACCTAAAGATCATCTGATGATGGAGACGGAAGACAGTCGAGAGGGCTCCTCGACAGCTTACAGCAGTTAGATCGTGTTTGGGCTTATTTCATTCATCTTGATGAGAACTTTAAGCCTAGCTGGAGTATGACTGTCATAGAGGGTGTGATGTTGGGTACGGAAGGCAGTCGAGGGAAGTTCTAAATATTAGCAGTGAGAGCATACTCAAAACATTCAAAAGCTTATAAATTAATAAAGGTAATATTTATTACAGCTATAAACAGCAAATCCTTAACTTCTGGCATATTCCCTATAAAATGGAAAATGGCAAAGATGGTGACTATACATAAATGGGATAACAATTTCAACATAAAAACTATAGGCCCATCTCAATTTTGAGAGGGAAGCCGATAGTAGGATTCAGCTGGGATGGGCAGCATTTGGTAAGCTTCATCAGGTCTTCTCCTCGTCTATACCGCAGTGCCCAAAGACGACAGTCTTCAACGCGTGTGTCCTACTGGTTACGACTTACGGAGTAGAAACGTCGACACTCACGGTGAGACTGGTCCATAAGTTTAAAGTCACTCAGCGAGCTATGGAGAGAGCTATGCTTGGAGTCTCTCTGAAGGATAAAATCCAAAACGACGTTATCCACCAGAGAACCAAGGTAATCGACATAGCCCAAAGACTAAGCAAGCTGAAGCTGCAATGGGCTGGGCACATCTCTCGTTGAAGTTCAAGAGTGGAGACCGCTTTTAGGCAAACGTAGTGTGGGACGCCCGCCAGCCAGGTGGACTGACGACTTGCGAAATGCGGCTGGCAGAGACTAGATGACGAGAGCCAAGGATCGGGCTCAATGGCGTTCACAAGGAGAGGCTTACGTCCAGTAGTGGACGAATGTAGGCTGATGATGATGACGATGAATGGTGCAAAAATAAAAAAAATGTATTTGAACTCAATGAAGTGTTACTTCGTTAAATATACAGGAACAAATAATAAAGTAATAATAATAATAATATTAAAACAGACTATACACATAGACACAATCAGGTAGCAAAAGTCATCCATCAAAAACTAGCACTCAAATATAAACTCATACAAGATATGAACACTCCTTATTACAAGTACGTACCACAAACAGTTATACAAAATATCACTCTAAGACTAAGTACCAAAGTAAAATATGTTAACTTCAAATAAAATAAACCCTCTCTATACCGAGGTGCCTAAAGAACAACGCCTTAAGTTCCAAAATAATTATACACTCATCAGAATAATTGTACGTGTTGTATTTATATTCTTATTGCCTACCAAAATGGATAAATGCTCACCAAATCTAACCATAGACGGTCGACATCAGGGGCACCCCGAGGTTCGGTTGGTTAGGTTCCTTTAAACCCTTTAGACAGAAATAGGAGCTCCGCGAAGCAAGGCTCCGTCGACCTGCTTATTAACCCTAACCCACGCCGGTCGAAGTCAGGGGCACCCCGAGGTTTGGTTGGTTACAGAAATAGGAGCCACGCTAAGCGGGGCTCCGTCGAGCCTATCTTGGCAGGTAGTAAGAAATTAAAAGACGTTTATAAATCTTTATGGCATAGAATAAAAAGGAAAATAGGTTCATTTCTACAATACTTTATGAAACACAATTTGGTGAGCATTTATCCATTCTGGCAGGTATTTCGAATTTGTTGGTAGTAAAATAGGCACTTTTCTGGTAGGCGTTTAAATACAAGCCCCAAAAAAGCGTTCAAGATGCTGAGTTTTTGTCATAAGACAGTGTAGTTTCACTTTGTAGTTGATATGTAGCAGAATACTGTAATATGATGTGGCGGCCGCACTATGCTACGAATAGTTTGCGTCTAGAACACGTTCAAAAACGCTTTGATTGGCATCTAGCTGTTTCTGTTGGCATAGCTAAAAACAAATTCTTATTAAAAAAACTTTTTTACAAAAAATTAAACCGACGAAAAAAGAAACTGAAAAGCAAAAAATAAATCTTTCAGTCTAACTAAGCTCTTAAATTAATGTAAATTACAAATTTTGAGTCGGCGCCAAACAATCACCGCAGATCGATTAACGACGATCAATCAAGCTGCCATAAGTTTTCATGGCGCCTTTTATTTTTGGCGCCGACTCAAAATTTGTAATTTACATTAATTTAAGAGCTTAGTTAGACTGAAAGATTTATTTTTTGCTTTTCAGTTTCTTTTTTCGTCGGTTTAATTTTTTGTAAAAAAGTTTTTTATTTTTCGCTTTTCAGTTTCCGTTTCAAATAAATGAACTTATTTATTTAGGACTACCAACAATAGCTTACACTACAGATGTCTTTAAAAAAAACATGAAATTAAAACTTAGTACAGTGGATTAATTAGGTACTTTAAGGTAAACACCACATTACGTATTTAAACGCCTACCAGAAAAGTGCCTATTTTACTACCAACAAATTCGAAATACCTGCCAGAATGGATAAATGCTCACCAAATTGTGTTTCATAAAGTATTGTAGAAATGAACCTATTTTCCTTTTTATTCTATGCCATAAAGATTTATAAACGTCTTTTAATTTCTTACTACCTGCCAAGATAGCTCGACGGAGCCCCGCTTAGCGTGGCTCCTATTTCTGTAACCAACCAAACCTCGGGGTGCCCCTGACGTCGACCGGCGTGGGTTAGGGTTAATAAGCAGGTCGACGGAGCCCCGCTCCGCGGGGCTCCTATTTCTGTCTAAAGGGTTTAAAGGAACCTAACCAACCGAACCTCGGGGTGCCCCTGATGTCGACCGTCTATGGTTAGATTTGGTGAGCATTTATCCATTTTGGTAGGCAATAAGAATATAAATACAACACGTACAATTATTCTGATGAGTGTATAATTATTTTGGAACTTAAGGCGTTGTTCTTTAGGCACCTCGGTATAGAGAGGGTTTATTTTATTTGAAGTTAACATATTTTACTTTGGTACATAGTCTTAGAGTGATATTTTCTAGAACTGTTTGTGGTACGTACTTGTAATAAGGAGTGCTCATATCTTGTATGAGTTTATATTTGAGTGCTAGTTTTTGATGGATGACTTTTGCTACCTGATTGTGTCTATGTGTATAGTCTGTTTTAATATTATTATTATTATTACTTTGCCTTTAATTATAAGATTATTTGTTCCTGTATATTTAACGTAGTAACACTTCATTGAGTACAAATACTTTATTTTTATTTTTGCAACATTCATCATCATCATCATCAGCCTATATTTGTCCACTACTGGACGTAAGCCTCTCCTAGTGAACGCCATTGAGCCCGATCCTTGGCTCTCGTCATCCAGTGTCTGCCAGCCTCATTTCGCAAGTCGTCAGTCCACCTAGCCGGCGGGCGCCCCACACTACGTTTGCCTAAACGCATTCTCCACTCTTGAACTTCAACGAGAGATGTGACTAGCCCATTGCAGCTTCAGCTTGCTTAGTCTTTGGGCTATGTCGATTACCTTGGTTCTCTGGTGGATAACGTCGTTTTGGATTTTATCCTTCAGAGAGACTCCAAGCATAGCTCTCTCCATAACTCGCTGAGTGACTTTAAACTTATGGACCAATCTCACCGTGAGTGTCGACGTTTCTACTCCGTAAGTCGTAACCAGTAGGACACACGCGTTGAAGACTGTCGTCTTTGGGCACTGCGGTATAGACGAGGAGAAGACCTGATGAAGTTTATCAAATGCTGCCCATCCCAGCTGAATCATACTATCGGCTTCCCTCTCAAAATTGAGTTGGGCCTACAGTTTTTATGTTGAAATTGTTATCCCATTTATGTATAGTCACCATCTTTGCCACTTTCCATTTTATAGGGAATATGCCAGAAGTTAAGGATTTGCTGTTTATAGCTGTAATAAATATTACCTTCATTAATTTATAAGCTTTTGAATGTTTTGAGTATGCTCTCACTGCTAATATTTAGAACTTCCCTCGACTGCCTTCCGTACCCAACATCACATCCTCTATGACAGTCATACTCCAGCTAGGCTTAAAGTTCTCATCAAGATGAATGAAATAAGCCCAAACACGATCTAACTGCTGTAAGCTGTCGAGGAGCCCTCTCGACTGTCTTCCGTCTCCATCATCAGATGATCTTCAGGTCTCTTTTTTGTTGAAGCATCATTAGAACTACGTATATGTGCCAAGTTTCAACAGAATCGGTTCACAAGGGAACATTCTGTAGGTGAAAAATCATTTAACCCCTATTTTTCTACCCTTAGGGGTGGATTTCGTTTTTCAAATTTAAATGGGACCAACTTTGGGGTATACTCTTTCCATTAAAAAAAGAATCATCAAAATCGGACTACTTGGTAAAAAGTTATGCGTGGTCATACATAAAAATAAAAAAAATAAAAAAAAATATACGGGTCGACTTGAGAACCTCCTCCTTTTTTTTTCGTCGGTTAAAAAAAATAGCTTGAATTTCTTCAACACTTTAGAAGAACGAAAATGTTTAAACGACGCAATGTTTGTATGTAAATTTCATAAAGGAATTATCGACTAGCCTCCACTGCTCGCACTCAATATCTTGCGTGCTCCGTCCGTCATGAATTCCGCGTAGACCTGTTACTACTCTTTGTCTTCCACAGAGAAAATCGGTATAGCACATAACTGTCTATATGCTGGGTTTTGCAAGGTTTTACTATGTAATAGCAATCGATTTACACTTTGATTCCCTAAGCTGAAATCTAAAATTCTTGACTGTTTGTCTGATTTGTTATGAAACCTTTATGATGACTTTTGAATCTAGCATATTTTTCCCCGGTATTAAGATTGCTTGAAAAGTTGTCATGTACCCAAGTTATCAATTAACATAATTTAATTTGGGTAATGTGGTGTTTACCTTAAAGTACCTAATTAATCCACTGTACTAAGTTTTAATTTCATGTTTTTTTTAAAGACATCTGTAGTGTAAGCCATTGTTGGTAGTCTTAAGTAAATAAATAAGTTCATTTATTTGAAACGGAAACTGAAAAGCGAAAAATAAAAAACTTTTTTACAATAAATTTAACCGACGAAAAAAGAAACTGAAAAGCAAAAAATAAATCTTTCAGTCTAACTAAGCTCTTAAATTAATGTAAATTACAAATTTTGAGTCGGCGCCAAACAATCACCGCAGATCGATTAACGACGATCAATCAAGCTGCCATAAGTTTTCATGGCGCCTTTTATTTTTGGCGCCGACTCAAAATTTGTAATTTACATTAATTTAAGAGCTTAGTTAGACTGAAAGATTTATTTTTTGCTTTTCAGTTTCTTTTTTCGTCGGTTTAATTTTTTGTAAAAAAGTTTTTTATTTTTCGCTTTTCAGTTTCCGTTTCAAATAAATGAACTTATTTATTTAGGACTACCAACAATAGCTTACACTACAGATGTCTTTAAAAAAAACATGAAATTAAAACTTAGTACAGTGGATTAATTAGGTACTTTAAGGTAAACACCACATTACGTATTTAAACGCCTACCAGAAAAGTGCCTATTTTACTACCAACAAATTCGAAATACCTGCCAGAATGGATAAATGCTCACCAAATTGTGTTTCATAAAGTATTGTAGAAATGAACCTATTTTCCTTTTTATTCTATGCCATAAAGATTTATAAACGTCTTTTAATTTCTTACTACCTGCCAAGATAGCTCGACGGAGCCCCGCTTAGCGTGGCTCCTATTTCTGTAACCAACCAAACCTCGGGGTGCCCCTGACGTCGACCGGCGTGGGTTAGGGTTAATAAGCAGGTCGACGGAGCCCCGCTCCGCGGGGCTCCTATTTCTGTCTAAAGGGTTTAAAGGAACCTAACCAACCGAACCTCGGGGTGCCCCTGATGTCGACCGTCTATGGTTAGTTTTGGTGAGCATTTATCCATTTTGGTAGGCAATAAGAATATAAATACAACACGTACAATTTTTCTGATGAGTGTATAATTATTTTGGAACTTAAGGCGTTGTTCTTTAGGCACCTCGGTATAGAGAGGGTTTATTTTATTTGAAGTTAACATATTTTACTTTGGTACATAGTCTTAGAGTGATATTTTCTAGAACTGTTTGTGGTACGTACTTGTAATAAGGAGTGCTCATATCTTGTATGAGTTTATATTTGAGTGCTAGTTTTTGATGGATGACTTTTGCTACCTGATTGTGTCTATGTGTATAGTCTGTTTTAATATTATTATTATTATTACTTTGCCTTTAATTATAAGATTATTTGTTCCTGTATATTTAACGTAGTAACACTTCATTGAGTACAAATACTTTATTTTTATTTTTGCAACATTCATCATCATCATCATCAGCCTATATTTGTCCACTACTGGACGTAAGCCTCTCCTAGTGAACGCCATTGAGCCCGATCCTTGGCTCTCGTCATCCAGTGTCTGCCAGCCTCATTTCGCAAGTCGTCAGTCCACCTAGCCGGCGGGCGCCCCACACTACGTTTGCCTAAACGCATTCTCCACTCTTGAACTTCAACGAGAGATGTGACTAGCCCATTGCAGCTTCAGCTTGCTTAGTCTTTGGGCTATGTCGATTACCTTGGTTCTCTGGTGGATAACGTCGTTTTGGATTTTATCCTTCAGAGAGACTCCAAGCATAGCTCTCTCCATAACTCGCTGAGTGACTTTAAACTTATGGACCAATCTCACCGTGAGTGTCGACGTTTCTACTCCGTAAGTCGTAACCAGTAGGACACACGCGTTGAAGACTGTCGTCTTTGGGCACTGCGGTATAGACGAGGAGAAGACCTGATGAAGTTTATCAAATGCTGCCCATCCCAGCTGAATCATACTATCGGCTTCCCTCTCAAAATTGAGTTGGGCCTACAGTTTTTATGTTGAAATTGTTATCCCATTTATGTATAGTCACCATCTTTGCCACTTTCCATTTTATAGGGAATATGCCAGAAGTTAAGGATTTGCTGTTTATAGCTGTAATAAATATTACCTTCATTAATTTATAAGCTTTTGAATGTTTTGAGTATGCTCTCACTGCTAATATTTAGAACTTCCCTCGACTGCCTTCCGTACCCAACATCACATCCTCTATGACAGTCATACTCCAGCTAGGCTTAAAGTTCTCATCAAGATGAATGAAATAAGCCCAAACACGATCTAACTGCTGTAAGCTGTCGAGGAGCCCTCTCGACTGTCTTCCGTCTCCATCATCAGATGATCTTCAGGTCTCTTTTTTGTTGAAGCATCATTAGAACTACGTATATGTGCCAAGTTTCAACAGAATCGGTTCACAAGGGAACATTCTGTAGGTGAAAAATCATTTAACCCCTATTTTTCTACCCTTAGGGGTGGATTTCGTTTTTCAAATTTAAATGGGACCAACTTTGGGGTATACTCTTTCCATTAAAAAAAGAATCATCAAAATCGGACTACTTGGTAAAAAGTTATGCGTGGTCATACATAAAAATAAAAAAAATAAAAAAAAATATACGGGTCGACTTGAGAACCTCCTCCTTTTTTTTTCGTCGGTTAAAAAAAATAGCTTGAATTTCTTCAACACTTTAGAAGAACGAAAATGTTTAAACGACGCAATGTTTGTATGTAAATTTCATAAAGGAATTATCGACTAGCCTCCACTGCTCGCACTCAATATCTTGCGTGCTCCGTCCGTCATGAATTCCGCGTAGACCTGTTACTACTCTTTGTCTTCCACAGAGAAAATCGGTATAGCACATAACTGTCTATATGCTGGGTTTTGCAAGGTTTTACTATGTAATAGCAATCGATTTACACTTTGATTCCCTAAGCTGAAATCTAAAATTCTTGACTGTTTGTCTGATTTGTTATGAAACCTTTATGATGACTTTTGAATCTAGCATATTTTTCCCCGGTATTAAGATTGCTTGAAAAGTTGTCATGTACCCAAGTTATCAATTAACATAATTTAATTTGGGTAATGTGGTGTTTACCTTAAAGTACCTAATTAATCCACTGTACTAAGTTTTAATTTCATGTTTTTTTTAAAGACATCTGTAGTGTAAGCCATTGTTGGTAGTCTTAAGTAAATAAATAAGTTCATTTATTTGAAACGGAAACTGAAAAGCGAAAAATAAAAAACTTTTTTACAATAAATTTAACCGACGAAAAAAGAAACTGAAAAGCAAAAAATAAATCTTTCAGTCTAACTAAGCTCTTAAATTAATATAAATTACAAATTTTGAGTCAGCGCCAAACATACAAGGCGCCATGAAAACTTATGGCTTGATTGATCGTCGTTAATCGATCTGCGGTGATTGTTTGGCGCCGACTCAAAATTTGTAATTTACATTAATTTAAGAGCTTAGTTAGACTGAAAGATTTATTTTTTGCTTTTCAGTTTCTTTTTTCGTCGGATTAATGTTTTGTAAAAAAGTTTTTTTGATGCTCAATAAGCTCTTCCGTTTTTTTTTTATATACTCTTCCGTTTTTTTTATACATTTTAGTGTTAGCGTGTATATTGTATTTAGGACTTGTCAAAATGTCACACAAATAAAACATAATAGAAACAAAATAAGTAATTTCCTGTATTCAGTTCCATTCAAAGAATTTTGAAGAGCGCATAGACACTTCCATGTTCTTTAGTGTATGGTGTTGAAAACCTTAATTCACACACAATTACAAAGAATATTGCATGGCGTTTGCATGATACCTTTTCATGTAACACCAAAATCTTTCGCTATGACATAGCATTGTCTACAAATATCACAAATTGTAATCAACAAAATTCGCCAATGAATATCACCTATGTATTTAAAAGACTATTTTCAAGTGAATATTCCGAAAATGAGATAATCGGAGTGGCTACCTAATTAATAGTTAAATTGATCTTTGTTTTTTTTATATAAAAGTTATTATTTTTGAGTCGGCGCCAAACAAACAATTAACACAGATCAATTAACGACGATCAATCACGCTGCCATTATTTTACTTGGCGCCTTTATATGTGTTTGGCATTGAAGGTAAATTAGTAATTTACATTAATTCCGTCGACTTGAGAACCTAATTTGTATTCGTCGGTTAGAAATACCCTAGAAGACCTAAACGAAAGAAAGGAAATAAATTTATTTAGCACAGACTATAAAGCACACAACATAACATAAAAGCAAATGATCCTAATAGCAAAACGCTACTTTTATCAAACTGTTCTGTAAGCAAATGACCAGATAACTCAAAAATAAACTTCTGTTAGCAAGCCTTGGACTAATATTACGATCATCACCCTTGCATTATTTTAAAAAAGGCGCCCTTCTACGACCAATCGGGTCGCAAGCACAAAACAAGACCCACCACTAAACGCGAGTGGGACCAGTACAGTCGTAATAAAAAGTAGCGTGTGTACACATATTTACGTCTCGAGACGCGGGAACCTCTCTCGCCTTTATTATTTACGCGCCGCGACAGACGTGTTGACACTGGTTAAGGTGTGGTTTCAATGATGGGGATGATTAGGAACGCAATGCACATAAAAGTCGTAAAAAATTATGGAAGAACAGGCAAAGTCTGAGACAAACGCTGAGGGTTAGGGGACGATTTTTTAACTGCTTATAATTTTGTTTTAAAAAAATTTGATAATGTCAACTATGCAGAGATCCATACTTCTAACAAACAATAAGACAGATATCGTAAGCTTAAAATAACGGATGGCACCGTTCAGGTTCGGAACTCGAAAAATACAGTCAACTTACGTGATTAGCTGTTCAGTTTCTTTGGTAAAAAGTGTGGTTACTCATGCTGACGACGCCGTCGCGCGTCGTGTCAGTTGTCATGATACAGTACGCTAAAGCAGGATAATCATACAAATTGTTGTCAGAAAAAATCTTGGTTTAGTTACCTGCCTCTTTTTTCGGCTTTTTCATGAGTGTTGTCCAACGCAGCTTAGTTGGTCAGCCCCCTTTATTCGGTATAGGACAGACGTTCAGTAAAGTGGTTATATCCAATAAGTTGATGATAGATGTTTTCTCAGTTACAATAACATTTTCTTCAAAAATGACAAGACAAGACAAACATGAAATGATGATGATGATGATGTAGATAAGACAGAATAAATAATTAGATCACGCCAACGCCGGCTATCGCTGTTAACCAGCGCTGGGGCTCTGTCTCGCATAGGGTCCTAGCATTACGCTGAGCGATTGCCATTTTGCGTGGATGTGACGCATATTTTCCCCCAACTCGTTTCATTTTTTTGTATTTGTGTGTTTTTTCCTTGCGTCATGTTTACCGCAAAGAAACGTATTTTCTTTTTCTTTCTTTCTTTCTAGATTAGAATTTTTAGAATTAATGTATGAAATGATGATACATCTCGTACATTAATTCTAAAATGCCTTCAGGAATTTTCAAGTTTTCAAGTCGTACCAGTGAAACCGTACCCTACCCTGCACTTCAAAATATGAAAGGTGCCCGATGAAGTAGCGTTGTGAGTCGCCCACAGAGAATATAAACCGCACACCCGGCGTGCATACACGTCCGCGTTTTACGGGGATTGCATTCAGACAAAGAATCCTCTCGTTTTCCCAAACGCTTTTGGGTGAAAAAAAAAACGCTTTAGTGAAACCAGAAAATATACCGTTTTTTTTTTCAATCATTCGAACTTGTGAAAGAAGTGAAATATGGAATTCGTGCGATATTTTGGTCTGGAATATTTCAGTTCTGGGATTAATCTTTTTTTAGGGTTCCGTACCCAAAGGGTAAAACGGGACCCTATTACTAAGACTCCGCTTTCCGTCCGTCTGTCTGTCTGTCCGACTGTCACCAGGCTGTATCTCATGAACCGTGATAGTTAGACAGATGACATTTTCACAGATGACGTATTTCTGGTGCTGCTATAACAACAAATACTAAAAAACATAATAAAATAAATATTTAAGTTGGCTCACATACAACAAACGTGGTTATTTGCCGTTTTATAGATAATGGTACGGAACCCTTCGTGCGCGAGTCCGACTCGCACTTGGCCTGTTTTTTTCTTGTATTTTCTTTTACCTATTCCACTAGCTCAAGAGCCCACAAATCACTACAATCATATAGCCCTAAACGAAATTAAAATATCGTTCTATTTCTGTCAATTATTTGAAGTTGACAAGAAAATTTAGTTGAAGAACAGAATTGTTTCAAATTAAGTGATAAACTTGATTTAATTTCAACAAAAACAATTTGGAATAAGTAATTTTAATTTTTCGTGTAAATAAAATATAGAGAGACCTAACCTTTTCTATCCTTACTAAGTATTTTCTAGTGAGTATTTTCTAGTGAGACTAAGTGAGTGCTGTAGCAGATATCTTAGGGATTATGTCAAAAGGGATGCGAAGTCGCGTAGATGTAAATGTAGTGTAGATACATACATAAACTCACGCCTTCTTCCCATGGTGGTAGGCAGAAACTACAGAACGCCACCTGCTACGATCCTTACATACTCCTTTTGCCTCGTTTACGTTCACACATCTGGTCATACACGCACGCCGGTTGTGAGTACTACGCACCTGACCTTTCTGAAGAACATCACCAATAAGGTCACTATATGTCTTCTTAGGGCGTCCCCTCCCGGAGTTTCCACTCACATCTGCCTTGTAAATACCTTTTGTTAGTCGCCCTTCATTCATTCTCTCAACATGACCAAACCATCTTAGCATACTCTTTTAAATTTTTGTCACTACATTTTCTTTTAAACCTCACCGTTGCCTTATCACATCATTCCTCAGCCTATAATTTATAGTCACACCACACATGCTTCGCAAGGAACGCATTTCCACAGCAATTATTGTTCTTATCTGTGTGTAGTGTAGATTATTATTCTTATTATTTATTTATCAAAAAACAATTTTTGTAAAACAATCTTAACTTAGAAACTATGCCCCGCAAAACCGTTTTCACGGTTTGTCTGTGGGAACGGAACAGACAGAATTACAAACAAGTATATTAGACCTAATACTTAATTATCACTTAGTGTACTTAAAGTAACTAACGATAATAACTTAAATATTAAACATATGGAAAGTTAATGATGTGTTGCGATGTTCCTGGGAAAGTGGTTCGCACACTTTCCCAGGAACATCGCTTACAAACTCCTGCTTAAGTAATTTGATGTGGATGGTATAAGCAGACATGAGTCTGCTTATATCATAAACATTTTCTGTTACTCTGATAATACTCATTGCAGCGCAGACGCCTATACCATTTGCATATTTATAGGCTATCAATGAAATATTATTCCGTTTAATCACGATCCTTTATACAACAGACTATGCCAGTGAAAGTGTGTTAAAAAATTACCAGCAATATTAATAACACTTAACATATCATCACGCTCTTATTCCTCGAAGGTGTTAGGCAGAGGTGTACCTATAGTACACCCATATTTCGCCAGTTATGTTTAAGTCCCATGCAATAGGGGGCGAGCCAATCGCCATCAACCGGGCACAAATCCTGATTCCGGGCAGCTACTGAGAAATTCCAGATGGAAAAACCCAATAACCCTTTGCCCGACTCGGGATTTTGCTCAGCAGTAGTCCTTGCTACCACTAGACCAAAAAGGCAGCAATATTGATAAATACATTATTAATCCGTTTAGCAGTTTAGTATTGGGGATATACTCTGGTTTTTCAAAAACTAAAATATTAATTTTCTTTTGAACACGCAGTATAATATAAGCACAGAATACCATAACAGACTTAAGCTCTTGTAACATTGGCACTGCTTCACTTGTTACAGAATGTAAATTTTCACTGTACCCATATGGCTGAACCCTATCTCTTAAGATACAGGCTAGATCTTTTTTTTTTTTTGACGGGGTGGAAATCCTCATGGATGTCCTCCGCCCTGGGGCGGGCGGAGGGGTCTGTCAGACTTCTACTGACTAAAACCACCCCGTGTTCCCTCACACACTTGCACCGGGGGCTACGGGGGCACTTAAGCACTCTTCAACGCAGCCCCCGACTGGTGCCGGCCCGCCTCTGCGGGCCCCGTCTAGTCAAACGGGGGGAGCGAGGTGTTTGACTCCCCCCGCGACGTCTAAGAGAGGCGCGCGTGGAACATTACGCGCCACCACCTCGGGTCTTATATGATAGGGGGCGGCGGACGTCCCCGAGTCCGCCGTCCCTGGACCCATTTAGGGGGGCCGGAAGAGAGCATTATCTGCCCTCTGCCGACGCCCGGTGCGCCTGCTACGGGCCGGGAGAGCACTCGACATCTCCCTCTCCCTTTCCGCTGCCTCCTTCTGCGACATGACATTTTCGCAGAAGGACATCACCGCGTCCCACGACGCTGTGCTGCCGACCATACAGGCTAGACCTAGTTTAAGAGATAGAGTCTATACAGGGTTATTTTTAAAACACCAGCAATCTCTTAAGGGGTCATTGTACTCATCATTATGAACAACTTTTACCATGGACCAAACTTGAAATCGCGAAAAAAATATCAGCTGTTCCCTACGTTATGACGTGTTATGCGAACATAAATGTAGGGAAAATCTGTTTTTTTTTTTTCGCAATTTCTGGTTTGGTCCAAGGTAAAAGTTGTTTATAATGATGAGTACAATGACCCCTTAAGAGATTGCTGGTGTTTTAAAAATAACCCTGTATAATTGTGCTTGTAGTGTGACAATTATTAAATTTATAATCTACAATGTAGGTATACAGAGCGATTTGATCTTGTTTTATGTTTTTTTTTTTTTTAATAGTACCACCCGTGCAGGCAGAACAATAACAAATTTTTCACAATTGTACGTTAACAAAAAAAAAAACAAAGAAAATGAACACTCCCACTGGCTATTTTGGGATTCATCGAAATACAAACATTGGTATGAATAACAATTTTACATTTGGTGCAATATGAAAGTTTTATCAACAGTCTATTGCACATGATTCGAATCGTCCATGCGTACGCAGAATTTCAATATCCGTCCATGGGTTTATAGAGGTAATTCCATTCCGTAGGCTGCTTACACACTCGCGATTATAGGATACTAGTTTTTGCCCGCGGCTTCGCTCGCCTTAATTTAGACTTTGGCAATCAATTCCGGTTATAATTCAATCATGATTTGAAAGACACGTGGCGCCATCTATTATCATAAGAACGTTGTTGTTGTTTTTTCGGGATCGGTACTTTTCTTCGGGATGAAAGGTACCCTATGTTCGTTTCTGTACGCCTGATAACGTATATGCAAAATTTCAGGATGATCGGTTCAGTGGTTTAGGCGTGAAAAGGTAACAAACAAATAAACAAATTTACTTTCGCATTCATAACATTATAGGGCTTCGCCCGCGTGGATGTCGGAAATTATCGCACGGGAACGTGCCACCGGGACAAAAAGCCTATGTCCTTCCCCAGGATGCCATCTATCTACTTGCCAAATTTTATCGAAATCCGTTCAGTGGTTTCGGTGTGAAAAGGTAACACACAGACAAAGTTACTTGCGAATTTATACTTATAATATTAGTATGCCTTAAAATTTTACGGATTAATAATGCTTACATACTGATTAAAGTTTCATATTTTTCTCTCGTTTGAAAACATGTCGTAAAAGGGGAAGTGACAAAAATACAATAATTATGTTGCTCTGGGTTGACAAGGTCAAGACAAGGACAGGGATAAAATAAGGTTTTGTTATGCGTTTTAGAACTTTAATTTCGTGGCACTTTAGAACATATTGTGATAAAATTTGCAGTGTTTTTCTTGTAAGACGTAGCAGTGATAATAATTTAGTCTTATCCTCACCATTGAACCTGAGCGAAGTTAACGAATGTTATGATGAATTTTCTAATTGCATTTTTCCTTAAAACGACGGCTGTCTTAATAATGCTAAGCAAACTTTATCTCACTCAAGTTTTAATTTTTCAAAGTATCCCAAAGTATCCGTATTTTACGTAGGTTTTCTCAGAAGATGGTTGACAACCTGGATGGTTATCAGCTATTAGAACTAGGATTATTTGTTCAAATCATCCCATGCGATTTTTCTAAAGTTCATTTTGACAGTAGTCTTATTACGTGTTGCCAGCCTAAACATCGTTTTGACATTTTAATATAAATTTGATATTTTACTGGCAACTCCGATATTAGTGGCATTTGAATATCGAGTGCGATAGAAGTTAGTTCGGCGATGGAAGTAGGAAATTAAATGGCGAAACTCTATTTAGTTTCAGTACTGAACGGAACGTGAACGAGGAATATAGTGCCCGTTAGTATTCTGAACTAGTGTTGGTATAGTATGAGAATCAATGGAAGAATATTCACAGTAGGTCGAAACTGACAGAACCGTATTATGTTTTCAAACTCAAACTCTAATGCTATTATTACAAAACATTGTTTTTCATTAGACATGGTTTAAACGATCGAGATTGTTTTTGAAATTAGGCTTTTGTGGATAGGATTTTGATTCCGATTTGTTACAGTAGTAATGGCAATCATGTCATTTAGTCTAAATAGGCTTTTATTTTTATATAGATTCTTTGAATTTTGTGAATGTGAGAACGTTGTAGACCTAACTTGTAGACTAGATTTGTGGACCTTTTTATATTTTGTTGAGTACATGTTACTTGTTGACAGGCCTACACTGTCCTCCCCTATCAACACTGTAATCGGAAACATTGTAAAAGCCCCTTATTTTTAAAAGAGCAACCGTGGAGTTTCTTGCCGGCTCTTCTCCATAGGAAACAACCAATTGGAACCGTGCACCTAGCTTCTGACGTTTCATAAGTGCCCATGTTGGTTTATGTGAAATAAAATATTTTGATTTGATTTGAATGGAAGAATATTCACAGTAGGTCGAAACTGACAGAACCGTATTATGTTTTCAAACTCAAACTCTAATAGTATTATTACAAAACAAGATTTTTCTTGAGACATGGTTTAAACGATCGAGCTTGTTTTTGAAATTAGAACCTAACAGTTATCAAAAATACAGTTGCATTTACAAAACTGACAACTTTGTCCTGTCGTAGGTTGTCAATTTTGTATTAAGAACTTTACTAAAATCGGCATGAAGTTCGAAATACAAAAACTGGCTCGAAGGTTTAGGCTCAGGCTAAAGGTGGATCGTGTTTTGTAATAATTTACAGGCACTTTTAAATTCAAGGAGTTGGTCAGTCAGAAAGATGAAGCTAGTTGTTTACTTTGTACAAAACAATCAACACTCTGTGTATTTGAACTAGCTGTTGCCCACGCCTTCGTCTGCGGGCATTTTGTATTTCATATAAAAGAACAAATATCCATCTCCAGGTGGTTTAGTTCAATGATTTAGGCGTGAAAATGTAATAGACAAACAGACAGACAGAGTTACTTTCGTATTTATAATATTAACATGACTGAGAAGGTATGTTTCTCTCGTTATTATCAGCCATATTTTAACTACTGTGGGCGTACTATGGGTAGTGTTGGTTATTGCGCAATAGAAAAACCGTTTGCAGTTCAAATCAAATTATAATGTACGACCAAATTAATCACACTTGCGAACCACACACTGTAGGTACACGACACAACTATACGGAACGCGTGACAGTTTCTAAACGTCTTCACTGCTTACCCGTCAACAACAAACTCTCTGCTGTGCTCTGGTCAAGCCTGAGCGTTATAGACTCTGTCCAGCGCCACCTGGTGGCACCGGCGTCCCGATTAGTCAAGTCAAACGATTGATTTAACGTATTTCCGACAAACATATACAGGGTGGCAAGGACATCAACGTGCAACCTGTTACCATGGATTCAGTACATGATTCTGGACACCGCTGCGTTGAAATTTTTCGTCGGTTATTTAAAAAAAAAACCTGTTCCATACATTTTGACCGCGTAGGTATTGCACTTTTGTAGAAAAAAGAAAGAAAATACGTTTATTTGCGGCATAAATTACGCAGAGAAAAACACACAAATACAAAAAAAGAACGAGCATCCGTTTTTTTTTAAATAACCGATGATAAGTTTCAACGCCAGGTGATCCAGAATCATGTCTGAATCCATAGTAACTAACAGTTTGTGCGTCGATGTGCCACTGTGTATAATATATTAATATAATTATTATTATTATAAATGTATTCGTGTAAACAAACTGTTTCACCTATTTTTCTGCTCGGGGGTGGGTCTGTGCAATGTGCCAGCAATTTAGCAATATTTTTTTCTACAGATTTGAATAGACTATCATTATAAAAAAAACAGCACACACCACATATTTTTTAAACCGCGTATGAAATACATAATTTAGTTATAACGTATTCAGTTTTAATAATTAAGCTCTATACTAATTAGGGTAGAAATTAAGCGTAATAATTTTAAATTATATGTACTGTAGTTAGGTACTAAACTAATAAAGCTTGTCTAGAAAAAAAAAAAAATGAAATTAATAACTTTTAGTAATTTAAAATACACCTTATTTACAAAAATGCTACCTATTCTCAGCAACGAAAGTCGTTGACATATAAATAGTTTAAAAAAATGGAACAAATTTAAAATTAGAATAACACAAACTCTATAATATAAATTATAACTTGAAATGCTGATATGCAGTGTCTTGAATTTATCTGGGGTCAATAATTTACATAGATCAGTAAAAATGTTAAAATTTGGTATGGTGCAATCATAGTCAGTAAAATTACCATGGTTTCTCGAATAGGTTTTTTTACGTACAACAAAAATATCGACTGCTGACCGTACAATACTTTTTGATCACTATCAAACACGATATCCATACCTCCATATATTATTCCTACAAAGAACTCCAACAATAATATGTCCTTGTCTCGTTAACTCATACGATACCCGCACTTTATCACCCTCCCTACCTACCCCCATTATGTCGCGGAAACGTTTTTAGTTCAACAGATCACAAGAAAGAACGTACGGGGAAGGAATTGCAATTTAACCATACCAAAAACTCAAGCGATACTAGTCTTTAGATTTTCACAATAAGGTTTCATAAAGGTGTAATAATAAAGTTGGTAAATTCAGTCACAAGATTAAGTGAGATCATTGATGGAGTAATTGTATCTATGAGGAGTTTCATGAAACTATTTCACTGGAATTCCTTTATTGCTATTAGGGTGTAAGTAAGGGATTTCCTAATAATATTGCTTTACGTGGTTTGTATATTGCAATACGTAATCTGTACGAGAGTTTGGATTATTATACTGATAACTGAGGTCATAACTGGAGAGGTTGTGAGGCGGGCTACAAGTACATTAGTGATCGGGCACAGACAATTTATCGTGACCATGATCACTCTGCCCCTAGTCGCCGCAGGAGGAAATGCCCTGGGCGTCGGGAGTCGATAGCCGATTCCCGGCCACCATAGGCGCGGGCTTGCGGACGGCGAGAAATGGGTAGCTCACCGTCCGGTAAGAACAAGGCCCAGGTCGACGGCGCGTTGTGCTCCACGCGCGCCTTAAAGAGATGGCAGCAATAATTAACGGGATCCGATAGGGCCGATGCCTGCCGGGGTCACGGATTGTTCGAAAGAGTTACCGTGGCCCTGGCGCACAGGCAACTGCGGGAACACTGGTGGGTTTTAGTCAGTAAAAGTCTGACACGACCTCCTGCTCCGCCCAGAGCGGGAGAACAAAAAAAAACCTTGATCACTCTATCAAGAGAAAAGTTATGAAGAAGAACAAAAATACTTACAGCCAGGGAAATCAATTGTTTATTAAATTGACACACTACGTTACGTCAATTTGCCGTGTTATAGCTGTCAAATAGTGACAGTTGTGATTCGAATATTCGGACAATTTAAGTTTCTAGCAATTTGTTAAACAATTAATTTCCCTGGCTTTACATGAATTAAAATCATGTTTACCACAACAAAATAGGTATTTATTTTATCAGTTATTATGTTTAGTACAGCAATGATTTGCTGTAAAATATTTTTGGGTATTTGACGCAAAAAGAGTACTATCACTATACTACCTTTCAGATCCAAAAAGCATTAATGTCAATGTTCCAAAGTGATCTACAGTAAGTACCTTGATATCATTAATTCATGTCCAGGATAAAAGATGGCGCCACCGAGTTAAGGGTACGCTGTTCAAACGAAAATTATGTAGCTTTAAATCCCTCGAGAGTAATTTTAACTAAGCTTTAACAAAAGGCCCGTTTAAGTTAAAACCGTGTGTTGCAATACTTACGTGATGTTTGAATAAGTCATTGGCTGATAGACTTGAATTTGATGTAGATAATGCGTCAAGTATTGCTTTTTTAAGTGGAAATAATTGCAAAAATAAAAGAGATTTTATTTTATTTGGAAAAACAAACAATCGTATATTGTATATTATATCTAGATACACAGTATGCTGTAAGTAAATGTACAATCCACTACGTTTCCACATGTTACTAGCTTCTAAAAGATACAGTTTTGGTAAAAATTAAATAAGATCAATATAATATAAAAACAATACAATTATTTCGTAATCTTCAAACCAAATAGTTAATACAAACTAAAATAAAACAAAATAATTAAAAATAATATGTTTTTAAATATATATTTTTATAGGGCAAAAATATCGATATCATTAAAATTATTACTGTAAGCTTGAACCAATCTCTGGAGCGGCGCTCTCTTTCCTATATTTGTACGACAGGGAGTTGTAGCAAACAGTGGATAAGAGCGTGCCTCACGTTTCGTTACTGTTCTAGGTACAATATAGCATTAATATTCTAATAGTAATCTATAGGAAGAATACTGTAGGAGTTGCAAGCAGCATAACCATAAATTTAAATTACTGAGTTACTTTACAAACGTTATGTTTGTTATTTTTTGGAAAACTTAAGTACGTAAGACTATATGACTCGTAGGAGCTTACAAAGTTTGTCAAGGAATTTAAGTCTTGGAATAGTATTAAATATTTTTTGGTATTGCCTAAAATGACTAATGGATTAGGGAAAGCTTCAAGACGAGGCTTCACCCAAAAGTAGACGTTGATATGAATGGTCGCACCATTCAACCTACCACTCTTAGGTCCGCTTGCACCACAAATCCTTGAATATTAAAACACCATTATGTCTCTGTCATCTTCAAAAGCTTGACAAAAACGGCACGGTTCTCTAAATACGTTTACCGCTAAACGGATTTAGCGATTTGTGGTACCAGTAGGCCTTAACATCTGACCATTGCAACCAGGTGCAAGTTATCATCATTATCTGTACTGAATTGGAGCATGGAGCAACTGCCTACCTGACCTCCACAACCCAGTTACTGCAACCTACAACAATATCACCTACTTATCCAAATTCCATTGAAAGTCTTTACAACACCACCTAAAACTTATGTAATCTGTTTCACTGGGAGCACTAATTGCGTTTCTAGTACTTCGGCTTGTTTATTAAGGTCCTCAAACTTTGTTATTGGCTTCTTAATGTCCAACTTTATTGAGACAGTACGATGGCTTAGATGATCCTGTTTGGTGGGTATCGAGATGTTTGTGGGTATCATTGGACTATTTCTAGGTGCTCTTAAAGGAATATGTACTACAAATATATCTTTAGTAACTATTAAAGTTATTGTATCGGTTTGTGTGCTTGTAAATCAATTTTATATTTATTAGGAACTAATAAAAAAAAAAACCCGTGACACGTGCCTTTTTCTTTTTCGTATCCATGGTATGAAGATTTTATTTACTTTGAAGACACAAAACTTTTTCAAAAAATCGCTCATTGTTTCTTATTTATGGAGATTTTAAATAATAGTTTTCACTTCTTTTCTCTTTATAATATTAATTGCAGTATTTACAATCAAAATATAATAACTTAACCTGACTAAAAGTATTAACAAACTAAAATATGGCGTCGAAAAATTCGTTTTCATCGCTGTCGACTGATAATGTACCCAAGAGACTGGTGGTATTGCCACGTTGTATGGCAATGCTTAGACTATGACCAAGGTAAAAGCCAACCCTTGGGTCACGGGAAGTTTTGAATTTTTGATGTCTTTTGTAGTTTTTTTGTATGTGTTTTTGACTTTTCAATACTTTCAAAATTGTAACAATGTTTTTCAAAATTATTACCTTTTGTGTTTTCAAACTCATTTAAATGAATAAGCTCGATTATTTAGTTACACTAGATAAACTTCACAATCATAAACAGAACGTCCATTCAAAACCTAAAGATAAATGGTACTGCGTTTTAACTAAGCCGGATTACAGTTACAACTTGGTTTTAATTGTTGATATAAAATAGCACTCTGAATTTAAGAGATAAAATTATAATGTAACATTTATCAGACAATGCATGCACGCATTTGCCCATTAATTATAAAACGATAAACCTAACTTTATTTATTTGTTAAATCATCAAAATTTTCAAAATGTTTCTAAATCTGCTCAAATCGTAATTTTGTATTTATAAATTGAGGCAAAAACCTTGAATAAATGAAAAACCATCCAACAAACAAAAATATTTCAACATTTATATCCCATCACTCGAAAAAAAAAAAAAACCGGATCATGTGTTCAAAATATACTTATAACACAGCTTTTAACGTCAACGAGCGTCCCTCCATGTAATGTATTTATAAGTACTTGATTTGTTGCCTTTAATAACTTGGCGAATGTAATACGATTCCTCTCACAATGCTTTTAATTCTGTTTGTAGATCATTTATTATCGTAATATTAAGCTGCGAACACCACAATGGAGCTTTAAGCTTGGGGGAAGCTGTACTTGCATGGTATTGACATTGGTTATTTATTCGCCATTGTTAGATGTAATTTGGCTGGGGAAAAAGCTTTTAGGAGTTTGGGTAAAGTTTTTTTGGAAGTAGAAAAATGTCATAGATATTTTTTTTACTATATCGCACCCCTGGTGCGACACTGTCACTTTTGCAAAAAATGCAAAAATGAGTTAAATATGTAATAATTGTCCTAAAGCACCCCTTTACTTGGTGCGATACTTGGACTTGGACTTTTGTAGTACGCATAGTTTCTGTATGAGGGCGTGAGTGTCATTGTCGTTTTGGCGCGAATCACGGCGACGCTGGGAGCAACATCGTTTTATTGGTCAGTAGGGATACGGTATCGAATAGAAAGTATCGATACTGTACTCACGACTAGTATCGAAAAAAAACATATCGTACTCATAAAAGTATCGAAACAAAAGTATCGATACTTCAAGGTATCGAGTACTTTTCTTAGGGCCTAATGCGCATAGAGCATAGATCAATATCAGTCAGTAAACAACGTCAGTTTAACTTCATTATGGCAGGACATGAAAAAACAAATGGTATTGGTACACATAATAGAAAAAGACAATTAATGTAACCTCAAAAAAAAAAATAGTACTTTAGGCATATAAATTAAAGATTATTAGATTGATAAATTATTCGATACGATACCTGCCAAAAAGCACTCATTGATTAAAAGTATCGAATGCAAAGTATCGAGTACAAAAGTATCGGTATCAAATGGAAATGTACTCGATACCACAAAGTATCGATACTTTTTTCGTGTCCCTATTGGTCAGTTGTGCGCGGTCCCTCCGCCAGTGCAAATGTGTCTTGGAGCTACACTGTTACTAATGTAATTGTGACATAATTTTTTTTTGATTCTGGAGCAATAGTGACCTAAGATACAGTTGTGACATTATTTCCCCAATATTTAAATATCTTTGAAAGTTTAGTTTTGTATTACAATGACCTTTGTTGTTATATGACTTTGTTTCTCCAATCCTTGCGTTCTTAATTAGATGTACCACACAATTCACACCAATCACCTGGTCTCAAACTAAGGTTTTTCTTTGTACTTTGAGAGCCATTGTGCCAACTAGGTCGTATTGCTTGTAACAGTGTTGGATATTTATTTATTACATAATTTAAAATTTTGATGTTACTTAATGTGAGACTGGGGAAATATTAGTAATATGTAATGGAAATGGAAATATTAGCTGTAATAATGAATAATAAATGTAATAATGAATTTTTAATTGTATTGTTTTTATTTTAATTTTATTTTATAATGTTATTGTTTATTGAATGTGTTAGTTTATAATTTAATGAGCTCGTTTTAATTTATTATTTATGTTTTCAAACACAATATGGATTGTTTCTGAATAAAAAATTAATTGAATTGAATTGAATTTATTAAAGCTCGAATTAGTTTTGGGCTAACTAACTGTGGTGATTGTATGATAAATTTATTTATTTCGATCCTGTTTACTTATTTTCAGTTGTTTCTTGAATTAAATAAAATGCTGTCTCGGGGGAAAAAAATGGGATTACTGACACATCAAACATCACCCATTGAAAGAGATGAACCCGTCGAATCATCAGTTCCACCTGATATCAATCAAGATGGCAGTAACTCTGTTTTACGAACTCTAAACTCCCCATCTAGTAATAATGTTATTCACTACGAAAATTCAACAGTAGAACAAGAATCTGGATGTCCAACTGGTGACTACTCTGGTACCGATTCAGGTGACGATTTCAAGCCCCCATCTAGTTCGTCTTCATCCTCAAATAGTTCCTCCAGTTCAAGTAGTTCATCAAGTGATAGTAGCTCTGAGAATGAGGCTGTTGATGACCAAGAACCAACATCATCACCAAATAAAGGGGAAGAAAACGTACTCGTAATCCTCAAAGCTGGAAAAAAATATAGCAAAAAAATTAAGGAATTCCGGTAATGAATAGCGATCAGCTAAAACTAGCAAAACAGTTCAGGCTAGAAAAATTGGTCCCTCTTGTTCAGATAAGTGTCGGCTGGCTTACTCATCTAATTTTACCCAAGAAAAAAGAATTCAAATGTTTAATTCTTATTGGGAGTTAAGCAGCATAGAAAGACACCGTGATTTTTTGTATTCCTGCATCAGACCACTCGAAATTGCAAGCCGGCGTATTAAAATGAATCGTCAGTACCCGAGACAAGGTAACTCTGCATTTTATTTACTCAATGATGGTCAGTCAGTCCGGGTTTGCAAAACATTTTTAATCAACACCTTGGGTATTTCACCAAGAACTATACGAACTGTCATTGATGCTAGAAAACTCAATGACGGTATCATTCCCGAAGACCACCGAGCCAAACACGGGAAGCATTGTAAATTGGACAATGAAATGATAAAAGCCGTCAAAGACCACATTGAATCTATTCCGAAAGTAGAAAGCCACTATCTAAGGGGAAACACAAGTAGGCTTTTTATTGACGGTGGACTATTGCAGAATTGCACAGAAACAGACTTTTTACACTATTTACTTTTCATTTCTTGATTTTTTTATTCTTTTTGTACTACACTAATGTAGAAATATTAAGAAGTACAAAATTTCTTATGTTTATTTTGAAGAGTTTTGACTTATTTTATTTCTTTCTTAATAACAGTGCATATTTGTGATTTAAAATAAAACTTGTAAACAATTTGTTCTTGTTTTCTTTTTAACTCAGTGTGACATAACTACAGTTTTTTTTTTTTTTTTTGGAATTTTTCGTTAGAGCCACAACGTCACTTCTGAGGGGGTTGGAAGGTTTAAATACATAATATATTTTTTACAATATTAAGTATCATTATTTATCCAAAAGTAAAGTTAAAAGTTGACATTGTAGTATAAGCTATTCATCTCATCTATATCTTCTAAAGTCACTGTTTTGTGAGGCGTCAAAGTTTTAAATGCTTCTCCTGAAAACCTCCATTTTTGCATAAGTGACAGTGTTATCATAACGCACCGGGGGTGCGATATGATAACAATTCAAATGATAGAGGAAATCTATTTGTTTCGTGTTCGATTCGAATTATTATCAAAAGAGTGTGGATTTTTCATGCCGACTCTTCTCCATAGGAAACGACCAATTGGAATCGTGCTCCTAGCTTCTGACGTTTCATTAGTGCCCATGTAGGTTTATGTCAAATAAAATATTTAGAAATTGAACTTTGTAATTTGGTGTTTCGATAATTAAGAAAAAACTAATTTCCTTTCCTTTTCCGAAATATTTTCGGGTTGGCTTCCAGTCTAACCGGATGCAGCTGAATACCAATATGTTACATGGAGCGACTGCTTATCTGACCGATACAATTAAGGAATCGCTGTAAGTGAAAGAAAAGTGACTGCTGAGCATGAGGTCCTGGGTTTGATTCCCGGTCGGGCAAAGTGTTATTAGGTTAGTCCATCTGGAATTTCTCAGTAGCAGCCCGGAGTTGGGATTTGTGCCCGGTTGATCGCAATAGGCTCGCCCCCGTTACATGGGACTTAAACATAACTGGCGAAATGTGGGTGTACTATAGGAGCAACTCTGCCTAACCCTTCGGGGAATACAGGCGTGATGTTATGTTATGTTATGTTAAAAAAAAAAATCAGTTGAAACATCACGATAAAATAAAGCATTAAACGTTCACTATAACATTGTATGCTATATTAGCAAAACATTTAAGACTCGCCTTGAACTTTAGACTTTGTTATTATAATCTTTCATTACGGTACAATAAACAACAAAATTTTGTTAATATTATTCTAGGTAAACGAGAAATGGTAAATCTCTTACAGATCTTCTGACTGGCATCTTAGCAATATAAATGTATAGAATGAATACGATTTTACAAAATATCCCCCTTTCAGCAAGTCTTAGCAAATACTATTTGTCTTCATTAGTAAACGTAATTAATCCTTTAAACAAATTCTAACTGACATTGTTTAACTTATCCTTTAGCACCTTGTTATACTTCTTAACTAAGTTTTATCAGGATTGGGCGAAAAGTTCTTTTTAAATCCGCTTATAAAAAGTTTTCGTATAGGAACAACAGAGTTGAGTTCAGTTTTTTCGATTCATATTCAAATTGTAGGCCCATTTCATTCTAAATGTTACACTTAAATATATATTTTTGACATTATTATTGTTACTAATAATGCCATCCAACGTGGCAATACTGCCAAACTTTTGGGCACTTATCCCATTGACAGCGATGCAGACGAACTTTGTGATGCCCTATGAGTTCATCCCTTTTATTATTAATGATATACCTGAACATAATAAATATATATTTTAGTGTTAGCTTTTAAATTTTAATCTCTTTAGATTGATTAAACAAAATGTAACCGTTTAAAAAAAAAATAGGTATATAAATCTATTAAATTTATTATATCTATTTTACTGTTTTTAAAAATAATCAAATAAATAATTTATTGTGAAATGTACAATATTTTGGCCCAAAATATCATAATTCTGAACAGATCCTGATAGCGGTCAGGACGATATCAAAAAAAAAATACGAGCAATGAATGAATGCTATAGTCTGAATAACTCGCTGTCGAAAAATATCTTGAACGCATGACAGGTCAATAAATACAATTTTTTAAATTCTTATAACAAAGTTAAAATTCAACATTTTAATTGAATATTAATGAACTTGCTAACAAGATCTCGAATGGAACTCGGCCGTATGCATTCTATGAATCTAATAGCTTTTCAGAATCCTCAACAGTTATTTATTTATTTTAAAAAGGTACACCAACAGCTTCTGTATATAAAATATCACATAACAGTGGGTAACAGCCATGGGCTTATACAGTTGCCAATAACAGGTGAACCAACATTTTCAAATACAGTGATAACCTAAGGTAAAAACAAAAATTAAACAAAAAATTTAAACAATTTAAGTGATAACAAACCATAAAAACAGAGATATCAAATTACATTAGAAAAGCTACAGAGGTTGCAAGAAACACTTACATACTAACACAATTAAACTTAGATTATGTGTGTTGTTGTGTTAACAGTTCATTGGTCCATCTCACAAAGGACCATTCAATGTCCAAATATTTCTTGAATGTTACCGTCATTCAAGTATATTTCCACTCCATCGGTTACACGTGATATTCAGATCTGCTGTTTCAATTAGTTCAGACTGAGTGTCATTTTCACAAATGAAGCTTTCAGTGTCAATATTCCACAACATTGATGACATTAAGAGCTCTTGGACGCGGTAAGATGTTCTGATCGCATTCAGTTTCATTGGAGCAATCCACCCTAAGTTAGACTACGGTAATTTTAGTACAGACTGAGGTAGATCAAGGTAATTTTAGTTAAATAAGGCAAATTAGGGTATTTATAGTTCAGTCAGTCAGTACACAAATGTAGACTAAGTAAGACTAAGAAGGTAATTTTAATTCACACGAAGTTATAGTAAATAACAACCAAAACCAGCTTTATAATTTCACAATTTAATAGTGTATCTATCACCTACAATCCTGCACTTACAAAAACGTTCCCACACAAAATATTCATGAGCAATTAGAAATACTACGTTTGTAACATCGAATAATTCAGTGTCTCGGAATTTCTGAACAGCTACTCCATCAAACAAGACTTAATCGTCTTATTCCATACAATTTACAGGTCCGTAGTTTTAATAGCAGGCGATTCACTCGAATAGTGGCCGTACAATAATTGCATAGCAATTTACGATATTGAGGATCGCTGTTGACAATTTTCCTTCTTGTTCTATTGTTGCATTTATTATTCTGTCGGTGTGGGTTCAAGTCTTTAGATTTTGAGTCAGTGTTTTTATTAGCGTTTACTTTTGGTTGTTGAGTTTGTAAATCTTCTTCGTCGCTTGCAGGAATGACAGCAATAAGCGGAGCTCCGTACTTGTTTTCACTGTACACGCGTACTATACCCTGACCTGGTTTTTGCTTTAATTTTCAGACCATGGCATGTGATTCAAGGCGTGGTCCTATCAAGCACGGCTTCATCCCACATGTTATGTTGGATTACCCACCACTGATTCGACAGATTCTGGCCCAAAACGTTTTTGTTTGAATTCATACAGAGTCAACCACTGTACACAGAGAAAAATGGTATTTTTGAATATGTTCCTCAATGTTCTGGAATGAAGTAGTGAGTAAATTTTGCCTCCGTTTTTGTTTGCTATGCATCCTTTTTCCTGACATTTAGACATTTAAAGAATTTTAGTTTTAGCAGTCCAGTTTTCAGCTTTAATTCCGTGATTTGAACCAAATCCAATCTAAAGCCTCACTGTGAAGTGGACTGAGGACTTCAAAATGGCCATCCGGTTCAACGTGCGATGCAATATTAATCGCACTGAATTCTGGATCGCTGCCATTAAATCATTGATGTCTAATTGGTTTAAAATACGAATGCTTTTAGTTTGAATCCGTGATATAGTTTCATTTGTAGTTTTAATATAATATGTGGTTTTTCCGATGTATATTTAGCTATTTCCACGAACTTTTTTTTAAATTTTGGATGCAATTGTGTATTATTGCTGACTCACATTAACAGTTTGAAAATTGGTTGTGCAGGTATCGAATTACGTATTTTCGTAGCCAGACTGAAAATTAGTTAAATTTTTCACTTTAACATATTTTATTGTTAGGGTACCGTACGTCCGAATGAAAAAACGGAACTTATAGGATTACTTGTTTGTCTGGCTGTCTGTCTCTCTGTCACTGCCAATTTGCTTTGAATCTAATGGACCGATTAAGTTGAAATTTGGTACTCATATGAATTTCTGTGACCCAAACACACGTGACGACACGTGTCTGTGACGTAAATAAATTAATTTAGAATATGGAGTTTAATATTGGGAGGCAGATAAGAAAAAATAAAACAAATGTTTTGCAAACTGTACCTTGTGTCATATCAAATGAAAGGGCTTACTGTGAGGGACTCATTTTTTTTAAAATAATTTTTAAATGAACTTGTATAAGAAAATTAAAATAAAATTTAAAATTATAATTTTCAATAATACTTATCCATTGATTTCTGTAAGGTAATGTAATATTAAATTTAATTTAGTTTATATTTTTTTGTATTTATTTAATAATTTATTTTTAATAATTTATTTGTATTCTGGTTTAATTTCAATATGGGTGTAGGTATACCTGAAATAAAAATGATTTGGTTTGATTTGAAAGCGCCTGCCTGGGTTCGAACCCATGACCTAAGTCGGGGCCGTTACCACTGGGCCATACCTGCTCTCCAACACCCGACGTAATCTCAAGGTCGTATCAGCGAGCTGACCTGTATAAGTTAAGTAATGACACTGCGTCTTTATGATTGGGAAACATTAAGGCAAGACGATATATATGTATAGACCTTTTCGTTACGGTTTTCATTTCTGTCCAGGTACCCGTATGATTCGGTGTGACTTTAAAGACGTTTAACGTCAAAACGTCGTAGATAACATATTAATCGTACGGAACTCTCACCGCGCGAGTTCAACTCGTACTTATCCCGTTATTTTAATGTAAGTTATAATAATTGTGACCAGAGATTTTCACACTTTTTACGGCATAATACCTTTTTATACGTTCTAAGATTAAACTAATTTGTCCGATTGCTAGACAATAGAGGCATTGATGGACAAATGTAAAAACGAAGACTTGTTTAGTAATTTTCTCAAATAATGCGCGGAAGTTCAACTAAGTAAATTCATTATTTTCAGATTCAATGAGGAACAACTATAAAATTTCTCGCGCCAATATGTTCATTTGTTTCTTTTTCACTACAGCTCTATTTGCTTAGCCAATTCGAAATTTAAATTAAATCTTTGATAAGTTACCTCCTTGGTTGCCATGGGACGAAGCAAAAAGTTCGTTCCATTTTTAAAGTACACGTAGGATATGAGTTTTTATAGTAATTTATTCGGCCACTAAACACGACAGATATAGATTTTCATACTAACATTGCCAGCAGCTGCTCGCATGTATTTAACCTGTACAGCATTTTCGATTTATCTCAAAGAAGGTTGTCAAAATAATACTAGAATTTCCAAGCCATTATATTATATCAATTTCCACATTGATACTTTCGAAAAATCCGCGAAAAGGCTTTTACGAAAAAAAAAATGACATATGTAGAGCCAAATACGAAAAACATATCTGAAAATTCATCATCAAAAAAATAAACACGGCCGTATAAATAACATGTTAGGCTGAACGTTAACTCGCAAATGGAATTCATCCCCTCAAATCCGCGCCAGAAGAGCACTTAACACACGAAACGTATTCAAACGCGAAGGGAACTTGACAAAATAAGTTATTTAGGTGCTCATTATTTTGGTGATAGAGGTGTTCGTCGAAAGAAGGTATAATAACAGTAAATGCTACCCCTCATGCGGCGAGGCATTAACATCCGTCGAGATGGGAATCATGCCTGCGATGGGTACTACTATTGTATGACAGAGTTTCATCACTTTGCGTGTGTATTTTTCTTGTTTTCTGATGTAAATTCAGGGATATTTACTATAAACAAATTGTTGTCAATGTTTGCCAGTTGTATGAAAAGGCTCCAACACGGCAAATTGACGTTGGGTGTCAATTTGCTTAATACTTTTTATGTTAGGAGGATAAGTACCTTTATTTTCAAAGAAGTTATTACATAATATATACGTTAACAGACTTAAAATAATAATAATAATAATAGGTATGTACCTGCATGTATATAAAAAAGAAGGGGAAAGAATCATAAGGATTCAAAAAATATTTGGCAATACTGCCAGGCTTTTGGGCACTTTTCCTGTTGACACCGTTGCGGACGAATTTTTGGATGCGCTATGATTCTTCCCCATATTTTTTTATAGTTACATACATACATAAACTCACGCCTTCTTCCCGTGGGGGTAGGCAGAAACTACAGAACGCCACCTGCTACGATCCTTACATACTCCTTTTGCCTCGTTTATGTTCATATATCTGGTCATACACGCACGCCGGTTGTGAGTACTACGCACCTGACCTTTCTGAAGAACCTCACCAATAAGGTCACTATATGTCTTCCTAGGGCGTCCCCTCTCGGCTTTTCCACTCACATCTGACTTGTAAATACCTTTTGTTAGTCGCCCTTCATTCATCCTCTCAACATGACCAAACCATCTTAGCATACTCTTTTTAATTTTTGTCACTACATCTTCTTTTAAACCGCACCCTTGCCTTATCATATCATTCTTCAGTCTATCATTCATAGTCACACCACACATGCTTCGCAAGGAACGCATTTCCACAGCATTTATTCTACTTTCATGCTTCTTTTGCCACACCCAACACTCACTTCCATACATAAGCGTAGGCACCAGCACACCATTGTGAACAGCCAGTCGTGTTTTTTTGGACTGGCTGGTCACAATTGCTTGTGTAGCACCATTCACTTTGTTTCCCGCATTTACCCTTCTTTCCACATCTCCATCAATCTTTCCATCCCTTGTAAATAGACTCCCATTAATTTCAAATACTGTAATCATCGTTATCGTTCTGTTGAAATCCGTGGTTTTCTTGTTCATTGCTAACATATCTAGTGGAAAAATTACTATATTCGACAACTAAATTAAAAGTAAAGTAAAAAGCTCCTTGCAACTTTAAACTCTTGCAATGAGCGAATGCTCATACTGAATTTGATGTCAATGGATATTTCCATTCTTACCATCACAAATACTTTGAATGGCATGTGGCTAAATAATAACAGCCACACGGGTCGATCGATCACGTTAAGCTACGTTAGCCGCGGTTGGTCCGTGTATGGGTGACCATCTTTACATATCAAGATCCCTGTGTGCCTCGGAAAGCACGTTAAACCGTTGGTCCCAGCTGTCATTCGTGGATCTTCGGCTGTCGCTACGGGTCATCAGAAGCCTGAAAGTCTGACAACCAGTCTTACCAAGGGGTATCGTATTGCCTAGTAACTGGGTTGTGGAGTTCAGATAGGCATTCGCTCCATGTAAAATACTGGTATTCAGCTGCATCCGGTTAGACTGGAAGCCGACCCCAATATAGTTGGAAAATTGGGATTTCTTTTATTTTTTTTTGGGTGTGGTATCATCAAATAACTTCTCCCGCTCTGAATGGACCGGGAGGGCGGGTAAGACTTTTACTGACTAAAACCCACCCGTGTTCCTTCAGTTGCCTGTGTGCTAGGGCCACAGTAACCCTTTCGGACAAACCCGCGACCCTGACTCACACATGCCTGGATGAAGGGAGCCTGTTAAGGCGCATCCCCGACCTAACGACCTTGAGCGTTCGGTCATTCTCTGTCCCGTCGCTGAGTCTCGCTTTGTCTCGCTTTGTCTCGCTTACTGCGCCCGCTCATTTATCAAATAAGTCACAAAAAAAAAAAAAGACAAGCGATGTTTTGAAATAAAATAAAACGTGAATTATTTAGATTTTTAAATTATCTATCCTTTAGTGTAATCCTCAAAATAATAGAACACCTTTAGCAAAAGATACATGCAATCAATAATAATTTTAGTCACTTTTTTACAAGGAGATTTTAAATGTATATATAACACAAAAACAAATAAGAACGTGCAATGTGATGATAGGATATTGAACATTAATAATGTGCTTTTAGATGTGGTTTATGACCCATAGTGAATGAGTTAATAGCCTCTGAATAACGCACTATGACAAGGTTTTGGTCGGGGTACCGACTTAATAGTTCTCCCCTAGAAGTCCCCATCTATCAAATGTTGAAAGCCGAGTTTTTGTTAAAATATGGGCTTCTATTTCTTGTCTTCACAATACAGAACCGGTAGTAGTGCCTCTAAGGTGCCGTGCCGCACGAAGTAAAATACTTGTACTTATTACCTCGGCATTTTTAAGGTACAAAGCTTCGTCTACGTTTTTTGTACTTTTACTTAGCATTGTTGCTTAAAAAACAAAACTGTCAGCGCCTTTTTTGTTTCTGCGTTCCGTGTTTCCGGATTTTAAGGATTACGGTTATATGAACTTGGGGATTTTACGTATCTATTAACATAATAATATCATGTATTGTAAACGAAAATCAATCTTACTTGAAATTTGTTCACAAAAATGTGGTCAATATAAAATATGTATTTAAACGGATTGAAAATTTACACATCTCAAAATTATTATATGAGAATGATTATTTCGCTTTTCGATGTTTTATTCTCGTTTAATAACTTCTTTTCGGTTTATTATTATTTTATTTTCTGGGAGGGCTTCAAAGGCTCATACAGTAATAACTTTATTGATCTTTACTGCTCCCACTCAAAGTTGTGGAGTGTTATTTGTAACATGTTACAAAACCAAAACACTAAGTTAACACTGATATTTGAGTTTTATAATAAACATGTTTCTCATGCTCAAAAAGTCTGTCATTGTACCGTACCAGAGCGGGATAAAATAGCATATTTTCCTCTAGAGGAAAGAGTAAATTTATTTTTTAAATTTTGTCTGTTACCAACGAACCTACAAAAACAAGAAGTATTTATTCATAAAAAGAAAAATCACGAATAAAGACTCGACTTATTACTGTTTCATAAAAAAGAACATTTTATTTTTTTAAACGGAACTAAAAGTGGCGATCTCTTCGATAGAATGCGTGCATTACGTTACAGCTATAGAAGAAATTAAAAAATGTAAACTATTTAATATTTTATTGTATTACTTTATTTTCTCGCAATCGTAGTAGAGTGTAACACACGGCGCTAAAAACCCATTATAACTCGGTTTCTATTTAGTTCCTCGCTAGAGCTTGGGAGTAAAACTACCTCGTTTATAATGGGTAATTTTAGCCCCTTGTATAACAATCTACTATTATTTTATTATTTCTATCTTAACCTGCTGTGATCGTTACTGTACGATTACAATGTATGTTGTATTTGATTATGTGTATACTGTGAGTATTAGGTATATTATCGTCGTCATCATTATAATCATACAGCCAAAAGATGCTCACGGCTGGACATTGGGCTGCCCGAACATCCCACAATGACCGATCTACCCAACCCGGTGACGTACTTTAAATTATTAGACACGAATTTTAGGGATATGACATTTAGCAAATGGATTAGCGAAAAAGTGGGTGAGTCATGATCAGTGATCGGAGTAGGTAGATTGATTTTTAGTACTTGTATCATAAATGCACACAGAAAGAATAACATGGATAAGCCATTTTTCCGGAAAGTAATTCCGGTATTTCCGGATTTAGTATTTCCGGCGGGCGTACGCATTGTTCTGATAACCGGTTATTGTACCACCCATGATCCTTTGTTCTGATTGGTCGTTGGGTTTTGTCAAATCGTGACAAAAAAAAAAATAGGAAGAATAATAAAGAATAAAATTGCTCATTTTATTACAATTCCTACCTTTTTTTTGAGGATGGCAAATCATCAAATGACTCCTTCCACTCTGGCAGAATACAATTCCTACATAAGTTCCGGTTTTTTTTTAATAATCCACCAATTCCGGAGGAATGTCCATAGTAATATATACGTTTCGGATCAATGACCCCAGTTCAATCTACCTACTCCGATCACTGGTCATCATTGACCACTCAATTAAATTAATAGATTTAAGGGCTTGTAATAGTTCAGCTCAAATTCATATTTTGTCCTTACTTCCACGCACCATGTATCACTCTCTCCCGCTCGCATTGCTAAACTGATTCAGTTAGGGTGAACTACAACAACACACAAACACAACTGAACAAAACAAACAGAACTGATGTAGGCATGTTCCATACAATTTTATCCCAACCAAATAGTGACGATGCGAAGGGTTTGTTCAAATTCATGGCCCATGTCTTGTGAAAGCTAAATTGTTTAGGATACGATGGGACTGACATACGCTATGCGTAAAAGTCCCTATAAATAAATAAAGAAAAAAAAAATACACTATTGATGGACGTCGGCTTGGTAATAAATGATTAAACCTAATATTATATTAATTTACGAAATATTTGTCGACGTCTTCTTTATAGATAAATGGAAATATTTTGAAACTTTAGCTAATTACTTTTTAATTTGTTAATTAAGGGGGAAGCGCCAGCTGGCCCGCGAAATTCAAATTTTCTTACGTTTTTTTTTTGGAATTTGCAGGTCAGTGTCAGGTTGTATGTTGAACAAAATTTGATTCGCGACCGCAAGTATGTATTTACAAAATTATAATCATTAAAACCATCAATACAACTTCATATAATCCTATTGAAGGACAATTTCATTAAAAAAAAAGTAACAAAATTTGAATCACGCTGGCAACCTGGCGCTTCCCCCTTAAAATAATTTAGCTAATTTTCCAAGGTAACCTACGTACAGCTGAATAACCAACCAAAAATATGCGCACCGGCGGAAATCATCGTCTATCTTCAAAAATACGTAAATAGTAGATCGGTTGACAACTCTCAAATCGGTTGTCAAATAGACAAATACTTCTATAATTACTTGTCTATTTTGTATTACCATGGTTAGAACAATACATATTACCACTTCTATGCCGTTCTAAAGAAGTACGGACCCATTTCACTTCTTAGCAAAGTATCTAAGTTATGTTCAAGCATTGCATTGTCACGAATCGTCTAGCGCGAAGACTCGACGGTTTCAGTCACCGGAGCAGGCCGGCTTTCGAGGGAGATATAGCACGATAGACCGCATCCACACAGTGCGAAAAATTATACAGAAGTCCGTAGAGTCTAAATGGCCCCTTTGTCTTGCGTTTGTGGCTTCATAGCTTTCTCATGAAAGCTTTTAACTCTATTGAGAACCGCTTTGATTTGAAGTCTCTGCAGCGATGCCAACTCGACTGGCGATACATCCAAGTGCAGAGATGTCTTCATGAAAATGCGACACTCCACTTAGTGATGATGTTATGATAACTTCCTGTCACAGTTATTTACATAGTAAGTAGTGGTACATACGAATTTGTGTGGGGTTGGTACCACAACTAAAAAGTGAAAAATAAAGAGTCTTCTACAAAAAAAAACAATCGCCTTTCGAAATAAAACACTACAAACTGAAAAATAACTTTAATTTCGGAAGTCGGCGGCAAAAAACGAAAATACAAAACAGAAGACAACCTCTTCCGAAATTAAAGCTATTTTTCACTTTGTTGTGTTTTTTTTTTTTGGAAGTCCTTTGTTTATTTTATTTTTTTAAAGTTTTTTGTTCATAAACTACACCTGTTTTGAAAATAGTCTCTCACTATAAAAAAACAGGCTAGGTGGTGTGGTTTCTGCCTTTTCTAGCACTCAAAAATCGATTGGTCCGCAAGAACTTTTTGATCCTTATAAGAAACAAAATCGATTACCATCAATAAAAGTTTTTGTGAAATTAAAAAACATTTTCTGATCAATTTGTTTACATTTTCATCAGATAATTTTGGAACAGAATATACCACACTCATTATGCTCTAATTCAATAATGTCTTACTCAAAATCCAATTCGATATTATCTATAAATTCAGCACCCTTAAAACCACAAGGTCTAGAGAAAGGGGACACTTCACGCCGGCTTTGCTCTTGACAAATTAAACAAGTTGGCTCACTCAAACTTTGACAAATCCGATTTCCTGTCGCTCTTTTAGAAGTTACGAGTCCATCCGTTGGTGTGATGGAGTTCAACTATTTAGGTTACAGTAGGGATTTTAAAGTCATTTGTAAAGTTTCTACAAAACAATATATACTTTTATGTATAGTTGTAAATCCTTCCTCAAAAAGGGAGTCTGTTTTCTTTGTTTCAACGGAAAACCTACTGATTTTTACTTAGAAATTGACATAGGATAATTCAGCAAACCTATACCCCATGTATTGCTTTGCTGAATTAGTCACTTATCATGCTCACCCCCCCTTCCAAGTATAGGGGCAAATTAAATTTTCATCTTCCACTTAAAGGTGTTGCTAAATAACTTGAACTATTCTATGAAGTTCAGCCCAATAGCCAGGACTCTGAATTTGTGATGATTTGATGGCTCGCTCCCTATTGCATGGGACTTAAATATAACTGGCGGAATGTGGGTGTAGTATAGGTACACTCAGCTAAGTTGTTATGTACACACATGCCACAAACACCACAAACACCCTTCGCACACTCATTAACTCTCACCCACACACCATCCCAATTCATGTCCTGTACTGTTTTTTTTTTATCTTATATTTTGTCTTTTTTATTTTTGTTATTAATTAACTAATTCTAAATTTACTATCTCAACTTTACTTATTAAACACTACACACACACACACACACGCACACACACTACACACACACACACACACACACACACACTCACACACACACACACACACTACACTAGTAGCACACACACACAGCACAGAGCAGCAGAGCAGCAGCAGAGCAGAGCAGAGTGCTACACTTAGCACTTTGCATGGAACATCTTTCCATTCTGTATCTGGAGAGGGGCGTTGTTAGCTGCGCTAAAGTTTATACTTTTGTAGCTATCATCGTTTTACTTTTTGTACTTTGTGTTGTTTTATTGTTCCAAAGATTGTTTTATTTAATTATATGTGTCTTTGACGTTTCGTCCCTAGTATAAGGATATCTAAGAAATCTAGACCTCTGCATGGATCCCTACAAATAATACTAGAAGACGTTCTAATGACGTAGCAAATCGTATTAGTCCCACTAGAAAAACTTACTAAGGCAGGTACGTAGGAATTATTACATACTTGATACGAGAATCCCTCGTATATAATTCAAAAGTAATTACCGACAAGATGAATGTTGTAATTTTTGCGCCTAATATTCTGTCTGAGTTACGTTATTTATTTTATTATATTAGAGGTAGTTTATATTAGTTGTGACTTTTTTAGTAACGTAGGTAGTCGTACTCTAAGGCCGCGTCCTAACGAAAAGCAATCGAATACGCGATCGACGGGATCGTTTATATGAATTATGAATATTATAAATTATAACCAGCGATCGGATATTCGGATGCATATTTACCTAAAGTATTTTTTTTTGCTATAAAAGTATGAAATTGACTTTAAAAAAATCTTTATTAAAGAAAAAAATCCTGGGTTATTGGATGGTGTGATGTTCACCACGTTATTGGAAGTAATCGGGTAGGTAAATTAAACAAAAAATCACGGTACTACAGCAGAGGTAGCACGTCCGCATCGTTCAAGCGCCAGCAACAAGCAAGCATCTGACCACACTGCGGGCGTGCGCCGCTACGTTAGTTTATTATGTCAGTACGCTACAGATGGCATAACTATTCAGATGCATGTTTATTTAAAATTAATGTTTAACCCCCGATGCAAATAATTATGTGCATGTGGGATATAAGAGGAGGGGTAGTATGTGTTAGTAAAAACCAAAAAATTACAAAAGCGCATTCCATATTAGCCAACATCTCAACTTTTGGTGAATATGCATCGGAATATTCGATCTCTGGTTATGAGTTATGACATACAAATGCGACTTGATTAATTGCGCGAGTTATTGTCAGTGTTTTCAAACTCAGCCAATCCGATGCTCAGCAATCGCACTTGTGAACACTAGACCAACGAGAAATTTCAATCAATCTGTCTAGCCTTTTTCCAACTATATTGGGGTCAGCTTCGAGTCTAGCTGCATGCCGCTGAATACCGGTATTTTACATGGAGCGACTGCCTATCTGACCTCCACATCCCAGTTACTGGGTAATACGATAGCCTTTGGTAAGACTGGTTGTCAGACTTTCGAGCTTCTGACTACATGTAACGACTGTCGAAGATGTACAAGTAACAGCCGGGACCAACAGCTTAACGATGAGTTTTGACATGTTATGGATGGTCACCCATCCACGAACCCACCGCGCAAAGCGTAGCTTAACCTTCGATCAACCCGTACGGCTGTTATTTAAAACAATGACATTTAAAAACCCTAAATTAAATGTATACCTACGACACATTTGATTTCCTCGCTATAACTTTAATAAATAATAGAAAAACAAAAATTGCTCTCCATCAGACTTGCTTCTTGAAATTAGTAATTTTATTTACCTAGGCTTATCCAAGCTCAGAATACTCACTTCTAGTTATCTAGAATCCTAGACATGATTACTCTCCCAAGAATATTAAGTTAGGTTAGGTGCACGTGACCTTGTTTATCCTTAGAACCTAACATTAAGTAAATTTACTGTATCATAAGCATACACAACGTAATATATTACACAGCATTACTCTCCTAATATCTATATCGAATCTTGTATAACAGTACACACGTACCAAACTTGGTGTCAGTTCCCAAAGGTAACAAAACTCCATTATAATTCTGTGTCATTAGCAAACTTTCGGAATCAGTCTCGTGTAGTTCCCTTCTGTTCGGCTTATTGTTCCAAATTTCGGTATTAGTTACTCCATGTGTGGGATGTGGATTGCGTTATCTAAGTTCGGAGATGAGACGTCATACTTTTTACTTTACTTCAAACTATGGTACTCCAATTAGTTCAGAATGCAAGTTTGTAACTAAAGCCTTCAGAATTTATAATAACGACATAGTAGAGTTTTTTGTGAATGAGTTCATCCGGGAAGCACTTCTGACATACCTGTTTTTTCCAAGCCATATTAATGTCTTCAGCTCCGTTTAGGAGTGGTGGTAAGGATTCAGTGACATTGTAACACAGTGCAGCTTGAAATGGTGTCTCGGATCTGGTATTGACCATAGTTGGCGATGCCTACTTGCCATCAGTTGGAAAACCTACTTGATTGCAACCTAAGGACTTATCCGCTCACCAGGTACTGTAGTGTAGCGTCACTGTTAGTACGAGTATGTACACTACAAGCAATATATGTCACGGACGTACATACTTTATTATTAGTAGATAAATGTAAACAACAAGCGCGTGAGTCATTGAACACTGGTGGCGGCAGCCGCGCTGGAGCGAGCGGGACCCCTCCCGTTTCCTCGCGCCTGACCGGCTCGCCAGTCGGTTGGATGCCGCTGTGCCGACAACACAATTTCCGATTTCGCTTAGCTGTCCTATGCACCTCGCGCTTGTTGCCATATATGTACTCTGTCTATCTATCTTCTACTTGTGTTTGTGTAAACCACTGTGCTTCTCTTTGTGGAACTCTCACCTTCGATTCTTCAATATTTATATGTGTACGTGTTTCTGGACTCGGATAATTACACCCAATTAGTGGACATACCGGCTTTCATTCATCTCCCGTACGTACCACACTTCATTGGTGACCCCGGAAGAACACCATGAGCCAGCCACAAGGAAGCGATATGAAAGGTCAAAGTAAGGACGCCCCGAGCTACGATGTATATCGCGTCGGTGTGCGGGTACCTCCATTTTATCCGGAAAAACCGGCGTTGTGGTTTGCGCAGCTAGAGAGCCAGTTCGTGCTTGCGAACATCACGGCTGATGCCACAAAATTCCACCACGCTATTGGAAGCCTGGACCCCGTATACGCGTCCGAGGTGGAAGATATTATCACCGCACCTTCAGCACCGAACAAGTACGAGCGGCTGAAAAGTGAGTTGGTGAAGAGGTTATCTGCGTCGAGAGAGAAGAAGGTACAGCAGCTCCTGACTCATGAGGAGCTTGGCGACCGCAAGCCCTCGCAGTTCTTGCGACACCTGCGCCACCTGGCGGGACCCAGCGTACCAGAGGAGTTTTTACGAACTATCTGGACCAGCCGTCTGCCGAGCAGTACGCAGAACATTATTGCTTCGCAAGCTAAGGCGAGCCTAGAGGAAGTGGCTGAGCTGGCCGACCGAATACAGGATGTAGTGCCGGCAACCCCGCAAGTATCAGCGACAACAAGTCACATGGCGGCACCAGGGAGCAGCGTTGACCAGATGAGTGGTCAAATCGCCGAACTCATACGACAAGTGCAAGCCCTCACGTCGCAGGTCGACAGGTTATCCCGGTCGAGGCAAAGGTCCAGCAGAAGCGACAGTCGGGGACGTTCACCTTCTAGAAGGTCAAATTCGAATTACCGTAAATTCCCAAACTGCTGGTACCATTATAAGTTCGGCGATAAAGCAACGAAGTGCGTAAAGCCCTGCGACCAGTCGGGAAAAGCAACAGGCAGTCGATAATGGTGACCGGCGACTGTCGTAGCACTGGTCGCTTATTTGTTACTGACCATAACACCAAGATGCAGTTCTTCGTCGACACCGATAGTGACGTTTGTGTTTATCCCAGGTCAGCAGTTAAAGAGCGCCGTAATAAATCAAGCTACGAACTATGTGCGGCTAATGGTAGTGTGATAAATACCTACGGTTACGCGTATTTAAAATTAAATATAGGTTTGCGCCGTGACTATGCTTGGCGATTTATAGTGGCGGACGTGACAAAACCAATAATAGGGGTCGATTTTTTATCACACTACAACTTAATTGTAGATGTCAGAATGCAGCGCCTCATCGATGCTAGTACTACGCTTGCGACCCCTGCTTTGCCTGCTCAACCTTCAGATATTGTTTCTTCGGTTAAGGTAAGAATTGGTGACACTTCATATCACGACATACTTCGGGAGTTTTCAGACATAACCCGGCCGTCGGGTATACAACGTACACCTACACACAACACCTTACACTATATACGTACAACACCAGGACCACCCGTATCGTGCACACCGCGTCGGTTGGCTCCAGACATATTAAAAATTGCTAAGGAGGAGTTTGAGTCTATGCTTTCGAATGGTACAGCCAGACCCTCCGACTCACCTTGGGCTTCACCCTTGCACCTGGCACCTAAGAAGGATAATGGATGGCGCCCGTCTGGTGATTTTAGGATGCTCAACGCACGAACAATACCCGACAGGTATCCAATTCGCCACATCCATGACTTCGCTCACAACCTCTCTGGTTGCCAAGTATTCTCGACAATAGACCTGGTCAAAGCATATAACCAGATACGCGTCAATCCCGAGGATATACCGAAGACAGCCATCACCACACCGTTCGGGCTATACGAGTTTCCTTACATGACGTTTGGACTTCGCAATGCAGGGCAAACTTTCCAACGTTTCGTCGATGAAATGCTACGAGGACTGGACTTCTGTTTTGGGTATTTAGACGATTTTTTGGTCTTCTCAAAAGACCAAAAACAGCACGAGGACCACCTACGACAGTTCTTCTCCAGATTGCAAGCTTATGGGATGGTGATAAACACATCAAAATGCGTATTCGGAGTCGCACAGGTAACATTTTTAGGCTACCAAATTACATCAGCAGGCACAAAACCACTGCCAGAAAAGGTTGAACAGCTTCCCAACACCGAAAACAGTGCGAGAACTGAAGAGGTTTCTAGGGATGGTCAACTTTTACAGGCGGTTCATTCCAGAGGCGGCTCAACACCAGGCACCGCTGAACAAGCTTTTAGAAGGCTCGGTAAAAGGCTCGCATCCCGTCAGTTTCACAGCGCAGGAGGACGATGCGTTTACAGCTTGCAAATCAGGTCTCTGCCAAGCAGCAATATTAGCGCATCCTGACTGCGGGGCGAAATTAGCCTTAGTGACAGACGCTTCCGATACAGCTACGGGTGCAGTCCTTCAACAGATTAAGGATGAGGAATGGCAACCCTTAGCTTTCTTTTCTCGTAAGCTAAGCACAAGCCAGAGAAAGTACTCACCTTATGACCGTGAACTGCTCGCCATATATGAAGCGATTAAGTACTTCCGACATATGGTCGAGGCCAGAGAGTTTGTTATCTACACGGATCACAAGCCCATCTGTTTCGCGTTTCATACACGAAAGGAGAATTGCTCACCACGACAGTTTAGACATCTGGATTTTATCTCGCAGTTTACCACAGATATCAGGCACATTTCGGGCAAGGATAACGTTGTCGCCGATACCCTGTCACGAGTAGAGGCAATCGCTCAGCCAGTTGACTTGAATGTACTAGCCAAGTCCCAGAGCACCGATTCTGAGCTCAAACTGCTGCTCGACGGGGAAACGTCATTGCGCCTGAAAAAGATCACACTGCCGGGAACACTTTCTGAACTGTATTGCGATGAGAGTAGCAAGACACCAAGGCCATATGTCACGATAGAACTTCGTCGCCAAGTCTTCGACAATCTACACTCCTTGAGCCACCCAGGAGCAAATGCCCTGGCCAAACTGGTAGCAGAACGTTACGTGTGGCCCGAAGTGAAGAAAGTCTGCAGGGAATGGACGCGAAACTGCTTGGCATGCCAACGCGCGAAGATAACTCGCCATGTGTCCGCAAGCCTCGGCAACTTCAAACTGTCACGATCACGTTTTATGCACATCCATATAGATATGATCGGGCCATTGCCAATCTCACAGGGATTTCGGTATTGTCTCACCGCTGTAGATCGCTTCACGCGATGGCCTGAGGCAATACCTATCAAAGATATCACAGCTGAAACCGTGGCTAACGACGGCGTGGTTCTGTACGCTTGGATCGCACGCTTCGGCTGTCCCACAAAAATTGTAACGGATCGTGGCAGACAATTTGAGTCGGCCCTCTTCAAGCACCTGACGGAGATAGCTGGATTCGAGCACAGAAAGACAACTGCTTACCACCCTGCCTGTAACAGTATGGCTGAGCGGTTACACAGACAACTAAAAACAGCCATTACCTGCCACGGTAACCAAAACTGGATAGAATCACTACCACTGGTTCTGTTAGGTATCCGAAGTACATTTAAGGAGGATTTACAGGCAACACCGGCTGAACTGGTATACGGTGAAACATTGCGTCTGCCAGGAGATTTCTTTGAACCAGAAGTGGTTTGCAACACGGATATGACAGACTACATATCAAGATTACGCATGTTTGCCAGAAACATTCAACCAACTCCAGCATCGCGACATTCTAACGGTCGGGCCATATTTGTATTTAAGGACCTTGCCACCACAACGCACGTCTTCTTAAGAGAATGCGTCATCCGGGTCATTTCAACCAGCATACACAGGGCCACATAAAGTACTAGAGAGGGGTGACAAAGTACTTAAACTCCTCCTTAAAGGTAAAACAGTCTCAGTATCCGTAGACCGAGTTAAACCAGCCTACATACTTAAAGACTCACACACCACAGTAACACACAGCAATACTAACCATTACGAATACGGACAGAAACGAACTTCACAGGATACTCCAATCATCAATCCGAAGCCGACGACCGTAGACGACAATATCAAAAGAACACGGTCGGGCCGTAGGGTGCGTTTCCCGGACTACTATCGCCCTTGACGGTCTCAAGAGGGGGGTGGTGTAGCGTCACTGTTAGTATGTACACTACAAGCAATATATGTCACGGACGTACATACTTTATTATTAGTAGATAAATGTAAACAACAAGCGCGTGAGTCATTGAACACTGGCGGCGGCGGCCGCGCTGGAGCGAGCTGGACCCCTCCCGCTTCCTCGCGCCTGACCGGCTCGCCAGTCCGTTGGATGCTGCTGTGCCGACAACACAATTTCCGATTTCGCTTAGCTGTCCTATGCACCTCGCGCTTGTTGCCATATATGTACTCTGTCTACTTGTGTTTGTGTAAACCTCTGTGCTTCTCTTTGTGGAACTCTCACCTTCGATTCTTCAATATTTATATGTGTACGTGTTTGTGGACTCGGATAATTACACCCAATTAGTGGACATACCGGCTTTCATTCATCTCCCGTACGTACCACACTTCAGTAACATAGCAAAATCAGCCTATAATTTTCCCACTGCTGGGACACAGGCCACCTCTCAGTGAGAGGGGGTAGCCCGTAATCCACCACGCAGGCCTAGTGCGTGTTGATAGATGTCACAATACATGTCTCCAAATTTTTGATTCTAGGACACGCCGGTTTCCTCACGATGTTTTTTTTCACCGTTTTGAGGGCAGTGGTGATGAAATAATTAAATAATGTAAAGCACCTAACTGGGTTCGAACCTATGACCTACAACTCGTAAGTCGCGGCCGATACCACTAGGCCAGGTACCAGGCACCAGGTACTGTACTTACTAAATATTAATCTCAGGATTATAAAGTCTGATGCTACGGCTACATTAACGCGACATCGCGAAATACACTTCGTGCGCTCTCTGTTGTACAGCAAGACGTCTAGCGGTGTGCGAGAGAGAGCGCGCGAAGTGTAGTTCGCGTTATCGTGACAATGTAGCCATAGCATAAATATTAAATATGTCCATGATACTTTGGGCGTTATAGTCGCTAATTATCTAATTGCATAAAATGTATCACTACTCACTGTCAGAAGTTACTTATTTGCCATCCAAAAGAGGCGGTAACGACAATGGCCCTTTACTGTCATGAGAAAAAGTCACGCCAAGGGGTCGCTCCCCAGTTGGAAATCCCAAAAGGACTAGGGGTTCTGTCGGATCGCTTACATTGTAAACCAAGATGTGTAAAAGCTCTCTAGAGGTTTGTAAGATCCATACGTCACACTCACATGCTAAAATGCAGCCTAAACTCTTTATTGTGAATGTTATTGCGTGGATATATTCTCTATAATATGGACTTGAATTACTTAAAGATGGGAAGATTACAATAATTATGTTAATATGAATCATGGTACGACAGTTGTAAGAACGGATAAACACAGAAGTCGGCTTCGTCGTGTCGATGATTCCATAAATGTTTTGGACTAGTTTTGATCACAACTCCTCCATATCAAAGTTAAACTCAATTTCAAAGCATTTATTTCAAATAGACCAATTACAGGCACGTTTGAATTGTCAAGGGGTCGGTCAGTCGGAAAAATGAAGCTAGCACATATAGCACATGCTACAAGAGCTTTAGCAAAAAGAACAGCTGACCTTATCTTATAAAATCTCACCATGAAAACTTAGGTGAAGTGAGCTTGAGGTAAACTGTCAATAGTGACCATCCCTAGCATCAGAAGGAATGACAGCTCACTAGACCTTAGGTGAAGACGTCATGCCTTCGGTGAGATTTTTACAGAATAGACCGGCAAGATAGGAGGTGAGTCATCGTTTATGATGTGGCTTCACAGTTGCATTGTGTGATATCACAACGGACCAGCCCTATCCGATTAAGTTGAGATACAACTCTTAATTTTTAAATAGGCCTAGGTCAGAAAAAATGCCATACCACTAAGTGCTTGAAGCAGGTCGTAGTCGGTCGAGGACAATATACTCACCAACAGCAAACAGATAAGCCAACGTAATATTATCAACATTATTAAATGTAGTTTCAGACTTCAATAATAATTTTCAGTTTTGCATATACATCGCAATCATGACTGTTTCAGACTATGCTGAAACGTGAAATTGAATTTTAACTAGATTCTAGAACAACTAGTTAATACCTATTACCTGTTGCGCAGGATGGCAAAGATTATTTGATATTTGCTTTGTATTATGATTAAATGTCAAAAGTCTGGCCTGTAATGAATTTAATATTGCCGAAATCTTAGAAAATTTCTTAATTTATTTGGTGTCTAGACCATTTTCATTAACATTATTTCTTAGTGATGGCCTCGCCTCTCATGCACGAGGTTGTGGATTCATACCCGGGCAAGTACCAATGTGACTTTCTCAATTCATACGTACTTCCTGACTATATCTTGGACATTACTGACATCGGTGAAGCAAAAATATCGTGAGGAAACTTAGACTTGTAGTTAACATAAGTCTGAAATCACCAACCTTCTTCTTGAGCAAGCGTGGTAATCAAAGCTCGTGCCGTCTATCTACGAGAAGACGACACGGTTTCACGGCACAGTTGGCGCAGTGTTTAAGCGATTGACTGCTGCGCTGCGTGTCGCGGGTTCGATTCCCGCACGTAACAAATATTTGTATCACCTACAAGTAGTTGATCTGGGTCTGGTTGTATGTGTTTGTGAGTTTAAATGTTTGTAAATGCACCCACAATACAGAAGAAGTTCCTAGTGTGGGGCATAGTTTTCAAAAAAAAATAAACCTTTTTCCTGAAGTGGGACACTAATAGGCTGGTATTATTATTATTTATTTCTTAGTGGTTTTTTACGACAGCAACGGTTGAGATTGTTTCGCTTATACCTACTTAATTGTGTATTTTACGTTTATTAATTTTTCAGAACTAAAATGATATGTGATCTAATTAACTAACAAAGTATAAAAATAAAAATATAATAACCTAACCCAACTAAAACTATTAAAAAAGTAAAATATGACGTCAAAACTTTCCTCCGCATCGCTGTCGACTGGTAATGTACCCAAGAGACTGGCGGCATTGCCACGTTGTATGACACTGCTTAGCCTCTGGCCAACCCTTGGGTCACGGGAACTATCAACCTACTTAATCCGCCTTAAAAAAAAACCATTTATTCCCATATGGACTATATTGACTCGGTATAAATTTTTAACTCAGTAATTAAATTGACTCATGAATGTATGAATAATTCTCACCCATTTTAAATATTCATATCGTTATCTTTTTCCATGAAATCAATAGAATCAAAATATTATCTGTCTGCTAGGCTCTTTATCTATTTTCTAATTACTTGGGTAAATAAACCTAAACAAATAAATAGTTAGAAATTTCATGATCTCAAAATTTTTATTAATCCTTTGTCAGCTAGTTACAATATCCAAATCCTTAAATTCAATATTTACAAGAATTACGATTACTATAATACATTTTTATTTTATTCACAGTACCTAACTCACAAAAAAATCTGGTACATGCATCTAAAGTGTTAACATACATTGAATGTTCGATTTCCGCATTCGCCCATAAATCTGTATAAATAGATGTTTCTTCCATGGTTAGATGTTCAAGCGTATGATTTGTGTTTTTAATAGCATTTGTGACATGGAAAATTCTAGTATGGTCACAAACGACAACCTTTATTTTGCTATTGTCATTATCATTTTCTTTAGCATTCAACGGTTTGTTTACTCGTAAGACTTATATTAACTTTTGTTTTGGTTTTAATGAAATCATGTGTGTCAGCACTCAGTAATTGGTATACCATCATCAATGTTAACATCATTCTGTCTAACGCTAGAACTAATCATATTTGTACGCAGGAGATCAGCTACCTATAGTAAAAATCTTAAATTAGAAGAAAGAAACAATCAAATTATTAATCTTTACTCACAACTTTGCACTCAAATGATTTATTTTCCATTATTTGCTTTTCGAATACGTGTCTTTCAAACTTTTATACAAAGTTTATATCTAAAAGCCTTAAGCTTAAAAGATCGAGCCCCCGATCTCTCAAAGTTTTAGTCACGTAAGTATATCTACTATACTTTCTAAAAAGCTGTTTGGTTCAATTTATTTGTGACCTTTGTTTGATATTCTAAAATGACCAAAAACTTTCGGGTGCTCTTTCCTTTTAAGACTTACATTTTATCGAATAAAAATATAGATTCTACACAATTGTAAACTTATTTGGACATTTACAAAATCTTTACGTTCTTTTATGTTTTTCAACAATTTGAAACATATCCAAGATCACATTGCAAATGATAATGTTATTGACATTATGGATCTATCGTATAATTCTTAACACTGGTTAAAATGATAATATATGACACTGGGTTTTTAAATTACACTTACTAAGAAATAATTTAATTAAATATCTAAACCAGTCTTTTCTCTTATAGTCTAAAAATCAAGCATAAAGCAGAAGTATTAAATTAGTGCTGAAATATGCAGGTAAATTCAAGTCATCATTTTCAGTTTTCATAGAAGGTCAGAAACCAAAACATATTGGTCTTTTGATCACAGATCTTCTTTAGAAAAGGAAAAATATGCGCCGTGATAATCTTATCACTGATTAGACCTTTAAAGGAGAGATCGTTACCAAAGGACGCGAGATAATCCGTTCTATAACCTTTACGCGACCTACTTTAGAATCAGCAAGGAGGTATCTTTCTGTATAATGTTTTTTATCAACTACTTGAACTTTTACGCTAATTTCAGCACTACTATCATACATAGGATCACACGGGTAACTTTAATATTATTTAATGATTAAAATACACTTATTGATAGTAACGTCAATATGAAAATCATTTTTGGCAAAATCCGTATACTGGTATTTGGTTGCCAGTAACTTTCGTCTTTTGATGAGAGCATTAGAGAGTCTTCACCACTTCGAACTACCTGGCGTGGACAAGGCAAAGTTTCTACAGGCATATTTACTATTGTGAGTTGATTGGCCATAATTGGTTGCACGGTCGGTTCGAATTTGTATTGATTTGTATCTTCATACAATTCTTCATCATTGGCATCTTGTTGAAGTACCTCAGCATTCGTTTCTATCTCGTACAATTGCTCAGATTTCGATGGTTTGGGGTCGTGCAGAGCCAAGTTGATGGCGTGTGATGTACTTTCAACTGTTTCACCAGTACTCATGACACATGTGACACCATCTAAAGCCATCCTTAGAGGTTCACTCTTCGTTTCATTCCTCAGTACTTGTATCCAAGATAGACGACAGTCGCAAATTAGTTTATTACCTGTAAAAAGAAAATGAAAAGTTAGTAATAGCTGTATTTATTAAAGACTGCAATTTCGTCACAGATATTTGAGAAAAAACCTATGACGTCGAAAACGAAATAGATTATTCAAATATTAGTGCAAACTCCGCGAGTGTTTTATCAAATGCAAATACATTTTTGAGACTCAAAAGACAGATCATCCATTCTCAATTCATTCATTTCAATTTCGTATATATTTTTTTCTATTTATTTCTCTATTTTTCAGATTATCTTAAGTAAATACATCTTTTATGGGGTACTGTGTTCAATGTTACAACAAAATACCTTGTCATATGTTGCAATTAAATGGAAGAAAATTTAAAACTCATATTAAAATACACTTTGTAAACAAGCATATTTCAAATTAGAAGATTATATCCAAGATAAGAATGCTTGGAAACATGCTGGTCCAGCTCCATAGGACAATCTAGAGTCTAGACAAAATCAAACTGGTTGGTAATTTAATTGTATATTTTTTTATTAGACATTGATTTACATTCTTTGATTACTTTCTCACATACTGACATATTCTTTCCTGTTTTTTTTTCTAGAAAATCGTATACTTTTACAATTTTTGTAAAAACGTGAGCACCATGTCTCTATCATCTATCACATAATTAATTTATCTGTCATTGCTTTATATTTAATTATTTTTACCTATTACACACACATACATAACATCACGCCTGTATTCCCCGAAGGGTTAGGCAGAGGTGTACCTATAGCACACCCACATTTCGCCAGTCATGTTTATGTGTTTGTTTGGAATTTCTCGTTAGCTGCCCGGAGTCTGGATTTGTTTCCGGTTGATGGCAATAGGCTCGCCCCCTATTAAATGGGACTTAAACATAACTGGCGAAATGTGGGTTTTACCTATTATGATAGAATCATTTTATTCTAGGTGCATAGTCTTCACATATAATTATACAGGGTGATTGGAAGATGGGTGCAAAGCTTTAAGGCGAAGATAGTAAAGACAATTTAGAACCATTTAAGCCATGGTTGTCTTAGACGAAGTCTTACCAAATATTTTTAACCAAATTTTTAAGTTTTTTTTCGGAAATTCTCAAAATTTAATGTAAACTGCATAATTATGGCCAAATTGAATGATAAATGAATTCATTTTTTATTTATTTAATTAAAGTAATGTGTAAGCAATCAAGCAAAACATGTTTTAGGCTTCTGTGTCATTAGACATTTTTTTTACAGACATTTAAAGCTCAGAAAAAATAAAAAAAATTGTACAATACGTCTTTTAAACCTTATTAAAAAAAAAACGGAGGGTGTTTTTTTTGTTCAAACCTTTTTGAAGACATGCTTGATAATCGCTCTTTCTTTTGAGGTATCATTTATGCGGATATCTTACAAATTATTGAAATTAGGGCCTACAAACCAATTTGAGGGAGTTTTTATTTTTATTTTAGGCAGACTAATTAAAACAACATTTGAATTAAAAATATTTATTAAACAAGATCAAAATGACGGCCGTGATTCCTAATACAAGCACGGCCCCGTCTTCTAACTTCTGTAGTCGTTATTTTCAACATCAGCTCCTGCTTCATTGTCTCAAACGCTGAATTTATTCTTTGTATCAATTCTTCTCTAGTGTTTATTTCTATGTTGTTATACACCAGTTCCTTGGCCCGGCCCCACACGAAAAAGTCCAACGGGGTCAGATCTGGGGAGCGAGCGGGCCAAGGGATGGGTCTATCCCTGCCGATCCAGCTATCAGGAAAGCAATTGTTGAGGTGTTCCCTTACATTTAAAGTCCAATGCGCTGGACAGCCGTCTTGCTGAAAGATGACTGTTCGGTCTCTTTCGAAGATCGGGACACCTGATTCCTCTACCAGCAGTGGTAAATCAATTTGCAGAAATTGCAAATAATTTTCGCTATTCAATGGATCAGGCAAAAAGTGGGGCCCAATCAATGTTCTGCCAATTATTCCAGCCCATACATTCACAGAGAATTTCATCTGAAATGACACCTGCTTCTTAAAATGTGGATTGTTGTCTGCGTCGGCCCATTCATGGATGTTGTGAAAGTTTGTAATACCTTCCCTTGAAAATTTACTTTCATCCGTCCACAAGATTGATTTCAGAAACCACGCATCTTCGATGTCTCTGTTGAGGAGGAAACGGCAGAACTGAATTCTTATTTGAGGATCTTGCTCTACTAGACCTTGCACACTCCTGCCATGGAACGGATACTTATCATTTTGGTGCATTGTATGCCACACCTTCCATTGAGAAATGTTTCAATTTCGAGCTACTGCTCTAGTACTGGTAGTAGGATCCGCTTGAAATGCTGCTAAAATGTCTTCGTCGACGGCAGTTTCGTGTCTGCCCGGGTTGACTCCAGGTTCCACGCGGTGAAACCCATCTTGGGCAAGACGACGAAACGTGTTGTAAAACACTCGGACATTCGGTATCCTGCAATTCGGATAGCGCTCTTGATACATCCGTCGCGCCAAAGATCCATTGCCGTCTGCTCTACCGTACATAAATACGATATCCGCATATTCTTGATTGGAAAAAGTAGCCATAGTCACTTAACAATTAAGAAAAACGGCGTAGGAGTGCACTAAATGTCAACTCAACACAATTAAGTCAAAAATCAACACGTGCAGGAGCGCGAGGCTACGACTGGACACGGTGAAACAAAAAAGTTCAAAACTAACGCAAACAACACGTGCAGGAACGCAAAGGGCTACAACTGAACACGGTAAATTGTGAATCAACACGACAACGTCCACTCACAAGGGCAGTAGTTTGACTAATAAGTAAAAGATGTAACGGCTTCATCACAGACCGACTGACCCTGACTAAAGAAAAACGACTTTGTTGCCTCAGTAACTAAGACCATTTTGCTGTAAAAACCAACTCTTATCGCTTTTTGCTATTCATTGGGCGTTCTACCTGGAAATGCCGTCGCACCGCGCTCGGTGGCCATTGTTTAGAGAATCCCCTCAATGGGTTCCCCTCAATTGGTTCCTGCATGTGCCAAAAATTCTTAGAATTGAACAATGTTATCATTTCGAGCACATAAAGTATTCTTTTAAGCAAAAATTTTGTGTTTTGTTAGACTGCCTAAAATTTTAAATTTCTCCCTCGAATTGGTTTGTAGGTCCTAATTTCAATAATTTGTAAGATATCCGCATAAATGATACCTCAAAAGAATGAGCGATTATCAAGCATGTCTTCAAAAAGGTTTGAACAAAAAAAGCACCCTCCGTTTTTTTTTTAAAATAAGGTTTAAAAGACGTATTGTACAATTTTTTTATTTTTTCTGAGCTTTAAATATCTGTAAAAAAAATGTCTAATGACACAGAAGCCTAAAACATGTTTTGCTTGGTTGCTTACACATTACTTTAATTAAATAAATAAAAAAATAATTCATTTATCATTCAATTTGGCCATAATTATGCAGTTTACATTAAATTTTGAGAATTTCCGAAAAAAAACTTAAAAATTTGGTTAAAAAAATTTGGTAAGACTTCGTCTAAGACAACCATGGCTTAAATGGTTCTAAATTGTCTATACTATCTTCACCTTAAAGCTTTGCACCCATCTTCCAATCACCCTGTATAATTATATGTGAAGACTATGCACCTAGAATAAAATGATTCTATCATAATAGGTAAAACCCACATTTCGCCAGTTATGTTTAAGTCCATTCCATTGCACCCATCTTCCAATCACCCTGTATAACTAATGTATGTACAAAATACATATAGTAAACCTTTTTAAAAGAGTAACGGTGGAGTTTTTTGCCCATTCTTCTTCATACGAAACTACCTTTTGGAAGTGACAACAGACTAGAATCAATTCTATTTTTTTTTATATTTTGACGTTCAAAAGTGCCATATATATTCTTATTTGAAATAAATTATTTGCCTTGGACTTTGATAATTACATAATGTCATGGGATTGAAATTTTATGCTCTAGTAAGTTTAAGTTCTATTCGTGGTGACTTAAGGTTAAGGAAGGGCTGATCTAAAAATAAATTGACTTAAAAACAATATCTACTTGCTGCAGCCTTGTATAATCGAGTTGCCGATTATATAACCTCCTCCTTTTTTTTGGAGTCGTTTAATAAAGGTATTGAAGAATAAGAAAAAGACTGCACTTTTAAGTGAATCAATGAAATGTAGATATTTTTATTGACGTATTAGTTAAGTGAGCAGTTATACATTTTTTACAGGACCCCTAATCATATAACTTTTTTTCTACGTTCACAATGGGTTCGAAGTCCTCAAACAGTAATTGCAAAATATGCGTTCATTCCAAATTTGTGAATAACAGTTACATGCGTAATTAAGTTTGTCGGGTTGAATATAACACGAAAATATGAAACTCTTTAATAACCCCCTTAATCATCCAGCTACACGTGCCAATTTAATCAAATTGTTCAACTTTAACATGTTTGTTTTTAATAAAACTACGCCATTGTACAAAAATCTACTTATTGCTACGTTTGAGTCGATAAAGGGCGCTTTTACATTCATTAATTGTCCTTAATGTGAAGGGTGCTTCAGTAAGGGGATTAAATACAGCAGGGAATTCCCCATTGTTTGCACAAAACACAGTTATTTAACTTACCAAGAGTTGCTGTATTCTATTTAATCGAAAATAACATGTTGCCAACAAAAATGGACGCGTAATATCATTATAATGGCAATGTAATGTCGTTATCTTGAAAAATGGTATTGACAATAATAGAATTGAATATGGACTTCCTGCTATAATCCAAATAGTGGTGTTTGTAGTTATTATAATGTAATAAATTGCTGAGGGGAACGTAAAATAATAGTCACAAAAAATATTGAAGGGCCGGTATGAAAGGTTCGCGCGGACGGGTTATGGGTCTAATGATAGTAATTACTTTAGTAAACTCCTATATAAACCAAATATCATATTTATTTCGTAGTAATAACTCTTCCTTTAATAACAAAACAAAATAAACGTAACACTCACCGCTCAAATACAGCACAGCATTCTTCATTTTCAAATTTTCCAATATCGGCTTTATAATCTCGTAAGTAAAATGTTCTATCTCATTGTTCCTCAGATCCAATAATTCAAGACCGCGCACACCTTCTAATAACCCCTCATTAATAGACTTCAATTTATTCCCTGTCATAGATAATTTCTGTAACAGAGCGAGACCATCAAAGGCCCTTTCAGACAGGAATTTCAATTCGTTATTATCCAAAAGCAGCTCGTTAAGATTCCACAGCTCGGTGAAAGTTAAATCGCCCAACATTGACAACTTGTTGGACCGCAGATCCAATCTCGTCAGATTAGCTAAGCCCCTGAATGTGTCTCTAGTCAGCACCGTAATTGAATTAGCCTCTAGTATCAGATCGTTTAGTACGGTCAGATGTTCAAAACAACCATCGTGCACCGGATTGATGCTGTTAAAAGACAAATCCAGATATTTGAGACTTGGCAAATCGACGAACACGTCCCTCTGCACTTCAGTTACTTTATTCTCTTTTATAGTTAGGTTTACGAGCGACGGGAGATTCGTGAACGATGAGAAGTCCAATTCGGTTATTTTGTTGTTCATCAGAGTTATTTCTTTGAGTGTGGTTATGTTTGAGAATGTTCTTTTCTCAATTTTGTTTAGTGTAGCGTAGTGTATGAAGAGCTTTTGTAGCCGTTTCATGCGATGGATCACGTGGAATGGAATGAACTTAAGTGCTCCGTCGGATCGAACGTTGAATGTTAGTCTTTCCAAATAAGGCTGAGAGTTGAAAGTGGACCATATTGGATCTGTTTCATCAATACCTCCGTTGAAAACCCAACAGTCTGCTCTGGTGGCTGTTTTGACGTCAGTGCTTTCGCAATAGCAATGTACTTTAGATTCTCTGTTGGTTATCTCGCATATGTTATCTTTTACTTGCGTCCCATGGTACCTCCTTTCAGTTTTATCTCTGCGTTTTTCATTTAGACGGCTTTCAGTGTAGGATATTTGCACTGAAGTCAGAGCCAAGGCTAAGAGTAAATATTGGATGACGGTCTCCATGTCCCCTTGCCTTTTCACTAACCTGGAACAAACAAAAAAAAAATTAAAGTGTTGCTTTGAAAGCACTGTAGCGGTCCGAAATAATGTTACAACATTTTTTGAATGTTTTAATAAAACTTTGTGAATATTAAGATCAACGTGTCCTCTTTCTGGGTAAATATAATAAAAATATTCTTTATAATAACACTTTTTGATAAGCTCCTAAAATTATAAAATAAAAATAAATATGACAAATTCTTGGCGGAAACATTATACAAGTTGGTTTATAATATTCTAAATAATAAAATACACGCTTCACAGTAATCGCCTGTTGTAAATTTACATAATCACTTAAATAGGAGGCTTTAAAACAATGACTCAGCGTTTGGCTGTCTACTTTATTACCAAAACTGATCGTAATTCATTCGTCCATTGACTTGTTGGAGTGGGTATCGGATGTATCGCCTGCACTCAGCCTAATTTGTGGGGAGGCGTGTAATGAACGCACCGGAACATGTCACGTGACTTTGAGTCATTTATGCTGCGTTCACCCTCTGTAAATTCGGTTTTTTACTATCATTTTTTGACGTAATTATTTTGATAACATGCTTTGCAATGGCGGTGGCGGAGGGGAAAAATGCAATGTAACGTATGGTCTGCCGTTAACACAACGTTTTGTATCGTTTTGTTTATTTAGGATAGCTTTCATAGTAATATCGCAGCCCCTGTGAATTATTTGGTAAATGTTGAACATTTTCAAAATTCATAATTAGAATTCCTAAAATAAACTAAGTTCAATTCCTTCTAGTCTTATTGGTGGTTAAACGACAACTCAAGAGGATTTTTTAAAACATTAGAATTTCAAGTAACTCATTAGAACTCCAATATTCCACAGCGATTTTTTTATTACCCCCATTTTCTCCAGATAAATTAACAAAACACAAAAGCATTGTCGTCAAAAGAAAATTACACATCGCGAAACTAGCTCATCAGCGTGTTTAATTAAAATCTTTTCTCTTTTTCACGCGAATGACGCTAGTAATCAGTGTGAGCGGGACAAAAACTGTTGTGTGCAGACTTTTTTGTTTCTTCCAAATGGTTATTAGGGATTGAAATTTTAAGGGCATCCCTTGACGCGTTCGTGACGCTTTAATTAAAGGGGATTGTTAGATCGAGATGCTAAAGTTCGGCAGTTAAGTCTTTTGTTATTGTAAAAAGTTTAATATCGTGCGAAGATTCGCGAATCATGTTTTCCTTTTACTTTTTAAAGCAGCTTAGTAGAAGTGAACGCTTTTGTCTTGTGAGTGCTCTCGAAGTTTTGTCTTGAAAATGTTTTCTTCATTTGATGATAATGTTAGGTTTTATTAAATTATACGTATGTAATAATTTATATGTACCTATACATTACACAGTAGCTATTTTAGGAATCCGTTTGATCTACTAAAATATACTTGAAACAGAGAAAATAATACGCCCGACTCTTGATTAACTTATTGGTTGTATTATAGAGTATCCAGAAAAACTGCCTGTTGATAAATTGATTATATGAATATTTACATTCTGGCTACCTCTTAAAAAACCATTACAAGTTCTTCGTATTTTATAACGAAGAATAAACAGAATCCTTTTCTCACATTTCAAAAGAAATCGAATTCTTAAAAATCATTACACTTTCCACGGCGCGATCGTTCAAACCGCACTCGATCGGACTTTTTTTTAAATTTAATTCTGTCCGGAGTAGCGCCCGCAATACCTATTTGGAGTGAAGTTGTAAAAAGATACTGTTAGAAATCCAACGTTTTCATTTTGGAACCTTTGTTTGCTTCTTTTTCTTTTATTTCTACACTCTTGCGAACAAAATCTGTCTATTCTTTTTTAATAATAAATCTCTCTGTTTGTTTGATTTTTGTTTCGAGTATATTTACAGAGGACAGAAACAATAATACACTTAATAACTAATAACGGTCTTTGTAAGCTTCGTTTGGCAGCATGGAAAATGTTTATCAATATTATTGGGTATTGTTTTTTTATGTTTCGGCTACGTACCTTACTTAAGTAATAATGATGAGTAAAACGATTTTAAAGAAAATTATGATTTTTTTAAGTGTTCTAAAATTATCCATAATTTTATATTATTATCCTTTGAGGAAGAGAAGTGAGAAGACTCTGTTTGGTTTTAGTATTGAATACATTGCCAACCTGTAGGCAGAAACTACAGAACGCCACTTGCTACGATCCTTACATATTCCTATTCCTCCGTTTCATACTTCTCTTGTGAGTTTATGTATACGTATTTATGCCAAGATGCCAACCCGTTTTGAGCAAATCTCAAAACGTTTATTGCAATCCATAATGTACACTTACAGGTGGCAAATAAAAAAGAATAGAAACAATAATGGGCCCTTTCGGGCACAGCACATTTTTTTAATTAATAGAGACAGGAAGGGCACTTTATTAATTTTCTTTGTTATTAAGTTTCAATTATTTTATATAGTATAGTAGTATTTTATATTTATAGTATATATTTTATATTTATAGTATATTTATAGTATATATGTATAGTAAGTATTTTATATTTCTATTCATTTACGTATTCTATTAATAATATATATGCGAGTCTATCTATTCATTTATTATTTATTTTATTATATTTAAATAATGCTTCATTGTTTACTCGCTTAAAATTTGTACATTATTATTGGTGTAGTATAATTATTAAGTAGGTATTATAATATAATTTATTTTTGGTATTTTACTTATTAAATATTTGGTATTCATAATTATGTATAGCGTGGTGATCAATATTCTTGCTTTCTATGCATGAAAAAAAGGCTGCGGAGGGACTATAAATAGGCTGGTACTGTTATTAGTATTATTATTAGATGAGCAAATTAGATACACTAATGTTTATCTGTTTTCACCATAAATAAGCGGTACCTTATAACAAAACGTAAAATTATATTTGCAAGCAGCCTCAAGACTGGGTTTGGAAATAGCTTATTTTAATTAGCCTCCAATTTGGTTGTTTTCCTTTACAGAATATCTTATTTACCTCGCAAAGTCTCTGCCGTAAATATTTAGTCATGAATAATGTTATTTTAATCAGTTTTGAATGGAGTGTACCAGTTGAATTTACGCTTTAATAATTAAGTGAAAACTAGTTTACTGAAAATTCGTTCAAGCGCGCTTTTATTGCTTTCACGAATCATAAATTATTTCATGGAATCAGTAGGTAGGTTTATTTACTTGGTAAGAAAACTATCTCGGCAAAAATTTTCTCTATTTTTATCACAGACTTCTTAGGAAGATATCTTTGCTAACATTCATAAATATATATTATTATTAGCAGATGTCTGGCGACCTGCTCATAAAATCGCTCAACCTAAAATCCTCATTGATTTTTATGATTTTTTTATTTAATATAACGATTTAAAGTCAGAGAAAATAATTGTCATTCAAAATTTTCCGTGGGTATTTTCAAATTACAACCGTAATTCTTTGACAGTTGTATGAATTGGCTGTAACATGGCAAATTGACGTTGTATTTGATAAATAATGAATTGACCGAATCGTACCTGTCGTAAATATTACAAGTTATGGATATATCTACCAATTCTAGCACATAATTAATCGGCCCACGTTATCCGACAATGAATAATAATATAATATCGTCCAAATAAAAATTATAGCTAAAATCTGTAACCATCCTATAGAAGCACTTGACATATTATACAAATGGAAATTATCTGACACCTGAAGCGTCAGTTATTTCGAGTTGAATTATTTATTCATAAAATATGACTTCATCTATAACAATATAACAAAATAATATGTTTTGTGATTGGAACTTGACTGTATCCACTGTAGAGATCCAATATATTAGTGGACGTATTAAACTTTCTGAACTAACTATTATTTGTTATTTGATTGGTTTATGTGTGAGTGGATACATTCAAGAGTATCTTAAAATAACGTTTTCAGATATTTTAGGTGGAAGACATCAAATAAATGGCAGAATTTAATGAGTACAGTCTGGTATCCCAATTGCGTACACACATTCTTTAAAAATCCAATGGATTTTGAAATAAATTCCGAATGTATTGCTTCATTTCATATGTTTAAAGAATTCTCTGCTTGACAACGTAAATAACACAATGAATGTTACTGAATTGTCAATTGTCATTGGAATTGTTAGTTTTTTATGCAATCACCCCGCAGGTGTTACGTATATCGATGTTGTATGGCGTTATTTGTAATGTTATAATTATTACACACCTATTGTCATTTTAAAAGCAGGAAGAGAACCAAAGCTGCACATAATAAACGTAGGTACTTTTAAAATTGAAGTTTCATAATCGCACAATGTAAATTCAAGACTAGACAAACTCATGTCATTACCTAATATAATATTCGCTCCCGCGTCCTCTTACAAGCAGCCACAGCCTTAAAAACGTCTGCATTGAAATCGGTTATTTTAGATGAAATCAATACCTTTGATGTCCAGACTCGGACGTTACCTATATTGAATAGCTAATATGCAGCAACTGTTACTGATTTAAATATTCATGTCAGTGACGACAGTAAATTAATATTATAGGCGTTTCATTCCATTCTGTGGCTTATGAATCATTGGAACTATAAATTGAATAATAATAATGTTTAGAGCAAATGATTGAACATTAATTTCATGTTCACTACAGTTCGGTTACATGACTAGTGTATGAATGTGGGTTTTGGTGAAATATTTGAATTCATGATTAGATACATGTATTTTTTTTAAATTAAAGCCGCTTTTCGTGTCTGTCTGTGTGACGGCGTTGTTCTTGTGATCTACGGATTTAACTGAGTTTGATGCGGTTTTCACTATAATTTAAGGAATTTATTACAGAAAGTCAAAGTGTATAAAACATTAAAATTAAAAATAACATATACTTAATAAAGAAATCTTTATGTTTTGTCAAGTCGTAAAAACTATGCGATGTTTGTTTGTAAGATCAGATTGAATTATTAAAATTTAGTTTAATTTTGATGTTAAAGTCTTTGAAAACCAGCTAGGAGAGTATTATCATAAACAGGTTGTTTTATACTCACAAAGTGACAAAGGGTGTCTCATTACCATAAACGACTCGAGAGACTCAAAACGTCTGCAAACAAAAACGAAATCCTAACAATAAAGCGAAACAATCCGTAAAATTAGGTTTTATTTCAATCCAAACATTACTCGAAATTATTAGATTAACCCTAAACTAATAAAAACTAATGAAACAGAAAACATTGTAAAAGAAAATGTTTGTTACGAAATTTCTCACATAATTTCGGGAGACAAGTGTGTAAAATCACTGCTTTGATCTTTGTCACGCTCGCAAAATGCGACATTAAAATAATACGAGGGAGCTACGTGCTTACTTAATGTTAAGCTCTAGTTCCATTAGCCGAGCGCCCGAACGTTCGGTCGTGAGCTTTTATCGTAGAATTTGTTTTGATAAAATATTACATCTTTTCGGCTTTCGAGGGCACCCTTTCTGTAAAGTTATTGGCGATTATATTATAGCCTGTTTATGGTCAATGACTAATTCATTTGGATTTTTATTGGTTGGGTATTAATATTTTACATGTATTTCGTTTACATTCGAATTACATACTAGGTAATATTATTTTATTGTGCAAAAATATCGTAATAACGTTTAAGACCTAGTTTGTTTTTTTGTCTTCAGGCAATTCCTGTTAACAGACAGAAGTTGCAATCCACAACAGTGAAATTTAAATAATCCAAACACACATTTTCATCGCGTCTAATATGATAATAACACTTAAAATAAACATTAGACAAATACAAAACGTTCACGTAGAGTAATCACAGCCTAAATTCAATTAAGAGGCTTCACTGACGTTACGAAAATGCCCGAAAATATTCAAACACTGACATCGGGAAAATACCGGGAATACTCGAAATTCTCACAAGTACATGGTAAGCCTTATCTTTTTCTACTCAGATGGAAATCGTCTTAGCCTTATAGAGTACGTTAATCCTTTAAGAACATTGTCTTTTACGCCAATTCTGAGCTGATGCCGAGGGAATCGAAACGTATCCTAATAATAAGATCTTTTTTGGATTAAAAGGTAATACAAATGAAGGTTTTTTTAAAGAGATTGCTAAAATATTTTATAGGTATTCGTTTTGTGCGACATAAATTCATGATTAAGTTTAATTAATATGCTTAAATTACTTGAAATTGAAGTTTTAATGGCGTTTAGTAGTCTTTATTGGGCTTATTAGTCTTTAGCTCTTTTGGGTTATATAAAACAGTTAATGGACCATGTTATTGAATTTAAAGTGGGTGCTTAGAATTTGTAGGCTCAATTACTCAAAATTACCATTAACTCTCGTATATTATACTCAGATAAGTAAAAACAAGTTTTAACAGAAATTCGGTAAATCCCACTGTGCATTCGCACAAATTATCACCTCTACTACCTGCCTATTTATTTGTACCTGTACCTTTTTCAAACAACCCTAAGAGATTTTTTCTAACAAAATCCTTCAAATTTACCACCAGGCACGTTTACCTGTCGCCTGTGTAGGCATAGAATTTTACCTGAGGGTAGAATTTGTTGGGTTTTATTCAATTTCTTAATAGGCACACAGTGCGGTTCTGTAAAGTAATTGTGTAACGAGAACTCTAAAAGTATCTTTTGTAGTGTTTTTTCTTGCGACGACTGTCACTTGTTTAGATACGTTTGTAGGGGAGGCTGGAACCAATCAATGATGAAGACGAGGGGATTATTTTCTTAGTGGCCAGCACGTTTCGGAATAAATAAACCTTACATTGTATTGTATAAATAAATCTTATAGGGATGTTATCCGTAACTTAATAGTTACACTTACATGACATAGTGAGGACAATATAGGTAAGATCGAAATTGCCGTACAAACTAAAGAAGCCATACTCTGTACTAATACACAATATACTACTATACAAGTTTTTTTTTTTTTTGCATGTGTAAATATGTCCTCTTCCTTCAAATTTCTATTTTGCTGTGCCCGACAGGGTCCACGATTGGTACCTACAACTAATGCTAAATTACCACCTAAGCACATTGTGGAATGCAATAAATGATTGAGTATTGAGTATTGAGTACTCGATAGGTATTCACATGGATACTTCTCAAATGATTGATTGATGATTAATAATAAAAAACAAGATACTGTTTACTAAATCCGTCATATCTTTGCGATAAGTACTGATTTTCAAAAACAGTAAGTACTCGTAGGTACGGAGGATTATTGAAAATTTTGAAAATAAAACCAGTGTTGGAGATCCCAAAAATGATAAAGAAACTCAGTAACCTAGTCCCAACTGTATACAATAATACTCCCTTTCATTCAAGAGCAACTTGAATAAATACATACTTCACGTCCATTCTCATTACATAACAGTAAAGATAGGCCATAACATTTCCCATAAAGAAGACCATAACTTAGTCGATGACGTAATCAACGAGATACAGTAGGAACCTTGACCTCCCAAAGCAGCTGTATAGTTTACTAAATGGCATCTTTTATCACCGAGTGTTATAAAACAACTAGGAGATGAGCAGTCACTAGGCGGTGGAATAATTATTTATACAGCACAAAGTTATAGCTTAAGTTAAATTTGGAAGCTGATGAAACACAATGTTTTAAAGTTGATGAGTTTTTTATACTTAAAAAGCAGAAAAAGCCGTCTATAATGCGTCTTCGGTGAGACGATTATGACAATGATCATTAATAAAATCAGTCTCCGCTAATTATGGATGAAAAAAGGGCAAAGCATGACGAATCATTTGAATTGAAAGAGACAGAGGGCAAACACAAAGTCTGCTATAAGACGAACAAGACACATGAAAGCCTCAATCAAAAGGAATGGAAGTTTCTTCTCACAAAACCATACTCTCTGAAATACAAATGAATAATGCTATAAAAAAGACACTACGGTAGCATGTATCGTCATATTCAGTTGAACTACTACAATGGTTTCTCCAGGAAAACCCGAAAAAATAAAGGCGGTATTTATAAATAGGTGCGGTATGAGAGCGGTAACGTCTCGTAAGTTCCTGTCAGCGACACTGGGCTATTCGTATGGCTGCATAATGGAAACCGCCTTTAGGCAAATTTACGGCTAGGAACGGCTTATGAATGGGCACGAGTTGGTCAAGTCCGAACTATTTTGGGAAGAATTGTTTATAAGCAGGAAAGTAAAGTTTGATGTTGAATTCCTTTGCTATATTCACTGGTTTAGCAGTTGATTTGACATTGGCGGAATCATTTACTCATTCGTCTTAAGTTTCTGAGTTTTTTTCCTTTTATAATTCAGCTGTCAAGAAGTAGCAAGTTGAAAAAAGATTTTCTCTTGGTAAGTAACCTATATATTTCTTTATCTAAAAAAATATCTTACAATTTTGAACTCAAGATAGTTCAAAAGTGTGTTTAATATAAGTTTGATAGTAATAATGTTTTGTATAGTTTTATTAGTTTTATCGAGCTAAAAGCCACGTACTGCAATAACTTTCTGGGCTTAGCTTGGAGCATTGTATCGATATTTATAATACATAACTTTAAATTTTATACTGTAACAGGTGGAATAAAACGTAATACATTTTTATAGCCTCTGAAATACAGCCATTTGGGATTCCACGTATCCGTATTGTTATGTATGTTATTGTAGGTAAAATATTCTAACCGATATTCATTTTTATAAATGCATTGATATATTGATTTTATTTAACGTTGTAAACTCAGTGTATTTTGGCAGCTTTTGTGTGTCAGTTCAAAAACGTTCATCCATAAATTCATATAACTACATGGAAGTATAATGTAAGTTCTTCTATGTCTTTAATGTAATATTATGCAAAATGACAATGTTACCATTACCAGCTCAAATGTTAGAAGGTAGTTTTTGACATATCTAGTAGGTAGATATGTATATTAGAACAATATAAAATTCATCTCCTTCGTTAACGTTATCATTTCTTCCAGGATTCTTCTAAACATACTTTTCTATATATTTTGGACGACCCAAATCATCAAGGCTCAAAATATTCACGAAGACACTGAGCCGAGACATCAGTTTTTTTTTTTTGTAATATAATTAAGTTCAATAATAATTTTAAATTCTACGCGAAGGACTAGCTTTATCACTAATGGATGCCGCCAAGTTAGAGCAAGTTAACTTGACGAATGACTTACTAAGTCTTATTAAGTGAATTAAGTAAGTGTTGAAATAGACGAGTTGATACTTAAGACAATTAAAGCTTTTGTGATTAAAGAGACAAAAACTGTTGGGGTTTAATTAACATTAAACGTAATGTTAGGTTATGAATGAGACATATTTTGAAGCAACGTAGTTAATTTTATTTTATATATTTTACATAGGCACGTATAGCTTAATCCAGGTTTTTATTTATTTCTTATTTGAATTTTAAACATAAAAGGTCTTTAATTCAACACGTGGACCTGAAAGTATCAATCTCATTAAAAAAATACTTGAAAAAATGCAAGCTTTTTATGTCAATCTATATTGATGTAGAACGTACTCGAACTAAATTGTTTTTGTAACCAAATTTAGAAGCAAGACCAGATTGAATTAGTTATACATAGTTCAATTCATAAAACGTTTCTATTGAAATAATTATTATAAAATGTTTTTGATTTTATTAATATCAGTTATTCTTTAGATCTCACGATAAAGTCAGACATCAAACAGTTTTCAAAATTACCTAATTGCCCTTAAAAAATATTCACTATACATTTCCTTTATTAGGTACGTATACTTATTTTATCAACCGTTCACCATCTTGTTGAATGTTAATAAGCTAAGAAACGAATTTCTCACAGATTTCTCTCTTTGTTTCGAATTGATTAAATAACGTTAAAATGTAGTAAAGACGCCTACACGCAGCTATAAGGAGCAATAGAAAACTTATAACAACTTCAATAAACTTTTACTTAGTGAGTTCAATTCATTGTACAATGGCATACTTTCATAAGAATTATTTTAGTTTTGAAAAATCAATATACTACGGACGCCGTACTGAAACTTTCAGCCGATCAGCATTAATTATTATTATTCTTAGAACAGTAATTTCCATCTTGTACCTGCCAGTTTTTAATGAAGTATTTAATGTCTACAAAACCTTTTGAAGCTTGATTGAACCAAATATATTTAAAATTGTTATAGACACAGCCGTTCTATTGTAAAATTGGAATTGTACGGTAAACCGAAACTTTGATTGAAATTAAACATAATACGAACTAATAAAGCAGCTTTAAATTTTAAAACGGTTTTACTTTTCTCTTTGTTCTTAATTTACAAACCATTTGACATTCAATTTAAAAACAATTTAAGGAACGTTTTCAAATTCAGAATTCCAATTTTGATCTGCCATAAATTGTGGTGTATCTGTGTAAAATTGTAGACTTTTACAAACAATGTGATTGCTCGTACATCACAGTACAAAGTTTCAAATATATCTCAGTTCTCTGGCCATCCGTCATCGAGCTATTGTATCTCGTATAGAGAAATAATTCAACACTGTAAAGGAAATTTGACAGCCGCATTAAAACAAAGGACTTTGGTCCTTATTCATTTGTTGTTAGAGTTGTTATCTTGAATTGTGTTTTTATGGCCCTATAGTTGTAGTGAGAGTCTTCATCAGAGTAGACGGAACTCGATTGAAGCTTCCAGTCTTTGTTTTATGTGCTGTTTGCCAGTTTTATTTCTAAAAGCTAGGATGGCAAATGGCGGAATAAAGACACAATACATGTTTAAAGTCAAAACAGTCGTGAAATAGAGTACATAATTAATTGGGTTTGTACAGGGTGACCAATACGGATGTATAAATATTTTTTTAGCCCCACTTTTTAATTTGACGCCAATCTTTGCAGTCGTATTTAACTAAGTAATAGTACTTAATTAAATACGGCAAATTCGTTATGCGCTGTCTATAAGAACATGACCACCGCAAAATTTTCAATAATTTTATCATGAACTTCTTAAACGAATTTAAAAACGACCCAATTTTTCTAACAAATCTTTAACAGTCCCATTTTGATCTCTGAGAATTTCCCGACCTGACATTTTTCTGTGCGGTTATCTAAACGGACGTGTCGTGGTCTATCTTGAACACGCAAATCAGAATATTTGTAACTTTGTTAGTGGTACATGTAATAAAGTATGCGAAAATTTAATAAATAATATGATTATAAAAATTATAATATAAAAAGAGGAGATTAGGCAGGTCTCATTTACCGAAAAAAAATGCCAAGCCTGAACAATATAGCTGTAGAAAAATATCCGGTAATTTTCGTTTGTAATAAAAGTAATCTTAATTTGAAGTTGTATACTTCCGAATTTGCCATCCTGTATTTCTGTGTTGGGACTACTCTTTTGTTTTGAGTTTTTGCATACATGGCTTTTTCATTCTTAAATAGGTTTATGAAAAAGTACCTAGTTTTAGTCCAGTCTGTAAAATTGTGATTAAAAATGTTAATAACAGCATTTATCTTGCAGTAGAAAACAGAACAATACGCTTCTTTGTTTGGAAATGATCCTCCAAAAATAGATGTAGAATAATTATAAATTAAGATAATAATGAACCTTGAAGCATAATCAAACTCAAAATAAGCAAACTTTGCTAAAATAGCCACTGATTTTCTGAAAACTCTTTTATTTATTCCTTTTTTCTACGCTTTACTGGGTTCAAAAGAAAAAAGTGAAAGCGTGCCTAATGCTAATCACTTTCTCATCCGCATTGAAATAAGAATAAATTGTTCCGGCGATTTATTCTTATTTCAATAAATACAATTTCAATTAATTCAGATTAAAATATGAGCTATTCTAATGCTGCAACGCGTTGAAAAATATGGCCCTCATTAGATACCGCTCTTGTGACGTCTATTTACGCAAGGTTTAGTCTGCAAAATGGTCCAGGAACCAATCTAGTACGCAAGGCATAAGCTTACAGCGATGGCGGTTACTATTAGGTCCATACATATGAAATTGATGTTTTATATTTTTACATTTTTTTATTTAATCTATCAAAGTAGGTACAGTTGTGATCTATGCACTTTTGCCATTTTATAGGGAGCTCATTGATTCCTTTGCTGAAAAAATTGCGGGAGCGAGAATCAACAAAATCTTTGAATGGTTTTGTTTCACTTAGTTCATGCTGTACCCATTTATCAAGCTTTTTCACTTTTCCAATTTGTTTCAAATGATACAAAATGGTTTTATCACCCACACCGAAGCCTGCAGCTAACTCTGACGTGGTTTGAGATGGATCCGCTTCCACGACCACTTTCAATTCCTCATTGACAACTAGGGTCTCCGGCCGTCCACGAGGTTTATTCTGGAGGTCAAAATTTCCAGCACGAAAGCGTTGGAACCAAAAACGTACTGTGTTTTATTTTACAATGGCTTCTCCGTACACGTTATTAATCCTTCGAGCTGTTTTTGCAGCGCTAGTGCCACGAAGGAATTCGTATTCGAAAATAATGCGATATTTTATGTTTTCCATATTGAGCACAGAACAATATCAAAGCAAAATTAAATGTCGCGAAAACAAATGAATTATTACATTCGAAACACAAATAGACACGCTTTAAATTTAAATAAATTTGAATTTGGAATTCTTAACCAAACGCCGGCTTTTTGAGATCAAAGTGGCCAGTTCTATAAAACATGTAGCGGTATCAACATCGCCACATGCGAACTACACGTCATACTGGCGTCACGCAAATCCTGCATCGCGCAATCAGAGTTTACCGCGCGACTAGCATATATACAACGTCCCGACATCGACCGTTGGGCAGTTGCCCACCAGACACAACACCCGTCTGGTAGGAGGATCCTCCCTTTTCTATAGAGTATGAGTGAACTTTACACCCTGTTCCTCATACCTCTATAAACATCAATTTCATATGTAAGGACCTAATATAAGTAACATGCTAGGAAACAGTTTCGGTCGACAATCAGACTCTCTTAATATTTATTATTTATGTAATTAAATATAATATAGTTATTTACAATAGATATCTAACAATACTACACGTACCAATAACTATTTAATATAATATTTACTGCACGCACGGCTATAACTTACTTGTAATTGTTATTTTTTACAAAAGTAGATCATTTCATGTTTTGTTTGTGTTTGTTGTTGTCAATTTCCAGTGTCGCAACGCATTACGCAATGTGTATTATTTATTATCTTTGGTTTTGGTTGCCCTAACATCAAGCAATGGACAACATTGTCAAACTTTTAACGTTTTGAATACGAGGCTTTTGGTTATTTTTTATAAGTGTATGTAGTCTATTTTTTTGTAATGTGTGTCTTGTTTGTGCAGAATAAACATTTTTTCTTATTTTTTTTCTATTTACAGCGTTCATTAAATCATAATCGAAATTTCAATATATCCAATGACAGCAAAGGGATCATCACAAAGACGATTGCTCATGGGTTTTTTCTTGTTGAATCAATGGAAAGTACGGTACCTATTTGTTTATTAACACTTGGCCCATAGGATGACCACGATAATTAGTGCATCAGTAGCGTTATAAGGGTCATACTCAGAAAAAGTGTACATTTTCAATTTGTATACTGAGAATCTCCGTCACGAAACTGATGTCATAAAGTATAGTACACATGGAGCGATAGGTACAATATAATGGCATCTCTCTCTCTCTAACTCTACTCATATTTAATGCCATATAAACGAATGAGTAAGCCGATTAACTAAGCTAAACTTTGCAAGCACAGCCATTTAAAATGGATACTCACGACCAAGTGACAGAACAAATTTTATATTAAATGTGTAAACTAAGCTTTACAATCTCTGTTTCTTAACGTTACAAAATATAACGAAACTGAGGTCAAAAACTGGGAAATTATAACGTCATAAATTATTTGCATTAAAACAACGTGTTGTATTTATGAGAACTGGGTGTATTTGTTATATGTAGACCGAAACTATCATTACTGGATAAAATAGTACAAGATAAACTAATTTTTACATAAAGGAACTGTCGTTAATCACCCTGAGATTTTTTGTACAAAAACCCCTTTCAGCAAGAACACTTGCAAATTCGTTTGACAACAAAATGGCCTCGTTGTCTAATGATTTTCACAGATGCTAAAGTGATGCCAGAATATTAAATAATACTGTGCCAGCCTTTAAAGCAATGCGTTCAGAATAATTTTTCGTTACTAAACCTGAGTAACGAAATTTTAGATTTCTGGGACATGTTTATATGGCTGTAAAAATATGATGTTACGTTGTAAAACTACATATTAAAGGCACATATATTGTAGATAAGCTAATGAAAGTAAGAAAATTACATCCAGGCTCAAAAATAGGGATAAAAACTCGTAACAACAAGCTTCGGAAGACACACAAGTATCAATTGGGACATTAACAAAATGTATGACGGGCAAGTTGCAATTTATGTTTGAAAAATTATTGCTTCAATTTTGTAAATGAAACTTTAAATAAAATATGTGGTTTTATGAAACCACGGTAAAAGTGAAACTTTTTTCACATTATAGACATTTAATTAAAAACCTCCTTCCTTTCACTTTATCCCTACTCTGCGGCCGACCGTCACGCGACATGCAACACACAGACGAAAAAGTTTGAGTCGATGTAATAAAAGTTTCACTTTAAAAATCAAAATTTTACTTCCATAGACTCTCTATAATACGATGAAAATGCAAAAGTATGCATTTCTTTAGATATTATATTTTCAAATTGATAATGAATTCATAGGACATAAAAATATCCAAATGTCCATATTTTCTGCAAATGACCCATTAATGTCCTTTACGGTGCAGGTATATTATGGACACTTAGGACAGTCAAGTAAGAAAGGCATGGCCTGAGTGCCTATATAAGTAGTAATCGCGCACAAAACGTTTCGTATTTCTACAACGACTTTCGATAGATTTGACATATTAAGCTTTTCGGTAGTCTATGACTTTTTATCAATCCAACATATTTTCGACTTTTCCATCATCGTAATCGCTGGTAGTATGTCTCTTTGTCTAGGCCCTCAAGTCAGGAGCACCGCTCTCGCACTATGAAATAACTCACATACTCACATAACATAACATCACGCCTGCATTCTCCGAAGGGTTAGTCAGAAGTGTACCTATAGCACACCTACATTTCGCCAGTTATGTTTAAGTCCCATGTAATAGGCGGCGAGCCTATTGCGATCAACCGGGCACAAATCCAGACTCCGAGCTGCTACCGAAAAATTCCAGATAGAAAAACCCAATAACACTTTTCCCGACCCGGGAATCGAATCCAGGATCTCATGCTCAGCGGTAGCGCTTGCGACCACTAAGCAGTCACTCACATACACCTAAACTATAAATAAAGTAAACAAGATACCTCTTTGAAACACAAAGAATCGCAAATAAAAGCACAAACGAATCCTATAGCTACCGCGCGTACCTCGGACCACACCTCGGGGTTTACCGCTTCCCCGAAGCCTCGCGAACTAATAAACGAGTGACACTAATTGGTGTTGAGCTTCCCCGTCTTTGTGGACGACCACTCACAACGAAAATTCTTTAAAAAAATCTCTCGAAATACCTCTCTGCCGTATTTCTTCCGCCATTTATTAAAGGCCAGAATATTACACGTAAAGAGCCTGTCTTTACTTTTTTTTATGTAAAAATATTCGCGATGAGACCAATTTCAGCCAGTGAATGGGAGTAATTGACATTTTTTTTCAGCGCCATTATGTCTTTGTGTACCTAATATTGGATTAGGTCCGTTGAAGTACCTACTATTACAATATGTATTCATCTTAAGGCTGTCTGAAACTTCGTGAATCTTTGAAAATGTATTTATTTTTTCTAAAAGCACCAACTACATTACATGAAATTACAAAAAGCAATAATATAATACAATTCGATGGTAAGGGACTGAAGATTATCTTAGATTAAGACTGAATACGAAAGTAAGCTCCTTGAGAACTCGTACACAAAAGAAGGTAACGTTATATTAATCTTCTATTAATTATTCTGTGATTTATCTATTCCAGTACAGTTCAATGCAAAAGTAAGTCCTTCTCTCGTTGGATACGTTGTCATGGGCGGGTTGTATTTTAATGCTGAGAGATGTATGGATTGTAAATGTGAAACCACGATCACAGCTAGGTTGTAGTAGTATGTAGGAGAAGCTCGTCAAATCAAATCAAATCAAATCAAAATATTTTATTTCACTTAAACCAACATGGGCACTTATGAAACGTCAGAAGCTAGGTGCACGGTTCCAATTGGTTCTTTCCCGTGGAGAAGAGCCGGTTACCTACTCTTTTAAAAATAAGGGGCTTTTACAATGTTTCCAATTACAGTGTTGATAGTTATGGGAGGACAGTGTAGGCCTGTCAACAAGTAACAGGTGCTCAACAAAATATAAAAAAGTCCACAAATCTACAGTCTACAAGTTAGGCCTACAACGTTCTCACATTCACAAAATATAGAAGAATCTATATAAAAATAAAAGCCAATTTAGACCAAATGACATGATTGCCATTACAACTGTAACAAATAAGAATTATAATGGGCATTTTTTTCATATATGTACTTCCGATGCATAATACCAAACTAAATAGGTAATGGAGCTGTGGTGTGGTGGCCCATTGGTATCGGCTGCGATTTACGATTTACGTCTGGAGAAGTAAGTACTTTCATCATACACCGGCGTCACGTGTTAGGGAATTCCGTTATCAAGGTTTTGATTAATTATTATGGATACCGGTGTAATCACCATCACTACATTATAAAACAAAGTCCGTGGCCCCGCCGCGTTTGTCTGTCTGAGCGCGATAAACTCAAAAACTACCAAACGGATTGTCATACGGTTTTCAGCAATGGTCGGAGTGATTCATGAGGAAGGTTTGTGTTAATTGGCTGAAATATGACGACGATGAAAAAATTATGCCGACTGGGAGCTTTACTGGCGAGCGCCGCGTAAACCAACAGAGTTATTTGAAAACAATGTATTACTAATTATTCCACTTTAGAGGGCGAATAATGGTACACTGGCACCACCCCTTAAAAAAAATATATCTCGTGACTGAGATAGAATTATGAATAACGGGTCAATAAGGACACTCGGTAAGTTTGTCTAGAATTTTGTAATACCTTTTATAAAGTTTCATATTGAGACACGAAGCAACAAAAGACGATGTAGAGGAATGTGGCCGCTTTTCTTCGGCTACCTTTGTATTAGAAAGTTCTAGACACACTTACCGAGGGTCTTTATTGAGCCGTTATTCATAATTCCTTCTCAGTCAGGATATACTATTTTTTTAAAGAAGTGGCGCTAGTGTACTTACCATTGTACCCACTTTTAAACCCACGAAAATAAAGGAGGAGGTTCTCAAGTCGACCCGTATTTTATTTTTATTTTTTTATAATATATATATATATATTTTTTAATAAAAATATCTATTAAACGTGGTAGTACGTTTCCGTTGGATATTTTCCAACCTCCACGCGGATGAAGGCGCGGGCAAAAGCCAGTTTCAGATATTTCACCTTTGTCTCTGGGTTGCTACCGCACCTCAAAAATAGGCGGCGGTGACTACATGCCATTTAATGGGGTCGTCTGGTTGTTTGCTAACATTAAATAGGTATTAAGTAGTAATTCATAGTAATTCACAAGGAATGCATTGTTTATAATTAGTTATAGATGTTAGTTTATATTAAGTTAGTTTTAAGCGCATTTATCGCATTGGGGTTAACCGGTAATGGTAGATGTAAGTAGATATAAATAAATAAATAAAATTTAAATAACCAGCCTATAACGTTCTTACTGCTGGGACACAGGCCTTCTCTCTGTGAGAGGGAGTGGGCCGTAATCTCCCACGCGGGTCCAGTGCGGGTTGGTAGATGTCACAAGTCATCGATTTTTTTTGGGTCTAGGACATGGCGGTTTCCCCACGATGTTTCCCTTCACCGTTTTGGGAGCAGTGGTGATGAAATTAAGTAAACAAAGTAAAGTGCGCGCCTGGGTTCGAACTCGCGGCCTGCAACTCGTAAATCCACCCACCACCACTGCTCCATTACCTATTTAGTTTGGTATTAAGCATCAGAAGTAGATATATAAAAAAAACATGCCCGTATTAAATAACACTAGGTGACATCAATTTTTTTTTATTTTTTTTCCTAATGGGCAACTCGTAGTTTTAACCACTAAGGTCTTGGCTACTTAACCGGTCAATCCTGTGGGTGCCTCAAGCTACTAACTTAAAGCCTCCAGCCAGGGGCGAAATTCTTAAATACTAGGTGACCGCACGCTAAGGGCACCTCCTGTGGGGTACGAACCTCGGCTTAGGGCGTCACTGAGGGGAGGGCAGCAAGGTGGGACAGGCTGGATCGAAATTATATTATTATTATTATTATAAGGGGAATTATAGCTACAGGCTCAGCTACGGCGCGGGCTGGCAAGTCGTCGAGCAAGGGTCGGGGGGGGGACAGTTACGTCGGGGGCGTCGCGTAGGACCTCGGCGGCGAGGTCGGAACGATGGCGGTCTGTTTTTGTATACTGTACTGGTGGCCCTACTGCTCTCCTGGAGGAGGGTTATGGGGTCATCGGGGTCGGACAGGACATGCCTTGGACGGCGGGTATGACTAATACGAGAGGGGGTATATCTGGCAGCCTCGACAACCAGAGGGTTGCGATGTGAGGCTGCGGAGTCGAAGAAACGCTTGGATATGCGCTTCATGAATTGACGGATAGTGGGGACTTTAAGATCGAGATGGAGGATCTCGTTCCGAACGAACCAAGGGGAGCCGGTTGCCCTACGGAGGAACCGGTTTTAGAGGGTCTGCATCCTATGGATGTTTATGGATGTGTTTTTATGGATGTTGTGTTTTATGTGGGTTTCGAGTGTGCGAAAACCACGCTCGCGTAGGTCATGATTGGCCGAATGCACGCTGTATAAATGCGCAATTTGCACTTGAGTGACAATTTGCTGCGTGCATTCAATAGGGAGTGGAGTCTACCGAGAACGAAAGCGGCGCGCGAACGCGCCTGCCTTATGTGCTCACCGAAAGAGAGTTTTTGGTCCAGTATGACACCCAAGTATTTGGCTCGCTTCTCCCAGGGGATAGGCTTGCCGAACATGGTGATCGTACGGGATATCAAAATGTAATGCCTCAGGCATTAAGTCCACCTTTGTACAGTTTTTTTTTTTTCAGTTGTGCATAAAGTTTTAATAAATAAAATAAATAAATAATGTATTTTTTTTTGCACTATTGCGCAGTGCAACACAAAAACAGTGCGCCTTTATTTAGGAATTACATTTATATGTCGACTAGTGTTAGTGAAAACGGGCATAAGAAATACGTACGTATTATATCTAATATTGAGACTGGAGACCTCAATGTAACTCGAAATAAGCATCGTCATACACGATTGTCCATGATGAATCAGGATTAATATCGATTGACAGATAATCTCTATGTCCTGTGTCAATAAATGAAGCATTGGAATCGTGAGAGCTACAGTCAACCATTTTGAAATGGAGTTAATGTTATAGGCAATGCTTAACCAAGTATTCACATACTTGGTTAACACTGTTTTTGAACTTCTATGACACCATAGAAGTTCAAAAACAGTATTCTATAAAGTACAGATGATCTTTCAATTAAATATAAACCAGTGGTTTTTTTTTTTATAGTTTCACTAGCTTTTCCCGCGGCTTCGCTCGCGGGGATGTCGGAAAATTTCCCGCGGGAACGTACTACTGGGATTAAAAGTAGGTACCTACCCTATGTGTTAATGCAGATTATAAACTATCTATGTGCCAAATTTGATCTAAATCCGTTCAGCCGTTTTTGCGCCAATCCGGAACATATATCCAGAAAAACAGGCAAATGGACAAAAATTCGAAAGCGTGTATTTTCGGCATCAGACTCGCTATTTTTCCATAACTCGTAACAATTATTTTTAGTCAAAAATATTGGTACAGTTTTGACTTCGTTACTATTCTATTATAAATATGTAGATATAGCTTTATAGACGATAATAATATTGGAGTTCTAAGAATAGTGAACTTGATATTTGGGTACCTACTGTACCACGTAGGCGTACATGCGTTGATTATACATATTTCAGTTTGAGTTAAATGTATTATAAATAAATACGAATTATATGAAACGATTTTATGAAGATAATGTCATTAAAAATGGTATAGTATACTATATATTATATTAGGGAATAAAAAACATGTAAGTACATAAAAGGAGTAATTCAAAAAAAATAAAAAAAATGTACTTAAAAATACTTAATGAAACTGATTCGTAATTTACTTACTTTAATCTTCTTTCCAATCAAATACATTCTCAAACCTAACATCATCGACTCGAATCGACATTACTTATAACCTGCCTGCTGAGTTATTTGCGTCCACATTATTGACCCAGCACATTCGACTCTGGAAATTGCAATTTACTGTGTAGCAGACTGTTATATCCAATATTACTATTGACACCCAGACATACAGTGCGGTACAGCTAGATCCGTATCCGAAATGGTTTTAGGACTAAGAATAGACTTGGTGACTGGGTTCGATGCAGCATGAGCGAACAGCCAAACAATAGGATTCACATAATATAGCCATATAATAAAGTGGATATGAACGTATATAATATATAGTTATAGCTTCAGGTTTAGACTGCAATAGGTAGCAGACGTATGCATGTAGACCTATTAGATAATATAAGGAATTGAATCAATAAAATTGATTAAATGGTCAGTTTTGATGGTAATATTTTTTTACACTATAAATAGACTTGGTGATTAGTTCCGATATAGGACAAACGGGCAGCCAAATAATACGATTGGTATATATATATAGTGACATATTATAGTGCTTCGCCCGCGTGGAGGGCGGAAATTATCCCATGGGAACGTACTACCGGCATAAAAAGTATCTTATATGTTAATTCAGGTTATAAACTATCTGTGTTCTAAATTCCATGCAAATCCGTTCAGTAGTTTGTGCGTGAAAGAGTAACAAACATCCATCGACCCATCCATCCTTACATAGGATAGGATTGGATATAATGTTGTGTTGAGTGTGTGTATATGTGTGTGTAATTTTTATGGTGTACATAATAAATAGTATTCTATTCTATATATGCACGTATACTAATTATAGCTTCATGTTTAGACTACCTTAGGTGACTAAAGTTACATGAATCAATAAATTGATTGAATTGTCAGTAATTGTTGATGTTAGCATTTTGTAAAAATATATAGTTTTATTTGATTTTAGAAGTAAGGTCAATAAACCAATTCGTAAGAATTCATGCTGATAAAAACTATGACATAAATTAATATAATAATCATTTTAACAATGTCGTTTCTCTAAAGATACAAACATAATTATGTATATAATGATTGCTTGAAATTAAAATAACTCGACGCGCTATCTTATTTTAGAAGAAATATGTGAAAGTAAGGGACTCGTACAATTTGTGATAGAATGTCGTATAATAAAAATAATATATTACATTTTGTGACAAAGACTGAATAAGAATAAGTGTAAAATGATATAAATGAGTAAATAAAAAGTAGGAAATTTCGGAATGTACCCATGGGTCAAGGACTGCGTGTAAATAAAGAAATTATCAATCGCCTCAATTTTGTCAAAACAGAATTTAACATAGACAACCAAACATTAACAAAATAACAGTAAAAGCAATATAAAAATCCTTACCTCTGAAAATTCCAACACGTTCAAATCACTTCACACAAACCCACAGAATAAATACTTGAAAAAAAAGGATCAAGTTCGGACAGCGATGCGATGAATTCGTAAAGTTGAAGTCACTAGGGGAGCGAACGCGCGTGCTTCCCTTATCGGGTGCGAGCTGACAACTGGGCTGAACGACGCGGGGCATGGACTCCCAAAACTAGAGGGGAGTGGACGCGCTTAGGGGCTGTAAATGCTGTAATGGACAGCCAAGGTAATGTAAATAATTTAGGGTGAACTCCAGACAGATATGAGGATTTGCTACGATTTTCTGAATATGATGAAATAACATGCGTTTCCCGATAACGGCATCGTGAAATCTTGGCAAGTGGATTTAGAGATATAATTTTTTTCGTTCTCTCCTTGAGAAAGGTTTCTATTTTTATCGAGTTTTCAAAGTTTTGGGTTTGTTAAAAGCTTTGGACTGTTTAATAGCGATCGTGTGTATTACTTCAGCTGTTAGATTTTAGGACTATAAAATTTATTTGTTAAAGATACTTATCGAACTATACCGTCAAAGGTTACATTGTTATCAAATATCGTTTCGAATCTTCTGTGAGAAAAATAATCAGAATTTAACTTCCCATCAAATAAATCATCCTCAACTAAGATCTTAGCCACGATTTATTTACTGCCCGTAAAAAGAAACACGGTACGAATAATTAAGTTGCTCATCTCGGATCCTAAGTAAACAAATCAGTTCATATATACTTAAGGCCTGCTGACCGGCAAATTAGCTGAGAAACATGTTCCAATGTTTGCTGGGAAAATACTGGGTAATATATCTTGGAGGCCACATGATTAGTGGGGTTTATTAGTGACTATGCTTTCGACTACCGGTACTAATGATGTCCCTTGAGAGGTCCACGGAGTGCTCCGGTAGAATTTTGTAAGTACCTTGCAAGAATACCTTTGGACATCGACTTAGGTACTCTCCGATTCGGTGAAATTACGGGTGTCAGAGTAATACTGTTGTAATCAAACTGATAGCTGTCAGAGTGAACAAAGTGAAGGAAGCTCGGTCAGAAGTAAATAATTATGCTGACAGCGGACCCGAACTATTTGATTAATTTGCTCACCATGACAAGACTAGTATTTTGATTATAAATTGGTCAACTCATCAAGAGGATGAGTGGCATCGTCTTTCTCTCTTTAACACAAAAACAGCTGAAAAAGAAACATCTATTCATCTGATAAGCGATAATAATGATAAATAATTATGATGATACAACCCACCAACCAATTAAATTAGCCAAACTGCACAACCACTTTATCTAATAACATAAATATATGACTAAACTGCGGCAGCGTAATAAAAATTCTATACAATATCCTTTCGCTACAGAATTAATCAAATAATGCCATGTTTGCTATCAGGCGGTTGTATAGATTGTTTAATAACATTATTGAAGGCAGGTGGCGTTTGTGACTCATCCGTTTATGATGGCGCCTTAGGGTTGGCCGTGACGTCATGAATTAGTTTATGGGCTTTATTTCAAGTATTCGGTCGGGTCGGTAATAGTGAATGAGTTGAATGGGACTTAGAGAAAATCTCAAGTCTATTAGGTTGAATCCATAACTTGTGCGTTCACTTTACTCTATCCAGTGGAAAATATTTTAGGTGCTTATTGAGTCTCTAATTTTGCCTCTTCCTGATGCTAACCAGGAAGAGGCGTGTATAATATTTCGGAGAAAATTACAATCCAAATAATAGGCAATTTACCAAACATGTAATTGATAAAAGAGAAAAAGATAGACACAGAAAAATTCTATTTCACTATAGATGTAATCCGCTTTACATGACATCCCTAACATGTAGACCTACATCAGGGGTAGGTGTATCTAAAAAATGGATATTTTGGCTAAATTTGATTGCCCTTATCTTCCAAATTATCAGAATTATAAAGCAGAACTTCGACGGTAATTTAATACAACTGTATAAAAGCATTTGTTTAATGTTGCAGCTGGCCGTAGTTTCTAGTTTCGCTTCGCTGGAACATACTTGATTACTGGAAGGGCCCAGAAAACTAGCTGTTTTACAGTAGTTTATAGCTGTTCGGATAATTTCATGTTTAGTTTAATGCAAAAAAAATTAAGTCCATATTATGTCACAATGACGGTAGCCATAATTTATCCAGATTAAAACACGATCTAAATAAATGAAGAATAAAAAAAAACTTCTATGAAATAGCGAAGCTTAATAAATGTGTGCATAAAATGTTCTTCGTTTTGCAATTTTGATCCAGAACCTGTCAGTCATTTTCCAATTTACTAATATCATCAAACCACTATACAAACCAAGAAATAATAATAATTATTTATTTATTTATATCCACTTCAAGAAACAAACCAGTGTAGCCTGGGCTCTTGTACTAAGAGTTCCTGTATCACAAGAGCCATAATACTAAAGAACGGTTAATCTATTCATACTAAACGAACCATTTCTAGTTCTTAACAATTCTTTTGACACCGAGAAAGTGGCTTTATGTAGTCATGTCCGAAATCTTACGCCAAATTTCCTCTTTCAGAGCAAGCAGAGCATCAAGTAGTCACGCACCGGTAGAATTTGTTCTCTCGTAGGACTTTAGTAGTATGTATAAATGTATGTCCAAGTCACGTCCACTAGCATTTTAAGGTGTAATAAAAGTAGTTGCAACTTCTCTTGTGTGTTTTAGGATGGTTATATATATCTTGTTTTAGTTCTGTTGGCTTTGCAGTGATTATCTGTTTACTTACCGTGACTTTAGTTGCATAGAATTTTGACACCGTTTTTTTATTAGGGTGTGTAATCATCAATTGACCTCTCCCGCTCTGGGCGAAGCAGAAGGACGTGTCAGACTCTTACTGACTAAAACCCTACCGTGTTCCTTCAGTTGCCTGTGCGCCAGGGCCACGGTAACTCTTTCGAACAACCCGTGACGCCGGCAGGCATCGGCCCTATCGGACCCCGCCAATTATGCTGACATCTCTTTGAGGCACGCGTGGAACACAAAGCGCCTTCGACCCGGGCCTGGTCCTTACCGGACGGCGAGCTGCCCATTGCTCGCCGTCTGCAAGCCCGCACCTACGGTGGCCGGGAGCCGGCTATCGACTTCCGACGCCCAGGGGGTCTCCTCCTGCGGCGACTAGGGGCGTGAGATTGCAACGATTGCCTCTCCCTCACGTGCTCCATGTCCTCAGGTGGATCCACACTATGATAACCCCCGGGCGTTACCTCCCGCTTTATCCGAAACAGGAACCTCCCAAAACAGCCGTGTCCAGTGAGGACGCCGTGGCGCCTTTCAAGCCACTCCTCAAAGAGGGGACTTACCGCCGAAATTGTGGCGTGCCCAATAATTTTGACACCTTTGGAAAAGGAATCTTTAAAGAAATTTGGTTGAACCTCATCACGTAAAAACACCTATCTCCAGAATTCTGTAGACGTCATAGTTCTGGAGATTTCGCAATGAGTGGTTTCCTGATATTTCAATTGTATATATAGATAGACTCTTATCTATACCCAAATATATAATAAAATAATAATAATAATAATATCTTCTATATCTACTTAATTATACATAACATAACATCACGCCTGTATTCCCCGAAGGGTTAGGCAGAGGTGTACCTATAGTACCACCCACATTTCGCCAGTTATGTTTAAGTCCCACTAATGATGTCCAGTAATGAAGTCAAAACTGTACACAGAATATTTTTGAAAAAAAAGAGGTCTGGGAACGCGTCTGATGCCGAAAATATAGTTATTAGAATTTTTGTTCGTTTTTCTGTTTGTCTGGATTTGACTTCTGTATTGGCGCAAAAACTGCTGGAGGGATTTATATGAAATTTGGCACACAGATGGTTTATAACCTGTATTAACAGATAAGGTACTTTTAATCCCGGTAGTACGTTCCCGTGAGATATTTTCCAACATCCACGCGGGCGAAGCCGCAGGCAAAATCTAGCAAAAGATAAGTGGGCGGTTTAAATAGTAACACACATAACATAACATCACGCCTGTATCCCCGAAGGCTTAGGCAGAGGTGCACCTATAGCACACTTACATTTCGCCAGTTACGTTTAAGTCCCAAGTAATAGGGGGCGAGCCTATTGCCATCAACCGGGCACAAATCCAGACTCCGGGCTGCTACCGAGAAATTCCAGATGGAAAAACCCGATAACACTTTGCCCGACCCGGGAATCGAACCCAGGACCTCATGCTCAGCAGTAGCGCTTGCGACCACTAGACCAACGAGGCAGTAAATAGTAAGTCCAACCAAAAGTACTTTCTTCATTTCACGGAAGCTTATTAATAGAAACATTGAAGAAAATCTGTTATTTTAATTGAATAGTTCGATCTAATAACAATGTATGACTTATTAAACAGTTGAGATAATGTTTCAATGGCACGGAAACTGCAACAAAAATAGCAAGTGTCAATTTGCCATCTACACATTCTGTCTGTCAGGGAATTGATGGCTCTTGTAGCCGACATCTCAATAGGAAACCGCAAACCAGCAAATGAAGTTTCGGACGTTCTCTACCAGATAACGTGTCGACGAGTAAAATATCGGACGGACTGCATGCTAAACTAGACTTTAAGTTAACGTACAATTTTTGTGTTTTTTTTTGTAGAAATCTCTATGATATTTTTACTTTTGCTTTGTTCTCCTTCTGATTTGATCTTGTTGAAAGGCATCTCTTATCTCTTCAAATGATTGAGTATCATTTTCGTCTCCTTCCTTACATTATATTAAATTCAGCTGTCTTTGTTCCAAGATCTACCGTTCTGAGTGTACGGTTATCATCCATTGCGCGTCTACCCTCTCTTTCCTCGTTTTCATCCAGACTCTCCGGTTAATTAATTTATTTCACAAGAGCCGCATCTAATTCCGCAAGTACTGCAATAAACAACACAGGTATATTATACGGCGTAAAGAGGCTAGCCTTTTGTCTCAGTAAATGTTCTTAACGCCAGTTTTATGAGGATCCTTCCAACTACACTTCTTATTGTATGTAGAAACAATGAACCTTTAATAGTTGTTGAGTATTGCGCACCGTGTTCAGCGGACGTCTCCTTTGTTAGCGTTTTACCTGGTTTTATGAATTCTTGTTATTCTTTTGGCTGGCCGTTTTTGTTTGTTTTTTTTTCTTTATAATGTAACTGTGTTATTGGTTCAGGGGTTTGAATGAGGGGAAAGACCTACAGCAGTGAATGTTGTTGATTTATTTTAATTTCGATACAATGTGCGAAGAATTATTGTGTGAATTGTGCTGAGTCAAGAATAGTGCGAGCTCTGACGTGTTTGTTTATTTTGATTCGTTCTGGTTATTTTTATTTAAATCTGAATATTGTTACAATTTAAGTATTAAGTTAGTGTAATTTTAATAAAGTTATTGATACGTTGACAACAAATCGTTTTTTTAGTTAACTGGTATCTCTGGAGTCCTTACGAACCAATTTCCGAGTACTAGAACTCCTTCAACTACTATTGTCAAATTACGAGAAGAAAAAATCTCATCTCTTTCTATTCTACATTTCTAGGAACCGCTTCAAATGAAACCCAAACCAACTTCCATAATGAAACTCAGTTACCTGTCACTGAAACCAAACTACAAAAGTGTTCCGTACTAAAACGTATTGTCCTTTGCACTGCAAGTCTCCAAGCTCTTTTGTTACTGAACTGCATGCAAATAACTTATTGTTTGGCACTTGAAAAGTCAGAATCCCATTGTGTTCTTGAAAGATAGTTGGCGTAAATTTTATCGTTTTCTTAAGCTTTTTACTCGAGAATTTCATCGCTGGATAGTTAAGCTGAGCTATTTGCAATTACTTGTTTTCTGTGTGATCAGAATTTCGAAGTATTTTTGCTTTAAAGCGGACAGTGTCTAGAGGACGTCTTTAAATTGCTGAATAAAAACCACGTTGATGCAAATGCTTTGACGAAAGTCCCTGTAGTATAAGTATTGCATAATTATGTACCATGCTTTACTCCAATACAACATTGGTACATATTATTATTTTAAATATACAATATAAATTAATTATGTGACAGATACATGGTGCTCACATATTTACAAACATTGCACAAGTATACGATTTTCCTAAAAATAACCTATGTCCTTCTTACCCAGGTCATGGTCAATCTGTACTGTCAGAGCCTTTAGCTTGCTTGTTTTTACCATGAAACCTTCATGAATAGTTTCTAAGTTGATGGCATAATATGAGACAAACACTCGTAATAAGAATATTAAAAAATGATAAGGACTCAGCTAGAAGAGCTGACAGTGTGCGATTTAAAACTATATATTACAAGCTGACCCGACAGACGTTGTCCTGTCTTAACTATGAATGTCATATGTCGTTTAGTTTTAGTTTTGACTATTGACTAAAATTAAAACTATCGACTCATTTATCAACCGATCCATCTGTGTTAAACGATATTTGCAGCGCGCATTATTTCAAACAACTGACAGTTATGTAAAATTAATATTGGCGTTTAGTTTTCTTAAATTTTGTAACGTTCCGATCAACTTCCTTATTTTTTTATTTTATAAGATCCTTCTTTTGACAATAACGAATACAACAAAACAAAAATCGTGAAATCGGTCTAGCCGTTCACGCGTGATGGCGTGACCAAGCGAAATAGGGATTCATTTTTATATATATAGACATATTTTATTGATCTGCCCCAGCAATATAAGAACAAGGTGTCCATATAGTACCTAATATTGCGGACACTTGTCCAATGGCGTCTTGATCACAGTATTTTCTATTAGAGCACTGTATAATGTTACTTTTATTTTGACGTGACCCCATAGTATAACCAAAATGGTTCTGATGGTGACGTCATTGTATGTAGAAGGAAATTATTCTTTAGCTTTCAAACTGTTCTACTTGGAGTTATGTAAACATTCCCTTCGGCTGAGGTACTTTTCTCCCCTTCTTTCGTACACCTTGTCGTCACTATTTACACCAAATTAATAGTGCAATAGAAATAGTAAAAATACTGAGAAAATTCTATCACTGTGATACCCAATTAGGGTTGACAACCCTACTATTATAATATTTATAATATAGAATCCTACTATTATTAGAGGCCTAAATACTATATTTCTCAAGCTGAATTACGTAATGTTATCGTGTGACATTACTTTAGAGTGCAATATGGTTATGTTACTCACTTATGAGACATAAAAAAAACTTGTTAATAAAGGTTGAAAGAAACAAAAAAAAAACATTTTTTAAACATTCCTAGTATATTTTATGAATTTTTTCGCCATCTACTATATTTTACAGGCAATGGCTTCGTAGATATTTGATATAAAAAAGTTGGCAACCCTATACGCAATCGTGTTATAAAAATCGAAAAAAGGGAAAGGGCCCCGTAATGACCCTTGAAAGCAATGACTTAGCCTCTTGATTCTACCTATGAAGCCCTTTTATCCTTTCCCCCTCATTTTACCTTATTTGTTGGGGCTAACTTTCTTTCATTATCGTGTCATGGGAACTCCGGTTTAATGAAGTATCTACATACGTCATTTCCTATTTCCAGCATGTGTGTTTTTCTGTCGGCACGAGCTACATAACATAACATCACGCCTGGAATTCCCCGAAGGGTTAGGTAGAGTTGTACCTTAGTAGGTACGTACACCCACATTTCGCCAGTTATGTTTAAGTCTGTGTAATAGGGGACGAGCCTATTGCCATCAACCGAGCACAAATCCAGTCTCCAGACTACTCCTGGGAAGCAGTAATGCTCGCGAAGGAGGAGGCGGAGCGTGTGAGGGTGACGCAATCGTTGCGCCCTCACGCCCCTAGTCGCCGCAGGAGGAGACACCCTGGGCGTCGGGAGTCGATTGCCGTCTCCCGGCCACCGTAGGCGTGGGCTTGCGGATGGCGAGGAATGGGCAGCTCGCCGTCCGGTAAGGACCAGGCCCGGGTTGACGGCGCGTCGCGTTCCTCGCGTGCCTCGTAGAGATGTCAGCACGTAGCGGGACGGGTAGTTTTTGCAGAATGCGTCAAACGTACTTATCGTGTGAATACCAACGTGGCTATAAAATAAATTCGTCTATATGACGTTTCATCATAAAAAATGTTCTGAAATAGTTTGGCAACAATTGAAAAAATAAACACCTGACGATCTAAAGCCGCGTTGACACAATCAAATTACGCTTGGGCAAGGTAGATTTAACGACTACTTGGACGTTTTTTTATCGTGTCAACACTGACCAAAGCGCACTTGAATGACGGCGCGGGCGTTCAGTCAAAGTGGACTAGTACCGTATACAACTTTTCATAGCCTACTTGGATGTCAATTGACAAAACAAAATGGCGGCAAGTGCAAAAACAGTGGCATCTTTCGACCGACTACGACTGCTTGAACAATGAAGAAAATCGTCCAAGTGAACTATATTAATTTAGTGTCAACCGGTATCAAAGTGAACTATTAACAAAGCTGCTTTGTCAAATTTATTTTGTCCAGGGGAAATTTTATTGTGTTTCAACGCGGCTTAATAGATATCTGAGTTCGTTTCTTCTTTTGAACTGCGGGGTAATTGCGTACCACACTAACAGTGCCTAGGAATGGCTTTCATTTTGACAGTTCAACAACATTCATTGCGTTATTGACGTTGTTGAGCAGACAAATTTTTCGAACATATGAAGCAATGGATTAGAAATATCCTTCAAAATGATTCAGATTCTGATTAGTAGTGTGTTACGCAATTTTCACATTGTTCTATTTTTAAACTACACAAAAATACCTAAGCTTGAAAAATTAATATTGCTTTAACTTATTTTGTTTATCTATTTCTGAATACAAAGTCCATTCTATTTCGGTACTTGGGTCTGGCATACATACCACTTCTGTTGACCTTCGACAAATCTATAATACCCCAAATACAAGCTATATTTCTATATACCCCAATAGTAACCGGAAACTTCCCCACCGTATTAACGACCACTCTCAAACATCACGCTATTACAATAGGGTACCGAACAAAAGTCGTGGTCATAATCAGACGGGTCTTATCCCACCCATTAATGCGAAATATCTTTTCAGAGAGAGAAAATAAAAAAATCAAAATATGTTATTAGAAATCTGTTCACCCCTAGTTATGAAATTATGTTAATGTCGAACCAATCTTCATAGAAATTTTGCACTTTACTGCTACATTATAAGGTCGGTTATCGATTGTTTAATTTCACAAAAGAACGTCACGGTGTTATGGTTCTTTTGATAAAGAGATTATTACGAGAAAAAATCTCCCATGGAGTTTTATTGTCTGCAATGTTTGGACTAAAGTAATATAATATGAAGCTTTGGTGAAGTTTAATAAATGTACCATATACACTTTAATGGTGGGTATATCGGATTATTAATAAAGGTGCATTGTGAATAAAAAAATATAGTATTTATTTGATTATTATGCGGATCTATGGGTGCGCACACGTCGGGGATTGAGTGTTGCGTAGTACTCGTATTGCCTGTTCTAAAATGATATTGAGACATAAAAAACTCGAAAGATCTGTTTTACTTTCATCTTATAAGGGACTACAGGACCTAAACGCAAGTTTTATAATATCTAAGAGTATATGATCCACTGCAGTAAACAAAATCAGAAAAATATATGATATTCTTCAGGATATATGCTAGTTAGATAGTGTGTTGAAAACATAATACAACTAATTTGATACGATAGAAAAAAATCACGAAGATACCTCTAAACAAATATTTTAACGATTAAAAATCATATTAATATACATGCAATCATTCAGATCTTTCGTCAGATTATTCTACAAGCAACATATTAACGTAATCGTGTCTTAATTTTGTAGTCCAATCAATAGATTTTTTGTAATTAGACAATGGCTTCATATTTTGCAATAAATTACCAGCGTTGTGTCTGTGGTGTTCACCACATTGTAGGAAGTAATCGGGTAGGTAAATTAAACAACAATTTACTGTACTACAGCAGAGGTCGCACGTCCGCATCGTTCGGGCGCCAGCAAGCAACTGACCACTCTGCGGGCGTGCGCCGCTACGTTAGTTTATTATGTCGCTACGCTATACTCGTAGTGTCATCGCGGTTCTCTTTCTTTTCCAAGCAGTCCGATAGTGACTGAGCTTTAGCTGTTGTCAGCCTCTTAATGTTGGTAATAAAATTAATTTTAAGCTGGGTCTTACTCTTTTCTTTCCTCATATACAGCACGAACGACCATTGATGACCAGACTTGCTAACTTCTAACAACCTCAAACCGTTTGGTTTGAGCTCAACTTTATTTACAATATGTTCCTTGTGATACTATAATAAACGAGTCACTCGTAGATCTTCGACAGTCCTTACGGGTGGTCAGAAGCCCAAAAGTTTGACAACCAGTCTTACCGAGGAGTATCATGTTACCAAGTAACTGCGTTGTGGAGGTCAGATTGGCAGTTGCTCCATATAAGATGAAAAAAAATGGTATTTAGCTGGTAGACAGCCTGGGTCCGATTCCCGGGTCGGGCAAAGTGTCATTGGGTTTTTCCATCTGAAATTTCTTGGTAGCAGCCCGGAGTCTGGATTTGTGCACGGTTGATGGCAATAGGCTCGCCCCCTATTAAAAGATAAAAAGATAAAAGATAATTTATTTGCCAAACATGGGTACACATACAAATCAAGCATGCAAGATCTTAAATATATGTAAAAAGTCCGTACATGTTTTGCCTGACGAGGCGTACAAGTTTTTTATATATTTTAACAAACACACATTTTTATAAACCAATGACTGGCTATTGGGTCACTAACATTAATTATTAAATTTTATGAATATAATAATAATATAGAAATAATAATATAAAGTTCAATCATGTCAAAAAGTATCTGTCAAAAAGTTATTTATATTATAGTAACACTTGTCTGTTAATAGATTTCGAATCTTATTTTTAAATCGATTTGTTGTCATAGCTCTATAAGATTGTGGTATTTTGTTGTATATTTTCGGGGCCATACAAAAAAAGCTTTTCCCCATGAGGGCAGTTTTTGCCGAATGCAAGTAAACTTGGCTGTTGTCACGTCTGTTGCGCGGAAAAGTATCAGATTGTCGTGGAAAGAGTTGAGGGTTAGACTTTACAAACGATGCAACTTCAAAAATATATAGAGACGGTAAAGTTAATAATTTGTATTTATTAAACAATGGTCTGCAGCTTTCTGTCGATTGTAACTGAAACATAGCCCCAATGCACCTCTTTTGGGATTTAAACGCTATTTCTTTGTCTGTAGAGTTACCCCAAAATATGATACCATAGCGCAGAATTGATGCCACTAATCCATGATAGGCCGTCACCAAAGCATCTGGGTTAAGTTCTGAGGACAGTTTGTACAAGACATACGCACACGAGCTCAGTTTTTTGCTTATATATTCAAAGTGCGCTTTCCAGTTCAATTTTGCGTCTATCATTATACCAAGAAATTTTGTATCGTCGACTTTATTTACTACTGTGCCATCGTAGAGGGCTTCAATGTCAATATCAGCGTGTACCTGTTGACTAAAATGCATTATCGTCGTCTTATCTAAATTAATTTTTAGATTATTCCTATCTAACCATGATATTATTGTCGTTAAAGTTTCATTAATGTCATATTCATAAACGTCATTATTCTTACATGATATTGTCACTGTGCTGTCATCTGCAAATAGGGTCATGGGGTAGTTAATAGCACCGGGCAGATCATTGATATATAGGATAAATAATAGTGATCCAAGCACGCTCCCTTGTGAGACACCATAAATAGGCGTTCGTTCGCCAGATATGTAAAACTCCTCTCTTTTTGTCTTAATATTTATTTTTGTTATTTCTGTGTACTGTTTTCTGTTAATTAGGTAAGACTCTATCAGGTTAAGTATATTTCCTCTTATGCCATATGCCTCTAGTTTCTGAAGTAGCACGTTATGGTTTACATAGTCAAAAGCTTGCGTCATATCACAGTAAATAGCGCATACTGGGATTCTAACGTCCATATTTATCATTACCTTATGCAAGAAGTCATAAATTGCCATATTGGTTGTCTTATTTTTTCTAAATCCCTTTTGTTCAACGATTAAAATGTGTTTCTTTTCAAGGTATGAATACAACTCCCTATAAATATACTTTTAATTTTTTTTAGATATGATCGGAATAAGTGCAATTGGTCTATAGTTGCCCATGTGTTAATTATTGTTTTTTTTAAATAACGGCTTTACTATACATTCAGTCAAAAAAATTATCGGGAATGGATGATTTGTTTATGGTTCCAAATTTAAATTTTTGTTTTTATTGTTGTTGTTAGATTGGCACAACTGTTTTCCATTTTGGCGCGGAGTTTAAGTTGCAACTGTTATTTTTATTAAATACAGTACTGTTTTTAGTTATATCATATCTAGTGTGTACAGCGAATTTCATTATGGACAAAAACACCGAACAAAGTGTTTGTCTTAAATTTTGCATCGCCAATGGAATTTCGTGTTCGGAGTCACTGAAAATGTTACAGAAGGCTTACGGTGAATCGACTTTATCAAAAACACGTGTTTATGAGTGGTACAAAGCGTTCAAAAGCGGTCGAGATGTGATGGAAGATTTGCCTCGCTCTGGTAGGCCATCAACGTCTGCAACTGAAGTTAACATCGCAAAAGTGAAGGAAATAGTGACTGAAAATCCTCATTCAACTTTGAGAGAGATAGCCGCCAAACTTTCTGTATCTCACGAGTCGATCCGTACCATTTTAACTAATAATTTGGGTATGAAACATGTAACCGCTCGGCTAGTCCCAAAAGACCTGAATTTTCTTCAAAAACTCAATCGCATGAGAGTCGCTGAGGACATGCTAGAACGAGTCAATTCCGACCCAACATTCATGAAACGCGTTGTTACTGGTGACGAGACGTGGGTTTATGAGTTTGACATGCAAACTAGTCAACAAGCTTCGGAGTGGCGCCTTCCAACTGAACCGAAACCGAAAAACCACGCCAAAGTCGATCAAAAGTCAAAGTCATGTTGACTGTTTTCTTTGACTATCGCGGTGTTGTGCACTCGGAATTCTTGCCGGAAGGTCAAACGGTAAATAAAGAATATTATTTGAGCGTTATGCGGCATTTAAGAAAGCAAATTCGAAGAAAAAGGCCACATTTGTGGAAAGAAAATTCTAGGATTTTGCACCACGATAATGGGCCTTCACACACGGCCATCATTGTGAACGAATTTTTGACCAAACACTCAACAAATACCATCGAGCAACCACCATATTCACCAGATATGGCTCCAGCCGACTTCTTTCTTTTTCCTAAACTCAAATTACCACTTCGTGGCACCCGTTTTCAATCGGTAGAAGACATAAAGAAGAATTCGCGGCGAGAACTGAACTTAATTCCGGAAACAGCGTTTAAAAAATGTTTTGGTGATTGGATTATTCGTTAGCGTAAGTGTATCGTTTCTAAAGGAGCATACTTTGAAGGTGATAAAATAAATTTGGATGAATAACAAACATTTTGTGTATTATTGATCTTTTCCCGTTACTTTCTTGACAGAGTAGTAGACACCTTTAAGGCATCTGGATATACACCTGAAACGATACACAGATTTATGAGATAGCTCAAGTGTTTACAGATAAAGTCAGATATATACTTGATTACCTTCGTAGAGATTCCGTCATATCCTGTACTATTTGTGGATTTTAATGATTTTATAATGTTTACATATTACGTTTTATTACATGGGACTTAAACATAACTGGCGAAATGTTGGTGTGCTATAGGTACACTTCTGCCTAACCCTTCGGGGAATACGGGCGTGATGTTATGTTATGTTTATGTGTTTGTTAGCTGGTAGTTAGACTGGAAGCCGACCACAACATAGTTGAGAGAAGGCTAGGCACATTGAATTCTTATTAACGAGGTCATCACGAATTTAAATATTAATTATCCCGATAATTGAAAAACTTCTTTTAAATTAGACGTTTTCCCAGCACATACACAGGATATACCAAACTTAATTAAAATTTACCAAGAATAAATTAACATGGAGCAAACTAGTTTTTTAATTACACATACATTTACAATATTTGTTTAAATTCTACAAACTAGTGGTAGAACGCGAGACAGGATTTACCTTAAAACAGTTAATTCACCGACGCAGTTTAAAACTAGGCCAACGGATGCCGTAATTTTTGTAACATTGTTTCATTTTTAACTAAATAAAGCCTGGTTTTAGGAACCAATGCTATATTCCTTACTCTTGTTTCATGTTTATTATTGTATATATTATATTATGTAGATAAGTGTATGTTTAATGTATGTATGTATTTGTTGTATATGTAAATGGTACACTACTGACTACCTGCATTATTGTTTCTCCTTCTCCCTTGAATCCATCCGAAGGTTGTCTGTAAAAGATCGCTTTTAGCGATAAGACCGCCCATTGTGTCACCCTATGTAAAATTTCTACATTTATATCTGTAATTTTTATGGTGTACATAATAAAGAGTATTCTATTCTATTTATTAATCTTGAGAAAGTATAACAGCACCTTTATGTAGAATTACGTACTAATTGGTTACCTAACACAAAACAGAAATGACGGTATTGTGTACATTACTGAAGCCGGAAATGTTTAGTTAAGCATCAATCATTTATATCTCCTGACAAGTTAACGTAGGAGTAAACTATCTCATATTACTTTCAATAGAATATTGTTTATATGATTGTACTGATGCAACTACATATTTTATAACTAAATGTCCAGTTTCATTACCCAAGAGTAACGCTGGAGTTACTTGCCCATTCTTCTCCATACGAAACTAAGTTTTCGAAGGGGCCACTAGAATCAATTATATTTTTTTTGTAAATTTTGACGTTCAAAAGTGCCTATTATGTGCCTATTTGAAATAAATTATTTAACTTTGACTCTGCCCTTGAGCTAGCCTTGCGTAGTACGGAGTTTCAAAAGATAAGAGGCTAACATACGTTCAGGGTTATGAAACGTCAGAAGCTAGGTGCACGGTTCCAATTGGTTGGTTTTATTTGTTTAGGTATAGTAACCACTGACGTACGGTCTACCATACTAAGCAGATTTACTTATTGAATTATAACATTCAGCTGCCAAAAGGAGATTCAATTTAAATGTCAATCAATGTGTATAGATAAGAAAACGTGTGCGGGTGGGGAACCCCGTCAGTAACGAAGTTCCTTACGCAACACTCGCATGCACACACACTCGTATATAGAAAGAGACAGTGAGAGATAGTGTGAATTTAATACGCGTTTTAATACAGAGCCATCTAGTATAAGTTTTAGAAGCTCTCAAAAAGTAGTCGCCTCACACCTCACTATCAGCTTTAGCATCCTCGAAAACCATGAAAACATGATAAAAAAAATGAAAGTTTTCGCAACCGCCATCTTGGATTTTCATATTCATCTGACTGGCTTTAGAACCCTCGAAAACCATGAAAACTGTCTCTAAAGTCGAATGGAGGGTGCATAACGCTTTTTCGCTACGTGACGATTTCTACCAGTCAACTCCTACCACAAGCCGCGTTACAGAACTTCGTTCCAAAAGACGTGTCACCCATCTACGATTTGAACATGATTGTAAATCAATCATCATCATAATACTGCTCTTTTCCTATTGTAGTGGTATCTACACCACCACATGCGAGCTACACGTCACACTAACGTAACGCAAATCCTGCATCGCGCAAGAAAAGTTTAAAGCGCGACTAGCGGATAGCGACGTCCCGACATCAACCGTTGGGCAGTTGCCGACCAGACACAACACCCGTCTGGTCGGAGGATCCTCCCTTTCCTATGGAGGTATGAGTAAGCTTTACACCCTGTTCCTTATATCTCTATACTATTAATTGACGCGTTCTGCTTCTTTTTCTTAGATCTTGTTCACTTGTTTCCTAGTCATCAGCTTTTACACAATCAATTCGTTTTATCTTCGATTTTCCTCTTTTCATTTTCACCTGAATTAGAATACATTCACACAGTACTTTTCCTGGTCACAGTTCGTCATCAGTGGTTTCGTAATCCCAGTGGACCAATCAAACTGCAGTATAACCGAGACCCTCCTTTACTGTTTCAATTAATTCACGACTACGTAACTCCCGTACGCGATGCCTACTGCAATACTGTTACATAATACATTCGAAAACCTGTCTAAATAAACTGACGCAGATACAGCGTCGAGCGAGTGCGACATAAATAATCCGAACAGAACGGTGTCCCTAATTCCCATAAATCGAAATATCCGTGGGGCCACATCGACCCGGCTGCGGTGATAACGCATATTTATGGTGATGATGCGTCCACTTTGTCTGCGGGTGAAATTTGCCTTGAACGATGTTGGTCTTTTTGAAGTGGATTTCGTACTGAAGGACCAGGGCCCAGGGGTACCGGGGATATCGGAACATTTTTTTGTGCGTCGGTGACTAATTTATTAGCAAAGCCATTTTTGAATTTCGAAGAGTTTGAGAAACAGCTCCACTCATTTTGCTTCTACTTTGCAACACAGTGTCATTAATGATAGAAAAAGGATTGGCCCCCGAATTGGTATTTTGGTAGGTGTAACCAAAGTTTTTTTTTTCTTTTTGCAGTTCGTCTCATCAAATTTAATATATTGTAGAGCTTTCTTAAAGTATTTATTTCAATCATAACTGAATTCTAATTTACAAATTGTAGTTCATAATATGGACGAAAGCCTTTACCAGATCGTACTACAACTACTGGCGTTCTGGCAATTCGAAATTGCAGGAGGACCAAGAGCTTTAAAAATTGGAAACGATTCTCGTACGTAATTGGTATCCGGAAACTGTTTTCTAGGATACTCTCATCACAGACTGTAATTTCAAACTGGAAATGTAATTCCCTGTAATCTTCAACAAGTGGAAAACGAATGGGTGCCCATACAACGAGTAGCAGAAGATACTCTAATAAATGGAGCGATGAGGTTGTTTGTCATTAGGGTGCAACAATAATAATAATAATAATAATAATCACAACAACAAAGCAATAACAAGTAATAACAAGTTAAGTCTACTGAGTAACATTGAGAACTTACAGATAGATCATAAAAATAAGATTCGAAATCTATTAACAGATAAGTGTTATTACAATATAGATCATAACTTTTTGACAGATACCTTTTGACATGCTTGAACTTTATATTATTATTATTCTTATAAATTTAATAACGAATTTTAGTGAACCAGTCTTTAGTCTTTGGTTTATTGAATTAATTGTTTGTTTGCTATATAAAAAAAAATTGTACGCCTAGTCAGACAAAACATGTACGGATTTTTTGCCTATATTTAAGATCTTGCATCTCGGTTTTTATGTAAACGCATGTTTGACAAATAAATTATCTTTTATCATAAAAGTCTAGTGGTTTGTTTGGACTTTACAATACTGTCGGTTTAAAATTTTTGGGTGATAAAAGGATCAACAGTTATCCAATGGATAATAGTGTCCATCTTACCTTCAAATGTTATTGACTCGTTAGTCTTATCGCAAGCAATACTGCTCAGCATGAGGTCCTGGGTTCGATTCCCGGGTCGGGCAAAGTGTTATTGTGTATTTCCATCTAGAATTTATCAGGTTCTGCCCAGAGTCTGGATTTGTCCCCGGTTTTGTTATATTGAGCCTAGGGAATCCATTCGTGCATTTCTTCCTATCACAAACACTATATGGGATATATGGATTTCTAAATTATAGACAATCCGATTGAACATAAATACATAGTTTAAATACGCATACACATACATAAACTCACGCCTTCTTCCCATGGGGGTACGCAGTTATTACAGACCGCCACCTGCTACAATCAAAAATAAAAGTGCTCGATATTATTTAATAACCGAAATATTTTATATATCCTTTGAATAAACTAATTATTCAAAGGATATATAATAACTGTTTCTATTTATTATCCAAAATAGTAATGTTATGATCCCAAGCACAATAATACCCCATTGATCCTTACAACCTTATAATGTTTTCCTTATAATATATTTTATATGATAAATAGTTATACTATCGCGTGTAAGGAAACGTATGCGTGTGTTATATATTGCACCTCAATGTTTGTTTATTCCCGTTAAGATTTTGATGGGATTGATTATAGTTCTGTTTTCCTTGTTTTCATATTATTGTGCAATAATAGCTAGATCCAATTATTACGTTCCTTTTTTATTTTAAGTTATTATTATATTCTTTTGTTAACTTTGTCTGAAAACTGTGCCCTCACAGTAATATTTCGTGGCTCACTCTTCGCTCGCGTCTGCTTTGGATATTACATCGTCCAAGATCTTTAATTTTGTGTACACTACAATTACTTTCGTCAAAATTTACTTGACATAGTAGGTACATTATACAAGGAGTTAAAAGGTAAACTCATCACGTGAATTAAAGTATTTCAGCAGTTTAATTAGTTGCCATCTCCATCTAAGAAAATACTCTGTGAAACATAAGCTCCACAACAAGCGTTCCTCCCCTCAATTCTAGTTAATTCATTTGAAGCCCACCTTCCAACCATATCTTAGCATCATTCATTCAATAACTCAAAACGTTTGCAGCATTAAATTATGCCCCGAATGGGCAATGTCTATCGTTACGTCACAGTGAACGAATAGCCTTCTCTGAAACAGCCGGCGATTCGTTTGCGGTATTTGCAATGGACGTACCTACAACGGTATTTCACAAATATTTGGATTTGTAAAATGCTGAGGCAGATATTGCTTGGTATATTGAAATTGAACTGGCAGATTTGATGGCATTTGTTGCGGATTTAGTTGAGGAGTTTATTGGTTCGGTTGCCCTAAAATATTTAAAAGGGTGTGGCTAGAAAATTTGTTTTTTTACCTTGTTTATGTTTTTTGGATGGTGACCAAGCAGGCTGCCTACCTGATGGTAAGTGGTTGCCTCTACTTATGGGTATATGCAGTAGCAAGTATAAGACTACTCTATTGATTCACAGATTTTATTGTTTTGGTACTCAAATTACGCTGCACCTTAATTATTGTTTTATATAATTATTTAGTTGAATATATTTGACTTACTAAGTTAAAGCAGTGCATAATTATAATGTCCGTTAACAGATGGCGGTTGATGCTTCTTACTGCTTTACCATAGTACAAAGGTTTGTGTCGTAACGATTTATTATACCTTGAGTGTTTTTATTTGAAATATCTAGTTCAACACAAGGCATCCTAAGAGTGCATTTCAAACAAACAACAACATTGTCAAACTTTTAAGGTTTGAATACGAGGCTTTTGACTACTTTATATTCGTGTATGTATTTTGTCTAGTTTTTTTCTAATGTGCGTTTTGTTTGTGCAGAATAAACAATTTTTCTTTTCTTTTTTCATTTCTAAATACTGGAATTAAATTGATGTGTTATGTATCTGTAATGACGTCTGCACCGTGTCCTCTTTAACTTGCAATACAGCAACGCTGCTTGACGGCAGATATAAATCTGGTGGAAGTACTTCCCCTTCACAAAAAGTTCTACTATTCCGTCAATAGTCTGGTTGGCAACACATAGTTGGCTGGTTATCGCTGCAAGTGAGTAATGAATTAGATGCAGTAGAGATATTTTTGATCTCCATCACCAATGGATTCACGTTCTGAAATCATGAATGGATTTTAATTATTATATCTTGTCCCTCATGATTAACCTTCGTTAAAATATTCCTTGGATTCTTTATGACCGATTTATTTTCATTCTCACTTATTTTTATTTTTATTCCAGTTCACATCAAGTTTTCAATCAAAATTAAGTTCAATCTTCACAATTGAATTGAATGATAATATTAAATGTTCAATCCAAACCTTTCACGACTCACATAATAATAATAATACATACCCCAGTACAGTTGCGTACAATAGTATCACACCATGTAATCTGAATGTCGCTAGGATTAATCTTCGTATCGTCCATTGTACGCGAATGTAGCTACAGGAGGAAAGGGATTATTTTAAATAGGTATTCGTGTTTCGAATTCGTTGTCTGTTTTGCTTTGAAAATGTGTATCTAAATGTCTATAGATTAGATTAGAAAGAACAAAAAGAAATAAAATAGGTACGTTTTTTTTTGCGGTAAACATGACTCAGAAAAAAATACAAAAATGAACGAGTCGGGGGATATTCTGCTACTGGTTGTCGGCAAACCGGTGTGAAAAACCCACTTTAGGGGTATTTAAGTTGTATCGAAAGAGGTGAAATGTGTAAGAGTAGTAAGGCGGATAGGTTATTTTTCTTAGACCCACTTGCACCGCCAACCACTAAACAAACTTAGCGTTAAACGAGTTTTAAACATCATTCTGTCTCTGTCATCTTCAAACATTTGACAGAAACAGAATTATGTTTTAAACTCGTTTAGCGCTAAACGTGTTTAGTGATTGGCGGTGCAAGTGGACCTTAGAAATTATACAATAATTCAAAATTTAATTAATCGCAGGTACCCTGGAAGATATTTCTTTAGAAATAAGCATCTCCTTTGTACGTATTTCTCTGTTCTTTTGTTCTTGTGATGTTATAATTATGTGTGTAGGTACATACATTGTTTATTTATCATAGAAAGCTAATATTCCAAGGATTATGAAATAATAAGAATTCTACCTACACGGTTTTCTATTTTTATGCGTGCGCGAGGTTGCCAGCGGTACTGGATCAAGCCACTTGAATGAAGAAAATTAATCATGAAAAAACAACTTATAACATTATTGAATCTTTCTTAATTTTAAGTATTTCGGATTTATTCACAGTCACTTATGTTTTCAACACAAAATAATTTATTTTATTTTATTCTCCTCCATCGTAAGTATAGAAGTACCTAATGTTTAATGAATACTAACTCATTAGCACAAGCTGACTGCATTGTGCATCGCGTTGCTTGTTACGATTCATTTTATCGCCACCATGCATCCTATTGCTATATTTTCCGTTTATTACCGCAGCTTACTTGTAGAATTAAGCAGGAAATATTATAATTTATTATTGCATAATTAATATGTATAACTAGCGACACGCCCCTACTTCGCACGGGTTTTACGACTTGAAAAATCATCAAGACTTCTTTATTATAAGTGAGTGTTATATTAAAATATTATACAGAAACCTTCAAGAATAATTTCTCTAAATTATGGTGAAAACAACATCGAAATCCATTGCATAGTTTAGAAGAAAAAGGTGACAACACAGACAGACACTAAAACCGATTTTAAATACTGTCAAATAATTATGTTGGGTTAATCCAGCTGACTATGTTTAATATTTTTAACCCCTGATGCAAAAAGAGAGGTGTTATAAGTTTGACCGCTGTGTGAGTATGTCTGTCTGTGGCATCGTAGCTCTTAAACGGGTGAACCGATTTGGATGCGGTTTTTTTATTTGAAAGCAGGTTTTCTAGCGGTGTTTTTATCAAAATCGGTTCAGCCGTTTCAAGGTCATCAGTTGTTTTTGTGTCGGGTTTTTTTATTACCAATAGGTAAAAAAAACAAAACAGGTAGCAGGTAGGTAAACAGATAATACACATAATAATAATCATGTGTATTATCATCTAACTGTTTGAACATTGAGCCATGTTAACAAACATTGTAATATCTAAATCGATTAGTAGGTATCTATTTCAATCTATCTTACAACCAAATACGTATAAAGTATATTACGACACGTGTTCCACGAAAACTCCTCTATGTAAATCAGTGGTTTCCAACCTTTTTTTGACCGGCGACCACTTTGATTTTATTATTAATAGCAGCGACCTCAAAGTTAAAAAATAAACTGTATCAATCTAAAAATAAACTTTAATCGAAAAGTTTAACATACGTAATCGTAAAATTCAAAAGTAACATTAATTAACAAAACATTTATTTCTTTAGTAGATAATTCAGTTTGCATCAATGTGATTTTTAAGCTTGTATCTTCTGTATCTCAAAGCTACACGCATAATATATCATTACTTACTTTAAATCGATTCTTAGACTTGTTTCTAATTATCAGTAAAGCAGAAAATCTTTGTTCGCATAAATAACTTGTGGAGATGAGCATAAGGTAGCGCAAAGCGATTTCTCGAATTTTAGTGCATAAAATTGCTTTTTTACACCAAAACTGCTCCAAAGAATCAGATTCAAACGCGTCCTTACGGTTTCTATCATTATGCTTGACCACGGACCACTGATTGGGAACCACTGATATAACTATAGATACAAGAACAGAGCTTAATATTTACCTTTATTGGATAGGCACGTGTAAGGTAAAAAATATTTATCTATTTCGTGGACCCAGTTAGTATGCCAAAATGTAACGTTGGCTTTACACGCTTGCCAAATCTTAGCAAACGTTCACAAGCACAAGCGTGTGAACGAGGGTATTTGGCTTGTCTTGGATGTGCTTGGAGAAGCTTGTCGCTGATCCAGTCGGGTGACAGTTTTTGACCACAAACCAAAGGGCGTTTACGACATGGGCTTCTGATGTATTCATACGTTTATGCGCGTTTAGTAACGCTTGTGGGCTCGCGTTCGACAAACATGGATAGTTGATTTGATACTTTAAACAAGAAGTGAAGGCTTCGAAAAGAATCATCAGATGCCATTTGTTTGCCACCATTGATTTCTAATATACAGGATGGAATTTTTTAACTATACCTGTAGAGAAAGTGCTTTAAATACTGAAGATCTATCCATCTTCAGTATTTAAAGCACAAGTATGATAAACAAAACGGAATAGCTGCAACAAGTTCGGTGTCCGCCCTGCTTGCCTGTTTGTAGCACACTGACCATTCACAAGCGTGTACATTACAACTATTTTCTTAATGTTCCTCGGCAAACTTTGCGTTCCGGCAGTCGTTGGATTTAAAACAGTTCCCAATTGCGCTTGGTGCAGACCGGACGCTCTTAATCGACTTGGAAGTATATAGAGTTGTTAATACTATTTTAACTTAATGTAATTTATTTAAAATATGGGAGGAATGCTACTAAAACGAACTTTGCTGAAGGATATTAAGAAAATAGTTGTACTGTAAATGATTCCCAAATGCGAGCCTAGCGTTTGTATTGCCTTGACGTCGGTGGACGCTTGCTGAGACTTGGCAACCGTGTGAACTTACCATATCGACCCACATCCTGCCATTACGCCAAACTAAATACAATATTCCAACCATCAACAACAGTCCAATCTAAGTTCATTCCCAATGTCTTGAAAGTTTAGAGCAAGTTTAAAAAAAATCAAGATGGAAAAAAAAACTTCATATAATTACTTCGGAAAACAGGAAAAAACATATGTGTTCGTATATAGCATACTGAGGTACAATACAACTATTTTCTTGATGCCCCTCTAGAATCATCGCATTTTCGAATACAAACGAATGCTAATTTCCATGTCCATCAAATATTAGATTTATCGTGTACTAGCTTTTGCCCGCGGCTTCGCCTGTGCGGATGTCGGAAATTATCCATGCGTCATGTTCGTGAACGGGCGCCGTCAGTAGAGACTGGTCATTTCTTAGCTGCCACGGCTTATTTTAATTTAATTTAACATTTGAATTGTTTTTGTATTTTTATTACGGACGCTTTTAACGTTCTGCATCATTCTCACATGCATAATTTCAACATGTACGATGTAACCAATATTTTGTAACCATATTTCGATTTAAAAGAGTGTCCATGGAGTTTCTTGTCAGTTCTTCTCCATAGGTACCTACTACGCTTTGGAATGGGCAACTAGCTTCATTTTTCTGACTGACTGACCCCTTGATAACTCAAAAGTGCTTGTAATTGGTTTATTTGAAATTAATGCTTTGAGTTTGAGTTTGAGTTATCCCACGGGAACGTTCTACCGGGAAAAAAAAAATGCTACATGTTAATCCAGGTTATAAATTATTTGTGTTCCAAATTCCATCCCTATCCGTTCAGTAGTGTTTGCGTGAAAGAGTAACAAACATCCATCCATCCATCCTCACAAACTTTCACATTTATAATATTAGTAGGAAGTAGGATAGGATAATAATTTGAATTCAGAACTAAGTACTTTATTGTTTTTTTTTTTTTGCTTATGGCTTCGCATGGTTTGTGCATTTAGCCAATGTCACGTTTAGAACTTTATTGTTGTTTTGTTTTGTCGTAACAACACAATAAAGTACTTAGTTCTGAATTCAAATTATTATACACGATAAATCTAACAATTGCTGGACATGGAAATTAGCATTCGTTTGTATTTGGAAATGCGATGATTCCCGAGGGACATTAAGAAAATAGTTGTAAGTACTGTACAATTATATTTAGACTGAGAACAGTTATTAGAGAGAGGTAAAATGCAAAAGAAATACATCCAACAATAATACCGTTGCTCTAACAGATCAATCTTCAGAAAAGAATCTCAATAATAGTATTAATGTAATAAGGGATCAAAGTTTTACCCTCGTCGGATGCAAATAAATCATTTTGATCGATGTGATGAACTCACGTGCGAAACAGGGATGCATTGTTATGTGCCCTTATCTGTTGTGGTTCAAGTGAGAAGTGTACTAGTTAAAATAGTCCTCCAGAGAGTATTTCGGCCAAGGCGGCTAATCTCAAAGGAGACTAGCCTGCTTCGGCGCGGGAGATATTATAGTGCACAAGTGAGTGCGCAAACACAGGTACACTCTCTCTTCCCTCATTCTCATAGTCCATACACTAGTAAATACATTCATAAACTCAAACTTTCTTCCCATGAGGGTAGGCAGAAACTACAGAATGCTACCTGCTATGATGCTTACATACTCCTTTTGCTTCGTATACGTTCATACAACTGGTCATACACGCACGCCAATTGCGAGCACTACGCACCTGACCTTTCTGAAGAACTTCACCAATACAGTCACTAGTTAATAAAAAAATAATAAAGACGATAATCTTTTGAAATTTTACTACATTATTATTATCATAACTAGTTATCATTTTACGGGCACTAAATACTTTAAAAGGATCTGTTCTTATTTCTTTAAGGTTAATTTAGGTAATTTATTCTTAATTTGAAAAACTGCCAGTCTGCCGGCAAACATCACTTCAGCCGAACGACTTCCACTGGTAGACATAGGCCTGCTTCAAGGATCAGTGTAGTCACTGACTGGTCCTTCGCTTCTCGCATCATGCAGACTCCTGTGACTGCCTGAAGATCGACTACCGGATTAATTAATTAAAACACCAATCCTTCTTTATTACCACACAGACAAAAACACACTGTCCCAAAAAAGACATTTCTATGTAAAAGGCTCGATGTAGACGAGTTTTATTTAATTTGGAGTTATGCGTCCATTAATTTTCACAAAGACAAGTTGGATTAAAAAGTATGTACATACCTATCTTTTTTGGTAAACTGTGTTCTTTTTTTTCTGTCTGTACAACAAAAAATACTCTATCATTATTTCGTAACGTACAAAAATCGCTAATCTCCTCATTTGGACCACAGCTGTTATACAAAAGTCATTCATTCGGAAGAAGAGTTTCCTTTGTGGCCCGACCCCCAAATATTCAGCTACATTTTAAACTTATAATAATAAAGGAATTGGAGCCGGATTAATTGTGTTATTTTTGTACTACGGGCCTTTTTATGTTCTTTCATACGCAAGTAATTATATTGTTGTATGGTCTTCAAAGTATTTAGGAATTGTTATGTAGAAAATATTGAGTTTTAATAGAAGTTTTAGTGTTGAATTTTTTTATAGGTTTTTTTTTGAAGTCTTAGTAACTTTGTAAATGTTTACTCAGTTGTCCATAACATCAAAAAGTGGGTCTTTACGGTAATTTTATTGGAAATCTTAATCGTGACCTTTGTTGTTAGAATTTACCACAAAGTACTCTTCGAAAAGCTCATCTATATTTTCACAACCCAAATGTATTTAATGGTGTTTAAAAATATAATACACCTAAGTTATCACTTTTAAAATAAATATTAAGGTAAGTAGTAAATAAGCTAAACTGAAGTCTCGGTGGAAGTCGCTCCTGATCCTCTAATTAAGTCAGCACTCAAATCTAATTACCGGATACCACTAATCCCTCCTGCTTATCCTTAGTATAGGATCACTAATCACAAAGCTTTTAATAAAAGTAGCTCAACTTAATACAACATTTAAAATTAATAACAAGAATATGATACACACGTAGCTAATCGTAAATATAACAAGCACCGCAAGAAAAACTCATAAATGACTACTAAATAATTGCATAAAACACTAACAGTAGCAATGGCTTTCATTTTGACAGTTCAACAACATTCATTGCGTTTTTTACGTTTTTGAGCTTACACATTTTTTGAACATATGAAGCAATGGATTAGCAATAGGCTTCAAAATGATTCGGATTGTGATTGATAAAGGCAGGTCATGGTGTTTGAAAGAGAAGAGGATGTATCGGTATGTGATGTGAAATTAAATGATAAGTGTGTGGAGCAAGTAAGTGAGTTCGTATATTTGGGGAGTCTATTTACAAGGGATGGAAAGATTGATGGAGATGTGGAAAGAAGGGTAAATGCGGGAAGTAAAGTGAATGGTGCTACACATGCAATTGTGACCAACCAGTTGATGTCCAAAAAAGCACGACTGGCTGTTCACAATGGTGTGCTGGTGCCTACGCTTATGTATGGAAGTGAGTGTTGGGTGTGGCAAAAGAAGCATGAAAGTAGAATAAATGCTGTGGAAATGCGTTCCTTGCGAAGCATGTGTGGTGTGACTATGAATGATAGACTGAAGAATGATGTGATAAGGTAACGGTGCGGTTTAAAGGAAGATGTAGTGACAAAAATTGAAAAGAGTATGCTAAGATGGTTTGGTCATGTTGAGAGGATGAATGAAGGGCGATTAACAAAAGGTATTTACAAGGCAGATGTGAGTGGAAACGCCGGGCGGGGACGCCCTAGGAAGACATATAGTGACCTTATTGGTGATGTTGTTCAGAAAGGTCAGGTGCGTATTACTCACAACCGGCGTGCGTGTATGACCAGATCTATGAACGTAAACGAGGCAAAAGGAGTATGTATGGATCGTAGCAGGTGGCGTTCTGTAGTTTCTGCCTACCCCCATGGGAAGAAGGCGTGAGTTTATGTATGTATGTATGTAATTGATAGTGTGTTACGTAATTAGGGTGCTGGTCAAATCAATCAAATTTTTTTTTTTGCTGGATGAACCTGCTCTTGACCTCGATCATGCCTGATGAAAAGCGATGGATGAGGTCTATAATGGAACGAGCGTAAAAAAAAAAAAAATTATAGTCTCCCAAAATCAATATCCTACTACTACTACTACTACTACTATTAGCTGCATCAACCCACTGCTGGGCAAAGGCCTCTGCCCATGACTTCCAGCTCTTTCGATCGAGGGCTAGAGTGAACCACTGGTCGTTTGTTTTGTCTAGCTCGTCCCGCCATCTTCTACGGGGTCTGCCGCGACGCCTTCTGGCTGTGTCAGGGCTCCACGTAGTGGTTATTTTGGCCCACTGCTCATTGGGCATGCGGCAGACGTGGCCAGCCCAGTCCCACTTCAGCTTAGCGGCTTTTTGAGCAACTTCAGTAATCTGAGTTTTGGAGCACAGTGTGGTGTCGCGAATACGGTCTGTCAGCTTCACGCCGATAATACTGCGATCCATTGCACGTTGGCAAACCTTGAGTTTGGACTTTTGAATGTTTGTCAAAGAACAAGTCTGGGCTCCATAGGTCATAATGGGAAGATGCACATGTCCATAATTTTACGCTTTAGTGACAAAGGAAGGTTTCCTTTCATAAGCTCTTTCATGGACCAGTAGCTCTTCCAGGCATTTTCGGTACGCCTTAAGACTTCCTTGTCTGGTCTGGACTGGAAAGAGACTAACTGGCCCAAGTAGATGTATTCATGGAAATATTGCAATTCTTCACCATTCACTCTGATCCTATATTTAGTGGTGTTTGACATTAGCTTGATTTTCAACATGTTCATTGCCAGTCCAACCTCAAGGCTTGCATCACTGAGTTGGTTTAGCATCAGATCCAGTTCTGTCGCCGTGGAGGAGAATACGACAATGTCGTCAGCGAAGCGGAGGTTTGTTAATCGAACCCCGCCGACTTCAATGCCGCAGCTGTCCCAACTTGCCATTATCTTTTTAAACACTTCTTCAAGAGCGCTGTTAAAATGTTTGGGTGAAAGCGGGTCTCCTTGTTTTACGCTTTTTTCAATACAGAATCATGGTCCGGCTGTTTGTAATCTAATTGAACCAGTGTTGTGTTACGTTACGAAGTAGGTTGATGTAGGTGGGATCAATTTCTTGGTTGTTCAGTGCGTCGATTATAGCATCGTGTGTCAGACAATCGAAAGCTTTCGAGTCGATGAAGGCAAGGTATATTGGTATATTGAACTCTTGATATTTTTCAATTATTTGGTTTATTGCATGTAGATGATCAGTAGTGGAGAGTCCTGCTCTAAAGCCAGCTTGTTGTGGAGGTTGGTGTTTGTCCAATTGGGGCGAGATACGATTATCTATGACTTTAATGAAAGCCTTATAGAGATTTGATACAAGACTAATCGGTCGATAGTTGTTAAGGTCCGACTTATCCCCCTTTTTATGTAAAAGTATTATATTTGAGTGGCAAAAGCTATCAGGGAATATGCCTGTTTGTAAAATGGAATTGAATAAATTTGTAATTATAGGGCGAAGACTAGATTTGCCTATTTTCTAAACTTCGGTACTAGTCAATATCCTAAAACGAAATATATTTTTTATTCTTTCATAGGTAGGTCTGTACCAGACACTTTTGATAATACGCTACTTTATTGCTCTCTCCACTTCATTCTGGATAACCCAAACTATGTTAACACAAGACCTGCGGATATATTCTTTGATATTTATAATATTTTCCAAAATGGCTGACAGGCTACCAGTAATATAAAACCATTTTATTATGGCATTCGCATGTTTACCTAAGTACATAGCTAATGTAATAGATGCGTCACTTGCATAAGTTTTTAGTTTTGATGTCAGTTTTTGCCTACACGAAGCTCGCCTCAAAGAAGAACAAAAAAAATTATAAACTAGAATAGAATAGAATATAATACTCTTTATTACATATACACCATAAAAATAACAAACATAACACACACAAACAAGTACACACACACGCACACACAGTACACACACACACACACACACCCTAATACACACACACAGTACGTACTAAGTACTCTTGTAAAGACATAATCGTTATTCATACACTTAGGAAAAGAGGCCAACTTGCGAAGAGCTGAAAACTACTTTTGTCGATGTTTTTAGCAGGTAAATAGTTGATTGAGCTATATCTTTCGTCTGGTAATATTTTAGATAGGCTGTGCTGAAATTTTATTTAAAATATTTACTTAAATAGTTTTAATTAAGTATGAAAACCTAGAGCAGTGGTGGCCCAATGGTAATGGCCGCGACTTACGAGTTGTAAGTTGTTGGTTCGAACCTTGACAGGCGATTTACTTTGTGCAAATTATTTCATCACCACTGCTATCAAAACGGTGAAGGAAAACGTCGTGAGGAAACTGGCATGTCCTAGAACCACGAAGACATGTGATATATACCAACCCCCAGTGGGCGCATGTGGTGGATTACGTCTCACTCCCTCTCACAGAGAGGAGGCCTATGTCTCAGAAATGGGTCTACCGTTTCTAAGGATCACTTAATTAAAGACTTCAAGGGCAGTCCCTACTTTTAGAATACTAGTATTTTATTCATTAAAAGTCTGGCGCTGGTCGGTACCAGATAAAAATACTCTGCATAATTTTCTCATTCACATTAAAACAAAGGGTTTAATCCCGAAAAAAATCGTTCATTTTGACAGTTGATATGCGCGGAAATATTTTATTTTATCGCTTTGAAAGCTACCGGGTTTAATACACCAATGGCTATTGGCATCAAAATGGATTATTTTGGTCGATTCAATTGCATGCATTTGTCAAACGAAGTAAATTTAATTTAATCCTGCTTTCACATAACATAACATCACGCCTGAATTCTCCGAAAGGTTAGGCAGAAGTGCACTTATAGTACACCCGCATTTCGCCAGTTATGTTTAAGTCCCATGTAACAGGAGGCGAGCCTGTTGCAATAGACAGGACACAAATCCAAACTTCGGGCTGCTACTGAGAATTTTCAAATGGAAAACGCCAATACCACTTGCCTGATCCGGGAATCGAACCCAGTACCTCATCCTCAACAGTAGTGTTTGCCATCACCAGACCGACGAGGCAGTCCATAATACAGTTTTCATTTCGTAAGTTGGTACTTTGTGCCAGGACCATTATTAAGTATAGGTCTATATCGTTATGAGCCATGCTTAGACTCAATACCTGCTCCAGCGGAGGTAGCAAGATGAAGTGGCAGTGGAAGTTTGCACGAGGCATCGATCCTCTGGCAAGAATCCATTGCTACTTCATCTCGCTACCTCCGCTTACACGTTTGCAAGAGGATCTATGGTCATAGAAATAGTCGAGACCTTAAGTTCAGACCGCGTGTCGCCAGCCAAGGGCCACCGACCATGTGGTGGGACATATATGAAAATACCTTGAAGCAGTCATAGCATAGAAGAAATATTTGCAGGACAGCAAGATGGAAGTACGGCTGACTGCCACCCAGGGTAAATGCAAAAACCTGATAATGGTGACTGAAATCCTGATTTTGGCGATACCTTTGAAAACTTCGTCACAGAGCTGTGCCAAGCTTATTTTTGGGAAATATTTAATTGATCCTCTAAAAATATATTGACCTTCCAGTGAGTAAGTACTTTTTTTTTTAAATTAATGAACGCGCTACATCTGAATTGGTCGCAAGTAATTGGCTATTTAGTATTTTTAGGACATGAAAATAGGATTTTTTGAGGTTCACTAAAAGAGGCGCATTCATTATATTAGAGTGTTGATTAATCTTTTTAGGAAAACGATTTGGGTATTATTTGAGGTTCGATTAAGTACATGTCCATAGTTTTCTTGGCAACTATAACCTAAGTACATCCATTCACATCTATGAAAATATTATCTACTCTACGCCCCACACGTGCGTGATCTGTTGGCATAAAGAACGAAGCGCGAACATTCAGGCTGCATTACTAGCTAATAATTCAACGCTGGTATTTACTGGTTAGATGCGTGAAATGATAAATGTTGTGCTTTTGATATAGTATAGAGTGGCATGTACCTAAAGAGTTGTTTCCGTGATGTACTGGATGATAGATAACGTCTATTTGTAATTTTGTAATGTTTTATTGGAGATAATTATGGGAGCTTACATTTATCGTAACTGTACGAAAAATTATTTCCTATTACAAATAGGATAGTTTTGCGAAGAAACCCGTCATCCTAAACGGACATCGAATAGTCAGTTCAAAAAAAAAAAAAAAACATCGTCCTTGTACCGCCATTATCACCATCGTGTCGTCGTCGTAAGCATTCGTATAGATATTGACAAGAAACACACGCCTTGTTTCCCTGAAAGGTTAGGCAGAGGTGTACCCTATAGTACTCCCACATTTCGCCAACTACCTATTATTAAGTTCCATGCAATAGGAAGTGAGCCTTTTGCCATTAACCGGGCACAAATCCTGAGTCCGGGCTGCTACTGAAAAATTCAAGATGGAAAAAAAAAAATACTTTGCCCGAGCAGGGCAACGAACCCAGGACCTCATACTCAGCAGTATGAGGTTACGACCACTAGACAAACGAGGCAAAAGAACAAGGACAACAACAACAATAAGGAGGAACAAAAACATGAGCATAAGTGAAACAAAATAAAAAAGGTATGAAAAATGGTAGGTACTGAAAAGTCTTGCGAGAGACACAATACCACAAAATAGATAATGTAACCTATAACATAGATAATAAACACACAAGATAACGTTCCTGTCAAAGGTATCCAATACGGAGTAAATAAGCTAATCTAATATATAAATAAACCTTTTGATAGGGCCATCTCGATCATTCAATAAAATGCAGCAAAAATCTTCGCACCGCAGCGTCCAATTTTCCTATTACTTACCCAGTCTGACCGAATCCCCAAAGCAACTTAAGTATGTAAATAATAAAATAGAACCAATATCTCCAATTCACCAATAAGTATCTAAGTTATATACCGCATGTTTTCCGAAGCAGTTAATATAAGTTTTATAGCATTTATTTTATACTTGCGCGCAGAAGAACACTGAACGTCGATGCTCGACTTATGTCGATGTAACTTATTGTTCTTTAATGTGTACACCAAAACTGTAGACGTGGGAAGTTTTAGCTAACGAACTAATAACTGAATTAGCTTAAAATGTTTTAGTTTAAGGGGACTTCATGACCTAAATGCAAATTTATAATGCCTAAAAATATATGATCCACTGCAGTAATCAAAATCAGAAAAATATATGATATTCTTCTGGATATATGCTAGTTAGTTAGTGTGTTGAAAACATAATACAATTAACTTGATTGGTTATAAATCACGAAGATACCTCTAAAAATTTTTTTTAACGATTAATAACCATACTAATATTCAGATTTTTTGTCAGATTATTCTGCAAGTAACATACGAACGTAATAGTGTTTTAATTTTCTAATCCAATGAATAGATTTTTTGTAAATCCGTAATTGCTTCATATTTTGCAATAAATTAGCAGCGTTGTGTCATCGCGCGTCTCTTTCTTTTCTATGCAATACGACAGTGACCGCGCTTTAGCTCTTGTAAGCCTCTTAAATGGTCTATAATAAAGCTTAGCTGTGCTTTGTTAGTCAAAAATATGTCTGCCTTTTTATAGTCAGCTCGTGATTTGTAAGGTTTTTACAAAATCTAGTATCAAAATGACGTTTTTTAATATAAAAAATATTTTTTGCCGAAAATTCACCACTATTTTATCTCAATGAGGGTAGTAAAATAACACTGCTTTGTATATAGGTAATCACATAAGTACTTGCTTAAAATACGCGCGAAAAAAATGACTTTCTTTTGCGGATGGGTAAAAAGGCCTCCATTAAAAGATTGACGACATTTTAATGATGAATCATTTCTGGTCGTCAGCTTAAAACTTTAAGCTAACCAGTAAAGAAAAGCACCTTTAAGACCTGCGCCCTTTTTTTTTGGGTAGGGATATCATCAAATGACTATTGGGGACCCTAGTCTAGGGAGACTCTTATTGACTAAACCCCACGCGTGTTCCTTTAGTTGCCTGTGCGCCAGGGCCACGGTAACTCTTGCGAACAAAGCTATTGCTACTAATAGTATGTTAGGCAATTAACTCGCCGAATGAAGTGCAGTTATCCCACAATCTTTCATTTTCTGCAAAAATATCTCAAGTCCCAAGCTACCTGGCCACACCAATACACCAGTTTGTTATATAGTTTCCTTTGAGGATTCGGTTTACGACTCCACCGTATAGAGAGCCATCGTAAACTTAAAGAAACTACGTCGGAACGTTTGGTGTATCGCGAAATATCCTATTGGTACGTACGAGATCTGACGGCTACTTTGTTTCGTCTATATTGTTGTGGGTATCTGTAAAGGCTCGAGCATACTGGCGCGACGCGACAGCGTACACAAAGGCACCGCGTGCAGCGCGACGGGCGGCGCCTTTGTGTCAGGCTGTCGCGTCGCGCCAGTGTGCACGAGCCTTAATAGACTTATGGATATTTTTCATCGGATTCAGTGGTTCGGAACTTGTTGATTTTGTATATAAAAGATAGAGAAAAAAAATATTGGTTGTACTTTGTAAAGATACTAAGAAAGGGATGGAACTTTTCGTCTTTGTGATGAAAGACGTATAGTAACAATCTTTGGTGCCGAAAGCCGATAGTGAGGTCAATATGAAAATTCAATATGGCGACAGCGAAAATATACAAATTTTTCGTCATGCGTGTCGTTTTCATGGTTTTTGAGGGTGCTAAAGCCGATAAGGTCGCACCCTCAAAAACCATGAGAACGATACCCACGCAAAACTCAAAAGTGATTTTCATGTGAAAAACGATTGCAACTTTGAGAAAAGTCCTATTTTATAATAGTATGGTTTCGACAATACTATGTTCGTACCACCAGAAAATTTCTATCCATACTTTAACAGAAATTTTGTTTTTCAAATCTTGCGTAAATGTAAGGTATTTATGCTTGTGACTGCACCTGAGTACCTGGTGTAGTATGTAGCGGTGTCTACATCGCCACATGCGAGCTACACGTCACACTGACATCACGCAAAATCCTGCATCGCGCAAGCAGAGTTTACCGCGCAACTAGCATATTATGTACAACGTCCCGACATCCAAAGTCGGACAGTGTTCCCCACCAGACACAATACCCGTCTGGTCGTAGGATCCTCTCTTTTATATGGAGGTGTGAGTGAAGTTTACACCGTGGACCACTGACTCATCTCATCACATAAGATCTGTTACAAAGGGTTATGATGAAATTATTAGTATATTATTAATTATACTGCTAACCCTTAGGTATTCAACTTGATTAAGAGGCAGCAAAAGTTTTGCAAACAAATAATTATGATATAATAACAAGACGTTAAGAAAAAAATAGGTTTCGATTGATCATTTATTTTGCCGATAATGATTATATAAAATCAAAATCAAAAGTCATAAATCATCGAGCATCATCCAGTTAAGTAGATTAGAGAGCATATTTGTGTGTGTAATATTCACTTTTTATTATTATTATTTTACAAAATTCAAATTTTTATTTAAATTGTGATTGTTTTTTTATTTTATTTTTATTGTTTATCAAATTTTTTATTCTGATGATCATTTTATTTGCAATTTTAATTTAAATTCTGATGTTTATTTTATAACTTAATTCCAATTTTTAAATCTTGATTATTCTAAATTCGAATTTTTATGTTTTATTCTTCAACAGTACCTTATTTTTTATTTTTTTATTCTAAATTGTAATTTTAATTTATAACGCATGTTTTGTCTTTTGTCTTGTCTTTTTTTTCTGTGGACCCTGGTCTGAAAATAAAGTTTATTATTATTATAAACGACATTGGTTTTTAATTTAAAGTTGGGCTGAGAATCAGCACTTTTTGAACGACAAAATTACAAATTACAGAAAACTCCCGCCTTTCACTATAATTAGGGGTGTTAAAAATAAAAATAAAATACTTTAAGAGTATCTATTTGAAGGCAATATTGTAAGGTACATATAAGCTTTCCGTACGATGACAAGTCAGCTTACACTGGCGTTTTATAGCTTGATATGTAGTCATACGTGCACTGGTTTCACTTTCACAAGCATGAGTGGATTCACCCTTTATTCAATAGTACCCACTCATTCAACAAGAACCTCCCTTAACAAGTCTGAAGACAACACGACCTCACTAGACACAAAATTCTCATCATACACGTGTCACATTACCCACATGCATGAAGACACATGTCATCCCCTCCCCCTTTATACGTGTAATGTTGAGCTGCATTCCCTTTGTTCATGACTTAATTATCTACGCCGAAATAAGCCGATCACTCAACACGCATCTTCACGCTAAGTAAACAGGGGGGATTGAGGATCTGGATGTGAGGAGACTGGATGAGAGAGCGTGGTAGGGGTCCGGGTTGAGCGTACTTGGTTGTGGCTGGGTGATGTACATATGTGAGCTACAAAGTTGAGAGAGTTCGTGAAATATTCTACTTCCTATCAGCCAAGTTTACAGAAATATCGGCCTTCCGTATTAATGCAGTATCTTTAATTAATAGAGCTGCACCTCGCAGTTTCACTCGCATAAGTCTCGATTCCGTGAGGATATCGAGATAAAAAGTATCTTATCTCCTAATCTAGGTCATGGTCTATCCATGTGCCAAATTTCATCCAAATCCATTCAGCAGTTTTAGCGTGATAGCGTAAAAAACAAACATTAAAAAAATTAAATCTGTTCTCTTAATAATAATATTAGTTTAGCTATTGCCCGCGACTTTGTCTGCGATGCAAGATGAAAAGTAGCTTATGTGTTATTCAGGTCATGGTCTATCTGTGTGCTAAATTTCATCCAAATCCGTTCAGCCATTTTAGCGGGAAAGCGTAACAAACAAACAAACTTTCGCATTTATAATAATAGTGAGGATAGTTAGAACTATCAGAAAACTATAGATAGTTTTTAATAAAAATAAATAAATATTTTACTTAAGTGCCCATGCAGGTTTATATGAAATATACCTACATGGGCACTTATGAAACGTCAGAAGTAGGTGCACGGTTCCAATTGATCGTTTCATATGGAAAAGAGCCGGCAAGAAACTGCACGGTTACTCTTTTAAAAATAAGTTATTTTCAAATTACAGTATTAATAGGTATGGGAGGACAGTGTAGGCCTGCCAACAAGTAACAGGTACTCAACAAAATAGAAAAAAGTCTACAAATCTACAGTCTACAAGTTAGGCCACAACTTTCTCACATTCACAAAATATAGAACAATCTATAAGAGTTGAAATAAGAATTGGACGTACATAATGTCAAATAATGAGAAGATTATGTCAAAGAAGAAAGTAAAAAAAAAAGTTATTTTAATTAAACTTCGTAATTTGGGAGCAGTTAATCGACATTTTCATAGTGATGCCGTTAATGAGGTACCAGGGAAGCCACATGTGCAGAAGGAATTATTGCCAATTGGCATTATTTAGCTGGAATTAATGGCAACGAATACTGTCGTATAAAGGCTTCATAGGAATAGGCTTTGGAATTGTATAAAATGTAATATTATTCCTTTTCAAAAGTTACATAGATTTGTTTTTAACGAAATTCAAAGCGTCGAGCCTCATTTATTATTTTCAAACATGTCTTAAGTTTTATTGCGTAAGAAAAGGTTTTATAGTTAGGCCTCAAGTTTTACTTTTCAAGTGCCATGAATACTAAGTGTACTTTAAAACATGTAGACTGAGATGAAGTTACTGGGCATATCGTACGCCCAATACAATATGGTCCACCACCTAGTGGTAACCATGCAGATTTGTACGACTTACATGACTTCGAAATATGTTCTGAGCGACATGACAGTAACTTTGATAAATGATAAATGATTTTATTTCTGTAAATAGGTTTGTACAAACACTTTTACATGTCAATCATATTTTTTAAACTAGACGAGGTCGGCGTTTCCTATCTGACTACTCTGAGAAGAAAGGCCGAAACAAACTCAGAGGTCACCGTCTTTTTTAAAGTCCAGACATAATCTTGGTCAGATCATGTGAAGACCATGTAGGTTGGTATCTGAAATGGTCTTTTGAGGAAAGAACCACACAGATTGAGTGGACCTGTCCAGTCAGTGCACGCATTTGGCAGTAATCGTGCAGCTCAACTCAGGAAGTCAGGACTTAAGGAGCTCTACGATTTGACGAACAATATCAAAGAAAGGACATTTGGGTAGGCCGCATAAATTACTCAAACTGCCAGATCATGATTAAAATTAACTGAGAAAAAAAAGAAATGACCCACTTAGTCCTCACATTCAAAATAATTAAAATAATATAATACTTTACAAGTAAATACATATGTCATTGTATAAAATTCAACAATGTCAATGTGTATATAAAAAAGAAATCGGACATAATGTTTGAGAACCATGTAGATTGGTGTCTGAAATGGTCTTTTGAGGAAAGAACCACGCAGATTAAGTGGACCTGTCCAGTCAGTGCACGCATTTGTCAGTAACCGTGCAGCTCAACTCATGCTTTGCTTTTACATGATGTGGTATTTACTTTTCTATGAGAGCAGTGGTGTCCTAGTGGTAACAGTCGCGACTTACAAGCCATACGTCATAGGTTCGAACCCGACATCCGCTGTACTTTGTGTAAATTATTTCATCACCACTGCTCTCAAAACGGTGAAGGAAAATATCGTGAGGAAACCGGCATGTCCTAGAACCACGAAGACATGTGACATCTACCACCTCGCACTGGGCCCGCGCGGTGGATTACGGCCCACTCTCTTTCATAGAGAGGAGGCTTTTGTCCCAGCAGTGGGAACATTATACGCTGATTATGTATTATAAAATTTACTTTTCTATGTCATAGGTAAAATGTGACACTCGTAATAATAATAATAGCTTCACGGACGCTTTTTTCGGGCCCTACATGGGCCCGATGTAGACCAACTAGCGTCCGTAGCCTGGCTACGTTTCGGTGACCTCTTTCGAGAAACCGAAGGTTTTGTCTGTGCAATTATGGACGAAGTTATCTTAACGAATAACTACCGGAGACATATTATGAAGGACGGGACGGTTGACGTGTGTCGGGCATGCCATCGTCCGGGTGAGTCCATCAGACATATTATCTCCGGATGTTCTCGTCTAGCTAACGAAGAGTACTTGCATAGACACAACCTTGTAGCCAGGATTATCCATCAGCAACTTGCTCTGAAATACAGCCTTGTAGAATCGGAAGTGCCGTACTACAGGTATGTGCCCGACCCAGTTCTCGAAAATGGACATATCACATTGTACTGGGATCGATCCATCATCACTGACAGGACTATTGTTGCCAATAAGCCTGATATAGTGATGGTGGATCGATTAGAGCGGCGCGCAATGATTGTTGACATAACGGTCCCGCATGACGGGAACCTCGTGAAAGCCGAGAAAGATAAACAAATCAAGTATCTAGACTTGGCTCGCGAGGTTGTCGACATGTGGGACTCAGCGATCATTGTGCCGATAGTCGTGACAGCCAATGGCTTAATAGCCAAGAGCCTCGACCAACACCTGAGGAGGCTCTCGTTGGGCAGCTGGATCAAGGGCTTGATTCAGAAAGCGGTACTTCTGGACACGGCTCGCATTGTTAGGAGGTTCCTCTCTCTGGAGCCCTGACCGCCGGTAGCTTGGACCCTGTTCCCGATACCGGTGGGCTACTATTTTTATATTTTTAAATATTTTTATGTTTTTTATATTCTAATATTTAAAAATGTAATTTATATGTAAATAATTAAATAAAGGAAATAATAATAAAGACGCCGACGTGGGGACGCATCGAGATGTGGTCGCGGTGGACAAGGGCCTCACCCCGCTCTCCCTGGCTAACGAGAACTGGCGCAAACCAGTAGTGCTTGACACTAATGATTGCATGGAGATATGGCAGAGTAAGGATCTTCACGGACGCTTTTTCCGGGCCCTACATGGACCCGATGTAGATCTACAAGCGTCCGTAGCCTGGCTACGTTTCGGTGACCTCTTTGGGGAAACCGAAGGTTTTGTCTGTGCAATTATGGACGAAATTATGATGACGAACAATTACCGGAGATTTATTGTGAAAGACGGTACGGTTGACATCTGTCAGGCATGCCACCGTCCGGGGAAATCAAATAGACATAATATTATCTCTAGGTGTTCTCGTCTAGCTAAAGAAGAATACTTGCATAGACGTCAGCAACTTGCTTTGAAATACAGCTATGTGGAATTGGAAGTGCCGTATTACAGGTATGTGCCCGACCCAGTTCTCGAAAATAGAACTCTCACATTGTACTCGGATCGATCCATCATCACTGACAGGACTATTGTTGCCAATAAGCATGATATAGTGGTGGTGGAACGAAGAGTGCGGCGCGCACCGATCGTTGACATAACGATCCCGCATGACGGGAATCTCGTGAAAGCCGAGAAAGATAAACAAATCAAGTATCTTGACTTGGCTCGCGAGGTTGTCGACATGTGGGACGTGAACTCAGCGACCATATTGCCGATAGTCGTGACAGCCAATGGCTTAATAGCGAAGAGCTTCGACCAACACCTGAGGAGGCTCTCGCTGGTGGCTCAGCTGGACCAAGGGCTTGATTCAGAAGGCGGTACTTCTGGACACGGCTCGCATTATTAGGAGGTTCCTCTCTCTGGAGCCCTGGCCGCCGGTAGCTTGGACCCTGTTCCCGATACCGGTGGGCTACTATTTTTTGTATTTTTAAATGTTTTTATATTTTTTATATTCTAATATTAAAAAATATAATTTATATGTATATACTTAATGAAATAAAGGAGATAATAATAATAATAAAATATATATTTGCTTAAAACATGGTATAAAATGGTGTTAAATACAAATTCATATGGCACAAACATGTTTAGCTAGGATAAAAACATAGCATGCAAAATTATAAAGGTAGGTGAAGAAGACCATCATTATTTTTTATCAAAAAATTCTTTTAAACTATAAAAACTGCATTCAAGTAACCATTTATAAAACTTAATTTTAAATAATCATGTATTTAATGTTTTGAAATGCCTTGGTATTTTGTTTTGTTCGTAATACTTTTAATAGCCACTTCTAGTTGTTGTCTCTCTTCACAAGGTATATGAAGGCAGTTGTTTAATTTAGCCATTGATTGCTCATTGTACGAGAGCCCGTGATCCAATGCACCCATTACCCTCAGTACCCCGGGACCTGGGAGCATTGTACCGACTTGCTTTCTGTTTGATTTAGGGGTGCATAAGTTTAGCGAGGTGACGCGTTTAATTAAGTTTGAAGAAGATATCTTTAAAAAGGGGTCTGTCAGATTGCGCTTGCACCGGTGGAACGGATATCAAATTGTAATTATGTATGCGCTGAAAGAGTGACTGATGTCTGAATAATTGGTTGTTTAATTTTATCGCGAAGAGATTTTTTATTTTAGATGATTTTATTGTTCTGTTTTAACATCGGAAGAAGCTGGGACGAATTAAATTCCTAAACGACTGTTACCGGTTTAAACAGAGAGGTTTTAATAGAAGAATAAAATCCGAAACGAGGTTATCCGTCAGAGAACCAAAGTAGCAGACATAGCCCGAAGACTAGGCAAACTGAAGTGGCAATGGGCTGGTCACATCTCTCGCAGAACCAACAATCGTCGGGGAAAACGAGTTCTAGAGTGGAGACCGCGTTTGGGCAAACGTAGTGTGGGACACCCGCCGGCCAGATGGAGTGACGACTTGCGAAAGGCGGCTGGCAGAGACTGGATGAGGAGAGCCGAGGATCGGGCTCAGTGGCGTTCACTAGGAGAGGCCTAAATCCAGCAGTGGACGAATATAGGCTGATGATGAGAAAGGTTTTAATGTAGATAATGCTGTTTGTTTAATGCATTGTGCCTATTGTTGAAATCTATGTCTCGCCAAAAATATCTACCGCCAACATAAAACTTTTCAAACACAAAACACCAGTAACCTTCATCCTTTCAAAATAACTCTTCCACTAAAAGAATGTGAACAAAGTGTATCTTAATGTCAATGCTACGGCATTTAGAACGTCTACTCGCTTACCTGAGTTTTTATTGTCTAACGTGAGGTTCCAGCCACAGAATAGTACAGAAGGTTCAATTCATACAACGAGCGAAAATAGGCGTACTCACACAGAGACGAATACGTTCGGCGATCTCGGTCGAATGCCAGTCGCGATTGCGCTTGCCTCGCTGTACGTGAAGCTTGTCTATGCGTGGGTACGTGAGTATTCGCTCACTGTATGGAGTCGACCTTCTGTACCTATGTATTTCGTGTTTCTGCTAAGACATACGCGCCTTAGAATTCTTGGATGCTACACCGCGTATTGTTTGAGTGACTATGATACATATTTCAAGGGAGTTTTTTGCATATGCTTTCGTCTGGCTTGAGGCGGAAATGTGAGTTTTTATGAGGGGAATTTTAGCGGGTAAATTTTTTTTTTGGCCGTTTGGGTAGGCAAAGCTAAGAATGTTACCTGACCACGGAACCGATAAGTAGCGGTTTTTTATTTAGAGTTTTACGAAAGAGCGGGAATTGGCGTAGTACGTACTCTACCGGCTAATACAATCATAACATCGAGACATCTAGAGCATATCCCGATGATTTCAAAACCAAGTTTTTTGTTTTCCGCATTTACTGAAACATTGAAACAGAATGTGTTTATAAGAAAGACAAACACGATTATTAAAATATCATATCAAGCACAACATTCCGAGGTTGGTACTAAATTTTTCGGAAGATGTTCGAATAAATACCCATATCTACATAGGTTTTTATGGCGTCCTTTGGCCGTAACCATGAAAATTCACCATAACCCCTCCATACACAGTACAAGTGATATTTCACGTCAGAAAAAGATACAAGTTTACGATATTTTTTATACTTAAAGATAATGTGTGACATTATATTCTGCACATTCCTGCTTCCGTAGAAAAACGAGAGGAATATTTTGTTTGTGAAATACATGGCACAAAAATATAGCCTTAGAAGCTCTACTTTGATCAGAATAATAATAATCACAAAAAGACGTTTGTTTTTTGTTCTGTTTATTTTAACGAAGGATTTAATGGAATTCCGTAAAGTGCGAAAGTTTGCTTGCCATACTATTGACCGAAAAAAAACTAATACAGACCCCGTGAGTAAGAGAGTTCCAACTATTTTTAATAACCTTCCAGTCAATACCAATAATTGTATCACAAAACCTCTTTTAAAAATAAAATACATAAAGTACAACTGTCCCTCGGGAATCATCGCATTTCCGAATACAAACGATTGCTAATGTATGTCCATCAATTATTAGATTTATCGTGTATAATAATTTGAATTCAGAACTAAGTACTGTTACGTCAAACCAAAACAACAATAAAGTATAGTTCTGAATTCAAATTATTATACACGATAAATCTAATAATTGATGGACATGGAAATTAGCATTCGTTTGTATTCGGAAATGCGATGATTCCCGAGGGACATTAAGAAAATAGTTGGACTTGTACTCGTAAGTCCCTCTTTAATGTGTTTTGTCAAAGGCTCAGAGCATAGCATAATCAGCCTATAGTGTTCTCACAGCTGGGACACAGGCCTCCTATCTTCGAGAGAGAATGGGCTGTAATCTACCACGCGGGCCCAGTGCGGGTTGGTAGATGTCACATGTGTTCGAATTTTTGGTTCGAGGACATGCCGGTTTCCTCACGATGTTTCCCTTTACCGTCAAAGGTTCACTAGTGAATATTTAAAAAACTTCTATGTCTGTTTCTGTTTCATTTAAGGAATGCATGAATAGTTTAGCGTAGGTATTTATAGATGAAAAAGTGTTATTCAAATAATGTTTACATGTACTAAAAAAAACCGGCCAAGTGCGAGTCGGACTCGCGCACGAAGGGTTACGTACCATTATCTATAACAACGGCAAAAAAAACACGTTTATTGTACGGGAGCACCTTAATTTTTTGTTTTATTCTGTTTTTTAGTATTTGTTGTAATAGCGGCAACAGAAATACATCATCCGTGAAAATTTTAACTAACTATCATGGTTCATGAGATACAGCCTGGTGACAGACGGACAGACAGACAGACGGACGGACAGCAGTCTTAGTAATAGGGTCCCGTTTTACTCTTTGGGTACGGAACCCTAGAAAAGGAGCTACGTCTGCCAATAAACTGCTGTGCAGTTTGGCAGAATCTTGTAAAAATATATATTTCTGCAAATAAACAAGCTTTCATTATTTTTTCCATAATTAAATTACATATCATAACATTACATATCATAACATCACGCCTGTATTCCCCAAAGGGTTGGGCAGAAGTGTACCTACAGTACACCCACATTTCGCCAGTTATGTTTGAGTCCCATGTAATAGGGGGCAAGCCTATTGTCATCAACCGGGTACAAATTCAGACTACAGGCTGCTCCTGAGACATTCCAGATAGAAACACCCAATAACACTTTGCCCGACCCGGGAATCCAGCCCAGGACTTCATGCTCAGCAGTAGCATTTACGACCACTAGACCAACGAGGCAGATATAATATTTTTCATAATAATTATTATGATTATGACATGTCAAGCTTTAGAAAGAGACTGCCACACAAAGGTATAAATGACAGAGAAGATAAACATGGAGTTTCTTGCCGGTTCTTCCCTATAGGAAACGACAAATTGGAACTGTTCACCTATCATCTAACATTTCATAAGTACCCATTGCCCATGTAAATTTATGTGAAATAAAATATTTTGATTTGGTCGCTCTATATAGGTAGATGTATGAGGATGTATGAGGTCGTGTCTGGTTGGCAACTGCCCGACGGTTGATGTCGGGACGTTGTATATATGCTAGTCGCGCGGTAAACTCTGCTTGCGCGATGCAGGATTTGCGTGACGTCAGTATGACGTGTAGCGCGCATGTGGCGATGTTGATACCACTACAGCTTAACTAAGCCATACGTTTTCAAAATTCAAACAACATAAATAAAGGCTGGTAACCGTACCTTCTGTCTATCTAAATTTTGTACAACACATAACTTCACATCAACGTAGGTGGGAATCAGTGTTTTCCAGCCTTACATTTCTTCTACCCTAATATTATCATACACATACAATTTACATATATCTACTTATCTCTCTCGGATTCTGAGGTAAGATAAAACATTGAATTTGGGAATCATCTTCTTATCAGCATACGAGTGTCGTTAAAATCGATTGAACGAAAGAGTTTTCATTACTCTAAAATAAAGGCATATGTTTAATATCAATTCTTAAAGTCACTGAATATACCGATGCTTGTGAAATATGGCTGAAAATATATCTCACTAATAAACACTTTCCTCTAGACGGTGAACTTAATTATTGACCAGCATCCTAATTGCTTCTCACATTATACGGTTAGAATTCATTTATTTCTAAAGATTACAAAATCACTTTTACAGAAATAGATACTAAAAATTACTTAATTTATACATTTTTGTTGTCCAGGAGTATTATGAGCTTATAGTGTTAAGATTACAAATATAAGAAGGTAATTGTTAAAAGTTTTGTACAAATATATATTTATATAATATAGTAGATATATATTTTATATCAAATCACAATCTGAATCATTTTGAAGCCTATTACTAATCCATTGCTTCATATGTTCGAAAAATTTGTCTGCCCAACAACGTAAATAACGCAATGAATGAATGAATGAATGAATGAAAACATGAACTCAATGTTGTTGAGTCATTCTAGTGTGTTACCCAATTACCCCGCTGATTGACAGAGTACGTCAAAAAACCATGTTATAATCATTTCATAATACAAATGTGTTATGAATAATTACAGATAATTTAAGTCGATAGTCTTTTCGCTTATCACTTTGTCAGTCAAGTTCCTTGTTCCATATTCTTTAACTACAAAGTGAAAGCACAATAAAAAACAGACCCAAAACCGTATGTACGTATAAATAGGCATAGTTGAGTAAACAACATCAAAAACACAAAAATTCACCAAAACATTAACAAACAAAATAATATTCAATTAGTAATACAATTTTAATGAATACCCTAAAAGAGGAACAGCAATGCAGCGTGGTGCAAATTTAAATTCCAAGAATAATTATGCGGAATACTTTCTGTTCTTAACATTTTTGAGGCTGGTGACAAAAAATGTCGTATTAAAATTCTTTGTTTAATGTCCTCATAACATAAGTCAAGAGCAGGTATTACACCAAAACTCCCTATAGTCCCCAATTCCCTATGGCTGACGAGTATTGGCCTGAGTAATAAGAAATTGCGTTAGCAACTATTTATTTATTTAACCATTTATGTACACACACTAATAAACAGACAATAAAAAAGGAACAGAAAAATAGGTACAAAGGTGATGCTTATTTCTAAAGAAATCTCTTCCAGCATACCCGCGATAGGAGAGTATATTAAAGAGACGAAGGCAACGTGTCTATTCATTTCTTTTTATTATTATTTTCACTTGAAAATAGAGAAAAAACTTAAAAGTAAAACCAGCATACCTCAAATGATATAAACTAGCTTTTGCCCGCGGCTTCGCCCGCGTGTATGTTGAAAATTATCCCACAGAAATGTACTACCGGGATAAAAAGTATCCTACCTATTAATCCAGGTTATAGTCTATATGTGTGCCAAATTCCATTCAAATCCGTTCGGTAGTTTTTGCGTGAAAGAGTAACAAACATCCATCCATCCATCCATCCATCCTCACAACTTTCACATTTATAATATTAGTAGGATTAGTAATGGATGGATTAAGTATATGGGAGTATGCAACAATTATTTTACTTTTACCGGAATAAGATCCGGGCAGGCACAACAGCCTAGTTACAAGAACGCCTACATTCTAAATTGGCGAAGTTAGCAAAATTAATAAAAGGTAAAACTAATTTCATCTCATTACTAAACGATTACTAACTTTAGACCCATGTTTAACCATTGAAACATTAATTGTTTATATCATACTTTATCATCAGAATAAGGTTCGAAATTCAAAATCGTTAGTTCCTGAATCTAATGTTCGTTTTTTTTTCAAAATAAGGTCTAATGTATTTGATACTTTTGATTTTTTCTAAAAACCGCTATATCTAGTGCCTCACCCCACACCATAATAAGGGTGCAACACAATAGCATGGGGTGGCATAATTTCACGGGCCGCTGACACCGTCGCACGCTCAATAATATGTACAATGTTTACACAGCGGCTTTGCTCGGCTAACATACTTGTTATTAGATGTTGGTCTAAACAATGTTAGGTATAGCGGTAAATCTGGGTACCTTGGGATTTAAAAAAAACTTTTTTTTTTCACTGTTTATGTCTTTTTCAGAAAAGGAGTAAAGTTGACCCGACAGTAATGTGGGACCAAAATTATAATGAGGAAATGAGATGAGGTAAACGAAATGTTTCAATATGGGCCAGAACTATGTACACTACCTCAAAATAAAGAGAAAAATCCGTAAAATTTGGGGAAAATACAGATAATTCATTTAAATATATGCTGTAGTGTTAGATAAAAGATAATTATCAATTATTTTATCAACTTTCAACTTTGCGTCTCACTAATTTAGTTACTCTGTGCTTAAAAACAATGACAGTAGAGTATAGTAGTAGATAGATAAACCATTGACCATAGAAAGAGAACTGTCAGCTGTCACAATAGTGTCGATAAGCATGTCATACGTCAATAATCATTCAAAATGACAGTTTTCCACCATGACGGGTTTAGATGTGTGTTGTAATTTCAAGTGTAATTTCTTGGGGTTTACCAGCAAAAAGCAATATTAAATTAATTGGACAGTTGAGAACTGTTTTAAATGTGTTTCCCTATTTTTATGCATAGTGTACAAAGACCTAGCCCAGGCTCCATACATTTTGGAACATCTCCTTTGGAGATCTTATTGGAAGGCAAACGAGTCGAGTGAACCGACGTTCCATTCGATGGTTAGTGGATCACCATTGCCTGAATATCTGCAATACCAGAGGCATTATAGATGTGTTGCCATTGAGCTAAAATAATGTCTTATGCGACTAGAATACCTACATACAAAATTATATAAAAGGCTTTGAGGTGTTGTTAAAGCTACTTTAATTAAAATAATGCAGGACTTACAACTAATTCCAGAAGGTACGTAAAGTGGCCTGAAATATGTCAAGAAGATGGGTACAACCTTCCGTCTGCTAATTACAACCAACTGCGGTCACCAGACCTTCCTACCAACGGACTGTGTAATTATGGCAATTCTCTCTGACCCTTCATTGTAGATGTAGAGGTCATTGGATCTTTGTAGGCAATCTCAACAGTGATCGTTTACTGGCTGAATTTATTTTGTACAGGCAGTAGCGTAACTATACCAACTGAGGCCCGTGGCAAATTCATTGTATGGGGCCCAATAAAAATCGTCACGTTCTAATTTAATTTTAATAAGTCACTGAAGTAGTTACCCAACAGTATTACTGTGTGCATTTTTGTTAATTATATAATAAATGTAATTTTCAAAAGCATAGGTATTAGGTACATATTTATAATAAAATAACAATATATTTATTAATAAAATTATTTTCTCCGAGCTTTCTGTTGCGCAAAAGTATCAAAAACATCATCAAAGCTTAAAAGATCGGGGCATAGAATTTTCAATAGACAGAATAGCTTAGTTATGTTGCCTGTCTTGTCCCATAGAATTGTTTAATTGATTTTAAATAGGTACTTACTTTAATAAAATTTATAGTTTTTACTAAATGTTGTTAAAAGTTAGGTTACTTTTGAGATCGCAGCCTCTGGGGCCCCACTTCTCGGGCTGGGGGCCCGTGGCATTTTTCCATACCTGCCACCCTATAGTTACGCCACTATCAGTACAGGTCATATCGTAACATATAGGGTAGCAGGAACATCGAAGCACAAACTGTAAATTCAGCACATGATTTTGGAGCCCATGGCGTAGTCATTTTTCGACGGTTATTAAAAAAAAAACACCTGTTTCATAGAAAAGTGCTATCTATACCTACGCTGTCAAAATGTATTGAATCTGTAGAAAGTAGTGATCGGCGCTATGGTGACCTAACACACCTTTCTCGTATTGATAGAATATATATGGTAAAAGTTAAAGTCTTGAATTATAAAGGAAATAGCTATATTATATCACTAACACTTAGTTACAAGAAATGGTAACAATGGTAAACTATTATAACTAACTTATTGGTAAAATGGTAATGGTAATGGTTTTGTGTACGTGGTGTCTCTAATGAGATCTAAGCGCGAACTGGCCCACGTTTTGGTGAACGAGCGAATGTGCATACTTGCATTGGATGCGATTATGCATTTTCGCTGAGTGTTTGATTGAAACTTGAACAGAATCCATGGTAAAAGGTTGCCCGTACATGGCGCTACCACCCTTTATAACGATGTTATACAATAGTCACAAAATCAAATTAGATTACAATTATCTAAGCGTTTTCAAGCCAAAATTTAATTTCACGTCATAAATCATTCTAAGAATATTACGCCCTTAAATAAATTTATCCAGATGATCCGTGTAAACGTATTTTTGATGCTCATTTTTACCCTAACGAAGAAACAGAACGTGACGACACAAAATATAATAGCCCCCAGCACTTAGGGGATGTTCCACCCCCAGGCATAAAAATCAAATTAATATTATGCTAGAACATTTAATCACCCCCTTATCTTACTTGCACACGAAAGACGTTATTTTATACTTCTGTAAGTTATCCTCCTCCTGAATTTATCCCAATTAAGTTGAGATCGGCTCAGTGTGTATTATATTAGATAAGTATCAACAACTGACATCTCCGCATTTCTGCCCCCTAAACCTTATCATTAACCGACTTCAAAAAAAGGAGGAGGTTATCAATTCGTCTGTATATTTTTTATGTGTGTTAGCTCAGAACTTTTTATAGGTTAACCGTTTCTGATGATTTTTTTTTTATTTGAAAGCTTTCACTTTTCATGTGGTCCCATATAATTTTTTATCAAGATCTTACCAGTACTTTTTGAATTATCCTTAATAATGCGAATTTTTCCACTAAGCTTATATAGATGATGTGTCACTGTTATTTACATATCAAGTAGTGGTATAACATTTTGGGTAGTTACCACAACTAAAAAGAGAAAAATAAAAACATATTTTCAAAAAAACAACCGTCTTCCAAAAAAAACACAAAAAAGTGAAAATAACTTTAATTTCGGAAGTCGGTGGCAAAAAACGAAAATACAAAAACCAAATACGAGAGTTTTCTTTAGTTTGGTTTTTATCCACTATAATAGTGGCTGTTCTTAAAACATAATAACTAGTGGCTCTGTGAGCTGGTAGACCTCGCGAGTCTGTCTTTGCATAGCTTATAACCAGAGATCGGATTTTCGGATGCTTATTCACCTAAAGTTGAGGTGTTGGCTAATATGGGATGCACTTTTGTAACGAAAAAAATAATGTTTCTGTTTTTTGTTTTAACTAACACACACCACCTCTTACACCATACATACACATATTTGCATTGGGGGTTAAACAATCATTTTAAATAAATATGCATCTGAATAGTTAGGCAATCCAAGAATCCCGGGTTTTATTTTTAAATAAATACTTTTTATAGAAGTCCCTCCCATACTATTCACCCGACTACTATGCATTCCCGGTGTTCCTGGCATGCCGGGTTTTTTTTTACAAATAATTTTTTTACGAACCGCTTTCATACTTTCATAGCTAAAATTTCCTTTGGGTAGATATGCATCCGAATATCCGATCTCTGCATATAACTGAATAAATGTTCACCGCGCACCTGAAAACAAAAAGCGCGCGCAACTTAGAGCTCGAAATGGCTGACATATGTTTTTTTTTACGTTTTCGACCCCCTTATCTCCGCCATTTTGCAAATTTTCTAAACTCTGAATAGAGAAAAAAATCCATGTAATTATCGAACCAGAGGGCCTAGACAAAGTAACATTCGATTAACGATAACGCTAGTAGAAAAGCTAAAATGTATGGGGTTGACATAAGCTATCGAAATGTCACGTGATCATAGGTCAACGAATAAAAATTAGCTAGACAATGTAAACAACATTCGATTATGAAATGAATCGACAGCGTCGAAAGATTAGGTACTTCCACAGAGATGCATAGCCAAGGGTCGCTTTTTGACGAGCGTTATTGCTAGTTTTTGGAATCATTAGCGAAAGCGATAGCGATTGTAGAAATAGAATAGCTCCGAAGCGAATGCCATTTGTCTAAGCCCTCTGCTCGCGCTACGCGCTCGCTCGGTCAACGAGAATCGGTTGAGAAATGCGACCTGCAGAGGAGAACCGCCGGACATCCACCGGACATCCGGACATACGAAAGCATTTTTGGCCAAGCTGAAGTATTTTATTTATTGGTCATTCCTAAACATTCCCTCAACAAAAAAAAAAAAAATTAAAATGCCAACATTACCAAGAAACATCCTCAGTTCTTTAAAAGAAGGGTCAGTAAATAGTCGATACAAAGGGCTTTGTAGCAAGGGGAGATAAAAGATTGTCCGTCAAAGTTATCAGAACAAGGGGACACGAGGTAATCCCGACAATACTTGTGACGTACTTATTGTGAAGTGATTGATGTGATTACATTTTAGAATCCATTTTATTACGGCATTGTGTTTGATTTTTTTGTTGACTATAGCTTTTAGGGTTCCGTACCCAAAGGGTGCCAATAGGACCTTATTATTAAGGCTCCGCTTTCCGTCCGTCCGTCTATCATAGGACTGTATCTTTTGAACCGTAATAGGTAGGAAAAATAATTGTAAAATGAATAAAAAAAATATAGGGGGCCCCATACAAGAACCGTGTTGTTTGTAACTAAAGTTTTTGACGTGGTATGATAACGTCTTATAAATCGATGAACGCCGGCTGCACGCACGAAAATGCATGACTCATTGTCACGTTCTGCCATGACATTTTCACGTAAAATTATCGTCCGTAAACCGACTTTACAGACAACCATTTTTTTTTCATAAATGTAGTCTTAAATATTGTACGGTGGTACGCAACCATTCGTGTGCGAGTCCGACTCGCACTTGGCCGCTATTTTTTAAGTGAATTTGAAGAAATAAGATACTTACGTCTTCTAGCGTAGATTCTTATCTTCGCAGGTTTTTTTATTATCTTTGTTACGTGTATGTACCTTTATAAAGCCCGTATAATTTTGTAAAGAGTAGTTAGATAATTGAAAGTAGTTCTAGTCTGCTAACTCTCTGTGGCTGTTACACGAAAAGGATATCAAAACAGAAAGTCTCTCTAGGATATGAATATTTTTCTTATAAATACAAATTGTAACAAGACGCAAAGGTGAATCCTACTAACATTATAAATGTGAAAGTTTTTGAGGATGGATGGATGGATCATGGATGGATGTTTATGTTTGTTACTCTTTCACGCAAAAACTGCAGACCGGATTTGGATGAAATTTGGAACACAGATAGTTTATAATCTGGATTAAGACATAGGAGACTTTTTATCCCGGTCGTACGTTCCCGTGGGCTAATTTCCGACCTCCACCCGGGCGAAGCCGCGGGCAAAAGCTAATAGTAAAGCGTAGTAATAGTGTAGCGGGTAAAGTGAAGCACCGTACCGATATATTATGTGTGTGTGTAAATAAGTATCTTACTTGTGATACGTTATTACTTGACACTTTTTCTGGGATGTAGAATTATTTTTACATCATTTCACAGCACAAGAAGGCATTATTTTATTTTATTACTTGACGTAAACAGTGCTTACAATAACGCCGTAGTGCCGCGTAATGTCACCTTATGATGTAAATGTGTGCGTGAGGTATGTTTGTACAAACCTTCGATCAACAAACGATCTGGCTATACATAATAGTGCTTCACTTTCGATAGGCGTGGCGCGGAGTCCTTCTTTTTTTTTCTAGTCCGTGTTCGTCGCTTACTTTTCACCACAGGCCTTGCCTCTCATGCATGAGACGTTGGTTCAAATCTGGGCAAATACCAATGTGACTTTTTCAATTCATATTTACTTTCAATCAATGCTCTTGCTTTCTTCTCTATATAAGAAGAGCCCTTTGCCCTGCAGTGGGACAATAAAAGTCTGGTATTATTATTTATTATATTTATAATATTATTTTATCTTTGACATAACTCGGAGCCCTGGGGTCCCGGAACTTTGGTAGGTGTACGAGGGGCCGAAGACAACTCGCAGAGACCCATTAGACGATTAAAGTCAAAGTGCGGCCTGTGAATCTTGCCCTTAGTAAGGACTACGGAACAATAAGGGCCCGCGCATATCTGGCGAGGCGCAGCGCAGCGCATTCGTCACTGCCAAACAAATATCGACCTAGCAATAGCTGAAATAACGTCGAAAATAAATAAATTTCAATTAGCTCAAGAGCGCATCTAGGCGGAAAGAGGCGCGCGTCTCAGGTTATTCATTCTGAACTTTATTTTTAGTTACACAACGTTGATATTTGTTGGGCAGTGATAACCGCGCCACGCTGCGCCTCACCAGGTATGCGCCGGCCCTATGGCTATTTTTGGTTGTTTGTAATCTAATCATAAACGAAATTACTGTTGTCGTTTATCTAACAGTAAATTAACTTAAGCGCTCAAAGACTTAAGTTAAATAAGTCATTGGAATAATTATTAAAGTTCATTTGTACTTTGGAGTGGAGGGCGTCGCGTCGTGGGTAAATAATAACAGCCGCACGAGTCGATCAAAGATTAAGCTACGCTTGCCGCGGTCAGCTCGTGGATGGGTGACAAATCGAGACCCTTCCGTACCTTGGAAAGCACGTTAAGCTTTTGGTCCCAGCTGTCATTCGTAGATCTTTGACAGTCGTTACGGGTAGTCAGAAGCACAAAAAACTGACTACCGGTCTAACCAAGGGGTATCGTGTTATCCAGTAAATGGGTTGTGGAGGTCAGATAGGCAGTCGCTCCTTGTAAAATGCTGATATTCAGCTGCATCTGGTTAGACTGGTAGCTGACCCTAACATAGTTGGGAGATACGCTAGGCAGAATGATTTGGACTTTGAAGTAGGGTAAAGGGTGAACATAATAAATACATATTTCGATTTTTGATGGTGTTCATTTTCTATTTTTGACTTTGTCTTAAAACAATATCAGCTGTAATATCTTGGGAAGCCGTCACCACTGGTTTATGGTCAGTGAAAATTTTGAATTTTCGTCCGAAGAGGTATGGTCTGAAATATTTTGTAGCTCAGATGATGGCGAGGAGCTCTTTTTCGATGGTGCTATAGTTTGTTTCGCTTTCGTTAAGCATTCGTGAGGCGTAACAGACCGGTTTGTATGACCCTATGGGATCTTGGGATAGTATAGCTCCGATGGCTACGTTAGAAGCGTCCGTTGTTAAGTTAAATTCTCTATTAAAGTCCGGGTATTGCAAGATGGGATCATTGGTCAGAAGAGTCTTACATTTTTCAAAACAGTTCGTATAGTCAGTGTCGAGAGTGATCTTTCTTCCCTTTTTCAGACATAGGGTGAGTGGGTTTGTGGTACGGGCAAAGTCGGGGATAAATTTTCGGTAATAACCGAGAAGGCCTAGAAATTGCTTGATCTCCTTTGGGGTTTTCGGTATGGGGTAATTGTTTATGGTGGATATCTTATCGGGATTTGGCTTTATACCATCTCTACGAATGATATGCCCAAGGTACGCTGTTTCAATCTTCAAAAATTCAGATTTATCCATTTGGATCTTGAAGTTAGACTCTTAAGTCTCTGAAAAGCTCTTTCGAGATTGGTCACGTGTTCCTGAAGGGATGTGCTGAATACTATGATATCATAAATACACGAGGCATATCTCGTTCTGAAGCCCTCTGAGGACATTATCTATCACACGTTGAAACGTTGACGGAGATTTTTTTTATCCCATTGGCATACGAAGAAATTCGAAATGCCCATGTTCTACGTTGAATGCGGTTTTCTCAACGTCGTTGGGGTCCATCTCAACTTGGTAGAAGCCACTTGCCAAATCAAGAGTGGTGAAGTAGTGGCACTTCCCTAATTTGTCAAGAACGTCGCTAATATTAGGGGTAGGGTACTTGTCGTCCAGTGTTTTTTCATTTACCTTACGAAAATCAACCACGAGACGCCACTTTTGCTTTCCGGAGGCGGCTATCTTTTTTGGCACTACCCAAATAGGGGAGCTCCAAGCGGATTCAGATGGTCATATGATACCCTTTTTTTTTTTTGAGTGGGAAATCATCAAATGACCTCTCCCGCTCTGGGCGGAGCGTAAGGGCGTGTCAGACTCTTACTGACTAAAACCCAGCCCCCCTTCAGCAGCAGTCCTTCAGTTGCCTGTGCGTCAGGGCCACGGTAACTCTTTCGAACAATCCGCGACCTCGGCAGGCATCCGCCCTATCGGACCCCGTCAAGTATGCTGACATCTCTTTGAGGCGCACGTGGAACACAACGCGCCATCGACCCGGGCCTGGTCTTTACCGGACGGCGAGCTGCCCATTGCTCGCCGTCCGCTTACCCGCGCCTACGGTGGCCAGGAGTTGGTAATCGACTCCCGACGCCCAGGGTGTCTCCTCTTGCGGCGACTAGGGGCGTGAGGGCGCAATGATTGCCTCTGCCTCACGCGCTCTGCCTCCTCCTTTGCGAGCATTACTGCTTCGCAGAAGGAGGTGACTGCTTCCCATTCCCTCTCGCTCCGTACCATGGCCTGAACCAGGGCCGGACGCGAGAGATCGCCGCCGCCGATCGCCGCCACGAGGACACGGCGGTGTTCCGCCCAAGCCGGGCAGACCTCCACCGTATGCTCCACCGTGTCCTCCGGTCAATCCACACAATGCCAACACCCGGGCGTTTCCTCCCGCCTTATCCGAAACAGGAACCTCCCGAAACAACCATGTCCGGTGAGGACCTGCGTCAGGCGGAAGGTGAGGACACCGTGGCGCCTCTCAAGCCACTCCTCAAAGAGGGGACTTACCGCCGCTCAAAGAGGGGACTTACCGCCGCGTCGTATGATACCCTGCTCTAGCATTTTCCCTATCTGCTCGCTAACTTCCTGGCGATGTAAGAATGGGTATCGATAGCTTTTAGCGTGCACTGGCACTTCGTCTGTGGTCCTAATCCGGTGTTTGACTTTATTTGTAAAAGTTAGTCCCTCACCCTCAATATAAAACACGTCCGCGTGACGAGAACAAAGCGCTATAAGGTTAGCCTTTTTGTGATCCGTTCGTAATCGTGAAGTTACATTTTGTGCGCGAGTTGGCGTTTGTTGAGTACGCGTGCACTCGGTATTAAATAGTTCCGCGTGCGCTGGGCGATCAAGTGAGAATATTACGTCATTAGCAGTGATCGGAGTAGGTAGATTGATTTTTAGTACTTGTTCATAAATGCACACAGAAAGAATAACATGGATAAGCCATTTTTACGGAAAGTAATTCCGGTATTTCCGGATTCAATTAAATATTGTTAATGTTGGTAGTGATATTATTACTACTCAATTCAAAATTTAAAGGAAGGTATCAAAACTAAATTTATTCATTATTTATCTGTTGAATAATAAAAACAATCGAATTCCGATCGAAGCTTTAATATTTATTTTTTATTTTTAGCCTAGGATAGCTAGATAGCTAGATCTTTTATAGATAGATATAAATTGATGCACTTAAATTTAAATATTTTCATAGTGGTCATGGTAATTTACATTAAGGGTAGAATAAATGACGGGGCCCCATAGAGGGCCAATGCCTGCTGGGGTCGTGAGACTGTTTTAAGAATGCACCACGACTCTGAAACGTAAAGGGCATACGAAGGAACAGGTTGATTTTAGTCAGTGAAGTCTGACAGTCCCTCCCGTTTCACTCTGGGCGAGAGGACTCATTTCATGATTTTAGCACCAAAAAAAAGGGGTAGAATAAATAAAAAAGATAAAAATCAACATTGTTTATTGTTAAATATGTACATTTTACATTTATTCACATTTTTAATCTTCATCGATTACAATGTTAGCATCCTGGTAATCCTGATCTTTACAATTAAAATATATAACTATGAGTTTCTCTATATTTTCTATTTTCAACCTATTTCTTTTAACATCTAAAGTCCATTTATAAATGGAAAAAGACCGTTCTACATCTGAGGATGTCAAAGGAGCAAATTTAAAAAAAGGTATTAAATTATGTGCTTCATTTTTTTCAATGGCCTCACTATTTTCTCTAAGTGTGTCTAAATCTGGGTTTCGTTCCATAACACGCTCTATTTTATTTTTTATATTTTCTGAATTGCACTGATTTATAGCATCTCTGACGTTGTCAAATGCTAAAAGTGAATCTGTCAACGATAAATTATGCTTTTGCAATTCTTTTAAAGACAAATGAATTATAAAATAATTGTCTTTAATGTAATTTAAATCTTCTTTTAAATTTTCTTTTTCTATAATATTTTTTGCCTCTCGAATAGATACCGCATCAGAGCTGCTTAAACAAGATAGTACTTCTTTTATTTTTTCAAAGTTTTGAGCGTAATAAAATGCTGCCTCTAACCAAGTGCCCCATCTTGTAACAACTGGTTGGGGAGGTAGCGGCAAATCTGGATATTTTTCTTTTAAAATTTTGACTCTACTTGGGGCTTTCAAAAATACCTTTTTAACATTTGCTATTAAAATGTTAACATCGTGATATTCTAACCTAATTTGCTCAGATACGCGATGAAGAGAGTGCGCCAAACATGTTACGTGTTTCATTTCAGGTAAGTATTGTTTTAAATTTCGTCCTGCAGACAGCATATATGCAACGCTATCAGTGCAGAGGACAAGAATGTTACCTACATTCGATTCAAAAGAATCTTCCCAAAAGTTTTCCAAACATTCCAACACAAATTGCGTGATTGTTTGTCCATTAACTACAGTTAGCATTTTACATGCTACCAAATAAGGTCTAGTCAAATTGCTAGGATGTAATGGTTTTATTAAAAAATGGACTATATAGCGACCTAAAAAGTCTGTCGTTTCATCTAATGATATCCATAGTTTCTCATTTTTATAATTCTGCCGAATCGAATTGATTTTATTCTTAAAAAACTTGTCCAAGTAAACTTTCCGTAACTGTGATTCATCTGGCAGAGTACGATTATTAGGACACGTACAACAACAGGTACTACACATATATTTTTTAAAGAAATCTTGAAAAGTAGTATTTTTCATCTGAGACCACGGAATATTGCACAAAATGAGAAATTTTATAAGATCGAAATAAAATTCCTCTTCGGGCCGCTTATACTTTCCCTGGTGTACTGCTCCTTCGATATGTCTTTTAACGTTTCCTTTATTTATGGTTTTCAAATGGCTTTCACATTTTGAACAGTATATTGTACCACTAGCGTGATCGTAAAGTAGTTCGGGATGACCGGATATCCATTTTTCTACAGTTTCAGCCTTGACGTTTGCCATATCTGAACTCTGTTGAAGAGATGGAACCTCGTATATCACCTAAAACAAAGACATGAAAAAATTACATTTTATTTAGTAGTTGTTGTTTTTAAACGGTTTTATTTAGCTTAATCCGTTTGTTTTATATTTCGTGGATCAAATTTAGTCATTGAAATTTCACCCTCTTCCTGTCAACCGATTGATCTAAAATTTGGTATTCGCCTTTGATTCTGGTGACAATACAATTATGTATATTCAAAATTATTGTCAATCCAAAATGGCTGCCGCTACAAGATGGCGGACAACTTAGTTTTTTTTCAATCCCGTCAATATGGGTATCAAATGAAAGGGCTTGTTAAGTAGAATATGGTGCACTATACAAAATTAATATTCAAGATGGCCGCCGCTACAAAATGTCGGATGATGTTGTTTTTTAGTACCCAAAAAACAAAAGAAACCTGAATAGCCTTATTCAGGTTTCTTTTGTTTTTTGGGTACTAAAACTAAACTCAAATTATATACGGATTGCAGTAAAATGTCGGTTAATAGTGGAGTTAGCTGAATTGCGACTACATTACTAGAATATCATAATTTTGTTTCGCACTAAGCTCACTGGTTCATACTCTATTAAAGATTTAACAATATTAAGACTCATGGTATGTTCAGCGGGTTAGGCAAACAAACACAATACTAAAAATATTCATAAAGTACATCCAAACATGCTTTATACTCCTTGTAACTAGTAAAATATTACTTACCAAAGCTTGGTTTAAATATGTAGATCCAATTCAATAGTGAAAAATCTGAGTCCGTATATTCGAGCCAAATCGTGGTTTAGAGCAGATTCCAGAAGTCAGTATGTACACAAGCCAGGGTCAAGTAACGTTTTCACAACACAGTAACAAACAAAGATGCGCACTCTACGAACCGAAGTAAACGAGTGAACTACCTGGCATGTCGTCGGCGGGCGTACGCATTGTTCTGATAACCGGTTATTGTACCACCCATGATCCTTTGTTCTGATTGGTCGTTGGGTTTTGTCAAATCGTGACAAAAAAAAAATAGGAAGAATAATAAAGAATAAAATTGCTCATTTTATTACAATTCCTACCTTTTTTTTGAGGATGGCAAATCATCAAATGACTCCTTCCACTCTGGCAGAATACAATTCCTACATAAGTTCCGGTTTTTTTTTAATAATCCACCAATTCCGGAGGAATGTCCATAGTAATACGAGTATATACGTTTCGGATCAATGACCCCAGTTCAATCTACCTACTCCGATCACTGGTCATTAGGTGTCGGGTTCTCAATTTCTAAGTAGCCGCGGTTATTAGCTATGGTGGTAATGCATTTGTGAACTATGCAATTATAAAGTATTTGTTCATTGATAAAAACGTCACCTTCCGCGATGTGGACAGGGAGGCGGACAACTTTAGAAGTCCCTGCCGGGATTATATCCTCATACAAGTTAACGTTGCATGAGTTCTTCATCTTGATAGGATTTGACGCGGTTTGAGTCAATAATTGACATTCCATTAAGTCTATGCGGGCCTCCCAGCTACTCGATTAATCTAAACCTATTGTATCTCAAAATATTCATGAAACCTATAAATGAATAACTTCATGTTATCAGTGTTATTGAATTCTGCGAAACACGGCAATGTAATGGAATAGTCGTTCCTGCTTGTCGCGTGTATATTGGTCACCTCAAACGGATCAAAGTTGAGGGTGTAATCGGCAAAGTACTTTTGAACGGCCTCGGGACTTATAAAAGATTGATTGGTACCCGTGTCTATCAAAAATTTCAAAGGGGCGATTTGTATATAATGGTAGTCGTCTTTGCGCCTGTAGGTTTAATTCTATCCTGGTTTTGGTGAGGTTAAATTCTCCGGAAAATCCTGTTCAGCATGGTTAGCCTTTCCCTGTGGCTGAGGATCGTCAAGCGATGGATTATCCGCAGTCATAAAATAAGTTGAGTCACTAGTAAAACTGGGGGCAAAGTCACTATCCGAGTAGTTATAGTCTGCATAATAATTATACGCCGGTTCTCGGTAATAATTGTAATATGAGTCGTCATAGGTGGCACATTCATTAACATTCATTTCTCGGGTTTTAAAATAATTTGCTGGTTGAGGGTTTCCTGACCTATTCCAATCATGACCTGCTAGCTCATTGGTTGGGGCAAAGGTCTGGGGGTGCAACGTTGAGCTCCGCTCATAGGTTGAGGACCTGAGTGGTGGGTGGTTTTGGGACAGTACCCGGAAGACATTACTACGGGGGTTATAATTAGGTGGTGGTGCACTTAACATTCTTTGCGTGTTAGTGGGGCCATGCTGCTGCTAATATTGCATCGGTCTGGCAAACCTGAAAGGTTGAGGAGGCGGCCCATAGGGCGTTGACCTACGGGAGCTGGCCAATTAGGTACCTGGAAGTTATGCGACCGTGGGGGAGCAATTGCTGCTGGTGGTAATGCTGGGGTGACCCTTAGAGTTGACTGGCCCTTTTGGGGTTCACTGCGTTGCTGCAAATACATGATGTTTAATTTCTCCTGAACATATTCAAGAGCTTTCTCAATGGTAGCCGGCCGCATGCAATGTATACGAGATCCTAAGGGTTCCTTTAAACCACGAATAAATGCCTGCATAGTCACCTTTTTATACAGTTCGCGCTTGGCCTCTATAGTAGTCGGTAAAGTCCCATGTAAAGTCACGTACGTCATCATTGTACTGAACAGCGTTTGGCAATGATCATAAAACTACTGAGGGGTCTTGTTACCCTACGTAGTGACAGAAAGGTCATTGTACAATGCGGTTTCAACGCGTTGGTCTGAAAACTTGTTAATGAGGGCAGTTCGAATGCCCAACCAACTCTCTGGTATCCCATTAGAGTTTATGGTACGCGCAGCGGTTCCAGAAATCTTATTAATTATTCCGTATGATGGGCACAGGTTAGAAAATTCGTTTCCGGGCGCAACACTTAAGTATTGCGTTGCTAATGAGTCACAGATTTTAATAAATCGCGTCAGCACGTTAGGGTTACCATCAAATTCCGGGACAAGGCAAAGGGCCTTGAAAATAGTGTCTGGGTCGTGCTGAGCCATATTTAAGCTAAATAAGTTTCCTAACTCTAAATTATCTAGAACTATATCTCTGTTAGTATCTACAGTTCGTCGACGGGCCTGACGTGATTCCGGTTCCCGCGCACTCGAGGCTCTTGGATGGTAAATCTTGAAAGTTAGGATTTCGAAGGGAGCAACACGAGAATAATTCTAATGTACTTACACATATTTCATTTCTGGTCTCTCTCCGTGAATCTATTTCCAGATTCTCCTCTCGGTCTGCAGCAGGTCCTTATGTTCAGGATATCCGGAACGGTGCTTGATAGCCACCCGGGTGACACGCGACGAGGTTATCGATATAAGATGCGAGTCCCGACGTCTCCCGCGGATATCCTACCGACTGCGCCAATTACGTTTACGACAGCCGAAGGATAAAAAAAAACCGAAATGATTTTTATAAGTTTTAATAGTCAAAAGTAAATTATAATTAGTTAAACTACGAATATTCATTCCACGTCGAAGTAGGAATATGGAATGCCTATTCTTACAAAGGTAGTCATTAAAATTAAGTTGCATTATTGATTAACGTCAATGCTGCATCGGCGATTAGCTGTTGTCAACTACTATTGGCGTGACTGGTAGCGTCGGCGATCTTCCTTTAGTAGCGCTACGTGATTAACTATGTCCAAATAAACTTTATTCTTTCTTTCTTTCTTTCATCATTGACGGGGTCCGATAGGGCCGATGCCTGCTGAGATCGCAGATTGTTCGAAAGAGTTACCGGGGCCCTGGCGTACAGGCAACTGAAGGAACACGGGTGGGTTTTAGTCAGTAAGAGTCTGACACGCTCTTCCACTCCGCCCAGAGCGGGAGAGGTCTTTGGAGGAATTTGATGATTTCCCACCCAAAAAAAAAAGAGCTGTAATATCTTTCTCATACACTATTTTTATCACACGAACCGACACGCACTTTACTTGTGGTTACTAGTGGTCAGCACATAACACACACATGCACACACACACTTCCGACTCCACCATTGTCTCGGACGGTACCGAGAGCTCCTGCGCTTATACACACATTCACAGCGTACTTATAGACTTGGTAACCACAAGAAAAGCACGCGTTGCTTCGTGAAATCAAAATACTGTAATAATTATCAATAACTAGACAGAGGATGGATTGGTTTTTCAGCTGTGGGAGTTTACAGGCTGTAATTACTTTACAAAATTGCTAAAACATTCTTAAATTTTACAGTTTTCCTGGCATTAAATCATAGTAGGTATCTTTTCCAGATAATTATGTGAAAGCGTGGATGAAGCAAAAGGATTGTGTAAGAAACAAAACAGGTGACGTACTGTAGTTATTGCATACCCCCATGGGAACAGCCGTGAGTTTTTATTAATGTATTTAGTAGTAGTTTTTCACTCATCTATTAATCTCAATTATCAATATCCACGCGTCGATTTGATTTAGCTTGTTTTTTGAAGTGAAAACTTCAAGCGCGTTGAGCACTTTTTGGGTGAACAAAAAGCGTGAAACTCACGTCATCATAACCGCACGGTTTGACGATACAATTCACAAGTTACTTAGTTTTCACGTCTATCAGCAGTCCCCAAAGACTGCCCCGTTATTTTTTTTGTGGTTTACTAACATATTTCTTAAGTACTTACTAAAACAAATATGGATTTTCTGTAATGGATAGTCTATAAGTACATATAATAATCTATACATACAGGATGGCAGTGATATCGACGCATACCCCGACCTCATCTAGTTTAAAAATATGATTGACGTGTAAAAGTGTTTGTACAAACCTACTTACAGAAATAAAATCATTTATCATTTATCATTCATTTATCATTTATCATAAACTGTAACCATAAATTTAGCACGTGATTCTAGACCCCAAAGCGTAGAAATAATAGTTAGTCGGTTATCAAAAAGAAAATGCTGTATCATACCTACGCGGTTAAGTTTGTCTGAATCTATGTTCCAGCGTCACGCAAAAACTACCACATAGATTCTGTTCAAATTTTGCATAGATATTCCTTATAAGTCTAATCAGTCTATAGCCTATAAATTATCACGCCAGTTGTTATGGGGGATAAGCCATATTGCTTTATGATCGTATCAATCGATCGATCGTACTCATGCGATGTAGGTCGCTATTGTCATACATTTTATGGTGTTGTTGATATATGAAAGGATGTCAATTGACTCTTAAGAAACACTGGTTATGCCTTTACAATAGGACTAAGTTCCAATACTAGCAGCTGCACAGTACAATCCATATCCCTTAGATTTCCAAAAGTCAGTACACAACGCTAATCATCAATCAACGTACGAAATTCGACATTATAATATGCATTTAATATGGCGAGTGCAAGAACTCGTCAGCGTCATTCGGGACACGAATGACAAATGACAACGATCGTTTATCTTCCTATCTGTCAGCTGAGCCAATCAACGCACATGTAGAACTCGCTTTAATTTCAAATCGACACCAATACAATCGAATCCCAGCCTTATCCGTAACAGAATAAAGATAAATCGGATCGCATTTTACATTTTTGTCAATTCGTTCTAACTACCAACTGCATGTGAGCTGCAACAGTGTTCTGAATTCAAATGTTTAGTGAAGAACTAAGGGTCCTTCTAAAATGGTTCTAACATGGAAGGTCGGTTGCCATGACGACGGATTGACGGTCAAGCAATCGCTAATCGCCAGCAATCAATCAAGCATTTGAAATGGGACAGTGCAAGTAGTTGTAAGAATAGCTTTGAAATATTCCAAATGTATTGAATGGGATATTAGGGATGGGTTAAACGTTGAATCGTGATGGTTATCTGATGTTACCATTAGTTGGAATATTAAAGCGTGTTTATGTACATAGGTAGGGTAGGATATTCACCGTGTAATGGAAAGCGTATAGTTTTCTATACAAACGGAGTGAAGATTTTATAGAATCTGTGGCAAAAGTATCACGTCAAAGAACAGTCGTTTGTTCACACAAATTTCTCAGTTAGTCATAGAATTTAAAATATTAGTCAAACCAAAAAAATTTCACTATAAGTTGACAAAAACTATTTTAAGATTGATATCTTCTTATTAGTACTCAGATTAACGACAAAACTTCATACTCCTGCACACGTAACTCTATCTGTAAGTCAGTCAGTCTGTCTGTTACTTTTCCATGCCCGAACAGCTGAAAGGATTTCCATTTTATTAATAATTAATGTTTATGTTATTTAATAATATGTACTGTTTGTTTTATTATATTTTGTTACGTAGATTTAGTACCAATCATTACACCTGACTTGGTCTCCGTACGTCCTTTTAGGGTAACCACTGAAAACCAACGCTGTGCTGTGGGTGCTGCATAGCACAGCATCATGCTGAGTGGAAGCCTTCTTGTCACAGTCATGACGTGCAGCTGTCGACTATTTCTGTTTTGTGCTCGTGATTATAGATCTATTTTGTTTGTTTCTTTTTATTTACATTGTTACCTGAGCTATTTTTTTTTTTGTATACACGTGTTTCTGTGACAAATAAACCTATTTTTCTTTCTTTCATGTTTCGATGAAATTTGGCACACAAGGTAGACCATGACCTGAATTAGAACATAGAATACTTTTAATACCGGTAGAGCGTTTTCGCGCAAGCGAAGCCGCGGGCTAAAGCTATACTAGGTATAAATGAATTACGACTAACTTACTCACCAATGGAAAAGTATTAACCCTTTTAAAGTTGTAACCCTGTACTGTAGAAGTGTAGTTAAATAATCCATTTAGACCCACTTGCACCGCCAATCACCAAACACGTTGATCGCTAAACGAGTTTAAAACATAATTCTGTTTCTGTCAAATGTTTGAAGATGACACAGATATAATGATGTTTAAAACTCGTTTACCGCTAAACGAATTTAAAACATAATTCTGTTTTTGTCAAATGTTTGAAGATGACAGAGACCGAATGATTTTTAAAACTCGTTTAGTGCTAAGCGTGTTTAAAACATAATTCTGTTTCTGTCAAATATTTGAAGATGTCAGAGACCGAATGATGTTTAAAACTCGTTTAGTACTAAACGCGTTTAATAATTGGCGGTGCAAGCGGGCCTTAATGTTTGTCCGTATATCTGTGCTTGTCCGATTTGGAAATAGAGATCTTTTTGCAGCAGTCACATGTAGTGGGTTTCATCGATCAACTGAACAGCTGGACGCTGACCTCGGATAGGTTACTGACCTGTAAAATTGAATCGTCAGAATGATTAATGCTTGGTAAAGTCAGGGAAATAAATTGTGAAGCAATTTAAAATGTGCGTATATACAAATCACAGCTGTTATTCCATTTCAGCCATTCATACAATTACTGTCAAAGGACAGTTATATAAAATAGCTATAACACGGCGAATCGACGTAGAGTGACAATTTGCTTTACAATTAATGTCCCTGACTATACATTGAGGTTTGATTCGAAATGTCTTGTTTTATAATATAAACATAATTAAAACAATTACAAAAAATTAAGTAAGGGTCATGGTTGGGTAACTCATATGAATAAAATAAATGAAGACATTTTGACTGAACTGGTAAGCCGAAACTGGTAAGCAGATGAATGTGTATACATTAGGGTGGTCCTTATCCCGGAGATTATTTTTTTCTTTAAATTCGCGGGATTCCAGGTCATTTAATTATATACCATATGAGGATAAGGATTCAAACTCAAACCATTTATTTCAAATAAACCAATTACAGGCACTTTTGAATTGTCAAGGGGTCGGTCAGTCAGAAAGATGAAGCTAGTTACCCATTCCAAAGCGTAGTAGGTACGGAGAAGAACGGGCAAGAAACTCCATGGACACTCTTTTAAATCAAAATATGGTTACAAAATATTGATTACATCGTTTATGTTGAAATTATGCATGTGAGAACGATGCAGAACGTTAAAAACGTCCGTAATAAAAAGCCAAAAGCAATTCAAATATTAAATTAAATTAAAATAAGCCGTGGCAGCTAAGAAATGACCAGTCCCCACTGACGGCGCCCGTTCACGAACATGAAGCATGGTTCAGCACCATTCAGCTCAACCATTTTGAAGGGAACTTAATGATCCAACACACACGCCACCACCAGCGAGACATTAGAGTGAGCATGACATACTCTCAGCCGCCAGGGCACATTCAAGTCAATGAAAGAAAAACCTATTAAATGATAGCTTTATAGATTTTAGCGGTATCAACATCGCCACATGCGAGCTACACGTCATACTGACGTCACGCAAATCCTGCATCGCGCAAGCAGTTTACCGCACGACTAGCACATATACAACGTCCCGACATCAACCGTCGGGCAGTTGCCCACCAGACACAACACCCGTCTGGTCGGCAGATCCTCCCTTTTCCATAGAGTATGAGTGAACTTTACACCCTGTTCCTCATACCTCTATAGATATTCACTTGCACGTAAATTTTGGTATAACACTTAAATGAAACATTAGTGAAACCATCATTTAGGCTTCAACACTTTTTGTAAAAACTTTGAGAGCTAGTAGCGACGTCTAAATCATTAAAAAAAAACTTATTTCATATTTAGATGGATATAATCAAATGACAAAGTACCCCAGGGATAATTCAAAAGTCGAAAAATAAGGAGCACGCTAGTATACATAGTACCTACCACCCACATTTCACCAGTTATGTATATACCTACTAGTGGGCGAGCATACTGCCATCAACAGATCACAAATCCAGACTCCGGGTTGCTACTGAAATTTCCTAATGGGAAAACCTAGTAACACTTGGCCCGATTCGATATTTTAAAACTTTATTCCTGGAAAATATACACACATAAATAAGTCTTCAAAAGCTTTTATCTGTACCAAAAATAGACACAAATTCAAATAATTCACTCAACTGTATTGAGCTAAGAACTTCTTTCAATATTCAGTTTCTGTGATATAGTTCTTGGTTATTACGAAAGGCATTAAAAACTTTTAAGTATCCAAATATATAACCTAATTTTAAAATAAATTGCGTATAAATTAACCCAATAGCTTCTTTTACTTCGATGAAAAGTATCAAGATTAGAAGAAAAAAACGATATTTTCAAATTACTACAGTGCTTAGGCTGAAAACAATTATTGTAAGTAATGAAATGATCCCTGAAAAAATTCTTGAAACCAAATATAAGATGGCATCCATTAAGTGCTCTTAATATTTTTTATTCAACATTAAAAAAAATAATTTGAGTGGTACGCTCTTTCACGTTTAAGTAAAAGTAATGGCGACAATGATTAAATAAGCTTTCGCAGTATATTTTTCATTAGTGTGTAAAAATAATAATTAACTTTTTTTACTACAGTTCGACCAATGCCCACTGTTTTTCATTTTAAGTATGAAATAGACAGCCAAGTCTTGCTGAATTTAGTTATAATCTACGTCAAAGGTGGGTCATGCATGAATCGAAATTTTCCTTCAACGACAAAAGAAGGAACATCATCTTTAAAAGTTAAGTGTTACAAATTCCACAGATTAAAACCATGTTAGCCTGTAGGCAATTTATTAAACGGTTTGCTCAACTATACAACTAAATAAACAAAAATATTTAGTTGGACACAAAAAGAAGAGAATGTAAGAAAACAGGAACCAATTGGATAAAGACACTTACATAATTATGATGACACGGAGGCACTTTTGAATCACATAATGTACACTCTCACTAACAATCTCTCATACACTCTCACATACATTCTCGCATACAGACACACTACGCACAGGTATTCACACTCGAATCATAATCTCACTAACATCCTTATTTTTGTTTGATATTTTAAGTACCTACGGTTTGTGTTACTAGATCAAGTAGTTATTCTGTACTATGGAAGAGAGGAGTCTCCTAACACAGGCATTGTTTGCTTAAAAGGCACACACCCCACTAAACCCTTTTTGTAAACTGAAGCATAAATAAATAAAACTTATTATAAACTTGTCGGAAATACGTTAAATCAATCGTTTGACTTGACTAATCGGGACGCCGCACAGTGGTCTGAAAATCAAGCTCCATACTCATAGAAACTTAATGTCAGAAATTAATAAATAAAAATATGTTTTGTGTTTAGTATACCTCTCTTTGTTTTACTAATATAGTATGAAGGGTATGAGTAGCTCCATGCGTGAGATTTTTTTTTTTTTTTTTGTATGGAATAAAACACTTAAAGTGCTTTTTTTCCAAACTGAATAAAACTGATGGGCTGGTACTCACATGAGCTATTGCACCATACACGGCGATCAAGATAACATACAATTCTTGTGCCTTTCGGTGCCGCTTTGCATGTAGCAAGCTTTGGAAATTTGGAATTTATAGTTGGTGATCTTTCAAATCTTTGATGGTATTTTGTGAAGTTAGATATCGCTTTGAATATGAAAATAGTATGTAAACTAATACTCATATAAGAAGAGACAAACATACACACATACACACACCCCCACACAATCACAAACTTTCGCCTTTATAATATTAGTGTGATTATAAAGGCGAAACTTTGTGTGTGTGTGTGTATGTTTGTCTCTTCTTCACGCTCAAACGGCTGAACGGATTTGGATGAAATTTAGCACACATATAGTTTATAACCAGTAATAACACATAGGATATTTTTTATCTCGATATTCCCACGGAATCGAGACTTATGCGGGTGAAACCGCGGGGTGCAGCTAGTAAGGAATAAATATGTACTAAGGATGTTTTTACATTTTTTTTTTTAAATATATGGTTAAAAGTGAAGAAAGATAAAAACATGTATTAAATAGTTAATGTAAAATACCTTTGGGGGAACTGTAAATGAAATAGTTAATACTAATACATTACAACAAAAATTATGTGCAAGAAAGGCAATAACAATAAAAGTAACGTCAAAATTGTACATTGGTCAATTTAAGACTACAAAAACTATTTACAGCTCCTATAACTATGATATATTAAATATTACTGTTTAATTATATTAATTAATTATTAATTAATATAATTATATTCTTATTATTATTTTATTATAATTATTTGCTATAACTACTTATACAAAAACGATTAGCAGAGAGTATCTTTGCTGTCGTCAGTCCTCTAAATCCGAGTCCAGCATTGAGGCGTTAATATCAATAAATTAATCATTCTCTTTGTCTAGATCTGCATCGTCACCAATGAGAAGAGATTTCATATCATCAGTAATAGGTGTATTTACTGATTTTCTCAGCACAGCTCTTATGCTGGACAGGTGGGGATCTGACGAGACAAGGAGACCATTGAAATTGTCTTCGTTTGTCGCTTTTCGACAAAATTTGCGTGAATGCTGTTCTCGGATTTTCTTGAAGTCTTTGTTTCTGGCTTCCGATGCCTCTTCAGATAATTTGCCAATGGACATAATATTGAAGTGTTTAATAACTTCAGCACCGTGCAGTAGAAGTTTGTGGACACTCGAAGGCATGTAATACCAGCCATAGAGCTCCACATACAATTCTGCTGTTTGGCGCGCAAAGTTTTTAAACGCCTCAACATTTATGGGCGCCCCACAGGCCATCACACGCAAAAGTGTTGCAAATCTTTGGATCAAACTAGGATCCAAGCCTGTAATAGCTGCAGTATTGGCAGGATTACCAAAAAATTTCTTCGCTGTATTTCCATCGTTTGTGGTTCCGGAACCTGAAACAAAAATTATAAATGAATCAAAACTAATCCAAAACTTTGTAAAGAATAAAACAGAACTAACGTTATTTGAAAAAAATAAGATTTAAGAACAACGACTGTTATCATAACTCACCTTGTTTAACGATGTCTACTAGGAGGCCCATTTCATCACGAAACTTCTGCTGTATGGTTTGTTTTCTACTCTTCAATGACTCTTTGCTGTCTGCATCTCTGGCTTGCCATGTTTTGAAGTCTAGTCTATACGAAATATGGAGTAGGCACTCCATACATCTAATCTAAGTATGAAGTGTAGATAAACCATACTGATATATATCTGTTGAAACAGGTTTTCTGGAAAGAAAGTGAATTAATTAATAAAAAGTTACACAGCATTACGGTAATCTGAAATATATCAAATTATTCAAAACTTACTCTGAGATCTTCTCTAACTTATTCATTTCCGAAGGGGTAGCTTTACAGATGTCACAAGTCTGCGTTGAAGTATTTGACAGTTGCGAAGTGGTTTTACCATCTATCATGGTCATAAGCATTGAGTGCTTAACAGTATGAATTCCCATAATAGACGGATCCAGTGCTGCAATCTCAGCTTCAATCAAAGCCTGTTCTTCCTTAATAATTAATTGGTTTTCATTTGCAAATTTAAAATAGAGCGGTCTGCAGAACATTGTGGAAGATGGCTTTGGATTCTCCCATAACTTTTCTTCACCACAAACTAAGCGCAGAGGCACAAAAGAACACATAAAATTGCTTGAATCATCTTCACCCGCCATAGTTTGTTTGTACAAACTTTGCCCTGAAGCACCATCAAAGCCCCACTTGCATATCAATGTTAGCTCTTTGCCATCTAGCGAAGATTCCAAACGTAGGAATTTCCCAAATCTAGCAACCGTTTTGTCCAAAATCGCTTGAAGCTTTACTTTTACCCCTCTTTCGGTGATTTCTATGGTGTCTTTTGGTGGGTAACAGTCCTTCTTCGCCTCTAAGATAGCAGTATATGAAGGATATAGTAGTATTCCTTCTTCTTTTGCACAAGCTCTTAATGTTGTATACTGCCATTTCAAAAGCTTCAATGAAGTCAGAATTCCTAAAGCTTTATCAGCGGAATATATGGGCATAGCTTTCTTGGACTTCAACAATTCCTTTATCTTTGTAGCCTCTTCGAATGTTCTGTGATCAATTTTATTATATCTGCTACATTTTTGTTATCTGCACTTAAACCAGTTGCATAAGCAGCAAGGCTTTCAGTGCTATGCGTGAGGAGCTCTTTCACTCTTCTTCTCTTCTGTAGCGGGCTTAGCTTCGAGAACACTTTTCTTGGACTCACAACAGTTGATGTTCCAACACTGCACGTCTCCGGTTTGTATGATGTTGATGCACCCTCATTTACACCGAAGTCAAAACTGGAACATGGTTGTGGTGGTGTCATCTTGTCCTTCATGAACTCAGGCCATTCTATGTCTTCTTGCAGCCATGTCTCATACTTTTTTATGAAAGTATGTCTCGTCCGATTACACGAGATCCATTTGTTCCTCAACGAACACACATGAGTCTGACAGAATTGTTTCATTTTTTTATTTTCGTTTTCTGACAAATCAACGGCATTGACAAAAACTTCATATAATACACTGGGCTGTGAGAAACAGCTATTGTTAGCCACAAACATAAAAATATCCAAATTGGTACTAAAACCTTCCATCATAACACGAAAACAAATCGAACGTAATAAGTATAGTAAGCGCGCACAAGTGCAAAGAGCTACTGAGTGAAGTTAGTTTAAATGTATGTATAAATGTTAGTTTAATGTTATTTATATTATAACTACCCTCATTAACGCTCGCTGTCCCATAATCCTTATTAAATTAAAATTCAACAATAATGACGGTGATTAACAAATGAGTTATTTCGTAAAATGAATTTTGTAGGAAAATGTAAATAATCTACATCGTTTTCTAATATTTTCAATATCAAAGTCATTAGCAGGTTATTAACTAACGACAATATCAGTTATGTGGTTGGTTACTTCATTTAATTATGTCAAAGATTTGAAAGATCACCAACTGTAAATTCAATATTTCCAAAGCTTGCTACATGCAAAGCGGCACCGAAAGGCACAAGAATTGTATGTCATCTTGATCGCCGTGTATGGTGCAATAGCTCATGTGAGTACCAGCCCATCAGTTTTATTCAGTTTTGAAAAAAAGCACTTTAAGTGTTTTATTCCACACAAAAAAAATAAAAAAAAATCTCACGCATGGAGCTACTCATACTCTTCATACTATATTAGTAAAACAAAGGGAGGTATACTAAACACAAAACATGTTTTTATTTATTAATTTCTGACGTTAAGTTTCTATGAGTATGGAGCTTGATTTTCAGACCACTGTGCGCCGGTGCCACCAGGTGGCGCTGGACAGAGCCTATAACGCTAACGCTTGACCAGAGTTAAAAGCAGAGTTTGTTGTTGTTGGTTAAGCAATGAAGACGTTTAGAAACTGTTGCGCGTTCCGTATAGTTGTGTCATGTACCTGTAGGTACACGACACAACTATACGGAACGCGCCACACTGCGCGAAACTGTAGTGTGTGATTCGCTAGTGTGATTAATTTGATCGTACATTATAATTTGATTTGAACTGCAAACGGTTTTTCTGTTGCGCAATAACCAACATTACCCATAGTACGCCCACATTAGTTAAAATATGGCTGATAATAACGAGAGAGACATACCATCTCCGTCACACTTATTATAATTACTAACTATTATGTTTGTGTTGTGAGCAGTGGTAAATAAAAGGTTGTCATTTGCTACTCACGATTATTTGTTCATACACAAAACACAGACACATTCACGGAAGAAAGGCACATGAGTTCGTCTTTCAGCTTCTCATATTTGTTGTGCTCGGGTTAAGAAAATATCCCTTACTTTGGAGTACTGGTGCTCAAGGTTGCCGATGACGTGGTTGAATTTTGTCGCATCGTTGGTGATGTTCGCGTTCGCGAACTGAGCCTCGACTTGTGCGAACCAAATCTCTGGGTCATCCGGCCCAAATGATGGAATTCATACCGCGATGCGGGAAATGTCGGATGGCTCGTCACGCACTTTGCTCGACGAGGTTTTTGGGGAGAACGGGTAGTTCCGAACGATTTTCCGTGTTGTACGGAGTCACTACTATCACTCATCTTGCTACTGTGATTTTTCTTCGCTTGCCGGAGCACAACAACTATGAGAAGCTGAAACACGAAAATAGTGAAATGATTGTAAAATCGGGGTGCAGAGTGCGGGGCGCTCCCCGCGGCATTATACATTTATTTGGATTTCAAAATATGTAACATTATACTACATCCAATACTATTATATTAGGGCAAGTCATCCAGCTCGGTAGACACAACTTTGAGAAAGAAGCCGACAGAAGGATCCGGTTAGGTTGGGCAGCGTTTGGAAAACTTCGTCATGTTTTCTCGTCGCCAATCCCGCAATGTTTGAAGACTAAGGTCTTCAACCTGTGCGTCCTGCCCGTTATGACATACGGTGCCAAAACGTGGACACTGGCAGTTGGACTGGTTCACAAATTCAAGGTCGCTCAGCGCGCTATAGAGCGGGCTATGTTCGGGGTTTCTTTGAAGGATAAAATCAGAAACGAAGTTATCCGGAAAAGAACCGGAGTTACCGACATAGCTTGCAGAGTAAGCAAGCTGAAGTGGCAGTAGGCTGGCCATGTTTGTCGGAAGACCGATGGCTGGTGGAGCAGACGAGTCCTGGAGTGGCGACCGCGTATCGGCAAGCGTGGTGTGGGACGCCCCCCAGCTAGATGGACCGACGACCTCATAAAAGTGGCTGGGACAGACTGGATGCGGAAGGCGGAGGACAGGGTGTTGTGGCGCAGCATGGGAGAGGCCTATGTCCAGCAGTGGACTTCGATAGGCTGAGTTGATTGTTTGAACATTATACTTGGAAATCGAAATATTATAAACCTACGCCGGTGGTTGTCAGTTTTGCCAAACTGTGTGTAACGTGTCAAAACAAGAAAACGTTTCCAAAGAAAGTTATTGTAGTCCGCCCTATAATATCAAACTCATTTAACAACCGAAGGCAAATGGACTTAATTGACTTGCAATCTACTCCAGATGGAGTATACAAATTGATTGTTCATTATCAAGACCTTACAACAAAGTTTTCATTCCTCCGTCTTTTGACCTCCAAGCGTGCGGGAGATGTGGCATTAAAATAATTATTAAAGATATTTTTGGATATTGGGTGCTCTGAGATACTACAGAGTGATAATGGCCGCGAATTTACTGCGTTTGTTATAAAAGAATTGAAGTATTCCCGTTTGAGCACCTATGCATTGAGCACCAAAAGTATTCCCATTGTGCATAGGTGCCCTCGAAATAGGTGCTCAAACGGGAATACGCCAAAGAGTTGGTTACGGATAAACAGATAGTTTTTATTAATGTTAATTATTTTAATGACTGACTAATTATAATATTGTTTGTTTTGGTTGTGATAATTTCGTAAAAAAAGCAAAATATTAAAGGAACATAGAAAAATTGTACTACTTAATTAGATAGTTCTTTATTATTTACCTACAATTTTTTATTAAAAAATACTTACTTTTGTGGATTCTATGCCTAAATATAAAACAAATTGTTTTTTTTTATTAATGTGAAGTATTTGAATTACTACTTGTGACATGGTTTGGTTTGGTTGTGACGATGGAGTAATAAATAAAAAGTTATTTGATTGGACCCTTTTATTAACCGACGAAAAAAAAAGGAGGAGGTTCTCAAGTCGACCCGTATATTTTTTTTTTTTATGTATAACCACGCATAACTTTTTACAGAGTAGTCCGATTTTGATGATTCTTTTTTGAATGGAAAGAGTATACCCCAAAGTTGGTCCCATTTAAAATTGAAAAACGAAATCAACCCCTGAGGGTAGAAAAATAGGGGTTAAATGATTTTTCACCTACAGAATGTTCCCTTGTGAACCGATTCTGTTGAAACTTGGCACATATACGTAGTTCTAATGATGCTTCAACAAAAAAGAGACCTGAAGATCATCTGATGATGGAGACGGAAGACAGTCGAGAGGGCTCCTCGACAGCTTACAGCAGTTAGATCGTGTTTGAGCTTATTTCATTCATCTTGATGAGAACTTTAATCCTAGCTGGAGTATGACTGTCATAGAGGGTGTGATGTTGTTGTTGTTCTAAATATTAGCAGTGAGAGCAGCATACTCAAAACATTCAAAAGCTTAGAAATTAATAAAGGTAACATTTATTACAATATTTATTATTTATAAACAGCAAATCCTTAACTTCTGGCATATTCCCTTTTTAATGGATTTTATAAAAGGATATTAAGAAAATAGTTGTACTGTAAATGATTCCCAAATGCGAGCCTAGCGTTTGTATTGCCTTGACGTTGGTGGACGCTTGCTGAGACTTGGCAACCGTGTGAACTTACCATATCGACCCATGAATCATGACCTCATGAATTTATAATGGAAAGTGGCAAAGATGGTGACTATACATAAATGGGATAACAATTTCAACATAAGAAACCCAACTCAATTTTGAGAGGGAAGCCGATAGTAGGATTCAGCTGGGATGGGCAGCATTTGGTAAACTTCATCAGGTCTTCTCGTCGTCTATACTGCAGTGCCCAAAGACGACAGTCTTCAACGCGTGTGTCCTACTGGTTACGACTTACGGAGTAGAAACGTCGACGCTCACGGTGAGACTGGTCCATAAGTTTAAAGTCACTCAGCGAGCTATGGAGAGAGCTATGCTTGGAGTCTCTCTGAAGGATAAAATCCAAAACGACGGTATCCACCAGAGAACCAAGGTAATCGATATAGCCCAAAGACTAAGCAAGCTGAAGCTGCAATGGGCTGGTCACATCTCTCGTAGAAGTTCAAGAGTGGAGACCGCGTTTAGGCAAACGTAGTGTGGGGCGCCCGCCGGCCAGGTGGACTGACGACTTGCGAAATGCGGCTGGCAGAGACTGGATGACGAGAGCCGAGGATCGAGCTCAATGGTGTTCACTAGGAGAGGCTTACGTCCAGCAGTGGACGAATATAGGCCGACTCAAAATTTGTAATTTACATTAATTTAAGAGCTTAATTAGACTGAAAGATTTATTTTTTGCTTTTCAGTTTCTTTTTTCGTCGGTTTAATTTTTTGTAAAAAAGTTTTTTTAAAATAAGTAATCAGTTGTGCAAATCAAAGAAAATATATACTTATAATTATTTCAGTAGATTAGTCTACTAGAGAGAGAGAGTAAGATAGTTATGTTACTAGATCGTGCTCGTATCATAGTAATATTCCTAGTTAGATATTTATGTTCGCAAAAACAAAATACTTTTCAAATACGCTGCGACTTCCATAATATAAATAGATAAAACGTAGTAAAAATTAAATTGTGATACCTAAATTTAGATTAACCAAAACAAGCAAGTCATTTCTTCTAAACAGTATCCGCTTTTATAACAAGTTACCAAAATCGGTTACAGAACTTAGTGATGGAAATTTCAAAACCCACATCAAACGTATCCTTATCAATAAGATTAAAGACTACGTTGAAAACAAGGAAGTTTGGCAATAATTCCTTCTGTACATGTGGCTTCCTTGGTAAATCATTAACGGCATTACTATGTAAATGTCTATTAACTGCTCCCAAAGAACACTTTTTTTTACATACTTCTTTGAAATAAACTTCTCATTATTTGACATTATATACCTACAATTCTAATTTCCACTCTTTAATAATAGCTTTTGTAGACAGAATATGAATTCTGATTTGTTACAGTTGTAATGGCAATCATGTCATTTGGTTTAAATAGGCTTTTATTTTCATTATTTTATCTTTTATATAGATTATTTTATATTTTGTGAATGTGAACGTTGTAGGCCTAACTTGTAGACTGTAGATTTGTAGACCATTTTATATTTTGTTAAGTACCTGGTACTTGTTGACAGGCTGACACTGTCCTCCCATACCTATTAACAATGTAATTTGAAAATATTGTAAAAGACAATTGTTTTTAAAAGAGTAACCGTGGAGTTTCTTGCCGGCTCTTTTCTACAGAAAACGATTAATTAGGAACCATGCACCTAACAGCCTAGCATCTAACGTTTCTTGAGTATCCATGTAGGTTTATGTGCAATAAAATATTTTGATTTGATTTGAAGTTTTCATTTTATTGTTAAATCGATAGCAATAATTTTCTTACCAAAACAAGTTTTTTTTTTTAATTTTTCGGACATGCTTAGAGCATCAATCTTAATTATCTACCCCTTTTTTTTAGGGTGGGAAATCATCAAATGACTTCTCCCGCTCTGGGCAGAGCGGAAGGGCGTGTCAGACTCTTACTGACTAAAACCCACCCGTATTCCTTCAGTTGCCTGTGCGCCAGGGCCACGGTAACTCTTTCGAACAATCCGCGTCCCCGGTAGGCATCGGCCCTATCGGTCGTTCTGCATGAATTACCATTTGAAAGTCTTCTGATTCCATATATAATTATTTTCTAAATATGGCGGATGCCTGCGGTGTATATACATATTATTATAATTATGTCTTCTTTAACTTCGCCAGTCTACACTATTAGTATCATATTTTGTTGTGTTGGATTTTTAGGCCAACGTCAGTAGCGAGCTGAACTAACTGGGCTGCAGCAGGACTGTAGAGCTGTGGCAACATGTAAGTTGTTTATGTCAGATGTTTTTTTTTTAAACCGGATTGATTAATTACGTGCATATTTTTCATTGTGTGTTCTAAACTAATTTAACTTCATCAGATTTGGAATATGTGGGCGGCAAAAGCGAAGACAAAGGCAAGAAAAATGAGAGACTATCGAGGTCACAGGTGGTGGACCGGCTGGGGCAGAACTCAATGATATTTAGAAAAAGATCTAGATATCATTGAGTCTGCTTCTGTCATTGGTTTTGCCACTTCGGAAATGGTAATTTATTTTAGTATTCATGGTATTTTTATGGCTGAAGGGCAGTTTTTATAAATATATTACTAAGACTGGTTTTCAAAAAGGTATACCTTTCAAGCACCTATAAATGAGACAGTTTACTAACTATTGTTATCAGAGCGCTGGTGCTCGCGTTAAGCTCAATTAATTAACTTTTTTTATTTTCAGGAAATGCCTGTCTCGTCTCCACTACTCATGTCGCCTGCCCCACAGTAAAATAGAACAAAATATGTCGCCCTCTCGACAGGCCGTACTCGAAGAGCAGCCTGTGGAAACTGACGGCGGGATTCCTGCAGTGCCACTGCGGCAGTCAAGCGGGTGAGTTACCCGTCGTCCGAGACTGCCGAGGACTCCCCGCCCGCCAGTGCATCACAATTTGAATGAATGATATATTTATTTGCAAGAATATAGGTAGGTAACAAATTCTTAAGATCTATGGGTTTCACTATATTCGGCATTTCAGCCGTGCAAATATTGAGATTTTACATCTTGGTTATAAAGCATGCAGTAAGTACACATTACGTAATTAGTAATAACATAAAAATACTGATAATAGTTTAGTTTTGTTTGGTACAAGCATTGAATGAGAGTAGCCGGTTACTCCGGGACAGCACTGTTCAGAAAATTTGCCTGCTTCCATTCGCTCTTCCGGTATTCCATATCTAGTGGAACATGCCCAAGACGAAGATAATGGGAAAGGAGCCTGATGGGTTTCTTCTCCATTGGTTCTTTTTGGAGCTTACAACTCCATCAAATTCACAATTCTCATTAAGTGCTTGTTCCAATGCCTCTTCTCAGCTCGCCACTGACATTAGTGCGACCCAATTTAATCGTGTAGTTTTAAATGATTTTGCTGGTAGTTAATTATTTTGTTGATTGCTATATTTTGTTCATTGTTATATTTTGCTGATTGTTAATTATTTTGTTCATTGTTATATTTTGTTGATTGTTAATTGTTTTGATTAGGGTTAAGAATAGGTTTAATAGTAGGGAAATGAACATTTTAATACCATAGATATGCATAATCAGCCTATAATGTTCCTACTGCTGGGACACAGGCCTCCTCTCTTTTTGAGAGGGAATGGGCTGTAATCTACCACGCGGGCCCAGTGCGTGTTGGTAGATGTCACATGTCTTCAATTTTTTGGTTCTAGGACATGCCGGTTTCCTCACGATGTTTTCCTTCACCGTTTTGAGAGCAGTGGTGATGAAATTATTTACACAAAGTAAAGCGCCTGCCTGGGTTCGAACCCACAACCTACAACTCGTAAGTCGGGGCCGATACCACTGGGCCCCGACTGCTCTACCAGAGATATAAAATGATTAATGTAATTAAAATTATTTACAAGCAATTGCTGAATTTCCTTTGCTTCGGCAAGGAAATCGGTGCTGTTATCCTCCACAATCGCACTCTGCTCGTCATCTTCGGTGACATTGATATCTTCTTCGTCTGCGAAAATACATTTATTTAGATTTCTTGTTTTGGAGAAGTAAATAAAACAGAAAAATAATTATATAATATTATTAATAAGCAAAATAGGTACGCTTACCATCCAATGTTTCCAAAAAACATTGTATAAGGTGCAACATGCCAGAATAATTTTAGCTGCCTTTTCCTGCTGATAATACAGACAGCGATGCCTGCCTGTACGTACCTAAATTTATTCTTTAAGCACCCATTGCACATTTCCACCACATTTCTTGTCCTTGTGTGGTTTTTATACTACGGTATACAGATATATCTCTAGGGATATAACTATATCACGGCTTCAACCATCTTACTGCGACATATACATAATACAACACTCTAAATAAATAAATGAAGAGCCTCTTGAAAAAAACAGGACTGGACTATTCTATCTTCTCAGAAAACCTAACAAATTTATTGAAAATTTCTATACAAAGACATACTCGTACAAAAGAACATTACCTGTTCACTCTAGAAATAATAAATTCTAAACGCGAATATTCCTGGGAACCTGCACTCATCGCGAGTGGTAACAAACTGTCAGGCCGCAAAGAACCCGACCTGGAAACATCAACTGGGAACTTTCTTTTACAATATCGTGAAACTAATTCAAACATATTTCTTTGAAACTGTTCGAACGAAAGGAAAAATGTAAAGTGTACTTTTTGCATTTTATTTTAACACTTCGCGGCTTGGTTTGAATTTAATTTCTCCCCACTTTTATTACACTACCCTTAATTGAAAGATAGTGTAACGAAAGTGGAAGAGAAATTATTTTTTTAAATATTATTTAGTGACGGTGATTATACGTTTTGTCTTTATAAAGTTTTAATAGATATTGAGGGGTGTGAGCATGGCCAACATCATGATGTTAGTGGAAGGGATGGCTGCTTGAGGCTTCTTTAATACTCTTCCATATTATAAAAACATACTGGTATTCAGCTCCAGTTGGTTCGACTGGAAGCCAAGCCGACCCCAATGTAGTTAGGAACAGGAAGGTAGATGATGGTAGATGATAACATATTATAAAATCAAACCAAGTGTTTCAGTTTGTGAACTCTACCCGTCGTTAGTAGCTTAAAAAAAAAACTGTCTGGAGTTAGAGCATTTATGGCTGATTTACACTGAATTGTTTAAGCAGCGAGTTTAGGTTAAGTAGGACGAGTTGTGTCAAAACGTCAGTTCAAGTGACAGTTTATCATTGAGAAGTGTCAAGTATAATAGACTTCAAAGAACTTATGCAAGTCATTTGGTGCTTCAATTTTATTGTATTCCACAGGCAAGAATAAAATCGAAACTTGCTGCTTGAACTTATGCGTCAAAGACGTCATCCAAAAAGCAGCTAAGTTTGCCGCATGTCAGAGGCATTGTGAGCTAAAATTACCACAGCATGGGTTCCTGAAAAACGTCTAACGGCATTGCGGAAGACCCAGGCGTAGATGGCGGGATGAACTGGATGCTTATAGGGGGGGGGGATTGGTCCATATTGGCTCAGGATCAAGTTGAGTGGAAAAAGGAAGGGGATGCCTATGCAGTGAGACAACACGGGCAATTTTTTTTTTTGCGTCGTGTTAATTGGGCTTGGGAGACGTAACCATAGTGCATAGTGGAATTACGCTTAAAAACTGTCGACATTAAAAACTTTTTAAATTACCATAATCATTTAAATGCTGCTACAATACAGAATTTATTCGCTTTGCAACTAGCAAATCTTCACACATTCCGAATCACTACCTTGTAATGGCCATCTCGAAACATTAAACAAACATCTTAAGACCTGGTTTTTTTATAGACTATCATAAGGATATTAACAGGCAGTCTCATTGCAAACGACGAGTGTTAAGAGGAAATTTTCAAATGTGTACATTTTTTATAGGTAGGTACGTATTTTGTGCAGTAAAGTTTTAAAAGTAGCGTATTTGGTGTACTACGTTAAATGATGTTGATTTAGATACGGTATTTTTGATTTCCTGTTTTAGAATGATATCAAAATTAATATTCTCTAGTAATGATACCTTAAAACGTTATAGGTAACATCATTTATTTTTTTATTAAATACACTCACACAAATAAACTCACGCCTTCTTCCCATAGGGGTAGGCAGAAACTACAGACCACCACCTGCTGCACCTGCGTACATACTCCTTTTGCTAAAAATATTATTTAAATCTAAGATCTTAGAATAAAACATTCTAAAGCCTAGCATTTTGGGGTTTTAAACATTAACCTATAAGTTAAAGAGTAGAAAATAAAGAAGAATAAAGAATAACGTTTAATTGGACACAGTTCATGAAACACAAAACGGAAATAATAAAATAAAAAGTAGGTACAAAGTTTTAAGAACAAATTAATTAATTAATTGACTTTTATTGTTCTCAGTTATTATGAAAAACTTATAAATCAGCCAACATCACCCTAAACAAATGACTGGAAACCGTATGAAAACTTATTCCAATTTTCACACGAGCATATTATTATGTAAAACATCAAACATCCTCAAGAATCAGTCCGTTCACAGTTATTTTTGCCTCGGAGGTTGCGTCAAAGTCAGAATCAGTGATCTCTATTGCCGTTGCAATAAGGTTGCTATTGAGTAGCTGCCATTGACAAGTCTGTCAAATTCAGAATGATCTTTATACTAGTTAAAATAAGGCTGTTATTGGGTTGTTGCTGTCAAAGTAAAATAATTGTGAATGGACTGTATACAAAACATACCACATCCCGAAATACAGCCACAAACTTCACTTGTGAATTTTTAAATTACGACTTGCCTAAAATATGTTTTTAATGCAGCCAACCCAAAACTGCTCTTTATAATGCTTTTTAACCCGTTTTGTGACTAAAATAGACGGTAAAAACTCTCCAGACTACACATTATTTTCGGGATATGACAAAGCGATGCAAATATGTGCAATTTATGTTGCAAATTTATTAGCTCGAAGAGCGAGTGTGCTTTTCGTACAAAAAACTTACAAGGTTAGGAAAAATGATTATGTTTTTTTGACGAATAACGCCGAAGGACACATGACACTTTTGTAAGCGGATTTCTCATTTATGAAATGAAAGGATCAATCTACCCCGCCTATCAAAATATTCTATTACAAGACGTAACCTTGTCTCAAATTGTATAGGTATAGGGTTTTCCAATTAGAAAATTCTCTGTAGCAACCCGGTGTCTGAATTTGTGCGCGATCGGTGGCAATAGGCTGGACCCTTAGGTTGTTACACGACACTTCTAACATAAGTGGCGAAATAAGGGTGTACCATACACCTCTTCTACTCTTTTCTAATAATTTCTCTCTTGTAATTCTGGTTAATAAACACTTCCTCTCTCCTCACACATCATCATTACATTTAGTTTCCTTACTCTTGTTTCATGTTTATTATTGTATATATTATTATGTAGATAAGTGTATGTTTTATGTATTATAATATATATTATATATGTAAATGGTACACCACTGAATGCATTATTGTCTCTCCTTCCCCTTTAATCCATCCAAAGGTTGGCTGTAAAATATCGCTTTTAGCGATAAGACCGCCCATTGCGTCACCCTATGTAAAATTTCTACATAATAATGGTGTAGGTGTAGATAATAAAGAGTATTATATTCTATTCTATTCTCTTTTAGGAAATATAGGGTTCACTTAATGCCGGGCACTGATTGGTGAAACTTAACCAGGGCTTGAAATACCGGTATTTTTGGAATGCGGTAACATTGACTTTCGTGTGATACCAATACCAGACCTAGTACCTGTACTATTAGTATTTCTAATCAGTATCGGTACTGTACCGGTACTAAACAAATATTTCCGTAAGTAAAAGTGAGAAAACAGGTACCTATAGTAAGCTAAAAGGATAGTTAATAGGCATTAGAAAATTAACTTCAAGGTACCTAAATTTGGTACCGGAACTTGTTAGGCGGAGTATCGGTACCCATCTGGAACCGGTACCCGTGTACCGAAATAGCAAGAACCGCTAAGTACCGGTAAAGAACCTGTACTTTTGGTACCGGTTCCAAGGCCTGAACGTAAAACAAATAAACCGTCCAAAATATAATGCAACATGAAATGTAACACAACAACTAGGCGAGTTTTCTTTCAACGTGTTTTACATTGCATGTCACGTTTCATCAATCTGTACCCGGAATAACGTTTGTAAGCTAATTATTTTTATCATAGTGTTGTACAGAATACCGTATCTACCTTTTCTGGTTCTGCACCAGCAGCATCTTTATACCACATTGATGTAAAGTCTGTTGCTGTGGACCCATTATTCGCGGATCAAATGGCCCATTTTCCTCGGGGCCCAGAAACATCGTTAAACAAAATTTTATACTCACAATACTAAAAACTTGGTACCCGGTATTACTTATTAAAACGCGTTCGTAACCAGTTCGACGATTACTTTTTAGTGATATAAACGGGGAAACTGCGAATATTTCGACTGTGGTCTGGAGTTGGAGCAGATTTTTGTCTACAGAGAATTGTAAATTAAGATTTTGTGCCTTTTTTTAGTTGGGTTGCTCTAGTTTAGAAAACGCTGGGATGATCATATTGAGGTATGTAATAGGTTTGGTTAGAAAAAGCGGGGGCTAAAATGATAAGTATGTACATGACTGGAAAACAAAGAAATACAAAATGAATGCATTAGTTGTTACCAATCAAATGCTGACTGAGTCTTCCCTATTTCGATCAATATTATTTGGTGCTTAATTCATTACTTCTTTAGCATCTAAATTGCTCATTAAAATATGAATGAAACGCTTCTGTTTGGAATCGAAACAGGAGGCTTACTTTCAAAGTCCCGTCAACGAAGATACGGGCCCGTCCGAGAGTTTTTTGATACTTTGGAATGAACTCTACTCCCGGTTAATTAACATTATAGGACTGGCAAAAACAATTCGGGAGTAAGGCAGCTCGCAAATTGTCTTGTCATTCATTCTTAGTTCGGACCCCGAACTAATCATATGTACCAAGGTGATACGGAGTAGGAAACGCCGTACGGATTTCGTGCTTAGAGAGTAGACCCCCAGTACTGTCATCGTGTCACGATTAAGTCCTAAGGAACTCAAACACAGAGAAGGTCAGTGAAATACATACCTATGATGTCACTTATGGATATCACGATCTGATCATGAGCGATAGACAGAAAATGATAGACCTCTATCATAATCTATATTTTTATTGTAGGTAGAGATGGAAAATAGCCTCTGTGATGAAACCACAAAATGTTTCATAACTGCGTTTGATGTACCATTCCGAGTTATTATACTTTTTACGAATATTAATGTGGAGTATGTGGTTTAATGCGACATTCCTTGTTTATGTGTAGTCAAATTGTGTGATGAAATGCGTTTTTTTTAAGGCCTAGTAGGAATCGTTAACATTTTTATTATTTGCAGGCTTTTTTTTAATGTAGAGTGCATAAGACTGTGCATACTAGAGACAGAATAGTTTTGTCTGACTTAGATGAAATCTTTTGATTATGTCTGACATTAAGTTTCATAATTATTTTCGTAGTTAAGAGGGCGCACACTGGTCCACTAGTGCCACTCCTTTAATAATATTATCTCGTGACTAAGACAAAATACGATCTAGAGGAATGTGGCCGCTTTTCTTGACATCGAATTTTGTTGCTCCGTGTCTTAATATGAAAGTTTATAAAAGGTATTAGAAAATTCTAGACCCACTTAACGAGGGTGTTTATTGAGTCGTTATTCAAAATTCCTTCTCAGTCACGAGATAATATTATTTTAAAGGAGTGGCGCTAGTGGGCCCGTGTGTGCGCTCTTAAATCTTGAATCAGGTGTGCGCATACATTAGGCATGCAACAAACTTGTTCGGGTCAGCATGATTCGGCACTGCCGAGGGCAAAATATATTATATTCGAATATTGAAAAGAGGTAGCGATGATTTTGAAACTTTCTAAAGAAAGCCTAACCTACTCTTGATTTATTTTAAACATTTATCTCTGGTTCCAAGAAATATAACTTGGGGAACCTATTTATAATTTCTTCCACGAATCAATTATAAATACGAACAGCTATTCCCAACTAGGGTGGGCTTGAAAATTATGCTTAAGTATCTTAAGACATTATCTTTATAGACCCCTTCTGCCCTCCCTTAATTATTATGAGTTTGAAGTGCCACCACACAATAACCACACCACATAATGACTAAATAAAAAAGGATGAAATTAAAATAGATCTTGCTTAAAATTTGAATGCAGGTAACAAATAAAACATCCCTAACGATAGTTCTTATAGTTCCGCCAGTGCTTAAGCATACCAGCTTATTCACACTAGATACTAAAATGTCTTTAGTAAGTGGGTATTGTTTTGTAAAAGTATAATGCCGCCACTGCCTGCCCCTACCGTGGCCGTACGTTTGCTACTTATTTTATTCATTTTATCACACTCATATATTTAATTTATTAATTTTAAGAAAACTTACAGCTAATATATTCAATACATATGTACTTCTGAAAGTAATATGTAGAAGAAAGCCAATTGCAAACATATTATGTTTATATAAGTGGAAACTTGCAATTGGTTTTCTTCTACATATTACTTCTGACTACTTGAATGTATTAGCTGTACATATTACGTATAAAATTGACAAAAAGGTACAAACAACGTGAGAGTTAAACATAGAAACAACTGAAACTAATAAACAAAAATAAAACACATTACACAACAAAGTTACATTTCAAATTAAAAGTTACTTAAATTTTTGGACTCTATTTGTGATTAAATCAAGCTCAACATCCCGGCACACCATATTGAACATTCGACAAGCTCTTAAAATATATGTGTTTTGCCTATAAATAGTTTTCACAATAGGTACATGAATGAGGTCTCCGAAGAAACACAGACGGTACACGAAGTCCAATCTTGACCACCAGCTCAGGGATATCAGTAGACCCGTTCATTATACTAAATAAGAAAGAATGTAAGATCAGCAACTTTTTTTTTTGTACTTAATTTTATTTTATATCACTGCCATCGCCCTAATCGTAGCTCTCCTGATATGCGTCACCTGACCAAAATAATAAATTCTGCTTTATTACTAAATGTCACCATTTCATGCGTGATTCATCAACCCTTATCAGTCTATCTATCTACACATACGTACTGCATGCGTTCTAGCTAAACAAACTTAAACACACAATATATTTTTATAACTTCACCAAAAACACGTTAGATTGACTTTATCAAACTCGGGGTCGCTACACTACCCACTACTTGTGTGCCCCGGGACCGTACGGTAAAACCGTCCCGCGGGACACCGGACACGCATTGCGACAGAACCGTGTTCGGACTGGTAGACTGAGAGCGATACATTTTATTGCTTTCTACTCTAACTTTGATGGATTGAGTTTTTGTGTTGATGACAGTCATATATCTATCGCGATTCTAGTCTCTAAAGGGCAAGAGATAAACGGAAAATTTATATAATTTAAAAGCAGTAGAAGGAAAACGTATTGTAGTTTTAATACAGTAATGAAATGCTTATTCACACCCAATAAAATGTAAAACAACTACAAAGCTAGTCAGCACAAGGAACTTTCTCAAAGTTTCACTACCGCCATATTTTCAAAGTATCCTTTCAACTTCAACTGTATTCATTGTCGCTCTGTCGCCAAGTCCGCACAGCGTTCACAGAATTCTTGAATATTTCAAAGCATTACACTTCCAACTCAAAGTGTTCTTATTATTTATTCAAAAAATTAAGCAACGCAGTCTCATGTTCATATTTGAGTATTTCGTTCATTTTTTTTTCTTTCGTTTCCTCTTTACTAATCAAGAAAGGTAGTGGTAGAGACGCAATATGCGTGATATAAATAATTCAGGTATATTTTTAGATGGAAAGCGAGACATCATTGAATTTGGCAAATGTACTCTGAATTTGGATTTTGTTGGCACTAAGGTAACTTTTTTATAAGTTTACTTTTTTTCAAAGAAGCTGGCACACATAGAAGCATCTTCATGATATAATTTGATTAGAATTCATTACATTACAAGCCTGTATTACTTCAATCCTTTAGAAATCGATCGAATTCATCCGAACAGCAATTTGAAGTTAAATCAAATAATTAAGTTTAAAACCAATCCACTTATCTAAGCAACTTTTCTATGACTATTATTGACTTAAATCTTTCAATTTCATTTGTGACGAAAACAATATTTGTTGATGCCAGAAAAATTAAAATAAAAATAAGTCTAAAAAGCCTCGTACTCAAATTCATTAATCTTAAAATGCTTAAATTGCTTGCATTGCTTAGATTGTCATTATGAGAGTATTTCAGTCGTTTCCTATATCCGCCCCTACCCCTCCCATAATGATTGAGAGACGACATATTATTTCTACGAAGGACACTGCGCATCAAGACACCGTTGGAATCGCATATTCATATTCTCGTGTGCGCACGCAATTTCTGGAACTTTTATAACAGCCTTAATGTAGGGCTGCTAATACTGCAACCTATTAACTTTTAGTGAACATTATACGTGAGTGAAGTGCAGTGATCTCGTGCCAAAGAAAACACCGACTAATGAAAGCCACGTGGAGCTAGCTAGCTAAACAGCTCACACCAGTATTCCAGGTCAGTCTTTTCTCCCTTCCTCAGTGAAGAATGCTCTCCTCGAACGCGTCACGTAATTAATAATGAACTCGCGCACAATACCTAAATCGCACCGCAAATATAATATTCGCACTAGATAATTAACCCTTCAATATAACTAACTTTTAATAATTAGCTGAAGATTTAATAACATTAACTGCGAAGACGCCCAAGACATTATCTCGAATTGGTAAACAAGAAACATTTTCAGCTCTGTCTTGTTATTATCCAAGTTTTCTCTTGCAAACATTCTGGAAGCCATTACCCGATTAGTAATATTTGATGGAAGGTACGTTACACCGTTTCTGTCTTTTACCAAGAAAGTTATCAAACAATATCTCCTTTCATCATCTAAACTCCTGGTATGTTTTCTAGCAAGAGTTCAGTCGAGTTCACCGAAATTGAGATTTACCTTGGAATTTAAAGATTTGGTTTTGCTTTTAGAATCGACTTTGTTTCTTGTGCTTCCCATAAGCTCAATTTTAGCTTTTCAACTGAATTTCGATTCCAACTTTCTATATTTATCCTCTTTTATTCTTCATGTCTCACCTCCATAGCACTTTTTGAAACTAGGTTTGTACTTTCCGTGAGAAGATAAGCCGATTTTCAGTCAAAAAATTATTGGTAAAACCACATCTGAGTTTAGTTTTAAAATCAATCATAGGTACGCTAATCATGGTAATAATATATGTTGTGTTCTGTTACTACAAAAAACGTCACCGTTAAACAAAAAGGTTTTATTTTAATTTTAATTAATTTTGCTATTTTATTGACCTGAGCATCAAAATGTCTCTTCGATCTTTACATAATACAATATTTCGATATAAATGTTATATTCTGAAATTTTTAGCTAAAGAAAGATTCGTCTGATGTGAATGCTTTTAACTTCGAGATCATAATAATTATCCTGCCTCCTATTGTTTTAATTTATATTCTTTTCACGTTGTTTTTGATCAAGCGATCGCTAATTGACCTCCCGGAAGGAATTCGTTAATTATTGAAAAGGCCGTTTTCGTGTAAAGACGCCTAATTACTCCGTGACAGTTTACAGGTAGAAATGAACGTTAAAAATGTTTTCTTCTTAATAAATGTCTTTTATCATTATACTACGAGTAACTGTTAACTTATTTTCTTTAATTAATGTAAGGTTAATCGTATTTTATTAAAGAAAGACAATTTTGGTTGAGTAGACATAAGATCACGTCTGTATTCGCTGAAGGGTAAGACAGAGGTGCATCTATAGTACACCCACATTTCGCCAGTTATGTTTAAGTCCCATGTAATAGAAGGCGAGCTTATTGCGGTTAAATATTTACTCATTATTTCAAATCCATGTCTGTAAGGGCTAAGTAACATCGGTACTAATTAAATGAATTTTACTGTTTTGTTTAGGTATATTTTTGGGAACAAAAGGGTCATAACTATTTCTCAAACAAACAATCTGGTAAAGGCAAATACAATAACACAACAACTCGCAATAACTTAATCATAATCTTTATCCGTCAATATTTTATATCATCTCCACAGAGGGGGGTTCACGGACGGCTCAGATCTCAAGTGAGTATGCGGCACCTCCCACAGACAATGGCCCATCTTCCATCCTGCGCCGCATGCCGCCCTGTCCCTTGTGCACATGGTGATCTGATGACTGCGTCAGTAAGCGGAGTTCGCGCAGCTGAATTTTGGGCCGAACATGTTTGAACTTTGTGCCATCGATACGCTTGGAAAAATTATTCCTTTTTCCGGGAAACGCACGGTCAATAAATTCGACATACTCATTTTTGATAAAATATACAGAGAACATTACAAAACTGTCTCCTTGGTCTAGTGATCGCAAGGGTTACTAGTGAGAAAGAGGTCTTGGGGTTCGATTCTCGGGTCGGAAAAACCCCAGGGTCGCGGATTTGTCCGAAAAGGTTACTGAAGCTGAAGAAACACGGGTGGGTTTTAGTCAGTCAAAGTCTGACAACCCCGCCCTTCCCCTCCGCCTAGAGCGGAAGAAGTTATTTGATGGTTTCCCAACCAAAAAAAAAAGGCTGAAAAAACTGTTATTGGTTTTTTCTGTCAAGAATATCTCAGTAACAGCCCAGAATTTGGTATGTGTACGGTTGATGGCAATAGGCTCGTCTCCTATTACATTGGACTTAATACAACTGGCTAAAAGTGGGTGTACATACTAAGGTACACCTCTGCCTAATCTTTCTAGGAATACAGGCGTTATGTTATGGTGCTAAGTTGTGTGCACAACTGTGTGTGTGTGTTGTGTGTGTGGTGAGTTGTGTTTTGGTGGTGTGTGGTGGTATTTATGGTATGCAAATCTGGCGAATTTACTTTTAAATTGCTTTTAGGGAAAATATATCTTGATTGGCAAAGTTGGCATAATTCACGGTAAGATTACAAAACTTTAAATAATCCTAAGCTAAATACCAAAGCTGAAAGTATAACAAGAATGAAGAACAAAATCCATAAACGAAATACGTTCCTCTGTAAATTTTAGAGAATGCATTTTCTCCGCAAAAGAATCTATTATAACAAATAGCCTCTTAGGGTTCGCCTCGGAATATTGTTACGTGTATACTTTGCCGTATAATGGTGCATGGAAACGCCAGACGACGCTTTAGGCTTTAGACACACGATTGATTTTCAGTAAAAAATATAAGGGTGATTGTTTAGGCAAGTGTCTTTGTTAGCTATAGTACTTGGCTACAATTGGATAACCGCCACTTTTTGTGTCTTTTTGTGTGACTGAGTTAAGGCTCATCCGGACAGGCGCGACGCGACTCTTGAAGAACAATTTCCCTGAAATTTTCATGGAAATTGTTATACTACAGTCGCGCCACGCCTGTTTGCGGGAGCCTTTATTATTCTTAACTACGCTATGGATTTTGATGGGGTTTTCTCCATCATTTAGAGAATTTATTACGAAAGGTTTATGTAAATGATACATTACAATTAATTTTACGTATAATAAAGAAATCTTGATGATTTATCAAGTCGTAAAAACCGTGTGGAACTGGGTAGGTCGCCAGTGCCTCATAATAAGGAATAAGGATTACATTGTTGCATCCGAACCTATATACATGATCCAGTTAATTATTGATTTAGCAATGTGAGTAAACGGTAGACCAAATTGATATCAACCAATTTGGTCTATCATATACTCACATTGCCTCTGGTCTTCGTAATCACTCTTTGATATTTCACAAAAAGTAAAAAGTTCTTTGAAAGATGAGCTCCTTGAGTTCTGAGTTGAGCTGCACGATTACTGACAAATGCTTGCACTGACTGGACAGGTCCACTCAATCTGTGTGGTTCTTTGCTCAAGAAAAACATTGCAGACACCAATGTACATGGTCTTCACATGATCTGACCAAGATTATGTCTGGAATTTAAAAGAGACTGTGACCTCTAAAATTGTTTCGGTCTTTCTTCTCAGAGTAGTCAGATAAGAAACGCCGACCTCATCTAGTTTAAAAAATATGATTGACGTGTAAAAGTGTTTGTACAAACCCAGTTACAGAAATAAAATCATTTATCATTTATTTACTTTCTGCTTAACGTAGAGTGAAGTTAGTTATTAAAAAGTTGTCATTCTGAAATCTTTTTATCATTCCAATATCATTTTAAAGAGAAAAAATAATACATTTTAATTAAAATAATAGAAAGATTTAGATATTTCAGTTATTCTTAGAAAATGTTATTACAAGAAACAAATAAGACCAACTTAAAGTCTAATAAACTTCTAAGTGGTATTATCTCATTCTATTAAAAATACTGTTTATGAAATCTTTTTCAACTTGTGTTTGCGCCTTAAGAATTACCGCCAACTATACGCACTATGCATCACTAGTTTAGCCCCTCGGTTTTCTTCGCGGGGATTTCTAATAATTATGTCAAAACCGTTTGAGAGAACATAGGTCACGGGATCACGGGATCACGGGAATCGGATATTATTGACGTTATTGATTGTCGAATAATAAGCTCGCTAACAGTCAGACAATTATGACCTTAGAATTCTCACCGTTCATTCCAATTATGCTTGACAATGCTAATAAAAATCTCGCTCAGCTCAGCTTCATACATCGCTCACAATCTCCTGAAGCAATTCCTCATACATTCTTTCTTTTATCCTCGCTCATCTCAATCGAGCTGTTATAAAACAGTCTGCCGTCTCTCAGACAACATCCTGTGAATTATTGGAAGCCGGTGAAACCCGCCCGCCGATGTTCAATGGTACGCCCATTTCAATTTCCTGCCAGTTTTCATAACCGTTGCCGTGTAGGAACGTTATTTTCCAGTTAAAATTTAGTTTGCGAGGTGAAAGCCTTTTGGATACTGATTGGAATGAATTAATGTAGAAGAGATTTTTATATATTTTTGTTTTTGTGAATTTTCCGGTGTAAATTTTCTATTAAACAAAAAACATATAAACACAATATAGTATTTTGCTTCATCTGACAAAGCTGCATATGTTTTCGTGGATCCTTTGATCTCTCAGAGGTGCGAGTTTGCTTGGTGATTCCTTTTTGCATAATTACTGACAATTTATGTTGTTATTTATAAAGTACGAGTACTTGCATGACATTCAATATCAGTTGTTGTCATTATATCTGGAGCAGCACTAGCTCCTAAAACACACGTTTTTGGTCTAGTTTAGGAGGCATCAGTTAACCCTTTAATGTGACTCTATTGTACAACATTTCTTTAATCCTTGTGTACTTGTGTATGTTTTTATAAGTGTACTAATAAACATTTATTATTATTATTATTTATTACTGATTTCGATATTTCCCATATCACCATATAACCGCAAATATTGAATTAATGATTGGTGCTCGCATTTTGAAGTTTTTAGCGTGTGTATGAAAATTGTAAAATTTAAAATCTTAAGCTAGTTACTTTATACCAAAGAGGATAAGGAAGCTTTGACAGGTATATGACATGAAATACCGACACCTTTGTTTCGGAATTCGTAGACACTAGGTTTTCGAAACACTTAGACAGACCCTAGTCGAATCCATACAATCTAAGGTTACATAAAAGCTTACTAGAATTGACTAGCTTTAGTACCAATAAATTGTAAGCAGAAATAAATATAAACCCGTGTTCACATAGTCATAAATAAATCTAGGTTGCGGCCGGCCACATATCAAAAATTCACCGTATCGCTATTGTAGTTATCAATAGCCCGCGCTTGCGTCAGACATCTAAACTAATATTTTATTTTATAGAGCTATTGTATGTCTCTCACAGTGAGTGTCAATCTCGGTTGGTGTTATTTGTTTCTAATACAAATAATACAGTCCTGTTTTACTAAGGGTCAATTGCACTAAACTGACGGTTGTCATTTTGACAGTTGGTACGTCAAAATGCTTAATTTTCTGTTTGTTGATTAAAGTACGGCGACATTGGTCCTAAGTCCAAATTATCGTAAAGCCGGTAAACTTTTCTGGCACTTATCTTTACACTTTTTCTGTACTACTTTTTCATTTTTATCAGTCTGATGGATAGGTTGATCCGGCTTCAGAGAAATAGGCCCGAATAGATAGACATTATCAGCCTAACTTTTCGACTATGTTGGGATCGGACTTCTAGTTGACTAGATGTAGCTGAATACCAGTATTTTACATGGACCGAATGCCTAGTGTAACGTTACAGCTCGCCCGTCATAAAAATGTCAAGACGAACTGAAAGCCACAAATTATTTGGAGAGTTTTAGTGATGTGTATAGGTTCTGGTAGGTGGTGTTGCTGAGGTCAGATGTTCTATCTACCTAGCCTAAAGAGAAATAATTTTATTTCTTTCTACTACAGTCTATTATATAAAAACATTTACGTAAGCTGGTCGTAGTCGTCCGAAGAAATCAAGGAACTTCCCGGTGGTCGCAAGAAGATTGGTTCTTCACGCCATACACCTGACACAGCCCCGAGGATCCAGTAGTCAGGGCCGCGACTGGTCCCTCGCTGAGCAGCAGAGGTGAAGTCAGCTCCCAGACGGGCAGCTCCGGAATCTAGCTGGCCGGAGACGTGGCCGCCGAACTTGCGCTGGTCTCCGAGATACATGACAGGGGACCAGAATCTTCAACGTTCTTGGTTTAAATGAGGCAGACCCCTCTTGTCTGGTAAATGGGTCCAGATCCGGGGCAGAGCCCTAGCGTAAGGGGAGGCCGAGGTAAGACCGTCGTCAATGTTTAACTACATTATGTCGAATAAAAATACGGATCTCCGTGATTTCTTGAAGACTACAATTTTAGTATAAATAAAACTTCATAGTGATGGTTGATGGTAAAATCCGTTCTAAGAACTGACTTTATTCACAGTTTGTACTACTTATATTTCAAAAGTATACGAACTACTCTAAAATCAATGGCCGGCCAGTAAAAATGAAAAGGTTTACATAATTTTACAACGAGCCTTGGTCTCATTACTGAAACTTGATGTAGATTTTGCATATAGACAATTCTGTTTACCTTTCATACGTAAAAATATCAAAAAACTAATGTCAAAATATTTAATTTACTATGTAAAATATAATAAATAATAAGTAATTAAGCTGATAGACGTGATATCGTAGAGATAACACCAGTTACTTACTCTTACGATAGCTCTTGATCTATTGTGGTCAAAGAGATTTAAAGTAATAATTTAATGTCTTTGATTGTGGTCTAGTCACGTCAGGGAAAAAATATTTTCGACATCCATTATGATTTACTAAAATCATATTTCTTGCTCATTACTTGCTCAACTGTAGAAGTGACACGTGTGTAGTGTGTAACGTGTGCATAGCCTATAAACCAATGTCATATGACTTGACTAAGTTATGGATTCATTAAAGTCTGGTGTAATATCGTAACTAACCCGTCAAGCTATTTATGATTCAACCATAATGAATGACATGCTTGTAGCCATGTGGATTGATAATCATCGTGAGATATATTATCGGACTGATAGGAATTACCAAACTCACATAACGTAACCTCACGGCCTATGGGTATTCTTCAAAGGGTTATTGCAAAGTTGTATAGTATAAGTTTGTTTATTGACACCAATGAAACTTATTTTGCCTTAGCAAAGATGTGTATTTTTTTACACGCATGTTTTTTTTTCTTTTTTCACACTTGCCTCAATCATTCTCTATGGAAAAGGGAGGATCCTCCGCCCAGACGGGTGTCGCGTCTGGTGACGATTGATATCAGGACGTTGTATATATTCTGGTTGCGCGGTAAACTCTGCTTGCGCGATGCAGGATTTTGCGTGACGTTAGTGTGAAGCGAAGCTCGTATGTGGCGTTGTAGATACCGCTACATGTCTAACCTTTACTGTCCCACTGCTGGGCAAAGGTCCCCATAGAAGAGGAACTCTTTTCCCGTGCCACCTAGAACCAGCCCTAGCGGTACGCGTCCAGGTCGTCTGGTCACCTCTGTCTGGACTGGCCTCGGCGGAGCCGTGCATCTTCAGGGACCCATTGTGTGGAGACTTGCCCAGCGATCATCGTGCGTGCAGCTGATGTGACCCACCCAATCACATTTGAGCCTGGCAACCTTCTTGCTTACGTCCATTAAACTCATTTTGGAGCACAGCGTGGTGTTCAGAATTAGGTCCTTCTTCCTTACTACAAATACAATACGTAAGTTTAAATGAGATATTATTATTTTTAATTCCCTAATTCCCTCAAGCTGTTGCTGCAAATTGCAGAAAAGGTAAGCCCTCATTTCAACCCTAATTAGTTCGAGATGAAGAAGGAAAATTTTCCTCAAAAACCCTGAATATGAAATAGCAAACATTGTAATCCTGTCCACCAATTCTATTTACGCTGTGTCTTACACACCGCCCACCTAAGCACCTTAATAGCTTCTAAATTCTGAGTAGGTTTGCCTAAAGACGAGAGAGTCGGCCTTGCGCAAATATCCTACTATTTTTCTCGTGAAAAGCCGACGCATTTTTTCATCCGCCATAACGTGGATTATAAAAAACTTCTTGGTATTTTTAAGATTCCGTAGATTAAAGATTAAAACGCTAAGGCAGTGCGCAGATCTAGTAAAGGCTGTCTGAAGTCTTGAGTATCCCTGTATGAAAATAATGATGGTGCATTTCTTCGTCTCGTAGTGGTATGAACCATTCTAGAATATCACTTGCTGTGATAATAATGTTGACCAGTTAGGTGATAGAGGGGCTTACTGACCAGAAACACGTTTTTTTTTTGGGTGGGAAATCATCTAATGACCTCACCCACTCTGGGCGAAGCGGAAGGGCGTGTCAGACTCTTACTGACTAAAACCCACCTGTGTTCCTTCAGTTGCCTGTGCGCCAAGGCCACGGTAACTCTTCCGAACAATCCACGACCCCGGCAGGCATCGGCCCTATCGGACCCCGTCACTTATGCTGACATCTCTTTGAGGCACGCGTGGAACACAACGCGCCGTCGACCCGGGCCTCTTCCTTATCGGACGGCGAGCTGCCCATTGCTCGTCGTCCGCAAGCCCGCGCCTACGGTGCCTCTTACTCACGCGCTCCGCCTCCTCCTTCGCGAGCATTACTGCTTCGCAGAAGGAGGTGACTGCTTCCCATTCCCTCTCGCTCCGTACCATGGCCTGAACCAGGGCCGGCCGCGAGAGATCGCCGGCGCCGATCGCCGCTACAAGGACAGGACCAGGAACACCCGGGGCGTACATTTGTGAGAATCAGCATTCGTGGAGCACTTCATAGTTTTATGCTGAACTAGCGTCACGCAAACGATTCGCACGGTTTTTACGACTTTACAAACAAGAGATCTCTGTATTATTTGTAAGTTTAATATTAATCTTTTATACACATTAAACCTTTCACCTTTCAACCTTTTATATCTGTAATTTTTATGGTGTACATAATAAAGAGTATTCTATTCTATTCTATTCTATTCTCTTAATAATGGTGAAAACCGCATCGAAATGAGTTACTTAGTTTATAAGAACAACGCGGTCACACAGACTACACGAAAAGTGACTTTCATTTATAACTTCATTTCCAAATATTATTATTATTATTACATTAGCTGATAACATATTTATTGATTTATGTACACACAGTAAAATAGATACAGATACGGCATATTAGTATTGAGTACAATGGACGTGTATGTAGACGATAAAGTTACGATTCAAACTGCAACGGTTGTTACTCTAGCTAAGTGCTGTAAGTACTATCTCCTCTCACACTTCACCGATTTTTGTACTCGTGTAAATATTAGAGGGGGTTTCAAATATTTTAGCGCGGCCACGCACAAACGGGGTTGAAAGCATTACGCTGTAAGATACACGTTGTCGGAACGTGATGTCTTTATAACAAGCTTATTGTTTTTGGAGGGGGCGCGGGGGGCGGAGTGAAAATATTTGATATGTACGCGTGGCTTGAAATTTAGCTGAGACTCACGTTAAAATCTGTATTATTTATGTTGTGAAACTGGGATTATGTGTTAGAGTCTGAGAGTGAAGGAAGTCTGCATAATCAAGGTTACAAATGATATCATGTTACATCAAGATGGCAACCAGTCGGTTATCTTTTAAAGTGAAGACACGTGAACATTTTCGTCAGAAGTTGGTCGATACATCCCAGCGTCGATTTGCTGGATTCGTTTTCTCATCTTCCGATCGTTATTTCTCCTGACAAAGTTTATTTTGTTTATATGTATGTATGTAAATTCATAAATATAAACAAAAAAATGCACATAAACATAACAAAAAATCAAGAATAAATACAAATATATAAATATGTATTAGTATTTATTCATGCATTTTATAATTATTTCCAAGCTATCTATCAATCTATCAAATCTATCCTGGAAATTACACTTGCCATGTTTGGTATCTGCATCACCCTAATTTTGATAATGCCTCAGGCATTAACTCCACCCTTGTACAGTGTTTTTTACTTGTGCATAAAGTTTTAATAAATAAATAAATGGTAAGGTGGCTGTGAACATGACTAGAAAAAACCTCTAAGGCAATATATGTGATGTAAAATGTTAAGTATATATTATGCTACATGACTAACGACTACTTAATAAATAAATAAAAAAATCAATGGCTTATGGAGAGATGAAATTAGTTTCTACTAAGCTGATGCGCTTTTAATTTCTAAATAACATAAGCAGCTTATCTCACAGAGCGAGTTTTGCAGATAAAGTAAATTGTACAATCTAATGGATTGAAACTCTTATAGAACACCTATACATACAAATTCATTAAATATATTATAAGTAAATTCAGCTATTTTATTCAAGTCCGTGTTAAGTCAGTTTACACATCAGGAATAGTAAGCCTAATGATACTAGTCATTATCATTTAACAAAAAAATCCACTGCTGGAGACAGGCCCAACAGTAGTTACCTACTGATACACATTTTAGTGCCAAAATAAAACTAAATCTCCCAATTTTCTCTAAAAAAATCCGCCCAAACATCTGTACTTAAAAAGTAGTACAGCGGGGTGAAATTAAGCGAACAAGCAAGGGTCGAATTTTGTCGAGCACACATATACAAGGGTTGGGTCGAAACCCAATTAATTCCTTGGGCACCTCGGGCCCGAACAAGTTTTTACTTGCCCCGAAGCTCTGAACGAAACTCAATCTCCAGGATATATCGGTCTAATGACTCAAGTATTTTTGGTCTAAAGGACCGGGTAAAGGAGGCTGTTTTAAAATTGCGTCGTAAGATGTTTTTTTGTGGGTAAAAGGGATTACTTTAAGAAGTTGGGCGGTAATATCTTCGTTTGTGAATCATACTGGATTCCGGTAATCCGATTGCGAGTTGTTGTTAAGGCAACGAATGCTTCTTGTAGCGGTTTTTTAGGTAACTCTAGGTGAAATGTAGATTATAATCATGTTTGACTATTTTCATAAAAAAAAGGGTTTTTGTAAACAGACGGACAACAAAGTGATTTTATAAGGGTACCATTTTTACCCGACTGCGCCAGAAGGAGGGTTATGTTTTTCGAGAGTATATATGTATGTATGTATACTTGCTTGGTACGCTCTGCAGCCTGAACGGCTTGATGGATTATAGCTTGAGAGGTGTCGTTAGATTCATATTTACTGTGAGAATGACACTGGGTATATAAAAATAATAAAATAAAAAACAGTAAATTAAAAAACTAAAAAACCCGACTGTGTTTCTGTGTAATTTGGAAATTTAAAAACCCTAAAACAAGAAAGTCCTCATTCCCGATTGCACTTAACTTAAAAATAAGTTTAATTTCGGAAGTCGGTGTCTTTGGTTTAGAATTTTCGTTTTTGGCCACCGACTTCCAAAATTGCACAGAAACGCAGTCGGGTTTTTTAGTTTTTTAATTTCTTTTGAGGTACGCAACCCTAAAATAAACTTTTCTCTCTTAAATTCTCATAGATAATTTGAATCTGAGGCCCTTAGTCTTGAATGATAGTTGAGATTAGTATGTCATCTACCAGTTGTATATCAAGATTAAAATCAACAAAAAATACAGCTCGAAGAAAATTAATACAAATTTTATCTTCAAAAACTTAATCCGTCGACCACGAAGAGTAAAAAAAGAAACAACCCAAAACCGTACGTAATCTCTGTGCATACATTTCAACAAAAATTTTGGTGTCAACATATTTTTTTGCTAAAGTCACCATATATTTCTTTTGTTCTTCAAAACATACGGCAAATTTAAATTTTTAACCCGTCAACTGCGCTTAAAAAAAAAGTCGGCGAGATGGGTCGCTGCCCAACGGAGTGTCGTGATATTTTAATTCTAACCCCAAATTGCTCGGCCGTTTCGACCTAATTGCCCCGTGTAATTTCACAGCTTTATAAGGGTTAATTTAATTTATCCAACAATACACTGTGTTGGCATGATTGCGATGAAATTTTAAATATTAAACTTTAGGACAGACGATTTATGATTAGGTTTATTTAAGATTAAATTTTTGCAATGTTTATTTGTAGTAAGACATTATTTTATTCAAGAAGAACAAACCATTTTTTCCCTATGGATACCTACGGTAATTATTAAAGTTATGAAGCAAAATGATTCATTGTAACAGTAGTTCAACTAACTTGTATTCATAAGCAACGGAGACAAAAAACAATAATACGATTAACATGACTAACACTAGATTTCCCAAGAAATTTCAGTCGTATTTAGCTTGAATAATAATTAGTTACCGTCTTAAGTGACTGAATGGGACAGGAAGTCTCCTTACTTAATGCCAGTTTCTCAAACACATTTAATGTACTGATCTTATATCCATTATAGTAATCTGATAGTGTAAGTGATAGTTATTACAAAATTGTTTACCGTTCGTAGCGCCCGCCTAGCTTCCGTAGCTCTCGTAGCACTTCGTTGGGCTACGCCGTAGCGTGGTGCTACGATCAAGTTTGTTTAAAACTTAGTGTGCTTTGCTAACTCTTTATTAAGTTAGCTTATTTATTGTACAAGTTCATACATTCAATTTCTAAAATTAGTTTCGAATGGACCGAAATAAACTCTAGGACGTAGTTACGTAACCAGTGAAGCTAAATTTATGATGAATTTGCCTCGTAAATGTAGAACATTTTCGTTGAATCGACTATGCTTTAAATCAAACTCAGTTAATCTACAAACAAATTATCCTGTTCAAAAGCTATTAATGTTTTTATTGACTGTTACCATTAAATTAATATTTGTTGACTGATGAATGGGCGTCACATGGCCGCTTTTCCTGAAAGTTTTATATTTTATTTTATTTATCTTTCCACGTGTATTATGTAAACTAATGTTTTATTACAGAAGTAAAAACAATTTACCCGTGAATTTCTTGTCTCTATTGTGTTTGTGTGTTTCAAACGGATTCCACTTTGGCTAAGGAAAACTTAGCTTTGTAAAACTTTTTTTTCGGGAACATGTGTAATATGTGAATGTAGGTATATTAATCAACAAAAAGTTAAATAATAATTACCTAACTTTTTAAATCAACAAAAGTAAAATCACAACATTTCGTAAAATCGACTCAATTATTTCTTATTTGTCCACTCAGCTCTTGGAGATATAAACATAGGGAGTCATGGCTCGAAAAAACGGAGCTAAACTTACTCCAATTCCTTTCAATTACTCTCGGCCCGGCATCACGGTTTACCATGAGAATTCTTGAGAATTACCCGTTTTTATAATACGTAAATAAAATCCAGTAGATTATTTTGTATAGGAAATAAATTGACGAGCTTTTTAATCGTGGTTTTCAATTATCTAGTTAAAATTACCGATTTTTAAAATTTGCGTTATTTTATTGATATTTACTAATCTGATTAATTTATAATTTATTAACAGAGCTAAATTAAATTACTCGTGAATGTGAATTTCAACTTTAAATCTGAAATATTTAAAAAACGAGGCAAAAGGAGTATGTATGGATCGTAGCAGGTGGCGTTCTGTAGTTTCGGCCTACCCCCATGGGAAGAAGGCGTGAGTTTATGTATGTATGTATGTATATTTAAAAATAGCAATTACTTCAAACATTTGAATTGAAAATGCGTTCCTTGCGAAGCATGTGTGGCTATGAATAATAAGCTGAAGAATGATGTGATAAGGCAACGGTGCGGTTTAAAAGAAGATGTAGGGATAAAAATTGAAAAGATTATGCTTAGATGGTTTGGTCCTGTTGAGAGGATGAATGAGGGGCGACTGACAAGACAGATGTGAGTGGAAACGCCGGGAGGGGACGCCATATGAAGACATATAGTGACCTTATTAGTGATGTTCTTCAGAAAGGCTAGGTGCGTAGTACTCGCTCGTACTAATGCGTGTATGAATAGATGTATGAATGTAAACGAGGTAAAAGGAGTATGTAAGGATCCTAGCAGGTGGCGTTCTGTAGTTTCTGCCTACCCCTATTGGAAGAAGGCGTGAGTTTATGTATGTATTTGGATTGGATTGGCATTGTATTTTTGACTCCAAATTGCATTTTTTTTTCTAAGAGCTCTTGTTCGATATTTTAAGCTTTCAGACATGTTTTTATACTTAAAACGCTCATTGACTTTCACTGTCAATAAACACGTGAATTAATCATTATGGCTCATTATTACAGTCAATTTAAAACAAAGTCGGTTTCCACATTACCTTAGTTTTTGTCAACAAAATAATGTACGTACGTTGTTCACAAATTATATTCTGTCACATCTATTATCTTCCGTTTTTTCTATTTAAATAATGATCGTGAACACGCACGTGGAAAGAACTGCGTTATTATAGAGAAAATTACGATGATAATGACTAACACGCTTTCTGTGTTAATTGCCAACGGTTTTGTTAATTTGGAAACTACACTAACGAAGCAGTGTATGTATAAAAAAGCCACTTCCAAAGTGCCTAAAGAAATCTAAATTTCTCCTAAACCACACAAGTTAGTTTCATGAAGTAAAAATATAGAAAACAGTATTATATTTCACATTAAAACCTTATTATATACTGGCCTGTTCGAAGGCAGGGATAGAAAAAAGTAACTTAAAAAAACTGTAACTTTTCATAATTTTGGATCACATTTGGATACTCACACTCTTTGTGAATACATTTATTTTCACGTTTATTTAATTATTGGTTTTATCTTTGCGTATCGATTATTTTACTAACAGTGCTTACGGCGGACGTTGTAAATAAAGGTATCATCATGCCTCTGACACTCGAGGAATGTACCAGAATCATCACTATGGTGCAATTGAGGGAATTGGATCTCAGAGACTAACGGCCAGAACAATGAGTATGAGATATTCTACTGTCTTAAAAGTGCTTCGGAGGTTCAGGGAGACTGAACTTAATCTAAGAAGACCAAGCAATGGACGCTCTGCGCGTCCTGTATAATAATATTTTTAGGATGCTGTTGCGGAGGCCTCGTTTTTGTAGTGCCTCAGAAATGTTTGTGCAGAATCGGACCGACGGATTCCATGAGGTGATTCACAAAAAAACTGCATCTCTACTAAGCAGAGTACGAGAATCTAGCAACAGCATCCTCAAAATAATAGGGGAGGATGTTACAACACCAATTAAAAAAAAAATGGTGAGGACGGTGACAACTTAATTATTGCCGTCATAAATCATCAACATCCTTAACTAACAATAGTTGTAAGTCATTATTGTAATTACTAACACTTTGTATCGTAGTTATCTGAAATAAAGAATTATTATTATTATTATTAATGGCAAACCAAGGTGCACCACGGCCCCAGAATATCGATTCATTGTGTCAACGATGTTAAGAAATCGACATCAGACGGGAGTTGCGATCCAGAAACAACTTTTGTAGACCCAAAGGGACCCAATCAATGAGTGGACAGCCGGGAGATGTCTCACTGAAGCCTATTTAAAGCCTTATCGGTCAGCAAACTCAAAACCCGAACGCCATCATAAAGTTGCAAGATTAAGATATGCCTGTGAGCACCTCGAATAGGGTGACGACGAATGGGGCAGAGTAATGATCTCTGATGAATCGAGATTCGTGTTGTTTAATCATGACGGGAGACGTCGTGTATACAGATGATCAGGAAACCGTTTTAAATAAGCATGTTTTCGAAGAAAAAATCCCATATGGGGAGGTTTTAAAAATATTTCTTATTGTAAAGACTTCTCTTGATTGTTGTTGCGTGAGGAGCTACAGCGCTCTAAATGTCAGTAATTAAGTATTATTTAAATTCTGGTATTTCGTCAATTAATTAACTTTAATTGATTCTGTGCTTTACAAACATCATCTTTTAAGCTTATTTACGTCTATTTTAAAACAATGGTCTCCTAGATACCGTTTTAGGAATAATGTTTTTAAGAGTCGGTCGGCCAGACAGAATGTTAAGCTTACCGCACCCCCCAATAGCGTTAAGGTATATGCCATTGAAAATACCTCTTCAAGGGGAATATTTCGTGTTTGACGACTTCTGTCGATTGTTATTCAGTGAGGAGCTACAAAGCTTTCGTGAGTAATTAAGTATTATTGAAATTCTGGTATTTTGTCAAATAAGTAATGTTCATTAATTAATTACCCTTACAAACATCGTCTTTTAAACCTATCACCGTCTACTTTAAAACATAGGCACCTATATGCCATTTTAGGAACAATGTTTCTAAGAGTCAGCCGGATAGACCTGCAACCTACTTAACCTGCCAATACCGTAAAGACATATTTCTATATTGTTACTAGTACTTGTCTGAATTATAATTCTGTTTGGCGTTAAATCGTCCATAATGTGGATTTAACATCAGAACATAACTCTCCTCATAAGTTAACTAATAAACAGTAACTTGTAAACATTATAATTATTATATTAACATAACAGATTATAAAGCAGCGAAGTGATTACGTAACATACCCAGAATTACAATGCCATTAATTTTGTGCCCGTAGCTAAAAATCATTTTTGTGACTTTATTAAAACAGACCCATAAAATATCTGAACGGCCTCTCATATTTTTAGGAATTTACCTCATGAGTGCTTAGCTACGAATTACCTAATACCCATAGTAACATTATAGCAGAAGATCAAAATAGCGAGAGAATGTTTAACTGAAGCTTTTGCTCAACGGTACCTGGGCTTAAGGGGACTACATGACCTAAACGCAGATTTATAATGCCTAAAAATAAATGATCCACTGCAGTAACCAAAATCAGAAAAATATATGACATTATTCTGGATGTATGCTAGTTCGATAGTGTGTTGAAAACATAATACAATTAACTTGATATGATAGAAAAAAATTACGAAGATACCTCTAAAAAATTCTTTCAACGATTAAAAACCATACTAATATACATGCAAACATTCAGATTTTGTCAGATTATTCTACAAGTAAAATACTAACGTGATAGTGTTTTAATTTTTTAGTCCAATGAATAGTTTTTTTGTAAATCCATAATTGCTTCATATTTTGCAATAAATTACCAGCGTTGTGTCATCGCGCGTCTCTTTCTTTTCTATGCAATCCGACAGTGACCGCGCTTTAGCTCTTGTAAGCCTCTTAAATCATATAACCGGAGAAGAAAGGGTGGAATGACGATACGATGTCGTTTTTAACGACCAATTACACACGTATTTTGACGGTTTATTACACGAAATATTATATCTGTTCCCTGGTTTATTACCCACCTACGTATTGAATTATAGAATTAAGAATGACAGTTAACTAGTGTGGCAGTGTTGGTGATATGAATTATCTAATCGCGAGTACATAGAGTGGCACCTCGAGAGGATATAGACTCAAGCCTTTATTTTATTTATTTGAGTGACAAGTGAAATAAAATCGAGTGGCATCACTAACTGACACTGTCCGAAAGACAAGTGTCAAGTGACAAAAACACTTCATTCATTTTATTTTTCAATTTCTTTCGACTTGCCAGACATTGATATTTTTGCTATACAAAAGAATATGGAATCTTCATTATGGTACCACATTTACATACTTCAAAAGGATGTTGTGTTAATTTTTCAGTAGGATTTCAAAGCAATGTGCGAAGATATTGTCCAAGACTGCTGCAGACGTGCGGTAACTTGTGAGTGCATGGATTTGTCGCTTGTTTCAATCAAACCATCTAGATGCAATTTGAGGAAAGTACCTATTGATGATGCAAGAAAGTATTGAAACTGTTTATTTATTATGGAGATTTGGATACAGGAATATTTACATACCATGTCGATCTGCACAACAAACGTATACTGTGTACTGTTGACTCTGCGGAAAAGAATATTATTTTGCAGTGGATTCCAGCACACCAAAGAGAACAATAATAATAAATAATAATAAACATTTAAGTCAGACCAGGTCCATATTTTGTTAGTAACAATGTACTTAACAAATTAATGTTAGTATTGGCAACAAAATTAAATTACGACATGAATCTGCACCCATCTTTGCAGCATGGGGGACTCCCATCGATCAGTAAAAACACCCAGTATAGTGTTGGTACTGCCACGAATGCGAGTGAGTACGGAGGCGCATCTTTTCCTAACGATAGCGGCAAATCCATCAATCCGCGCCTCAGCAAACATCCCCGAAGCACTGGCAGCCCCAACAGTACCCTGAGTGCATTATTATATTGGACACGCAGGTCGCTTTATGCCCACTGCGAATAACTGACCCACAGGCTGCAGGTGTAAAAAGATTGGCAATATGCTTTAAAAAGCGTGATTTTAACCGAATTCGTACACCGTGCAAACCTGCGGGCCAGCATGTTACAACGGACAGCCAGCGACCTGCGTTGCCTTTCTATGTCTAGATTATCACTTAAATCATCGGTGACCAGTGACCCAAACATTTAAATTTAGACACCCTACACAGAGGAGTGTCACACAGTGATAAATTGGGAAATGCAGGTTAAGAAAAACCATGGGCTTTAAAGAGCATTATTTCACTCTTCCCGACATTATATTTGAGCCCATGAGTCACCGAATATGATTCACATATCGACACTAACCTCCTCATAGCACTGATTGATGGACTCAGCAACACCATGTCGTCTGCGTAACTAAGATAATATAAAAATATTAGTTAGAATACGCTTATTTTCTAAAACAAATCTTATTTTTTTTTCAGGTACAGAACATCAATTTCCAACACTAGAGCTGCTCATGCTGGATACTGTTACAACTGTTTGGTGGGCAGACGTTGGTAATGTTGACTTTTGTGCACATGTATTGTGAAGAGTGCGGTGTCTAAGTATTATTATCTTGCACACGGTATCAAGATGAGAGGTGGAGGGACGTGCATCTTTTTTAGATGAATTACTATCTACTTCTAAGTCGTCTGACGTTGAAATTGATATCCTTACAGTTTATAATCATACTTTGTTACAAATATGTAATTTTTGATTTCATGAACCGTTCAAACAAACTCAAACAAACTCAAACTCAAAGCATTTATTTCAAATAAACCAATTACAGGCACTTTTGAATTGTCAAGGGGTCGGTCAGTCAGAAAGATGAAGCTAGTTACCCATTCCAAAGCGTAGTAGGTACCTATGGAGAAGAACGGGCAAGAAACTCCATGGACACTCTTTTAAATCAAAAAATGGTTACAAAATATTGATTACATCGTTCATGTTGAAATTATGCATGTGAGAACGATGCAGAACGTTAAAAGCGTCCGTAATAAAAAGACAAAAGCAATTCAAATATTAAATTAAATTAAAATAAGCCGTGGCAGCCAAGAAATGACCAGTCCCCACTGACGGCGCCCGTTCACGAACATGACGCATAGCATCCTATATAAGTATTCCTACTATTTATTACTGAACAGTGCACTATTTTACTAAATTATAATACCGATGTGGCCAGCCTACTCACTTAACAATAGCTCTTTTAGTGTATTTTTAGGTTATGATCGTATTTCTAAGTAATCCCGTTAGATGAAGTGAAATTTTTACTTCTACTGTAATCATAAAGAGCAAATGAACATGCGTTTCTTTAATAGACGCCACAATTTTTGGTGGGCCTAATCGCCGAAATAGACTCAAATATAACGTCGCCTTAACAAAATGAAAGGAACTTTAGGTATTAATGTTCTTTGAAGACTTTTTGCGGTGGCTAAGCAATTTCGCTGAAATATTACAAGCAAAAAAATCTTCGTATAAAATATATAACAGAGTTTTTCCCAATAGAAAATAAAAACATATTTCTCAGTTAAACGACTAGCTAATATAAAATTAATCACAAAAGATTGTGATAAAGCAAAACAATGACTTTAAGTGGTCCAGTAATGGCTTAACAAATCGTTATTACTATCAAGAATAATAACTTCCAGCAAAACAGCGCTGAATTATGAAATAATGAATATTATTCATAATTTTATAGGGTACTATATTTAATGCTGTATTCGCTTACAAGACTTCGTGGCAATCTAATGGACTTTAGTTTCTCAATATCCCTAAAGCGGTCAGGACGCTGTTGTATGTTCCAATTTTCTAGAGAAAATGGCCATGATTGTTAACTTATAATAACTACTTATGTATATACAGGTTGAAAGGGATTCAGTACACGATTTTGAACACTCCTGCGTTGAAGCCTCTGTTATTAAAAAAAAAATTGCTGTTCCATAGATTTTTACCGCGGAGGTATTACACTTTTCTATGAAAGAGCAGTTTTTTTTTGATAACCAATGAAAATTTTATACATTAGGGGGTCTAGATCTAGGATCATAAATGCTGAATTCATGGTTTCAGTTTGCACGTCGATGTCGCTGGCACCCTGTATACATATATAGCAAGTTAAAGGCTTAAACAAAATGATTAATGTACACGCATGAACTGCAAAATATTTTCCGGCTTCCGCGTCTGTGTAGCCATACAAAATCTTCTAAATAAAGAAGAACCCCTATGTTTGGACGACGGTTTGCCACTCTTAGAATTTAATTAGTAACCATGGTACGGGGCGGCTTATCCTCTGCCTAAATCTTTTAGGCCTGATCGGGTAACAGTTCAGAATCAAACCGAATCGTTCTGATCGAAACGAGATTTAGTTTATTTATTTAACCATTTATGTACACACATATGTGTGTGTATATAAATAAATAAACAGACAAGAAGAAAGGAACAGAAAAATAGGTACAAAGGTGATGCTTATTTCTAAAGATATCTCTTCCAGCATACCTGCGATAGGAGAGTTTATTATAGCGATTAATAAATTAATAAAAATAATTAAATTAATTAATAACCAATTCACAAAGTAAATTGTCATGAAATTGTATATAATATTTATTTTATATTATATATATTGTACATAATAATTATCAAAATGTCAAAATTTATGTAAAATAAAAAAACTAAAAAATATAGCAAAAATAAAAAAAACAATCTTAAAATAAAAAACATTCAGTATGCAAAAATTGGAGCAACTCAATCCCAAGCGTTTTTGTCCTCAATATAATCCTTAACGGTATAAAAAGCTTTCTGGCACAACTTACGTTTAATTAATGATTTGAATTTATTAAGGCTTAGATCTTGAACGTGGCTTGGAAGTTTATTATAAAAGCGTATACATTGACACCTGAACGAGCCGCCTATTTTTTTGAGCCTTGTAGGTATAACAAATTTGTGTTTATTCCTAGTATTTATAATATGGATATCACTGTATTTTTTAAACAATTTTATATTTTTATGTGCATATAAAAGATTTTCATAAATATATTGGGCACAGTCATTACATTAATCTCCTTAAATTTCTCTCTGAGAGATTGTCTCGGACTTACTTTATAAATTGATCGAACAGCTCTTTTCTGCAAAATAAAAATAGTCTGAATGTCGGCGGCATTTCCCCATAACAGAATACCGTACGACATAACACTATGAAAATAGCTAAAGTACACTAAACGGGCTGTCTCTGTGTCGGTTAAATTACGAATTTTTCTAACAGCGTCTGCTGCGGAGCTTAGCTTTTTTGACAATTTACCTATATGTGGGCCCCACTGAAGCTTAGCATCCAAAGTTAAGCCCAAGAATACTGTGCTATCTTCAGGATTCAATTCTTCGCCCTTCATCAATACATTCGTTTTCACTTGTCTAACGTGAGGTAGCGTAAACTTAATGCATTTGGTTTTTGTTTCATTAAGGAGTAAATTATTGACATTGAACCAGTAAACTACTTTTGAAATCGCGCTATTTACATCGTCAGTAACCAGCTGGTGACGTTTAAGTTTAAACAGAAGTGAATTATCACTAATTGAAACAAACAAAGAACAGCTAAAAGAACTAGAGCACTGACTACGTAACAGCAGTATCCGCTTGTAGAAAGACGCGGTTTTGATCCCGTATGGAGCGAAGATCTGCATGTCCTACTTTTGTTCTGTCTCAATGTATGTGCATTCGATTTGTATGCGTAATGCGGCTGTCCCATCGCCGACGATAAGTGACAAGCGAGTAGAGCTAGCATCTAGAAACCAGTAGGCGAGCAACGAGAAGCAAGTGTGTAATGCGGATAGTTTTGTCTATGGGCGATTACTCGCACCGCACTCGCTCGGGGCGTAATAAATATATTCTTGCGTAAAACTGTGTATACCAAGCAAGAGTCGCCCAGAAAGTGTTCTGCCCGCCCAGCGAGCGTTGCTGAGCGAGATTTTTCTTTGATAGCTCTTGACGCTATGACAAACTAGTGGAGAGAGAGTTCTTGCCGGCAGTGTCAATAGTCAGCAATCAACAGCTATTAATTGACTGAGCGAGCGCGAAGCGTCTCCGTTTCAGCTTGGCCAACTATGCTTTCGTATGTCCGGACGTCCGACTGTGTTCCTCTACAGGTCGCATTTGTGTCAACCGATTCTCTTGAAATGTGAGCAGCTTCAATAATTATATGTTTTTTTTTGTCGATTTTTTTTCAAAATGGCGGAGATATAGGGTTGAAAACGTAAAAAAAAAACATATTTCAGCCATTTCGCGGTCTTTACGCGCGCTTTTGGTTTTAAGGAGTGAACGTTTATTAAATTTTAAGCTATGCAAAGACAGACTCACAAGGTTTACAGCTCACAGAGCCACTAGTATATTATGTATCTCTTTTACTGAATGGGACGAGAAAATCGTTGATATTTAGTCGCTTCGCCGTCGGCGGTGGGACAGGTGCCTCATGTGCCGCGTTCCGGGTGCTTTGATTCGGTGCTTGAAATGCGACTGATTAAGCCGTGATTATGGATGTGACTTTGTAATGAGAATGAATTAGAGAACGTTTGTGGTGCTGAGGTTCTGAATTTGAATGTGAGTTTTTTTTTATGGCACCTGATTCTGTGTATACTGTGGATTACAATATCTAATGAGGTGTAGGTTATCTTTAATAGAATATGCAATAGCATATTACAACGGTGATAAACTTATTGATTGTTAAGTATAAGTTGAAAGTCACTATGTTAGAATCAGCTTCCAGTTTACCGAGCTGGGCTAAATATCTGTATTTTATTCGGATCAACTGCCATCTGACCTCATTCCAAATTTCTGATATCCTTAGCATAAATTGATTGATTGGTTGGTTGGTTAATTGGTTGATTGGTTAATTGGTTGGTTGTTGATTGGTTGGTTGGCTTTTAGATTTTTTTACTACGATCTGGCAAGAATAGAATATTATTTATTCTTGCTACAGGTATTTTTAAATAATACTGTGATCGACAGTTTTCAAGTATCGTACTTTCAGAGTAAGAAAAAGGAATCGATGTGTCAAGAATGGTTACTGGACACACCACAAACTGACCATGACAACTGCAACTTAACCTCATTGATTTGCGTAATTGTATAGCCTCAAACCATTATAACTAGATTAAAAATTAACTAAAAACAATCTAAAATAAACATCGGAATTACCAGTCGAATAAAAACCTCACATTAAGATTTTCAAGGACATTTTATGCATACTTAAACACAAGAATCCTTGATATTCCGTAATAAAACCTTCCGTATAAGGTCTAGCGATAAGAAAGCTATTTTAATATACTCTAAGTTTCCGTCAGTGTTTTTAAACGTCTCGCCCCACTGTGACAGTTTTAAATTGCATTTTTATGCAACACTTTAAATGGGGACACACTTCGCTATAGGCTGTGGGACTTGCTAGACAAATTGAAATAATATTTAGATAGGACAGTACGATCATCATAGTTTTTCACTACAGGAATTTAACTTATATATGACGGAGAAGGTACGTCTTTCTCGTTATCATCGGCCATATTTTAAGTACTGTGGGCGTAATATGGGAAGTTGGTTATGGCGCAATAGAAAAACCGTTTGCAGACAAAATCAAATTATAATTTACGAACAATTTAATCACACTAGCTAATCACACACTGTAGGTACACGAAACAACAATGCAGAACGCGCGACAGTTTCTAAACTTTCTGGTAGAGCGTTGGCGTTATGTTGTAGACTCTGTCAAGCGCCGCCTGGTGGCGCTGGCGTCCCGATTTTTCAAAGACAAACGATTGATTTAACGTATTTCCGACGTATAGTCCGGTCAATTTAGACATTCGAAGTTACCTAAATTCCCACCAAGCTGAAAATCGGTAAGATTGTTTAAAATATCATTAAAAACAAAATTTGATAGGTTCCCCATCTTTCCCCTGTAAGGAAAAAAAAATATTCAAGGTCAAAAGTAAAAAAAATGAGTTTTTCGCGATTTTCAGCAAAACGGTAAGTTTTATCATAAAAACTGGCTTGCTGTCCATGGGAGAGAGAGAGAGAGAGAGAGAGAGACAGACAGAAAAAGACGCGCACGCCGCACGGCTTACAACTATAAAAAAGTGTCGTTACAACTTTTGGTCTTAATTTTTTCCGTCTAGTCCCCTTTCGCAACGCGCGATAAGGAACTTCGTTCCAAAAAAAACACATTTTCGACCAAACTGCTCGGCGTCACTATATTAAAATTTACAGAAAACTGTTATGTCTTCGTCAAGCAAAACTCGGAATGCACACTGCCTACAAAACCATCCCAGTGAGTCGGTCTCGCGATCGATAACGCCCGGTTTCTGGAACGAAAATGAACAAAAATATTAGACAGCATATTTTCAAGATCTCGTAACTTGCTGTGATTGGTTGAATGAATTATCAACAGAAAATCGCATCACTTGACTTCATATAATTTTTATGCGTCGATTATTAGCGTTCCAGAATCACATTTTAATCAAGATACGACGTAAAACAGAGCTGCAATTGGCAAAAAACCAAAGACAATGTGAATTTGGCGGGCTACAACTGATGATTCAGCTTATGTAATGCTAAAGTAGAGTTTGACAATTTCTCAAGTTCAAATTCTGAATATGGAAACCAGAAGGACAATCCCTTTTTTTTAAGATCGTTCGCATTCTTACCTCAGTTTTTTTTTATCTAATCTGTAATTTGTCAAAAAAAAAACCCTGCATCTTTGACAAGTTTTTGGCATTGATTGTCGTTGAGACGAGATTGCGACTAGACTTTAAACGTTTTTAAATACAGGAATTGACCTTCTGGTATAAAAAAAAACTTCAAGCAAATCTCAACACTTATAACTCAGTGTGTGACTCACAAATTATTTGTGTAGAAGAATAATTTTCTTTGTGGTGTCTTTTAATTAAAGCGTTCAGCTTATTATTTCTTGGCATAAAACTTTTCAATTGTTCAATATCGCGCGGAACTCGAGAAATTATAGTTCTTAAAATTACTGCGTTTGAAATACGCTTTTTCTAAACTTTTGTTTTTAAATGGAAGTTGTTTTGAATTAGATTGGGCAAATATAAAAGCAATAACTTTTAGGGTTAGGAGTTCAATCGAAATTATTAATCTAAAGGAATAAGCCAAAATTGGTGGCAGATATTGGTACCCAGATTTTTTTAAAGATTTAATTAGTTATAAGTCTTAGGAAGATTTCGAGGTTCGAACCCAGACAGGCGCTTTACTTTGTGTAAATTATTTCACCACCACTGCTCTCAAAAAGGTGAAGTAAAACATCGTGAGGAAACCGGCATGTCCTAGAACCAAAAATTCGAAGACATGTGACATCTATCAACCAGCACTGGGCTCGCGTGGTAGATTACGGCCCAGTCCCTCTCAAAAAGAGGAGGCCTGTGTCCCAGCAGTGGGAACATTATAGACTGATTATGCTTATACCTAGGAAGATTCCCATGAAAAGTCCCACGTGACAATTTTTTTGGAATGAAGTTCCTAAACACATGTTATACCTACTCTCCACTTAGCGAATGAGAGCTAAACCGAAAAAAGTGTAAACTTTTGACCGCCACGACACGTTTGATATAGTATACATGTGTTTGTGTGTTTACAAGCGTATGTCTATGCATTTGTCTGTTGTATGTATTTGATATGTAGTACTTCTTTTTTATTTTTTTTCGTTTAGTTACTCTCATATGTTCATTTATTTCACCGTGATTTAATACATAATATACAGCGTAAGGAACTTCGTGCCAACCGGGTGTCCCACGACAGCTCTCTACTTTTTAACATCTTGTTTCTACGTAAGAACTTACTTATAGTGGGAATTTCTTCCCAAAATTCCTAGAGCTGCCCATAATAAACTTGTAGCGGTATCTACACCGCCACAAGCGAGCTTCACGTCACACTGACGTCACGCAAATCTTGCATCGCGCAAGCAGAGTTTACCGCGTGACTAGCATATATACAATGTCCCGACATCAACCGTCGGGCAGTTGCCCACCAGACACAGCACCCGTCTGGTCGGAGGATCCTCCCTTTTCTATAGAGTATGAGTGAACTTTACAGCCTGTACCTCATACCTCTATAAACTTAAACATAACACCGTATGGTAAAGTTATCTAGATACACTGCAATGTTTGGAGTTAGCTTATCAGAGGCTTCACACTAGTTTACAGTAAACCTTAGATATACTGAACAACAATAACTGCCGATACGCAATCCTTATCTACATATTAGTTAGATAAACCTGTAGATTTGGGACAAAACACTGGATATTTTTATTTAGGTACTATAATGATGATTAGCGGGGGTAGCAGAGGGAAAACACGTTATAAATTAATTATTAATATTTATTAACACAAGTTTTGTTTATATTAAAATATGTATGTTTAGGTTAAGGTTATCTATGGGCCGCAGTTTCCTAAAAATAAATGGATTTATTATTATTATTATTAATATTTATTCTGAGCGTTCGTGTTTACATCAACGCGCCTATCTTTTCACTCGTTTTTTCTAAACAAAATACTAATTCAAATCATTTGAAAGGTCATTCAAAACTCGAACTGTTTTAACATAACTAGAGTTATTTTACTGCAAGCCTGCAGAACATAAGGTTGACTTTTGCAGACAACCTTTACAGTACTTTCATTATGCACAATGGTGCCCGTGGTTATTATTTTATGTTACTTGCGCAAGACTTATGGTTGGCTTCTTAAAAAAAAGTTGGTCAATGTTTAATGATGAATGAGTACAAATCTCTTGAAGAGTTTTCCAGCTATTTCAAAAACATCTTGTATAGCTTTTGTTTTTCCTAACATAATTATGTAATTCTAGTACAGTATTTTTATCTCATGAAGCGACTCGCGCTTTACTTGTGGTTACGAAGTGTATAAATACGCTGTGAATGTGTGTAAGCGCCGCAGTTCTCGGTACCATCCGAAACAACGGTGAAGTCGGAAGTTTGTATGTGTGTTACGTGCTGACGCTACTCATCTTTATACAAATATTCACAGCGTAGTTGTACACTTGGTTACCACAAGTAAAGCGCGCTTCAATTCGTGAGTTAAAAATACTATACTCATTGTGTAATGATCTACTAGTACTACCATAAGGCATTCCTAGTACCAAATTGCCTTTTCTATGTACGTATTTCTTTCGCAAATAAACAATATCTGGGGGCACGGTAGTGCCCCCGCCAAGACGAGCCAAGCGAAGCGCAAGGCCTACCTTTTCTCGAAGTGTTTCGTCGTTTTTTTGAACCCTCATAGACTTGGTTTGCGATGTACCAGATAGTTCATATTCCCAGGATATGATGTCAATAATAGACTAATTAAACATACAGAGTCTCAATTGAATAGCTTTAATACTTTAGATTTTATTGATATCTAAAATACACCGATTTCGTCACTGACACACTCACTGATACACTGACACACTGATGATTATCAAAATGTTTGGCTACTTCCTGAAGTGCTAGAAAGCTGAAATTTGGTATGTAAACAAACTTCAGTATACAAAAAAACACTACCGTGCCCCCAGATAAACTTAAAAAAAGAAGAAAAAAATAAACACTAAAAAGACTGCCTAGCAACTTACAAAAAGAACTGAAATCCCACCAAAAACATTTCATGTAAAATGTTGCCAAGACGACCACATAAGGTTTGCCCTGTGAAAAAGATATCAGATCTCATGTAGAGCCAAGCTTCTGAATCTACACGACCTAACTCTACCGACCCTAACTCTTCACAAATTCTACATATCAGTAAAAATGTATGGCTTGGCTGTTTCGTTACTTACTTCAGAAACTAAATATTCGTATCACCTTCACGACGGTAGCAAAACGGCGAAGCCATACATTTTTACTGATATGGAGAATTTCTGAAGTTAGGGTCGGTAGAATTAGGCCGTGTAGATTCAGAAGCTTGGCGTTACATGAGATCTGATATCTTTTTCACAGGGCAAACCTTATGTGATCGTCTTGGCAACATTTTACATGAAATGTTTTTGGTGGGATTTCTAGCTTTCTATTTTGATTGCCTTGAAATTAATTCTAAGAACTGCAAACTCCCCTTTCATAACTTAGTTTTTCTAGACGACTTTTTGGTTAGTAGCGTTATTTTCATTCATACAAAACTGTAAGCAACAAAATGTTATCTATATGTATGTTAATCTATATACATATTATAAATTAAAGTCACTTTTCGTGTCTGTCCGTGTGACCGCGTTGTTCTTCTAAACTACACAACGTAGTTTCATGAGGTTTTCACCATCATTTAAAGAATTTATTGCGGAAATTTTATGAGTATAATAACATAAAATAACATCACGCCTGTATTCCCTGAAAGGTTAGGCAGAGGTGTACATAGGTGGGTTTACTATAGAGTAAACCCACATTTCGCCAGTTATGTTTAAGTCCCATGTAATAGGGGGCGAGCCTATTGCCATCAACTGGGCGCAAATCCAGACTCCGGGCTGCTACTAAGAAATTCCAGATGGAAAAACCCAATAACACTTTGCCCGACCCGGGTATCGAACCCGAGACCTCATGCTCAGCAGTAGCGCTTGCGACCACTAGACCAACGAGGCAGACACTAATATTAAACTTATAATACAGAAATATCACTATTTTGTCAAGTCATAAAAACCGTGTGAAGCATGGGCGGGTCGCTAGTTATTAATAAGTATAGGGCACCCTACCGAAGTTCATGATCTCTGTGAGCTGGACACGTCACGAGTCTGTCTTTGCATACCTTAAAACTGAATAAATGTTCACCTTAAAACAAAAAACACGCGCAAAGAGCGCGATATTGCTGAAATATGTTTTTTTACGTTTTCAATATACCTCCGCCATTAAAAAAAAACGAAAAACTGAATCGACAAAAAAAACATATTATAATTATCGAACCTGCTTGCTCGCGCAAGTTTTTAGTAATAAGTTACTGTAATATTGTCGACCGCAGTTTTGAGCTATTTCCTTCCCTCCCAATTCCCATACAACAGAACGAGAGGGATGCTCATCGTATGCGCCCAATCGTGGCGCTACCGCCGCAGCATGAATCCACAGTGATTTGCTAAGAACACTCTTGCAAAGGAACTCGAGTCACCAGCACGCAACCGCTATTCCGCACCGCTCCGCAACGCACCGCTAATAATCCCTAATATTGTATCAAGAAACTCAAAAACTTTATTTTATAAGTGTTGGCCGACACAAGTGTGACATTTAAAACCCAAGTGATAGTGCATCACCGTGACAGGAAAAAAATCAGTGAACACTTGGGACGTCTGCAAAGGCTGTCCGTGAGTCAACGTGTTCCGTTTAGAACGTTCTCAAGTAAGTCCATCCATCCCTATTTTTCTGACTCATAACCTCATATTTCCTTTTGCTCAATTCTGTGTGTCGTCCAATAATTTCTAACCCCGCAACCCCGCTGATGGTCCTTCGAAAGCCGCGATAACTTATACACCACTGCTCACAAAATTAGACGAGACTCGGTTGAGAAATGCGACCTGTAGAGGAGAACAGACATCCGGACATGCGAAAGCAATTTTGCCCAAGCTGAAACGCAGACGCTTAACTCGCGCTTCGCGCTCGTTCGGTCAATTAAAATGCTCGAAAGCCCAATACATGGCTTCATTACATAGAGTGACTAGTGAGCTCGAGTCTAGGCTACTGACATCCATCTATCACCTTTGCGCTTACGGAAATCGTTGCTGCACCTATCCTGAGTGCGTCCTACACTACCCTCCACACTATTCCATGACATCACCACCTGTATTTCCAGGATAGATAATCATTCTTACATTACATCACGCCGATCTTCCCGAAGGGTTAAGCAGAGGTGTACCTACACACACATTTTGCCAGTTATGTTTATGCGGGTTGCAGACCAAGAGCTAAGCTAAGTAAGTTTAGGTTAGCTCGCATAGCTGAGGTAATTTTTTATACTTGTGCTTATCGAAAACTTTGAACAGAAGTATGAAAAATTACCTCAGATACGTGAGCTAAGCTAAACTAACTTCACTTAGCTCTTGGTCTGCAACAATCGGGCACAAATCCAAACTCCGGGCTTACTATTCAACTAATAGAAAACCCAAAATCGCTTTGCCTGACTAGGATGCGTAGCAAGACTACCATAGCAACGGAGGAATCCAAAGACAAAATGATAGATTGTAGAAAGATTTCTACGGCGTGATGTCAAAATTCAAGAAAAGAATGACTCTTTGTTCAGAAAGTGATCTGTCTTTTCTTCGTAGAGTTGAGATAGAAGTGGGCATGCTACGCATGCTGGGAATCGAACCTTCCGACCATTAGACTAACGAAGCAGTCATAGTCATACTTCATCAGATCTAATTGAGTCTATCCTAAAAAAAAGAAGAAAAAAAAAGGATTTTTGGTTACAGAAACACGTGCATACAAAAAGATCAGTTTAGTCGAATTCTAAAGAAAAATAAAAAATACGAAATAGATGTAAAATCACGAGCACAAATCAGAAATAGTCGGCAGCTGCACATCGTGACTGCGACAAGAAGGCTAAAGACTCAGCATGATGCTATGCTATGGGGAATCCACAGCACAGCAATGATTTTCAGTGGTCACCCGAAAATTACGTGCGGATAATAAGTCAGGTTGCATGTGCCATGTAATAGGGGGCGAGCCTACTACCATCAAACAACAACATCCAATACCCAGACTGCACTCCATATTATTCCACTCTAATTTCCCCTCCATAATAAACTAGTCGTATTTCATAACAATTATAATGCCGTACATGAACGAAAACATGAAAAAGTCGCTTGTAAATTTTAAGAGCGCACTAAAATAACCAGCTCATAAACAGCGGTCTTAAACTTAGTAAAAAAAAAATATTTACATTTGATTTAATAGGTTGGGGAAAAAGTTTCTTCGCATTTTTTAAGAATATTCAAAACATTTTTTAATATACTTTATTTACATTTAACTAAAGTATGTAGATACCATTTTGTTCGATAACTTTTTGCCATCTTGTAGGTAGGGACATGATCCCATTGCTATAGAAATTTTGGGACTTCTGATCAAAATACCGCGACAAGTGGTTTTGGCAGTCCTCTCGTGATGTTAACCTGACACTGCCTAAAGAATTCTGAAGAGACCGAAACAGGTGGAAATCTGAAGGTGCAAGGCCAGGACTATACGGTGGATGCATTAACACCTCCCAGCCAAACTCTCTTAATTTTTGCTGAGTGGCTAAAGATGTGTGAGGTCTAGCGTTATCATGATGAAAAACCACACCCCTTCTGTTGATTAATTCCGGCCGCTTTCTCTCAACTTCTTGCTTTTATCTCATCAGTTGTTCGCAATAGAGTTCAGAATCGATGGTCCTGCCTGGTGGTAACAGCTCATAATGAATAATGCCCTTCCAATCCCACCACACAGACAGCATCACCTTGTTGCGAGTTAACCCGGGTTTCGCCACAGTCTGTGAAGCCTGACCGGCCTTTGACCACGACCTTTTTCGCACGTTCTTGTCGTACGTGATCCACTTTTCACCACCAGTTATCAGCTTCTTCAAAAATGCTTCGGTTTCATTACGTCGTAATAAAGAATCACAAATGAGTACACGGTTCATTAGGTTTCTTTCAGTGAGCTCGTGAGGTACCCAAATATCGACCTTTTTTGTTTACCCAGTTTTTTTCAAATGTGCCAAAACTGTTTTGTGGTCAATTCCCAGTTCTTCAGCTACGTCTTAACTACTGATATCTTGCTACAAAAATCTACTTGCGACGATCTTGCTCCACTTTTTCAAAAATGGCATCCATTTTATCCGTAATAGGGCGACCAGAGCGACGTGCAAGTTTGACATCAAAATTTCCGGATTGAAAACGCTTAAACCAAATTTGTGGTACTCTCACAGACACTGCACTAGGTCCATAAACATCGCAAATTTTTTTCGCGGCTTGCGTTCCTTTTTTACTTTTTTTGTAGTAAAATTTTAAAATGTATCGAATTTCTTCATTAGATTCACTCATCTTGACAGTAAGAAAAACAAATGAAAATCACACATTTTCGTAATTTGAATTTGGAATTATGTTCTTTAAAATTTAAACTTTCAATGATACCAAAACCAGCCAGATACAAATAGTATAGCCAAAGAGATTTTATTACAAGTTCATACATACTATAATGCGAAAAGACTTTTTCCCCAACCTAATATTTACTTAGTCTGGCCATAAATACTGTTACAGTTAAAAATAAGAAAGATATTACATTTGAATTTGGAATCTGTCATTTTTATACGATTGTTCATTGAGTTTTCTAATTTTGGCGCCAAAACATTGTACAATATTTTGCGATATAAAAAAGGAGTGGGGTGATAAAGAGAACCGAATCGCTGTGATTGCATTACACAAAATTGGTATGGACCCAAATGCAATTTTTAAAACTCTCCATACGCTTGGTATTAGTCAAATGTTTGTGTACCGGGCTATTAATAGGTACAATTAGATCTCCTCTGTTTGTGACAGAAAAAGATCTGGCCGTCCACGTAGTGTTCGTATGAAAAAGGTGGTCAAAGCAGTAAGGGAAAGAATTCGAAGAAATCCTGTCCGAAAGCAAAAGATTTTATCTCGGGAGATGAAGATAGCACCCAGAACCATGTCGCATATTTTAAAAGATGACTTAGGACTTGCAGCCTATAAGAGACGCACTGGTCATTTTTTAACTGATAATTTAAAAAAGAATAGGGTGGTAAAATCGAAATATCTACTGATGCGGTACGCAAAGGGAGGTCACAGAAAAAAATTGTTTACGGATGAGAAAATCTTTACAATTGAGCAACATTTTAACAAACAAAATTACCGTATTTATGCTCAAAGCTCTAAGGAAGCTTCCCAATTAGTCGACAGAGTGCAACGTGGGCATTATCCGACTTCAGTGATGGTTTGGTGGGGTGTTAGCTATGAAGGAGTGACTGAGCCATATTTTTGTGAAAAAGGTATCAAAAAATCGACACAAGTGTATCAAGATACCATTCTTGAGAAGGTAGTTAAGCCCCTTAACAACACCATGTTCAATAACCAAGTATGGTCCTTCCAAAAAGACTCGGCGCCGGGTCATAAAGCTCGGTCCACGCAGTCTTGGTTGGATGTGAACGTTTCGGACTTCATCAGAGCTGAAGACTGGCCGTCGTCTAGTCCCGATCTTAATCCGCTGGATTATGATTTATGGTCAGTTTTAGAGAGTATGGCTTGCTCTAAACGCCATGATAATTTTGGAGTCCCTAAAACAATCCATACGATTGGCAGTGAAGAATTTTCCCATGGAAAGAGTGCGTGCTTCTATTGATACGAGTAACTGGCCTCAACGTTTAAAGGACTGTATTGCAGCCAATGGAGACCACTTCGAATAATCTTTTTATATTTTAAATTGTTTTATATTTATCTATTAAACTAACACACTGTAAAAGTAATAAAAAATATTTGCAATAAAAAAAATTTTTTTTTCTTCTTGACAATATTTATGGCAAGACTAGGTATTACAAGTGGTTATTTCCTTCTACCTCTTTATTTTTATTTTAGAAACTACCCTGCGAAAAACGATTCGTTTTATGTGAGCTGTCACGCGATACTACATAGCTTTTTTTGTTTGAGAACTTTTATATGGTCTTTTTATGAGACTTTTGACTTCGAAGGGTTTTTCCACTCTATATTTATATTCTGTGTGGTGATTTTCAAGGACATGACATAATAGATTAACACTAAGGTGCTTAGCCAATGCTTAGGTTTTTAAATATTCCTGAAAAATATGCAAGGCGGAGACGATAATCCGACAATAAATTAAACTTCGCATATCTAAGACTTTCCCAGTCTCCATACAAAATTTCAACCAAATATACTTATCCAATAGTTGAGTCACTATTGCTAGTCAAATATTGGCAAAGCTCATAGTCCTTCCCTCACCATAATTTAGTATGTTTGAATAAATCTCGTTTTCAATTTCGATGTTCGGATTTATTTGATAGTTTCAAAATAATCCTATGTATTAGTATTGTCAATATTTTCATTTAGTGTCGTATCATCGTCTCTAAATTGTATAAGTTCAATTAAGAAAAAAACACCATCTATACGATCAAAATGTAATCACATTTTATTTGAGATAAAAAGTAAATACGTTCACCAGCATAAGGTTACGAGTTCAATCCACACAAAGTAGTAGCAGGATATCCTGTTAAAGAAATTTCTCAATATAGCAATCCACATTTGGAATTGTGCCCGCTGAATGTTAATATTCTTTGTCATATATTCCACAAGAAGTGTGAAAACAACATTACGTACATCTGAATTCGAGAGGCGTCCAAACTACATGGAAATTTGGAAATTTGGCAGGTCAGCTGCATGTGCTCAAAGTTAGCTGGAGTTGTCTCAACTGTATTATACTTTCTAAGTTTTCTTAAGGTAGCCTTTTTGATGCCAAAAGAGGTTTGTATCAGCTGCTGAAGTATGATAATCAATTACTTAAAGGATTGAGTCAGTATTATTAACATTAAATAGTATTTACACTTACTAAATTAAATGACTAACTAACTACTAATAGTATGTACATCTAAATAAGAATAAATAAAAAATAAAATATAAAGAAAGAAGGAAAAGAATCATAGGGCATCAAAAAATTCGTCCACCTCGCTGTCGACAGGAAAAGTGCCCAAAAGGCTGGCAGCATTGCCACATTATATGGCGATGCTGATTCTTTGGCCAAAAAATAAGCCAGCCCTCTGGTCACGTGAAGAGTCAACCAACCGCTTGGCGATGTCTCCAAAAACCGAGTAGGTACTCGGACCCCACGGCCCTAGTGTTTCAACCCTTATTACTTAATTGTTTAAGTTACTCGTTAGTTACTGACCTAACTCCTCTTTTCTGCCTACTCAAGCCCGGTAACAAAATCTCTGCTATTAAGAGAATAGAATAATAATTGTAATACTGTCTAATGGAAATATGAGTCTAATTTTCGCTTCCAGAAAGAAATTATTATCTAGCTAAAACTTAACCAAAGAACTAGCAATGTTGTGAAAAAGCTATGTAACGATTATAGTATAAGTACGATAAAGTAATAGTATATCCGATTTATATAACCCATGTAATACATAGCTTTTCAGAGTAATTCTACCAGCAAATCCTTATCCAGGAATTCTACCTCCACACCAAATTAGATTCAAGTCCATTCAGGCGTTACCTAGCGATTGACTGCCTTACATCTTGCTCACATAATATATTCCTTACAGATAGCTATATATCCAAGCTAATCAAGTGTATTATACATCAGAATATTTAATAATCCGAAGTAATGTAGGACATCTAGACAAAATATTAGGTACATAACATAACATAACATCACGCCTGTATTCCCAAAAGGGTTAGGCAGAGGTGTACCTATAGCACACCCACATTTCGCCAGTTATGTTTAAGTTCCATGTAATAGGGGGCGAGTTATTGCCATCAACCGGGCACAAAGCCCGACCCGGGAATCGAACCCAGGACCTCATGCTCAACAGTAGCGCTTGCGACCACTAGACCGACGAGGCAGCCAAAACATTAGGTACATTTCTAAATAATCTGGAAGTATTCATTCATATTGTTAATGTGCAGTTTGCATTATTATAATTGTCATGCTAATGTTAAAAAGAAGGAGATGAACCGAAACGAAGAAGAAGCCAAAGAAGGCGTTTTCAATCTGCGTAAATATGATCAACCGTATGACAACCATTATTAATATGACACATAAACTCACGCCTTATTTATTTAATTTAATACTTTAAGCACACAAATGTACAAAGGTGGTCATAAAGCGGTGGTATATTCTACCAGTCAACTTTTGGGTGATACAGAGTCAAACAGTCATGGTAGGTGCACTAACGATAATTGTGGAATAAATATTTATTAAAATATAAGGATATACATATACCTATTACAATCTATGAACTATATAATTACCTAATTATATATGAATATAAGAACTAATAAATACATATAAATGCACGAATAGGTAAACGAAAACAAATGACAAACAATGGGAAAACATTACCGTTGTGAAGACGTTGCCAGCTTCTTACGAATGTCCTCGCGAACTTTAACTTTAAAGGATAATCGGTTGGTTGCTATCCTGATTTCCTGGGGGAACGCATTCCATAAAGAGATAGACTGAAGGACGAGGACGTTAGGAGCGTTACGAAAAGTTACAAAATGTATACCAAAAAAAGTATGTCTAATTATATATAGCTAACTCTCTAGTAAAACCAATCCTTGAATACCTAATTGAACTGTGGGGATCAGCCGCTAAATCTAATCTAAACTCACTACAAAGAATACAACATAAAATGATCAAAGTATTCTTTCACTATCACTATAGATATTCAACAAAAAAAAAATACGAAAAAAATTAACCCACTAAATCTCACACAACTTTACACATAATATATTGTACAAAATCCTGCATTCTCATAAAAAAATCATATTTCAATCAAACATACCATTACATAAAAAAACAATAAGATAAAACACAAGATGTAAAAACAAGTATCAACTAATGACTGCACATGCACGGAGTAATTAAGGTAAAAACAATATTGGTTGGGGGAGCAAGCGGGTTAAGTTAGGTTACAGTGTTACAAGACTTTTTTATTTCGGAATTCTAATTAATCGGTACTTTAATAATCGGAATTCGTATTATTGATATATCGAATTATCATTAAGTCGGACTTTTTGTTATTCGATCTAATGAAACTCGGTAGGTATTTTGAGAATAGCAATTATAAATGTTTGGAATATTGAAATATCGGAATTATAAAAATAGGATGAATGATAAATCGGAATTTTGAACCATTCGGAATTATGAAAATCGGTATTTTGAAATTCGAATTTGTGACTGACGGAATAAAGTTTTTCGTATTTATGTAGTGTACCCCTCACAATATGCCTAACAGTAAAAGGCTTTTGCAAGCACTAAGAGTAGCATAATCAGCCTGTAATGTTCTCATTGCTGGGATACAGGCCTCCTCTCAGTGACAGGGAGTGGGCCGGTAATCTATCACGCGGGCCAAGTGCGGGTTGGTAGACATCACATGTCTTGGAATTTTTTGGTTCGGTTTCCTCACGATGTTTTCCTTCACCGTTTTGAGAGCAGTGGTGATTAAATAATTTACACAAAGTAATGCGCCTGTCTAGGTTTGAGCCGACGACCTACAAATCGTAAGTCTCAGCCGTTACCAAAGCCCTCAAAATTTGACTTATATGCGTTTATTTTAAAAGTATACATATCGGTATCTTGTGACGGTTAGGTACTACCCCCTTTATGTACAATTAATTTGCGTAGAAATATCAAAATACTCTCATAACATGATGTAGAAAATAACATAATTCTAGTCTACCAAGAAAGTCACAACCATCATAAATAAAACATAACTACCACGAACAAATTTACCACAGAAAAGTAAACAATCTAGCAACTAAATAACTTTATTAGGTATTCCTTTACCAATAATAATACAAGCACTAAAAATTTAACACATACGAAGCTCTAATAAAACGGTTACATGCAACATTATAACCATCGCAACAATGTAAGTTCTGTAATTGCCTGCCTATTGCCCAAGTGCAGTAAAACTTACCCGATAAACTCATTGTTCTGATACATAGTATATAATATAAACCTATTCAGTTATATGGAATGCTCTCGTAAAACCGATTGGAATGGAAAATGTATGTGGAAGTATGTGTGTATGTTTGTTTATATTGTAAGACAAGCTGACCCGATAGACGTTGTCCTGTCTTAACTATGAATGTCATATGTTATTTAATTTTAGTTAGACTATTGACTAAAATTAAAACTATCGACTCATTTATCAACCGATCCATCTGTGTTGAACGATATTTGCAGCGCGCATTCTGTCAATCGCTGACAGTTATTTCAAACAACTTCCTTATTTTTTTATTTCATAAGATCCTTCTCGTGACAATAACGAATACAACAAAAAAAATATTGTGAAATCGGTCCAGCCGTTCACGCGTGATTGCGTGACCAAGGGAAATAGGGATTATTTTTTTTATATATAGATTTTACGTAAGTAGAAGACCTCGCAGCCATTGAATGTAACTTGTACGACAATGACTATTTTTCTATGTGACAGTTTATTTATTTATTTAAACATGAAAGACTTACAGCTTAAAAACTTAATAAAAAGGGAACCATATACAGCAGGAAGCCAATTACAAGTCTTCGCGTGTAGAATTAGACTGGAAAATATGTGAGCATACAACAGCAATACGTAATACATTGTGTTGTATAACAGGTTACATATTTGTCTATAACTATTTGGTTTATAAGGAGAACAAATTAAATTAAATTAAGAAGGCAAATCGAAACTATTTGAAAAAATTAAGGGTTCAGTCAGTTAGATAGTTTCAATCTTAATGAAGTTTCAATTTTGTTGGAAATTGTTGTTAAAAGAAGTTATAATTATCGCTATCGCTGACAAAACGACACTTTGACTAGGCCCTAGGCTGCGCCCATGCTTAGTAGATACCGTCACTCGTATGGTTCTTTTATTGCATGAGAATAACTATTTAGCAACAATAAAGAGGATCAGTCACACATCCTCACCAATTAGCACCATCCATCTGCTCTAGCTAATGATAAAATGCTTCTGATACCAATCTATCTTCTCGGTTTTTCAGCCTACCTCCGCGCTTGTACCCGTAAAAAAGTTGTGATACTTATGTTCAACAAGTCTTGTAAAAGACTTGACAAAAAAATGTCGTGTATATTATTATATAAACATGTATCGTTCATGGATTGAAGTTGTTAGAGACATATTTTGTTAACTATTTTGTTCACATATCTGACAAGTTGTTTTTTGCACACAACTTGTCTTATAAAATTGTTTTAGGTGTAAACGATAAACGAAAATATTAGACATGTTTTATACGTTGTTGTAAACGTAGAATACATGTTTTATACCTTGTTGTAAACACGGGGTTATGTCTAACCAGCTGTTTTGTCACTAAACAGCTGGACAGCTATTCGTGAGGTAGATAAATCGTGAACTGCGTATCGCAAAGTAACCGCTTCCTGATAAATAATTAAAATAATGACGATGAATGAAGCAATTATTCAATAAAACCTCGGTAGTGTCGACGTCATTTGCACATCCCTGCATTTCCACGAATTTTGATACAACTCAAATAATGTTCCTGTTCGACAGTTATAGATCTGTCATGTGCTGTCATTAAATAATTATCTGTTACTGGTATATTTCACGTGAAATTAATAGTACATTACTGCGCTGGCCGACAACAGAGGCATTTATGTACGAACGTGAAAATGTGGGCCGAGGCAATCCAAGGCACACATACGTCCACTAATGCCTGGTTGAGGCCAAGGCTTGTATAGTACAAGCCGTATTGTTTCTCAAATAATGCGTGGCAATTCAAACTAAGTAAAATAATGATAAATTTCAGAATCAATGACGAACAACGATAAGTTTTCTCGCGCCAATATATTCATTTGTTTCTTTTTCACTTTAAGCAGCTCTATTTGCTAAGCCAGTTCGAGATTTAAATAAAATCTTTGATGAGTTACCTCCTTGGTTGCCATGGGTCGAAGCAAAAAGTTCGTTCCATTTTTAAATTACACGACAGATATGAGTTTTCATAGTAATTTATTCGGCCGCTAAACATGACAGATATGAATTTTCATACTAACATTGCCGGCCGCTGCTCGCATGTATTTGACCAGTACTGCATTTTCGATTTATCTCGAAGAAGTTTGTCAAAATAATGCTCGAATTTCCAAGCATGTTTGAGAATAAGCGTTTTAATTATTTCAGGACCGATTTACTGAATTATAAACCGAGATTATTAGAGAACAGGAAACGGGTCGACGGCTGACTCGAAACGGTGAAGGAAAACTTCATTAGGAAGACACTCTCTCTCACCGAGTGGAGGCCTGTGTGTCCCAGCAGTGGGAACATTATAAGCTGATTATGCATTAGAGAATAGATATTTACAACCAATTAAAATTGGAAATAATATAGCGCAGTTCAGTTAAAGTTATGATTTTAGGCCGTTCCATTAAAAATACTTGAGTTATCTAAACAGCCGGGTAAGGGAAGCAAGAATGAAAATAAAGTTTTTAAGTATGAAAATGGTTACATAAAGGGTGTAAAAAGACACTTAACGGAGCCGAAAGTCACTTGTACTCCCCTTCATTGTAATCCTTTTTGTGTAGCGGACCATACCTGGGAACCTTCTGGTTACGGAGATATTGATGGTCAAAATTCCAACTTTTATTGAAGTTTTTTTACGAAAACAAGTTAAAGAAAATACGTTTATTTGCGGTAAACATGACGCAAAGAAAAAAACACACAAATACAAAAAAAATATATGAATTAGGGGAAAATAAGCGTCACATCCACGCAAAACGGCAATCGCTCAGCATAAAAGTGCGGGCCCACCGCGGCGCATGCTGTGCACGGGCACGCGGCGCATTTTAGCTGCGTGTATTAATTTGTTTGACAACGTGGGTCTACGTTTCCACTGGAGTACCTACACGAAGACCCACGACTATGTATAGCGTGGCACGGCGCACGGAGAGGCTCCACACGTGCCACTGCAATCACACGGACGAACGGTCTGCACGGACACGACTGAAAACTGCTCTGCGATAAGCGAGCTGTACATAGTCCGTGTATTCCAGTGGACACGTAGACCCACGTCGACAGCGTTGAGCTATGTAACCGCCTATTCGAGCAAGCCACGCATGTATCAATGACGTCAATTCATGCGTAGCCTCTCCGTGGGTTGCAGTGGACACAACCACATACATTTTCTTACAAAGCGAAGCTTAATACACGTGCGTAGCCTCTCCCTGCACCGCGGTGGGCCCGAACCTTAATGCTACGACCCTATGCGGGATAGAGCCCCAGCGCTGGTTTTCAGCGATAGCCTAAGTAAGTAAGTTCTTAATGTTATAATACCCCCAAGACCCCTGTACCGTTGCTTGCACCCATAAGCACAATGTTTTGCGTGTCTTAGATTGCGCACTACCGCAAACAGCAATATTTTTAAACCAAAAATAACAGTCGTTTCCCACCAATTATTTTTGTGCAATGTTACTTAGTTTGATGTACAGAATCAGCATGTTCAGCGTTTGCTGACACTTTTTGAAGATACGCAGAGGTACCACCTACCTTTAAGAACCCAAAAACGACATACGACTGTTTTATAATGAAGTATTTATTTTCGACTGCTTCGTTGGTCCAGTGGTCGCAAGCACTATTGCTGAGCTTGAAGTCCTGGGTTCGATTCCCGGGTCGGGCAAAGTAGTCTTTCCAACTGAAATTTCTCAATAGCAGCCCGGAATCTGGATTTATGCCCGGTTGATGGCAATAGGCACGCCCCCTATTACATGGGACTTAAACATGACTGGCGAAATTTGGGTGTACTATAAATGCACCTCTTTATGTTCTGTTATGTATCACTTTATTTTCTTGGGGAAAGGCAATAACCAAGGTGCAATTGAAGAAGTATTTTTATTCTTGGAAATAAGTGATTTCGTATCGTAAACGAGGCAAAAGGAGTATGTAAGGATCGCAGCAGGGGGCGTTCTGTAGTTTCTGCCTACCCCTATGGGAAGAAAGCGTGAGTTTATGTATGCATGTAAGTGATTTCGTTGAAAATAAAATAATCTAATGACTGATCCTGCAAAAACATTCAACCTACCTCTTTCAAAGTAAAGCAAGATGAAAAAGCTAGTTATTACTGAAAGTACTAAATAGAACCATAAAAAATCCATCAGATACCGCTCCGGGTCTCATTTACGACGTCGAGTTTTGACACAAACATTTTTCTTCCGTTTTTATACCCAGATTTGCCATCGGCCGGCCTTTCATGGAAGATTTGACAATGCAAATGATCCGTTTAACTAGATAACATCTCTTTGTCAGTGTAATTTGGAAAAAATTACAGTTTGAATAATGAATAACGTAGGGGTTTTTAATGAATTATAAAAACAGTAATTGTTTTTTTTTTTACATATGTTATTTATTTATTTATGAATACACATGTATAAACAGACATAAAGAAAGGAACAGAAAAATAGGTACAACGGTGGTGCTTATTTCTAAAGAAATCTCTACCAGCATACCTGCGATAGGACAGTATATTAAAGAGATGTAGACAACGTGTGTAAGAGTAGAAGGGAAAACTAAATACATAAAATCTAAAATAATTTTCCAATTTATTTTTTATTTTATTTTTATTTATTTTTTAGGCTGCAAAATGATGTGATAAGGCAACGGTGCGGTTTAAAAGATGTAGTGACTAAAATTGAAAAGCGTATGTTTAGATGGTTTGGTAATGTTGAGAGGATGAATGAAGGGCGACTAACAAAAGGTATTTACAAGGCAGATGTGAGTGGAAACGCCGGGAGGGGCCGTCCTGGGAAGACATATAGTGCACCTTATTGGTGTTCTTCAGAAAGGTCAGGTGCGTAGTGCTCGCAACTGGCTTGGGTGTATGACCAGATGTATAAACGTAAACGAGGCAAAAGGAGTAGGTATGTAAGGATCGTAGCAGGTGGCGTTCTGTAGTTTCTTCCTACCCCCATGGGACGAAGGCGTGAGTTTATGTATGTATATATATGTAATTTCCAATTTAAATATAAACATAAAATATGAGAATATACTTACATACACATTTTAGTTTTCGATGAAATTAATAAACCTCCATTTAAATGACTTAAATATGTGTTGACTATAGCATAAACTAATAATAATTTATTTCCGATTCAAGCCATAAATAGACTACTATTTCTTGCTAGCTAAACTGTACTTTTTGGTATTGAAAATATATGCCACGACCTATTAATTCTTCTCTTAACTGATACATTTTCACCCAATAAGCCCTAATTCATCCTATAGGTACCCAATAATGGCCGATTCCTATAAATAACGGACCGTTATTGGTTAAATTAAGACTCTTGTATCTTTTACCAATAATAAAGCAATGACCTCATAGCTTTGCATAGTAGACCCCCCATATGAATGTAGCTATCACAGGTAAAATTACCTTACGAATCTATATATAATATGCCCAGTTTGACAATAAAAATTCTACCATTGGTAAGCAATAAGATTCGTTTTTGTTTATAGGAACCGAGCATAAGTCATAAGAATCAAAACCGACTCAAACGAACAAATCCGGGAGAAAGGCAATATTTCTACGAAATGCCAATAAGTCAATAACTATCACCCGTTATGTATTGTGCATTAAACCCTGCATATCTTACTTTATAACTGCGGGGTAACTGCGTGATACCTACACTAACAGTAGGAATAGCTTTCATTTTGACAGTTCAACAACATTCATTGCGTTATTTACGTTGTTGAGCAGACAAATTTTTCGAACATATGAAGCAATGGATTAACAATAGGCTTCAAAATAATTCAGATTGTGATAGATAGTGTTACACAATAAGAGTGCTGGTGAAATATGTGCCACTTTCAGATTCTTCGAAAACTATACTCCATTTTGTTTATGAGCTAGGTTGAGACCAGCCTTAAGTTGATATACAAGCACATTTTGGGCTTGTTCTTTATCCTGTACCTTTTTAGGTATATGCAATTGGGTTTTAACATTTTGGTGTAGGTATATTTTATACTATATGGCCCAGCCTCATGCAAAAGAAATACACGATACAAACAAATTTTCTCGATATAAAAAAATTGCAAAGTTCTACCTACTTTTATGTTTTTTTGAGTATCAAGGCGTAACGCTTATGAGTTATTCAATGGTTCACTTTAAAACATAGAGAGTAATCATATTGTATCGTTAGTTCATGCTCACTAATCAGTAAGGTCCTGCTCACACGCTATGGTTTTCAGATAGAGTCACGGTACCAACCGCCTAGTATTTGGCTGGCGACGTATGTGAAAAGGCACTGCAAAGCCATTGTTGGGCAAGTTCTTACGAGTAAAGGCTCCTACAAATAAGCGCGTCACGCGACGCGAATGCCCGCGACACTAAGGCACCGTTCATCGCGTGACGGGCGGCGCCTATGTGCCGCGCTGTCGCGTCGTGCCTGTCTGCGGGAGCCTTTAGTTGGTAACGGTTTAGGCACGCGATAACGCGCGAATTCTCGAGATTGTTTTATCTTACATTTTGGCAGCGACATCCTTTTTTCAATGATAGCAACTTATAATGCAGTCTGTCAATGTCAAATCTGCTTATTTTTCTGACTTAAGAGCGCTTACACGGGTCCACTAGCGCTACTCCTTTAAAAAAATATTATCTCGTGACTGAGAAGGAATTTTGAAAAACGGCTCAATAAGCGACCTCGGTAAGTGTGTCTAGAATTTTCTAATACCTTTTATAAACTTTCATATTGAGACACGAAGCAACAAAATACGATCTAAATGAATGTGGCCGCTTTTGTTTAGATCGAATTTTGTTGCTTCGTGTTCGGTCACCAGCTTGTCAATCACATGTCTTAAACTTAAAGATGAATTGATGTTGAGATATTCACCGCTAAGTAAAAATCTGAATTTGCTGAACCAATCAACTCTATAAATAACATGTTTCAGCTTCCACATGATTGTATCATGCTTCTCGTTTAGCGGGTGAATCATAGAGTTTTTGCAGGAAGCCAAACTCCTGGAAACCACAGGACGGTGACGAAAAAGGAGTTGCTAAAAACTAGCACTGGAGTTTTATGACTGATTTTCAAATTAAAATAAAGTAATGAGCGTTTATTCAGTTTTACATTACTTTTATGATCATAAAAGTAATGAAAAACTGAATAAATTAAATCATGTTGCAGCCTCATCATTTTGGTATTACATTGCATTATTTAAATAAATAAGCAAACGCTCAGTTGCACGGATAGAAGCAACTGATTCGCTATTCTCTTATATGATAACCGGGTCAGCACTATAATAAATTTCCCCCTGCATTATTAGAGCCAATCTCCCAAGAAAGGAGGTACTCGTAGTAGATAAATCTAGGAATTTTTGTACTCTCTTCTTGAGTAAATAATGCAAAGTATAATTCAGACTACGTAGCTTTGTTGCAATTTCCAATGTAAATCGTGGCGGTAGATCTACCATCATCTACATACAGAAACGTTCAAGTCTCGGTTTGTTTGTTTAGGATTTGTCTCTGAAAACTTAATATTATGGTGTGCTGAATATGAGTTTTATAAAGTATAACTTTAATGCCATTACAGCATGGTTATTCATTGGACCACCTTGGTCTTCTATAGAATAGAAACCTTCACTGCCTGGACCAGTAAGCACAAATAAATAGATTAAATTTTTAAAAAAATTGACCGTTAATAACGAGCCAATTTTTGAATTTCTAACTTTATTCCGACAAAGTTAAAGTACTAAATACAAAAAGCGATTTAAAACCCAACACAAAGTTGTCAATTTTGTATTAAAAACTTTATTTCAGCCGAATTCATCTACCTAGGGTTGTCTTCCCGTGTAATCAGATGCAGTTGAATACCAGTATTTTACTCGTTTGTTTTAAGTTTAAATAAGGTTCAAAATTCAAAAACTGGTTGTAAGATTTTGAGCATGAACGTGAGTCAGAACTCGTTTAGTAATGAGACGGTCATAGTTTCACTCCATCTAGACAAGGATGACAGGTATGTCAGTCTTCTATCGACTAAACGGTGACTGTTCTATGCGTACAAGAACGTGGTTCCGTGGAATCTCATAAGTGATTTACTGGCACGCTAACGGTAATACCTCCTAATCGACGACGCTTCAAATATTTATAATATGAAACCCCAAAGGTTTTTTACTGCTTGTCACTTTGACAGTTCCATAGGTTAAGATAAGAAGTTATTTTATTTTTATTTATTTTATTTTAGTCTATTCCGGAAACTTACAGATAACTTAGACAGTATTCCTAAATAATATGCAATTGAAGGCCATTTACAAGTTTCCACAGATAAACACTAAAATTATAAAACCAAAAAAGAGAAAAGGTTGGTACAAAATATCTATAACATAAATTAGCAAATAAATATTACACGATTGATTAATACAAACTAAGAATAATTTTGATGCAAACAATTACTTTTTCAACACATTTGCTCAAAAAATGCATTTTCGATGCCTGTATACATGGTTTGAAAGTAAAAAATTACGCACCATACATCGGAACGTGCGGTAAAATAGGTACTCACACCTAAGTACCTGTTTTACCGCATACTCCGTTGTATAGCGCCGTGCGTATCCTTTACGGTTTATTTTTAATTTTCATTAAAAATATATAAGAACTACACCAAGGAATTTCACATGATGACAATAAATAAGCTGAATAATCGAACCTCCTTGGAAGCGCTTTTGCTCAATACGTTTGTCTCACTTTAATATTAAAGACAAAATGAGACAAAAGATGTAGTTCTAATTTTCACCAGGCGCACGTAGCGCCATTTGCAATTCGCGTCATTTTCATATTAGAAACGTCAAAGATTATTGCGACTTTCCGACTGATATTTATAAACAAAGTAATAATAAATGAGTTCAAGCAAGGAATCCGATATTAATATTGTACTGTTTTCTCGCAAATGTGTTGAAAAACGTTGTATGACACACTTGCGGAAACTGGTATTTACAAACTCGTGACTATGGTAAGCCCTCGACTTTGTCTCCGGCTTACATTCGTCTAGTCGTTTGTAAAATTCAACTTACCGCACTAGTATCATAAATAACTATTCTGTAAAGAAGCTTTTCACCAACAAATGCTTAAGCCGAGAAACACTGGTACTGAATATATCCAAATCACTCATCACCGGACAGTTTATTAAAACTTCTGCTCGCACGGATTAAAAAATATCTGGAATTGAATATCTAAAGTAAACTCTGATTTTTAATTTACTAGACCAAAATGACAGTTGCTGTCGACCTTTTTTTTTTAAATGACAACTATATGATGAATCACTTATGAATGAGCCATACTACTTCAAGCCTACAACCATGGATCTCCAAGTTGGAAACATTAAAAAAAAAAAGTCTATCGCTGCTGTCATTTTGTTTAGCAAATAAAAAATCAGAGTATAGATAGGTCTTATTTCTGAATAAAAACCCATACATACATCAACCAAGTAATTAGAAATACACGGAAAATTTATAACAGAAATAATAATACATATTGTTGACATTGAAACTGATTGGATGAAGCTGGGTTTCAATGCAATTTGTGCTAAAAACATTTTTTATTATTATATTAATTGGTAACCGGTTACTGAGGAACAAACGCAGTACGTCAAGAAGTTATAATTAGGGTGCTCTGTGATTGAAACTTGCGAGCATTTATGAGTACCCTAGGGGTGATTAAAATTCTCGGCATCAGTAATGAGCTTCGTTGATTTGGTTTTTGATCATGTACGTATTGTATAGTCAACGTCGTAATTTCTTTATCACTTTTGACGACAATTCCCACTAAATTCAATCTTCACTATGTTTAAAAAAAGAAAGAAATAAAATATGTTTATTTGCGGTAAACATGACGCAGAGAAAAAAAACGTAAGCACAAAAAATAACAAGTTGCGGGAAAATATGCGTCACATCCACGTAAAACGGCCATTGCTCGGCATAATGCTATGACTCTATGCGAGACAGAGCCCCAGCGCTGGTTTTTAGCAACAGCCGGCGTTCACGTGATGACGTCAACCAGTGCAGCATACGAAAATATAAAAATAACAAAATTAGAAATATAAAATAAATACACAATACCTAGTTCTAAATATTTATATAACCATAATATTTATAAAATTGTAACATTCCAGGTGATGAGTTATCGCCGCCGCCTTTGAAATTATCTGTGCATGGTTGAAACTATTTTACTAGCATCTACACAAAAACCTTGTCGTTTTATGACGTGCAAGTTACATTGTACCTTAGCTGTGTACCTGGTGGTAAAGCAATTAAGAAGCCAACTATACTGTACCTGGTCTTTAATATGACACATCTAGCTTTAGAAATAGACTGTAACGAAATTATTATGAATACTGGTTTACAGAAATTAGCTTAAAGCAAACGAGAAACTCACAAAGCGCCATTTATCATTCCAATTAATTATATTTGAAAAAATTTCAAGTATCTCTTATAAAAGTTGTATTTTCCAAGTGTTCTTTTAATTGCATTTTTATTACAGTTTCTTTCGTTCATTTCTTACTTCACAAATATGAAATGTTTTCTAGCGAGAACTGTAATTACAACAAAAACTATAACATAAGAGACGGTTCCATTTTTATTATATTTGCGCTGAATGATATCTTTTTCATAATCTTCGTACACGTTTAACACATCTACCATCAATCAATTTACAAATTGTCCTAATCGTTTTTCTTGACGTTTCAAAGATGGACACATTTACCCCTTATTCATAAAATTTGCTTGTTTATGATTGCTTGATTAATTGCTTGTTAATGCTTGCTTAAATAATTAAAACTTGCTTAATTAATTAAATAAAAAAAAATGTTTGCTTAATTAATTAAAACTTGCTTGATTAACGACAGTTTAACCATACATTTTTTGACGTATATACATCTCTTAACTTGTTTATGAATGAAATGAAAAACAATGTTTATGAATGTTTATGAATGAAAAAAAAATGAAAAACAATGAAATGAATTTTTAAACACTAAGTTATTTAAAGCCAATTAAATCAAACTATTCATTAAGTTGTTTAAACTTGAACCTAAAATATATTTTTCAGATTTCAATAAATAGTAAGTAAATACTGCCAAAATCACAGTCATGGTGTTAGTAACGCTTATTCAGTTTAACCACCCTAAAACAGCCACCCTAGGATGGCTAATAGGGTGGAAACCCTATTAGCCATCCTAGGGTGGCTGGGGTGGATAGTCGGAATTAAATTCTGATTGTTCTTCCGACTTTTCACCCCAAATACAGTCATCTTCAACAGTACAGCAGTAAATACATATACTCATACAGTTTAATAAATTATTAATTATTTTTTAATAACCACAAACTTAAACAGAAATCATAATTACGTATTGCATTTAAATCAAATTAATCTTCCTCGTTTTAAATAATATCAATAAATGTAATTTATAAATTCTGCAATTTGTGCAGGAAATGACCGCCGCTAATTTCATTATTGAGTAGACGTAATTAAGTATCCTGGATAAATTCGTCTCTTTTAATGTACATTTGCAATTGTTTTCTTAATTTATTTGCTACAACAGAGGTATTAGTGAAAAACGCCAATGCCTATGCCAATGTCTAGTAAGTATTTTGGGCCAGTTTCTATCATGTTTTTATAAATGACTGTACACAGTCGTAGGAGAAAATCGGAAGAATAATAATATACGAATTCTGATTATCCACCTGGTCTGAGATGGATAGATGAACACGTGTTTCCGAGTATCTACCCTAAGGTGGATTTTTTAGGTTAGATAAACGGAATGTAACCAGTTAGTGCTTCGATATTACAACGAAGGATCTAGTCACCTTTTCGGTAAAAAAACCTAATTAACAACTCAAAAATAGACAGTTTTTAATTTTACCTTACTGAAGACCATGTTCGAACTGTCATATTCTTCATCACTTAATAGAACAAAAATCTACTTAAATATTTTCAAAACACTCGATCCATTGAGACCGAAACACTGCAAACATTAGCTCTTAAGTTCAAGCAATGTAAATAAAAATGCAATTTTTTATCTGAAAAATGAAACGGCTTTGAGTTGCACCCTATTTAGGAACAGCAATTCATTTCACCACTGAATTGAGTCGCAATTTAGCTGCGCTACGAGTTTGTGTACCACTACTACTAGTACAAAAAGTTGTTGAGGGACTCATTGTTCAGACATATCATAACTTTAATCACGCCTGTTTCCCCGAAGGATTAGGCAGAGCTGTACCTATAGTAGACGCACATTTCACCAGTTATGTTTAAGTCCCTTGTGATCAATTGACCTATTAACCTATTGTGGTATAGTAATTTTATTGTAGGTGCATCGTCTTCACATATAATTATATAATTAATGTATACATACATACTTACGTAAACTGACGCCTTCTTCCCATGGGGGTAGGGAGAAACTACAGAACGCCACCTGCTACAATCCTTACATACTCCTTTTGCCTCGTTTACGTAATGTATACATAATATTGTAAAACATTTTAAAAGAGTAACGGTGGAGTTTCTTGCCCATTCTTCTCAATACGAAACTACCTTTGGGAAGGGGTAACTAGAATCAATTCTATTACAAGCTTTTTTCTTGTAAATGTTGACGTTAAAAAGTGCCTTTTATGTGCCTATTTGAAATAAATGATTTGACTTTGACTTTGAACCGAGCATAAACCCAGACTCTACTACCAGGGCTGGAAATACCGGTATTTTTGGGAACCGGTACCATTGGTCTTAGTATTATACCGGTACCAGACATAGACCTGTACTATAAATTGGTATTTCTTATCAGTATCGGTAGTGTACCGGTACCAAACAAAAATTTCCGTAAGTTAGTGAGAGAAAACATATATAGTAGACCGACACGGACTGAACTTAATTCGTCACATGGTCATGGGCAAGACAGGTTATTCCTCTATTTATAATATTTAAATTCCTCTATTTCGTGGCCAAGACTTGTTAAAGATTTGGTAAATAAAAAAAAAACCAACAATCTTGCAAAAGGTTCATTGATGTTAAGGTTCCATCCTAGAAGAAGTTAAGGCAAAAATTATCGAAATTCATGATAAAAATGTCATTCATGGAGAATAAATGCCACAAACTCACTACCACTTTTACAAACATCTGCAACCCACTAATCTATTGTAAAAAAAGCAATTTCTCTAACATCTACTAACAAAACCCCTATTTACATAACATAAAAAAGGTTATGTCCTGTCGTGATATTTATTTAAAAACATTCAAACATTATATCGGACATCGGCATAGATGCACTGTGCACTGACCAGAAGCCTGCATTAGCCATCGTAAATATAAATTTATGGCCAGCAATAACTGGTGACCAAAAGGTTAGTAAGCCCGTGTGTATTAGAAGGGTTCCGTAACGAAAATATATGGCTGGAAAAGTATATAAATTATATTTAGCGTTACGCCTTTTTTTCTTGAATGGGTGAATAAAATTTCATGTGCCGTTGATAATGTTTTCGTCTTATGTTTTATTTTATCCTTGTTTACTTATATTAAGGAAGTAATTGTTAAATATAGTAATGTTGTGGCGGGTCAACGCTGGGTCACGATTATAAGGTGTAAGGATCTTTCCATAAGAGGATAAGTGGAGTAATTCGGGACGCAGTGCTGTTTTTTCTGAGGGGGGTGGAAGGGTGGAGACGCTGGTACCTCGAGAATGTGTGCACAAGGGCGGCCATATTGTGTTATAAGCCGCGGTGCAGTGCGTGTCACGTATGCATTAAAAATGCAAAAAAATGAAATCACCATAAAATTCCGTAGTTTTCTCTACTGTGAAAAGTCTGTGGAAGTGGAGCATTCGCACTTTAAAGGTAAGTTGATTTTTTATACATGTACTTAGTTTTTATTTTTATTGTGATATGTTTTATGTATTTATTAAAAGTTACACTTATTACAGATATTTAAACATATATATATATTTATCTAGAAGTACAAACCATGTTCAGCTAGAATCGTACTTAGTTCTGTAAAAAATAATACTTTCCAGATTTAATATATCACGCAGGAGGACGTCATTACGTCATTCGAGAGGTGGTTGCTGAAAATCAGCGCTGTTGACGATAGGTTCGTCCGAAGTCACAGCATTTTGCTGAGCAACGACCTGTTCTTGCACAGATGCGACGCACGGCTAAATTGTTCATAATATTGTTGTTTTTTAGTTACAAAAGTAGTCATTTTTTCACTCTGCTATCGGCATTTTGTTTTTGTTTTCATCGTTTGTTTGTTGTCATTTGCGAGTGTCGTAACACAGAGCAAATTAAAAATGTATTGTCTTTGGTCCCTGGCCATGGACAAAATTTTAAACCTCTTAATTTTTGGGTACGAGGCTTTTGGCTACATTCTATGTTTGTATTTTTATTAATGTATTTTTTTTTTGTAATGTGCGTTTTGTTTGTGCAGAATAAACTATTTTTCTTTCTTCTTTTTTTTTTCTTCTTTACTTATTCAACGGTTATCTCAATAACAACGTTTTAACCTAACCTCACTGGAATTTGAGATACTAAGATTTTTTGTTGTAACGGCCGAATACGCTAAAGGTACGACGGGGCCAATAATACACACCTCAGGTCTGCGAACTTAACCAGTGGAGTAATTGCGTAACAAACTAACAGTAGGAATGGCTTTCATTTTGATGTTTCAACAACATTCATTGCGTTATTTATGTTGTTGAACGAACAAACTTTTCGAACAAATGTAGCAATGGATTAGCAATATCCTTCAAAATCTTTCAGATTGTTACGCAATTAAGAGGCCACTGTCGGATTGCATAGAAAAGAAAGAGACGCGCGATGACACAACGCTGGTAATTTATTGCAAAATATGAAGCAATTATGGATTTACAAAAAATCTATTCATTGGACTAAAAAATTAAAACACTATTACGTTAGTATGTTACTTGTAGAATAATCTGACAAAAAAACGGAATGTTTGCATGTATATTAGTATGGTTTTTAATCGTTAAAATATTTTTGTAGAGGTATATTCGTAATTTTTTTCTATCATATCAAGTTATAGTTAGTTAGGTATTATGTTTTCAACACACTATCTAATTAGCATATATCCAGAAGAATATCATGTATTTTCTGATTTTGGTTACTGCAGCGGATCATATATTTTCAGGCACTATAAATTTGCGTTTAGGTCATGTAGTCCCCTTAAGAATACAATAATTATAGTACCTAAAATTAAAGTAAAAGAATGCTACTAATAGTCGGAATCTGGTTTTGTATTTTCGTTTTTGGCCACCGACTTCCGAAATTAAAGTTATTTTTCACGTTTTTTTGTGTTTTTCTTGGAAGTCGCTTGTTTCTTTGTAAAAAAAAAAGTTTTTATTTTTCACTTTTTAGTCTGTTGTGGTACCTACCCCACAAATTCGTATACCACTACTGGATATGTTAATAACAGTGACAGGAAATTATTAAAACATCATCAATATAAACTAAGTGGAAAAAATACGCAGTATTAAGGATAACTCAAAAACTGCTGGTCAGAACTTGATCAAATGTATTTAAGTATATGGGACCTCATATGAAGCACTAGCTTTTAAATAAAAAAATAATCATCCAAATCGGTTCACCTAGAAAAAAGTTCTGAGCTAACACACATAAAAACAAGAAAAATAACATACAGTCGAATTGAGAACCTTCTCCATTTTTTGAAGTCGGTTAAAATGGTTTACAAATCTACAGTCTACAAGTTAGGCCTACAACGTTCTCGCATTCACAAAATATACGAAGAATCTATAATAAAAATAAAAGCCTATTTAAACCAAATGAAATGATTGCCATTACAACTGTAACAAATCTGAATTAAAAGCTAGTCTAAAAAAAAACCTAAGTAAAGAGTTGAAAGTTACTGACCGATTATTACAACATATTATAAGGAAACCTGGAAAAGTATGGGGGAGACCTTTGTCCAGCAGTGGGACAACATAGGTAGATAAGACCAGCGCCCTAATTACGTAACACGCTATCAATCACAATCTGAATCATGTTGAAGCCTATTGTTAATCCATTGCTTCATATGTTCGAAAAATTTGCCTGCTCAACAACGTAAATAATGCATAATAATGAATGTTGTTGAACTGTCAATATAAAACCCATTCCTACCGTTAGTGTTACGTAATTACCCCGCAGGCCCAAACTGAAATTACGTGATTATTAAGGTGATATATTGAAAAAAGTGTGCTTTTTCTTTTTAGTGTACCTTTTTAAGTATATGGAATAGGTATTTAACAATTTGGTGTATGTTTTATGACTATATTTCCTAGTATCTTGTAAAAGGAATACACGATACAATTAAATTTTCTCGATACAAAAAAAATGCAAAATTCTATCTATGTTTATGTTTTTTTGAGCATTAAGGCGTAACGCTTGTGAGTTACTCAATGGAGTTTACTACAAAACATAGAGAATAATCATATTAAAGTTTAAGTTAAGCAGTTTTGGTTTTAATAATACTTTTTATTTAAAAAAGACGGCTTTTCGTTTTGGCACATACGTTGTTTTATTCCGAGCACACACACATTATCGCCATCCCTTCTTTTGCCTATCAAAAGTAATGTCATCACTCTCGTTCGTTTATAAATCAGTCACCCGGTGGGGCTGATTGAGGATGAATCTATGTCACTTTTTTGCAAATCGGTGCGATCTAATTTACGTGATTTAAATAATTGTGTTTACAGAAAATGTTAGTAACTAGCTTAGCAAGTCAAGGTAATTATTTAATACAATTAGTGTTGAATAGGTATTTAGACACTGTGTGTGTGTATTCTTGTGGCTGTAAACAATATAAGATTCGTTTTCTATTATTATTTCGTGACGACATCCAAATTATTTATGAAAATGAAAAGAGTAAAAATCCAAAACTGAACAGTACTTTCAACGTTAGGAGTATCTGCTGTCTGCACAGGGCAATCAATGAACTCATTCAATAGCAATAAGATGATGATAATAGTGAGTCGAATTCACCACCTTCACTAAAGCATTACCAGCAACAATCTATTCTCGCCTTGCAAAGTAATATTGGGTACCTAAGCATTCTATTTTCTAGAGAAGAACGTCTGTTTTTATACCTACAACTTATAATAATCGTTTACAGAAATAGGCTAAAATAAATTATTCGTTTTTAGGTTTGAAATACGTCAAAAATACGTCAATATGTCAAATACTGTCACTACGAATGATAGAGCACAAAAAATGAATGGAGTCGCATTTGAATTGTGAAAAAAGGTAAGTCCTTACCCGACTACGGCAAAGCCCAATGACGGTATTGATTTTAACAGGCTATGTACGTATATGTGTTTATCTGCTTCCTCATAACTTCTCGTCATATTTTGACAAACGAGATATCGTTGGAAGCGTCATGTTGTCCCGCGGGTTATAAGCTACATGACGTCACATAAAATTCAACATGGCAACTAATAGCGGATGTGAAGTGTTACCGGGGATATATATATATATTGTGTTTGGTATCTAATAAAAGGTCTTAAAGAGTACTTTCTGAAAATATATTGGATATCTATAACTAAACCCGAAATAAGATCAAAACAATTATGTTTCACTCAGACTGTTTTCAATAACACTAAACATCCTTCTGAAATGTTATGAAGGCTGCTTAGCAAATTATTGTTATCAAATTCCATTTGCTACCTACCCACAATGATCTCTAACCCCACAATAATTGAAATAAAAAACAAAGTTTGCCCAACTACGACAAAAATCTTAGCTAAAAAGTTATAAACAAGACTTAGTAACAAAATAACATCGGTTTTGGTTTTCGTATATAACCGGAGTAACGTAACGTAATTTCTAAAATATATCTAATGTAATTAGGGCATAATTCATACAGATTACCACTGCCATACGAAATCGATCTTGAAGAAAATGTGAATAACTTCCATTTTAATTTTAGTTGATGTGCAATGAGCTATTAAGCTAACAAAAAAAAAACCCTGCCTGGCATAAATAGCAATTTCGTTTTCGTTTTTGTTACCATATGCCGGAAAATATTTTTTATCTATCTATTACATACATAATACACTGCATGGAATTACTATGCACTTTATAGTTCAAATGGAATGCTTACAAGCACCGAAGTCAGTCTTGAAAAACAAAACTGAACAAGCAGGTAGTGTGTTTTTTTTTTGTAAGGTGAACATGCATTTACTTGAAAAGTAGGACACGACGGAAAAGCTAGGACTATTAAGTTATTGACGGAATGTATGTAATATTAGGTACTAAAGTGAAAAAAAGTCATTTACCAAGCCTGTGTATGGTGATCGGTGAAACGGTGTTGGAGTTTATCAATCTCCTAAATAACAATATCCATTTTATTTTAATAAAGAAGACTAATTAACTATTTTTAATTTCATGTTGTTTATTATAATTAATAATATAAATATTTTGGATATTGATTAAATATTTTGTATTATTTGTCTACTCCATAGATGCATAGTGCGAAAATTTCATAGACCGAAATAAATTAACGTTACTTAGCATGCACTTTTTTCTGAGATATGTTTCCGTCTTTATCTTGCACTTTTAGATTGACAGTTGTGCGACAGTGATAAGAATAATGCTTAGCCAAAGCCCATGCTAAGTAAGGAATCTTTTTAAATTCCAGTCAGTATTTTGTTAATTCCACTTTTGGCCACTGGCTCAGGTTCAGATAAGTTTGTTGCGGTGACGTGGCAACCGACCACGGAAGATAGAACCGCCACTCCCCGCGTGCGGGGGAAATAAGCCACGCCCATCAAACAATTATTTATTTTCAAGGTAGGGCCTTAAATTAAATTACGAATCAACTTATACAGTTATTTTTTATTATGTATTCATTAGTTTTTCTTCTATCTTACGTCAGTACTTTTTTTATTCTTCACTTGTTTTTTGTTAATGAAAAATCACAATAGTCCGAAGATGAAAAAATATAGGCCACTTTCCCCTACAACTTTGATGCAACGTACGATAAAAACACGCGAAAAATGTACCCAAGTATATGGACGAGAAATATACAGCCTGTAAGCTGCTTATCGTTTGCCACAAGTGATGTAACAAAGTTGTGGCTGTGGGGAGTCGTGTTTTTATTTACCTTTGACTTCGCCAAGAAATTATGATTATTTGAGAATTTTTTTTTTATGGCATGCGTTTAATCGCTGCTTATACAATTCCCATTTTGCTTTCCTAAAAATATTATTGATAACTCTAATATAATGAATGCGCCTCTGTTTGTGAACCCCAAATAATTCCTATTTTGGGGTCCCAAAAATATTAAAAAGCCAAGTTAAAATACAAAAAAGCGTACATCATTAGAACGTCAATAAGTTTTTATTTGTCCCCAGATTATAAAAAAAAGTAGTAAATTATACTTTTTGAGCTTACCTTCCTTTTCGTACATAATAAAGTAAGAATTTTATTTATTACCTTTCAGACGATGCCATTATGAAACTCCTCGTTATCTCTTTTGTAGACAATCGAAGAAGGGGAGAGTTCCCCATTCCGCAAGTTTTTCGTTATTGGCAAACAAATGAAAAATATGTGTCACTGAACGATAATGTAACTTTTATTCCATTACACGGTATCCAACATGCCTCACAAAACATAAAAACCAGTCGTATTACACCGCAATTTAGACCAGAGTGTAATACCGTATGTTATGTATGCATTTCATTTCCATAATTTTCTTTATAACCTTACATATCATGACATGGCATTATGGACCTCCTCGTTATATCTTAAGTAGACATTCAAAGGGAAAAGTTCCCTATACCTTGTGGTATTTGTTATTAGTAAACAAGATATTTATCACTGAACGATTCGTAATTTTATTCTATCTAACATGTCTCTCTAATAAAAAACAGCCGCACAACACAATTTAGACCAAAGTGTGATGTCGTATTGTATGTATGCAAAACATTTCCATACAAGCCTGAAAAACAAAAAACTACAGCCACACAGCATTCATACAACGTGCAATTCTATTTACGCGCGTTACATTGCTCGTTTATTTCGTATTCGATTGCGAGGTTCGGTCTGAGCGCGCGTTGAACCCTAAAACCTATGCATTTGTGAGCACAATGTGTAAACGTTTTTACTCCTTTTATCTTGCATAAATAAAGTTGCGGGTTTTTGTTCATGTTTTCTAATAGAGGTGATTATTTAGTAGGTATACACTGACAATATTTTTACATGAAATAATACCTACTGGGTTATTTATGATGGGACTTTCCAGTCGTCGTAATTAACCATAGGCGACTCTGTTCCACAGTATTATAACATATTTAACTGTTCTACTGATATTTTCTATTTGGCATCTAAACGTAACAATGTATTTTTAACCGACTTCACAAAAAGGAGGAGGTTCGCAATTCGCCTGTATGTTTTTTTTTTTAATAAGTATTAGTTCAGAACTTTTTTCTGGGTGAACCGATTTGAATGATTCTTTTTTTATTTGATAGCTGGTACTTCACATGTAGTCCCATTTAAATTTCATCAAGGTTTGACCAGTAGTTTTTGAATTATCTTTAATATTGCATATTTTTTACACTTAGTTTATATGGATGATGTGTTAATAATTTCCTGTCACTGTTATTTACACACCAAATAGTGGTATACGAATTTGTGTGGGGTAGGTACCGCAACTAAAAAGTGAAAAATAAAAACTTTTTTACAAAAAAACAACCGACTTCCAAAAAAAACACTAAAAGACGTGCAAAATAACTTTAATTTCGGAAGTCGGTGGCCAAAACCGAAAATATAAAGCCAAAGACACCGACTTCCGAAATTAAAGTTATTTTTCACGTCTTTTAGTGTTTTTTTTGGAAGTCGGTCGTGTTTTTGTACTATGTAGTTTAGGCATAACCACCATGTTTATAATAATAATAAAAATAATTTATTTCAGATCATGAATTCCATATAAAGTTGTTAGTAAAGCTTAAAACTATGTTAGTAACTTATACCTACTTATTCAAAGTTTTATTTACCATTTATTTTACATTTAAAAGGGCACCACCAGAACTGTGTACCTTATTCCAGTGCGCCACAATAGGACACTCAACCCTTTCTGTAATGCTGTTTAGACGGTCGTTGGTGCTGCCCCGCATGCGACGCATCAGGGAGGTCACTCTCTTGCGCACTATTGCTCTAAAGCAGTCGGTGTTGGTTTATACAAGATGTATTTCCCATAAACACGAAGGGCGCATAGAAAGGTAGAATATTTTTGGCATAGCTGCCCGAAAGCAGAGTAATTTAGGTACAGTGTCATCTGTCACCATAGCTTCATGAGCTTGAAAACGTTACAATAAAATACCTCCCCACATACTTCAACTGAATGAAATGAAATTTTCATCTTGTGTAAAACGCGCACTATGCAGCCAAGCATAATTATTATAAGTTGGGGGATTACATCGCTGATAAATATGCTTTGCTTATAGCTGGTCCTGCTCCACAAAGACGCATAGACTAATTGATTAGCATTTGAAAATACCGTTGGAGCTGCTGAAAATTTTATAAACTATCTTTGCATTGTATAAATTAAATCTCTTAGTATTATATAATTGCATAGCACCTATGTGAGTACCATATACTTACTATACAGCTACCATTTACTGGGTACGTCTTTCATTGACTTGAATGTGCTCTAGCGGCTGAGAGTATGTCATCTCGCTGATGGTGGCATGTGTGTTGGAACATTAAGTACCCTTCAAAATGGTTGAGCTGAATCATACTGATCCATGCGTCATGTTATTGAATGGGTGCCGTCAGTAGGGAGTTGGCATATCTTACATAGCTGCAACGGCTTATATTAATTTAATTTTTGAATTCCTTTTAGTTTACTTTTTATTGCGGACGCTTTTAACGTTCTGCGTCTTTCAACATGAACGATGTAACCAATAGTTTATAACCATATTTTGATTTAAAAGAGTGTCCGTGGAGTGTCTTGCCAGTTCTTATCCATAGGTACCTAGCTACTTCGCTTTGGAATGGGCAACTAGCTTCATAATTCTGACTGACAGACCCTTTGACAATTCAGTTGTGGCTGTAATTGGTTTATCCTAACTTCCTAACCAATATTATAAATGCGAAAGTAAGTTTGTTTGTTTGTTTGTTACGCTTTCACGCTAAAACGGCTGAACGGGATTCGGAAGAAATTTGGCACATGAGTAGACAATGACCTGAAAAAGGACACAGGCTTCTTTTCATCCTGGATTGCAGACAAATTCGCGGACAACGGCTAGTTTGAAATTAATGCTTTCAGTTTGAGTTTGATCTGATGCTTGGTTTATCCAATTTATTTGCTTGATGCAAGCAATAGAGAATTCTACAATTTGTGCATACATGGGATGGAAGAAAACAATTTAACATAGTAGGTAAAAAAACCTAGGACATAGGTAATGCAAATTCAGCATTTTTCCTGAAATAGGGAAACTTCAAACAATTTTTATCAGCCCCAACAAACGCTGCACACCTCCAAAAACATTCTTTGAACTGGTTTCAAATAGAACCGCATACGTCATAACCTTTTTGATATTTTAATGCTACATCAACATTGTTCTACGAGGAGCGCTGTATTTTTGGTGTTTCTCTTGAAAATGTTAGTACAACGCCATTTGTTCGCTAAAATAGGAAGTAAAGTTGTTTTCTTTCTTCTTTTGAGTTTGTTCGTAGAACTTTTCTTTTACTTTTAAGGCGATGCATCAAGAACTTGTGCTGTTTGCGGCGAGACTACCTAATCGTGTCGTGAATCTTTTAGTTTATACCCTGGACTTTATGTACCGGAAAGGTTGTTGCTAATTACGGTTTAAAGAAAAAAAAATGTCTACTGCTCCATTCATTGTAATTCATTTGTTTTAGGATTTATTTTTAAAACTTGCTCAAAGTTATGATTAAACATGTTCAGACGGTTAAAGGTCTCTTAAATTTAAGCAACGTTTATAATAAAGCCTTTTGTAATTTATGTATCCATGCACGTGGATTTTGTTGTTGCTCCTTATTTTTGTTTTTCATAATTATTATTTTATTGTTTCATTATTTGGGCTGTCCTCTTACCCATACCTAACCTAATACCTATACCTAATTGCATTTTTGTAATTTTCCATATACTTTCTAGGCATACTAGTTAGATTATATGTGTACGGTCTCATTGTTGTACATTTTTCTGCTTACTCTGTAACCTACTCTAAGCCGACGATGCGCGTCATAATTTAGCATAATAAAATACCATGACTAACGAATTAAAATATAGTGAACTTAGAACTGTGTAGCTATCAACAACTGAGAGCAGTAATCGCCTTCCACTCTAGTACTGTCACTTACTCTTAACTTAAATAAACTTTACTACTTAGTGCATCTTAGTGGAACGTGTTTCTCTATACTAACTGAACTTACAAACCTTCACGACAAAGGAGTCTAAGGAGTTAACTACAATATGAATTAATTTCAATGTAGCAAACGGTTTCCATAAAATATTGGTTTGTTTATTAACATTTATCTGCCCCTTTTGTCACAGTACGAACAATATCTCCGTGGCAGCTGTGCTATCAAATAAGTCGTGTTGTTCAACTAAATGTAGGCCAGATCATCTGCTGCGAAAATAGTTTTGTAGGTCAGATTGTAAGCGCATTGCGTTGAACCAGAGACTGTAAACATGCTTGTAAGCTGTTACTAACTAGAATTTTTTACGTTTTCATCCATATCAAAGTGTTAACCAGTCCAGTGAAGAAGAAGGCCACCAAATTAAACAAAAAGGTCTGACTCTTCTCCATAGGAAACGATCAATTGGAACCGTGCACCTAGCTGCTCACGTTTCATAATTGCCCTAGGGTTTATGTGAAATAAAATAGTTTGATTTTGATTTCTTCCTTTTGTAATCCTTTAGTATTCTATTACTATATTGACCAGCAGGATAAAGTGCCTTCACAACGCGTTCAATAATTGAGACAAACAAAATTATGTATCTTGATATTATGGATGTTTTTGTGTATATGCAATATGCATAGTGGATTAGACTTGAATGGAGATGAAAGCCGTGCGATTGGAGAAACCTATGTCCAGCAGTGGACTGCTGTAGACTGATGATGATGATCTTGCATTCATAGCGGTTTAATAGAATGATCTTTTATTCTGTTACCTACCTGCGTGTTAACTGACCGTGATAAAAATCACCACCAGACTTGAAAAACTAGTCAACAAAACAGAACTAATGACAATGCTACATCAATAAACTAATTACAAACAGAACTATGCAAACAAAACCCAGTTAATTGCACAAAGTTAATAGAAAACGTTTCAATCTCCTAAGTCCCCGTCAGGAACTTAACATGTCTGCGGTCACCCTGAGGCGTTGGGGCTCATGTAGGACTAACGTATTCAAAACGGACCGGTTCCTGTAAACATACGGGCCGTTGTTATGCTGTACTGAACATGTTGGGGTAGTGATGATCTGTTTTTATTTGTATTTGATGGTCCTATGGGTGATTATAGTAATGTGTACCCTTTTTTTTTTTTTGTTGGGAAGTCATAAAATGACCTCTCCCGCTCTGGGCGGAGCGGAAGGGCGTGTCAGACTCTTACTGACTAAAACCCACCCGTGTTCCTTCAGTTGCCTGTGCGCCAGGGCCACGGTAACTCTTTCGAACAATCTGCGACCCCGAGTAATGTGTACCCTGGAAGACATTTTGTATTTTTTTACCAAACAATGCAATCATTTTCCAGCACAGCTAAATTATCTAGAAGTTAGGTAAATTCTCTAGAAGGCCTTCTTGGACAGTCGGGGACTTTGCCCAGCAATAGAATGTGATAAGCTAATAGTAACTAATTGATTAGGAATCTAGTAGGTACTTATCTGTCACTCTCAGTAGCCACTCCCAGATACACTTTTTTTAATCAAGTCGTTGATTTGTTGTAATCCCAGTTATGAAAGACCAGCCCGTATGTCGGTCACTATATTTATTCAAGAGTGTTAGTAAATTATATAATATTTAGTAAAAATCATAAATCCTAGACTAAACAAAATTCTAGTCTGTAACATCATGTGGCTAGTCATAAAATCATCAAAAAGTCACGTGGTTGCCAATTTCATTATTTATTCAGTTCGCCAAACCGAACCTTCCATATAACCCAACCCACATTCAAACACTAACTCCCAGCGGATTAAGGAAATATACCTTCCATTTGTCACTCAAGAAAGGGCTTTGAAAGGGCCCCATTGTTTGGAAGACACTTACACACAAATCAGTGGACAATAACTCTTGCCACATCCGTCCTGTTGTCTCAATTAAACTATTCAAGTATTGTGATACGTTGGTCGTAAGGATTTCTTAACTATTTGGGTTACTTTGTTGTTTGTTCGGGTTATAATAAAGGTCGGTAATAAAGACTTGATTTATAAACTTGGCTGCTGGGTTATTTAGTTGTCTCTATTATTTCGTGGAAATGTAAGTGTAGGATATAATAGGTTAATAATTGTCAGGAAGATGATTGTCGAATGTGATTTTGATTATACAATCTCTCTATGTGTGGTCGTGTTAATGTGCACTGTTGTGTGTAGGATTTCCCCTTTATTTATAAACGTTGCTTAAAGTTAAGTAGTGATTAGTGACTGTTTAACCATACATTTTTGATGTTTAAACGCCTCTTAACCTTAAGCAACTTTACTAAAGAATTATCTCGCCGTCCGGTAAGGAGCAGGCCCGGGTCGGGGTTGTGTTCCAAGGGCGCCTCAAAGAGATGTCAGCATACACTGACGGGGTCTGCTAGGGCCAATACCGGCCAGGGTCACGGGTTTGTCTGGCGGGGTTACCATGGCCCACATGCAACTGAAGAACTGAAGGACCGCGGGAGGGCTCTACTCAGTAAGAATCTGACACGCCATTCCGCTCGTTTAGTCGAAAAGTTATTTGACGATTTCCCACCAAAAAAAAAAGGGTTGATAAAGAATATTCTGATTTTCTTGTTTTCGAGTCAATAGTAAATGTTAATATATTTTAGGATGAGTTGGGCCCAGTTGGTGGTCAGGCCAATCGCGGCTTATGTGTCAATATGGTGTGATAAAACAGATATTATTTATCAAAACAAGCCATTTTTCTGCTGCCATCAACTTCATTCCTTGTATTGAAGATGGTAAAATGCTTATTTTGGTAAAGTAATTGACTATAACGACCAATATCCACAACTATAATAATAATAATACATGTTTTTTTTTATTTATTCTTTCCTAATTGGCAGTTCGTAGTTTTGACCACGGAGGCCTTGGCTACTTAACCGGTCAAGCCTGTGGGTGTCTTAAGGCTACTAACTTAAAGCCTCCAGCCAGGGGCGAAATTCTTAAATACTCGGTGACCGCACGCTAAGGGCACCCCCTGTGGGGTACGAACCCCGGCTTAGGGCGTCACTGAGGGGAGGGCAGCAAGGTGGGACAGGCTGGATCGAAATTATATTATTATTATTATAAGGGGAATTTAAAGCTACAGGCTCAGCTACGGCGCGGGCTGGCGCGTCGTCGAGCAAGGGTCGGGGGGGGGACAGTTACGTCGGGGGCGTCGCGTAGGACCTCGGCGGCGAGGTCGGAACGATGGCGGTCTGTTTTTGTATACTGTACTGGTGGCCCTACTGCTCTCCTGGAGGAGGGTTATGGGGTCATCGGGGTCGGACAGGACATGCCTTGGACGGCGGGTACGGTTCGCGTTGCAGGGAAAGTTGCTGTACGCACGGACAGCCGCGTTCTTCTCAGTCAACAGTTCACGTACATCGTCCAGCAACTTCCAGCGATGGTCGTTCGTCGCTGGAACTTCCCTTGAACAATCGTTCAGGACTGATTGTACGTGTTCAGTGAATGAGTCGACCGCAGCCGTCGTGTCAGCGATAGAGTCGAAGAGGTCGGGGATGGAGTCTAGGTGGGGGGACGTGTTGGATTTCAGGCGTTCGCTTACTTTTTTCCAGTCCGTTACCACTTTTGTGGAGGGGGGTTGGTCGGGGTCGGGGAGACCTACGCGAGGGGCTAGTTTTAGCACAACTGGTCGGTGGTCAGATGAAAGTTCGTGTATCACCTCTATAGAATCCAACCGTAGGTTGATATTCTTTGGGCACGCCACAATTGCGGCGGTAAGTCCCCTCTTTGAGGAGTGGCTTGAGAGGCGCCACGGCGTCCTCACCTTCCGCCTGACGCAGGTCCTCACCGGACATGGCTGTTTCGGGAGGTTCCTGTTTCGGATAAGGCGGGAGGAAACGCCCGGGTGTTGGCATTGTGGGGATCGACCGGAGGACACGGTGGAGCATACGGTGGAGGTCTGCCCGGCTTGGGCGGAGCACCGCCGTGTCCTCGTGGCGGCGATCGGCGGCGGCGATCTCTCGCGTCCGGCCCTGGTTCGGGCCATAGTACGGAGCGAGAGAGAATGGGAAGCAGTCACCTCCTTCTGCGAAGCAGTAATGCTCGCGAAGGAGGAGGCGGAGCGCGTGAGGGAGAGGCAATCATTGCGCCCTCACGCCCCTAGTCGCCGCAGGAGGAGACACCCTGGGCGTCGGGAGTCCATAGCCGACTCCCGGCCACCGTAGGCGCGGGCCTGCGGACGGCGAGCAATGGGCAGCTCGCCGTCCGGTAAGGACCAGGCCCGGGTCGACGGCGCGTTGTGTTCCACGCGCGCCTCAAAGAGTTGTCAGCATAATTGACGGGGCCCGATAGGGCCGATGCCTGCCGGGGTCGCGGATTGTTCGAAAGAGTTACCGTGGCCCTGGCGCACAGGCAACTGAAGGAACACGGGTGGGTTTTAGTCAGTAAGAGTCTGACACGCCCTTCCGCTCCGCCCAGAGCGGGAGAGGTCATTTGATGATTTCCCATCCAAAAAAAAAAAAAAAAAAAGGTTGATATTCTTTAGAAGTGATACATCGAGCACGTCAGGGGTGTGGTCAATCGCGAGGGGGAAATGAGTGGGAGTCATCGGGGCGATGACATCGAAATTTTGAGGGGAACAGAGGTCGAACAAGTGTCTCCCTCGGGTAGAGATTCTGGTACTATTCCAGGCGTGATGTTTGGCGTTGAGATCCCCCGCTATGATCACGGAGTCACTCAGGCCGAGGAGTATGGTCAGGTCGTCAGTCAAGAGTTGGAAGTTCTCTGAATGGTTCGTAGGGGGGAGGTAGACCGATACCAAGGTGATCGGTTGGTGTCCTGTCATGCCTAGCCGGCAAATGGAGACTTCTAGTCTAGTCTTCTAGTTCTTCTTCTAGGCGGGTCCAAGGGGATGCAGTAAAGGGATTTTTTATAATAAATGAGGGTGCCACCCTTGTGACACCGAGTCCTGTCGTTTCGAACAACCCGATAGTTCGCTATCGATGGCGTTCGATTGTGGGGTTTTAGAAAAGTCTCCTGTAAGAGGAGGACATCGATCTGATGGTCGCGGAGGAAGGTACAGACGTCGTGCTGACCTTGGATGCCATTGGCATTGAAGTAACCTAACTTTAGGGATCGGGGTTTTAACCGCGTGAGGATTCCGTTATCCATTAGTGGGATTGGGAGAGTTGACGACGGACTGGAGCGCGTGCGTAATATCCGGGTACGCTTTGTAAATGCATTGGATAGCGAACAGATTACCGGCATTTCTGGCGGCAACGATTTCATTAGCCATTTGACGGGCGCGGGGGGTGAGGAAGGCAATGAAGGTGCCTGAGATCACGTTGAACGGATCCATGGGGTTGGGACCGACAGCCACGGGTGTGGTTGTGGAAGGAACGGGCGCGACTGGGGCGGGGGTAGTGGCTTTAGGAGCCGGGGGGTTGTTTGCGAGGGACGCAGGTGCGCGCGCGGGTGCGGGCGCAGGAGCGGGCGCGGCCGCGAGCGCGTGTGCGCGAATACGGGGGTCCATCTGATGAGCGATGGGGGAAGAGGGGGGGTTGGTTACGCACCAGGGCCGGGAAGGCCTGTTGGTGCTGGGAGAAGTTCCAAGTATTGGGTCTCTGGGGACTCAGGCGCTCGGGAAGTTGGGAGGAGGGGCTTCCCTTCCCTGACGAGCGTCCGTACGCTTCGTCAGCTTCGGGTTTGTTGCCTTAGGGGCTTTGGGGCAGCCACGGTAATTGGCTGGGTGCCCGGAGAGGCCACACAGCACACAGCTGGGTGGTTCCGTGCAGAGGGTTCGGTCTTTGGGACGGGAGCACTCGGAAGTGCCATGCCCACCCAGGCACTTGACGCACCTGGGTGTTGCATGGCAATTCTTTTGCGAATGGCCATAAAGCTGACAGCGGTGACACTGGTCGACGATTCCAGTCTTTCGGGGCTTCTGGATATCGCATCCAGTGAGGTGGCAGAGGGACTTAATTTGGAAAATGGGGTGGTGTCCTTCGACGGGGGGCATACAACAAGGACCATGTTGTATGGCTCGCCGCCTCGGGCGCGGTGCATGTGGTGCACCTCGGCTACAGGGATTCCTTGCGACACAAGGTCGTCTTTGAGGTCGGAAGTTGCGATCTCCTTGGGGATCCTATTAATGACCACGCGGGTCTGGCAGTCCTCGGGGAGGGAGTATGTGTGGAAGGACACACCTCGTGCTCTGAGGAGCTTTGTGAGTTCTCTATAGTCGTTTGACTTAGAGACCTGGACTTTAATGCCCTGCTCGGTTGCCCGGGCACTGGTGAAGCCGATCCTGAGATCGACGCACCATTTGGACACGTCAGTCCATTTGGACTTGTCCTGAATGAAGACAGGGGCGGGGGTGGGGGTCTTTTTGGCGCTGCTTTCTAGGAAAGCTTTGACTACCGGGGGGGGGGCTTATCGTGGGGGGGGGTCCGGTCGTGATGGCGACGACGAGGGTCGGATTCACAAGGGTGAGGGGGGGGAGTGACCGATTGGTCCCTGAGTTTGTTGGCCTGGGAGGAAGCGAAAGACTTCTTCCTTTTGGAGGATGAGGTGACGGTTTGGAAACCGTCATCCTCGGAGGAGGAGTTAGTAAGGACTTCCGAGCCGGAGGAGTACGGGGAGACGGGGCGTCTGGTCGTAGTCCGTTGGTCAGTTTCCATCGGTACGGGGGGGAGGGGGCCTCTAGTGCATCGCTAAAGTTAGCGATGGCGGCTGAGTTATCGGGAGGACGGGGGTGGGGGGCTGCAGAGCAGCGAACTTAGCGCCATACCTGGCGAGAAACTCGGGGTCCTTTAGGAGGACCTCCCTAACAAAAGTTATAATCAGTGCATCCCCCATAGTTGGGGGGTGCGGGGGGCTACTTTCTTGGGGGGATGGTGGAATGGAAGATTCCGGCCTAATAATCCCTATGCCTAACTCCCCGGGTGGGTGTTCCCGGGGATGAGTTACCCTCCCTGTCGGGTATAGACAGGGAGGTGAGTACCTATGGTGAGCCTTAAGCTAGTAAACCCGTCGCCAGTCTTATTGTGCGAACGGGGCCCTGACAGTCTAGCGCGAAGGGTGTAGACACACCCTAAAAACACTAGGTGAGTAGCTGTGGAAGGAAAACTGTCACCAGAGCCGACTAGGAGATCCCCCAAGGCCGGTTAGCTCTGGGACCCGTCCAACTGATTGCCTCGCCCTGAAAGGGTTCGGCGGGTGTGTTGGGACAACACCCCACTCGGATCGTTTGCACCGTTAGGTATCCACCGAGGACCACGAAATTATGGTTTTGCCCAGAAGGGGCCTAATGAAGCTACTCACACAATCGCGCAGTTAAAGAAATAATAACACTTTGCCTTGAAAAAGACAGTTTTTGATTGATCCAAAATTCGATCAATTAATTAAAATAAATTTAATTAATCGACCGATGATCGAATGCAGCCGGGGCGGCTGCGAGGGCACTACGAAATTCGCAGCGAGAAAATATTAAACAACGACAAAAATCACGGACGGGAGAGTGCGAGCACACAACCGTTCGCGACCAGTGCCGAGTGTCTGTTTCTCTCTTCACAAAGTTTCACATATTTATAAACATAGAGACAAGCTTTCCGACAACAATGCACATAATATGATCCTTTGTGAGAGGATGGTATCCTAGTATGGACGCCATTCTCTCACAAAGTGAAAGTCGTCACACAGGGTACTGTGTGACGGATCACCAGGATCTCACCCGAAACTATAAGTATAGTGATTATAAAACTGCCTTCCAATATCATTCCTATCCAGGCTATAATTAAATAATTCAAACCAGAAAGCTAGGCAGGCATATAACTTCTTTATTTCAACTTGAGTCCTTAAAACTTCAGTAACAAACATCATACACTACAAACTCAACTACAAAAATGTGTGTAACTGTGGTTAATGTGAAAACTAAAACAATGAATAGTCACAAACTTATTATATCAGCTAAGTTTCGCTAGCAAACTTCTTATGGTTTAACTCTCTGACAGGGCTGCCAGAGATATTGTTTTAAGTTATGTTTAATATTTAAACGTGTTTTAATAGATAAAGGATTTTTTTGATAACTTCTATAATGATTAGACATTGAAAATAATAAATTTTATGTTTAATTTTAATTTCATTCCAATATGAAATAAGTTGACTGTTGTGTATAATGTAAATTACTATTGAAGCACTTCATAATTAAATTGTAATTATAGTTAATCAACCTTTATTATTGATATTGTATAACTTTATTATTATGTACTTAGTATCCTTCATGTATCTGTACTTTTGCATGCCTTCTGGTGAAATATAGCTGTTGCTAATTATATGTTTTATGTCGCCGTGTTTTGTACCCAAATTTGCGAAATAAATACCCTATCTTATCTTATCTTTAAAGTATGCGATGAATTAATGGCGAAGAGGGCTACAGAGTAGTTTCAGTTACGAGAACATTGACAGAACCGTCTATTTTCTTATAGTCTTATAATTACTACAGGGGACGTAGCAGGGGGATAACACGTTATAAATTTATCATTATGTTTATTCTGAGGGTTCATCTTTACGTCAATGCACCTATATTTTTATCTCATTTTTTTATCAAATCACGAATTAATTCAAATTATTTGAAAGCCTATTCAAAACTCGCTAGACTGTTCGAATATAACTAGAGTTATTTTACTACCAGCGTGCAAATCATAAGGTTAACTTTTGCAAACAACCTTTCTAATACTTACCTACAAAAAAATTGTCACGATATCAAAAAGGTTACTTACTGGGTCTGATCTGAGCCCATTTGGGTTACCTCACTTAAAATGACTGATTAGCCAGAAATAACAATACAAATTTTAAAGAATTGTGTGGAGAACGTGTGTCACATATTTAACTCAGCAAAATGCGCTTATTCTATGCTCAGAATTATTATAATAAAGTGTAATCACATTTTAAGATGGGTAGGTCGATATTGGATACAAAAATAATTCATATATGTAAATTACTTTCTTAAACTTTCTATGAACAGTAAGACGAACGACGCGTCACTTTGATATAAAGAAGGCCTTCTCCCACTTCCGTGATCAAAAAACTAGAACAAACTTTCCGTAAAATAAAATGATACATACCATGAAAGCCTGTTTTAAAAATGGAATAAATTAAGATTTAAAATTAAAACCTGCTTTAATATTGACATGAGTGGCGATACGTTGACTGCACTCGGTCAGCCCTCGTTAGGAGTTGGAAGCGGTAGTGAAATAAATTATTAATATTTTATTTTTATTTTTGGAGCAAAAAGTATCGTAATGCAGGTTTTTTCGTGGCTATTTTTAAAAGCTAACTGAGTGACGACATAGATTCAGTTCTGAAGTTGTTGAGTTGTTTTCATCACTGGGATTTACCTAATATTTAATAAGTGACAAAAATGGATACACTGAAACTATTTTTTCAACCAAATAATGGAGGAAAGTTATAAGGATAGAAGTTATAACAAGAGAAGTTATAAGGAATAAGAAAATAAATAAAGCTTATTTGGGCCTATTATGACGCATAAAATTCAGAATAAAGTAGAAAAAGAAAAAACGTAGGGGTATAAATAAATAAGCGTCACATCCGTGCAAAGCAGCCATCACTCAGCATAAAGCTGCAACTAAAATGAAATAAAGAAGAGCACATTATTAATAATTATACAAAATATTATACCTGTTTTATTATTCCGTTTAATATTGTGTATATTTTGTACAATTATTTCGCTGCGCCAGTCACGACGTACGCGCAGACGAGCAACAATGAAACTATATCAGTGCGCACAGCTGTCACCGAGACAAGACTTTATGAAATTTGAACTTGATTTATCTTGTAAGTATAATTCAAATTATGCAATAGATGTTCATTTTATGTTATGGGATATTTTTTTTACAGCGGTTTCATTGATTAGTATTTGTAAGTTTTTTGTTATAAGGTGTAAAAGGCAGATAACAAATTTGGAGATGTGTAGATCTTCAACAGGCCAAGATAATAACGCAACATGCGTATACCACAAAGGTAAGCTTTAAAAAGCATTTTATTTTAACTAACCCATTCACAGTTACGTTTAAAAGCCTATTTGCTCACTATCATCCCTAAATTCCCGTTGAATTCCATATTTAAAATTGAATTATCTAATGAACTACTATAATAAGTTTTTAGAGACAGCCAAAATTAAACAACTACCCTCATTTTAGTTATCAATAAAACTTAAACTCGCCCACAAACTATTAACTCAAGCATTAGTTTCAATTAAAATTAAAATATATTGGTACCGCATCCTAGAGATGACCCTAATCTCCAAACAATTGTTGCCAACTACTGATCAAACGTAAAACTTTGTTGGCTTGTATGAGTTTCAAACCACATTTTAACTATGATATCGTAAACTAGAGTAATCAAAGTAACTATGTACGGCTACGTTTATGTTGTTTCTGGTGTATAGCTAAAATTGGAACTGGATTTTGGGAATAATATTAAGTAATTATTTGATTATGGTATTACGAAATGAAAGGAAATTGGCACATAACACGACAGGATAGCAAAAGCGAAGATGGTGAATTTCAGTGTGTTGAGGAAAGCTTTGTTTAGTGATTATTGTGAAAGTATAATTATGGCATAATAATAGTAATGCCTAGTTCAGTTGTAAAAACCTATGGCTAAGATTATTTGACGTGTTAACGTCTTATAAATCAATGAACGCCCACTGCACGCACGAAAAAGCATGACTCATTGTCACGTTCCGCCTGTGTCAAGCGTGCAAGCGAGAACGAGGAACAAGCGATAGAGAGGCACGATCGGCCTAAGCGTTCGGCTAGTGACGGCTCTCTTCCACTTCTTATGACGTTATCACGTAAAATTATCGTCCGTAAACCGACTTTATAGACAACCATTTTTTAAATCGAATAAATCTTCTTCTTAGCATGTCGATGGCAATCTATATATATACAGTGAGCCCAGAATTTGGCTACGAGGTTGGCACCTTCAGTAGCATCCATCAAATACTATAGCGTGCAGACAACAGGAGATGCTGGACACGATATTAAGTGCCCTATTGTGTGTGGGTCAGCACCACATTTACACTCCAGGGCTGAGTCATCTGAAAAATCGCGGCACAGCGGACAGAACTCCGGCGGGATCTCATGGTGGCATGGTGAGTGTGACCAATGTACCTAAGGAAATCACGCTGCATACCGAAGTTCTTCCTATATTGTAAAATGGATTGAATTATGATCAATGTTCATGTAAGTTAAGTATATAATTGATATTACAATATTGATTAGTATTGCTGATATAAGTATGTTGTTATGTATGTGTTATACATATAGCCAATATTGCTTAATGCTTATGTGTGTTAAATCGAATTAAGGAATATTCATGTTCTTTCTTTACATGGACAAAGTTGCTAGATTTGAGAAATGGACCTTGTGTTAACAATAATAATAAGCTAATGTAAAAATGTGTTGACAAAAGACTAAAACAAGCTGCCATGGAGTTTCTTATCCTTCTTCTCCATGAAGACCTAGTTTTGGAACGCAAAATAGCTTCCTCATTAACGTTACCTACCTATATTTATTGACAAGCCTAATTGAAATAAATGCCTGGTCTTGTCTTTCTGTGCTTTGCTTCATAAAATCCCTTTCCCAACACACCATAATCATAGATACTTTCTTACATATTAAATAACTAGCTATTCTGACACTCAAAGCTAACTAATTAAGTGCATGCCAATACCTATAAATGTAGTATTTCATCCACTTTCTAACACGCGCCTCAAAGAGATGTCAGCACCATTGACGGGGTCCGATAGGACCGATGCCTGCCGGGGTCGGGGATTGTTCGAAAGAGTTACCGTGACCTTGGTGCACAGGGACTGAAGGAACACGGGTGGGTTTTTGTCAGTAAGAGTCTGACATGCCCTCCCGTTGCAGAGCGGGAAAAGTCATTTGATGTTTTCCCACTCCAAAAAAAAAAAAAAAGGGCTGAGTCATCTGTGAATCTCCACCTGAGCAGGTTTTCTTTGCTTTGGCCTACCTGAGTTTGAAGTCTATTTAAAGACTTCCGGGTTTTAAAAGATTACGAAGATTAAAGAAGCATAGAGAAGAGATTTAAAGATTTTCAGCAGGTGAAACGAATGGGTTTAGTAGGGAAGTACTATCTCGCTACAGCCTTTCCTTAGACCGTTCGCCAATGAGTTTAGGACATACTTTAAAAAGCGGCTGTCCAGCCTTTGTGACACGAGAATGTTACCGTGCATAGGGTGTCGTGTGTCTGAAACCATTGTAGCGGTATCAACATCGCCACATGCGAGCTACACGTCATACTGACGTCACGCAAATCCTGCATCGCGCAAGCAGAGTTTACCGCACGACTAGCATATATATTAGGTCTTTACCTATGAAATTGCCGTTCTGCAGTACTGGCCATTTCAAATCAAAATAATTTTTGTTTGGCTAAGAATTCTAATTTCAAATTAATTTTATTTTAAAAACATGATTTTTTTTTTCTAAAAGTAGTCATTTCTTTATTGATTAGTGTTACATTTTCATCGCATTTCAATCTTTTTCGTCATCATGGATACGTTAAAAATTCGAGTAATTATGGAATATGAGTACCGTCGTGGCAGCAACGCGGCACAAGCGGCACGCAACATCAACGACGTTTACGGAGCTAACACTACAAACCAACGCACCACCTGTTATTGGTTTGCTCGCTTCCGTTCTGGAAATTTCGACCTGAAAAATGAACCTCGCGGTCGTCCGAAGACTTTGGTCGACAATGACGAATTAAAGGCGATTGTGGAAGCTGATGATACACAATCTACGGCTGAATTAGCAGCAGCTTTCGACGTTAGCGTCAAAACAATATTGGTCCATTTGCGTCAAATTGGCAAGGTAAAAAAGCTTGACAAATGGGTGCCCCACGAACTCAATGATCGCCAGCGCGAAGTACGCGTCGAGACGTGCCTTGCACTGCTCAACAGACACACAAATGAAGGAATTTTGAACCGCATTGTTACCTGCGATGAAAAATGGATTCTGTTTGATAACCGTAAGCGCTCAGCAAGTTGGTTGGATCCTGGTTCAGCACCTAAACAATGCCCTAAACGAAAACTTACCCCTAGAAAAGTGATGGTCACTGTTTGGTGGTCTAGCGCCGGTGTGATTCATCACAGCTTCTTACCAAACGGGGTGAGCATTACTGCAGATGTGTACTGTGAAGAACTGAACACAATGATGGAGAAGCTGGCGCATCTCCAACCAGCATTGGTCAATCGCTCGTCTCCGCTGCTCCTGCACGACAACGCGCGACCTCATACTGCACAGCAGACGGTCTCCAAGTTGCAAGAACTGGGGTTGGAAGCTCTCCGTCATCCGCCCTACTCACCAGACCTTGCGCCTACAGACTACTACTTTTTCCAGAATTTGGATAACTTCTTGGCGGGAAAAAAATTTAATACCCGAGAGGCAGTACAAAATGCCTTTGAAGAATTTGTTGCCTCCCGTCCAGCTGATTTCTTTAAGAAGGGCATCAATAAACTGCCACTGCGATGGCAAAGATGCATTGATTGCATGGGTGATTACTTCGATTAATACAAATAAAAAATTCATGAAAAAAATTCGTTTAAATTTTTTCATACAAAACGGCAATTTCATAGGTAAAGACCTATTATAACGTCCCGATCAACCGTCGGGCAGTTGCCCACCAGACAAAACACCCGTCTGGTCGGAGGATCCTCCCTTTTCTATAGAGTATGAGTGAACTTTACAACCTGTTCCTCATACCTTGATACCATCTTGGCTCTTTCACTTGAGCTTGCCACTGCTCTGCGAACTTCTGGTAGCACTATTCTACCTGCGTGATACAGCATTTGCACCGGGGTCGATTTGAGGGAGCCAGTGATGATCCGGCACATTTCGTTAAGACTATATACACTAACTTTGCATGGGCTGATCGACTCCACACGGGGCACGCGAAATCACCTGCAGAAAAAGATAGAGCACAGTCCAGTAGTCTACATAATCTATTAAATGCACAACCAGTATTAACCGCAATAAGTGAGAGAATGTATAGAATTCAAGTGAAAGTAAAAACGGAGCCATAATTCGTTATAGAATCTGTAACTGAACGTACCTACAATAATAATTAAACGATTTGTAGGTCATAGATTCGAACCCAAACGGTGAAGGAAAATATCGTGAGGAAACGGCATGTGCTAGAACCAAAAATTCGAAGACATGTGACAACCATATGTCGACACCCAATATGAATAACATTGTAACTTTAGTTACACGTAGGTACAACTATGTGTCATATGAATTCAGCAAGTACAGACTTTTATTTCTGTCTTTGAACCGTATTTCTATGACGATAAGAACTACTTTGGTGAAATGGAATAATTTCATTGTAATTGAAAATGTACCATGTTTCTATTGATGTATACTTGTAGATCAAGTTACAATACACAAAAGTTTTGGTAGCAAGGGTTTTTTAACCGACTTTACAAAAAGGAGGAGGTTCTCAATTCGTCTGTATGTTTTTTTTTTTTTTATTTTTTTTTTTTTTATTTTTTTTTTTTATGTGTGTTAGCTCATAACTTTTTTCTGGGTAAACCGATTTGGATGATTCTTTTTTTATTTGATAGCTGGTGCTTCACATGTGGTCCCATTTAAATTTGATAAAGGTCTGGCCAGTAGTTTTTGAGTTATCCTTAATACTGCAGATTTTTTCCACTTAGTTTATATGGATGATGTGTTAATAATTTCCTGTCACTGTTATTTACACACCAAGTAGTGGTATACAAATTTGTGTGGGGTAGGTACCGCAACTAAAAAGTGAAAAATAAAAACTTTTTTACAAAAAAACAACCGACTTCCAAAAAAAAAAACACTAAAAGACGTGAAAAATAACTTTAATTTCGGAAGTCGGTGGCCAAACACGAAAATATAAAACTAAAGGCACCGACTTCCGAAATTAAAGTTATTTTTCACGTCTTTTAGTGTTTTTTTTTTTGGAAGTCGGTTGTTTTTTTGTAAAAAAGTTTTTTTGTGATATATTCATTGCAAATTGACATACAATGTTATTCATTTAAAATTTTTGACTATACATTTTTTAACCACATTTTTATTTTAAATTACAATGGTTTTCTTCTAAAATCTAAACATTTATTTTCAATGTTATCATTGTAAAGAAAGATGCGGTGTTGATAACGAGACTAAGTTTATAGTTCGTCATTTGAATATAATAGTATCAGCATATCCAATGTTATTGTTAGCGAGCAATATTTTTATTCGAAAACATAACCGCCATTACTGTCTGGTTTCTGCTCAGTTGACGTTGTACTCCAGTGACAGTGACTGTTTGTGGGTGAAATTATTGTGATAATGGTGTCTCGTGGGAGGCATATGGTGAATCTCGTTTGCAAAAAAGATGTCTCAGTTGTGGAATCAATAGGTAAGTAATAAACATGGATATTTCGCGCCTTTGTCATAATTATAACCTTAAAGTTTCAATTGTTTTGATTATTTTACGTTTACTTTTGTCACTTCGCTAGTTAGACTCGAATTAGGCACCTAAACCTAATGAATAATGAACATTTAATTAGTTTAAGATTACTTATTCGATTCACAGAAAGGACGGCTACTTCAAATGACGAGACCTCAAATCAAATAGACATCTTTAAGAAACGCAACAGAGATCAATTTGAATTACTCAACGGTTGGTTTTATTGTTGTTAAAATAGTTAATACCTGCAGTTATTATGTATCTAGTAATAACTCATGATAGTAATAATTTACTTTAACTATCCTTTTTTGTAGGTGCCGAATTAATAAACTTTAAAAGAAAACTAAGACGTCGCTATCGTCCTATTCTTTACGCCTGTTCAGAAGACGAAAACGATGGTGATTTTTCAGCTGATGAATTATCAGACGAATATCTACCCCCTAAGCCACAAAGTCGAACAGGTCAGTATAGTGGTTCGTAAAAATTTGAAAGTTTAACTATCTACAAATAATAATTTTATTAGTTAGGTACATTGAATTCTACTTACCTTTTACGTTTAATCTATTGACAGATTTTTAGATATCTACTAATATTAATATTAAGTACCTACTTAAATTTAGTTTGATCTATTCAAATGCTGTTTTTTTTTCAGATTCTGATTGCTCTGAAATACTTAGTAATTGTCAAGTACTAGCAGAGGAAAATAATGTGGAAATGGAAACTGAAATACTTAGTAATTGTCAAGTACCAGCAGAGAAAGATAATGTGGAAATTAATTCACTAATTACTCCTAGTGATTTGGGTATAGGACTAGCTTCAAGACCTATACACCAACATAGCTACTTTTGTTTAGGTAGTTTCATCACCTTCGTATCAAGTTATAGTTTGCACTTTTTACCTGCTTCTGTATTCTACTTCAGTTAAAAATATTAATTTTCAGATTCTGATATTACTGCCGCGGTTCGACTGGTTAGAGACAATAATATGGAAACGACTTATAGTGATTTGAATGTGGGACCAACATCGCCAGCTAAACATCCGTATAGCTTGTGTTTAGGTAATTTTATCGCCTTTTTAAGTGACTAGTAGTGTCAATTCTAGTAAGCAGCTAAATCTAAATCTAAATTAAAGTTTAGAATTCACATTTTAATAAAAAAAATAAGTATGTGATGTGAAATGGGATGTGAAATTAGGCTGATGCTTGTCACACACAGAAAATTCTGAGCTTTATGAACTATTACTATATAGTTTAGTTGGCAAGTTGAAACATCTCATCTTAAAATGCAGTTAATTCAGTGAGTGAACCTAATTTGACAACATTAAAATTCGTGCCAAGCTAAAAAGAGCTTTTTAGCTTTAACATTGGGAAAGGGTTGGCACGAATTTTGATATTGTCAAATTAAGTTCACTCATTGAATTAACTGCATATTAAAAGTTAATTTAGTATAGACAGCTGCCTGCCAAAATTTTTACCAGTGTTTACTTCTTAGCTACTTGTTCCTTGAACATTATACTTAATTAAATAAATGTAAAAATTTTAGATTCTGATCGTACTGCAATTCAAGTTGTAAGTTCAGTTAATATAACTCCAGCCATGATTGAAACTTTGCACCAAGAGCCAGCCTTAGCTGACATACTCACCTATGAAGACCCGTCAGGTAGCCGGGAAAGGCGGGCACCAGAGATACCAACAGATCCATGTTCGATCGGCTCCTCGCATCAAAATGTGTCTCCGCCTAGTAGTTCAAGTAACTTAGAAGCTAAAGTTATGACTGAAACATTGCACCAGGAGCCAGTTTTGCCTGGTATACTCTCCAATGATGATCCCTCGTCTCCGCCTAGTAATTTCAGCAATTTAGAAGCTCCAGCTATGATCGAAACTTTCAATCCGTCGTGCAGCCCAGAAAGGCACGAACTAGAGACATCAACAGCTCTTCGTCCAATCGGCTCTTTGTATAAAAATGAGTCTCTTCCTGGTACATCTAGCAATCATGAAAACGATACGCCAATAAAGAGAGTATACCCAAAAAAAAATTGTTTGGGTAGGAAAAGGCAAAGAGATCCACAAAATTGGAAAATGAATAAATTGAAAATACTTCGTAATTCAGGATTAGAATATACTAACAAACAAGGTAAATTGGTTAAAGAAAGAGCATTGGGGCCCGGATGTAACACAGATAAACATTGCAATCGAAAATGTCACGCAAATATTTCGAATGATCACCGAAAACAAATATTCACACAATTTTGGCAAATGGGTAATCATGATAAACAAGTGGATTATTTATCTAAATTTATAACTAGAGTCCAACGTAAAACAGTACAACTAAACAACATTAATTCCAGACGCCATTGTACTTATGAGTATTACTTACCTGGTCTTGGAGAAAAACTAAGAGTATGTAAAAAAATGTTTTTAGATTCATTCAATATTACAGATATGTGGGTAACGACGATGTTCAAAAAAATTGATGAAAATAGTGAAGAAGTAATTGCGAACGATAGGCGTGGTAAGCATTGCAATAGGGGGAACGCAATAAATGAAAATATTAAGATTTCAGTACGCCAACATATTAATTCAATTCCAGTTAAAGAATCACACTACGTAAGACAGCGAACATCTAAACTTTATTTTGAAGAATCACTTACCTTTCCTAAATTGTACTCTCTTTATGTCGAATGGATGACTGAAAATAAACCAAGTGATGCCAAAGCTACCCAAGAACAGTACAGGCAGATATTTTATAAAGAATTTAATATAGATTTCTTTAAGCCAAAGAAAGACCAATGTTTGAAATGTGAGGTTCATGAAAAAGCTTCAGAGTTAGAAAAAGAAATCACTACACCTGATTACGCATTACATATAGCAAATAAATGCATTATACGTCAAATAAAAGACAGGGATAAGGAAGAAGCCAAAAAATCAAAAAGAACATTGATAACCGCATGTTTTGACTTACAAAAAATTTTAACTACTCCTCAATCTGACGTGTCAACCTTCTATTATAAAAGAAAATTCCATGTTTTCAATTTTACAATTTTCGACATCGGATCTGCTGAAGGTCACTGTTATGTGTGGGATGAATGCATTGGAAAAAAAGGCCCTAACGAAATTGCCAGCTTCCTATTCGATTTTATAAAAACGAAGGCTGCAGAAGGTATAAAAGAATTTCGATTCTATTCAGACTGCTGTGGGGGCCAGAATAGAAACAGAATTATGTTCTTAATGTATGCTTACGCCTCAAAAACATTTGGTGTAGATATTGCACACAACTTCTTTGAAGTTGGTCACTCTCAATCAGAAGGGGACTCAATGCATGCTCTTATAGAGAGACGTAAGAAAAACCAAGTTGTTTATGTTCCACAACAATGGTATACACTCATACGTTGTGCTAAAATTACAGGCAAACCATACGCCGTGAACGAGGTCACTCAAAACGACATACTTGATTTCAAGTCGTTGCTAAATTTAGTTCCCAATTGGGAATTGGACAATAATAAAAAAAAAATGATGTGGTCAAAAGTTAACCATATTCAAATTAATGTCGATAAGCCAAACATTATAAACTTTCAAAATGATTTTTACAGCGATCGACTAAATTGGATAGATTTGGACTACCACAAAGTCAAGACCAGAAGTCTGAATAGAAATAAATCTTTGGCTGCGTTGTGGGGTCATAATTTACCTATAGCCTATCAAAGTTTACACCCAATCACGCAAAGCAAATACAAGGACTTGAACAGCTTATGCTCCAGCGGTGCAATTCCGGAACAATACAGATTTTTTTTTACAAACTTGCCACATTCTAACACCATTTCTAATAATTCCGACGTTGAAGACTAGATAAGTTGTTGTAATCTATGCTGGCGGCCTATAAAGTAAATTAAAAATAATTATTATAAAGCGAGTTTTATTGTCTTCCATATTACTTACCATATCTTTTTATCCGAGTGTAACATTAATACACATTGTAATTGTTGCTTACAATAATATTCATCAAAGATTTTCCTTTTGTCAGTATAATTCGTAATTGTATATCATGATACAATAATATTCACAGAAAAAAACTTTCAAATATTTTCACGACCCCATTGTAAAAGTAGTTACAATGTTTTTCATATAAAAAATGCTTAAAACCTGTACATTGTAACATTGCAAAAATCATACTTGCCGTAGTTTTATCGAAACAGCATCTAAACCATTTGAAAGAGCAATTAAAATTAGTATCATGAAACCTACAATTGTACAGAACAACCAAAGACTGCAGCTGCAAATAAATAAAAAACTTTGCAAAAAAATTAAAATAGCTGTATTGAAAACCACGTCATATTGAGTTACAATGTTATTCATATTGGGTGTCGATGTGGTTGCGGGAGATGTCCTTACTGGGCCCGCATTGTGGATTACGGCCCACTCCTTCTCAACAAGAGGAAGCCTGTGTCCTAGCAGTGGGAGCATTATAGGCTGATAATGCTACTCGTAAATTCCAACATCCACGTCTACAACAAAATTAAGCCTTTAAACTCCATACTAACCACTAAAATTAATAACTTTAACCATGAAACCACTTTAAACATTTAAAATCATACCATAATTACATACTGATTAATTCCCCACTCTATCAACGCTTTAACACCTAATAATTGACAGTAGAATTTAAATTTTGATTATATTATACAGAAAATTTGCATCAACATATTGTGTGATGTTATTACCTTAATTGACATACGAGTTTTTCGGACGCGTCATGTTGGTATTAATTATATTGATTCCAGTTCGTTGACATTTTAATTTGGCAGTAGGTACATGGTAGCATAAACGAACATAATCACTGAACGCTGAGGTTTTACAATTTGTTAAGCTTACTGATGCCGTTTTTGAAAATGTTGAAGTGATTTAAATTATGTGTTCAGAATTTAAATAATAAATGTGACCCAAATGAGTTCTACGCCGAGTTCTTTTCACTATTAAACATTCAATTTAATGAAACTTTTCCACTAAAGACTACAAGTATTTACACAAAGTTCTTATTTAGTGATTAGGCGACTCCAGGTATTCGTAAAAGCAGGGAAAAACTTTTTGAACTTTATGGCCTGAAGCAACATAATGAATAATACAAGCTTTCATCAGTATGTTGCAAAATATCCTAAAACTTTTGAAAGTGTGTGCAAAATAGCTAAAGCTCTTTATATTAGCAATAAAATAAAAAACTACCTGGCAAATAATAAATAACGCAACAGGTAGAAAAATACAGCTAAATACGGAATTTAATTTAGAGACTGCACCAACTGGCCCCATTAACTGAGATGTAGAAATAGCTTAAGAATTTGAAAACTTTTTTGCTAATATTCCCCTAAAACTACTAAAGCTTTAAATTCCTCACCCGCGCTTTCTGCTGCCTTACTTAGACATAATGTAAAGGCATGCCCTTTGAAGTTTAAGTTTCAGCATACAAACCCCAATCAACTCAGCTGATCGCATTCCACTGCTGGACATAGGCCTCTCCCATGCTGCACTACAACACCCTGTCCTCCGCCTTTTGCATCTAGTCTGTCCCAGCTACCTCTTTGAGATCATCGGTCCATTTAGCTGGGGGGCGTCCCACACTACGCTTGCCGATACGCGGTCGCCACTCCAGGACTCGTCTGCTTCACCATTCATCGGTCCTTTGACAAACATGGCCAGCCCACTGCCACTTCAGCTTGCTTACTCTGCAAGCTACGTCGGTAACTCCGTTTCTTTTCCAGATTAATTTGTTTCTAATTTTATACTTCACAGAAACCCCGTGCATAGCCCGCCCCATAGCGCGCTGAGCGACCTTAAATTTGTGGACCTGCCCTACTATCAGTGTTCACGTTCCGGGACCGTATGTTATAACGGGCAGGATGCGGTGGTTGAAAACTTTAGTCTTCAAACATTGCGGGATTGGCGACGAGAAGACTTGACGCAGTTTTCCAAACGCTGCCTAACACAACTGGATCCTACTGTCGGCTTCTTTCTCAAAGTTGTGTCTATTGAGTTGGATGACTTGCTCTAGGTAGACATACTCCTTCACAACTTCGAGAAGCGACCCTTCGATGTGGATTGAACACGGCAAGACGTGTGAATTGTACATGACTTTCATCTTATCCAAATTTATTCCGAGGCCGACCCGCCGAGAGGCTCCATTTAGGCCATGCAGCATCTGATCTAACTGTACCAGCGTCTCTGCCATTATGACGATATCATTGGCAAAGCGAAGGTGTACTCGCCGTTCACGTTTATACCCTATCCAGTCCAGTCCAGCGTCTTAAAAACGTCCTCCAACACATTGCTGCATTTCTGCTGAATCTAGAGCACTATGGGATTAGAACTACATCCCTTGATTTACTAAGATCATACCTGAAAGATAGAAAGGTTTAAAGTTCAAGTAAACGGCGTAAACTCATTAGGGTCTGAAATGCCAATGGGTGCTCCCTCAAGGTTCGATATAAGGACCATTCTTCTTTTCTTTTTTTTTTTTAAATTTACATTCATGATTTACCCCAATTACTACAAAATCAACCGAAAATGGAGTTATTTGCAGATGAAACATCTTGATCTTTAAAATAGACCGACGCGGACGGTCACAAAATCTAGAAGACATGAATAACTCTATTCTTGAGGTCCAAAATTGGTTCACGGTTAATAATTCGGTACTAAATGAAAAATAAACTAAATGCATTAGATTCAAATTACCTAATGTTAGAAGCAGCAAAGTGTGACATCATATTGAATGGAGAAAAACTGCAATTTATTCATCAAACGGTTTACCTAGGAATCACGCTAGGCGAGAAATCACAATGGGGACCTCATATAAACTTTTTGTATCCAAAAATAATCCAAATTCCAATCAAAATTACTGATTGCACAGCAAAATACTCAACTCTGAATAAGCAACAATTTTATATTCCTGGCGCACCGGTATCTACTAGGCGAGGCCTCCTATTTATGAATGGCAATAATAATAAGGCGTAGCTGATAAAGACCCGCGAAGCGGGGCTCCTACTTCTGCGTAGTTTAAAAAATAACCACGAAGGGATGGCGGGGTCTTCCAGACCCCTTCTAACCTGACCTGTCCGAGTCGGGGTGCCCCAAGTTCCGAGCTTGCTTCGCTCGCTCTTGCATCCTAAATTCTCTTAGTACAGTAATATTGCATTTTGTACCGATTCTTTCGATATAATTTATGTACGCTCCGGTTAATTTGCTGTGCAGTCAGTATTTACATGATGGAAATAGAGTAATAAGTGATTATTTATTGGATGTGCAATTAATAATATCCCTTTTACTTTATGGTCGGGCTGCTGGGTGTCTTTTTGTAGGAATTACAATTTAAGAGAAAAAAGAAGGTATAACACGCTTTTATTTGAAAACTTAATTCCAGTTCCAATCGGAATAAAATATTTTTTTAATCTTTTTAGTTCTATTTAATTAAAAACAAATAAAAACTCGTTTAAAAAAAAACAAATATGGGATAGACATAATTTTAATACTAGAAATAAAGATAAAATTGATCAACCATTGTTCAGTTTAGCTAAAGTACATACATGTTTTATGGGGTACTGTGTTAAATTTTACAACAAAATACTTTGTGATATATTGCAATTAAATGAAATAAAATTTAAAACTATGTTAAAAGTACACTTTGTAACCAAGCATTATAATCATCCAAGATAAGAATACTTGGAAACATTCTGGTCCTGCTCCATAGGACATCTAGAGTCTAGACAAAATCAAACTGCTTGCTAATTTAATTGTATAATTTATTATTTTTATGACGTTGATTTACATTCTGTGATGATTTCTTTAACTCACATACTGAATATTACTTGTAAAAAAAATTGGATTATCGTATACTTTTACAATGTTTGTAAATATGTGAGCATCCAGTAACTATGACATAATTAGTTTAGCTGTCATTGCTCCATTTTTAATTATTTTTACCTATTGTGGTATAGTAATTTTATTCTAGGTACATCGTCTTCACATATAATTGCATAATTAATGTATTCAAAATATTGATGGCACGGTTGGCGCAGTGGTTATGTGATTGACTGCTACGCTTCGTGTCGCGGGTTGGATTCCCGCACGGAACAAATATTTGTATGACCTACAAGTAGTTGTTTGTGTATGTGAGTTTAAATGTTTGTAAACGCACCCACAATACAGGAGAAATTTCTAGTGGGGGGCAATGTGACGTTCAATAGTGCCTGTGTGTATTGAAAAGAAATGCTTTGACTTTGATATAAGTATAACTTATTAGAAGACTTCCTTAAAGTCTGGAACAAATGTCTTCGATGTATTTTGTGTTGGGCGCTGATAGCTGCGCCATAATTTTACTTGCAGATAACTTCGTTTTTTTTGTTCATGTTTTGTATACCTAAACTGTTCATAATAAACTTTTATTTATTTATTTGTTTAACACAAAATAAAGCTAAGATTTTAGTTTTCAAAATTTGGAAACAAGTTCAGTCGTTGTCACAATTTTTTTGTGAGAAAACTTTCGCAACACATGTTACTTGCAGGTTTTCCTATCGATGTCCGAGCTGACTCGAGTAGTCGAGTCGTTCTTATTTGGAGAGTAACTAGAGTAACTAGTTAGGACCATCCGATTTTCTTTTATTTTTATTCAACATTTACCATATTTTCGCTTCGTTTGTGGAAAGTCAAAATCATACATTTTCTCATTTGTTTTTTATTTTGTAACTGCCATGTGCATTGCTTTCGTCACCGTTACATTTGGTAAAAGCTTGTTGCGTTTTGTTTCTAGCTGTATTTTTTTTTACTTAGCCTATCTTTGGTGATTTATAGTTCTAGTTTGAACTAGTTATATCTTCGTTTACAGCAACTAGTTGTTAGAAAAATAAAAGTGTTATTGCTGTAAAAAGTAACAATTATACATACACAGTCAAATTAAATTAGTCAGCGAAACTCCGTAAACGTGATGAGTATCGATATTTAAACATAATAAAACAAGAAAATAATTAATTTGATGTTTTTTTTTGTGGGGTCATCGACCGCAGTTAATGTAGTCACTTGAAATATTAGTTTAAAAAATCAGTTTTCGTTGTATAAACTTCACAGAAATTATGGGTTTCAATACTGGGGACTGTAAAGCATGCTTAAGTTAATTTTGTGTGAAGATTACATTGTTATAATTATAAGGTTGTATCGTTTTAGTTATAAGTAATTTTGTATTAATGTATTGGGTAATGGTTAGTAATAGATGTTACTTTAAATAGTTAATATTATAAGTCGTCCTATCTATCGCATTAGGTTCCAAAACTTGTAATGATAGTATAAGAGTTTTAAATAAATAAATAAATAATCATATCTAAACACGATAAAACAGATTTTCTCAACTCAAACTGCAAGCAACAAAACTACCAGCACTTCAGCGGTCCCCAAAAAAAAAAATTTTTTTTTTTTTTTATCGTGTTCAGATATCTATACCGATCACGTCTGCGGAGTTGCGCTAGCTTATTTAATTTGACCACTGGACTCTGAAAAGATGAAAGTAATTACAGAATTTTTAATTTAAATTTTACAAAAAAAAGACCTAAGATTAGTTATAGAATTTTCGGAAATCAATGACAGTAAAATATTATGCAAAAAGTGTTTAGTTTTAATTCTGCAAAAACTAGTCCAGGCTTGGATGCAGAATGTGGCAAAATCGTCCCGCCCGCAAAAATATTCTCATACTAAAGGTGCGATAATTATTATACCACATGCAGCCCAAACCAAAGCCAATGGAAACTTATGCTTATCATAAGTCGAATATACATTATAGACACGTATTCTTCCTCAAAACTTAAATCGCAAAACTTAAAATTGGTCCATACCGTTAAGAACCACGTCCGAATCGCTGTTCATCAAAAAGTTCAAACGACAAACACCACGGGACATCGCTCGGAAAATCCATCGCTGTAAAATTCATTAAAGAACAAGCACTGAGTTACCGCTTACTTTATACACTACATTATTCTGTGTACGTACATAAACTATCCAAAGATTCAAAGTACTTGCACAACGAAAATTTCACCAGAATTTTCGCGAGATCACCCATGCAAAAATAAACTTTAATTTTTAAACACAAGGTTGGTATTCATGTATGGGTGCACCGTTTAGGTACCCCTGATCGATGCAACGTTGCATTCGCTTGAAGCAGACCAATTTACTTGATTTTGTTCAAGGCGAGTTTGACGGGTTATTAGCCTGGACTCAATTTCTCGGCTTTATTTATAATTGCCTGCCTCCCGCCTGTGGATTTAATCATTCGTGTCCTGATGAGTTTTTGATGAGGTTAAACAACTTTGTCCGTGTGTAAACAACTTCATGCATGACGCTGCATGGTCTGCTGCCGTAACAGGGACCTATAAATGTCCACTGTTGAACATAAGCCTAATTACCTATTGGAATTAACGATCTTAGGGCGCCCGCAGACAACCGACTCAACAATTTTAGTCGACTGTATTAATTGGTTCCAAAAAATGAGTTTGTGTCGTAAGACCACTCGCTTAAAGGTATGTAGTCAACGTTTTTGACTACGACTAAATTATTAAGTTAGTTGTCCGCCTTTAGCTAGGATACGTGAGGCAAAGAAGGTAAGCTCCAACTGCCTTATAGGAGATACATGGAAGAGAGAGAGAGAATTGGTCGAACAATTTAATTAACGTTGACTGCCTGCTCTTAGATTGATTGATAAATACCGTACTATATTATCAGCAGATGCAAGATATCATTTCCTAATTACAGATAACAGGCGCTCTGATAATAACAAACAAAGTGGTGAAACCGACCACTAAACTATTATAATAATTATCTTCATGATTGGGATGTGGTTAGCGATAATAATAATTCAATTTGGCGATGTGGAAAAATCATGGATAATATTATCATAAACATTAAATGGTCAGACGTGTTTTTGAGTAGAGACTGCGAATCATACATACATGCGTATACTGAAACTACAGAACGCCACCTGCTACGATCGTTAGATACATACTCCTTTTGCTTCGGTTACGTTCATACATCCTATCCTATCCATACCTGACCATCCTGAATAATATCATCGATAAGAATAGTTTACATACAGGGTTATTTGTAACTCGAAGTAATCCTTGCAGGTCGTCATAGTAGGGTTAAAATGCAGCAAATTAAGCCACCAAAAGTTCTACTTTAGTAATATAATTACCACAACGTATTAGTCGTCAATAAACTAGTGAATACTGCGTTATCTGTTGCAAACAGATAAAACCACAAACCTACGTTATCTACCCGGAACGTATAGCTATTACCATGTGGTATCACTTCCTTCTACGTATATACAGTCACCAAAAGAGATATTAATCAGGGTCGTCGGATATACCTAGTTGAATTTTAGTAAGAAACCGATAGCTGTTTTTGAATGAAATTTAATTTGATAAATTAACTATTTGTTTTCTATTAATTAAATTAATTTTATTCGAAAACGTCCAGCGGTATCACTTTTGGTAACCGTACGTAATTATATTAGTTTAACTCAAACATCACGCCTGTAGAAGGGTTAGACGAGTGGTGTTTAGAACATATCGGTTGTAAAAAAACCCTTAACGAAACCGAGAGTCACTTTTACACCCCGTCATTGTAATCTTTTTTTTTTGGACTGGATATTACCTGGGAATCTTCTGGTTACGGAGATATTGAAGGTCAAAATTCCAAATTTTACTGACGTTTTTTTACGAAAACAAGTTTTCAATGTTATATCACAACTTTAAATACCCCCACGACCCTTGTATCGTTGTATGCACCTATATGCACAATGTTTTGCTTGCGTTACGTAGCGTACTACCGTAAACAGCGATTTTTCACACCTAAAAATAAAATCACCCACGAATAATTTTTTTTTCCCAGCAATTGTTTTTGTGCTATGTTACTTAGTTTGATGTACAGAATGCGTAGTTGACGGCTATGTGATGAGTCAGTCTTTTTACACCCTGTATTTTATATTACCTACGTATTATGTAGGTAAGACAGCCAGTTATGTTTGTAAGTCTCATGTAGGTAATAGGGCGGAAAGCCTATTGTCATCAAACGGGCACAATTCCAGGCTCTGTTGCTTAAAAAATCCTGGTGGACAAAACCCAAAAACACTTTGTTGACCTGGTAATCAGGATGTTCATAAGTCACGTTTACGATCACTACACAAACAAGGCTGAATTTCTTGTATTTAATCGTATTGTAGGTTTTGGGTATCATTTCTATAAATGATATTATTTCTGTAAATAGGTTTGTACAAACACTTTTACACGTCAATCATATTTTAAAAACTAGATGAGGTTGACGTTTCCTATCTGACTACTCTGAGAAGAAAGGCTGAAACAAACTCAGAGGTCACAGTCTCTTTTAAAGTCCAGACATAATCTTGGTCAGTTTATGTGAACACCATGTAGATTTGTGTCTGAAATGGTCTTTTGAGGAAAAGCCACACAGATTGAGTGGACCTGTTCAGTCAGTGCACGCATTTGTCAGTAATCGGGCAGCTCAACTCAGAACTTACCGTAGCGAACGTACCTATAAAATGGAAACCAACTTCGTAACAGAATCCAGGCATATCAAATCAACTTAAATAAATACGTAAAAGAAAAAGAAAATTAATGTCTTTCCTATACATTTTTATAACATTGAACAAACAGAAAACCTCAATGAAACTTATTTCTGAAAAGCGGCCGGGAATAACTGAAAGTAGGATTATCTTAGACTTAATCTTACAAGAGCTCTGAGGAAGAGGATCATATTTTTCTAAAGTCAACAATTTTGATAAACTCACTTTATTTGCAACTGTTCGTTTCTTGTAAACTAGCTGCAGACCGCAGGTTCACTTATTTTAAACATGATTGTGTTTTGTTTTTTCTCAGTTTCTGTATTGTTAGGGAATTTGTAGGTTTGTTTTTTCTCCTGGGATGCTGTGAGGTGTAGCTGTCTTTTGTAGTATTTGACGTTCAAAAAGTAGTAAAGCACGGAATACGCGAAATATAAAAAAAGGTTTTTTGAGATGGCATTTAGTTTAAAAACTTACTAAGGTTTCCGGTTTTTATGGTTCCGACCTTAAAAAGCAAACAGAACCTTTATAAGATCACTTTTCGACTACGATCTATGCAACGGGAGCCTGAGGTTTGGCATAATATATCTAATATTATGCCAAAACTGATTGAGACTTACTCAATGACGCGCTCACAGAACGCCAGTTAAAGACCAAAAAAGTTTTTTCAACTGTAACTTGATGTGGGGACGCCTGACGACTGACGCCTGAGGGAGGACATCGCCGTCGAGGTAGACCATGGCGAAGGTGATGTGACGATCTGGTAAAGTTTGCAAGGCCAACATGGCCAGAAATCGGACTAGACAGGGAGGTTTGAAAGGAGAAAGGGGATGCCTTTGCCCGGTAGTGGGACACAATGTAGGATGACAAAAAAAAATGAGCCGTCACGGGATGCCTAGCAGATATGAAACATACCATCGTATAGCGTGGCGACGCGACGCCACGGCATGCATCGCCACGCCTACAATCGGTTTTACCCGCAGCTATAGAAGTTTCACATCAAAAATACTTAACAGACCTTTGATAGGTACAGTGGACCTACATTGCAAGTACACTGGCGAGAAATATTTTTCCATAAACCAAAAAAGGATACTTACAATTTTCGCAGTTGACCGACAGCAAAATTATGAGACACGGACCACCTGTATAGAAACGAGCTCGTTAACAATGAGGTGTGTTAAATTGTGCTTATAATCTAACACTAACTGGTAGTTATTTTACAAGAGACGTCTTTTCTGATAAAAATATACTCATATAAACTTTTTGCCTAGGTGAATACCTGGAACCGAAAGTTTCTGGGAGTGGTGACCGCGTACTGGATTTTTATCAATGCCTGTGCATATGAAGTTACTGTGAAGGAAAAAACACAGACAAACAAACATTCCAAGCATTAATAAATCAATCACAAAAAAACCACCTGATCACAAAATTTGTATAAGGAAGAAGACAGACGAAGAAAAAATAAAATTTTCACTTAATTTTATTAAAGCCTCCTTAACCGCTTTATTTTTATGGCAGCATAAAATTTGCTATAAATTATACTTTGAAGAAAATTGCTATTTCAATCTTTTTCCATCAAAATTTTGTATTCCGGGATACTAAAGCTGATACCAGACGCACTAAAGTGAAATGGTTCAGTCGAGTGATTTTTGTTCTATTCCACGTTCACATGACACCGACAAAACAACATAGGAACAAATGTTCATCTGCTCCTTTCATTTCATTTTTAGATCATTCGGTAGGCGAGTGAAAGATGTGCCGAAATCCAACATCGTTCGATCGGTTCACAAATAAATTCATTTTTCACTTTTGATTCATTTAGCGTTTAATTTTGAGTGAAAGACAAAAATTAACGAAATTGAAGCGTCTGATATCTGCTTAAGAGGTACTGTTAATGAGTACTTAGGAGGTGATCTGGCGTGGGCAGTGTTCCCCGAGACTATGGGTCCCTAGGGGCACATTGCCCTATATAGAGCATGTTCTCATGACTGACAAGATGCATATTCATAAGGAAGTAAAACTACTAGCTTCTGAGTTCGCTGGAGTACGGTCAAGCCTGAAAATGAGGAAAATAGTCAGCCAATTGGTTAATGAGTTTGAGGAGAGGCCCAAGTCCAATGCAAATCGATAGAACGACCTCAGTGCTTGAAAGCTTTTTCAGTTTACTTTGTTGTCAAAATCACCGCTTCAAGTAGGTACAATTTGCTGTTGTTATATTATTTGTAAAACAATGACAATAGCTAACTTGAAGGTTACAGTGTTTAGAAACCATAAAATAGAGAGGGCTTATTATCCAGAGTCACGCTTTAAACGAATTCTGGAAGATTAGACTTACTTAACGTTCCAGAATAGTCTATCAAGTATGACTTATTCAGCAAGGTTGTATTCAAAACTATTCAAATATTATTTCAATAATTAACATCAATTTATCTCCTCGAATGAGTATCACTTCAGTTCTATTAAAATATATTAGGTGAAATATCACCGGCAACATGAAGAAATATTATCCTACCGAAATATACTTAAATAATGAAAACAATTCCATCGTTTTTAGTTGACCTTTCCTAGAATAATTCTCATCTTAGAATAGGTCTTCGACATTTTCTCGTTCGTGTGAAAAGAAGCATTGAGAAGCTTTGAGTTGTATTCCGTTGTAAATAAGATTATAGAAGCATAAAGAACAGGGTGTAAAGTTCAAAAAAGGGAGGATCCTTCGACCAGACGGGTGTCTTGTCTGGTGGGTAACAGCCCGACGCTTGATGTCGAGACGTTGGTCTTATTATGTTGATTGCGCGGTAAATTTTGCATGCGAGATGCAGGATTATGCGTCACGTCAGTATGATAAGTAGTTCGCATGTGGCATTGTAGATGCCGCCACAAAATATTCTTGTTGATAGTTTTGCCAAAATGTCACATAAAAATAAATTTGTGAAACTATTTTAGGACACTGGAGTGGTAGGAGATCTTTTTGTCAAACTGTTTTTGTCTGACAAACATTTTTAAAGTGACCTACCAACATATTACCCCTATTAATTTTCGCGGCACGGTTGGCGCAGTGGTTAAGCAATTAACTGCTGCGTTGCGTGTCGCGGGTTCGATTCCCATACGGAACAAATATTTGTAAATTATCTACAAGTAGTTGTTCCGGGTCTGGCTGTTTGCGTTTGTGAGTTTGAATATTTGTAAACTCACCCACAATACATGCTGCCAAGTAGGTAGCATTGCTTCGTTTTGAGGACGGCCGGACGGTGACATTTTAAATGCCTATGAGTCTTCAACTTTGATTTGAGTTGTGGGCGCAAAATTAGGTATATTTTTTGTTCCAATTGTTTACCAAATTTTTTTTAGGATAGGTAATGCCAAAAACCTACCTTTTAAAACGATAATATATAACTAAATTGACTCATATGAACCAAAACGGCTTAATTAAAACTAATTATAATAACAATGATAGGAAAATTAAATGCAAGCCGTATTAATATGACCTAGAATAAGTAAGGAGCCATGGCCCCGGCTAAAAGTCTCACCGCACACTGTGGCGATCAAGTTATATAATTGACTAGTAGGTAGCTACAGTCACCAAAAGTGATAATTAAAGTTGAAGTTTAATAAGAAACCAATGGATGTTTTCGAATAAATAAATGAAGAACGAAGAAAACAAACAGGTCATTTATCAAATTAAATTTCATTCGAAAACATCCATCGGTTTCTTACTAAACTTCAACTGTATCCGACGACCCTGGTTACTTATCTTTTTGGTAACTGCATATACATGACATTTGTTAATACTGTTCCAAATAATATACTATCATCACCGTTATCTTCCACAGCCCATTTTCACAAACTTGTGGGCAAAAGCCTCTCTCTTCTTGTGCTAATCACCTCGCTACAATGGTTATATGCCATAGTACAAAAAAAACTCGTGAAGCTTGGCTACACTAGCATGCGTAGCAAAGCAACTAAAGAAACGGAAGAAACAGAAGAGAAAATGTCAGATTGTATAAAGATTTCTACGGCGCAATGAAAAAAAAAAAACGAAAAAAAGAATTACTTTTTCTTATGAAAGTGTTTTTTTTTATCTTATCGTAGAGTAGGGATACAAGTGGTCATGCTACGCATGCTGTTATTCCTAAAACAAATTAAACTGAAATTCTATTTTTTTTGGGAGATACCATCGATTTCACTTTGTTGTTGCTGATGGTCGAAAAAAATATAAATAACATGAAAATTATAGCAAATAAGTAGACGGTGGTACCTAGTCAGCACCGCCTGTGAATATTTGTTTTCTTTCTACTTATTTTTGTACATTTATTTATTTATTTAATTATATAAGCACACAAATGTACGGAGGCTAGAGTAGTCTGTTAAGTGACATTAGTCATAGGAATTTTCTACGTGTCAACCTTTGGGTGAAACAGAGACAAACATTGGTAGGTGCAATAATGACAATTGAGGAATAAATATATGTCGGAAATACGTTAAAATCAATCATTTGACTTGATTAATCGGGACGCCGGTGCCACCAGGTGGCGCTGGACAGAGTCTATAACGCTCACGCTTGAGCAGAGCAAGGCAGAGTTTGTTGTTGGCGGGTAAGCAGTGAAGACGTTTAGAAACTGTCGCGCGTTCCGTATAGTTATGTCGTGTACCTACAGTGTGTGATTCGCAAGAGAAGTGTGATTAATTTGATCGTAAATTATAATGTGATTTGAACTGCAAACGGTTTTTCTATTGCGCAATAACCAACGTTACCCATAGTACGCCCACAGTAGTTAAAATATGGCTGGTAATAACGAGAGAAAAGTACCTTCTCCGTCATATACGTACATACATTCATAGTTAATAAAATATTTCTAGCAAAATTATCATTATTATTATTTTATACAATAAATTATTAAATAATAAATTATTTTATACAAAATTAAATACAATATTATTATTTATGCCATATCTTACATAGGTAAAGCCTGGAAACTAACATTCAAGTAGTCAGAATTTCAGAACATAACATAATATACTACATATTATAGCAACCAAGAGATTGTTGCAAACGTACACAATGTTATGGCAGCCTCTGTTCGTATCGCTCCGTTTGATTTTAGAAAACAATGTATTGGTATTGTATTGTATTTTAATTTTGTAATGCTTCAAGTGTTTGCGGCATTGCGGTAGTTTGAAACAATAGTAGTGCGGCTTTTATTGTTTTTTTTATAGCTGGTCTAAATTGCTCGATATTGGTTGCAAGCTCTTTTGTAGTGTTAACACCAAAAATAAAAAATGGAACCCTTATAGGATCACTTCATGATCCGTCCATCCGTGCGTCTGTCTGTCTGCTAGGACCCCTTTTCTCAGGAACGCGTGGATATATCAAGTTGAAATTAATATCAAATTCGTAGGTCTACAGTCCCTTGGAGCTTTAAAATAATCAAATAAAAAAATACTGTCATTTATGCCATATACATATTTTGATACTCGCAAATAAATCAAAACCAATAGGGTACTTCCCGTTGACTTAGAATCATGAAATTTTACAAGAAGCAAGGTCTCACAGTACAAGTAAAGAAAAATGTCCGAAATTTTTAATCTGTAGGTTAATCTTTTTTTTGCGATTTTAAAACTTACATTTGCAGTTCTAGAATTGACCGTAACGTATATCAATGCAAGGGAGAACATTTTTTCAACAACAGAGTTTATTTATTTATTTATTTATTAAAACTTCTCGCACACAATAGTATACAAAGGCGGACTTAATGCCTTAGGCATTCTCTACCAGTCAACCAAGGGTGGTGAAGAGATAAGATGGCAGGTGCTCTAAATAACAGACATTACTAATAATAATAATAAATATTAAAAAGATAACATAAGTATTTATAAATAAAATAGGTATACAAGTACCTAAACAGAATATAAACTTATAATACACATACATACATATTTACTATAATATATATCTACATTATACATATATTATATATATACACAAAAAGGGAAGGAGGTAATTGAGATGACTACGCTATTTATTTTGAAAATAATTTCGCAATTTCCGCTTAAAAGCATACCGACTGGTAGCCGTCCTGATTTCAAGAGGAAGCGCATTCCAGAGAAGAATGGACTGAATATGAAAGGAAGAAAGAATAAAATCGGAAGTATGAGAAGGACAGAGAAGGAGAAGATTGTTGGAAGAACGCAGATTCTTAGCGTGTGAAGAACATAGATATTGAAAGTGAGACATAAGATAAGAGGGAGGGGTGGGAGAGTTGAGAAACGAGAAAAGTGTGGTCAAAGAGCGCAAACTTCTCCTTTGGCGGATGGACATCCATTTGAGCTCAGTCCTGTAACTCGACACATGGTCATATTTCCTGAGGTTGAATATGAATCGGATACCATTGTTGAGTAGTCTGTCAAGCTTATCCAGCAAAACCGCATTCAAGTCAAAGTAGCACACGTCACCATAGTCAATGATGGGGAAAATCAAAGTCTGCACAAGCATAGTTTTCGTCTTAGCGGGCAAAAAGTTTCTCAAACGATACAGGGATCGCAGAGTACCGTTGACCCTTTGACTAACACTAGAAACCTGGCGCTGCCAGCTAAGCGTTGAGTCAAGATGCAAACCGAGATCTTTCACCGTAGGGGTAATAGGTATGATGGTACCATTAAAAATAAGAGGAGGAAGAGAGCTAAGCGCCACCCTACCCATCATGTGCGGGCTTCCAATTACAATGGCCTGACACTTTAAAGGGTTTACTGATACCCCAAAACTATCAGACCACTTCTTGATAGCAGCTAAGTCTCGGTTTACATCAGCTATAGCGTCCGATAAAACTTCTACCCGCGCAGCTGTATACAATTGAAGATCATCAGCATAAAGATGATACGAACACCGAAGACAGTGAGTTATAAAATTGATGAAAATGGAGAATAACAATGGAGAAAGAATACCGCCTTGTGGAACACCAGCATCCAGGTCGCGCCAACTCGATGAGCTCTCATCAACGCGAACTGACTGCTGACGTCCCCGAAGATAAGAAGAGAACCATTCCAGGGCCTCGGGTGAAACCATAAGATGAGAGAGGATAGAAAGGAGAATATCATGGCTGACGGCGTTAAAGGCGTTGGAGAAATCAATTAATACCAAAACGGTAACCTTGGTATCCTCCATCGCTTCTCTAATGTCACCAGTCACTTTAAGGAGAGCAGAGGTTGTACTGTGCCCAGGCCTGAATCCAGACTGAAAAGCGCTAACAAGGCTGTTCCGGTGAACAAACACAGAAAACTGCTTGTGTACACAGGCCTCAAGCACTTTAGACAGGAATGGGAGAATGGAAATAGGTCGAAAATGGCTGGATAGGGAGTTAAGTTTGTTCTTGGGATAATTCATCCTGTCATGTGGTACACGCACATTTTGACTGTGTTGTTTAAGTCCCATACAATGGGGGCGAGCCTATGTCCTTCAACCGGACAAAACTCCAGACTCCGGGCTACTACTGTCAAATTCCTGATGGAAAAACTTTAAACTCATGCTAGCGGTTGCGACCAATAAACCAACGTGGCAGTAGACGAATGTTGCAAATAAACTGTTTCTATCATATATATTTTTTTGCCATTATAATACAGCTCTTTTTCTACTACTACTACTATTAGCCTGCATCATCCCACTGCTGGGCAAAGGTCTCTCCCCATGACTCCCAGCTCTTTCGATCCAGGGCTGAAGTGGACCACTGGTCGTTTGTTTTCTCTAGCTCGTCCCGCCATCTTCTACGGGGTCTGCCGCGACGCTTGTCCTTTTTCTTAGCCTTGGTCATTTGAAGGTATGTGGATCCCACCCGGGGATTCTTAGCATCCCTTGCTCTGGGGCGTGCCTGACTAATGTCGTCGTCAAGTGTACCACTGGAGTTGCCGGGCACTTGGGGCCTGTTTTTGTATATATTTGTCATGAGGAGGAAAATAGACAGTAAATCCACCACGCTTGTCTAATGCGGGTTGGTGAGTGTGTCACACAGTGAGTCTTCTAGCTCGGCCTTCAGTTGCTGCCGTTGACGATTGCTAAGGCAATCGTTCTTTCGCCGCCAACCAAACCAATAACCTGCACTGTTATTGGTTTTTCTGTTATCTGGACCGTTTAGAGATGTAGCGCCACAGTTTCATGGCAGGTCATTTTTGTTTGTTTTTTTTTTTCTTGTTATACTCACTACGTTTCAGTACAAGGTGAGCCTTACACACAAGCGACATATTTCGATATAATGAATTGTTTCCGGCGCTGAAACGTGGCACGGAAAACGTGTTCACTGTCCGTAAGCAACTGCTAATAACTGTGACATGGCTAATATTAGCTTACAATATTGTTATATTATTTTATAGCGTCATTGCTTTTGTCCACGGCTTCGCCCGCGTGGAGGTCGGAAATTGTCCCACAGAAATGTACTACCGGGACAAATAGTATCCTATGTTCTAACCCAAATCGTAGTCTAAGCATGTGCACAGTGCAAGCACAGCACAGTTTTCATATCAATGTCAGCATTTTACCTGCGCCGGGCCGGTCTAAGTAGTACACGAATAGCATTCATACCGCGTGCACTCATCTATCATGCAATCATACTTTTATCAATAAATCAGTAATCAGTGTATCAATCAGGGTCGATTCAAGGTGTAAGGTCCCTAACCATAAACCTTGTGCCAAATTTAATCTAGATTTGTTCAGAGTGACAGACAGACAGAGTTACTTTCGCATTTACAATATTTATATGGATTTTTATAACTTCATTAAAAACACACTCACAGGTACTTAGAACACCTAAAGTTGGCACACACAGCTTTGATACAGAAAGGGATACTAATAATTAATGTCTGTTCCAAAAATACCTGAAGAAAATGTAAACAAATTGATCAGAAAACGTACCTGTCGACGTCAATTTTTAGTGCCACTTACAAATTGAGTGCTTCGATTTTATTATTTCAATACTTAAACCCAAAATTATAATTTTAGTGAGTGATTACTATTACTTTATTATAAGTACATAACAATCCATAGATCCAAATAGATTACAATATACAAACTAACACTAAAATAAAATTAAAAAGTACAAGAATATAATAAAAATAAAAAAGGGAAGAAGCTCATAGGGTATCAAAAAATTCGTCCACCTCGCTGTCAATGGGATAAGTGCAAAAGACCGGCAGCATTAAAGTCGACCAACCACTTGGCGATGTCCCGAAATATTTGATGAGCACTGTGACCCTAAGACCCTAGTAACTATTAATTAGTGAGTGATTGCGTAAGAATTTATTCTCAACCGTGTTTGTTTACACTTTCATCAGATAATTTTGAAACGGACCATAGCTGTGAATTGTAGGAGGTTCCTCTCTTTAGAACCCTGACCACTGGACAATCTCATTAACCGGCGCTATTCCAAAAAATATTTAAATGTAGCGCATCAACTTGACAAAACTGGTTCATACGTCATTCGAAGGTTTAAAAAACTGAAGGCTATCTAAAAATACTTTTTTCATGAAATAGTTCACAGGTTTCTTCTGGCCTTATTTTATCTTCCTTAACATTTTTTCACTAAATACGATTCCAAGTGTACTAAACATAATGTTTCATCAGAAGACTTAGGTTAATTAATTTTATTTTTACTAACAAACACAGCTAAGGAGCAGCGGTGAGGGTAAAACAGTGAGTGAGCTTGGCACTTGCCGGAAAACTTATAATTACCTTTGAAACTACCATCTCTCCATAATTATATTCCACATAATTGTTGAGCTTAACCTTTTTAATAGAGCGTTCCCTTTTATTTCAAAAGTAAACAAAAGAAAATTACGTGTACCTACGTGAATAAAACGCATTTTCCATTATCCAAAAACATGCCTAAAATTCCGTAACGAAAACTACAGTGGACTAATTAATCAAAGCAATTATAAAAATGTTAGAAAAAAGTAAAAACCCGTCCACGATAAGGTCCCTTTAAAAAAAAAATACGGTGTGACAGTATGCAAATAAGGCTGAAAAATTGAGGAAAGCTCCGTGTTTTTAAGGATCCGCGTATGGTAAACCAATGTAAATATTGGTTTAAGGAAGTTTCAAAGTTTTTTTGGTTGAACCTGGATAAATATTCCGTTTGCTAAGGATTTTTGGTACCGTTTAAAGTTATGTTTTTGTAACCAAGAGACTGTTTTCTTAGTTTTGTTTCAAATTTGGTCGTAAAAGTTCTTTTTGGGTGGTTTCATTTACTTTGACTTTGTATACCTACTTGGTTGCAGTTATTTTTATAATATAATTATAATTTACCTTAAACATTAACTAAACACCCAGTAGAAATTCGCAACTCTTACAATAAAAAACTAAGAAGACAGTATGATAAAACCATGCTTGCTTTTGAGTAAATACTTACCACGCCGTAAATTAGACTGGAATTTCACCTATCAAGTTGCGGTACTCACAAATATTACCTAGTTTATAATCAAATACATCAACAAAATAAAAAATACATTCTTTAATCCCACCCAAAATTTCACACCCTACAAACAAACGAGACAAACCACAATTCTAAACAAAACAATTTAATCTCTATACAGAACCCTACTACATAATTCAACGTAAGTCAACCTAATTAGCGTGTTGGAAACAATTTAGACGCGCGTGTACGCAAATGTACTTTAATCATGTGATTATGATATATCACGGGACGCTTTAATTGGGTACAGTCGCGCACTGCATGTGCAATACGGACTAATTATTGAAAGTCATGGGTGGAACTGGTGTTGTTGCCTTAATTTGTTGAGTTAGCGGTATGAGGTCAAGTTTTATGCTGAGTACGGGAATGGTTACCTGAGTCGGAATTCATGGGCCAGTTAACACGAGCAGCATGTTGTCGACGGTAGCCGCCGACACGTGTTGACGACAGCCATCGACAGTCGTCGACGGCTGCAGTTGTCTCTGCCGTTGACGCGTGTCGCTCGTATGTACATATGAGAACTAACTTACTGACAAGCTTACATTGTCGGCTGCGACTGAGACTGATGATGGGAAATTGTATCAGTTATGTGCATCAGCCATAATAAAACAAGAGAGCCAAAGATTTGTGTGATGTCGTAACTCATTAGTAAAGCTTATGTTCTGCTAAGAAAGCGGTGAACGGTCACACTATAACGGATGTTTTTTGACACCTTGTACTGCCAATCACTAAACACTTTTAGCGCTAAACGAGTTTAAAAAATAATTCTGGTTCTGTCAAATGTTTGAAGATGACAGAGACAGATTGATGTTTTAAACTCGTTTAGCGCTAAACGTGTTTAGTGGTGGCGATGCAAGTGGGCCTTAATGTCAAGACTGGTAAAAATGACAGATTTTTATGACAGCCGTTTTAATATTGCGAAACAGTTTTCCCTTTCCCAGGAAATCATAGCTCAAGTGACTAAATGAGGAGGTTAGGATCAAAGCCACAACATATCCACTTTTGCCAATTTCGTTTTTTTTTTTCACGATTTCTACACAAAATGATAAGACTTAGCAGTAACCGTTTAGTTCAAAACAGCTTATTTTCCATGGTAAAATGATGTGTAATATTAACGTTAAGTTCAAAATCTCAACATAATATCCTGGTTAAAAAAAAACTGTTTTAAGGTCCTATTTATCACGTACGTAAGTGGCATTCTTTAAACAAAATACAAAAATATGTGCTCACTATTTATTAAGATTTTTTCGATTTCTCGCTTATTGAAAAAAGTGGATATGTAGTGGTTTTGATTCTAACTATTCTAGGCCATCACGTACCTATTTCTTTAGTTTATTATTTTAAAACTAGTTAGGGAGCGGCTTTCAAGACTGCTCTGATAAAGCCCTGTAAATGAAACAAGTCATTCGTAGATGATAGCTCAATCCTAGCTAGTAGTACTATTAGTCAGGGCCCACTAGAGGGCCATTACAATAGATAATCAATTGTGTATCATTAGCGATGCGTGACTCCTGGCTTAAAATGTTGACTAAAATACAATTTTGAATGACTCCTGGCTTAAAATGTTTATTGAAATAAAATTTTGAATGACTCCTGGCTTAAAATGTTGATTGAAATACAATTTTGAAAGGCTCCTGGCTTAAAATGTTGGTTGAAATACAAATTTGATTGTGCGTATTGTAATCTGGCAATGTAATTACATTTGGTTGGTAACATTTAGTTTTCTTTTATATGTTTGCAATACTGTTTCCATGTTGCTTCTTCTAACTACATTCCCAAGTGTGTACGCAATAAACTTTTTGGCTATAATATATTATCAGCATCTTTTATTTAATTGCTACAGTACGAACACATGTAGGCATTCATTATTCAACCAATCAACTCACTCTATCGCAGTCTACTAACTTATTTTCGCCTTTCGCATCCAGTCAGTCCCAGCCACCTTTTTAAGGTCGTCGGTTCATGTAGCGGGGCCGTCTCACACTACGATTAGGTATTCATATTAAATTCGTATTATTTCCACAACTGCCACTTCCCCACCCACTACAAGAAACAGAGTAACCTATTCTCAGTCGGGAGCCACAATGCGTGAGTTAGTTATTCTATTTCGGTTATATTTCATGCACTTATGCGGTAAAAGTTTGGAATAGTTTTAGCTCAATGCCAACATGTAGTTCCATAAGCTACTTATGTATGTAATTAGGTTAACTATGTTTCTTTTCTTAAGGCAAAATACGTTTTTCCTGCAAGTGGGTTATGTAAGCATGCTATTAATACTTGTCGTCGGTTTTTTTTCTCGAAGTTAATGATGGTTCTGTAGTTTTGTTGACTATTAATGTTCAAGATGGTTTCTTCATCTTACGTCTATGGTACCTTTAGGGTTGCATGTCATGGCATTGTGCAAATAATGAGGTACTCAAGGTGAACCCTCAGTTTTCAAATTCAAATGCAAAGTCAAATTTTCTTTGGTTTTTTGCAAATTTCTGTACTGTTTTACGTTGTATGTTGGTCAAAACACGATTCGCGACTGTAGGAAAATGATATATTTATTGAATAATAATCATCAATTTCATATCAATCGTAAACTTTGGACTTAAGAAGTTTCATATTAGATATTCTGAAAAAAAAAACATCTTAAATGAAGATTTCATGTAGGTACTCTGTTAACTCGTGACAGAAACTAGTAAGCCTGACACATTTAGATAATCTCCAATGACGTCAAATCTGACGCAAGCGCAGCATTCAATCAGTCAACCCGGTACCCATTTAACAAAACCCATAAAACAAACAAAAATCCCATTACCATTACGAAAAACAACAAAACATTTTTTTTAATTTGTACCTCTCCCTATCAAGAGAAACTTGGTAAACTAAAATAAAACCTCGCAGTACGAATGTTTTAAATTTCGCGATAACGTCCGAGTGGTACAAAGTTGAGCATATAAATTGTGTACAACATCTAACTTTGACTTTTTTACTGCTGGCTTCCCGTATGAGATTGTGGCCCACATCAGTAGAGGGTACTTGAGGATTTTATTTATTGCATTCCACGATTGACTCCTGATTTTTTGTGTTAACAAGTTTCGGGTGCGTATGAGAAATGGGTTCGAGGTTAAAGTGTTTACTTTGTAAGTGACGCTTTTTGGAGTTACGTGGGTTATGAATTTGAGGAGAGATTTAGGTTTTCTTTGCTAAATACTCAGACCAAATAAAAATTCACACACACACACACACACATTTTTATTCACTACTTTCGTTCTTTATTAATGACACACAATGTTTTTAGGTTATAAAATAACGAAATTATCTTCTGAGATATAGGCCTTGCCTAATTCAGAAGATATTAGAGTCAATACCCTAAGTAACCCTCTCTTTACCACCACAAATGCTGCTGGATTATTATTTCATAATGTATATGACATTAGTATACTTACTTATTATTCAGTACTTTTAATATTGTAATCCTTGTTGCTATGCTGGTGAGAAATAAATAATATTTATATCGATGCGCGATGATTTAGTCGATTTATTGTAACACTTTTTAAAAGTTGTAATCTATTATTTTTACTCCGTAGTTTAGAATTTATTTCTATAGTGGTATTTTTAACTTAGAGCGGGTAACACCGAATGAGGTTGTGGCTATAGTGGTGAGCACTTTTTTGATGCAATCGTCACGCGGTGCACATGCAGAAATCCATTGGCTCTAAATGCAAGTTTAAAAATGATTGTGATTAGACTTAATCAGTGTTAATCATTGTAATCATTACATTTTGTAGTTCAGTCTCGTTGCAATATTTGAAAGCAAATTAAGTGCGTTATTTTGCGAGTATTATTTTCCAAACACCTGCACATACACGCCCATGATGTAGGACCAACAGATGATGGATGAGCAGCGACACGTGGTGTCTCAGCCGCTCGAACATCCCGTCATATATTTTTTAATCAAGACAGCGCTGCGGACAATACAGTGAAGCATGCAAAACTACACCTTGCTCTGTGTATACACGCTCACACGCACACATTTACATCCCAATTTACAACCAAACTACACCTCACTAAGTGCACACATGTTTACGAAACCGGCCTAACGTCACTGTTGACAGCGCAGTCTTGATTTTTTATTTGGTCTGAGGCTAAATAATATTGAGTAGTTACTTTTGAGAAATACGAGTATACAGTAGAACGTGTTTTTTTTATTTGTCGTGTTTTTGTTTATTTGTTGAATGGCAAACAAGCCGAAGGCCTACTTGATGTACAGTGGTTACCGGCGCTGGCGCCGCCTATGGACATCTGCAATACCAGTGGCATCGTAGTTGTGTTGCCATTTTAAAAGCGAGACAGAGCTGAAACGTCTCATGATTTAATTTGCATGCTACATTGAAAGTAGAAAAAGTTAGTTAGCTATTAAGATACCTACTATTGAAGCAGAGTTCATTTACTGAGTGATTAATTACAGAAGGTATTTAGAATAGTGGCAATTAAGAAATTAGCGAAGGTTTATATTTCTTTGTATTTTTTATATCTAAAGACGTTTTGTTTTGACCCAGACTTCTTTATTCAGTAAAAACACAAGGTAGGCTAATTATTCAATCTAGATAACAAAATATATTCAATGAAGAAATTATACAAAGCCCTGAAAAAAATACAAGGTTTTATTCATGAAAGCAAAGCGTTACAATAGAGCAGACCTTCAAATGAAATGAGGCGTAATCAATTTCGCAATCATGTTTTTTTTTTTTTCTATGGTGCTGTTCTTAAAGGTTGATCTTAGATGAGAATTTGACTTTTTCAAATAGGAATTTCTCTATAAACCTAACCTGTACCATAGCGTAACATACTTTCAATCACAATCCGAGAGTTTTAAAGAATATTCGCAATCCATGGCTTCATAGGTTTGAAAAATTCATCAGCTCAACAACGTAAATAACGCAATGAACGTGGCTGAGCTTGGGCTGAACTGTCAAAATGACAAGCAATGCGAACAATTGTCATTTTATGTGTGTTACGCAATCACCCCGATGAAGTCTTGATTTTTTCCGGTTTTTGCCAATGGGCTCGCCCGGGTATTACAATGGGACTAAAACTTTACTGGCGAAATATGGGTGTATCATACAATACACCACTGTCAAAATTTTCTTGGATTATACAGGCGTGAATGTTATTTTTGTGAATGTTTTTTTATGGTAAGTAATATTCATTTCTTGTTTTATTTTGAAGCATAATTATTATACCCACGAACGCATGATATTCGTGAAAGTATTTGCTTCCCCTCGAGACGGATAATTAATAGAGTGTCCGTTATATGAACACTCTAGTCATAATTCTAGCTTGACAGGTCCCCTCCCCAGTGTATGGTACATTCATTAAAAATTCTATAATTTCGGTTCTATGAACTTGCATTGTGTTACGAAAATATTTTATAAAATAATTCATTTGGAGTGTTACTATTCTGAAATTAATGTAAAGTCATTTTGACAGTAGTTAAGCTCAATGTGTACTTTTTTTTCGTAAATGCTCTAGTAGCTATCGTTAAGAGGGCGGACACCGATCCACTAGCGCCACACCTTTAAAAAATATTATCTCGTGACTGAGAAGGAATTTTGAATAACGGCTCAATAAGCACCCTCAGTAAGTGTGTCTAGAATTTTATAATACCTTTTCTAAGCTTTCATATTGAGACACGAAGCAACAAAATTCGATCTAAAGAAAAGCGAGCACATTCCTCTAAATCATATTTTGTGGCTTCGTGTCTCAATATTAAAGTTTATAAAAGGTATTAGAAAATTCTAGACACACTTACCGAGGGTGCTTATTGAGCCGTTATTCAAAATTTCTTCTCAGTCACGAGATAATATTCTTTTAAAGGTGTGGCGCTATTGGACCAATGTCCGCCCTTTTAAAAAATCACCTGGTATAAGGAACATTTAATGGTGTAATAAATCACACGCCGGTAAACTAATGTCAAACTGTACAACTTATGAGTTGTACAGTTTGACATTAGTTCTATGGAGCATGAGAGCTAGAGACGACATTACTAATTGATTTTCATGGAAAGAGTTGACAACGCCGCATAACCTACCAGTGGCCGCAGAAAGTCTTCGTACTCGTGTGGTGTATCTGACCGTGAGCTTTTCCTAAAGCAGACAGTTTTTCTAAAACTGAAAATACATATAGAACAAAAATTAACTGTCCTACTATAAAGTATTCCTATTTTAAAATAGATAGTACGCATAAATAAACTATTACACAGACACACAAAATATAGTTGATATGGTACAGCTCTTTGTCATTTAAAAAGACCAAAAAATGTTACCTACATTTTAAAAGGTTATGTTTTAGGAGTAAAACAAGTATACCTATATTAGTTTTTCTGTGTAAATTTGTTGACTAGTAATAAATACTATACACGCGATTTTTAAGCTCTGTAATTGGAAGAAACTGCTAGTAGGTGATTCAATACATTTAGTAAGTCTTAGGTTTTAAGAAAACCGTGATACTATCTATGATTACGTGCTATGATTGTTATTGTGATTGTTAGATATACCTAAGTACACATACTTACCTATTTATAGATACACACTACATTATATTTATCTATTTTATGAAATATTTTGATTAATCTTACACGGTAAAAAGAACATTCTAATTTTGAAAAAATCTGTAAAGACTGTTTTAAATTTCGAAAAACTTTTCTCGCCATCTGTACCTTCCTTTTTTTGTACTGCGTATATGTATAGATCAATAATAGGGTGAAAATGCAACAAATTCGTTGTTTATCAAAGTGGTATTATTATTCGGGTGAAACCGCAACTGGGGACTAATGCTACTAACCCGACATGTTAAGCAGATTCAATTACAACTGAAATTATGTTTGTTGGTACTGTGGCTGGCGGGTTAATAGCTGATAACATTATTGCAATGTATGTTATAACCTAATCCAACTACTTAACTTCCATGGACATTAAGAGCCCATTACACGGATCCACTAGCACCACTCCTTTAAAAAAAAAAACTCGTGACTGAGAAGGAATTTTGAAAAACGGCTCAATAAGCGACCTCGGTAAGTGTGTCAAGATTTTTCTAATACCTTCTATAAACTTTCATATTGAGACACGAAGCGATAAAATTCGATCTAAAAACAAGCGGCCACATTCATTTAGATCGTATTTTGCTGCTTCGTGTCTCAATATGAAAGTTTATAAAAGGTATTAGAAAATTTTAGACACACTTACCGAGGTGGCTTATTGAGCTGTTTTTCAAAATTCCTTCTCAGTCACGAGATAATATTTTTTTAAAGGAGTGGCGCTAGTGGACCCGTGTATGCGCTCTTAAATAAGATTTTCCACTGCATAGGTCACAGACAAAAACTTTTCGCGTCTTATTATTTACCTAGCCTTTTTCCAACTATGTTGAGGTCAGCTTCCCAACTAACCTTTGCCGTTAAATACCAGCATTTTACATGAATCAACTGTCTGTCTATCCTCCCAGGCTTCCAGTTATTGGAGCCCCTTAAAACCGTTTAAACAATTGCAAAAATGATTTTCTTAAAATAATTGACAATAACCAAAGATATCCACTCACAAAAATCATTTCCAAGTTAATAATTAACCCGTTTACAATTTCAACATTACTAAACTAGGAACTATCAGAATTATAACCATAATCCCATTAGTTCTATGAAACAGGACACAATATAAAGCTAGCATTAATTTGTCAATAGCAATGCAATGGCACTGGCTAATTCCGTGCACATGATTGGACATGTCCTAGTGTATTCATCAGAGAATGGACATTAGTGCCTTTGAATGATTACCAAGTATCAATCGATCTCTTTGAGGAAGACAGCATGTCGATGGAACAGGACATCCATCGAGATTCTGCCATGATAACATACATAACTGCATACGTAATCCACTGAAATTATTCTAACATCTGGGATTCTGGTTTTAATACCTCATCATCGAGTTGTAAACCTTATTAATGAATGATTTTCTTTATTCCACTTTAGAGAAAATCTATCAATGATGTCTTGCAGGAAACTAAATGCCAGTATTTCAATTCCATTCAAGATCTATGAAGTCTTTCTGAACCCATTATTGCACGTCATAATAGAGTAATTGGAAGCACTTCAATAAAGTTAGTAAGCTCTTTGTACTCCTTTCAACAACACTGACACGCTTACAATATCTAAAACATTTTCATTTTACTCTCAGTTATTTTAAATAAAGTATGTACCTACTTAATTAAGAAAAATAACAGTATGTACTTTTACAACCGATATTACACAACAAACATAAATATTATACTTACATACGTATGTATTTTGATTTAAAGAAAAGGTTATTAAAAAAAAAACTTTTTTAAAACAAGTTTTTATTACTTGTTAACAAAAAGATCTAAAAAGTTAAAAAATATTTAAACCTGATAAGAAAAATACCATTGTATAGGTTACCTACATTGCAACCTTTAGCGATAATTAACCTTCTTCGTCGACGTCATAATAATCCCATATCGTACATACCTACCTAATTATTTATATATTTTTACCCTAACCTAACCCTAAAACTTTACACCTTGTATTAAATCTTTGCGTTTTTATCGCAGACCTAATTTTTTATAAATAAAAGCGTGTTACATTGTGATTGCAAAAGAAAAATAATGAAGGTGTAATATGCTAAATATTCTTTAACGATCCATCAAAATGTAACACGCTTTTATTTAATAAAAAAAATGGGTCTGTGATAAAAACGCAAAGATTCAATACAAGGTGTAAAGTTTTAGGGTTAGTTTAGGGTAAAAATATATAATTAGGTAGGTATGTACGATATGGGATTATTGTGACGTAGACGAAGAATGTTAATTATCGTCAAAGGTTTGCAATGTAGGTACCTATACAATGGTATTTTTCTTATCAGGTTTAAATTATTTTTAACTTTTTATTAACAAGTAATAAAAGCTTGTTTTTAAAAAGTATTTTTTTTCATTTGATTTTATTTTAAACTTTTTAGTATTTTTAATGTCCGTTCATGTTGTTCCCACGAGTATAGGACAAAAACGGTCCAACCCCTCATAGGTCCATTGTAGCGGGATAAGGGCTTCAGTACAACAGGGTTCGCCCTGGTACCCTGAGGCGTAACGTTAGCGATATGACATGTTTATACACCCTCGGCACGTGCTCACCTTGGCCAAGGTCATCCATCTAATCAAAGACAGAATCCACATTCATTACAAATGGAACGAACGACCGAACGAGCTTATTTTCCCCAAGATGGGGTCGCATATTCACATCCACCAAACCACCACCACTCACTACCCATCAAAAACGGTCATCCATCAAGACGAATCAAACTCGACGCGGTTGTGTCGCTTAATTACTGAGTTCCTATGGCCATCTTCCAGGTCCATAATCAGGCCCTGGTTACCATCAAGAATCAAAGTAATCGTCAAGACGGGTCAAACGAATCCAAACTCGATGGGGTTGTGTCGTTTAACTACCGAGTTCCTATGGCCACCTTCCGGTTCCATCATCAGATCAGCTCCGAGTCATAATAATTTTGCATTGTCATCCGATTTACACGCATGCATGCAAAATTTCAGCTCAATCGGTAACCGGGAAGTGGATTAAATCTAACTTGCAAGATTACATTACAGACAAACATCGGGACAGGTGAAACTAAATGAAAGCTTCTAAAAATAAGCACAGAAACCTACCAAATGTATGACAATTTTGAAACCGTCACGGCATTTAGCTTAACGTCCATATTTGCATATTAAAGCGACACGTGAAATCCGAACCGACTGATACTTAAAACGACGACAACGCCGCGTCGCCGCATATTCGTTTGTCTGATTCCTAACATCATTCGTCCATGGCTTTGTTTTTTGTACTTAAAATACCTGGCAGTATTTCTGTCGTTTTAAGATCTATCAATTTTCTGATAACTTTTATCTAATGGAATATAAATTGCAATTTCGAAAATACTAAGTCAAACTACCATAATTATACTATAAGTAAAAGTTATCTGACGATTGAAAATTTCGGCCCACAGTGAGTTAAAACCAGCAGGGTAAAAACAAAACTATATTTTTTAATTTTAAGTAAAACATAACACGATTTCTAGATTTAAAGTGATGGGTACAATTTAAACCTTGCTAGCGTGTTTTGTTTCGAGTATATTATAATATGTCGTAATGGGAGATGACATATACTGTTTTCTACGAGTTTCCACTGTCTGGGAGCAAGTTGTCGGACAAGACACTTGTGTAGGCGAAAGTAACTCGCACCAATAAGATGGAAAATTGTAATTCACAGGCTTGAAGTCTTGCATGAATTAACACACTAAGTTTTAGTTACGTTTAAATGTGACAAGAGGCGCTTACGAGTTCACGGAGCTCAGAAAATCGGGAAACACATTCGTGTCACCTAATAGTTCGTCTAGCAAACCTATGGTTCACTTGCCAAAAATAGAATATCTAAAATTCAAACCTTTTGCTATTGTGCCTAGGGTCTCGCCCTTTGCCCCGTGACCACGTTTAGCAGAAAAAAAATGCAATCCCGCCTCAGCACGTTTGCTTAAGTATTTCTAATATCTAAAGTTCACGAACGAGTTTATTGGTACTAATTTAAATTTGAACACCATGTTTGTACGCCTCGTGGCATAACATAGCACGCTATTTCATCTAAGCTAAGATCTGTATTTTATAAACACCTATGTTAACAAATAAATAAATGATTATGATTATTATTTCGTTTATTTATTTATATACTTATTTAGATACATTTTTAAATATTTTTATAAAAACATAGAAAAAACATTTAAAAATATAAAAAATAGTGGTCCGCCGGTATCGGGAGCAGGGTCCAAGCTACCGGTGGTTAGGGCTCCAGAGATAGGAACCTCCTCACGATGCGAGCCGTATCGAGGAGAACTGCCTTCTGGATCAGGCCCTTTACCCAACCGTCTAACGAGAGCCTCGAGAGATGTTGATCGAGGCTTTTGGCCATCAGGCCATTGGCCGATACGACAATCGGCACAATGACAGCCGAGCTCACATTCCACATCTCAACAACCTCGTGTGCTAAGTCGAGATATTTAATTTGTTTCTCTTTCTCAGCTTTCACGAGGTTCTCGTCATGTGGAATGGTAATATCGATAATCATTGTGCGGCGCGCTAATCGATCTATCACCACTATATCAGGTTTATTGGCGACAATAGTCCTGTCAGTAATGATAGACCGATCCCAGTACAACGTAATATGGTCATTTTCGAGAACTGGGTCGGGCACATACTTGTAATACGGTACCTCAGAATCCACTAGTTTATATTTCAAAGCAAGTTGCTGGTGAATAATCCTGGCTACTTGATTATGCCTGTGCAAGTACTCGCCGTTAGCCAGACGAGAACAACCAGAGACAATATGTCTGATGGACTCACCCGGACGATGGCATGCCCGACACATGTCAACCGTCCCGTCTTTCATAATATGTCTCCGGTAGTTATTCGTCAAGATAACTTCGTCCATAATTGCACAGACGAAACCTTCAGTTTCCCCGAAAAGGTCACCAAAACGTAGCCAGGATACGGACGCTAAGAAATCTACACCGGGCTCGTGAAGAGCCCGATAAAAGCGTCCGTGTAGCTCCTTGCTTTGCCATACCTCCTTGCGGTCATCGGTAGTAAGTACCACAGGTTTGCGCCAGTTCTCTTTAGCCATGGAGAGCGGGGTGAAGCCCTTGTCCACTGCTACCACATCACGGTGCATACCCACTTCGGCTTTTAAAAAATATTCCCTGAGACTGCACACTTCGCGGTTGTGGAGGGTCTTTGCATTTAAAAAGCCTCGACCCCCGCACTTCCGCGGTATGTACAGTCTCATCACCGATGATCGTGGGTGATGCATCCGGTTTGCGGTTAGCAGTGTACGGACCCTCCTATCCAGGGCGTCGAGTTCGGTCTGAGTCCATTTGAGTATGCCGAAAGAGTACATCAATACTGGCATGACCCAACCGTTGAAGGCGCGCACCTTGTTTCCGCCTGAGAGAAGACTAATTAAAACCTTCTTCAGGCGACCAAAGAACCGCTCCCTCAGCGATTGCTTCATGTCAGCAACATTGATGCCTAACGCTTCCGACATACCCAAATACTTATAGCTTTCGGATGAAGAGAGGGATCGAAGGTGTATGGAATCCGAAAGTTGAATTCCCTCGGGTTCCATAACCTCACCTCGCTTTACATGCATGACTGCACATTTGTCCACTCCAAATTCCATCCTGATGGTGCTACTAAAAGTTTCAGTTACCTTCAGTAGCTCCATCAGTTGCAATTTGTTGGGGGCAAAGAGTTTCAAGTCATCCATGTAGAGGAGATGAGATATGACCTGACCATCTTTCCTCAACCGATAGCCTAGACCTGAATCCTCCAGTAGTGTGCTTAGAGGATTCAGGGCTAAGCAGAACCAAAGTGGACTCAAACTGTCGCCCTGAAATATTCCCCGTTTAATCCATACAGGCTCATCATTCGCCTGGATCTGTCGACACCCTGGATAGCGAAGAACCGTTCTCCATTGCCCCATACACGATCTAAGGAAGGTGCGTAGAGTTGTATCTATCTTGTACAACTCCAGCACCCTCATGAGCCATGTATGTGGCACCGAGTCGTAGGCCTTCTTATAATCTATCCAGCATGTCGACAGATCCCTGCGGGATCGACGAACTTGTTGGCTTATGGCCATATCGATGAGGAGTAGCTCCTTAGTACCACGGGACCCGTTCCTACATCCATTTTGAGAGGCCGACATAATCGAATTACTTTCAATGTGCGTATTAATTTTCGCTCTCAAAATGGATGTAAGAAGTTTATAGATCGTCGACAAACAAGTGATCGGTCTATAATTCTTGGGATCCGTGGGACTACCTGACTTATGGAGCAGGTGGGTAACGCCTGTTGTTAGAAACTGCGGAAGCGACCCAGACTCTAAAGATGACTGGTACTGAGACGCCAAGCAGGCGTGTGAACTAATTAGCCATTTCAACCAAAAGTTGTGCAATCCGTCCGGTCCCGGTGATTTCCAATTCGGTAACGGACGGACTGCTCTGGCGACGTCTAATGGCGTAATTAGGACTGCATCCATTTCTGGTACAGTTTCACACGCCCGCCCGACATCCCGCATCCAGTCAGCTTCAACGTGACAGACGGGCACTGACCAGATGCTGCGCCAGAATGTACTCGTGGTGGCGTCATCCGGGCGACACTCGTCCGTCACATTTTGTTCAGGTCGCTCCCAAGCTCTATACACCCATCTCTCATCGCTCTGGAACATGCGATTCTGCGTGTACCGATCAACCCGCCGCTTATACCGCCGAATACGGCTCGCCCATGCACAAACTTTCTGCTTCAGGAAGTCGATGCGCTCTGTGGCATGGGACATGTATTCTCGAGGGCTGATTCCAGTCCCCGAGAATGCCCGCCTTACAAAGCGCATCACTCGTGGTCGGTTATTCCCCTCCCTGAAGCAGTGTAGTTTGCCGATGAGTACCCTAGCCCCATCGATACGACGCTTGATCCTGCACTGCCAGGCTGGTACGGCTGGTTTTGGTCGAGTAGCTCCGTTACAGTTTGGAAACCTGACGTTAGCTAAACGACATGCCGCAACAGCCGCGCAATACAGGATCGAGTGTGTATCAATGAGATTCTCGCTGCTCTCGAACACATTCTTAAGCTGCGAGTCCAGGGCACACACTAGCGCCCTATTCTTTTTGTGCATAGGTAGGCGTGGTAATCGGGGTCTAAGTTCGGTCGGAGTGGATCTGTACTCACGGAATGCATCCTCCAGTGCGCTCCTCAATCGGGCATTGCACTGGCTACTTACTGAAGCAACCCTATCATCTTCCACTTCTACACCATGATTAGACCGCGGCTGTATTTCATCAATGGTTGATGCTTGTACCGCGGTTTGTGCCGGAGTCGAGATAATATGGTTGTTCAGTTCTGAGCGCAGCCTATCAAGTGCAGCATCGTCCAACCTATGGCTGCGTTGGATGACTCGCACCTGATCCGAAAGTCGTTGGGCCGAGACGTTGATGGTTGGTTCCAGTTCCTGAAACAGAGACAGCATCCTATCACGGTACGCAGTGAGGTTAGTTCCCCCCTCTGTAGACCTGTAATATGCGCGCATGACGTTCTCGTTCATAGACTGAGTCCATTTCATGCGCTGCACACAACCACCGGCAGCGGGGACCCGGCTCGGGGCCGGATGGCCCCTAAGTCCCAAGCTCCTCGGTGGCCGGCCTCTCCCCTGCCGACGTACAGGTGTTGGCGACGTCGGCGGAGAAAAATACTCGTCGCTCGAGCTCGACGCAACTACCGCGACCGGTGTCGTCACAGCACTCACAATGGGGCTGGATACCGGCGGCGGCGAGGCGGAGCTGAGCGAAGAGTCCGGAGGTGGTGGGCGTGCTCGTGTTCTTGCTGATCTCGTCAACATGTTTTAATTTTCGTAGTCTTCTATTTAATTTTTATCGGAGATGGCATGACAGATGTCACGATTCGCTAGTTTTTGATAAAGTCTTTTATACTATGGTTTATTTTATTTTTCTTGAATTGTGTGGTGATTATTTGGATTTCGGGTTGTTGTAGCGTTTCTGATAAAATATAAAACTGCGTCTAGAATGATTAAAACTGAAAATTATTTGGTGACAATTAATTGGTGACATGTTGACGTTGGTGTTGCCAGCTTATTCGATTATTATTATTATTATGAAAACAACGTGGGAGTCAACAAAAATGTTAGATTTATGGCTAGTTTATGAAGTGCTGTATGAAAGGAACAAATTTATAATATTAAATGTTATTATTTATTTATTTATGCAGACAAAGTGCGTAATTTTTAGTCACAAAAATTATCTTACAAAACTAAGTTGGTACAGACATATTACAAAAAGGTGCACATAAAACACAAACAAAGATACACAAAACAGGGGTACATAAAAGGTGTGTAGTCATGAAACTAGTCGCTCGAGTTCAGGATAGATTGCCACGCTATCTGACCAGAATCTGAACGAAATTCTTCATGACTGCCGAGTCATATTTCTCAGCAATTACTTGTAGGACAGTGTTATATTCTTTAATTACTCGTTTAGTGTGAGTAGGTATAAAGTCTTTTGCTACTGTAAATTCACAAACTAAGGTTCGTTGGATTAAAAGCCACAAAACGTAACCAATTTAACGTATCGTTTTAAAAATTAAACTACACACCGCAATCGGTGTCGTTAAAGATGTCGGTGTAAGTACGTTGACACCGTCATTTACACCGACACCGCACTTTTATTCAGTCGCATTGAAGCGGGAGAACAAGTTTACTCGCGTTAACAAGCTGCGTTAGATCGGACGTGATTTCGCGCACGCCAACTGATTTATTTGTGTTCCACTTGGGCTTCATTTCGTTGGCGCCCGACCCCTTTTTTTTTGAGGTTATGTTATTGCTTACGTATTCGTTTTTAGTGTTGCTAGTTTTCATATTTACTTGATCGAGTAGGGAAGTTATTCGGTGTTAATTTTTTAACATTGCTGATAGTAGCTTTATTATATTTATTTCTATTTCTTAACATAATTTTAACTGTTATTATTTCGTAAAGTTTGGATCATTTTATGGCAACATTATACAGAACGGCAGCGATATCGACGCACAACTTGTGACAAAGAATTCTGTTCATGATTCTGAACCCCTCGGCGTTTAAAATTATAGTCGGGTTATTTAAAAAAAAAATGCTGTTCCATACATTTTGACTGCGTAGATATTTCACTTTTGTAGGAAACAGCATATTTTTTCCTATTTATTCCGCTCGTTTTATTGTTTTCGATCTCCTGTAATTCCACCCTGAATATTATAATAGATCACTGACCTTACCTCTTAAGGTAGATATGTAGAACGTTATCGTTTATTCCCAGTCCTCTAGAAATTTTCATTTCTTCCAGTCCGATGTACATAAACGTACATTCTTGTTATATTAGCATGATATTTATGATAAGAGAATAAAAATATTCCATTATGTAGTAAATTTCCTTTTATCATGTCTAGTACTTACAAGGCCAATTTCTTCTAGAAGAACGAACAAAATATTGTTCATAACTTTGTACTCATTTACAAAACCTATCCTTAACGACTCCTTCAGTTTCTGTTTTTTTAACCTACTTCAAAACGGAGGAGGTTCTCAATTCATCTGTATGTTTTTTTTATATGTTTTTTACACGATAATTATCTCGATCAATTGTGGATCGATTTTGATAATTCTTTTTTTAATATATAAGGTATATATTGTCTGAAATAAAAGTTATATTATTATTATATATACCTCAGAGGTGATCCCATATAAATTTTATTAACTTTAGTTTGGTAATTTTTCAGTCAGCTTCAATAATACGTATTTTTTTCCACTTAGTGTATATTGATGATGTTATAGTAACTTTCTGTCACTGTTATTTACATAGCAAGTAGTGGTATACGTATTTGAACGGGGTAGGTACTACAACTAAAACGTGATCAACAAAAAAAAAAACACTACACAGTGAAAAATTACTTTAAGTAATTTCGGAAGTCGGTGTCTCTGGTTTTGTATTTTTGTTCTTTACCACCGACTTCCGCAATTACTTATAGTTATTTTCGCTTTTTAGTGTTCTTTTTTTAAAGTCAGTTGTTTTTTATTCAAAAAAGTTTTCTCTGTCTTTTCGACTTTATTTTCTATAATATATTCTTGGCACCGCACCGACTACAGAAACTGTTTTATACGAGGACCAACTTCCGCTATCACTTTTATATCAGTAATACCGACTGGTTTAGGTATATTAAGGTTAGGTACTACTTCAATATTTGTTTCTTCACTGACAGACTTCATTTTTGAATTTTTGTCTGTTTGACTGAATGTCTGTTCCAGTATCACGCAAAAACTACCGGATAGATTTTGATCAAAGCATATAAATATTCCCTATAAGTCTGGTCAGTCTATAGCCTATAAATTATCACGCCATTTGCTATGGGGGATGAACAATATTGCAATTTAGTCATATTCTTATAAAGTTTACCGCAAATTGTAAAAAGACGAGCCTAAAAGGTTACAAAATTGCATGACCAAATCATCTGCCATTTTACATTTAAAATGACAGATAATTTTGTCTAATCTTCTTTAATTAAAGTGAACAGCTTTCTACATTCCGGAATTTGAATTAATTAAACTGATCCTCGTTAGCCAAAAAGTGTACCGAAATACCCGAAAAACATTCATAATGCTAACTCTTTCAAACCAGATATGACCAAACGGCATTCATAAAAACGATATGAAGGATATGTGAGATTTCATAAATCGTTACTACCATTGTGGTGTGTTTCAACTGAATCGCCTATGATAAATGTATTGCGATCCTCTAGGACAATAGATGCTTTGTGGTTATGATTAACGACAGTTTTAAAAAGCCCGATTTGGGTCCACCCCTAAATGGCAATAAAAAATTATGTCCCCGCCAGATTTCTTTCGGCCGGACTGATAACAGATTGCGCTTGTGGACTGATTAATTGATATAAATCGTATGGTTTTAAAATATGTGGGGAATGGTTGATGTTTCGAAAGACTGGTTCGCGCGGTACTTATTTTTTACGAGGTGGTACTGTGTTATGTACTCATGTAATTAATGTGTCGATGGTATTCATTATCGCTTTATTTCTACACTGAGGCTTCTTAATTAATGTTTTTTTTTGAGGACATTGTCATAATATCTTTACCTGTTTGATTGATAATCAATCAATATTAAGTACGTTATTTTTAATCCTTAAAAAAAATATGAAGCTTAACGTCTTATATTTAAATTACGAAACGGCCTTTTACCAAGAAGAAGACGGTGAGACAGGTCGTAATTTATAAGAACAAAAACGCCTCTGGGAGATCATAGGTATTACTGCTAAATCTGCATCCAATAAAATATAGTCATGATAATATAGGGACCTAAAAAGCAAACCCGTATAAATTCTTTTACAAAAATAGTTAATATCTGACACGGTACAATTAAATCAACGTAAGTCATTCTACTTTAGCTGCACACGGCATACGGCCTTGAACTTATCACTGTGACCTTCAATAATGCTTAGTTAAATTCAACCCTATGTATAAATAAATACGGTAAAAGTTAGAGTGTGAGGAAATTTTTCTTTTTGTGTAAGTATTTCTGTCCAAGTTTGCATGTTAATGTTCTAAGAAAACTTATGATAAAAGCTAACAACCAGCCCTAGATCTCATTTTGATATCTAGTTGTTGAAGTTTGTCTTGTTAGTTACATCACGGTTTTTATTCTTTTCTACCTTTTATCACTGTATTTAGTGGCATCTACACACGCTAGTTTGTAAACATATTGGTGCAATGTGGTTTTCTTTAACAATATGTTTCAAAACGGGCTTTAATAAACAAGTGACGATAGAGACGATTGAAAAAAAAATCGGATAAGCAACATCCATATGGGTTAGTAAACAAAAAGATAATTTATACTTATGTTAGTAAACTTATTATCTATTTGGAAACCAGGCTGTTGTTCAAAATACATCTTTGAACAACATCACCTAACAAAGGAGAATCGTACCTCCCCGCAAGTCTTCAGGATGGAGTTGCAGCTTTCCCGTACTCTGCAGAGCAAAGAGGCAGATTTACATAATTACTTTTCAGAATCAAATACTTTTTCCAAAGTAGTTCTAAGACCTCCACTGGTGTAATTGTCCTATAAATTGCAATAGGTACTTTTGTAGGAACTAGAGTGATAAACTGTGGAATGATGTGATAAGGCGAAGTTGCGGATTTAAAAGAAGATTTAGTGTGAAAAATTGAAAAGAGTATGCTTAGTTTATATGGTCATGTTGAGAGGATTAATAAAAGGCAACGAGCAAAAGATATTTATAAGGCAGATGTGTATGGCAACGCCGAGAAGGGACGCCCTAGAAAGACATTTTATAGTGACCTTATTGGTGATATTCGTCAGAAAGCTCTGGCGCGTAGTAGCGTAGTATGAACGTAAACGAGTACAAGGAGTATGTAAGGGTCGCAGGCGTTCTGTGGTTTCTGCCTACCCCAATAAGAAAAAAAGCGTGAGCTTATGTATGTATATGATAAAGTTCCATTCGAATCCCAGTCAAAGCATCATTATCCTTGTATAAAAACTAAAATAACTCCCACTCAAATACCAGTCAGTGCGTTGATTGAACGGCCCATAGTAGAAGTTTCTGAAGACCGACAGCAGGACAAAGTTTTTAGATGGCCCAACGTGGCCCAACGACGCGGCGACGAGACGGAAAATTAACGGTAGGAAATTTTATTATTTACTTACCAACTTTGAAAGTAAGCTAAAATGCTTTTAGCTATAGTGGGGACTACGAGAAGGATTTTATTCTGTTTATTGTTTCTGGACTTTGTTTTACGAGCCTGTTATATTTTTGGAGATTCGTGCTTCTTTTGTTGTGGTATGGCGGATTGTTTTTATTTTCTTTGCGCGTAGTTACTACAAAAAAATATGGAAAAGAAAGAAAATTAGTTTGTACTGCACAAATAAAACGCACATTACAAAGTAGCCAAAAGCTTAAAGGCTCCCGCAAACAGGCGCGACGCGACAGCCCGACACAAAGGCGCCGCCCGTCGCGCGGCACGCGGTGCCATTGTGTACGCTGTCGCGTCGCGCCAGTGTGCACGAGCCTTGATATGGAGCAATGAAACTTTCCTTCTCGTGTTTGATTGTACGAATTCTCATTGTATCTTTCACGAGGAATCAAGAATCTAAATATCTAAATAGGTCATACCAATATATGTTTACCTTTACAAAGAGGCAAACAACGTTTAAACAAAGTATTTCTTACATTGATTTCCTTATTTTAGAGTACTCCTTCTTAACCTTTTATTCTTACAACAGTATTACAATCGTTCCCAGAATAATAGGAACACGTTGCATTAAATATTCAAATAAATCTCTTACGAAGTTAAATGTATGCCATTGTGCCGGAGTACCAAAGTCACTTCCCGAAGGAGAAAGTTCCAAAGTTGGATTCGCACTTTCGATAACCCGTTGGTAGTTTGTGTAATAGCCGCTGTGAAATCGACTTAGTTCAACTAGAAAAGTAAATCTTGAAGTCAGATATTATAATTATTCCTCTCTTGAAACAGTATCCGCTAGTTATTCCAGACCTTTTTGAAAGAATATTTTCTTTTCATAATTCGCAAGCAAGATTTTCTCCCACTAGTGACAAAGTTTTTCTGCCATATCTATTTAAAATGTTACCTTTACTGTTTATTTAAGTCCATTCCATCCAACAAAATGAAACATTTTATCTTTTCTAGCAAAAAACATTTCACTGACATATTAAGGTTAAAAACTTAAAAGCAGACAGCAAATTATTTTTGCTAAAAGAATTACGCAGAAAAGCTTACCTCGATTTACGAAAATGAGCTCAGAATTTTAAGATCCATGATACACATAACTACTGAGATTTTCTTGTTCATTTACATAAGCTTGCGTAAAATCGTATCGCAATGTAAACGATAAAATATCTAAATCCACTCCCAAAAATCCAGCCTCACGTTTATCCGACTGACGGAATCCATAAAAAGAGGGTTCAGAACAATTATTTTTACATCAGCACCGGAACCATTCCGGACACGATAAAGAATCTCCCGGAAAAAGATATTTATTCGGCCAAGCTAACGTGTTCCTCAATAGATTTTTCGGGGATCTATTTTGAACTTTAGCTGTCCTGAAATAAGGTTTTGTATTTTTTTATCTGTTAAGGTCCACATTAAATGTAACATTGTTGTGGAATGTTAGGAACTTTCGGGTGTGAGCGCAATAAAACACCGTAAATCGAAGCGCGAAATCACTGACTAATTGTTAGTCTTGTTCCGATAAAATTAACTACTTTCGTGCGAAAGGTTAGTGAAGTTTTGAACTAGGTGTCGAGTTTTAGTGGTGTTGGCGTCAGCTAACGTTTAGCGGTCAGGTGGAAAGTTTTGGAAGTTTTTTGAGGCCATCTCTTGTTTCTGGGTTCCTCCGTTGTTAAACAAGTTAGAATAACTTATTGAACACCAGCACCGTAATTAGGTAACACACTATCTATCACAATCTGAATAATTATGAAGCCTATTGCTAATCCATTGCTTCATATGTTCGAAAAATTTGTCTGCTCAACAACGTAAATAACGCAATGAATGTTGTTGAACGGTGAAAATGAAACCCATTCCTACTGTTAGTGTGTTACGTAATTACCCCGCTGACCTGTCTAATATTAAATTTTATGTTATTCCATTTTACTAAAGGACTTATCTAAAGTTAGATTATATTCAGAGAACCGGTTTAGAGATAACTTCATAAGAGTAGCATTATGTATCATCGGTATTGATAATAAAGTTAAATGTTCTAATAGTTAAAAAAAAAGATTCGTGATTTGACGTGACAAGTGTTATTATAGTATAAATGACTTTTTGAATTACACTATTAGACATTTTTTATGTTTTATTTTGTTAATCCTTCATTTTTGTGACATTTTATGATTCATTTATTTTACTGATTTATCAATATTTATTACTGACATTTATATAATTGGTTTGAAGTGCCTTTAGTAATTTCGTTTTTATTTTGTAAGATAGTTGCTTAAGTTTTGTAAATTTTATAAATTTGTATGCCTTACGGGTGAAACATGTACGTACGAAATATTAATATTGTGAAATCGTACATGCCTAATTTGCATGTATACGCATGTTTTGACAAATAATTTTTCTGTCTATCTTTAATAAAAGGGTTAAACATTTAATCTGAATAGCTGTTATCATCTTGGTCATTCAAAACCAATTCGTCTCTAAAGACGGACGAATTTCCCACAAACCGAACATATAACATAAAACAAAGCACACAAAGTTCATAAAACGCCTACATACATATTCAAAGCCAGGACTATCGCACCAACAGCTTTCAACGAAGACATGGCTGCCGTACTTGCCATTGATTTATGAAATTGTGTGGCACTGGCCGTCAGTCACTCCAATTATGTGAAAGCATACCGTGGGCAATACATCAATCTTATAGACAAGGGAACAAACACTGCTCACGGTGATATTGCATGCATTAATGCGCTTGGAGATAGTGGTGTTATGCGAAAAGTTAAATGAGTATAGTTTATTGGTTGTGGAACTCTTCGGTGCATCGTTAACATAATGCTTGTTTATGTTGGCTATCGTGCAGTTCTGTTTAGCGTCAGTCTTTTGTTGTTGTGTATGGATTTTTAAGCGTTGTTGTAATTTGTGGAGTTTTGTGTAAAGAAATTCTTAGTATTTTTTTGCTTTGTAGGTTTAGTGGTTTTTAATTCTCACTACATTGATTTTGTTTCGAACATCTGATTCGGTCGTCGATCAGTTGCTTGAATTTTGTTGATATCATTTACTCAAGGAACGCCCTATTTGTTATTATTTTCTGTAATAGATTCCACTTACAAATAACCGTCCAAAAAAATATATATATTTTAATACACACATAAATTCATGGTTATATTATCCCATGGGGTACACAGAAACAACAGAAAGCCACATTTTGCGATTCTGATATACCCTTTTGGCTTCTTCCACGTTTTCTGACTTTTTATTTTAATCACAATGATAATCTAAAACCATTTCTAAAACCAGTTCACCTGCAGTGACTTCTGCAGTGAAATTTGAACAAAATAATGAGAACAATATTTTCTAGGGCGTTCGCTGCAAAATTATCGGGCTCAGTTCGCGGGCGAAGTGTGATATTACCAGTTAGGGGCGGTTCAAACCGATTACAGCGACAAGTGCACGCGCACCAACCGTATCACGCTATTATGAAATATTGTGATTACGATGTAGGTACCAGTAACTTGTGTTATGTTTTTTAGGAGCTTCTAATTGCTGAGTCGTGATTTTGAATTATGGTTTCGCGTTTGTGGAAAAATTGCAAGGTTTTTTTTTTATACAGGCGTCTTTTTTTTGTTATAGGTGTCGTCATTACTTATATTATGTCTATCCTGTTTCATCGACATCTATTCGTCCCTCCCCGTTCATTCTGTAAACATTATTTTAATATACTCATAAACAACACTGTATGTTGTACGTTTTTCTCTAAGTATTTTCTGTTTCTAATAACCTCCTTTTTCCTCAAAGCCGAGTGCACTTCAATTTCAATTAACTTGTGAATTTTATACGCTTTTGGATGTCAAATCAAATCAAATCAAAATATTTTATTTCACATAAACCTACATGGGCAATTATGAAACGTCAGAAGCTAGGTGCACGGTTCCAATTGGTTGTTTCCTATATGGAGAAGAGCCGGCAAGAAACTCCACGGTTACTCTTTTAAAAATAAGGGTATTTTACAATGTTTCAAATTACAGTGTTGATAGGTATGGGAGAACAGTGTAGGCCTGTCAACCAGTTACAGGTACTTACCAAAATAGAAAAGGTCTACAAATCTACAGTCTACAAGTTAGGCCGACAACGTTCTAACATTCACAATGTATAGAAAAATATATATAAAAATAAAAGCCTATTTAAACTAAATTACATTATTGCCATTACATCTGTAACAAATCTGAATTAAAATCCTGTCTACGAAAGCCATAAATAAGGAGTTGAAATAAGAATTTGAGGTATAAAATGTCAAATAATGAGATTATGTCAAAGCAAGTAAAAAAAAAAACAATACCTTCGTAATTTGGGAACAGTTAATAGACATTTATAGTGATGCTGTTAATAAGGTACCACGGAAGCCATATGTGCAGAAGGAAACATTGCCGAACTTCCTTGTCTTCAACTTGTCTTTAATATTATAATATGAATTTTTGATCAATATACGGTTGATGTGGGTTTTGAACTTTCCATCGCTAAGTTCTGTAACTGACTGGCAACTTGTTATAGAATCGAATACTGTTTATAAGAAATGACTTGATTGTTTTAGTTAATCTTAATTTGGGTATCACAATTTCATTTTTACTACGTGTACTTATATTATGAAAGTCGCTTCTTATTTTGAAAAGTCCTAAGTTTTTGCGAACATACAAAATACTTTCTAAGATATAAGGAGAAGGTAGAGTTAGTATATCAATTTCTTTGAATTTGTTTCTAAGAGACTCGCGAGGACCCATTTTATAGATCGCGCGGATTGCCCTCTTTTGTAAAATGAAAATTGATTGAATTCGTACCGTTGATTGTGGATAAAGAATTAAACTGACGAAAATCAACGAAATAATGAATATAATCCTATTGCAATATTTTAAGCTTACTTTAATACGAAGAACGGAGCATGCGATCTCCCCAGGTACATTTAATAAAATTAATATCATTACGTGTAAAACTTCATTTACATAATGAAAACACAGTTTCGCAGAAATATTAATATTTTAATTTTAATGAAGGAATTATGGTTGTTGAATATGAATGGTAAGGTGTGGTTATTCTTTTGATTAAAAGCGGAATCTATGGTACGTATAGTCGACCTCGTAATTGCATTACTACTTTTAACAACAATCCCCAGTAAATTGAAACTTGACTAAGGCTAATACTATCTAACTGTCACATAAGGTCATGGACGCGCAAACTGTAACCATTAATGCAGCACATGATTTTAGACTAGCGTAGAAAATTTTCACCGGTTATCAAAAAAAAAAAAAAAAACTGTTGTTCATGGAAAAGTGCAATAGGTATGTGGTTAAATTGTATGAAAAAGCAATTTTATTGATATTTAAATAACCGACGAAAATTTTCAACGCAGTGGCGTTCAGTATCAAGTACTGAATCCATCGGAACAGGTTGCACATTGATGTCCCAGCCACCTTGTATAGACAAAGAACTTGTCGTTTAAGAGGCTTACTAGAGCTAAAGCGCGGTCACTGTCGGATTGCATAGAAAAGAAAGAGACGCGCGATGACACAACGCTGGTAATTTATTGCAAAATATGAAGCAATTATGGATTTACAAAAAAATCTATTCATTGGACTAAAAAAATAATAACTATTACGTTAGTATGTTACTTGCAGAATAATCTGACAAAAAATCTGAATGTTGGCATGTTTATTAGTATGGTTTTTAATCGTTAAAATATTTTTTTGAGGTATATTCGTGTTTTTTTTCTATCATATCAAGTTAATTGTATTATGTTTTTAACACACTATCTAACTAGCATATATCCAAAAGAATATCATATATTTTTCCTGATTTTGGTTACTGCAGTGGATCATATATTTTTAGGCATTATAAATTTGCGTTTTAGTCATGTAGTCCCCTTAATGACGTGCAATTGAAATTCTGTGCTTTGGAATGGGCAACTAGCTTCATCTTGACCGACCCCTTGTCAATTCAAAAGTGCCTGTAATTGTTTTTTTTTTATTGAGTTTTCGTTTGATTAGGGCAGTTAAGCAATTACGAGGTTGACTAGATACGTATCCTATATTTAATGCTTCATTAAAAATAATATGCAAGTAATTGGTATTTGTTTTTCTATAAAAGAATGAACATAATACCTACCAAATATGATTGACTGCCCGTTAGAGTAGTCTGTCAATTCGATGCTTGATGGTCTAAAGTTTATTTTTTTGTACTTAATTCATGTCATAGAAATTAGTTATGTAGTTTGTCGCAAAATACATGACAAAGCGATAACTGTATACTGATATAAGCCTAGGTAATAGGTAATAGGTAATACGGACTGATGTCCGCAACTCCACGTCAATGCGCGTATTTTGCGTACGGGTGGGAAAATCGATTATTCGATCCACCCCAACTCCTCGAGGAAGGCCAGCAACGCCTTGGTGTTACTGACAATCTCACGTAGGGTACCTGGGTTACCGAAGTACTTTGCCCTGTACGTGGCGACCACCGGGCAGTTTAGAAGCACATGAGCTGCTATTTCGTTGTCTTCCATGCAGGCCCTGCACAGTGGACTGTCTGTGACTCCTATGACAAAGAGGTGTTTATTAAATGACCCGTGGCCAGTTAAAGCTGCTGTTATTATACGAAGCTGTTGTTTAGTTAGTCGGAGAAACTGTTTCGTGAGGCGGCCATCAATTGTAGGGAGTGCTTCCCTAGCCTGCCTGCACTCACCTGTGTCCTCCCACAGTTTGCTATAAGCCTAATAAAGGATAGGATTTTTACTATCTATTTCTTCAACGTAACAGACATTTGAATATTATTCTACGTCTCTCTAGAATTCCAGATGAGCTATGTTGAATCTTTATTTTTTCCGTCTAAAAGCCGTTTTTTTACATCGGCTGTGCCATCATATTATACAAAGGTGATGGGATCAGACGTATGACGGTAACATATGAAAATATTCAATCCAGAGCGTTCCGCAGTTTGTTTGTTTAGGTCCTTATAGGCGCTGTAGTATAATATAATTGTTTATGTACGCCTAATTCAATTTGTTATAAAAACATCGTGTTTATATTCTGTGATTAATTTTTGTTCTAGTTGTTTTTGTTTATAGATTTTTCCATTGAAATTTCATTTGTTAAGAATATTTTTATCGAGTTTCTTTTTCACATTCATTAATTTAATTTAAATCTCGAATTGGAACACGAGTATCTGAAATCCCTTCACACAAACCCGTGATGGTTATTTTATTTCAAGGAAATGTCAAACACAGAATCAACAAAAATAATTGGAAACCTGATACTGTTTGTACTTGATAGGCTTGCGAAATGGTCTCTAATTGTGCATTATTGCGATCTGTAAACCCGATACATTATCGATACACGTGGTATCTGTGGCAACGCAACTTCGCTATATGTGTCTCGCTACAGCAACACTTAGAGGCCGCGAAACCAGTGCGTCTTGTCGCTGGGTCTAGCTGATGTAACCGATTTGAAAATATCGACCTCGATCGTATCCATATTGAGATTCGCAGTACAAACACACGTCCGCCTTCCTCAGCGTCACAGCAACACTGACGCTGACTTGTCGTATGCGACTGCCGTTGGGTGCACACCAGTATAATTCCTGCAATTACGTACTTTTTGTTCACAAATCGATTAAATTCTTTTTACGCTTCAATCTGTCAGCTTCTTCATTTTTTTTTTGAATATTCAAAAAATTGTCAATTGTTCCAAACAAGCTTTTCTAAAGAATTTGAAAGGTTCATTCTGTCGTTGGAATTCCGAAGAGAAACATAATTGTATTAAAATATTCTTTGGATATGAATAGCAAATAGTATATAGTTTTATATTATTAATAGTTTTCTATACCGTGGAGTATCCCACGATATGTGAGTATTCATCGTGTCTATCGATCGACTGTCCGTACCCAAGAATTCATCGATTTGTGAACAAAAAGTATGTAAGTGAAGGAATTATACTGCAGTACGTATGCACCGTGCGTCTAGTCGCTGCGACATGCAGCTAGAGCGTGCGGCTGCTACTCGACGCCAAGTGTCGCTTTTGCACAAAATACCTATGAGAATTTTCGACCGCAGCCAGTCGTTGTGTCCAGTCATCGAGCTGTCGCAGTCGCATGTCGCATAGTGTGCGAGGCAACTTGGTTAATGACGTCATATCTTAATTGGTATTAATGTCTTCATCCTTCATCGCTCCTGTGGCATGGACATTGTGTCTGAGTATCAATTCTGACTGTTACAGATAGCTGTTCCATTATTGTTCTGTTAACACGAGTCTTGTACGCATAACAAATTTGATTTGTTAAAATCGTAGGGCTTCTAAAGTCTAGGTATTACGAGTAATTAAAGTTACCTGTTAATTTGACTTTTAGGGATTAAAATAATATAAAAAAGTAAATCGGACGTGTATAATTTTATTGTGAATCTAGCTGCTGCCCACGGCTTCGCCCGCCTGTTTGTCGGAAATGATCCAACGGGAACATGATACCGGGACAAAACGTAGCCTAAGTCACTCCTTATAACATCAGCTATCTGCCAGAGATTACCCGGAACAAACAGGAAGATAGACAAAAATGTTAAAAAATTATATTTTGTTATAAGGAGGTACTGTATCTGCTTTCATATGCATTTAGTAAAAAGTTGTATTTTGACATTACAAACAGACACTTTAATTTTATTTATTTGTATGTATGTATGTATAGATTAAACACTTAATTCCATATAAAATTCAATGGACCTTACATGTTTTTTTTTTCCGTTTAACGTAACTTTCATTGCCACGCCACGAACAGAGCTCACGCCTAATTTAACTTAAAAAACTGTCCGATACATAAATGCAAACATTGAACACGAACAAAATTGTTGTTTTAAAAATCCAAAACTAACTCCGAGCACGCTTAAATTCTCTAGCAACCCAGAAATCGGATACTTTGAAGTTAGGGCCCAAATTCACCCGCAGGGCACCTCAAACTAATAAAGGAAACATTTAATTAATGTAATTCAAAGTTTGGTCAGTCGTAAAGTTATTAAATCAAAAGGTCAGGACTTGAAGAACATGAGATTAGCCTTCTGCACATGTTAACTAGTTACACACATATTGGGTAGGGTAACCATGTACTGTTCAAGGAATACATTTCAGTTTAATTTTGTGTGCTATATGTCTCCCTCTCAAAGAGAGGAGGCTTGTGTCCCAACAGTGGGAATATTATTGGCTGATTATGCTTATGTGTCATTGAAGTGTTGTGGTATCTTGGTTCTTAAGAAATACTTTCCCTTGACTACTTACCTAATTATCTTTACATAACACACCTTTAGAATTGAAGTGGCTTAACTCAAAATTTTAAGAAAATGCCTTTTATACATTGAATGACTTATAAACATGTATTATATCAGTTTATTAAATAATAAACAGACTATTTTAGTCCAGAAAAGGATAGAATAGGAGGATAATCGAAAACCTAAAAAATGGACAGTTCTTCAATTACATTTTTGGCGTTTACCAAAAAACAAGAATTTTTGATTAAGCCACTTCGATTCTAAAGGTGCGATAAAAAATAGCAAAATCTCAATAATAAAATTTAAATTTTTCTCTTTTTTCTTTCTTCCTGTGTATCAATTTGGGCGTTTATAGGTAATTCGACAACGATTTATCCGATTTACGTGTTATTTTATTATATTATATTAAATTGAGAACTCATGCATTTACATTTAAGGTATAAAAACTTTAAACATCAAAATAATGATGTGGCAAAGAAGAAGTTTTTATGCAGTTTTGAGGCAGACTAGCCATCATTTTGGTGTAAACATTGTTCCAAATTTAAATTCACGACCATTTAAAAAGTTATAGACCTTTACACAAAAATATGCAGGGTGGCTTGATTTACGAGTCCGGGAGTGTAATTATGTCTTCTTGGTTTTACAAGTAGCTGGGCATTTTCTTACGTTCGACTCAAAAACTCAAAACTCAAAGCATTTATTTCAATTAAACCATTTACAGGCACTTTTGAATTGTCAGGGAGTCAGTCAGTTAGTGAGAAAGTTGAAGCTAGTTGCCCATTCCAAAACGTAGATCTACTTATATATGGAGAAGAACGGGCAAGAAACTCCAAGCTCACTTTTTAAATCTATAAATATGATTAAAAATAAGTCGTGGCAGTTAAAAGATGACCAGTCTTAACCGAAAGCGCCCGTTCACGAACATGCCGCATGGATCAGCACTATTCAGCTCAACCATTTTGATTTGTAATGTTTTTATTTTTTAATGATCCAACAAACGCGCCACAATCGGTGAGACATTTAAGTGAGCTTGACATACACTCAACTGCCATGCTTCCAAGTCAACATACATAATAAACGAATCCGTTGTCCTCACATTTAAAAAAAATAAAAAAATGCTTCTAAATTATACAAAATATAGTTTGTTATTACATTTGAGAGATGAACAATGGAGGGTTCCGGCGATTGGGACCGCAATTAATTGGGACCAAAGAGTTTTGTAAACATTTTTTCGTTTCAGTGTACTATCCTTGGCTTGAGCAATAGATTTAAAAAAATCAATTATTAGTGGTCCCTAACGCCGGAAGAAAAATAAGAAAAATAATGGATCCGGCGACTGGGACCGCAGTCCCAATTAATTTCGGTCCCAATCGCCGGAACCCTCAACAATGAACATAATTATAAACATTAAGGATGAGATAATAATAAGGTTTTTAACAGGCCTTCTTTCTCTTTCCATTATATAGATATCATGACGTAAGTTAGTAGGTACCTTAAGTCATTAAATAGTTGTTCTTAGCTTACCTTCTAAATTCGTGAATTCTCTTTCTCATTTCTATAATAAAACAAGATGGTAAGAAATTAAGCAAAAGGATCGTAGCTGGTGGCATTCTGAAGTTTCTGCCTACAACTCTGAAGGCATGAATTTAAGTATTTTTGTATGATAATAAATAAATTTCTACCAGCCAGTACCATGGACACAGTCATCAAACAGCAAGTCACACGTAGGGTCTACATGAAGGAGTATTAAATTCGGTTAATGCCCGGACAAATCGCACAAGTTTACAAGTGGGGTCCAAGAGACCCTAGCAATTGCACAAATTGTTACCAACTCACGACACTAGAGGGTTAAATGGATTCCGTGTTTTGATTCGGATGATTTATGGTTTTGTAGTATATAATTTACTCGAACTATATTTACTAGCAATTTATAAAGCCACTTGCAAAATGGCTAAAGCAATCTTAATATCTCCTAAACCAAACAAGTTAGTTTCATGAAGTAAAAAAAAAAACTTGAAACTGTGTTATATTGCACATTAAAACCGTATAACATACAGGCCTGTTCGAAATCAGGTATACAAAAAAAAATGACAAAAATTGTATTTGAATACCTGTATTTTCACGTTAATTTAAATAGTTTTACCTATTTGCAAGTTCTTACGGCGTACGTTGACTTGTAAATAAAGGAATCGTCATGCCTCTCACATCCGAGAAATATACTAGGATAATCACTATGGTGCAATTGGGGAGATCCTAGACACAAACAGCCAGAACAGTGGGTGTGAGACATTCTACTGTCCAACAAGTGCTTCGGAGGTTTAGAGATACTGGATTTAACCTAAGAAGACCATGCAACGGCAAACCAAGGTGCAAAACGACCCGAGAAAAATGTAAAATCGATTCATTGCGTCAATGATGTTAAGAAAACGACACCAGATGGTAGTTGCGATCCAGCAACAACTATTGCAGACCCGAAGGGACCCAATCAGTCAGTGAACAGTTAAGAGACGTCTTGCAGAAGCCAATTTAAAGCCTTACCGGCCAGAAAATGACTCAAAACTCGAACGGCATCATAAAGTTGCAAGATTAAGATATGCCCGTGAGCAAAATCAAAAATCAAAATCAAATCAATTTATTTGTTAGAATATTGTTGTTACAAGGTGTTACACATAATAAGACGTCCATAATATTCTGCTGTTTCCGGCGTACAAATATCTCAAGGAATTAAAATCAAATGCTTTAGAACAATAAATCAAAACTACACAATACAATGTCGAGGATAAGGAAACTGTTAACTATTATCAAATATAATGTCAAGGATTATTAAATATAATGTTAAGAATGATTAAATATATTGTCAAGAATTATTGAATGCAATATAAAGAATTAGTCAATACAATGTCATAGATATTAAATTCCATTCAATCATTAGGAACTTAAAGACAAGTCGTCGTCTAATTTAAATTTGGGTATTTTTATTAATTTAAAAACTCATTTGGTGACCAGTAACACTTACGCAATAGAAAGTTAAATAATTTATTTTTAAATGTCATGACGTTAAGATTTTTGAAAACATTAGGTAATTTATTATATACACGAATTACCATACAGTAAGCATTATTGGAAAATAGTTTAATTCTTTGTTGGGGTACACATAATCTGTGGATATCTCGACTTGTTCTTATTACAACATCATTGTGTACTTGAAATAAGGCTATGTTTTATGTACAAAGATACAGAGTTCAAAGATACGAGTATATAATGATGGGAGTGGTAATATTTAAAAAAAATTAAAGAGTGGGACACAGCTTTCTAGTGGTTGGGCTTTAGTTATTTGTCGAAGACATTTTTTTTGGGCTCGGAATGCTTTAATAATTTCAACAGAATTGCCCCATATTATAATACCGTAGCGGAGAATTGATGCTACGTAACCATGATAGGTATGAAGTGCTGCATTTATAACAGCTACGCGAGTTATTCTATATAAAACAAATACAAATCTTTGCAGTGTAGTGCATAATTTGTCAATGTGTTCCTTCCAGTTGCAATATTTATCTAATGTTATCCCCAAAAAAGTAGCACTATCAACCTCTTCTATAACGTCATTTGCATATTTTATTTCTAATTGGTGACGTTTGCTATTGTAAGCTTGGAACTGCATAAGTCTGGTTTTACTAGTATTGACCTGTAAATGTGTATGGTGGCCCAGTGGTATCGGCCCCGACTTACGAGTTGTAGGTCGTGGGTTCGAACCCAGGCAGGCGCTTTACTTTGTGTAAATAACTTCATCACCACTGCTTTCAAAACGGTGAAGGAAAACATCGTGAGGAAACCGGCATGACCTAGAACCAAAAATTCGAAGACATGTGACATCTACCAACCCGCACTGGGCCCGCGTGGTAGATTACAGCCCATTCCCTCTCAAAGAGAGGAGGCCTGTGTCCTAGCAGTGGGAACATTATAGGCTGATTATGTTATGACCTGTAAATTGTTGTCTTTTAACCATTCCAGTATTTTGTTTAACGTGTCATTAATCTCTTTTTCGTATTTGGTGATATTGGTATCGGTGAGTTCAAAACTAAGGGTTGTATCGTCGGCGTACAGAATGCATGAATATGGAGTTAGGTTGGGCAAATCATTGATGTAACAAAAAGGGTCCTAATATAGTGCCCTGGGGAACACCACAGGAGTTTTGACGATAGGCGGATCATTATATTTTATTTTCTGATAATGTACGCCTAGTTATCTCTACGCATTGTTAGCGATTATTGAGATAACTTTCTAACCAGTGTAACGCGTTTCCCCTTATACCATAACGATTCAGTTTGAAGAGAAGCAGTTTGTGATCTACGAAGTCTAATGCTTTTGACATATCGAGAAATATTGATAATATTAGCCTTTTATTATTAAGATTAGAGGTAATAATTTTCACAAGGGAAAAACATGCAAGAGTTGTTGATTTATTTTTCGTGAAACCGAACTGTTCCTCTTTTAAAATTGTATGTTTTATGATAACGGAGTGCAGTTTATCATACATATTTTTTTCAATAATCATCAAAGCACATCGAATGGTGTGAGGACGAATGGGGCAGAGTAATGTTCTCTGATGCATTGAGATTCGCGTTGTTTAGTAGAAAAAGTCCCATGCCGGGGAGGTTCGGTACACGTGTGGGCCGGTATTTCATCAGATGGTCGCAAGGCGCTAGTGCCGATAGAAAATAGCAATCTGACCGCTGTGAGATACTTAATCGAGATTCTGAATGAACATGCCTTCTGTATTTGGTCAATATGGGCGACAATGCATTGTTTATGCATAATAATACCCGGCCCCACACAGCTCATGTGGTAAACGAGTACTTTCAAGACGTGGGAATCCGTCAAATAAAGTGGCCAGCGAGAAGCCCTGGCCTAAATCCTATCGAACGTGCCTTGGACGAGCTTGGCATATGTGTTAGAAGCTGAAATCCACCTACATTCACACGTCATACCCTGAAAAGTGCACTTATTAAAAAACTAGCTTTGCCCGCTGCTTCGCCCTCGTGGAGGTCGAAATAATCCTGTAAATCCTTCTCCATTAAAAAAACATAATTAAATGTATAACTTACCTTTATGCACACTTTCATGGTATTTGGTCAAACGGTGTTGGAGTTCACTCTAGACTCACAAAATGTATTACAAAAATTAAAAATTAAAATACAAAAATAACAACCGGCTTCCAAAAAAAAAACACTACGAAGTGAAAAATAACTTGAATTTCGGAAGTCGGTGTGTTTGGGTCTGTATTTTAGTTTTTTGCCACCGACTTCCGAAATTAAAGTTATTTTTCACTTCGTAGTGTTTTTTTTTGGAAGCCGGTTGTTTTTTTTGTAAAAAAGTTATTTATTTTTAATTTTTTAGTGTGTCAGGTATTAATTTATCTAAGTCACAATAGCCTAATTTGAACTGCTCATCACCTTTTACAAAATATTGCTTTTCCCGATGCAGCGACGTTAATTGTTGAGGAGTTCTCCTGGTAAAAACGAGAAGAACTGGAGCAGATGGTGAAGCCACCATTAGCTCCATTTCACCATATGTATTGTGATGAGCTTAACTTGCTTAGCAACCATATTAAAGTCATCGAATCGCAACCACAATGAGTAGTTTCGGTGGCCACCGCTGGTCTTCATCATTAGTTCCACTTCACCAAATGGTTTAGGCGTGAAAAGGTGACAAACAAACAAAGTTACTTTCTCATTTATAATATTAGTAAGGATAGTTAGGATTACGATGGGAGAACATTCCTCAGCATATGCTGAGGAATCTGGTACTCAGCAGGTCAAATCGGTGAGAGCACGCGGAGGCAATACGAAATATTGAATAATTAAAAAAAAAACAATTTAAATTTCGTAAACCCATGTTAAGAGTTAATAGTTTTTTTTGTCCAAATGGCCCTATTTTGTCTTTTCCTTCCTAAACACTTTTTTTTTTCCTCTAATATGTTATTGTTAAATGCGTTATTAAAAAATGTCAATCTTTCGTGCCTTCGGAAATATTTCATGATAAGTTAGTGGCTTTTTTATATTGGTCGTCAGTGTATTTAATAATATTTTTCAAAACCCGTAAAATTTTATGGCAGTGTTCCCAATGGTGGCAAAAAAATGGCGTTTTTACCATATTTACGGTTCCGTACACAAAAGGTGCCAACGGAACCCTATTACTAAGCCTCAGCTGTCCGTCCGTCTGTTTGTCAGCGGGCTGTATCTCATGAACAGTAATAGGTAGACAGTTGAAATTTTTAGTGTATTTATATTGGCCGCTACAACAACGAATAGTGAAAATAAATTAAAGGGGGTCTCCATACAAAAAAAAATATGTTCTTTTCGGCGTTTTTGCCTTGTGGTAGGAAAAAGGTGTGCATATCCTACTCGCACTCGGCCGGTAATTATTATTACTATTTATAATGGTACAAAAATTTTATTAGCCGTAAGAGAGCCTTCTTTCTGAAAATACTCGTAATATGTTACGTAAGGCACTATCAGTAACTTTTTTTTAACCGTGTCTGTACCTGTGTACTAATAATAATGATACACACACACAGTGCCAGCGCTAAAATTTTCTTTGAATTGAATTTTCGATGTTCGTCTCGACTCTCGACATAAAATCAGCAAATCATTTTGTAATATTTCATTACGTTGTGCAATTATCCGCCTATTCTCGGAGAGAAGCTATATTCAACATTAAACATTTAATTAAATACCCACGTTATATTTTTAATTAAATTTTTAATGTTGAATATAGCTTCTGAAGGAACATTAACAATATTATAAAATTAGAAATTAGTAAAATGAGTACTTAATTTTAGAATATTGTAATTTTTTTTAATGAAAATAAACAAAGAATTTTAATATTACCTAGAGTCAATGCGGTTCCTAATGGGTAAGTGGGTGGATGGTAATGTAGTATCTAGGTACTCATCCACTTATAATGTGACAGTCTAGGTGAAAACTTAAACAATACTTAGGTACAATCGCGTCTTTAAGAATTAAGTTACATAGTCACAAGTTCTACCCACATCGCGGGTAGAACCTGGATGAGGCAAGCACAGGAACGTGGGGAAAGGAACGAGAAAAGAGAGACCTATGCCCAGCTGTGGGTGAAATCAGGCTGTGGAGGATGGTGGTGATGATTATGATTCTTTAGGTTACAACTAGCTCTACAACTATCGTAAACCTCTGCAATATTCTACCAAATGAAGCTACTAAAGTGCCTTGCTTTCCTTACAATGTCATAGATAAAATAAAATAAAAATGTCTGAAAAAATATGTTTGTCTTAAATAAATAAATAATCAGCCTATAATGTTCCCACTGCTGGGGCACAAGCCTCTTCTCTTCGAGAGGGAAGGCGCTATAATCTACTACGAGGGCATTTTTTGTTTTTTTTTTGTATGGGAAATCATCAAATGACCTCTCCCGCTCCGAGCGGAGCGGAAGGGCGTGTCAGACTCTTACTGACTAAAACCCACCCGCGTTCCTTCAGCTGCCTGTGCGCCAGGGCCACGGTAACTCTTTCGAACAATCCGCGACCCCGGCAGGTATCGGCCCTATCGGACCCCATCGGTTATGCTGACATCTCTTTGAGGCGCGCGTGGAACACAACGCGCCGTCGACCCGGGCCTGGTCCTTACCGGACGGCAAGCTGACCGAACGGCAAGCTGACTACGAGGGCCTAGTGCAGGGTTGGTAAGTGTCACATGTCTTAAAATTTTTGGTTTTAGGACATGCCGGTTTCCTCACGATGTATTTCTTCACCGTTTTGAGAGCAGTGGTGATGAAATTATTTACACAAAGTAAAGCCTGCCTGGGTTCGAACCACGACCTTAACTAATTGTAAGTCGGGGCCGTTATCACTAGCCCATCACTGCTCTCTATTGCTTTGCAAACTCAAACTCAAACTCAAAGCATTTATTTCAAATAAACCAATTACAGGCACTTTTGAATTTTCAAGGGGTTGGTCAGTCAGAAAGATGAAGCTAGTTACCCATTCCAAAGCGTAGTAGGTACCTATGGAGAAGAACGGGCATAAAACTCCATGGACACTCTTTTAAATCAAAATATGGTTACAAAATATTGATTACATCGTTCATGTTAAAATGATGCATGTGAGAACGATGCAGAACGTTAAAAGCGTCCGTAATAAAAAGACAAAAGGAATTCAAATATTAAATTAAATTAATATAAGCCGTTGCTTACCCTTATAAAATGTCACTACTTTGTCTAGGCCCTTGTCACTCTTTTCAGTAGAAAACTCAATCAAAACAATAATGACGAGAGTATTTTAAAATGTGTGGATATAATTCGCGGTTGCTACTGTAAAGTGAATTTTTGAGTACTGCTATTTTTATATACCACAGTTTCCTTAAAAAAGAAACCGTTAAAAAACCTCTTTTTTCGAACAAAAAATCGCACCATAGTGGGATTTAATTTCAAAGCTTCTCCATAATACAGTGGACTCGAAAAACCATTTTCTGGCCCGTCAGTCAGCCCACATAAATGCAGCGAGCGTTCAATTATTCAACTGGAACTTCATCGCTATTATTGTATACGTATAGGATTGACACGAATCTAAATATTTTGATGGGTGTATAGACATATTTTATTGAATGGACTTTATTGGAATATTTTTGTCAGGAAGCTATTTCGCATTATATTTAATTCTAAAAATTAAACTTGTTTAATGTCTGAAATGATTCTACTTCCAAAGACTTTGAACGAGTTAGTTCTTAAGAAAGTCTTTCAAATTTATCAAAGACTTTGAAAATGGATTCTTTAAATTGAAATCTCCTGACGTTACGTTTTCACGATATTTTCTGTGTTTATCGACAAATCTGACGTGCACATTGCACAAACACCAAAGCTCGGAACAAATGTCTGTAGGCCAAAATATAAATATTTGTTCCATGCTGGGGATCCAAACTGGGCCAACACAAAGTCAAGCACTTAGCCACTACACCAATAGGCTCGACAAACATTGCCTCCACATAGCTTTTGAGGGACCTTTGCGAATCTGTACGATGTTATCAGTGTCCATAGTATACTGCTAATACCAAATCAACGGAGATAAAGTGGTCCCTAGAAAAAGCTGACAGCAGGTGGGCAGAAGTGTACCTACTTATATTGGACATTATAAGTGCTATAAAAATCGTTAACTGGACAGAAATCCAGGGAGTCCAGGCTACCAACACTTGGCTGACCTGGGCATCGAACGCAAAACCTCATGCTCAAAAGTCGCATTTTCAACCACCAGACCAAATAGGCATCATGTAATTTGAACAAAAATGCAACGTCCCAAATAACCTAATTTAAAAATCAATCTAAAACATAACAAAATCACGTAACATGCAATAAAACTGCATTTTCATTTTTCATTTCTGCCAGTATTACTAAAAATTACTTCGAGCAAGTGTTCATTACGATAAGCATATCGCAAGGCGTCGTTACCCCACAACACCCATCGATTACACCGCAGAAAACTATTAAGGACCGTGCAAATTATACAGGCAACGGTTTGACGTGTACTGGCTAAATTGCGTTTGACTACGGATAGATGGCGCTGTACTAAATTATGATTGAAGGAACAAGCTGAATCGCGCTAACGATATTTGCAATTTTAATTTTCTGCGTGTCACTTTTTTTCTTTATTGGTTGTGAGGATGGAGTGACAGTTTTTAGATTGTAGGTGTTTAGGTGCTCGTATAGTTTTTTTATCAGTTTAGATTCACAGTTTTTGAGAGGAAATAGTTATGGGGTAGTTAAGTACCATATTGGCCCTTACACGTGCAAAACAAGCATTTAGTGAATACAGAGCCCCCTAACAAATCTTATTAGTCTGCTATCATATTAATATCAGTATCAGTTGGAGAGACTGACTGGTCACTCCATGAGGTGCCGTTACCACAAACTGAAAACATGGTCATAATTATGATGATGATACTCTTCATCCTCTATTTGTAAATTCTTGAATCCCGCGTAATGACACACAATGATTATCTATTGTGTCTCGCTCGATATCGCGACCCCAGGGGTCGCGATATCGAGCGACACAAACTCAAAGAGTTAAAACGTTACTTTCATCTATTTTACCACCACCACTACTTCACCATTGACCTAGTACTATCTAGCTCACTAAAGTAACACGTCCCAAACGTGACTTTAAATCTACTTCCAGAATTAAATCCAACTTTACCAGAGAAAAAATATTGCAACGATAACGCTAACTTTGCATTGCAAGAAGTGCAAGCGTTGCCAATTACGAGCCGTCGTCTACAAGCCTTGAAACCATCCGGAGCTTAACCACAGAATATTACAGAAGTTCGTCTCCATACAACGAATGAAAACGAAATCGGGCCACGATGCGAGCGATGCGATTTGCGACACGACTTGCGTCAAGTAGCACACGTGCGCGTAACCTGTTTTCGTCCGTCGCTCCGCAAGCAACGTCATGGTGACTCGTGGCATGATCTAAACAACTTCTTTCATTTGTTTTCTCCGCAGTCGCTATTATAGCAAGACGCGTGTCGCTCGAGTATGTAGACCGTAACCGCGGGGTCACACATAGGTACATATTCGTCTACATACGGCGAGTGCAAGCCGAGCGTAGGTCTCGTGGTTATGTAATAACAGCCGCACGGGTCAATCAATCAGTTTAATCTACGCTTGCCGCGGTCCGTTCATGGATGAGTGAACATCTTTACATACCGAGATCCCTCCGTGCCTCGGAAACCACGTTAAGCTGTTGGTCCCGGCTGTCATTCGTGGGTCTTTGACAGTCGTTGCGGGTAGTCAGAAGCCCGAAAGTCTGACAACCAGTCTTACCAAGGGGTGTCGTATTACTCAGCAACTGGGTTGCGGAGGTCAGATAGGCAGTCTCTCCACGTAAAATACTGGTATTCAGCTGCATCCGGTTAGACTAGAAGCCGACCACAAAAATAGTTAGGAAATAGTTAGGAAGGCTAGGCGGATGATGACAGCGAGTGCAAGCACTATCGCGACTTGCATTCGTTTGAGATCGTCTTAGGTACAGTCCGCGAGATCTAAGCTGAGCTTTGCATTTGTCTGAGTGTTTGCATTTGTGTGAGGTGCGCGGCGGAGTTGCGTCGCGCGAGGGACGCATTGTGCCTCAGGCCGATTGCCAAAAAGCAGTATAAACCGGTTTAAACTAAGCAAAAGATGCGTCGCGCTCTATGCCGACGTCACACCTACACTATATATATATGTGCACTCCCACAAATGCAAAGCTCAGCTTAGATCTCGCAGACTGTACGCGTCTATGTGACCGTGTGCTTATTTTTACACGTTGTATAGAGTTGGCCTTCTGTACCTATCTATTTTGTGTTAACGTCCTCCCGAGTCCCGACTAGAAGCCAGTTAATGGCCGAAGTGATTTACCGATTAAACGAAACACAAGTTTACTGTTAGCCAAACAAATAGATCTTCGTTGATCCTGAATGTATAATACGGTTTGTAAACAGCAGTTATGATGGTGTGGATTTTGAAATTAAAAAGGACAGAGATAGATTATTTTCAGATAACCTCCAAATAAATCTCATTAAAATAGGCAGTTTTATGAATTTCTCAGTAGCAGCTCGGAGTCTAGATATGTGCCCTTCTTGATTTATTTATTTTATTATTAATGTACACACAGTAAAATATATACAGATAAAAATATATCGGTAGTAAAATATATATTGATATTGAATATAAAGGTACTGCTTATTTCTTGAGAAATTTCTTCAAGCAGACCTGCGAAAGGAGAAATGAAAAAAAAATGTAGACAATAGTAAGTGTGTGAGAACAAGAAGAGAAGAATTTGATTTTGTGACGTATTAAAGTAGAATATTAAATATACTACCAAATACCTAATGCAAAAAAAAATACATATACGTTCTTTGTGGTTAGCACCTTTTTCAGTAAGTCGGCGCGTCGTCTGACTGCCACATTGTTTGAAGATTAGTGCCACATTCGCAACGTTGACTGCATGATGTCCTAACAGCTGCAACATGCCAATTGCTTATTTTCCATTCCATTTAATTTTTTGCGATAAGAACATCATAACTATACATTAAAAATTCTTAAATTGAATTTTTCATCATCGCCGGATCTAAACCAAGTCCATTAGATTTTCGCGTCGTCCTAGAAATATGAAATCATAAGACTGGCTTAGTCCTTTTTTAGAAAATATCAGATTATAGATTACCATACTGACCTTAAAATATAAGAGGTGAGGTAAAATGTTTTCTTTTCTAAGTTGGGTCTGAAGTAAAAAGGTTCCTTGCTTATAAATTGAGAGGTACTATCACGTGGGCTGTGACGACAAAGAAGACATTAGTGAATATATTGACCTCTTCTCGATCTAAAAAGAAAACAACGGCCTTATAGATAAATCTTGGTTTGTAAAGTTTATCTTTAGAATGAAATAGAATTTCAAAAATGGATCGATTTCGTTATTTTTTTTATTTTGTACTTTTTTCCGACAATGCTAAAGTTCCAATTAACACTGACGATTAAATCGTGTCTAATTTAAAAATACAATAACTGACTCAAAAGTTTGCAAACAATTTTTTTTTTTTTGTAAAAACGTATGTGGTGTCTTTGATAGAGCGCAGTCGTGTAATAAGACCTCGAGAGTTTTGTGTTTTAGTTTGAATTTAGATGCAGTAGTTTTCTTTTGTTTTCAATTGAATCTGCTGTCGAACTTCTTGATTTAGACCTCTCTCATGTTGTTTGTCAATATGTATACAGGGTGGTAGGAACATCGACGTGTAACCTATCACTATGGATTCAGTACATGATTCTAAACTTTTTTAATAGAGGTGGGTTATAAAAAATAAAAGAAAATTGCAGTTCCATACATTTCGACCGCGTAGTTATTGCACTTTTCTATGAAACAGCAGTTTTTTTTTTTCGATAACCGGCGAATATTTCTACACTAGGGGGTCTAGAATGATGTCCTGACTTCATGGTTACAGTATGCTTGTCGATGTCCCTGGCTCCCTGTATATAACCGTTCCTTTTTCGAAAACAATCTTATTTTGATCTGTACTGATTTATTTCCCTTATTGTTTCTTTTTTTATCCGGTGTCTTTTTTTTAAAGGACATTAGATACACATTATTTTCTTATAGACGTTAAGATAGACATAAGTCGGAAGTCCCTGGATAATTGATACTACAACCTCTTCAGAAACAACTCGAAACATCTCAATTACAACGGTCATAATTATTAATATGAATTCCCTGAAGAGCAATGAATTACGCGGTGATTATGAAACAAATTAGATTACCTATAACATTCACGTACTTCGAGACATTCGGTGTTCTTATTCCGTAGATATTTCTCGATGCTGGAACGAGAACAAAACGTTACAATAAAATTAATCCTTATAAACACGAACTGCCTCGCTGGTTTAGTGGTCACAAGTCGCTGAGGTGGGTTCGATTCCCGGGTCGGGCAGTATTATTGGTTTTTTCCACCTGGAATTTTTCAGTAGTAACCCGGAGTATAGTTTTGTGCTCTGTTGATGGCAATATAGACCAGGGTCGATAATTTTTGGAACCAAAAAATAATAATAGTAGTATAAAACCCATTGGAAAATGAAGAGAGTAAAACAAAAATGAATAGAAATTTTAAAATACAAAAGTTTTAGGTGTTTTTATTACCTACAACTTTTCCACTTAACTTTTTTCCATAGGACTTGTAGTTTTGCCGGAAATCGAGATAAACCGTTTTTTACCCTTAAAAACTCACCTCCTTCCACTTCCCGACCTCAGATCATCCGTAAATTATTTTACCTTTCACTTTTGTTATATTCTCATCCTTTTCCAATGGGTTTCATCCTACTATATTTTTTTCTTCACTTTTTACCATTTCAAAGACTTCAGCCCTGGTCTAATAGGCCAGGCCCCTATTACATGGTACTTAAAGATAACTGGTGAAATGTGGGTGTACTATAGGTACAGCTCTGCATAGCCCTTCGGGTATGACAGGCAGCATGTTATGTTATGCAAACCTCCTTAGTAAAATAGTATTGCGGTTTTTATAGTGTTGTCTATCATAGGCAGAACAGTTTTGTATTGAGTCAAAAAAGGTTTTTCAACATTTTGACAACATTGACTACAATTGATTAATTGACTGTGTGACTGTTTTGTTGTGTGCTATCATTGTTTTCATTCATAGAAAAAAACCTCTCACAAAGTCTTGACAAAGTCTCCACCCAGCCTAGAGGTTATAAATGCCAAGGGACTTCTCTACAAGGTGGCAGGGACATCGACGCACACCCTGTTACCATGGATTCAATAAATGATTCTGGACCCCTCCCCCCGAAATTCTTCATAGGTTCTTTAAAAAAAATATTGCTGTTCCATACATTTCGACCGCGTAGGTATTGCACTTTTCTATGAAACAGCAGTTTTTTTTTTTGATAACCGGCGTATATTTCTACACTAGAATCATGTGCTGACTTCATGGTTACAGTTTGCTTGTCAATGTCCCTGGCACCCTGTATATAACCGTTCTTTTTTCGAAAACCATCTTATTTTAATCTGTACTGATTTAATTCCCTTATTGTTTCTTTTTTAATCCGGTGTCTTTAAGGAAATTTTGCCCGCGTAGGTATTGCACAACAGTTTTTTTTTTTTGATAACTGACTGAAATTGTCTGTGCTAGGGGGTTTAGAATCATGACTGTGCTGAATTCATGGTTACATTTTGCGCGTCTATGTTTGTTACCCCGTATTGTGGCGAAAATACGAGAGAGAAGAAATAACCAATAACGATAGGACAGTTCTTAGCTAAAAAAAAGAAAGGAGAAAATCTGTTCAGCTGTTTTAGAAGTTTTCATTTGTGTCGGGGGTTTCTTAACGGTTATATTAAATTTTATATTATCATCATACAACATGATAAGCATACATTTGCGAATATTCAGAAAAAAAAATATGAAAGAAAATTTGTTTATTCTGCACAAACAACACGCACAATACAAAAAAACTATTATAGACAAAATACATACACTACTAAAAAGTAGCCAAAAGCCTCGTATTTAAAACGTTATTAGTTTGATAATGCTGTCTATTACTTGATGTCCAAAGACCAAAGACATTGCGTACCACCAGAACCAAGACCACTAGAAGTGGTTTACTATTTCAAGTGTTCCGTTCAGGTCAGTCCTACGAAACATCGCTATAACTTGTTTCACACAGTGATTTGAAATAAACCGCCATATTGAAATATTTAGACTGTGATAATAATGCGCAGAAAATTCTTTAAAAAAACGGGTAGTATCACCCCTCTGAACAAAACTACTGTTCCTTTTGCAACAACTTTACTAAAGTCCAAAACGAAGATAACAATTTATAAATAAAATCAGCTTAACTTTAGTATCATCCTATCGATCGTTCACAGAATATTCCCACCAGTAATAGCTCCGGCTTCCCGTTCTGAATAATTTATCAGGAGGCAATTAATTATGAAAGTGGAGAACATAAGTAGCTCATTAAGTGAACTCAAGTGCCGTGGAATTTATCACATGTATACCTTATAATTAGGAATACGACTTCTATTTGAAAGATACGTAGGGTATTAATGTGATTGGCTTCTTTGGAATGTTTCATTAATGGTCTCAATTTAGTGTCAATGGTGGTTAAATACAGCATTTTTATTCAAACTCAAAACTCAAACATAAAGCATTTATTTAAAATAAACCAAGGCACCAGGCACTTTTGAATTGTCAAGGGGTCGGTCAGCCAGAAAGATGAAACTAGTTGTCTATTCCAAAGTGTAGTAGGTACCTATGGAGAAGAACGGGCAAGAAACTCCATGGACACTCTTTTAAATCAAAAATATGGTTACAAAATATTGGTAACACATTCATGTTGAAATTATGCTTAAGAGAACGATGCAGAACGTTAAAAGCGTCCGTAATTAAAAGACAAAATCGATTCAAATATTAAATATATTTATATATATTTGTCACTAGCTTTTGCTCGCGGCATCGCCTGCGTCGATATCAGGAACGTACTACACACTAAATGTCCCACGGGAACGTTCTACCGGGATTAAAAGTACCCTATGAGTCAATCCAGGTTATAAACTATCTATGTGCCAAATTTCATCCAATTCCGTTCAACCGTTTTTGCGCCAAACCGGAACATACATTCAGACAAACGGACAAATATTGTAAAAATTATATTTTTGCCATCAGATTCGTTCCCACACCTCGTAGAAATTACTTTTATAAAAAAATATAGAATGTGCAGTTTTGCCTTCGTTACAATTTTATTATAATAATTTGTATAGATACAGAAGATACTACCCCAAATACTAGAAAAACTAGTATAAAACAGGACACTTAAAATACAAGTAGAAGAAACACAGATGAGTGATATATTTATGTGTGTATGTGTATATTAGTATTTATTCTTTTTCGAGTTATCTAGCCCTTATATTGCACCTGCCACGTTTTGTCTCTGCGTCAACCTAATGTTGACTGGTAAAAAAAATACCTCAGACATTAAGTCCGCCTTTGTACAGTATTTTTATTTTACTTGTGTATAAAGCTTTAATAAATAAATAAATATAATGTTGAATATTGAACATATTTGAATATTCCGGTGATAATGTAATGAAAGAGCTCCTAATTACAAACTGTGTCAAGGTTTTAATCCATAAGTACTATCCATAATACTAATACCAAGTAAAATGCGAAAGTAATTCTGTGTGTTACCTTTTCAGGCCTAAATTACTCAAATTTGACAGATAGGACATGTAGCATGAGAACTTAGGCTATGGAGACATAGGATATGTGGAGTTTCTTGCCGGCTCTTCTCCTTAAGAAATGACCCATTAGAACCATGCACCTAGCTTCTGACGTTTCATAAGTGCCCATGTTGGTTTAGGTGAAATAAAATATTTTGATTTGATTTTTGCTACATTTCATCCTCGATTGTAGACAAAGTCGCGGGCAACAGCTAGTCCTTACTTACTATATATTATATTATTTATATTAATATTATAAATGCGAAAGTAACTCTGTCTGTCTGTCTGTCGCGCTTTCACGCCAAAACTACTGAACCGATTTAAATGAAATTTGGTGCACAGATAGTCTAGAGCCTGAGAAAGGACATAGGCTACTTTTTAATGCAAAAAAGGGTTGTAAGTGGTTGAAAGGGGAGGATGAAAAGTTGTATGGAAGTATCGTCATTTTTAGAGCTAGAAGTTTGAAACTTATTTTTTAGGCTGTTAATTCGATATAAATAAATATGACATTCAAAGTTTGTAAAAGTTTTACCCAAGGGTGTAAAATAACAATAGGGAATAGGGGATGAAAGTTTGAAGTATTTATACGTATGTGTCTTATTTGTAAAATAATTAGGTTACTTTTTAATGCGAAAAAGGGTTGTAAGGGGTTGAAAGGGGGGGATAAAAAGTTGTATGGAAGTATCGTCATTTTTAGAGCTAGAAGCTTGAAACTTATTTTTTAGGCTGTTGATTCGATATAAATATATATGACATTCAAAGTTTGTAAAATGTTTATCCTTAAGGGTGTAAAATAACAATAGGGGATGAGGGATGAAAGTTTGTATGGAAGTATGCAAGGTTGATGTGAATGTTTTATAAGTTTGCGACAAGAGACAAAATATTAGAGCTATTCTGATGTAACATTTACGGAGTCATTACAAAATGTGAAACTGAAGTTAACGCGAGTAAGAAACTTGCCAAGCACCGCGCCGTACACAATGAGCGCTATGCAGCCGCGTGGGGGGCGGGGGGGGGGGGGGGGGAAGCGCGGCACGGTACGGCGCGGTGTAGGTAGGAAAATATGCCTAAGTGTGCTTACCCGAACGGGCAGCCACGTGTAGGTAGACTATTGCGCCACGCACATCCGAATACTGATTTTTCCGCTGCAAATTCATTATTATTCACTGCAAATTGATTACAATACGATTTGCTTACACAATTTTTTATTTATTTAGTTAATGGTCTTCGTTAAATACATATAACATTAAGTTTTTGGGTTAGGTATTTACATATTTTTTTCTTTTCTTTGCAGTGAAACACTGCAAATAGCTCATTAAAGTGTTTTGTACATATGTGGCTTATTTGTAAAATAATTAGCCTAAATAATTAAAAATGCTACACAAAGACACTATTTCATGCGGAAAAAGTTGCGGGCACAGCTAGTAATAAAATAAAATCATTTTAAAACTTTAAATCATATTATCTTCAAGCTTGATGGAAACACGAATTCATTTCAGTCTGTCTATTTTTCCTTGGCCTTATTATCTTAGAGCGTTGCACCTAGAATTCCCACCTGGGACTTAGTCGATCTAGGTAATGGACACAAAATATGCAGGTACAGAAGTTCGGCTCCATACAACGAGAGAAAAATAGACGCGTACGTACGGGGGTGGCGCGCCAATGATCTCAAATGAATAGCTGGGTCCACAACGGATGATCCAAATTTGGATCGGCGATCTACGATCCACGATCATGGAGCGGCGCTCATGGACCGGAGGTTCTTTCGCACGATCCATTTCATGAAACTTGCGATACTGCCGCGCGCTCCAGTGCCAACTCATGGTTTGCTGTTGAAGACATGCTCCATTATGCAACCACTCATCCGACACCGTGGTCAGACTGTAGTGGCAGCTGCAACTATTACTGCTTATTACATATTTACGCAAAAGATCATAAAAACAAAGATTGAATCGCCCGATCAACACAGAACCGCCCACACCGAGTGCGGAAAATGACTCCTCCGACGACGCCACCCTCGACGCCGCCTCGACACCTTTCGACGCGGTCGACGCCTTTGGACATATTCAAAACCAACAGTGCTCGGATCGGCCGCTCCAAGGAGCGTGCGCTCCACCGCGGTGGACGGATCGCGCGCGACACGTCCACACCGACCGCGTATTTGGATCGCGCTCTTGCCGCGCCCGATCGGAGCGCACTGGATCGTCCGGTGTAGACCGACCTAATGCCCACCGCGAGTGCGCTTGCACTCGTTGTACGTGAAGCGTGTCTAAAGCACCTCAAGGTTAGACGCTCGAATATCCTTGACAGGGTGGCACTGTTGGTAAACATTTTTGCGATTGTTTCGTGTAATAAATTGAAAAAACAAGATGGCGGCGTTAGTGTTATTTGTAATCTATGGTACTTAGTATAAAAATAACATGTTGACCAAAGCGCTACCTTCTGTCTATTGTCTATTGTTATGTCTGTGTTCTATTGCCTTTTATACATAAATATTTTGTTCGTTACTGAACACTACACGAGTTTTAATAGGTTATGGATCCACTCCCGCTAAAATAAAAGTATCAGTATTTTTTTGTTTTACGGCACGGTTACTATGGCAGCGAATTATTCCTTGAGTGTGCCGAAGCTCAATGGCAGGGATAATTACGACGATTGGGAGTTCGCCGTGGAAAATTTTCTGATCCTGGAGGGCATCAATATCAGAAAAAGGGAAGCATTATGTGAGCAAGACAACGGGAAAGCTAAAATGGTGATGTCAATTGACCTATCTCTATATATCTATATCTATATGTACACATCAAGAGTGAAACTACAGTGCATAGCTTGTGGACCAAGTTGAAATCGTTGTTTGACGACTCTGGTTTCACCTGCCGCGTCAGTCTACTCAGAAAACGAATCTCCATTCGTATCAAAAATTGTGCCTCGAAGTTTGCGTACGTGACACAGTTAGCGGATACGGTAAAGAATCTAAAAAGCACAGGATTTGAGATTAAAGATAGTGGGTTGGATCGCATTTGTTAGCCGGATTGTCAGACAAGAAAAACAAATTATCGCATTTAGTGCAATGTTCCTGTGTGGTAAATACAGTAATAAAGACTGGTACGTGGACTCCACGAGAACATCGTAATTGCAAATAAAGAAAGTGTGCTGGTTTTATGTTCTGGAGATCTGCAGATAACAACATGACGGTGCTGGAGATTCAGAGTACAACATAAAAATAAACAATGTTTTATGTGTACTTAACTTAACAACAAATCTTTTATCCGTGAGCAAGATGATATCCAGTGGGACCAGAGTTCTGTTCAAGGAAAATTTATGTCACATATGAAATCAAAGAAATTAATGCATGGGAGATGCCAAGCAAGTGAATGGTGTATACAAACTAAACATTGTTAAGTCAGACGAGCGACTAACAGGAATGGCAATTGCTACCAGCAAGAAATGGCACAGGCGCTTTGACCATATAAATAACAATGATCTGAATACTATGAGAAATGGTTCAGTGGAGGGCTTAAATTAGTAAAGTAAGGCAGAAATTGACAAAAGTAATTGCACTGTATGCTGCGAGGGAAAGCAAACAGGGTTACCCTTTCCTATCAGTTTGTCAAGAAGCAAGGTGCTGAATGTGGTGCTTGCAGACCTGTGTGTGAAACCAAGTCACTCGGTATGGCCAGATCCTTTCTATTTTTTGTTGACTACTATTATCGGATGGTTTTTGTATACTTTTTAAACTCCAAAGGTGAGACATCTAATTGCTTCAAACATTTCAAAGATCTTGTAGAAAAAAAGACGTCAATAATAAAAAACTTTTTTACAAAAAATTAAACCGACGTAAAAAGAAACTGAAAAGCAAAAAATAAATCTTTCAGTCTAACTAAGCTCTTAAATTAATGTAAATTACAAATTTTGAGTCGGCGCAAAACAATCACCGCAGATCGATTAACGACGATCAATCAAGCTGCCATAAGTTTTCATGGCGCCTTGTATGTTTGGCGCCGACTCAAAATTTGTAATTTACATTAATTTAAGAGCTCAGTTAGACTGAAAGATTTATTTTTTGCTTTTCAGTTTCTTTTTTCGTCGGTTTAATTTTTTGTAAAAAAGTTTTTTATTTTTCGCTTTTCAGTTTCCGTTTCAAATAAATGAACTTATTTATTTATTTAGGACTACCAACAATTGCTTACACTACAGATATCTTTAAAAAAAACATGAAATTAAAACTTAGTATAGTGGATTAATTAGGTACTTTAAGGTAAACACCACATTACCAAAATTAAATTATGTTAATTGACAACTTGGGTACATGACAACTTTTCAAGCAATCTTAATACCGGGGAAAAATTTGCTAGATTCAAAAGTCATCATAAAGGTTTCATAACAAATCAGACAAACAGTGACAGAATTTTAGATTTCAGCTTAGGGAATCAAAGTGTAAATCGATTAGATCGCTATTACATAGTAAAACCTTGCAAAACCTACCATAAAGACAGTTATATGCTATACGGATTTTCTCTTTGGAGGACAAAGAGTAGTAACAGGTCTACGCGGAATTCATGACGGACAGAGCACGCAAGATATTGAGTGCGAGCAGTGGAGGCTAGTCGATAATTCCTTTAACAAATTTACATACAAACATTGCGTCGTTTAAACATCTTCGTTCTTCTAAAGTGTTGAAGAAATTCAAGCTGTTTTTATAAGAAGATGTCTTTTTAGCTATGCCAACAGAAACTAACTGTTTCTAGCTGTTTTTTGATGCCAATCAAAGCGTTTTTGAACGTGTTCTAGACGCAAACTATTCGTAGCATAGTGCGGCCGCCACATCATATTACAGTATTCTGCTACATATCAACTACAAAGTGTAAAGTATACTGTCTTATGACAAAAACCCAGCATCTTGGACGCTTTTTTGGGGCTTGTATTTAAACGTCTACCAGAAAAGTGCCTATTTTACTACCACCAAATTCGAAATACCTGCCAGAATGGATAAATGCTCACCAAATTGTGTTTCATAAAGTATCGTAGAAATGAACCTATTTTCCTTTTTATTCTATGCCATAAAGGTTTATAAACGTCTTTTAATTTCTTACTACCTGCCAAGATAGCTCGACGGAGCCCCGCTTAGCGTGGCTCCTATTTCTGTAACCAACCAAACCTCGGGATGCCCCTGACGTCGACCGGCGTGGGTTAGGGTTAATAAGCAGGTCGACGGAGCCCCGCGCAGCGGGGCTCCTATTTCTGTCTAAAGGGTTTAAAGGAACCTAACCAACCGAACCTCGGGGTGCCCCTAATGTCGACCGTCTATGGTTAGATTTGGTGAGCATTTATCCATTTTGGTAGGCAATAAGAATATAAATACAACACGTACAATTATTCTGATGAGTGTATAATTATTTTGGAACTTAAAGCGTTGTTCTTTAGGCACCTCGGTATAGAGAGGGTTTATTTTATTTGAAGTTAACATATTTTACTTTGGTACTTAGTCTTAGAGTGATATTTTCTAGAACTGTTTGTGGTACGTACTTGTAATAAAGAGTGTTCATATCTTGTATGAGTTTATATTTGAGTGCTAGTTTTTGATGGATGACTTTTGCTACCTGATTGTGTCTTTGTGTATAGTCTGTTTTAATATTATTATTATTATTATTACTTTGCCTTTAATTACAAGATTATTTGTTCCTGTATATTTAACGTAGTAATATTTCATTGAGTTCAAATAAATTTCTTTATTTTTGCACCATTCATCATCATCATCATCAGCCTATATTCGTCCACTGCTGGACGTAAGCCTCTCCTAGTGAACGCCATTGAGCTCGATCCTCGGCTCTCGTCATCCAGTCTCTGCCAGCCGCATTTCGCAAGTCGTCAGTCCACCTGGCCGGCGGGCGCCCCACACTACGTTTGCCTAAACGCGTTCTCCACTCTTGAACTTCTACGAGAGATGTGACCAGCCCATTGCAGCTTCAGCTTGCTTAGTCTTTGGGTTATGTCGATTACCTTGGTTCTCTGGTGGATACCGTCGTTTTGGATTTTATCCTTCAGAGAGACTCCAAGCATAGCTCTCTCCATAGCTCGCTGAGTGACTTTAAACTTATGGACCAGTCTCACCGTGAGCGTCGACGTTTCTACTCCGTAAGTCGTAACCAGTAGGGCACACGCGTTGAAGACTGTCGTCTTTGGGCAATGCGGTATAGACGACGAGAAGACCTGATGAAGTTTACCAAATGCTGCCCATCCCAGCTGAATCCTACTATCGGCTTCCCTCTCAAAATTGAGTTGGGCCTATAGTTTTTATGTTGAAATTGTTATCCCATTTATGTATAGTCACCATCTTTGCCACTTTCCATTATAAAGGGAATATGCCAGAAGTTAAGGATTTGCTGTTTATAGCTGTAATAAATATTACCTTTAGTAATTTCTAAGCTTTTGAATGTTTTGAGTATGCTGCTCTTACTGCTAATATTTAGAACAACAACAACATCACACCCTCTATGACAGTCATACTCCAGCTAGGCTTAAAGTTCTCATCAAGATGAATGAAATAAGCTCAAACACGATCTAACTGCTGTAAGCTGTCGAGGAGCCCTCTCGACTGTCTTCCGTCTCCATCATCAGATGATCTTCAGGTCTCCTTTTTGTTGAAGCATCATTAGAACTACGTATATGTGCCAAGTTTCAACAGAATCGGTTCACAAGGGAACATTCTGTAGGTGAAAAATCATTTAACCCCTATTTTTCTACCCTCAGGGGTGGATTTCGTTTTTCAATTTTAAATGGGACCAACTTTGGGGTATACTCTTTCCATTAAAAAAATAATCATTAAAATCGGACTACTCTGTAAAAAGTTATGCGTGGTCATACATAAAAAAAAAAAAAAAAAAAAATACGGGTCGACTTGAGAACCTCCTCCTTTTGTTTTCGTCGGTTAAAAATAAAGATTTTGAGAAATGACAATGATGATGAATTTTGTTCAGGTTCAGTGATTATGGAGAACTACGAGTATCTGAAGCAGTGCGGCATTACACATCAGAAAACAATCCCATATACTCCTCAGCAGAGTGGGGCTTTGTGAGAGATATTATATATCCATAGTAGAGAAAGCCAGATGCCTGCTATTTGACGGTAATTTCGAAAAAATGCTATGAGCGGAGGCAGTCCATACTTCAGAGGATCTAAAAAATAGATCTCAACTGCGGGTCTTCATCAAAAAACTCCATTTGAATTATGGATGGGTAAAAAGTCAGATGTGAGCCATCTTACAGTCTTTGGCAGTTTAGTTATGATAGTTATACCAAACGAAAAACGTCTCAAATGGGACAAGAAGACAAATAAACTTTTTCTTGTTGGATACGCCGACAATGTTAAAGGATACAGGCTCTATGATCCCTTGACATGCAAAGTGACAGTAGCAAGAGATGTCGTAATAATGGAACAGGAAAATGATAGCACGACGTCACAGAAAAAAAAGCCAGAAAAAAGTGAGAACATTAAGGATTCAGTGGGGGAAGAGTGTTCAAAATCTGTTCAGAATCACACACACACGCACATTTTCCTAATTTCATTTCATTTTTTCATTGGATATATCAGGTTCTGACATGGGAAGTGAAAATCAGACTTATGAACCAGATTTGATGTATGAGCCTAAAGAAAAGTGCAGTAGCTCAAATGACAGCTTCCGTGAATCAGTGACATTGACGTCAGATGACAAAGAGCTCATAGCTCAACAACAAAACACTGATATGCCAAAGAAGCATACCAGGCTTAAACCAGACTATTATGGTTATGTTAACCTGTGTGTTATGGATGCATTTTCTATAGAAGAAATATCTCTCAGTGATGCCGAAAAGGAACATTGGCTGGATGCTATCAGAGAAGTATTTCAGTCATTCAATGACAGGAATGCGTGGGAATTAGTGAACAAACCAGTGATTAGAACAATTGTTAAGTGCAAATGGGTTTTTAAGAAAAAAACAATAGTGAAAGTAAAGTGAGATACAGGGCTAGGCTAGTGGCAAAAGGTTTTTAAGTCAAAAAAGGGGTACAGACTTTAAGAAAAAAAAATCGCCAGTACTCAGAAACTCTACTTTGAGATTAATATTTGCATTAAGTGTAGATCAAAACCTAGATATTAATCACTTGGATGTTTCAACTGCAATTTTGAATGGTTTTTTATATGAGTCTATTTGCATGGAAATACCAGCTTATTCTAATTTTCAAGATAATGGAAATAAAGTCCTTAAACTTAAAATAGCAATTTATGGATTAAAATTATTTGCCAGAGCTTGGTACCAAAGTGTAGAAGTATTAATACTAGAATTGGGTTACGCCAAGTCTCAGTATGAACCATGTTTATTTATATATGAAATATAGTGGAAACTTCAATGTTTATATTGCACTATTTGTTGATGATTTCTTTGTATTTTTCAACTGTAAAGATACTTTTTGAAAATTTGAAACTTGAGTTAAAAGCAGAATTTGATATAAATCATTTAGGCCAAATTAAAAAATGTCTTGGTATGAATGTAACTGTAGAAAAGATGAAACTTATGGTAGACCAGTTTCAAAAAGGCACATACAATTATATACATCGTCACGACATCAAACGTCGGACAGTGGCTCACCAGATACAACACCTGTCTGGTCGGAGGATCCTCCCTTTTTCATAGAGTGTGAGTAAACTTTACACCCTGTTCCTCATACACAATATACTCAGTATGATATACTTTACTTAATAAAGCATAATAGAATTGTTTAGGTTCTGTCTTTTAGCAAATAAGCTTTGTCCTCTTTAGTGCTTGTATTAACAAGGTAAGCCTTTATTTCCGGTTTTTTGTCCTCCAGGAAGCACTGCTTTACTGTATTGTTTGCATAACAATAGATTTATATCATATAAGTATTTTAATAAAATTGAGGAAACCGGTTTCTTTTTCAAAGTTGTTTTCTATTTTTTATGAGGCGAGTAATGAGAATGTTTTGTTGGCAATAAAGTAAAATATACAATGTAGTATGTATGTTGGCAACACTTCCGACCGATCATCTCATGATTCTAATGGCGATACTGCGTTATATTGTTCTTGTGATTGGTGTGTCTTTTTACTTATTAAAACTACAGTTCGTTAAAACATAACCTTTTATTTATATAACAATATGTTTTTGCAGAATTACCCTATAACACAACATTGTCCAACCCGGGAATCGAATACAAGACACTCCATAGTTTCACTCGCAAGACAGACAAGGCAGTGTCATTAATTATAGTCAATATTCATTAAATTAATTTGGGCTTTGTGGAGCCAGTTTTAGATTCTATTAATTGGCATATTTGTAGTGTAATATTTCGAAATGTTAGTTAATAACACAATATCGATGGTTGATAATAACACAGGTATACTGTACCTGGGTGTAATTATTACCTAACTAGCCATCCGAATATTCAGCACAATTATATTTTGTTGTTCAAAAATGTAGGAGGTAAATTTAAAACTTAATTAAATTAAAATACTGAATGATACTTACAAAAATACAAAACGATGTACGTATTTTGCAATTTGAATGCTAATTACGAGAAATTTTATTACTTTATTTATGCTAATAAAGGTTAAAATAGTATGAAACTTTACTTTAAAATAATTTATTCTATGCTTATTTAATATTGAACAAAATTTGCACTCTTCATAATTTTTATTAACATAAAATATATAACATCACGCCGGTACTCCCCGAAGGGTCAGGCAAAGGTCTACCTGTAGTACACCCACATTTCGCCAGCTATGTTTACGTTCCATATAAAAAAGGGGCGTGCCTTTTGCCATCAGCCGGGCACAAATCCAGACTCTGAGCTGCCACTAAGAAAATCCTGGTGGAAAAACCCATTGCACGATCCGGGAATCGAACCCGGACCTCATACTCAGCAGTACCACTTACGACCACTAGACCGATGTATTTAGGTTTTTTAAGAAGATTTTCCTGAAACTACCTACCTACGTTAAACAAATTAATAACTGATTTATGGCTTAACATGTTATGTGGCGGAGTTTAAGAAATGAGTTAGTTGTGTAGTGTCAGGCCTTCTTTTAACATCCATACATAAACTCACGCCTTCTACCCATGGGGGTAGACAGAAACTACAGACCGCCACCTGCTACGATCTTTACATACTCCTTTTGCCTCGTTTACGTTCATACATCTGGTTATACACGTACGCCGGTTGCGAGTACTACGCACCTGACCTTTCTGAAGAACATCTTCAATAAGGACACTATTATGTCATCCTAGGGAGACCCCTCACTAAACTAAACTACCTTTTGGAAGGGGCAACTAGAATCAATTCATTTTTATGTAAATTTTGACGTTCAAAAGTGCCTTTTATGAGCCTATTTGAAATAAACGATTTGACTTTTGACTTTGTTTCCGGTGGCCTACTTTTAAATACTTTTAACTAAGAAACCCTAAAACAAAAGACGATCCAAAATTAGCTGATTTGATGTCAAAACAAAATAAACAGCTTACGAGTACAACATTTTCAGAAGAAATCGAATGGGTACTTTCTATACACAATAAGTATCAATTGACGTTATCTCATAGAAATACAATGTGTCAGGAGTGTTCAAGTTCTGATTGTTATTCTTTTATTATAGCTGAAAGCGTCAAGTCTCGCCTGAGGCAAATGGGTACCTAAGTTTTGGCCCCAATTTGTAGTTTTATATAATCGAAAACGTTACTTCTTTGCGCTGATATCGAAAAAAAAAGAAAAAAAAAAAGTAAATAATGGCATTTAGTTTTTTTTTTTTTTATTACTTATAAGGACTCATGTTTTGACAGAAATATTCCATAACCAATATAGTCGTTTTGATTCGATTTATCCCATTTTGTAAACATAATTTTTTATTATCTTCAATTTGGATGATTTTTTGCAATGTGAGATGTTTAGTTAGAGATAAAGGTATTTTATTTTGCAAATATGAGTACAGTACATGGTGATCTATTAATGTGAAATTATGGCTTGTTTTAGCACTTCAGTTGAAGTTTCAGTTTATTTGTACGGCAGATAATTTCAGGCAGCCAATTTGCCTACCCATTTCGAAACAGGGCTAGAGTTGGCTTTCAGTCTAACTGGATGCAGCTAAATACCAGTATTATACATTGATCGACAGCCTATCTGAACTCCACAACCCAGTTGCTGGGTAGCACGATACCCCTAGAGTGGTTGTCAGACTTTTGAGCATCTGACTACCCGTAACGACTGTCAAAGATCTATGAATGACAGCTGGGACCAACGGCTTAACGTGCTTTCCAAGGCCTTGATAAATAATGGATGGTCACCCATCCACAAACCGACCGCGGCATGCGTAGCTTAACCTTCGATCGACCCATGTAGCTGTCACTATTTAACCACGAGCCCAAATTATATACTATTTTATTGTATCTGGTAGTCAAATTCAATCCGAGGACTAAGATACAAATTCTATCTCGCTAGATTAATAACATGACACTTGGAAAATGTTGTATGTGCTTACTTAGACTTTGAGAGTGTTTCTGAAAACTAACTTGTAGGCTTTCAAGTTTAGGAGAGGAGTTTGACTAAGTGAACTAAGTAAACTTACAAAGTGACTTAATGCTAATTAGAATTGCTTCTGACTATGTACACACGGCTACATATCAAGCTGTACATTTCCAGTATAAGCTGACCACTCATTGTACGGAAATCCTATAACAATGGGAGATCAGCTTATAATGGAAATAAAATATAGCTTGAAATATAGCTGTGTATACATGCGATGAAGACTATCAGAGATGAGGCAGGCATATAGCCGAAATATAGCTGCTAATTTTTCAGTACAAATTGAGAGACACTACGTAAAGAAAATTCATACTATTACAGTTTACAAGCGTTCAGCGTTGAAATTATAATCAGTAATTTAAAAAAAAAGGATTGTGTGGATTTATGAAACCCCGGTAAAAGTGAAACTTTTTCCCTACTCCGCGGCCGACCGTCACGCGACATGCAACACACAGACGAAAAAGTTTGAGACGATGTAATAAAAGTTTCACTTTAAAAAAAACTGTGGCATACTTTTTGAGCGGTAGGTATTGCAATTTTCTATGAAACAGCAGATGTTTTGTTTTAATAACTGACTAACTATTTCTACGCTAGGGTTCTACAATCATGTGCTGAATTTATGGTTTCAGTTTGCGCGTCGATGTGTCTGCTACCCTGTATAAAGAAAGAGCCGTTATTGACCGAGCGAGCGCGAAGCGCGAGCGAAGCGGCTCCATTTCAGGGAGCCTACTCTCTAAGTCTGTCAACGAAGGGACGGGCCAGTCCGAAAATACTTCGATATTTTGGAATGAACCCTACCCCCGATTAATTAACTTTTTCGGACAGGCAATAACACATCCCGAGTAGGACAACTGTCAAGTGGTGTTGTGATTCATTTTTAATTCATGCCTCAAAATTATTTTATGTCCGTAAGTGATACGGCGTAGGAAACGCCCGTAACTTTGAACGAAACTACGGATCTTGTGCTTAGGGAGGAGACCCCCAGCTTGGGTAAAATAGCTTTCGTATCGCCGGATGTTCGGTGGATGGCTGTTCTCCTCTACAGGTCGCATTTGTAAACCGTTTCTCGTGAAATTTTGTAAGCAGGTTGGATACGGTTTTTTTTTTCTATTAAATTTTTCAAAATTTTTCAAAATAACGGAGATCGAAAACGTAAAAAAAACATATTTCAGCTATTGCGTAGTAAACATTTATTCAGTTCTAAGAAATGCAAAAGCATACTCACAGACAGAGTCACAGAGTCATTAGTAGTAGTAGAGGTGTGCCGCACTACGGCCACCTAGTACGAGTATTGACAAAATTATCGCTTTGATAGAAAATACTCAATTTACTTTGTACTTTACGCGTCATACTACGAGTAGGTGATGCCCAGACCAGAAAAATATAATAGCTATTTTTCTGTACTAAGCTGTACCTAGTCTAATAGGTAGGTACCAATTTATCATAGTCCTGCAATATCTAATCTTCACACCTCTGACTTGTTATCAGTTTCAGTAACGGAAAACATCACGCGTTAATAAGTCTGAAATCGCCACGAAGCATGGTGATCATTAAAATTGTATCAATGCTTTTTTCCTTTTTGCATAGGAAGAGGTCCTTTTCATTCAATAGCACAATAACAGGTTGTTAATGATTGACAGGATACAATAGATCGACACGTTTTGTAGGTATTTTAGCGTAATAAAAAAAAGGATAATTCACCACTGTAACACATATAATTTATTAGAATAAAAAAATCAAATAAAAAAAAATTACAAAATGTTAAAATGAAATATTACGTATGACAGTTGCAGAACAAGTAAATTGGCCTAAAAGAAAAGAGAGTACCAGAAAACTTAAGGTATATCGGACGATAAGTTTTTGTTACAAGGTATCCCAACCAGGAAATCGATCGCAATTGGTTTTTAGGTTCGTGGCCGCTAGATGCTAGGCCGTGAGAACTTTCAAATGAATATTATCTTACAAAAATAAGTTATAAGCTATCCTGTTAGAAAAAAACAGTCGTGGTTAAAGATCAACTTAATTCGAATAAAAAAACTACAAATAATAACGATTAAATAAAGGGGATGGTTTTCTTGATGCTGAAGAACCGTAGCCTCGAAGAACTGCATGCCTCGACGGAATCGCAGTTGACACGACGATCTAGTGTCGCAGGCCAGAAAGGACTTGCCAGTATCGAATTCCAAGAATTCTGAGCACCTGGTAACAGTGACCTAACGGACCTCGCAAGCCACGTGGATAGTTTGGTACATGGAAAAAGGACCGGAAGAAGCCCCTTTTAACCGGTTCTACACCAGGTTCGAAGAAATATGACATCATTTGTGTAAAAATAAAAAACTTGGTTGACTGTGAACCAATTGCGGCAATAAGATTAGGTAGATTAGATTAGACACGAAATAAACTGCTAATCAACCTGAATCAGTTTCAAATTTTCTGCAACTGATATTTTTTTTCTAATAATCAAAAAGGGGCTTCTCTACGTAAAAAATAAAAAAAACGGCATGAAAATTGATGGCCAGTTAAATGAAATAGGTTGCAACTACAGAGGTCGTTCTATAGTATGTGAATACGATTGCATTGAATGATTCGTATTGGTACAAGCTATTAAATGGAAGACCTTTTCTCAACTGATAACTCTCAACTGATGACACGACAATTATGTTCAAACACCACCAGCGGGGTAATTGCGTAACACACTAACAGTAGCCAATGGCTTTCATTTTGACAGTTCAACAACATTCATTGCGTTATTTACGTTGTTGAGCAGACAAATTTTTAGACACATAAATTATGAAGCAATGGATTAGCAATATCCTTCAAAATGATTCAGATTGTGATCGAAAGTGTGTTACGCTATTAGAATGCTGATACAGACTGTATTTAATATGACTATTTTTTTCGTCTTGTAATAGCTAACTGTCATTTGTTTATTGTGATGACTTGTAAAAATCCCTTACTAATAAATGACTATTATTATTATTATCATTTATTTCAGGTATTTATCCATAGCAATGCTTATTACATCAGAATAAATTAGATTAAATTACATTATTAAAAATTAAAATTAAAATACATTAAGTTAAAATTAAAAGACAATTAAATACGTCTGAGCAGGTACACATAACGAAACATTTCAGACACAATGTGATTAGTACATGCACATAAACGGGTCAGGAAAGATGCCTTGAGTCTCCTCGAGCCCAAAAAAATCTGTAGCTCTGTTTTCAACGAACATGTCAGTCGCACTACACCACCAGGGCAGCTTCAATATAGCTCTAAAGGCGTTATTATATTGTACACGAAGAGTGTTATAAGCACTCTTCGTGTACCTGTACCAGAGTTGACTAGCGACAAAGACAAAGACAAAGACTATGACAAAGATTAGAAAAATAACTTTTACGTTGAAACAAATTTACAAAACTCTTACTTCAAACATGCAAATCTTGCATAGAATACTTTTTGCCTCCGTCCTAAGACCGACTAATATCATAATTACATTTTAAATAGTCATAATTATTGTACAAAGTATCTGTGCAGTCGATTACCTACCAAAACGTACTGAAGGAAAATTCGATTACAAGACTTGATTTTAGGTTAGATATTCAGCAAGTTTAAAGCTGAAAAATCTAAAACATTTTTCTTTTACACCGAGGAACTTTCAAAGTCCCACACCATTTTCCATCCAATCACCGAACCTAGGTCCATTAACGTATAAAAAAAAACCTTTAACACTGACAGGTAACAAATCGGTATGAACGATACTCCTTTGTTGAGGCAAGTCGACGTGTTAACAATAAAGACTTTAATTAATCACTGTACATCAGCTAACTGGTTTATTGTCACTTTAGTTTCTGTACAATGTCTCGGAATTAATTTTCTGTTAAGTATGTGTAGGTGAAAAGATGGGTGTACGTACAAAAGTATTTTTGCCAACTGATTTTGCTAATGATAAATGATTTTATTTCTGTAAGTAGGTTTGTACAAACACTTTTATACGTCAATCATATTTTTTTAACTATATGAGGTCGGCGTTTCCTATCTGACTACTCTGAGAAGAAAGGCCGAAGCAAACTCAGAGGTCACAGACTCTTTTAAAGTCCAGACATAATCTTGGTCAGATCATGTGACGACCATGTAGATTTGTGTCTGAAATGGTCTTTTGAAGAAAGAACCACACAGATTGAGTGAACCTATCCAGTCAGTGCACGCATTTCTTAGTAATCGTGCAGCTCATAAATATACCCAGTTTTTCGCTATCAATGTAAAAAATATTTTTGTATTTGATTGTTATAAGAGGCGAACAATTATACAGGGTGTAACAAAACCTCTGAAGAAGCCGTCATCAGTGCATTCTGTACATCAAACCAAGTAACTTTGTGCAAAAATAATTGCTGGGAATTGACTTTTACTTTTGGTGGGAAAATTCGCTGTTTACAGGCAGTGCATAACGTAACCCACGCAAAACATTGTGCTTATGGGTGCAATCAACGGTACAGGAACCGCAGGAGTATTTAAAGTAAAGTTATAACAATTAAAAAGTAATTTCGTAAAAAAAAAAATTGGAACTTCGACCTTCAATATCTCCGTAACCAGAAGGTTCCCAAGTATGGTCCAATACAAAAACAACCGACTTCCAAAAAAAACACTAAAAGACGTGAAAAATAACTTTAATTTCGGAAGTCGGTGGCCAAAAACGAAAATACAAAACTAAAGACACCGACTACCGAAATTAAAGTTATTTTTCACGTCTTTTAGTGTTTTTTTTGGAAGTCGGTTGTTTTTGTATTGGGTTTTTTTGTAAAAAAGTTTTTATTTTTCACTTTTTAGTTGCGGTACCTACCCCCACACAAATTCGTATACCACTACTTGGTGTGTAAATAACAGTGACAGGATATTATTAACACATCATCCATATAAACTAAGTGGAAAAATATGCAGTATTAAGGATAACTCAAAAACTACTGGTCAGACCTTGATCACATTTAAACGGGACTACATGTGAAGCACCACCTATCAAATAAAAAAGAATCATCCAAGTCGGTTCACCCAGAAAAAAGTTCTGAGCTAACACACATAAAAAAAAAAAAAAAAAAAAAAAACAAAACAAACATACAGACGAATTGAGAACCTCCTCCTTTTTGTGAAGTCGGTTAAAAAAGATCATAATAACAAGAAAAACAATTACACTACGGCTTCGTTACGGTTATTTCTAAATCTGTGTGATAATAGTTGCATAGAAACCGATCCAAATAGAAAGTGGCTGGATGAGTAAATAATGTTTGAAGCCTAGCTAACCAATTGCTTGCCAACCCTTAAAAAAATAATTTCTTCGCTACTTTTAGTTTCGCGAGATTACAAACAGCGGCCGCCCCAACACTTCCACGCCAGCTTTATTTCAAAATCAGGGCAGTCCTTATTAAAAATTAATAAAGCGTTTTAATCGCGCGTCATAATTAAAAACTCTTAACTCAAAACTTGAAGGAAGAAAATTGAAAACCTGTTCGAAAACCGGTTTTTAAAGTCCTCGCCGATTTGAGTAGTGATAGTTAGTCGGTAAAACTTGCCAACTTTCTACTAAATCACCTCGTTAATCAACCGTTTAAGCTCGGCTTAAACTATAGTTTTAAATTACACAAAGTTTGATCCACTCTACTATGGAGAAGGATTTAGTTCCAATGACGTTTTTTATGACGGTAAAAGTATTAAAATTATGGAGTTCCCTCTTGCAATTTTATTCTTTTCTCGTTGGCTCCGGCTTTGAATATGAAACTCTGGTTTATAGCCACTCGGGGAAGTATCAAGTTTTAGTGTGAAATTTTAAATGTTTGCATCGTGTGTGTCGTAAAAAAAAATGAGAATACTGAATGCAGTACTCATTTTGAAAATGAGAAGCTAAAATAGTAAAATGTACTCGGATTAAATTTATCTGCATACGAGTAGATTTGTTTTTCCTATTAATTCTTTTGTCTGCGAGTAATTATTACTCACGTCGCGCATCGTCGTGAAAATTTCAAATAAATTTACATATAATGCCCTTAGTATTTATTTTGGGTAAAGTTATTTAATAAGTTATAGAAGTTTCAAATAAAAACAATTTAATTACTTTTCAACAAAACTGTGGTCAAAAAAAAAATACCGGAAAATTAAATACCGAATAATAATTTTCAAACTTCGTCCAAAATTCGCAGTCTTTTCATAATTTAATATCTATCTAATGAAAAATAATGCTTGTAAAATTATAAGCGCAAAAGTGCGGAACCGTGGAAGCGAAGTGAAGTTTTCAGAACTAAAAAAAGTTGACACCAATACAAAAGTTAGTCCTGACTCTTCACAATATGGGTTGTTGGCTCCGGACTACCTGTGCTCCTATTCTGGAAGATATCGACGATGGAGTTAATGAAAATAAGAAGGTAGTTTGGTAAAAATGGTGAAGCAAGTTTTTGTCACAACGAGTTGTTGTTTTTGTGACGGTGGAGTTTCTTGCCCATTGTTCTCCATACGAAACCACCTTTTGGAAGGGGCAACTAGAATCAATTCTTTTTTTTTTGTAAATTTTGACGTTCAAAAGTGCCTTTTATGTGCCTATTTGAAATAAATGATTTGACTTTTTGTAGAGGTGACTTGTGTATTTTATGGCAATGTATTAAATTTTCAAGTAACTAGAACCTAGACTATTTTTACATATATATCCACCAAATGAAAACCAAAAGGACTATACTATTTTAAGAATCCTCCAAGGATTCGTATAATAGTATCGTTCAGACAGAAGCTATAAAAGTTGCATATAGAAGGTACTTATACAAAACAATTGCAAACTTACATTTTTTTATAAAAAAAACCATTAACATTCACATTTTTGCAATCCAGTGGAATAGATAAAACATCAAATACAAATTCAGCACACAACAAGCAATCATTCATAAAGATAAACTGTTGTTCGCATCGCGTCGGCATTCAGATCCATACATTTTTACTACATCAGCGCCTTTGACAGGCGCTCGCTCAACAGAATAGGGACACTAGTTCGGCCAGGAATAAATTGCAAGTTATTTTCCACTCCGTCGCCGGCCATATTGACGTTGACACTTAACGGCACATAAATCTCCCGGTAGAAATAATTAAACAAAATCGTTGGATAGACAGTTTAAAAATATCGAGGCGTTGTTCGGGATTTTTTAATGTCATTTTTACGTAATTTGGGCATATTTCAGATTGCCGTGAGTATCCACTGATGTCGGACTATATAGTACATACTAATTCCATGCCACTGATATATCGCACACCTAGATAAAGAGTAGCACAACTCAAAATACGTCTTTTTTTCAGGAACAGCAAAAAACTTTTTACTCGTTTTCTTTTTGACCGGTTTAAAATTATTGTTATGTTGTTTGTTATATTATTTTACTAAGATATTAATTTGCTCAATTAATATCTTAATAAAAGAATACACAACAACATCAGACAGATTTAGATAATCGCAATAACTCGATTTTGGAATATTTTGAATTGTCCCACCCTTTGTATAGGTGTGCGATATGTAGAAAGGGCCATTCTACTATGACATCTTAACTAGGTAGGTATACCTATCCTTCGTACCATCGCACGAAGCTTCATTGGTAAACTTCAAGACCATATTGTATGACCCAGGAAAGAGAAACTTATCAATATAGATGCTAACGTCGAAACCGGACTGCCTTTCGTTATGTAGGTTTCATCACATCGGAGATTTTGTTTACGTGATAGTTGTACTACCTTCGAAGTACTAGGTACACTATTAATTTATCCCCTTGTTCATAAACGTTGCTTAAAGTTAAGATAAGCTTACACTGACCTTAATTATTACAACGCTTATTAATAAGGGGCTAAATATTGACTATGAACAACCTTTGATTATGAAGACTATGTTGATCATTGTTTTTTTTTTTCCCTGTCAGCTAGTTTTAATCATAGTCAGGCAGTTTGAGTAATTTTTGTGGCCTACCCAAATGTCCTTTCTTTGGTATTGTTCGTCGAATCGTTGAGCTCCTTAAGTTCTGAGTTGAGCTGCACGATTACTGATAAATGCGTGTGCTGACTGGACAAGTCCACTCAATCTGTGTGGTTTTTCCTCAAAAGACCATTTCAGACACAAATCTACATGGTCTTCACATGATCTGACCAAGATTATGTATGGACTTTAAAAGAGACTGTGACCTCTGAGTTTCTTTCAGCCTTTCTTCTCAGAGAAGTCAGATAGGAAACGCCGACCTAATCTAGTTTTTAAAATATGATTGACGTGTAAAAGTGTTTGTACAAACCTATTTACAGAAAGAAAATCATTTATTATTTATTTATCATTTATCATTTACTATACGGATATTTTTAGTGTACGAGTAGCACTTAATATGGTGCTAGTCTCAGTATAACGCTTTTATTTTACAAATAATTCACCAGACTTTTCTTTGGGATTGACTTAAAATTTACGGCACCCAACGGAGTTGTAGCATCATGCGACGGCGGAGCGATTAAACCATGTGAGAAAAAAAGACTTAAGTACCACTCCAGAGTAAAGTTCTACAGAAATACATAACTTATAAAAACAGGGTGACAAGGGAAATAATCTATGAACGACGGTGCAGCTTGAATTTTTTTTTCAAATTAGAGGCATTATTTATTTATTTATTAAAACTTTATGCACAAGTAAAAAATATACTGTACAAAGGCGGACTTAATGCCTGAGGCATTTTCTACCAGTCAACCTTAGGGTGATGCAGAGACTAAACATGGCAGGTGCAATATACGGGATAGACAGCTTGGAAATAACTATAAAATACAAGAATAAATATTAATACATAAATACTAATACATACATACATATAAACAAAATAATCTTTGTCAGGAGAAATAACGATCGGTAGAGGAGAAAACGAATCCAGCAAATCAACGCTGAGATGTTTCAGCCAACTTCTGACGGATAAGCTCACGTGCCTTCACTTTAAAAGATAACCGACTATTTGCCACCAAACATTAATTTTAGAATAAAAAAAAAAACGTGTGGCACTCGGGGACTGCCGCGGTAAAGCTATTGCATAGCATTTTGTATAAGAATAAGAAATAAGAATTTAATTTTTTTAAATCTAAAATAAATTTAAAATGGGGCGCTTTACCCTAACCTTATCGGGGCCAAAAGATAGGCCCTTTACTGCCGATTCCAAAGACCCCAAACTCGATACCTCTACGACCTCCGGTTCAAAAGTTAAGACCCGGGGGGGTGAAGTAGCCCTGGCCGGGTGGAGGGGTTGGTCAAAAGGGGTGACGCGGGGGGGTCCCGGGATCATATATAAGTGGGATTGATTTAAATATAAATAAATATAATACAACTTAATATTGGGGTCGAAAAAGAGGGGGTCAAAAAAGGGGGGTCAAAGGGGCTTGTCTGTATGTATGTACTATTTGAGAGGCGGGTTATAGGGGGGGGGGGGGGGGAATTTGGTCAGAATTTTGATATTCCCAGCCGTTTCCGGGATATTGAGTTTTAAGATAGTGGTGATTATAATAAATGTATGGTGTCCGACTGGTAAATGATAAATGGTACGAAAGTAAATGGAAATAAATACCTATACACCTATATACTTTCTCATAAACAGCTGCTTATGTATTCGTCCGATTTCGGAGCAGCTCGTCTCGATTCGTGCGAGCTTCGTAGAGTCGTACAATACGTCTAGTTGCACGCACACAAACACCGTGTCGAAGACTGCCGAAAAGAAACGACGTTAGACAATGCACGGCCTTCAAGCCACACCTCCGTGCCCGTCGGAGTGGGGAGCGTGAGGTTTTTTTTCGTTACGGAATTTCTGGCTCCGGTCCCCGCGCTCAAGGCCCGCGATAGAAGCTATGCAATAGCTTAAAAAATCTTGTTGAATGATTTAAAATTTCTCGAATGATTCTTTATGAATCATTCTGTATTACAAAACCGGATAGAAAAGAACAGAAAAAATAAAGAAGGAATTCTATAAAAGCCTAGAAGCTAGATATACCGCAGTAATTCCCTATCAATATTAAACCATGAGCGTCACTATGCATAAATATTGATCCAGCTAGTGTTAAGAGCAATACACACGTAGATAATTAATTATTTATACAGCAAAGTGGCACGTGAATGACGGGAACCGGTCAAAAGGGTTCAGGCGCCCCAAATTTTTCGGTATGACAAATATGTCCAGTGCGTGACGAATTCAATATGAAGGGTTCGTTTGGGGTTCGTACCTAAATTGATACGAAATATTTATGGAATCGCCCCGACTCGGCGCTGTCTGTTTTGCCTGTACGTATCTCTAGCTTTAATTATTTTTGTGGGAGTAGATTTAGATGAAATACTCAACAGCGTAAGTTTGCCTACTTTACGTAAAAGTAATGCATTTTTATAAAAAAAAAAAAAACAAATATCAAGTTTAATGCAACTTTTTTCAAGTATGTACTTAATCTTTTGAAACTTAAAACTAAAGTACATTCGCGTTAAGAATGCAGTGAGTCATCATTATCCGTCGGCCTAGCCCCTCCCCCTAACCAATCAAATCTTTTTAAGTGTATTTTTATAAATTCATTAAACTTAATGTTTTAAAATATAATTTGTTTGAATTTAACACCACTGTGTATACACCTTTATCTTGCAGTTGCACTGATGACTCACTGCATTCTTAACGCGAACAAACTATAATGATAAATTATATTTATAAAAAAATGTTTAAATAAATACTCTTAGTTATATTTTCATTTCACAGATTATTTTAATGAATATTTAAAAAAATAAACATGACATCAAAGTGATAAATTTTAATAAAAAAATATCATTATAAGAAAAAACTTGAACTTTGTTCTATTAACAAAATTAAATTGAATTCTTTTTAACACAATTTGAAAGAAACTTCTTGCAAAGATCACTTGATGAAATCAATGAACTGACATAACAACAACATCTCTAGAAATGGAGATAAAAATGTATAAAAGGAATCTTTTGATCGTCGAAAGAACACATATAAGGGCAAACAATAACCGAATAACTAAAGAAGAAAGAAGTCACGTCCTATAATAGGGATGGTGAACCTATGGCACGCGACAGAAAATTGGGCAAAGAGATACCTACGATTTCTTTTTCATTGCCTTTTAGATTATTCCGATCTCGATTCTTCTTATTTGTGTTAAGATACTTTACAAAGGATTTAAATATGAGGAATTTTGGTTTTCAGCACGCCTTGTGCGAGATTTTAAACCTGATCGCGATGACGTATACGTCAATTTTTACCGAGACTGAAATATCGCCGTGTAGTGGCAATAATGCTTTGGTTTCCTAAGGAAAGTGGTTTCGCCATATTATAACGGCTGTCATGAAAATCCGTCATTGTCACCAGTTTTTGACGATAAGTTGTCAAAAATCTCTCTGTATTCGGACAGCCGTCATTGTGTGACCGTTCATCGCTTTGTTAGGAAACCAACATAATGGAAAATATTAATAAAAAACATACAAATTGACGTAAGTGAATGTATTCGTTAATGAGGTCGAATAGGTATAAAACTCGCACTTGGCACTCAGTTTGCGTTTCCTGTGCTCAGGCACGTTAACAAGATACTTATGCATCTCTGAGACGTCATAGGTAAAAAACTAAATAATAGTACGTGTAGAGTGCTTTATGGATCTATTGGCGCCTGAATAACATTGACAGAGGGCGTTGTTGATAAATATTTGTAAAATTGTCACTGTCATTGTGTATTGACAAAACAAGATGGCGGCGTTAAGTTCAGATTTTCACCACGTACTAAAATTACTTTAGTAGCGTAGCGTTTTATGTGAAAAGTTTCGCTATCCCTGTCCTATAGTGTGACTATTTTAGATTCGGCTCTTCGTGCGTTACAATGCGTGTCAAGTGTGAAACGCTCCTTAAATATCATCTTTTACACCGTGCCGTAATGTGGTATGTTTATTTCGGTTAGACATGCGAGGTTTGTTGACATGACATGTTTCATGAGAGCAGTGGTGGCCTAGTGGTGTCGGCACCGACTTACGAGTTGTAGGTTGTGGGTTCGAACCCAGGCAGGCACTTTACTTTATGTAAATAATTTCATCACCACTGCTCTCAAAACGGTGAAGGGAAACATCGTGAGGAAACCGGCATGTCGTTGAACCAAAAATTCGAAGACATGTGATATCTACCAACCCGTACTGGGCCTGCGTGGTAGATTACAGCCCATTCCCTCTCAAAGAGAGGAGGCCTGTGTCCCAGCAGTGGGAACACTATAGGCTGATTATGCTATGCGCGGTTTAGTACGGATTTGGGTTTAGATTATGTGAAAAACCGTGCTTGGTTCAAATATGGTAACACTAACAAACAAAAGAATATTGACTGGGTTTTACATAAGATATTTTAATAAGCTTAATATTTTTATGCTTGATGATGCAAATGTTTTCGTTTTTTTTTTTAAATATAGTAGATATTATATTAATAAACGTAAAAGCACAGATGACGAAGCCTAAACAAAACTATTTTAAAACCGTTTATTGTAAATCAAAAACTATACAATTTTCCACTTCGAAGTTTGAACTTGTGAGACGAAGGACGCAGTCGAAAAAATCGATTTTAGTATTTATAAAAATATTAACTCGAGTTCCAAATAACGATCGTATGTACAGTCAGGGAAATTAATTGTTTATCAAACTAACACTATATCAATTTGCAGTTTTAAAGTGATAAGTTATTTCTGCGTCGTGATGGCCTTAGTGTGTGTGTACTTGTAGTATACTTTCTATGACATTACTTACATCGGTGAAGGAAAAAAAAACTTGAGAAAACCTGGACTTATAGTTTTAATATAAGTCTGAAATCGTCAACCCGTCTCGAGCAAGCGTGGTGATCCATGGTCGTACCTTCTCTGTATGAGAAGAGGCCTTTGCTTTGCAGTGCGACAATAATAGGCTGGTATTATTATTGAAAATGACATTTATTGTGATTTGAATACAACGGATAACTTAAGTCAGTAGCCGAATTGATTTTAAAAAAAACTCTGACTTTACGTTACGCGTCCCTCTCTCCCCATAAACGATAAAAAATCCTCCATCTTGTGTAACCCCATCGAAAACTAGTTGAAGTCACAAGTAGTAACGTTTACCTGCACTATTTCAAAAGTTAACTCCATTGCTCAACCCAGCGGAATATATAGTACTAGCATAGATTGTTTGCGTATTTTCTCAGCCGTTGCCCGTGCTTCTTAGCAGAATTACTTATAAAGTTCATAGAAAATGTTTCAAGTTATACTGTACTGGAGCCGTGTTTTAGATGCTCTGTTTTATTATTATATACTTAAGTTTAATATGCTCAAACTTTTGACGAGTACACTTGTTAAGACGCGAGACGTTCGAAATTTGTGGTTATGTTAGGCAGTTCCAGTGTATCGTTTTTTGTGGTCACATAATGACGGTGGAGGACGGTACTGTGGAGGGTATAAACTGACTTAACCGTATTTTTAATGGAAATAATATAATATAATCAGACACGTACAGTCGTACCAAATAAACTATGCGCTTCGATTAAATTCGTTACAGGGACTACATGACCTAAACGCAAATTTATAATGCCTAAAAATATATGATCCACTACAGTAACCAAAATCAGAAAAATATATGATATTCTTCTGGATATATGCTAGTTAGATAGTGTGTTGAAAACATAATACAATTAACTTGATATGATGGAAAAAAATCACGAAGATACCTCTACAAAAATATTTTAACGATTAAAAACCATACATACAAACATTCAGATTTTTTGTCAGATTATTCTACAAGTAACATACAAACGTAATAGTGTTTTAGTTTTTTAGTCCAATGAATAGTTTTTTTTGTAAATCCATAATTGCTTCAAATTTTGCAATAAATTACCAGCGTTGTGTCATCGCGCGTCTCTTTCTTTTCTATGCAATCCGACAGTGACCGCGCTTTAGCTCTTGTAAATCTCGTCTCTTAATCTTCAGAAACGAAAGTACAAATAACTTTGTAACAGTCATCTACTTAATTCCTTTAAGCCCCATTTTTTAAGCGAATTGTAATACTCCGGAAATACGAAGACTTCTGAAACAGTTCATTAATTGTGTTACTTTAAGTATCTCCATATAATAGTAGATTGTTTGCCTAGGGAGCAAACAACTATTTTAAAGGTGAGAGTGTTTCTTTGAATCCAGAGTGGTGCGAAGGATTCTCGTTACTTGAGCTTAAAATAGTGTTGCTCCCGGTGTACACTCTACTTTTTATCACCCTCTATGAGAAAATAAGTAACTTCAACTTATGAATAAGAATAGTACGTTTATTTATTTACATACAATTAGGAACAATAAGACATATCAATACAGAAATAATTAGAGGCTAATTAATGTATTTGAAAAATTATGGAAGTCCATCGTAACAATATTATTACTACCATCTGTTACAGTTTTACATTTATTTACAGCTTGAGAATTAGAAATAGTCTCAGAAAACGGTGGCTTTCTCCCTTTGGTTTTATTTCTTTGATTTAGTTTTTGAGAAACTAGATTATTTTATGGCATGGGTTCACGATGTTCTTTAGACGTAGATGGGCGCGGAGACGGCTCTTTTAAATTGATATTTTCGACAATTCGGTGTCAAATTTTGGCTTTGTTTTCAATAAATTCTTCTATGTATCCTTCAGCTACCGTAAATGATTTACATCATCCATGTCTAAATAGACAAAATCATTTACGGTAAATAAAACAGACATGTCCACTCTCGAATCTGTTAAGATTGGCAGACGTTCTTCAGAAACAGTGGCCTGTATACAGCTTAACATCAGGTAACTTTAAATAAGTAGCAATTTCGTGAGGCATACCCGAACAACGATTTTTTCCATGGGGTTTTTTTTGTACATTTGCCGTTTTGGTAACGGATAAAGAATCTATTGGTTTTAATATCAAAAGGACGAAGTTTCAGGTATTTTTCAAAAATAATTTTGTACTTTTGAATAGAGTAATTGAAAATAATAATAATTTGTAAAAAGTATGCTTAGATGGTTTCGTCATGTTGAGGGGATGAATGAAGGGCGACTAACAAAAGGTATTTACAAGGCAGATATGAGTGGAAACGCCGGGACGCCCTAGGAAGACATATAGTGAGGCAAAAGGAATATGTAAGGATCGTAGCAGGTGGCGTTCTGTAGTTTCTGCCTACCCCCATGGGAAGAAGGCGTGATTTTATGTTTGTACTCTACAAACTTATACATAATACATACATAAACTCGGATAATAAACAATCTGTCGATTTTGGTTTTTGTTTCTTTCAACTTTATCAAAAGTAATTCATCCGAGTGGGTCTCGACATTATCGATCGTTAGATTAAGAAGCTCATTGCTACAAAAAGCCTCCTCTCTCAAACCTCTAACAAAAAAGAAACAAAGATAGACTCAAAATTAGATACGCTGCTATCAGCAACTAAGTGACTTTAATACCCCGTGCTTTGGGATCCATTCGTCATATTTGTGACTGTGCAGAAACTAGATCCAGATTCACACCGAGAATGGGAACAGTTTGCGTAGAAAGATAATTTAGAGGAATTACCTACATGGGAAGAGCTTGTGAGGTTCTTACAAACTTACAAAATTGCTACGTAAGTGAATACTTCAGGAGATAGATTTCATGGGGAGCTTCATTTAAAAAAGCTTCGACGTTTTGGCAGGAAAATAGCTTGGATTTCTTCGGTTTATGCTATTCAGATTGTCGTTTCAGATAAGCTAATAATTTTGAGTATGCTTCGACTTTAATGTCGTTATTGGTGCTAACTGTAGATTTTAACATAGAATATGTAGTCCAAAGAGTTGTATGTTGTTTAGATTTGGCTACATCTTGAAAATAGGTCAAAACACATTTTCCGAAAAAGATTTCGCTGTTCTAGTATTTTTCCAAAGGATGAAATTTTCATAAATGTTTTAATATATTGTTCAAGGAGATTTTGTAGGTAAAAGACTTTGTATCACATCTTTAGCGTCCGATACAATGTTCTCTGGAGTTAGTATAATACTTTTATTGAGGAAGACACAATTTTTGTTTTTAAAATAAGTAAAATCCGAATTTGAGTAAACAATTACGAACGAAGGCATAATGCATTTCGCGCGTTTTTTATTTTTTCACATATTTTATTTTTTATATTGGCTCGCGCGCGGTTTACTTTATCATACAGCCTGTTACTTGTTCATACAATGTTCGTGATTGATCTCTTTGGCGATTGGAGCTTTGACCAACAATATCCACATTCCAAATTCAAATTAGTTTTAGTCCCTAGGGATTAAAGAGCTATATTATATATATATAGCCCTGTTTATGAATAATAAACTAGCTCGTTTTGAATAGATTTTATAAAAATAATAATAATCGACTGTAAAAACAAAGTTTGGAAAAACTCAACAATAAATTCCTTTTCATATAGCCCTTAAGCACTTCGATCAAAATTCCGGTGTAAATGAAGAACAAAACCAGAGTCGCTGCGTTGTCGGGATCATCTTTACGCACGTACGGGGAAAAAATGTCCTCCCTCAGAGGTTCGGTAGAGCGAACGCTAGGAAACGCACACCACATATTGATAGTGATTCGTTACTGGAGGTAAGTATATAATGTACCATATTTTTGTCTCGTTTTGATTGGTTAGAGGTTGAGATAACTACTCAGTGAAAAGTAAAAATGTTGTGTGGTACAACAAAATAACAACTACATAAGCAATGTACAAATTACAAATTAAATGTTGTTTTCAGGGCAAAGGCCTCTTCCCTTGTTTTTTTTTTATGTGAGTGTGTGTGTATTTTTTGTGTAGCTATATAGGCTAAGGTATCTACAGATTCGTTTATTTACTTTCCTATAGCAAGTATGCTGGAAGACATTTCTTTAGATCTAAGCATCACCTTTGTACATATTTTTCTGTTATTTTCTTATCTGTTTTAATATCTGTGTACATAAATGGTTAAATAAGGATGTTTTTAGAATGTCGCGGGAATGATGCAAACTGCATCAAAGGCCATGCGATCATTGTCATACCAAGTTTTAGTATCCATTTTGTTAATCTTCAGAAAACTGAATTGTTGTTGTTGTGAATATTCTCCCGTAATTCTGACCGCAGATCTGCCAATTAATTAGGTCGGTGAACGACGACAAAATACTGATTAGGACACTTCAAAATTAATTTATTCAAAGTGGACTTAAGTGGGTGCCACGGGATCAAAAGACAACCACCGAAATTGACTTCACCGCATCAAGTAGTCTACAGAGAGAGAAAGAGAGAAAGCAACGTAGTATATAATATAAGTAACTTACTTTCTAAGGCAATTTATTAAAAATAAAATAAGTAAAAATATAATATATTTTTGAATTCAGATTATTTAAATGTCCATTTTTTTTATATAATACATTATCTTAAAAATATTTTAGTCATGAGGAGATCATTAATAATGTAATGTCGCTGCCGCAAAATTTAAACGAGCGAAGGCGTTTTTTTTTGTGTGTACAAAAACTTATAAGTACATATATGGGTTTTTGTTTTAAAGGTCGGCTGGTAGACAATGCTATATAATATTATGTTCTAACATCTGGCCAATCAGTGAGCCTACCACAGATACGTATAGTACCTAAACATGACGTCAATTTGAACAATTTGAATATCGAAAATACTCGATTCGCACATTATGTTTACTTAGTCTTAATTTATAAATAACTGACTCATGACATACAGGTACACCTAGTTCAGGAGTCAGAGGCTTCAAACAAGTTTCTGTAACTTATTATGTCAATAAAGAATTATTATTGTTATTAATTAATACTTCATTCGTATTTATGGTTGATACTTATAGTGTCGCCAAAATTAAAAACAAAATGCTATAGGATAGTAGTATTTTCGATTCAAAACTACCGTTCAAATTTACGTTTACGTCACGCATTCGTGCTAGGCTCTCTGGTGTAAATAAAAATACACGCACTTGTAAGCAATAAGGGTATAATAATACAATTAATTTATGTTCAAGGGTGACCGAGTAATCCGTAGGTAAACAAAGCCCAGTCAAAACCACAAAAGAATTAATGGAATAAAGCTTTCTATTTGCGTAAATAAGGCCACAAACGCACAATATTGATTCTGATAACCAATGAGGAAGGTAAGCGGCACGCAATGTCGGATATCACTTTCTGACACAAAAATTGCATGTTTATTGATACCATGAGGGTTTAAGTAGGTGAATGTTTTTTCATATTTCCTGTAAGATTTTTTTGTGAAGGTTAGGAACGAATTGACGTTATTTTTGTGAAGCATGAGCTGCTCACTACCGATCAGTGTCTTTCCAAAATAAATGTATTATTAGGTATTTACATGCCTGGCGGGATAGTTGAACTAACAATCTTGATCGGACTAATACTTAGGGTAAGGAAACGCATTTGTATCACAACTTAAGGGGACTACATGACCTAAACGCAAATTTATAATGCCTAAAAATATATGATCCACTGCAGTAACCAAAATCAGAAAAATATATGATATTCTGCAGGATATATGCTAGTTAGATAGTGTGTTGAAAACATTATACATTTAACTTGATATGATAGAAAAAAATCACGAAGATACCCCTAAAAATTTTTTTTAACTAATTAAAACCATACTAATATACATACAAACATTCAGATTTTTTGTCAGATTATTCTACAAGCAACATACTAACGTAATAGTGTTTTAATTTTTTAGTCCAATGAATAGATTTTTTGTAAATCCATAATTGCTTCATATTTTGCAATAAATTACCAGCGTTGTGTCATCGCGCGTCTCTTTCTTTTCTATGCAATCCGACAGTGACCGCGCTTTAGCTCTTGTAAGCCCCTTAAAGGCTGCTGCAGAAAGGCGCGACGCGACTCTTGTAGAACAAATTACCATACATTTTTCAAAAAAAATGTTCTACTACAGTCGCGTCGCGCCTGTTTGCGGTAGCCTTAAAAGAGACCTGTATCCCGCAGCATGTAGCAAAATAATTACACAGATTGAACAGCTAAGAATAATAACATAGGTAGACCTATTAACTACGGAATACATGAAACAGAATTTAAGCATTTCAGCATTCAATGAATCTACCGGGGACGGACTGCAGTACATAAAATATCATGAATTAAAAAAGGTTCCTATCCATTGAGCAAATATAGAGTACGTATTTGAACTAAAAGTCAACACGACGCTCAAACACAGCTCAAATCGAACACTAAAGCTAAAGTGTTGCTCATATTTGCGTTTCACGTATCGCGAAAAAAGAACTTAACAAAGGGAAATATTTAACTGATCCTATAAAAACTTATTGTTCTACTAAAGATGGACACTTTTAAAATTAATCGATGTCTAATAACTTTTTGCGCTTCTATTAACGCTCACTTTTCTAAATAATTAAGCCTCTTTTTAATTTTTTGGCCTTTTCACACAGTTGGTCGCAGTAACTCAGGTAAGGTATCTACCCCGACCAGACGGGTTAGGTTAAATTGGACTGATACTAACCGCAACCAACATCCAATTTGGCTCCAGTTACTTGGCTACTTAGTATTTTAGGACCCCAAAATAGGATTTATTTGAGGGTCACAAAAAATAGGCACAATCATTGTATTAGAATGTTCAATAATATTTTTAGGAACGCAAAATGGCAATTACAAGAGTTCGATTAAATACACGCCTTAACAAACAATGTGCACGTTCATAATTAATAGAGTACAAAAAAAAATCGTGTGATGAATATTCATCAATACCCATCATTGAATTTTGAATTCGGAGATCGAAAAATTTTTTTTTTAGTGTGCCGTAGTCAATAAGAAATCCATATGGTTTCGCCTTGTCCGTCTGTCCGTTCTTCCACAGCTTAACTCAGAGACTCTTAGAATCTAGTATCTAGCTAGAAAGCTATAATTTGGCATGGATATACATATTAATCACGCCGACAAAATGGTAAATAAAATAATTTAAAAAAAAAATGGGTACCTCCTCTACACGTAAAGTGAGAACGTATTTTTATTTTTCTCGTCTATCCCATGATGTTGGATAGGCTATTCAAAAATATTACGGGTTTGTGAAAACTATTTTTCGATTCAGGGATCCGTTAAATCTAATTTTTGTTAGAGTCAAGTGTCCCCCACCCTGCCAGCCAAATGGTTGCTTTTGGATATGTGAAAAATTCACGGCAGTAGTATATATAACTAAATTAAAAGGAAAACTATCACAGTTATGTAGGCTTTACAAGTTAACGAGTAATAGTCGACCAACTTACATTTGCAATTGGAACGAATGGGAGAACATGTTTTTCAACTACTATGTGAAGTTTATTGAACTACGGAACCCTCCATTGTGCGTGGTTCGACACGCACTTTGACGTTTTTTTCTCTTTACTACAATTATTGTGCGGATATGAATCATATCCGCATATATACAGACATATCCAAACAATAATTCTTTATGCTGGAGAAATTATTGAATGAAAAACAGACACGAATTCATGAGAGTGTTCATTTTTTGTTGCTTCATCAATCAGCCTAGCATCTTCCTAACAAAATTTAGAGTGACTTCCAGTCTAATCACGGCAGAAAATTTGATATTAACCTACGTTTTTACGATTAGAAATCGACATGCGTTGTTTTAAGTAACCATCATAATAAACGGCGTGTTTACACCCCTGCTGTTTCCTCCCTTTTGTGCTATGCTTACGTATATGCGTATGCTTATGTATACATAGATCACTTTACTAATGGCATTAAAAAAAAGGATAGAAAAACTGTTTATTCTGCACAAACAAGACGCACATTACAAAAAAAAATACAAAATACATACACTAATACCTAATACACATTCAGTCATTCATTGATATTCAGACCATATCCCCAATAAAAAGATTAAAAAAAAAAAAAAAAAAAAATTGTCTACCTGACTGTTTGTGTACATCTACAGCCTGAAACACAGGGTTACCTAGTTCAGGCACAAATCATGTGTGAACTTGACATAGATTTAAGCAAAGCTGTATTTAACGTTATACCTTATATTTTTGATTTCTATTTTTTTATTTTTTATTATAATCTTCCGTTAGCCTTTCGGTCAAAAATTGACTTCACTCCTGCCTTCGATATCCGCTGATAAAAACCAAGTTATTTATCATAGTAACCAAAAGCACGCGCTATAGCATAGTATGATACATTTTACAAAAAGTACCGACTCAATAAAATCAAGAAGTTGTTGAACTACCGGTAAACAGCTAACAATAAAAAAATATCGAGCACGTCAAATTAAGAACTTCTCGTTAACTGCGAGCAGTCGAGCAGAAAATTGTATTAGTATCGAAGGAGACGTTATTTTTAGGGTACCGTTGCGAAACACAAGGGAAACCCTTCGAACTACTTACGAAAGTATGAAACAGGAAGACATTCAAATTAAGAGTTTCCTAAGTAGACCGCAGAACAAACGATATTTTTACTTCGCACCCTGTTTTGTTGTGAAATCTTTGTATAACGTGTTTCCTTTAATTCAAGACGTAATCGGTGTTATTTTGAAATTGTGTGACGTAATGCCGAAAAAAAATTGTAACATTTTTTCCCCCAACTTGTTTTTTTTATTGCCTCGTTGGTGTAGTGGTTGTAAACGCTAATGTTTAATTGTTGTTTTATTGTTTAAGTCCTATGTAAATTGCACGCCCCTATAGGGGGCGAGCCGATTGCCAACAGCCGGATACAAATTCAGGCTTCGGAATGCTACTGAGAAATTCCTCATGGAAAAACACAATAACATCAAGTTTAAAAAATATGATTGACGTGTAGAAGTGTTGGTACAAACCTAAACATACCTAACTGTCGAAATGTGGGTGTTACTGTGTGAACACCTCTGCCTACCCCTTCGGGTATTACAGGCGTGATGTTATGTGTAAGGGTTTGTTATTTTTTTGTGTTTGTGTTTTTTCTTTATGCGTCATGTTTAGTGCAAATAAATGTACTTTATTTCTTTCATTCTTTAACACCATTATTCAAATAAACTACAATAATTAGAAAAAAGAAAGAAAGAAAGGAAAATAGGTTTATTTGTCACAGAAATACGTGCATACAAATAGATAATTAGCTCTAATAATAAAGAAAAATAAAAAACAAAATAGATATATGATCACGAGCACAAAACAGAAATAGTCGACAACTGCACGTCATAACTGTCACAAGAAAGCTTCGACTCAGCATGATGCTGTGCTATAGGGGACCCACAGCACGGCGCTGATTTTCAGTAGTTACCCAAAAAATACCACTATACGTTATGCGTTACGTAATCTAATTCTTGAATTGTTTTAACAGTGACATCGCTGCAGCGAGCGGGATAGTTCTGAACGATGTCTACGCGGTGTTGGAGACTTTTGCGTTAAGAAGTAAAACTGCTGTAACTTTCCAGGAATCATAAACGCAAGACAAGCCTGTAAGTCCTGTCTCTGTAAGACTTGTTCTACGCTTGGGACATAGTTCGGAAGTGTCTTCAACATTTACATAAGTAGTTAGAAAGCTAGCACAATTCGCAGAAATAACATCATAATATAAACTTTAATGATAATACGTTTTACCAATATACAGGGAAATTAATTGTTAAGCAAGTCAAGACGTCCTAAATCAATTTATCATATTTTATCCATTTTGTGCAACTATGAAAGAATGACACTTGTGATTCGAATACAGACAATTTAAGTTGGTAGTCTTCTTTTTTTTTAGGTATTATGAATTTATTATTTTTAGCCGTCGAAAAAAAAAGGAGGAGGTTCTCAAGTCAACACGGGTTTTTTTTTTTTTATGGATGACCACGCTTAACTTTTTACAGAGTCGTCCGATTTTAATGATTCTTTTTTTAAAGGAAAGAGTATACCCCAAAGTTGGTCCCACTTAAAATTGAAAAACGAAATCCACCCCTGAGGGTAGAAAAATAGGGGTTAAATGATTTTTCACCTACAGAATGTTCCCTTGTGAACCGATTCTGTTGAAACTTGGCACATATACGTAGTTTTAATGATGCTTCAACAAAAAAGAGACCTGAAGATCATCTAATGATGGAGACGGAAGACAGTCGAGAGGGCTCCTCGACAGCTTACAGCAGTTAGATCGTGTTTGGGCTTATTTCATTCAGCTTGATGAGAACTTTAAGCCTAGCTGGAGTATGACTGTCATAGAGGGTGTGATGTTGGGTACGGAAGGCAGTCGAGGGCAGTTCTAAATACTAGCAGTGAGAGCATACTCAAAACATTCAAAAGCTTATAAATTAATAAAGGTAATATTTATTACAGCTATAAACAGCAAATCCTTAACTTCTGGCATATTCCCTATAAAATGGAAAGTGGCAACGATGGTGACTATACATAAATGGGATAACAATTTCAACATATAAACTATAGGCCAAACTCAATTTTGAGAGGGAAGCCGATAGTAGGATTCAGCTGGGATGGGCAACATTTGGTAAACTTCATCAGGTCTTCTCGTCGTCTATACCGCAGTGCCCAAAGACGACAGTCTTCAACGCGTGTGTCCTACTGGTTACAACTTACGGAGTAGAAACGTAGACGCTCACGGTGAGACTGGTCCATAAGTTTAAAGTCACTCAGCGAGCTATGGAGAGAGTTATGCTTGGAGTCTCTCTGAAGGATAAAATCTAAAACGACGTTATCCACCAGAGAACCAAGGTAATCGACATAGCTCAAAGACTAAGCAAGCTGAAGCTGCAATGGGCTGGTCACATCTCTCGTAGAAGTTCAAGAGTGGAGACCGCGTTTAGGCAAACGTAGTGTGGGGCGCCCGCCGGCCAGGTGGACTGACGACTAGCGAAATGCGGCTGGCAGAGACTGGATGACGAGAGCCAAGGATCGGGCTCAATGGCGTTCACTAGGAGTGGCTTACGTCCAGTAGTGGACGAATATAGGCTGATGATGATGATGATGAATGGTGCAAAAATAAAGAAATGTATTTGAACTCAATGAAGTGTTACTACGTTAAATATACAGGAACAAATAATCTTATAATTAAAGGCAAAGTAATAATAATAATAATAAAACAATACATGCATACAATAAATGCATAACAAAAATAGGGTGCTGGTGGCGGCACTGGATGCGCAGTTGTCAAATTATTTTGATGACTGCGTAGACCTCACCGATACACATTCGATCCTGTACTGCGCGGCTGTAGCGGCATGTCGTGTAGCTCACATCAAATTTGCTAATGATTCTAGACCTACACGACCGAAACCAGCCGTACCAGCTTGGCAGTGCAGAATTGAGCGCCGTATTGGTGGGGCCAGAGCACTCATCGGCAAACTAATCTGCTTCAGGGAGGGCAATACTCGCCCTAGAGTGATGCGCTTTGTGAGACGCGCGTTCGCAGGGACTAATATCAGCCCTCAGGACTACATGTCCTGTGTCACAGAGCGCATCGACTTCCTGAAGCAGAAAGTGTATGCATGGGCGAACCGTATTCGTCGGTATAAGCGGCGAGTGGAGCGATACACTCAGAATCGCACCGTCCAGCGCGATGAAAGGTGGGTTTATAGGGGTTGGGAGCGACCGGATCAAGGTGTGACTGACACGTCTCTGCCGGATGATGATGCCATGTGTTCTTTCTGGCGCAATATCTGGTCGGTGCCTGTCAGTCACACCGAAAGCGATTGGGGTCGGGAAGTCGAGCGAGCCTGCGATCCAATACCAGAAATGGGGGCTATTTCCATCTGTCCCCAAGATGTAACTCGTGCAGTCCGTCCGCTGCCTAATTGGAAGTCTCCAGGGCCGGACGGACTGCAGAACTTCTGGATCAAATGGTTTGGTAGGTCGCACGCTCGCTTGGCTGCTCAGTACCAGGTTGCTATAGAATCTGGTTCGCTACCCCAGTTCCTAACAACAGGAGTTACCCACCTGCTCCATAAATCAGGTAGTACTGCGGAACCCAAAAATTATAGGCCGATCACGTGTTTACCGACGGTCTATAAAGTTCTTACATCCATTTTGAGAGCTAAAATTAACAAACATATAGACACCAACTCCATCATGTCTCCTTCTCAAAATGGATGTAGGAACGGGTCCCGTGGTACTAAGGAGCTACTCCTCATTGATATGGCCATTAGCCAACAGGTTCGTCGTTCCCGAAAGGATCTGTCGACATGTTGGATAGATTACAAGAAGGCGTATGACTCGGTGCCACATACATGGCTTGTGAGGGTGCTGGAGTTGTATAAAGTAGATGCAACTCTGCGCACCTTCCTGAAGTCATGTATGGGGCAATGGAGAACGATCCTTCACTATCCAGGATGTCGAAATATCCAGAGAGATAACGAACCGATAAGGATCGAGCGAGGCATATTTCAGGGTGATAGTTTGAGTCCACTTTGGTTCTGCTTAGCCTTGAATCCTCTAAGCACACTGTTGGAGGATTCAGGTCTAGGCTAAAGGCTGAGGAGAGGTGGTCAGGTTATATCTCACCTCCTCTACATGGATGACCTAAAACTCTTTGCCCCCAACAATTTGCAACTGATGGAGCTACTGAAAGTAACTGAAACTTTCAGTAGCGCCATCAGGATGGAATTTGGTGTCGACAAATGTGCGGTCATGCATGTAAAGCGAGGGGAGATTGTGGAATCCGTCGGAACCCAACTCTCGTATTCCATAAACCTTAGAGCCCTCTCCGCATCCGACACCTATAAGTATTTGGGTATGTCGGAAGCGTTGGGCATCAATGGTACTGACATGAAGCAGTCGTTAAAGGAGCGCTTCTTTGGCCGCCTGAAAAAAGTATTTAATAGTCTTTTATCAGGCGGAAACAAGGTGCGCGCCTTTAACGGTTGGGTCATGCCGGTTTTGATGTACTGTTTCGGCATACTCAAATGGACTCAGACCGAACTCGACGCCCTGGATAAGAAGGTCCGTACACTGCTGACTGCAAATCGAATGCATCACCCACGATCATCGGTAATGAGGCTGAATATCCCGCGAAAGTGTGGAGGTCGAGGCTTTTTAAATGCTAAGACCCTCCACAATCGCGAGATATGCAGTCTTAGGGAATATTTCTTAGAAGCCGACGTGGGGATGCATACGGATGTGGTCAAAGTGGACAAGGGCCTCACCCCGCTCTCCTTAGCTAAAGAGAACTGGCGCAAACCAGTAGTGCTTGACACTAATGATCGCATGGAAGTATGGCAGAGTAAGGAGCTTCACGGACGCTTTTTTCGGGCCCTACATGAGCCCGATGTAGACCAACTAGCGTCCGTAGCCTGGCTGCGTTTCGGTGACCTCTTTGGAGAAACCGAAGGTTTTGTCTGTGCAATTATGGACGAAGTTATCTTAACGAATAACTACCGGAGACATATTATGAAGGACGGGACGGTTGACGTGTGTCGGGCATGCCATCGTCCGGGTGAGTCCATCAGACATATTATCTCCGGATGTTCTCGTCTAGCTAACGAAGAGTACTTGCATAGACACAACCTTGTAGCCAGGATTATCCATCAGCAACTTGCTCTGAAATACAGCCTTGTAGAATCGGAAGTGCCGTACTACAGGTATGTGCCCGACCCAGTTCTCGAAAATGGACATATCACATTGTACTGGGATCGATCCATCATCACTGACAGGACTATTGTTGCCAATAAGCCTGATATAGTGGTGGTGGATCGATTAGAGCGGCGCGCAATGATTGTTGACATAACGGTCCCGCATGACGGGAACCTCGTGAAAGCCGAGAAAGATAAACAAATCAAGTATCTAGACTTGGCTCGCGAGGTTGTCGACATGTGGGATGTGGACTCAGCGATCATTGTGCCGATAGTCGTGACAGCCAATGGCTTAATAGCCAAGAGCCTCGACCAACACCTGAGGAGGCTCTCGTTGGGCAGCTGGATCAAGGGCTTGATTCAGAAAGCGGTACTTCTGGACACGGCTCGCATTGTTAGGAGGTTCCTCTCTCTGGAGCCCTGACCGCCGGTAACTTGGACCCTGTTCCCGATACCGGTGGGCTACTATTTTTTGTATTTTTAAATGTTTTTATAATTTTTTATATTCTAATATTTAAAAATATAATTTATATGTATATAGTGAAATAAAGGAAATAATAATAATAATATTATATTTTATATTCTAATAATTAAAAATGTAATTTATATGTATATAATGGAATAAAGGAAATAATAATATTAAAACAGACTATACACATAGACACAATCAGGTAGCAAAAGTCATCCACCAAAAACTAGCACTCAAATATAAACTCATACAAGATATGAACACTCCTTATTACAAGTACGTACCACAAACAGTTATACAAAATATCACTCTAAGACTAAGTACCAAAGTAAAATATGTTAACATCAAATAAAATAAACCCTCTCTATACCGAGGTGCCTAAAGAACAACGCCTTAAGTTCCAAAATAATTATCATTACTCATCAGAATAATTGTACGTGTTGTATTTATATTCTTATTGCCTACCAAAATGGATAAATGCTCACCAAATCTAACCATAGAAGGTCGACATCAGGGGCACCCCGAGGTTTGGTTGGTTAGGTTCCTTTAAACCCTTTAGACAGAAATAGGAGCCCCGCCTAGCGGGGCTCCGTCGACCTGCTTATTAACCCTAACCCACGCCGACCGACGTCAGGGGCACCCCGAGGTTTGGTTGGTTACAGAAATAGGAGCCACGCTAAGCGGGGCTCCGTCGAGCTATCTTGGCAGGTAGTAAGAAATTAAAAGACGTTTATAAATCTTTATGGCATAGAATAAAAAGGAAAATACGAGTAGGTTCATTTCTACAATACTTTATGAAACACAATTTGGTGAGCATTTATCCATTCTGGCAGGTATTTCGAATTTGTTGGTAGTAAAATAGGCACTTGTCTGGTAGGCGTTTAAATACAAGCCCCAAAAAAGCGTCCAAGATGCTGGGTTTTTGTCCTAAGACAGTGTACTTTACACTTTGTAGTTGATATGTAGCAGAATACTGTAATATGATGTGGCGGCCGCACTATGCTACGAATAGTTTGCGTCTAGAACACGTTCAAAAACGCTTGGATTGGCATCTAGCTGTTTCTGTTGGCATAGCTAAAAGACATCTTCTTATAAAAATAGCTTGAATTTCTTCAACACTTTAGAAGAACGAAGATGTTTAAAGGACGCAATGTTTGTATGTAAATTTCTTAAAGGAATTATCGACTAACCTCCACTGCTCGCACTCAATATCTTACGTGCTCCGTCCGTCATGAATTCCGCGTAGACCTGTTACTACTCTTTGTCCTCCACAGAGCAAAACGGTATAGCATATAACTGTCCATATGCTAGGTTTTGCAAGGTTTTACTATGTAATAGCGATCTAATCGATTTACACTTTGATTCCCTAAGCTGAAATCTAAAATTCTTGACTGTTTGTCTGATTTGTTATGAAACCTTTATGATGACTTTTGAATCTAGCATATTTTTCCCCGGTATTAAGATTGCTTGAAAACTTATCATGTACCCAAGTTGTCAATTAACATAATTTAATTTGGGTAATGTGGTGTTTACCTTAAAGTACCTAATTAATCCACTGTACTAAGTTTTAATTTCATATTTTTTTTAAAGACATCTGTAGTGTAAGCCATTGTTTGTAGTCCTAAATAAATAAATAAGTTCATTTATTTGAAACGGAAACTGAAAAGCAAAAAATAAAAAACTTTTTTACAAAAAATTAAACCGACGAAAACAGAAACTGAAAAGCAAAAAATTAATCTTTCAGTCTGACTAAGCTCTTAAATTAATGTACATTACAAATTTTGAGTCGGCGCCAAACATACAAGGCGCCATGAAAACTTATGGCAGCTTGATTGATCGTCGTTAATCGATCTGCGGTGATTGTTTGGCGCCGACTCAAAATTTGTAATTTACATTAATTTAAGAGCTTAGTTAGACTGAAAGATTTATTTTTTGCTTTTCAGTTTCTTTTTTCGTCGGTTTAATTTTATAGTATATGACGGAGATGGTATGTCTCTCTCGTTATTATCAGCCATATTTTACCTACTGTGGGCGTACTTTGGGTGATGTTGGTTATTGCGCAATAGAAAAACCGTTTGCAGTTGAAATCTAATTATAATTTACGATCAAGTTAATCACACAGTATTTTAAGTACACGACACAAGTATACGGAACGCGTGACAGTTCCTAGCGCTCCACCCTAGGAACTATCACGCGTTCCGTATACTTGTACTGATCTCCTCGAAGGCAGAATGGTAACTGTTCACTCGACTCATCAGCGCTCCTCCATCAGCCAGGCTCTGTCATAGCACCAAGTAGCCGAGTATGCACGTCATCGCGACGGTGCTGCCACTTCCCCGGAACTCGTGCTGCGCTTCGTTTAGTGTCCATACTAATGACGTCTCCGACATATAAATATAAGCTAACAGACTAAAAATAATAATAATATCATGTAGGTACCTACATACTAAAATTTCAAATTTGAAAAAAAAATACAAATAAAAAGAAGGTTTTTTTTTTTAAAATTTTCAAGAGCATCAAAAAATTCGTCCGCATCGCTGTCGACAGAAAAAGTGCCCAAAAGGCTGGCAGCATTGCCACGTTGTATGGCGATGGTGATCCTTTGGCCAATTGTAGTTTATTTGCTTAACAATTAATTTTTTCTGACTTCACATAGTAACTTAATCCATTTTACTACAAATTCTAGAAACTACATCTACTATTAGCCGCAAACATGACAAGACAACCATAAATAAACCAACACCCGATACATAATCAAATATTTAGAAGCTTTCCCCAAATAGTGCCTTCATAAGTAAATAGTACAGTTACAGGCCAAACAATCTACCTGAATATTACACACGCACCTTAATTAACATTTGACGTACACATTCGGAACGTGAGGAGGGTAATATTAATGAATATCATAGAAATTATTCAAACAGACACTTCTAAAGATGGCTGATTAATGAATTGCTGTAGAAACTCGGAGAAATAGTCAATGATAAAATTGCAGGGAGCGTTACCGCGGAACACATAAATATGTCTGTACAATATACTTATACTAAGATAAGTGCTGGGTTTTATTGAATTCAACTGAGATGTTGTTAGTTTACTGGATTGTTGATAACACTAATGTGTAGGTACATCTGTACATAGCTCATACTTATTTTGTGGCAATTAGGTCTCAATTTCTGCATGTATGCAGTGTGTAGATCAGGTTATCACATTAAATAGTACAGCGGTTATTAAAACTTGACAAACAACATTTTTTTTTGGAAAATAATAAAGTAGACAATTTGACAAAAAAACAAAACAAAAAAAAAACGGTTTGACTAAAAATAGAAAATTTTATGTTTATGACAATATCAATAACGTAAAAATTACCACGAAATAAACCACCCTTGATAACAAGGCATTAGACACGCACGGGGCGACCGCGACGACGGAATCAACAATTCAACACAGTCTTTGTGGTATTGTTACCAAATAATGACAAATTAAGTTTAGCCTTGTTAAATACTAAAGAGGTCCCACAGCTAGAATGTTAATTCATTTTTTATTATTTTAATTGTGTATGTTTAAAATACGTAATGTAGAATACGTGATTTCAATTAATGTGATAACCTAATCGCCACACTGAAAATTATATTTTCACTAGCTTTTGCCCCTGACCCACCACGTCGCATCGCATAGCCTGCAGGCGCTATCACTTCGTTTTCGCTTAACGTTCGAAAGAAAAAAGATCTTGAAAGTTTTTTTTTCTTTTTGTGTCAGCTCCTAAGGGTCCTAGCGTGATGTTATTTATAACCCATAGCCTTACTTAAGAATTGCGCTATCAAAGATCTTTTTAAATCCGACTGGTTGTTCCAGACATTATCGCGTTCAAACAAACAGAAAAACTCTTCAGCATTATTATTAGTGTATATATGTATATTGTATATATACATAAATAATGTACTGTAATATTAATAATAACTATAGTAATTATAATTACTATTTTGTATCATTTTAATTATTATATTCCTTTTTTTGTTTTTTAATTAACTTTATTTGAATATTGACATTTTTTTATCTTTGGTCATGTATGTTTTTTCTTATTTTTATTTTCGAGAAAATCAATTAATAACGTTTGATTAATGTAATTATGTTATCAATTTTAATATCAATGACATCCATGAATATTGGTACACCTTCTGGTATAACATAGCGCGCTTGTAATTTTTTTTTAACAACTATTTTATTGTACCCATGTTAACAAATGATTAAATGATTATGATTATGATTAATAATAATTTAATTATTATTAATAATTATTAGTATTAGTATTATTTATTTAACTGAACGAGTACATTATTTTTTCAAAAACATCAGAGTCCACTTACTTACTGTACTCGCGGCTCCTTCGTAAAAAGTATTTAATTTACTGACTTAAAAAGTATCCCATGTTTTTGCAGGTCTGAGGCCGTACTATGACATGTTAAAGCCAACATTGTTCCAGCGTGGAAGAGAGACGGAGCTATGTATATATGACCAATAGCACTACCCCCTTTTCGCAATGGAACCATGATGGTATTAGCACGTCATAGTAAGGCAACAGTTAATTACTGATGCATTGACCACCAACCATTTTGATGTATCCAACACACTAGGTAAAAATATATTTTAATTTTAGCTGTCGACCTTTATACAAATAGAAACTAGGTAGTTGACACTTAATAGAAGAAAAGAAAACTATTTCATTTGGCACACGTAAAGGAAATACAAGTAATAAAAGAAAGAATATTTAGAACGAACAAAATAATGGAATAATGTCCTGTGTGAGTCAAAAAGGCTCCTATCTCAGCGTAATGCTGCGATACTTAAAAATAAATACCGCAGCGCTGATATTAAGGTTGCTATTGCAAATAGAGTAACTTTCACAAAAAAAAAAGACACAAAATGTTAACGTAGTAAAAAGAACCCTTCTCAGATTTGTACAGTTCGTTCCATCCCACTTTCCGTACCATTGGCGACGCGAAAGCCTTTACAAGCGATATCCTCCCCTGTTACAGATTACTTAACGTTACCAATAATTTGTTTTGAGTTAAATAGGTATATGTTTTTAAATTAGATACCTCAGGTTTGATCATCATCTCACCTGAAGGTCAATTTCCGTACTTAAAAACGTTTAAAATTCATGTCATTTTAGCGACAAACAATGTCAAAATCTTTCTTAAAAATGGTGGTAAATTAGAGGATTTTTGGACAGATTACGACTGAGATTAGAATGCAAACGTTCTTTAAAATACGTGAATTACACCTGTGGTCGTTTAGCAATGTTGCGGGCGATATTGGTGCCCGCTAGCCTAAAAGTAACCTATCCACTTGAAACTTGAAAACTCCCGGATTACAGATCAGAATCTGACAGTGAGATTCGTCCCTTGCCTCATTCTCTTCGATGATTCGAAATAGCCTCCACGAGTGAAGATACCTTATTTTACAGTTAAGGTAGAACGATAGATAGATAGATACATAGGGTGAGATACAATGGGCGGTCTTATCGTCAAGGAAATTGTTAGGCAAATTTCCGCCCTACGTCATGTTGCGGTGTTACAGCCATTTCATAAAACAGTCAAAGAGTTTAAGTTGGTAGTCAATTTGTTTAACAATTAATTTCACTGACCTTACATTCAATGCAGACTGGGCAGTCAGCCCCGACCATCTTGCTGTCGGGCTAATATTATTACCAACGGCGCGAGCTATTCTCATTGTTCGTGTCGAAACTAAAATATAGAATGGGAATTATAATAATCTTGCAAGATCAGTGGAGTGGGATTTGTGGTGACCTAGTGGTAACGGCCACGATTTACCAGTTGCATGTCGTCGCTTCGCTTTACTTTATGTAAATTATTTCATAACTACTGCTCTCATAACGGTGAAGGAAAATATCGTGAGGAAACCGGCATATCCTAGAACCAAAAATTCGAAGACATGTGTCATCTGCCAACCAGCACTAGGCCCGCGTGGTGGATTGGGGCCCACTCCCTCTTACCGAGAGGAGGCCTTTGTCCCAGAAGTGAGAAAATCATAGGCTGATTATGCTAAGCAAGATCCTTGTTACGTATGGGTCCCGAAAAATAAAAAAAACACTTCTAACTTGTTTGAAAACGGAACAAAAACAATATTACTCAAAAGCATTTCAAGCAACGCTTTCCGGTTTTCAGTGTCCGTTAAATAACTCGTTCTGAAGCAATATGGCTCAGTTACAAACTAACTTTGCGGAGATCGGTTCAAGCTGGATCAACTACAGTGAATCTTAGGAATCAAGTTATTTGAAATCAGTTCAGTTACTCCACCGGTGGTAAGTCTTAATTATTCATTTGATAATGATAAATGATTTTATTCCTGTAAGTAGGTTTGTACAAACACTTTTACATGCCAATCGTATTTTAAAAACTAGATGAGTTCGGCGTTTCCTATCTGACTAGTCTGAGAAGAATGACCGAAACAAACTCAGAGGTCACAGTCTCTATTGAAGTCCAGGCATAATCTTGGTCAGATCATGTGAAGACCATGTAGATTGGTGTCTGAAATGGTCTTTTGACGAAAAACCAGATAACAGATTGAGTGGACCTGTCCAGTCAGTGCACGCATTTGTCAGTAATCGTGCAGCTCAAGTCAGAACTTTAGGAACTCAACAGCAGTAATAATATACAACCTAGCGATGTAAGCTATCCAGTTCTAGTTATTACTCCGCGTTTACACTAAGCTATAAAGCATGTATTCTACATGTTGTGTCTACTGTTTTCGTTTATCATTTATCCTTTAAACAAAAACAAAATCAGAAGGCATTATTTTATTTAAATTGGGCAGTTAATCAGCAATTTTTGAACGTCAAAATAACATAAGACAGTCGTCCAAAACGCCCGCCCTTCACCACTTTCTAGTGCATTAGCTGGGGAGAAGAAGTGGAACAACAAACTTCCCAGCATCACAGCTGTCTGTTTAGTTAGAAAAACTTGATTCTATATAGTAGTATACAAAGTAATTAACATTACAAAACAAAAAACAATACAAAACATTAAATTAAATTATTTGCCACATAGCAATACATCTCATTGACTTAATTAAAATTTATACAATCAATCAATTATACAATCAATTATCAAATTATTATAAACATAGATTATAATATACAAGCTAAAACTAAAATATATATACATACTATTTACAAGTGTATAATGTAAGGGAAGAGCTCATAGGGCATCAAAAAATTCGTCCGCATCGCTGTCAATGGGACAAGTGCCCAAAAGGCTGGCGGCATTGCCACGTTGGATGGCAATGCTGATTCTTTGGGCTAAAAATAGGCCAGCCCTCTGGTCGTGTGAAGAGTCGACCAACCGCTTGGCGATGTCCCGAAATACTTTATGAGCACTATGACCCCAAGGCCCTAGTGTTTCAACCCCAAACGGCTCAAACATATAGTTTCCAATAAGGTTGTTATACTTGCGCCGTTTGAGGTTTTCTGCTCCTACAGCAGCCGCCCCAGCACAGCCCGCCGTGCTAGGAAGATGGGATGGCGCGAGGGTGTCAACACAAGTCGCATCCCACACCAAAGGCCTACCTAACTTCCAAGGCATTATGGTCATTCCATCTGGCCTCTTCCCATCGTCACGTGCCAAGCCATTGGGTTCTAAAACAGCAAGCACCCCGGCGGTGACAAGAGCCCGACGGATGATGTCATTAATGCTGGCGTGACGTGCCATCCGACCAGCGCTCTTGCTGCAGGATAGGCCGTGGTGTCCGAGGCGGTCGACTGCTTCACCACATTGACAGCGATGCGGAGCCCCGCAAGGAGCGCCTAGTCGTAAACACGTAGCGAGCCGGAATGTAGTATCACCCAGCAAAGTGCCTATGTTGGGTGACGGTAGCGCCTGAAGCCAGAGGCCCGACTCCCATTCCCCCACAGCCAGCAGGCGGGCACGCTCGGCAGTATTGGTGGACGTATTAATAAGTTTATTCCGTACCAACCTGCAGAGCGGCTCATCCCACTGTCTCTGGGAAGATGGGTTCTCGGGCTGAACCGAGTTCGGGCAAGTCAATTTCCAGGCGTTCACCGCATCGGTCAAACACGGCACTTCATAGTCAACCTGAGAAGGGGCTAAGATTCTTGTGGTTAACTTTTCCGTGCTGTGGACCGAAGACAGGAAAGCCGGTAGGCTTACACTAGAAATTTTGCGGACGCCGAGCCCACCAAAACGAATGGGTAGTGTGGCTTGCAGCCACGCGCGGTCGTCCAAAGCCACATTTAAAATGGATGTTAGTGTACTTCGAATAATATGATCAATTTTGTCTAAAAGGTGTGGCTGCTTCCATAAAGAGGAAGAGCGGAGAAAATACATAAAATTTGGACCGAAACAGCAATATCTGATAAGGGTGAACGCCGAATGTAAATTAATTTTAGAAAGTCTATCCGAAATATCGTTAAAATGTTTAATTTTTTCTTCGACGAATGGTGAAAAACTGTCTTCTAGAATTGGAGAACCTAGGAGGTGCAGTGAACTTTTTTCCAAAACTTTGATATCTGGGGCAATTGAAATGAATTTCTGTAAAGTCGATTGTCTGTCGGTATTGTCACAAAGGTAAATTTCGCATTTTGAGTAGTTTACTTCAAGACCGATGGATTGGAACTGCTGCTTTAGGAATTGAAAATCTTTTAAAACGGTATCTACGTCACCTCCTAGTGTTCCATCATCTAAATACCACACATTGAATTTTGAATTTAGTTGTTGTATTATGGGGTGAATAGCCAAACTGAAAATGACTGGACCGAGAGGATCACCTTGTTGGCATCCGACTGCATACATCTCATTAATAAAACATTGTAATGAGTAGATTATGTCAATAAGTGAAAATAAAATAAAAAAACAACCGACTTCCAAATAAAACACTAAAAAACGTGAAAAATAAGTTTATGTTCGGAAGTCGGTGGCCAAAAACGAAAATACAAAACCAAAGACATGTTTTTTTTGGAAGTCGGTTGTTTTTTTGTAAAACAAAGTTTTTTATTTTTCACTTTTTAGTTGCAGTACCTACCCCTCACAAATTCGTATATCACTACTTGATATGTAAATAATAGTGACAGGAAATAATTAACACATCATCAATATAAACTAAGTGGGAAAAATATGCAGTATTAAGGATTACTCAAAAACTACTGGTCAGAACTTGATCAAATTTTAATGGGACCACATGTGAAGCACCAGCTATCAAAAAAAAAAATTATGCAAATCAGTTCACCCAGAAAAAAGTTCTGAGCTTACAAACATAAAAAAAAACATACAGTCGAATTGAGAACCTCCTCCTTTTTTAGAAGTCGGTTAAAAATTGACAAGTTTTATTAAAAACTTGTAGAAAACTTGTCAAAAAGGTGAACAAATCGTGTCTGATACAACGTCAATAAATGTATGATACATGTTTTTGACAAGTCTTTAACAAGACTTGTTGAAAAAAGTTTAGATAACAATAAATTTGTATATGGGTGTAGACGCGGGGTTACAACATCTTCTAGCAAAGTTATGGAGCGATCTTATTCCTGGCTTACTAAGTTTACGTAGTAAATTGAACCGGGTGTCGGCAAGAAACACCACTCACGGATCTTCTTAAGTGATCTCAACTCGTGCATGTTTTAATCGACTATTACGAAGCTAAAAGGATGTTGGTGTGTTAACATGAATGTATGTATGATTCCGTCTACAGCTTGGCCGCTGCGACAGCCTTAGAAAAATTGTACGGAGACTGCCTATTTTCACGTAAGTAGTTTAAAAAAATAACAGCCAAGATTTCAGTCGAAAAAGTCGTGTATTCCTTCACAGAAACATTAGATTCTATTGTTAAAGAAGTTTCGAACCCGAAGTTAAGTTATGTACACCGTTCCTAGAAAAACTTTCGTAGTGACTATTATACTCGTTTTAACAAACAAACTTTTGCACTACGAATTCCACAAAATGAGAAAAAATGCTTTCCTATAGAAAGCTACTAGAACAGGAGTTTTTTACGTCCTGGGATGGTTTTATTCTTCATTTTATTTCAAAAGTAGCAACTAGTACAAAAATTTCACTAAGATCAATTCACAGACGTCATTACTTTACTTACCGAACATTGCGTTCAGGCCCTTTGTACCACTCATGAACAATATAATTTAGCAAGAACTGAAAGTATGAAATCTACATACGCTTCTATATTTACAAAAAAAACAAAAGTTCTAGTTTAAAATCGAGAAATTAAATTACGTAGAAGTCCTAAGTACGCTGTGTGAATTTGATTATCGTTATCACCATCAGCGTTCAGCAGTCCACTGCTGGATATAAACCTCTCCTACTGCACGCCATTCAACATTTATTTTCGGCAACTCTTATCCATCTGCTACTAGCCAGCCTTCGAAGGTGGTCGCTCTACTTAGCCTGAGGGCGTCCTACCTTTTAACTCTTTGAGTACCGAGGTCACGATATCGAGCGAGACACAATAGATAATCATTGTGTCTCATTCAAGAGGTTAAAGTTGATATTAGTTATCATTTCTCGCTAAATAAGGGTACTCAAAAGAAAACAGAATTCCAATCACAATCTTAAAATATTCTTCAAAACATCTTCACCCCACCTTATTGTTTCATTGACCCCACTATAACAAGCTAAAACCTTTGAATCTAAAATCTAATTATCTCCAATAAGAAATTACAAAGTCATTCAATTTCGTAAATCGTTTAAGCTTTCCACTAGAGATGTAACACCATTGAAAATTAAATGTTTTATTCATAAGTGTTTAAAAATTTTAGCTCCACAATAAAAATGGTATCATGATTTATTGCCGTGGTGTTTCACCATGGGGTATTTATGTCACAGTGATGCAGGGCTTATGGTAATGAGTGTGTCATTAATTCGGTCTATAGGGTGGTGGTAAAAGCTTTTAAATTTTAGTGTGAAAGGTGTTTTGTACTTACCATAAAAGTATAAGTCGTTTTAAATACTGGGTCGAAACAAAATTGAACTAAAGTCTGTTTCAAAAGTATCTGGTAAAAGTGTCGACAAACCCTGTTCAAGTTAATTTTTCCCCAATGACTTAATAATAGGAATACGTAACAAATATATCTGCATTTAGGTTTCTATTTTATATGTCACCACTTTTACTCGACGAAAACAAAAATATATTAATTAACCTCAATTGTCAAATGAAAAACCTGTTTAAGGTGATTTAAAAAAAAACATTTAATTCAGACCATTAGTCCATTTGGGTTAGTATATAAACAACTTATAAACTAATTTTAGTACTTAAATTATACCAGAATATAATTATAAGTTTATTACACACTACATGCATTCAGTGGCGTGTAGGCGTAACCAATGCCCCAGCATCGCAATGTCCAACCTGTCCGCTATAACCTTCAGAATGCTGTTAGGGCTGCCGGCTGGCGCGAATCCGGCGTATGATGGATGCGCAGCGCCTAAGCTTGAGTGCAGGAAATCTATCTATTCCCGCCTCTGCAAACATGCTCGAAGCACTGCTAATGTTAAGACCCATTTGCACCGCCAATCACCAGACACGTTTAGCGCTAAATGAGTTTAAAACATAATTCTGTTTCTGTCAAATGTTTGAAGACGACAGAGACAGAATGATGTTTAAAACTCGTTTAGCGCTAAACGTGTATAGTGATTGGCGGTGCAAATGGGTCTTAAAATTAGAATTTCGGGATCAAGTATGCGAGTAATGCAATACAAACACTCAGTTTGTAAGTGGCACTACAAATTTGCCTCCAGAGGTACGTTTCCTAATTCTTTTGTCATATACACACTGACCGAGAACCAGAAACAGAACATGTGTTATCATCAAACCCTTCGCAACTGTTTATCATAGAATTATTGTACTCCGTACTATTTTTGAGTTCCTATGATGTTCATAAAAACTCATGAATAAAGTTCTTTTGGGGAAAATTGTCGTTTCCTAGTTTATACGAGGAAACGACAATTTTCCCCAAAAGAACTGTCTAGTACACTAGAGGTAAAGGACTTCTAACCTTTCCCTCTAGTGTGCTAGGCAGCTTTTCTTTTCATGGACATCGTAGTACGAGTAGGTGCACATAGTATAAAATCAGTTCAGTGCAGCGTATGCAAATATGAAATTAAATAAACATGAGCAAATCACGGACATTAAACTGAGTCTTAATCATTTTCCTAAATTAAAGTCTGTCCATCCATAACATAAATATTAATCGTTTCAATACCCTATTGAACTCAAGCCTTTGCCAAATCCATATACATGGTCACACCCCCTCTTTCACACACAACAACAAAGAGATCCCCAAACCGACGGTTTTCATATTTCAATCCAGCCATATAAATAGATCTAAGTGCCTATAAAATAGTGTGCCGATAAAATGCATGCCCAAATCCCGGGCAGAATCACAACGGTTTAATATCGGAGTCATTGTGCACATTTGGCTCGACCGACATTACGCGATGCCATTCCCTGTGGCACTGTAATAGCGACATACTTAAAATCATTGGAATCTAATCTCATTTGATGTATGGCTGTTTAAATCGTTTTATTACTATGGTGATTTTTTTATTATTTATTGAGTACAAGCTATTCGTGCCCGGCATCGCCCGGGGTGAATTTCATACAAAAATAGCAACTGATTTCCGACATTCCCGGTGGATTTTCCAAAAAAAAACTTTCTTAGAAACCTTGTCCAGACAATTACAAACACATCAAACAAAAGTTTGCCAAATAGGTGCAGCCGCTTTCAAGTGTGCGGTGTCCCACAGGGATCGGTCCTGGGGCCGCATCTGTGGGATATCGGGTACGACTGGGTGCTGCGCGCCGACCTCCCTAGCGGCTACGGCAAGTAACGACCGGTTGAACGCATCCCAGAGGGTCATGGCCATCAGGCTGGTCCGGGAATAGCGCACGGTCTCCTACGAGGTGGCGAGCCTTCTTGCCAGTTTGGCGCCGTAGGATCTGGGGGCAAAAAACCTCGCGCACATTCGGGAGTGGCGCGAGGAGGCAAAACGCCGGAGCGTAACTCTGCTGCCGCGAGAAATTGCGGTACAGCGGACAGAGCTCCGGCGGGATCTCATGGCGGCATGGAGAGTGCGACTGTCGCCACCCAGCGCTGGGCGCGCCACAATTGCGGCGGTAAGTCCCCTCTTTGAGGAGTGGTTTGAGAGGCGCCACGGCGTCCTCACCTTCCGCCTGACGCAGGTCCTCACCGGACATGACTGTTTCGGGAGGTTCCTGTTTCGGATAAAGCGGGAGGAAACGCCTGGGTGTTATCATTGTGTGGATCGACCGGAGGACACGGTGAAGCATACGGTGGAGGTCTACCCGGCTTGGGTGGAGCACCGCCGTGTCCTCGTGGTGGCGATCGGTGGCAGCGATTTCTCGCGTCCGACCCTGGTTCAGGCCATGGTACAGAGCGAGAGGGAATGGGAAACAGTCACCTCCTTCTACGAAGCAGTAATGCACGCGAAGGAGGAGGCGGAGCGCGTGAGGAAGAGGCAATCATTGCGCCCTCACGTCCCTAGTCACCGCAGGAGGAGACACCCTGGGCGTCGGGAGTCGATCGCCGACTCCCGGCCACCGTAGGCGCGGGCTTGCGGACGGCGAGCAACGGGCAGCTCGCCGTCCGGTAAGGACCAGGCCTGGGTCGACGGCACGATGTGTTCCACGCGCGCCTCAAAGAGAAGTCAGCATAATTGACGGGATCCGATAGGGCCGATGCCTGCCGGGGTCGCGGTTGTTCGAAAGAATTACCGGGGCCCTGGCGCACAGGCAACTGAAGAAACACGGGTGGGTTTTATCCAGTAAGAGTCTGACGCGCCCTTCCGCTCCGCCCAGAGTGGGAGACATTTAAAGACATCCCAGCCAAAAAAAAAAAGCCCCTTTAAAGTGATGTGCGGACAAATATTTGTGGCAATTGATTTTTAATTATATAGTTGTGTGAGGTTTTTCAGCAGCAGCCTGGAGTCTGGATTTGTGCCCGGTTGACAGCAATAGGCTCGCCACCTATTACATGACACTCACATATAACTGATGAAATGTGGGTGTACTATAGGTACACCTCCAGGCTTATGTCCAACAGTGGACTGTGAGTTCATTGATAGGTACACCTCTGCCTGTCCCTTTTGGGCATACAGGCGTGAAATTATGTTATGTCTATGTGAGGTCGTTGAAAAAAAATCTAGTAGTACAATAACTTTGGTTTGGTGCGACAATTGTAAACAAAAAGTTGTTAAATATATATGTACATACATTATTAATAACTTATTTTCATCCAGAAATTATTCAAACGAAAAGAGCAATAATTATTTTCTAATACGCTTGGCTTGTCTTGGCCAGCTCACATTAGAAAAGAATGGAAGCAGACACACAGCACTTTAACCACAATCACAAAATAACAGATGATACTAAAACTTCGTAATTAAACTTTAACACAGCAGCCTTTCAATCTAACAAAAGATAATTAACAAAACTTTTAAAACACTATTTAATAAAAGTTAATTCCATTAGAAATACAATTAGTGAAGTTAGTTTTAACATTCCTACTTTGAGTTTAGACAAGTTTTTGTTTGTAAATGCAATTGGTAGTGTTGGGCCATTTATGATTCAGAAGCCAAAGTCACAGACGAGATAGGCACACAAGCTCCATACAGTGAGCAAAAACGCACGTACACGCTCACGCGCGTGTATAGACACGGCTCACGCACAGCGCAAGGGCACTCGCGACTTGCATTTGTTTGAGCGCGTCAATCGTCGCGTTCATTTATTCGACAAACCCGAACACGTCGTTATGTCGGTTTTCCCGAAAATGACGATCACGTATTCAGGCGACGTCGTCGATCGATTGCTATCAGGCGGGCCCTAAACTATTACTTATATTGCACAATATTACGAATTGCACAATGTTTTTAACGGTTTAGGGGTTAATATTGAAGATTGCACAATGATTGAACAAAAGTTTGAGCGAGTTTAATTTTTATTGCACCTTAATTTAATTGTAGGATAAGCAATACTTATCCTTGCAGGTCTTGCTCACACGAAAACTTTGAAGCTTATGGGCTTTCTATGTTATTGTGTGAAAATAATGGATCTTTTGCTTTCAAGGGCTGCATATTGCGCAAAATTGTTAAGTGTAGGGGCCGCCTTAGGACAAGGCCTTTATGGGCGTGTGCCTAAATGATAAATGATTTTAATTCTGTAAGTAGGTTTATACAAATACTTTTACACGTCAATCATATTTTTAAAACTAGATGAGGTCGGCGTTTCCTATCTGACTACTCTGAGAAGAAAGGCCGAAACAAACTCAGAGGACACAGTCTCTTTTAAAGTCTAGACATAATCTTGGTCAGATCATGTGAAGACCATGTAGGTTTATGTCTGAAATGGTATTTAGAAGAAAAACCACACAGAATGAGTGGACCTGTCCAGTCAGCACGCATTTGTCACTAATCGTGGAGCTCAACTCAGAACTTAAGGAGCTCAACCACTCGACGTACAATACCAAAGAAAGGACATTTGGGTTGGCCGCCTGATTCATTCGTTATATCGAGCCAGCCTTCTTTACTTTTATCTGTCTTGTGCCAACGGGATATTGTTTAAATGAATTATCCAACTAGTTTAGAATCCGTGTCGCATTGGGCTTAGCTCGATACAACGGTGTACAAGTGGTCTAGGCTAAAAAACCGATCTTTGCTATTGCAAAACTTTATAGTGAGAAGAATTTGATGTACTTCGTTTGCTTTAACGTTGTTTTGTTTTGATTTAATACGAAATGTCTTGGATTTATCACCGTTATGGCACTATTTCAAACAAAATGATTAAATTTAATTGTAAAGTGCAGAAAGGTAAGGTATTATTGACGAAGAGAAGTAAGTGGCAAAAGTGAACCGTGATAGCCATTAAGTAGGTGGTTACATTTACATAAATGATCATGATGATGAATTTGTTTTGATATAAATTAAGAAAGAAACAAACAAACAAAGAAAGAAAAATAGATTTATTTGTCACAGAAACACATGCCTATAAAAAAGATAATTAGCTATAATAATAAAGAAAAATAAAAACAAAATAGATCTATAATCACGAGCACAAAACAGATATGTGGACTGCTGCACATCATGAATTTGTTTTGATATAAATTAAGAAAGAAACAAACAAACAAAGAAAGAAAAATAGATTTATTTGTCACAGAAACACATGCCTATAAAAAAGATAATTAGCTATAATAATAAAGAAAAATAAAAACAAAATAGATCTATAATCACGAGCACAAAACAGATATGTGGACTGCTGCACATCATGACTGACTCAGCATGATGCTGCGCTATGGGGGACCCACAGCACAGCGCTGGTTTTCAGTGATTTTCAAGTTGAATTTATTTAGATGACTTCACATGATGCTGCGCTATGGGGGACCCACAGCACAGCGCTGGTTTTCAGTGATTTTCAAGTTGAATTTATTTAGATGACTTCAATAAAAAAATACCTATATGAGAAGTAATTTGTAAAGCTTTTGATGCTCAAAATTACAATTAAAAAGTAATTACAAAAACAGTACAAATTTATCCACATCTAATATTAACGAAACTTGTAAGCATTAATAATTCAGAAGTCAGTAGGGTAGAGTTTAAATGAATTAACCAATTAGTTTAGAATCCGCGCGATATTATGTAGGCTTAGAATCGAATAGTGTCTGCCGGGGTCGTGGATTGTTCGAAAGAGTTACCGTGGCCCTGGCGCACAGGCAACTGAAGGAACACGTGTGGGATTTAGTCAGTAAGAGTCTGACACCCCCTTCCACTCCCCCCAGAGCGGGAGAGGTAATTTGAAGATTGCCCATCAAAAAAAAAAAAATGTGTCCTTTACCGTTGTTCAAATATGTGAGTGTATTCATGAAAGTCGTTGCTAATTCCTTGTTTGCTAGCTTTTCTGACTTATTTTGGGGCCACTCATTATTAAATGCATGAAAAGTTTCGTTTTTCTTATTAGCCTACAGTGTGACCCACAGCTGGGCTTTTTTTTTTTGGCTGGGTAATCTTCAAATGATTGACTGCTTAAGTTTGCAAGCGCAACTGTTAAACGGTTCAATTCTCAAAGTTTTATTCAAAGAAAAATACAATAACACTAGGATTTTTTTAGTAACAGCTCGGAGTCCGGAGTTGTGCCCGATTTTATGTTTTATGCGGGGCAGCATAGCTGGTGAAATGTGGGTGTATTACACCTCAGCCTTTACTTCGGAGAATACAATGCAGCTGTTGTATCACTTCTAGTGTCCATATCTCCAAACTTGGCCCTACTACGTAAGCACCACGGCACGTGGTTAGCGTTACGCGGTACCAAACTTTTGGTGTTCACGCTACATTTTAGCTTAATTACATTTTCACAATGTACACTTACTTACCTGCCTAGTAATTGTACAAAGGGTAAAAGGGTATTTATTACAAATTACTTTGGCTAGTTTACATTTGTTGAAAAAATAAAAAAAACTGTTTACTTTTCACAGGCAGGCATCGGCCCTGTCGGGCCCCGTCAATGATGCTGACATCTTTTTGAGGCGCGCTTGGAACACGACGCGCCGTCGACCCGGGCCTGGTCCTTACCGGACGGCGAGCTGTGCTGGGCTAAGACCTCCCCTTTTTACATTACAAGCTTTTATTTAGTTTCACCTCTCCCAGTGTTTGTAATGAAATTTTGCAAGTAAAATTTGAAACACTTTCCGGTTTCTGATTGAGCAGAAATTTTGCATGCATAAGTAACTCGGATGAGAATGCAATATTGTTATGACATTGAGCTGATCTGATGATGGAGACATGAGAACTGTGTAATAAAACGACGCAACCCCATCGAATTTGGGCTCGTTTGATTCCTCTTGACAGGGACTCTGGTCCTGGATGATATCCTGGATCTGATGATGGAGCTAAAAGGTGGCACCCTGGGAGGCGGCTGTGTGAACTCTGTAATAAAACGACGCAACCCCATCGAGTTTCGGCTCGTTTAATTTGTTTTGATAAGTACTCTGGTTCTAAATAACAATAAAAGAAAAAAGAAAGTATTAAAATTTTATTTAATAAGTATGAATATTAATAAACGATAAAAATATAAGTACTTATGTAAGTTAATTAGATAGAAATTACTAAATACAACAAATTAAAAAAATAAGTAAAGAAAAAAATTTTTGGCCGTAACGGGACACCCGGCAGGTATGAAACATCAAAATTTATGAAAAGACAAAAAAAAAACGTTGGTATCGTGGGACACCCGTCAGGTACGAAGTTCCTTTCGCTTTTTCTTCTACTCAACTAATTTAAAAATTTACGAAGCCGCCATTTTGGATTTTAATTTTGACCTCACTATTGGGTTCAGCTCAGCACCCTCGAGAACCATGAAAACGATACCCATGATGAAAAATTTGAAAATGTTCGCAGCCGCCATCTTGGATTTTCATTTTGACCTCACTATCCACTTCAGCACCTTCAAAAACCATGAAAACAATCTCTGTCTCTCTGTCTTTTTCTATTATATAGCATATAGTATGCGCACGCACACACGCAAGGGAGTCGAGAGCGGCGGCGTAGAGGGGACATGACGGCATGAGAGAGCGACGTGCCGTTTGCCGTCATGGCATACGGTTCGATTTTACTGCCAAGGCGCGCCAATATATATTACACATCAAAAGTGTTTTTTTAAAAACAAGCTTTATTAGTTGTTAATTAAAAAGAACTAAAAAGGTTAAAATTGCTTAAAAAAAATATCTAAAAAGTTTAAAGTTATATTTTACAGGAAGAAAGAAAAAAAAGAGGGTGTAACACGCATTTATTTGAAAACTAAATTCCAATTCCAATCGGAATAAAACTACCAAACCCCCTACTTTGTGGGATATTTGGCCATGTTGGCACTGCAAACATAATCTGATCGTCACGCCTTCATTACCACGTTCACCGCGGTCTACCATCGTGGCGATGTCCTCCTCAGGCGTCCAGTGAGTGACAATATTTGCCCATCTCTCCGGGTGCATTCGTGAGACGTGTCCAGCCCAATCCCACTTCAGCCTGGCTCTTTTTCTCCAACATCCGCTACTTCGGTTATGGGGCGCAGGCTAGTGTTTCTAACACGGTCTTTTCGCTTGACACCATTACGCTAGGTGTTCTTATTTTTATGATGCTCAAGGCTCTATGATACGGAAATCAATGATCTTATTTATATACAGACAGGAAGAAAGGAACAGATAAATATGTACCTATAAAGGTGATGCTTTCAAGAAAGCTTGAAAGGTATCCTTCTATCTTTTTGGGTCACACCCGTCACGCTATTTCCAACTAACTTTAACTCCTGTAGGTTAGCATCTCTATTAGCGACCAATTACAAAACAGGCCTAGATGATGAAGATCATCGGGTCCCAGAGAAAGACGATCGACTGTAATGCTACTTGTAATGAATGTAATAACCTAACATAACCATCATACCTGTATTCCCCGAAAGGTTAGTCAGTGGTGTACCTTTAGTACACCCACATTTCGCTAGTTATAGGGGGCAAGCTTATATCAACCGGGCACAATCCAAGCCGCTACTGAGAAATTCCTGATGGAAAACCCCAAAAACAATTTGCCCGACCTCGGAATCGACCCCAGGACCTCATGTTCAGCAGTGGTATTTTCGACCAGTAGTCCAATGAGACAGTTTATCATGTAAAAGTTACATAGCAATCATCACCTCCAATCTGTGAATACTATGTACATACTATAAAGCTACCATTTACTGGGTACGTCTTCCATTGACTTGAATGTGCCCTGGCGGCTTAGAGTATGTCATGCTCACTCTAATGTCTCGCTGATGATGGCGCATGTGTTGGATCAATTAGCTCCCTTCAAAATAGTTGAGCTGAGTGGTGCGTCATGGTCGGGAACGGGCGCTGTCATTAGAGACTGGTCATCTCTTAGCTGCCACGGCTTTTTTAATTTAATTTAATATTTGAATTGTTTTTATCTTTTTATTACGGACGCTTTTAACTTTCTGCATCGTTCTAACAAGCATAATTTCAACATGAATGATGTAACCAATATTTTGTAATCATATCTTGATTTAAAAGAGTGTCCGCGGAGTATCTTGCTTGTTCTTCACCATAGGTACCTATTACGCTTTGGAATGGGAAACTAGCTTCATCTTTCTGACTGACCGACCCCTTTACAATTCAAAAGTGCCTGTAACAGGTTTATTTGAAATATTGTTTTGAGTTTTGAGTACCTACAGATTACTAATACCGGTAGTTTCAGATTCAACCTGCCATTCATAAGCGCATGTTCTATATCAAACATATTCTGTTGAAAATGATGATGTTACACAAAACATTTTCACATTTAATAGCCAATTCGAAATTGCTGTCGGAATGAAGCTATATGGGTAATTCGGTTCAACAAAGCGTAACGTAAAACAATGATGGTTTCGTAGAAAACTGACATGACGCCGGGATATATAGTCCGCCTAAATTAAAAGCCGCTGCTAACGGCTGTGTTTATAATTCTAGTGGACACATATGTTCAGTTACAGGGAAGTGTCAAATGTGTGTCGATGTTATATATAGGAAGAGGCTTACCTATAGAAAAGAATAGGATACTCTTTAGTATGTACACCATAAAAATTACAGATATAAGGGTAGAAATTTTACATAGGGTGACAATGGACGTTCTTATCATTAAAAGCGATCTTTTACAGCCAACCTTTGGATGGATTAAAGGGAGAAGGAGAGACAATAATGCAGGTACTCATTAGTGTAACATATACATATACAATAAATACATACATAAAACATATAGTTATCTACATATAAACATGATACAAGATCAAATAAACTAAATGTAATGATGATGTTTAAGGAGAGAGGAAGTGTTTGACATGACGCCGGGATATAATAGTCCGCCTAAATCGAAATACGCCGTGCTAACAGCTCTGTTAATAATTCTAGTGGACACAATAATATGTTCTGTTACAGGGAAGTGTCATAATATATATACAGGAATAATGGCTTATACAGCCAGATGAAATAATTTCAAGGATTTCCGCTTAGCACCTTTTCTATAGTTAACTATTTTAGTGCTACAAAATATATTTTTGTTAATAAGTGTAACTATACTGTTAGTGGTACCTTCGGTTCTCTTACAAACTAGTTTAAAGTTACTTACTGAAAAACTGTTTTAAGTACTATTACTAATTGTGGTGCTTATTGTTATTATAGACGACTTCGACATACTAATTACGTCTGGGTTAATATTAAAAGCTAATAGCTTATTTGACGTCTAAAACTAATTGGCAAATAGACAGTATCCCTAGTCGACCTTAGCTTATCAACAAAAATGTTGGTATCAAAAATATAAACTTATCACTATGGTGACTAACTAAGAAGAGCATGTAATTATTTAACATGGGAATATAGTTGTTTTGCCTGTTTGACAAGTGCTCAAAGTATGAAATTATATTATATATATAGTATAACATTAAACGTGGCTTACCTATTCCAGTGCATTCTGCATTCGATTTATAAGTTAATTCAGGACACGAGACAAGCGTGGATGTGCTAACGTATTAGGACAGTTCCTAACAATATAAACAATAATTAGCACGGTGGAACACAGTAAATATTATGGTTATACGGGCAAGCTTAAAAAAAATACATATAATTGGCTTCGCTTACAGTTAAAAAGTCAGATAGGTAGATGAGCAGACCCATGATTCTCCTACCCATCAAAATATTTTTGGAAAATCCTGTCACAAAACTAGGAAAATCGCAACTTAATGCGCTCTCCAATGTGGTGACTATTGTCCGTAGCTTAGCCCAAGTTCTGTAGTAGACTTTTACGAAAAAAAAACGCATCATCATTTTACACCGGAAAATTTGAAAACACTAATTATTTCCATTCCGGACCCAAGGCACCCCTGGAGGTTAAGTGTAACTACGACACCTATCAATATTTCAATGAACTCGACACTGACAGTGTTCCAGAATTAACCCCACTCCACATTGTTTTGGGCGAATAAACACTGACCCAGTAAGTGAATATGTAATATAACATGTTTACCTCGCAAAGGTTAAGTAAATACGTTGGGGTTTCAATATTAATTATTCAGTGTGTGTTTATTGATTAGAATCTTGATTTGATGCATATCTTGTGTAGGTCTTACATGGTACGGTCTTAGCCTGTATAAATAGACTAGCTTCTGCCCGCAACTTCGTCCGCGTGAAGTTTCGGCCCCAGACCCACCGCGTCGCATCGCATCGTCCGCCCGAGATAGTACTTCGTTTTTATTGAAATACTCTATAATCACATCACTGATGTAGGACGATTCAAACTTCTTTTTTTATCTTTATTTATTTAGAGGCTTTTACCTTACAAAGGTACGTCAGCCTCATCATACCCTAATCTTATAATAATAATAATAATATTATAATTATAATAATAATTAGTTAATTATTACACGTAATTATAATATTATTAACACAAATTAATATATTATTGCGTAAGCGTAAGATAATGATGCAGCAACCATTTCATTAATCACTTTCGCTTCTCCCGAATTAGGTGTAGATAATATTCTAATGAAAACCCCAACATCATACATATTAACTTTTAACTCCCGCATCACTATCTCCCTCTCTCTCCCGTTCTTTTTAGGTCCCACCAGCAAATGTTGGACATCTTCGACTTTATTACACACTTGACAATTAGGGGACTCAATTTTTTTCATTAGGTGTCCAAATTTCCTTGATGGAAAATGACCAGAACGCAATCTATGTGCCATTACAACATACGACCTCATTGTATGACTTTCAGCAAACCAAGAGATTCGAGGAGGCTCACATTGCATAGTCTTATGCCATATACCTTTTTCTTTAGACTGCCTCTCGAAATACTCTTTAAAACGATTGTAGAATTATGTTCTTGTAATACGAGGGCGGGTCAATAAGTCCGTGACTTTTTGAATTTCTGACCTCTTTACTGAAACAGCAACACTGCTCCTGTCAACAGGCATCTGTCAGTTGACTCCTGTCAAAATTTAAACTTGCTGCGTCAGTTAGTTTGTGTTTGACAGCTATTTTTATCAGAATACTCACTAATTTGAGGAGAAAATGGAAAAAAGTGAATTTCGTGTGCTTATTAAGCATTATTTCTTGCGAAAAAAAACCATTACCGAGACCAAGGCTAAGCTTGATAAATACTATGGGGACTCTGCACCATCGATTTCAATGGTAAAAAAGTGGTTTACTGAATTTCGTTGTGGCCGTACAAGCACTGAAGATGCCGAACGTCCTGGACGCCCAGTTGAGGTCTCTACACCCGAAACAATCGAAAAAATTCACGATATGGTGTTGGCCGACCGAAGATTGAAAGTGCGAGAGATTGTGGAAGCCGTAGGGATCTCGCATGGCTCAGTGGTTTCAATTTTGAATGATCACTTGGGCATGAGAAAGCTTTCCGCAAGATGGGTGCCGCGTTTGCTCACAGTCGACCACAAACGCAATCGTGTAACAACTTCACAGGAAGGTTTGGCGTTGTTTAATCGCAATATGGAGGAGTTTTTGCGCCGTTTTGTAACCGTGGACGAAACATGGATCCATCACAACACACCAGAGACCAAACAACAGTCAAAACAGTGGGTTTCTAAGGGTGAATCGGCGCCGAAGAAGGCCAAGGTGGGTTTGTCAGCCAATAAAGTTATGGCGACTGTTTTTTGGCATGCACGCGGGATAATCCACATTGACTACCTTCAAAAGGGAAGAACAATCAATGGGGAATATTATGCCAACTTATTGGACCGATTCAATGACGATTTGAAAAAAAACCGACCTCATTTGGCCAAGAAAAAAGTTCTTTTCCACCAAGACAATGCAAGGGTGCACACATGTGCAGTTGCCATGGCAAAAATCCATGAATTGGGCTATGAATTGCTCCGTCATCCGCCCTATTCTCCAGATTTGGCTCCGAGCGACTACTTCTTGTTCCCAAACCTGAAGAAATGGCTTGGTGGAAAAAGATTTGACTCCAATGATGAAGTCATCTCGCAAACAAAGGCCTATTTTGAGGACCTCGACAAATCATTTTTTTTGGAAGGGATAAAAAAATTGGAGAAGCGTTGGACAAAGTGTATAGAGCTCAAGGGAGACTACGTTGAAAAATAAAATTATTTTTTTATCAAAAAATCTGTGTTTTATTCCAAAAGTCACGGACTTATTGACCCGCCCTCCGTAGCTAAATATTTCTGTGTAGGACGTTGTATTGTCAATTTCCAATCCTTCCTAAATAGCTTTTTTTGCAAACATGTCAGCCTTCTTGTTTCCATGTATACCAATATGAGATGGAATCCATTGCAACCTCAAATTAATGTCACCAAGTTTATAAAATACGAGTAGTCCAAGAACTACATAAGTTATCGGTATACCTCTGCAATTCTGCAACCCAGATACCTAAGTGTTTCACACAATCTACTGAGGAAATTGGTAAGTTGCAATTGTCGTCTTCTACCTTTAAAAAAAAAAACAACTGACTTCAAAAAAAAAAACACTATCAAGTGAAAAATAACTTTAATTTCGGAAGTCGGTGTCCTTGGATCTGTATTTTAGTTTTTTGCCACCGACTTCCGAAATTAAAGTTATTTTACACTTTGTAGTGTTTTCTTTTTGAACTCGGTTGTTTTTTATTTTTTTAAAGGTTTTTTATTTTTCACTTTTTAGTGAGTCAGCTATTAATTTATCTAAGTTACAATAGCCTAATGTCAACTACTCATCACCTTTTACAAAATATTCCTTTTCCCGAAGCAGTGACGTTAATTGTTGAGGAGTTCTCCTGGTAAGAACCAAAAGAACTGGAGCTGATGGTGAAGCCACCATCAGCACCATTTCACCATATTCATTGTGACGACCATAAATTGCTTAGCAACCATATTAAAGTAATCGAATCGTATCCCGTGAAATACTTATAATTGAGTAGTTCCGGTCGCAACCTCTGGTCTTCATCATCAGTTCCACTTCACCGAATGGTGCTTTTCGAAAGCATGTGCACGAGTTACTATAAAAAATACTCAAATCGCTATAGGCGTGCCTGTAAAATTTGAGGATTTCCCTCGATTTCCATGAGATCCCTTCATCAGATTCTGACTTGGTGACAATGGGACCACCTCGAGAGTATATCCTTTCAAACAAAAAAAGAATTTTGCAAATCCGTCTATATACGAGGGCTGCACTAAAAGTATCGGGAATGGAATATTTCCACTGTCCCTGTCATTTTTAATTGATAACTCCTTGGTTTTAAAAATCGAATACCATTTATTTATTTAAAAAAAGATTCTCGGTCTTGTCACAAGGTTTTGTCAAACTTGTTTAGTCATTGAGAAAATGGAATTGACTCGAGAAAATTCAAGAGCGTTGATTTATTATGACTTTCGAAGTGGTTTAACACAAAAACAGTGTGTTGACCGGATGATTTCTGCATTTGGTGATGAAGCCCCATCCAAAACCACAATTTATCGCTGGTTTGCTGAATTTCAACGTGGACGTGTCAAAGTTGTTTTCCCGATGGATACCGCATTCGCTCTGTGAAGAGCAAAAAGCGGCTCGCGTTACTTGGTGCGTCAGATCTCTCGAAAGATTCCACGCAGGATCCTCAAATGCTGTATATAACATCATATCAGGTGACGAATCCTGGATATATGCGTACGAACCCGAAACAAAAAACCAGTCACGAGTTTGGGTGTTCGAAAATGAGTTAAAACCAACAAAAATTGTTCGTTCACGGAGTGTTTAAAAAAAAATGTGGCCACGTTTGTCTCCAAAACCGGCCATGTTACGACTATTCCTCTTGAGGGACAAAGAACAGTTAATGCAGAATGGTATGCTAGCATTTGTTTGCCACAGGTCGTTTCTGAACTCCGTAAAGAGAACTGCAACCGCCGCTTCATCCTCCATCACGACAATGCGAGTTCTCACACCGCGCACAGAACAAAAGAGTTTTTAGAGCAAGAAAACATAGAATTATTAGACCATCCGCCGTACAGCCCCGACCTAAGCCCTAATGATTTTTATACTTTCCCTAAAATAAATAATAAATTGCGTGGACAGAGATTTTCATCACCTGAAGAAGCTGTGGACGCCTACAAAACGACGATTTTGGAGACCCCAACTTCCGAATGGAATGGTTGCTTCAATGATTGGTTCCATCGTATGGAAAAATATGTCAAATTTCGCGGAGAATACTTCGAAAAGCAATAAATACATTTTTAAATAGTAATGTTGTGTCACTTCCTTGATTCCCGAAATTTTCAGTGCCGCCCTCGTGTAACGGAGTTAACCCCGAACATACATAAAAAAAAATATATATAAATCTATAGGGCTGAGGTAAAATACGAAATCATCCGCGTATTGCGAAACAATTACAGTCTCAATCTGTTGGCATATTGTTGATGTAATAATATTAAAAAGCATCGGAGATATTGGATCGCCCTGTGCCAAACCCCTTTTTTTTTTCGATGGGAAATCATCAAATGACCTCTCCCGCTCTCGGCGGAGCGGAAGGGCGTGTCAGACTCTTACTGACTAAAACCCACCCGTGTTCCTTCAGTTGCCTGTGCGCCAGGGCCACGGTAACTCTTTCGAACAATCCGCGACACTGCCAGGCATCGGCCCTATCGGACCCCGTCAATTATCCTGACATATCTTTGAGGCGCACGTGGAACACAACGCGCCGTCGACCCGGGCCTGGTCCTTACCGGACGGCGAGCTGCCCATTGCTCGCCGTCCGCAGGCCCGTGCCTACGGTGGCCGGGAGTCGGCTATCGACTCCCGACGCCCAGGGTGTCTCCTCCTGCGGCGACTAGGGGCGTGAGGGCTCAATGATTGCCTCTCCCTCACACGCTCCGCCTCCTCCTTCGCGAGCATTACTGCTTCGCAGAAGGAGGTGACTGCTTCCCATTCCCTCTCGCTCCGTACCGTCCGGCCTGAACCAGGGCCGGACGTGAGAGATCGCCGCCGCCGATCGCCGCCACGAGGACACGGTGGTGCTCCGCCCAAGCTGGGCAGACCTCCACCGTATGCTCCACCGTGTCCTCCGGTCGATCCACACAATGCCAACACCCGGGTGTTTCCTCCCGCCTTATCCGAAACAGAAACCTCCCGAAACAGCCATGTCCGGTGAGGACCTGCGTCAGGCGGAAGGTGAGGACGCCGTGGTGCCTCTCAAGCCACTCCTCAAAGAGGAGACTTACCGCCGCAATTGTGGCGTGCTCAGCGCTGGGTGGCGACAGTCGCACACTCCATGCCGCTATGAGATCCCGCCGGAGCTCTGTCCGCTGTGCCGCGATTTCTCGCGCCACTCCCAAATGTGCGTGAGGACTTTTGCCTCCAGATCCCATGGCGGCAATCCGGCAAGGAGGCTCGCCGTCTCGGAGGAGACCGTGCGGTATCCCCGGACCAGCCGGATCGCCATGACCCTTTGGGACGCGTTCAACCGACGTGCTGGTCGGAGCCTCAATGAACGCGCCCACACCGGTGCCCCGTAAAGGGCCATGGACCGCACGACCCCCGCGCAGAGCCTCCGGCAGGTGGCTTTTGGACCCCCTAGATTGGGCAGGAGCCGCTTCAAGGCAGCCCCGGCCCGGTCCAGTCTGAGAGCCAAACGTCGGAAGTGCTCGACGAAGTTCCACCGGCTGACGAGGACGAGTCCCAGGTATTTCTTCGTCGACTCGACGCCGATGTGAACCCCTCCCGGCATTATTTGGGAACCCGAGAGTGGCGCGTTCCGAGGACCATGAAAACACATGGCCTCGGACTTGTGCAGGGCCACCTCGAGTCCCAATTGCCGGATCCTCTCAATGACGGTCGCAACCCCGCGTGTCACTAATTCGGCCGCCGCCTGGTTCATTAATTCGGCCGCCACCTGGTTGTGCCAACCCCCTACTTGCTCGTCTAACATCAACTGTTCGTCCATCACTACCATTATTAAGTGTCGCTCTAATAGAAATGAATTTAAATAACTACAAACTTTTGAGCCAATTCCCAAATCATCCAATGTCTGAAGAACCTTTTCCACTAAGACATTGTTATAAGCATTTGTAATGTCCAGAAAGCAAATTCAAACTTAATGGCGGCTCGGAACATGAGGCGAGTTGCTGCGCAGTAACCAATCCAAGTTTCAGCGGGGGTGAGGGGTGAGGTACTGCGCAGCGAATAGCGCACTTCACAGCCAAAGCACATGCCAAAGCGTGGCAGTCATATACTGTGGATATCTTTGTTTTCCGTAAAAAGTTAATTATATAATAATTCTAGAAGTGATCGAAAGGGATTGTTTTTCATTTCACACTGTTACGTAGATTATTTTTTTTAATTTATATTATGATTTATTTAATCCTTTTGTAGGATAAAAAACCTCAAAACATAATTGTATTTTATAATGCAATCATTATTATCGGCCATACATTTCACCAATAACAACGAAGCTCATAAAACCAAGACTTTATGCCACCTACCACACTTCGACCATACAATAAATTAACGCAAGAAATCGACTAAAGCACATACATTTTAATTCTAATTATATAATTATTGCAACCGCGATAAAACCATAAACTTCACGTGTTCCCATTCACAATATAATTGCCTACATTAGCGATACACATATATTTAAAAACATTTTCTGGCATTAGTAGTTTTTCTAGTTATTTTTGTAATTGATGGAAAGCATTCACTTGCATGTGCACGAACTGGCCTGCATTTGTTACTTGTTTTACAGTTGTGAATTTCAATATAGATTATTATGTTTTTAAAAGTTTTTCTGTGAATCAAAAGGCCTCCCAGTTATCGGAGAGGTTAATTGTTTCATTACCAACAGCTAGGTTGTTAATTTAATTATACTTCGCTTATTTACCTGTATGAAAAGATACCTACTTTGTACTCCACGTTTTTCTTGCCGTGAAAAACTACAGTTTATTCGCCGTGTGTAGGCACGGTCGTCCATGTTGAATGGACTCACTGTTATTGGCTCACTATGGAAGTTTGCTGATGACGCAGCGGCACTAGTCAAATACAAGGTCACACAATTTTTCTACGGCGCGATGAACACACCGTACCGTAAAGAAACCATGCCGAGTAGAAAGAGCCTTATACTCGAAGATATGACACAGCATCTGCCTTATCTGTTATTGCCACGAACTGCATGTCTCATGCTGTGATTAAAATATTAGCGAGCGGGGCTAAATTTCTAATGTGCGTCGGACGAGTATATACATGCATTAACGAACCTTGATGCATGGAACGTTTGACGGGTTTGCTGTCGCTTTTTGTGAAAATGTGCAGTACTTTGACATTCACGGGATATTGAAGTTTAGCTTGACAATACACATACATAAACTCACGCTTTCTTCCCATGGGGGTAGGCAAAAACTACAGAACGCTACGATCCTTACATACTCCTTTTATTTCGTTTATGTTCATATATCTGATCACACACGCACGCCGATTGCGAGTACTACGCACCTGACTTTTCTGAACAACATCACCAATAAGGTCAATTTATTATGCCCTTCTAGGGCGTACCCTCCCGGCAACCCGGCAGGTATAGGTAGTCTGACAATATGCAGAGCAATTTTTATTAAACACATACTCTAATGAAGTGACTGGTAAAGTTGTTTTTTTTTTATTTGTTCTATTTAATACCAGTAAAACCACATTACAAAAGTGTTGTCCACACTTCATGAACCTTGGTGTTTTGTTTCATGTACGAAGGCTATCTTAATCTATAATCTGACCTAGCTTAATATTATTTTATGAATTTAATTTAACAATATTATGGCTATCCATTTCATGACGAAGCGGTCGGTCATTGCCCTTTAAATGTCATACAACACATCAACACAGAGTAGATGTTACCTCGGAATAGCACAGAAGGTCGGGTCCATACAACGAGTGCAAACACGCGCACGCACACATAGACGCGTAAGTAAGGCGGCGGTTCTCAGTCTGTCTCAAATAACCGCCAGTCGCGAGTGCGCTTACACTAGCGGTACGTAAAATGTGTCTATGTGTGCGTAAATTTATACTCGTTGTATGGTGCCCTTTTTAATTTTTTATCGTGTGGAAATCCTCATTGATGTCCTCCACCCTGGGGTGAGTGGAGGAGTCTATCAGACTCTTACTGCCTATAACCACACGGTGTTCTTCTGCTACCTTTAGCCGGGTACTGTTGTGCTAGCGCATTTCATCACGCTCCCCCGGCCAGGTTTTGGCCCGCATGAATTCATGTAACCCCGTCTCTCTCAATAGCCGCATACGGCTGCAATTCCTCTAGAGAGAGGCGCGCACGGAACACGGCGCACCGCCGTCTCGGGCCTTTTACTGTTCAGGCAAAAAACTCTCCAAGTCTGTTGACTGCAGGCCTCACCCTAAAGCGGCCGGAGATTGTTCCGTGCCCTCCGGCGCTCGGTGCGTCTGCTACGGATTGGAAGGGAGGTTGTATTCTCTCTCTCCCTTTCCGCAGCCTCCTTGGCGACCATCGCTTCCTCACAGAAGGAGGCGACGGCGTCCCACGCGCTCTCACTTCCGACCATGGACTGGACCATTTCCGGAAGCGAGAGAGTATCCGCAGCACCAATCGCCGCGACGAGGTAACGGCACTGCACTGCCCAAGCAGGACATTCCTCAAGGGTGTGTTGCGTCGTGTCGTCAAGATAGTTGCAATGGTGGCATCCGGGCGTCAGTTCCCGGCCTATGCGGCACAGGTACTTTCCGAAGCACCCATGTCCGGCAATACCTGTGTCAACCGGAAAGTAAGGGTACCATGCCGTCTCTCCAGCCACTCCCTCATAAAGGTTCTTACCGCTGCTATAGCGGCGTGCCCTGTGCTGGGTTTGGCAAGTCGCTGCTCCCACTCCACCACTAGTGTCTGGTGGAGCTCAGCCCTATACTCGTACACCTCGACATGACGAGGCATCAGGTCCTCGCCCCGCTCCAATGCGTCCCGGCGCCACTCGTTTTATGGTGCCTACCTTCTGTATTATTCTGTGATAATACTTTAGAAATGAAAGAACATTACTTATTGATGTATTTTTTATATTAAATACATCCGAACTGGGAGCGACAATGATGTTACATCGAGAGATTTTTTATTTCATATAAAATTTAAGAGTGCTTTATGAACAACATTTTAGTATATCTGAGTAAAAAAATGTATCTATTTATTTTTTCTATGAAAGACTTTTTTTACATTCTACCTGTAAATGTTTTATTTCAGGTGAAACTCTGAAACACGGACGATCGCTCTCACAATTTTCTATAGGTTATCGTGGCATTCTAAATCGGAAGTAATGAAACCTTTAAGTACCTACTAATAATACAAAACGTACCTACTTAAGTAAAATTTTTATAAATATCTGCCTATTTAGGTATGATATCCGTCACATTGACTTGACCTTTAGAGTAAAGGTCAAGTCAATGTGACGGATACTACTCACCCGTTATACCCTTTAATAGGTTATACAGGTCACATTTAGGATATTTAATTCGAATAACTTTCACCAAAGAATTCCTAACTGACTTACAACCGACTTTGTTGAAAGAAATGTTTCAGTATAGATTCGCATTTGATCATAATAAATAACAGTATTTGCATGACATTCTGTCGTGTTATCGAAATCGAAAAACATTATTTCATTTATTTATTTCACTGTTTAGGGTTCCGTACCCAAAGAGACCAATGGGACCCTATTACTAAGGCTCCACTGTTCGTCCGTCCGTCCGTCTGTCACAGCGCTGTATCTTTTTCTACCGTAATACACACACTTACAGACTCTTGAAATTTTAACAGAGTGTGTACTACATAGCCGCTGTAACAACAAATTTTAAAGTTAACAATGAAAGGAACGTGTTTTTTACATATTTTTTGTTAAAGTGTTGAATATTGTACGGTGGTACGGAACCCTTTGTGTGCAAGTCTGACTCGTACTTGGCTGCTTTTTCAACCTTAAACGCGGACATTTTTTTAAACTCATAAATTTGCAAGTGCGTTACGTTTATATATTATTTTCTTTCCATCTGTACGGAGCGGAATTATTGGCGATAATTCGATTAAAGCTGCACGAAAAATATTAAATCTTTCGTATCAATTTACAATGAATGAAATAAATTGGATACCTTTAATTTTAAGTGAGTACAAGAATTGTTTGAAATAAAACAGGCTCTGGTAAAAATTATAAAACAACCTGGAAATAAAAATAAAATAGACGTTCATAATAATAATTTTTCTTTAGTATTAAGAAAATAAAAAGGCAATCATCATTGCCATCCAACGGGACAATGCTGCCAGCCATTCGCCACTTTTCCCATCGACAGCGATGCGGACGAATTTTTAGAAGAGAAATGCCAACAAGCCTCTAAAAAAAATTGCTAGAATATGGTATGTACAATAGTTAATATAGTAATTTTGGTTTCAGCATAATCCTGCCATGTTAAGGCGTGCAAATACATTTCATGTCAGTGAAGAAGTCATTATGATTATTATTTCCTTTATTTCATTATATACATATAAATTATATTTTTAAATATTAGAATATAAAAAATATAAAAACATTTAAAAATACAAAAATAGTTAGTAGCCCACCGGTATCCGGAACAGGGTCCAAGCTACCGATGGTCAGGAATCCAGAGAGAGGAACCTCCTAACAATGCGAACCGGGTCCAAAAGTACCGCCTTCTGAATCAAGCCCTTGATCCAGCTGCTCAAGGAGAGCCTCCTCAGGTGTTGGTCGAAGCTCTTCGCTATTAAGCCAGTGGCTGTCACGACTATCGGCACAATGATCGATGTATGAATGATGAGTCGACGTCCTACATGTCGACAACCTCGCGAGCCATGTCAAGATACTTGATTTGTTTATCTTTCTCGGCTTTCACGAGGTTCCCGTCATGCGGGATCGTTATGTCAACGATCATTGCGCACTCTCTTCGATCCACCACCACTATATCAGGCTTATTGGCAACAATAGTCCTGTCAGTGATGATGGATCGATCCCAGTACAATGTGATAGTTCCATTTTCGAGAACTGGGTCGGGCACATACCTGTAGTACGGCACTTCCGATTCCACAAAGCTGTATTTCAATGCAAGTTACTGATGGATAATCCTGGCTACAAGGTTGTGTCTATGCAAGTATTCTTCGTTAGCTAGACGAGAACACCCAGAGGTAATATGTCTTGAAGAATAGATGATTTTATTAATCTTGATTATTATTATTAAATGATTAATACACATTTACGTTGTAGATATAGGTTCTATCGACTTATCCTCCAGATATTCCTTAATATTGTAATATTTTTATATAGTAAAAGTTAAAAACAGTATTTTTTTTAACAAAATCAATAGCAACTCTTGAAGGGAATTTGGTAGATGGTTGTATATTATAATAGACATGCAGAAGAAATTTACTCTTAAATCATTTTAATTTTATTGCTGGGACCCGTAGTCTGTCTTAAGTCATGTCCGGATATTTAACTTATTAGTGATATTTGCGAATTGGTTATATTTTTTTTTTACAAAATAAATTTTTCCAATAATTATATACAGGTCGCTTGGAAATTCGACCTATTCCTTGAAAGGTGTTATACTAGAGGTCACTTCCAACAAATTAAGCCCCGCCAACTACGGGTCGAAAATTAATGATTTCTGAGTTACGGAGCTTTATAGATAATTGTTCAAATTTTCTAACTGGTCACCAAAAACAATTAATTTCAAAATAACTAGTACTCTCTCGACACATATTTGTTATTTTTCTAACTGATGATAAATGACTGCTCATTTATAAAAAAATACATGCCCTAAATTCCCATAATTTCAGAAATAAAAGGCCTTGAATGCAAAGGAAACCTTCTTTACTTTATATTGTTTGTAGTTTAGACGTGTTTTACTAGAAAAAAATGTATGACATTTGGCATACCAATCTCGGAAATAAATTCCCTATTTGATAACCTTTCTTAGGAAGTACAAATATTATCAACACTTGTACGGGATTAAATTTAAAAAAATGCAGACATAATCAGAACATTAATTTCGTTTATTTACTTAACATTGGCAATCATCAAAAGTATAGTAAAATTACTATAGATCTTGTTCAAATTGCCTGCCTTAATGCCTTATGTAAGCACGCAGCCTCTAGTTGGCGGGCTTAATTTTTTGGAAATGACCTCTAGTATAGCCCCTTTCAAGGAATAGGTCGAATTTCCAAGCATCCTGTATAGACATGTTCATGGTAATATTTGAAGTTTTTGAAACAGTGGCTTACATAGTCTAGTCATCTTAGTAAGTTCACCTCGGAATTTGAGATACCCAGCTGTAAACTCGTATAAACTTGTATTTTGACATCCGAAAAGTTGTCTCAAAACCTACATATGGTAGGGGGAGTACGCGACAAAAATCGATATTTTGCACATTTTTTGCAAACATTTCGTTTCCTATGGGTTTTTTGCTATTTGTATTTATTGTCCATATTTTAGAAGATTAAAATCCCTACAACTTTTGTTTCAAAACTTTTTTATACATTGAATCGTTTTCGAGATAGAGGGCGGAGAGCGCGCGGTTAAAGCATCATTTAAGGTCAACCGATAGTCCCGATCAAAAACACGCCATATAAAGTTAATTAATTAGTGATAAATACATAATTATTCATAATTTTCATTTCTTATTAACTATTACATTATATTTAAAATAAAATAAAATGTTCAATAACACTTATAACCGATTCCTAAAATTAAAAAAAATATTAAGGGACAAACTTCAATTACATTTTAATTACATATATTCTCATTTCCACTAATTACATTTCAATTAAAATCCGTAAACTCTTAAATTCTTTCTTAACGTTAAAAATTATACTTGCTAATTATAGCTGGAAATTAGGACCCTATTATAAATATAGTACGAACCGTTCTATTTATAGCCATATGGACAGATGTTCAATTGTATTGTATAGTTACGACCGTCTTCTGTTTCAAGGAACCACTTTCTACTAACCTTGGTTATTCGTCAGTTAATAAGAAATGAAAATTATTAATAATTATGAGGATTACTTCAAAAAAGGAGGAGGTTCTCAATTCGAAAGTATGTTTTTTTTAATGTATTTTTTTATGTATGTGCTCAGAAATTTTTCTAGGTGAAACGATTTAGATGATTCTTTTTTATTTGAAAGCTGGTGCTTCACATGTGGTCCCATATAAATTTGATTAAGTTCTGAACAGCAGTTTTTGAGTTATCCGTAATACTGCGTATTTTTTCCACTTAGTTTATATTGATTATGTGTAAATAATTTCCTATCACTGTTATTTACATATCAAGTAGTGGTATACGAACTTGTGTGGCGTAGGTACCACAACCGAAAAGTGAAATATTAAATCTTTTTTACAAAAATATAAACCGACGAAAAAAGAAACTGAAAAGCAAAAAATAAATCTTTCAGTCAAACTAACCTCTTAAATTAATGTAAATTACAAATTTTGAGTCGGCGCAAAACAATCACCGCAGATTGATTAACGACGATCAATCAAGCTGCCATAAGTTTTCATGGCGCCTTGTATGTTTGGCGCCGACTCAAAATTGGTAATTTACATTAATTTAAGAGCTTAGTTAGACTGAAAGATTTATTTTTTGCTTTTCAGTTTCTTTTTTCGTCGGTTTAATTTTTTGTAAAAAAGTTTTTTATTTTTCGCTTTTCAATTTCCGTTTCAAATAAATGAACTTATTTATTTATTTAGGACTACCAACAATGGCTTACACTACAGATGTCTTAAAAAAAAACATGAAATTAAAACTTAGTACAGTGGATTAATTAGGTACTTTAAGGTAAACACCACATTACCCAAATTAAATTATGTTAATTGACAACTTGGGTACATGACAACTTTTCAAGCAATCTTAATACTGGGGAAAAATATGCTAGATTCAAAAGTCATCATAAAGGTTTCATAACAAATCAGACAAACAGTCAAGAATTTTATATTTCAGCTTAGGGAATCAAAGTGTAATTCGATTAGATCGCTATTACATAATAAAACCTTGCAAAACCTAGCATGTAGACAGTTATATGCTATACCGATGTTCTCTGTGGAGGACAAAGAGTAGTAACAGGTCTACGCGGAATTCATGACAGACGGAGCACGCAAGATATTGAGTGCGAACAGTGGAGGCTAGTCGATAATTCCTTTATGAAATTTACATACAAACATTGCGTCGTTTAAACATCTTCGTTCTTCTAAAGTGTTGAAGAAATTCAAACAATTTTTTTTTATAAGAAGATTTATTTTTAGCTATGTATGCCAACAGAAACAGCTAGATGCCAATCAAAGCGTTTTTGAACGTGTTCTAGACGCAAACTATTCGTAGCAGAGTGCGGCTGCCATTTCATATCACAGTATTCTGCTACATATCAACTACAAAGTGTAAAGTACACTGTCTTATGACAAAAACCCAGCATCTTGGACGCTTTTTTGGGGCTTGTATTTAAACGCATAGCAGAAAAGTGCCTATTTTACTACCAACAAATTCGAAATACCTGCCAGAATGGATAAATGCTCACCAAATTGTGTTTCATAAAGTATTGTAGAAATTAACTTATTTTCCTTTTTATTCTATGCCATAAAGATTTATAAACGTTTTTTAATTTCTTACTACCTGCCAAGATAGCTCGACGGAGCCCCGCTTAGCGAGGCTCCTATTTCTGTAACCAAGCAAACCTCGGGGTGCCCCTGACGTCGACCGGTGTGGGTTAGGGTTAATAAGCAGGTCGACGGAGCCCCGCTACGCGGGGCTCCTATTTCTATCTAAAGGGTTTAAAGGAACCTAACCAACCGAACCTCGGGGTGCCCCTGATGTCGACCGTCTATGGTTAGATTTGGTGAGCATTTATCCATTTTGGTAGGCAATAAGAATATAAATACAACACGTACAATTATTCTGATGAGTGTATAATTATTCTGGAACTTAAGGCGTTGTTCTTTAGGCACCTCGGTATAGAGAGAGTTTATTTTATTTGAAGTTAACATATTTTACTTTGGTACTTAGTCTTAGAGTGATATTTTCTAGAACTGTTTGTGGCACGTACTTGTAATAAGGAGTGTTCATATCTTGTATGAGTTTATATTTGAGTGCTAGTTTTTGATGGATGACTTTTGCTACCTGATTGTGTCTATTTGTATAGTCTCTTTTAATATTATTATTATTATTACTTTGCCTTTAATTATAAGATTATTTGTTCCTGTATATTTAACGTAGTAATACTTCATTGAGTTCAAATACATTTCTTTATTTTTGCACCATTCATCATCATCATCATCAGCCTATATTCGTCCACTACTGGACGTAAGCCTCTCCTAGTGAACGCCATTGAGCCCGATTCTTGGCTCTCGTCATCCAGTCTCTGCCAGCCGCATTTCGCAAGTCGTCAGTCCACCTGGCCGACGGGCTTCCCACACTACGTTTACCTAAACGCGTTCTCCACTCTTGAATTTCAACGAGAGATGTGACCAGCCCATTGCAGCTTCAGCTTACGTAGTCTTTGGGCTATGTCGATTACCTTGGTTCTCTGGTGGATAACGTCGTTTTGGATTTTATCCTTCAGAGAGACTCCAAGCATTGCTCTCTCCATAGCTCGCTGAGTGACTTTAAACTTATGGACCAGTCTCACCGTGAGTGTCGACGTTTCTACTCCGTAAGTCGTAACCAGTCAGACACACGCGTTGAAGACTGTCGTCGCACTGCGGTATAGACGAGGAGAACACCTGATGAAGTTTACCAAATGCTGCCCATCCCAGCTGAATCCTACTATCGGCATCCCTCTCAAAATTGAGATGGGCCTATAGTTTTTATGTTGAAGTTGTTATCCCATTTATGTATAGTCACCATCTTTGCCACTTTCCATTTTATAGGGAATATGCCAGAAGTTAAGGATTTGCTGTTTATAGCTGTAATAAATATTACCTTTATTAATTTATAAGCTTTTGAATGTTTTAAGTATGCTCTCACTGCTAATATTTAGAACTTCCCTCGACTGCCTTCCGTACCCAACATCACACCCTCTATGACAGTCATACTCCAGCTAGGCTTAAAGTTCTCATCAAGATGAATGAAATATGCCCAAACACGATCTAACTGCTGTAAGCTGTCGAGGAGCCCTCTCGACTGTCTTTCGTCTCCATCATCAGATGATCTTCAGATCTCTTTTTTGTTGAATCATCATTAGAACTACGTATATGTGCCAAGTTTCAACAGAATCGGTTCACAAGGGAACATTCTGTAGGTGAAAAGTAATTTAACCCCTATTTTTCTACCCTTAGGGGTGGATTTCGTTTTTCAATTTTAAATGGGACCAACTTTGGGGTATACTCTTTCCATTAAAAAAAGAATCATCAAAATCGGACTACTCGGTAAAAAGTTATGCGTGGTCATACATAAAAAAAAAATAAAAAAAAAATATACGGGTCGACTTGAGAACCTCCTCCTTTTTTTTTCGTCGGTTAAAAAAGCAACCAACTTCCAAGAAAAAAACAAAAAAACGTGAAAAATAACTTTAATTTCGGAAGTCGGTGGCCAAAAACGAAAATATAAAACCGAAGACACAGTGTTTGTCTGGGAATTCGGTTGTTTTTTGTAAAAAAGTTTTTTTAAGCTCTGAAAACCCTGTCAACATCCACTGAGTCACCCCAAATTATAATACCGTATCTAAGTACAGAGGATACGAAAGCATGGTAGGCAACCATCGCAGTATCGAGGTTAACAGTTTGCCTGTATGACTCTTTTCAGGACAACACAAAACAAAAAAAAACAAGACGATATATTTCTATCATGATTTTATCTATGTTAGGTTTCCAATTGCAGTTTTTTTTGACGGTAAGGCAAACACATTCATTACAGTAATTAGGTGGGAATCTTTCTATTGAATGTCTAGATTATCTATGAGTGCGTTAAATGAATTGTATTATGTTGGTTTTCGTCATGTTTATTTTTAATTTATTTTCATCTAGCCAATTGATGAAGGCTGTTTGAATGAGGGCGTAAAACAAGGAGACCTGCTTTCACCCAAACTTTTTAACAGCGCTCTTGAAGAAGTGTTTAAAAATATAATGGCAAGTTGGGAGAGCTGCGGCATTGAAGTCGGCGGGGTTCGGTTAACAAACCTCCGCTTCGCTGACGATATTGTCGTATTCTCCTCCACGGCGGCAGAACTAGAGCTGATGCTAAACCAACTCAGTGATGCAAGCCTTGAGGTTGACAATGAACATGTCGAAGACCAAGCTAATGTCAAACAGCACTAAATATAGGATCAGAGTCAATGGTGAAGAATTGCAATATGTCCATGACTACATCGACTTGGGCCAGTTAGTCTCTTTCCAGTCCAGACAAGACAAGGAAGTCTTAAGACGTACCGAAAATGCCTGGAAGAGCTACTGGTCCATGAAAGAGCTTATGAAAGGAAACCTTCCTTTTTCACTAAAGCGTAAAATTATGGACATGTGAATCCTTCCCATTTTGACCTATGGAGCCCAGACTTGGTCTTTGACAAACATTCAAAAGTTCAAACTCAAGGTTTGCCAACGTGCAATGGAGCGCACTGTTCTAGGCGTTAAGCTGACAGACGGTATTCGCGACACCACACTGCGCTCCAAAACACAAATTACTGGCGTTGCCCAAAAAGCCGCTAAGCTGAAGTGGGAGTGGTCTGGCCACGTCTGCCGCATGCCCAATGAGCAATGGGCCAAAATAACTACTACGTGGAGCCCTGACATAGCCAGAAGGCGTCGCGGCAAACTCCGTAACAAAACAAACAAAACAAACGACCAGTGGTCCACTCTAGCCCTGGATCGAAAGAGCTGGAAGTTATGGGAAGAGGCCTTTGCCCAGCGGTGGGATGATGCAGACTAATAGTAGTAGTAGCCAATTGATTGCATCGTCTAAAAATGCATATTTTTTTTTTTTTTTTGGATTTTACTTTTAATTATTAATGTCATGTCATCAGCGAACAGTATGCAATCTTTGCATATTGCCTCCGGCAGGTCGTTGATATACACTAGGATAAGAAGTGGAGATATGATACCTCCTTGTGGTGTGCCATAATTATTTTACCCATAATCCGACCTGTAGTTTTTCTGTTCATATTGGCAAGTTCTTGTACGTGTACATAAAAATATATATTTTAGTGTCATTTTTATAAGTTCTCAAGTGTCCACAAGTTTAAACAAAAAAAAACAACTTCCACTAACATATTTCACTAAAAAGATTTCTGATTTCGAAAAATAAAACCACGTCTGACAATCAGCAAAGATAAACATATGAAAAATGGAAAAATATTTTATCAGAAATATCTCAAAGATGTTGACTTGAATTTCATATTTCGATTCTTTGAGATCCACTGCTGCGCGTAGTTCCTCTGGGATGACAGAATATCTTTATTCTATCATTCCGGAACAAAACTCAGGACTAAGGATAACATTTATACCCTTCATAGTGTTTTTACTCTTACATTCCCTTGTGGTTTTGAAATAATGTACGTGAAATAACTAAGTCCCTCGTTTTGGACGTGGGTGTAGTAAGATCAGGGTATACATTAAGAGAAATTATTGGTGAGTAGTGTTAAGATAAAGTTTGCCAAGTTGTTAAGACCACAAGATACTATAGTTCACTTGCTACGCTTTCACTTGCTACGATGCTACACATCCGTAGCATCGTAGCATCGTAGCACTTTTACGAATTCTGTATTCCGAGACTGCTTGGAGATGAATGCTTTTCATAGTATAAAATTAATCATGTTTTGAATGTATTCAACTTTCCTTAGCTTTCGTATCAGCCCACAAACATGCTGAACATGAGGATTATAATATTATTACAATATTTTCCCCCTCTCGGTCTCAGCTAAAAAGATCTTCCACCGGCTTTTAAATATTTTTCATTCTCGATCTAAGACGTTGAAAATAACAAAAAAAAAAAATATCTTTAACTATGTTAAAATGTTATATTTTTAGTTTGATGTACGTGGAATCTTATTCGTGATATGTCATGCATTTTTATGTTTAGTAGAAGATTTAATATTATTTTTATGTGCTTCAAATAAGCTTCAAAAAGCTTGTATTAGTAGTTCGTTCTTTCTGAAAAAATATTATTAAATGTGTCCTAAATTACTATTGTTTCCGCTGCGTTGATATTTTTGTTTATTTTTCTTAATTTAAGTAATGTTTAATGAACTAGAAATGCACATAGCTGCAGCTCCAGCTAAGTAAAGATATGAAGAAAAAAATAACCAAACTATGTGATCTAGTTGGTTCCACGCTTTGATATTTTTAACCGCAAAATTGTAGTCAATTACATCATAAAACCTTACCGAATCTATAATATCGTATCTAATTCACCGAACATAAAAAAATCGTGCAGATAAACGCAGTCAACACCAAAGGACGAGACTAGTTAAACAATAAGTTTGCAGCTAATACCAGTAACAAGTCAGACTAATTGTCGGTTGGCGTGCGAAGTCCTTAGTTAAGTGTACCTTCGTACAAGTTGCTTTTCTTTTTTGCTCTTGTCACTGGTAATGTATGGCTTGGGTTTCGTTTTAAATATGGTACACGATATGGAGTAATAAATTTTTATTTTGTTTTACTTTTAGTGTTTTTTGTTGTGTCGATATTTCTACTTCCACTATCTCGGGCTGTTTTGGTCTTCTTCTCGTTTCAATGGCTTATATTTTGTCTGACCAAGTACTTAACTACTTGAATACTGTACCTACAGCTCGAGGGTGCAGGTTGTTGTGCCCGACCTGCAGAAGAGAAGATTTAGTATATTCTATAAGAGGGCTCTACGTTCACACTGTATTTGGGATGGCCATTATGATGAGGAGATTATTCAATCAGCAAAATTGGGAGCAGGGAACAGGGGTGTGAAAACCCAACTCGTTAGTAATATAAAGTTAATGTTAGGCATAGAAAAGATAATTTCATTCTGGAACCAATATGCTATACCGTCGTATAAAATGCTTTACTCTTTTGCTCTTGTCATTGGTAACGTATTGCTTGGGTTTCGTTTCAAATATGGCACACAATATGAGTACTGTATTTTTTTTTTTACATGACTGGTAAAGGAAGGGTTGTTTTTTATCAATCTTTGTTAGTAGATATGCATGCAACAATTGATGTGTCTTAGGGTAGGAGTGTGAAGGGCTAAGTTTTTGAAAGCAAAAACAAATATGACCCCTAAAGTACCTGAAGGAAGTGAACTTAAAAACATCTATAGAAGTACGAGGAACAGGGTGGAAAGTTCTTCATACTCTATAGAAGGGAGGATCCTCCAACCAGACTTGTTTTGTGTCTGGTGAGGTACTGCCCGAAGATTGAATTGATGTCGGGACGTCTGTATATTCAAAGTCAAAGTCAAATCATTTATTTCAAATAGGCACATTTGAACGTCAAAATTTACATGAAAATAGAATTGATTCTAGGTGCCCCTTCCAAAAGGTAGTTTCGTATGCAGAAGAATGGGCAAGAAACTCCACTTCACAATTTGCTGGTCACTCGTCGAAGTTTGCTTGCGCGACGCAGGATTTTGCGTGACGATAGTGTAATGCGTAGTTCGCAATTATTTGCAGCCACAAATTTGGTGATTTTAGCAAATGAAGTGTACAGTACGCCGCACGGCAATGGTAATACTTAGATCCTGAACTGGCCTAGTGTAGTACAGGACTTCAGTAGAATAATAGGCCTGCTTACACTCGTTTCTTTATTCAAATTTATGGGGGGGCGAGGCTGTCAAGTCTCTATCTCATCTCCAAATTCGTTACTGATCGAGTTTATTTTAGTAAATCATAGATTAGCAAATCCATTTACCGTTTTCGTTAAACTAAAAGGTCATTTCTTCTAAAAAACACAGCCTTATCACATACACAAAGACACGTCTAGTTATTAATTGTATGTTGATTAGCGTTTTATCCTGAAATCAGAAATTACCAGTTTATTTTCAACGAAAATAAACTCAATCAACACGCCATTATTTTAATTCAAAAGTTATCTTTAGTAATATTAGATACTTTATAAACATTTCCGACACGTAACTGACTTTTACTTCGAAGAAAAAGTAAAGACTCCCGCAGACAGGCGCGACGCGACGGTGCGTCGCGATTCTAGTAGAACAAATTTCCATGATTTTTTTATAGAAATTGTTCAACTAAAGTCGTGTCACGCCTGTCTGCGGGAGCTTAATTATACATTTAATACACGTGTTCTCGGTTGCCTTGGTATAGGAAGACAAGATACATTAATTAGCTCCTTCCGAGAACTTTTATGTAAAGAACATTATAAGTAATTAATCTAATTAAAAGCAGATACAACTGCCATATGATGTGAGTTTTCGAACACTCTTGTTTTGAATTTGGATTGCTGTTCTTGTTAATTGCTATGTCGAAGCTCGAATTTCAGGAATACGAACTTTCGAGCAGGAAAAGTCACTTTCGAATTTCGAAAGACTTGCTGGCTTACATTTATAACTTTATTTTTCTTCTGTCGTAGGTAATTACCTACAGTATTAGGGAAAATAAACTTTATAGGTAGGTATTTCTTCAAGTTACTTGGATAAAAGTTTCGTTTTAAGGCCTACCTACGATAAACTAGTTCTAGTATTATAGAATGCATATATATTACCGGTTGCTAGCAATTTGGGGCACATAGAATGGTGCTATAGGAGAATATTTGTTTATTGTTGATGACAATTTTATTTAGTTTTAATTTTAAAGAAGATGTAGGGATACAAGTTGAAAAGAGTATGCTTAGATGGTTGGGTTTGGGTCATATTGAGAGGATGAATGAAATGCGAGTAACAAAAGATATTTACAAGGCGTATGTGAGTGGAAACGCCGGCGCCACAGGGGACGCTCTAGAAGGACATGTACCGACTTTATCTAAATATATAAAAGGCAAAAGTGATTGACTGATGATCAACGCACAGGCCAAACCTTTAAGGCTAGAAACTTAAAATTTCGCACACGTATTCCTCTTATGGCGTAGGCATCCAATAAGGAAGGATTTTTCAAAATTCAACCCCCAAGGGGGTGAAATAGGGGATAAAAGTTTGTATGAAACTTTTTATTCCTTCGACGTATTTGCATGAAATTTCGTATGAATTGAGTACGGCAAAAATAATGTGTTACGTATTTCAGCGTTTTCCAAAATTCAACCCCTAAGAAGATAAAATGGGGATGAGAGTTCTAAATAAACACAGGCCAAACCCTAGGGCTGCTAGAAACTTAAAATTTGCACACGTATTCCTCTTATGACGTAGGTATCCACTAAGGAAGGATTTTTCAAAATTCATAGGGGATGTACTTAAGTTTATATGGAACTTTATATTCCGTTAAAAGGTTCCGTTCCGTTTTGGTAAAAAAAAAAAAAACCTCAAGCGTTTTAAGTATTTTAAATACGTTTATGGACAATGCACTCGATCTGTTTTGCTGGGCGAAGAGGCAGGAACTTCAAGTCGTCAGTTAGTACCAGTTTTTGTGACAAAATTTGTACCCGGTTGATGGCAATAGGCTCGCCCCCCTATTACATGGGACTTAAACATATCTGGCGAAATGTGGGTGTGCTATAGGTACACCTCTGCCTAACCCTTCGGGGAATACAGGCGTGATGTTACGTATGTATGTATTTCGTGGCTCAAGATTGTTCCGTGGGGAAAAAATGCAAAAAATTGTAAGTACCTACTTACTTAGATATAAAATTGATTAAAGATGTCACCAAAGTGGTAAGTGATACAACAAACTTTAATTAGTTATAGCAATAATTACCCTAGCCTTTTAGCCTTTTTACCTAATCTTAATTTTGTTACCATGCGGATAATGTAGTGGGCTGCAATATTGTTAATTCTAGTAATTATTGCTATTTGTAAACATTTTATATTGTAGCTGTTTATTGTCCCATAATAAATAAAATAAAATAAAATAATTAAGTTCAATCGTCTAAGTATTGATAACAGTATAGGCTGGTTCCAAAGTGACGGTGATCGTCGGCGCTGTTGAACAGCGCGCGTTTGAAATTCAACGCCGCGGTCCAGCAGCGTCACTCTGGAACCAGCCGTACAAAGTATTTGTTAATTGTTAAATAATAAGTCGCTTTATTCTTTTTCAGATAAGTGCATTTTTTGCAATAAATCATGGACTAATATGGAAAGATACCTCGAGTGTGAAGGTTTACTAAGGCCACAATAGAATTATTGTGAGCTTTGTGGATCACAGACTAGGCGTTTTAAACGCATACAGCGCGCCAAAAAACTTTATGTGCAGAACGGCGCAAACTTCCTGAACCTCAGAATGCTGAACGTCCAAAGTCACCGGATATTTTTGGAGAATTTGATATCACCTATAGTGACATATATGTCTCATCGAAGAAAATGATGAGCGTCTCTGAGAGCGCTGAAATATAGTATATAAAGAAATATTATGAATATGTTTTTTTTTGTTTTTTTTTTACAATACTAGCGGTCCGCCCGGCTATGTAGAGATTTTTTAATAAAGAAAGGTTAAAGAAGTTCTAACATACATACATATACAAAGTAACAAAATAATAATAATGTATGTATGTATGTAATGTCAATATAACAGCTTTTTACTAAAGGCATATGAAAGTATAAACGGTACATAAAACAAAATACCAATTTTTAACATTTTTGTTTGTCTGTCTGTTTGTTCCGGGTAATCTCTGAAACGGCTGGACCGATTTTGACGGGACTTTCACTGGCAGATAGCTGATGTTATACGGAGTGACATAGGCTTCTGCTACTTTTTGTCCCGGTAGTAAGTTCCCGTTGGATAATATCCGACATCCACGCGGGCGAAGCTGCGGGCAGCAGCTAGTTGGTGATGTTTTTCAGAAAGGTTAAGTATATAATCCTTGCAACCGGCGTGCGTGTATGACATGTAAAGAGCGTAGTAAGAGGTGGTCTGTAGTTTCTGCCTACCCCCAATGGCAAAAAGGCGTGAGTTTATGTATGTATGGTAAGTAAGAGTTTATTATAATTTGAAGATTAATTGAATGTGTATTTTGTCAATGGTAGAAGGATGAGCCCCTCTTGTTCATCGGCTTAGAAATTTAACCTCCATCTTTTATTCTTTTAGGCTAATAAATTACATTGAATCTTGTAAAAACCTTTAGGCATTACGATGTTTGTTCAAAATGTAAATGATCGAGGTATGTAGAAACAAGGAATTGGCTACAAGCTTATTTAATCGTTCGTATAAAGAGGTAAGATATTTAAAGCCGGATAAAACACAAAAGTAGATACCTACTAGGTTTCTGGAACGAAAATCAACACAAAAATTTGCTAACAAGCTGTCAAGCGCCTGTTAACTGTTGTGATTGGTTAACTAAATTATCAACAGCTAATTGGATCAGTTGACTTGCGTTTAATTTTGACATGTCCATAATTTACGTTCCAGAAACCGGGTCTTAGTCTTGTATAAAACGGTAACTAAATAACCAGGTTCTTAGACACCGTACTCACCAAAAACTTTTTAAAAATGATATCCCTATTGGGAATCCAATAATGTAAACCCCATTTCGCGTCAATGTAATTTCAGTTTCGATTACTTTTGTATACTAAAGAAGTTTCGGTAGATACCTACGACCAGCCTGCTTCGCAAAAAATGTTGATCATTTAAATAAAGAACTCTTTTAAGGTAACGTTTGTTATAGTTGAGAATGTTATGTTAACGTTAACACTTTGTGTGTTTTGTGATAAAATTAGTTTAACGTTTAGTTAAAAGTTAAATAAAATTCTATTTAAGACGTATCTTGTTTAATACGTTTTAAATGTACTATGAGCTTGTTTTTAATTTGTTCACTGTTTTTGAACCAGCTGTTCGTAAGCTTATATCAATCAGCCACTGCGCCAACAACACTCATAAATATAAATCAACCGATATTGTACTATGTCAATCAGAATCAGAATGCTTTATTTGTAAACTTAGGTCAAATTACAACAGTGTGCGAGATGTTACAGATTGGTAGATCCTCTATGTTTTGCCCAGAGGCGTACAAATATATTTAACAAGGACATTAAATTATTACTCGTATCTATCTTAAAATCTTTTTGATATTTAATTAACATTGTCGAATTTTTCACTTTTAACACAAATTTTACTTGGTGGTAGAATTATGTAAACTTTCACATTAGTAATAAAGTCAATATTAATAGGTACATGCAAACAATAAAAAATAAAATATAATCAATAAATGTCAAATAGTTTACGTCACATTTCATATTAATGCCAATGTCAAACTAAAGGGTGGGTAGGTGAGGTGATGCACAATTTTCTGAAGCAGTAATTATAGAATTATCGCCCAAATATTCCTGTAGTGAGTAATAGCATTTATTTATCAAAATTCTTAATAGTTCTGTTTTGAAATTGTCCAGATTTAACGTTTTTATTTTTTCAAGTAGCTTGTTAACTATTCTTTTGGCCATACAGAAGGTACTTTTACTCATTAGTGCAGTTTTTCAATAAGTCACTTCTATGTACTTATTTTTATCGCGTAATTTACTGTAGTAACTTTTTTTTTTTTTTTTTTTGTATAATGCAATGTTAGATTTGACAAACATATTTGTTTTTAGACGTATAAAGAACGGTTGGCAAGTGTCCTTGCTTTTGAGGCCACACATAGCTCTGACACATCTTTTTTGGGCTGTAAATACGAGTTCTCTGTCCACTGAATTGCCCCAGTATATTACGCCATATCTGAGTGTTGATGCAACATAGCCGTGATAGGCTGTTAGTACGTATTCTAGGCTCACTATTTTTGTTAACCTAAAGAGAGCATAGGCAAACTTATTAAGTTTTTTACATGTTTCATCTGTCTGGGGTTTCCAAGTCAAATTGTTGTCTATATTAATACCAAGAAATTTAGTCGCAGTAGTTGATTCTATTTGTGTCCCTAATGTCAAGAATTTTGTTTGGGATCCTTTGATAAAAATGCATAATTTTAGTCTTTTCTAAGTTTATAATTAGATTATTGTCATCAAACCATGATATAATTCAATTTAATGTCATATTTATTTCATTTTCATAAGTATTGGGATTATCACACTTAATAATTACGGTGCTATCATCGGCGAATCAATCCAATATATGTTTTCCAATGTTTACCAAATAAAAGGACATTTCCCTACCTTATTTTACACACAAAATGTAACAATGTCCTTCCAAATAGCACGGTAAGCACCTCACTAAACTGCGCATTTGACGAATTCAGTTCCGAAAGTGCATAGCCAAGCAAAATGCATGTAACTACCAGTAAGGCGACACGGAGAAATATCGTCCCCACTTGGCACTTTGCGTGGAAAAGCTGCTCTTGAATTTATGTCTATCTGCCCAGATATTGTAGATCACGAAGTTATTGGTAACTGAATGGGTTATCGGATCTGGGAAGTTGGTTTATCACCTGAAATACTATGTAAGTTATGTCAGAAATAGGTGTTTTGGTAGTTAAGGTAAAGGTTTCGGAGGCAATCATGTCATTTGGTTTAAATAGGCCAATATTGCACGACTTATGATGCGAAGCATCAGAGAGTGCTTTACGATCGAAAAATTTTTTTCGCCTCATTTTGGCGGCTATTTTTATTATTATAGCCTTGTTAGTTCACGGAATCAAGATATTTTGCATACTATTGTCGAGATAACTTAATGGAGATTAATTTCATACTTTTTAAAAATTGATTTACTGCAATAGAATTGGAAAAAAACATCAAAATAGGTCAAAAAAAAATCCTGTCCGTCATGTGTGAAACCCGGAAACACTGTAACTTGTGAAAAAATCCATTATTAGTTTTTTTTTTTTTTTTTAATTCTAATCGACAATTGTAGGTCACTGAATGCAAATGGCTAATTAATTCAGTGTCGTTTAATTACAATTAATAAAAAACGAAAACTACAAGACTGTACATCTATTTATATCCATAGAAAATTAACATATGGATGGTGATATATCTATAGATATTACGTACATTTATTCCACCAGGGGCGCTTGTGCAGTACCTTCTTCCTACTACAGCTGTTTTTTCGGCAATTAATTTTGAACGACTTAAGTTTTTTTTTATTTTAATATTTCATAATTACATGAGCATTATGAGTCGTGCACTTTTGGATTTTCCAATTTTTTTATTTATGTTTTTCATAGATTCTTCTATATTTTGTGAATGTGAAAACGTTGTAGCCCTTACTTGTAGACTATAGATTTGAAGACCTTTTTCTATTTTGTTAAGTGCCTGGTATTTGTTGACAGGTCCACACTGCCCTTACATACCTATCAACTCTGTAATTTGTAAACATTGTAAAAGCCAATTATTTTTAAAACAGTAACCGTGGAGTTTCTTGCTGGCTCTTCTCCATAGGAAACGACCAATTAGAACCGAGCACCGTGCTTCTGACGTTTCATAAGTACCTACTGTGAAATATAATATTTTAATTTAGATTTTTTGAAGTTGTGGTTTTTAATTGAAATTAGGGTTTTTCACCATTACCTGACTGTAAATAAGGTTTATCTATTTATTATTTACTTGAATGACACATCATTGATAAGGCAACGTTGCGGTTTGAGGAAGATGTAGTGATAAAAATTAAAAAGAGTACTCTTTGATGGTTTGCTCATGTTGTGAGGATAAATGATAGGTGACTAACAAAAAGTATTTACAAGACAGATGTGAGTAGAAACGCCGAGAGGGTTTTTTTTTTTTTTTTTTTTAATTATTTTTTTTTTTTTTTTTTTTTTTGTTTTTTTTGGGTGGGAAATCATCAAATGACCTCTCCCGCTCTGGGCGGAGCGGAAGGGCGTGTCAGACTCTTACTGACTAAAACCCACCCGTGTTCCTTCAGTTGCCTGTGCGCCAGGGCCACGGTAACTCTTTCGAACAATCCGCGACCCCGGCAGGCATCGGCCCTGTCGGACCCCGTCAATTATGCTGACATCTCTTTGAGGCGCGCGTGGAACACAACGCGCCGTCGACCCGGGCCTGGTCGATGCCGGACGGCGAGCTGCCCATTGCTCGCCGTCCGCAGGCCCGCGCCTACGGTGGCCGGGAGTCGGCTATCGACTCCCGACGCCCAGGGTGTCTCCTCCTGCGGCGACTAGGGTCGTGAGGGCGCAACGATTGCCGCACCCTCACGCGCTCCGCCTCCTCCTTCGCGAGCATTACTGCTTCACAGAAGGAGGTGACGGCTTCCCATTCCCTCTCGCTCCGTACCATGGCCTGTACCAGGGCCGGACGCGAGAGATCGCCGCCGCCGATCGCCGCCACGAGGACACGGCGGTGCTCCGCCCAAGCCGGGCAGACCTCCACCGTATGCTCCACCGTGTCCTCCGGTCGATCCACACAATGCCAACACCCGGGCGTTTCCTCCCGCCTTATCCGAAACAGGAACCTCCCGAAACAGCCATGTCCGCCGAGAGGGCTCACCCTAGAAGGACGTACATAATTATGTTGTGAACTTATTGTTTATGTTATTCAGAAAGATCAGGTGCGTAGTACTCGCAACCGGCGTGCGTGTATGATCTGATGTATGAACATGAACGAAGCAAAAGCAGTATGTAACAACTAATAATATAATCAATTATTTGCTAAAAAAACATGGTATAAAAGATGGTAGTGTTAATAATGTGAAAAAACATGTTTTGCTTAATAGATATAAGCGTACAAATTTTAGATGCATAATGATACAATCAGTCATCATGCGGTTTCATATTCCAGGAACTCCTTAACACTGAAAAAACTATTAGCAGATAGCCATTTGTACAATCTTGTATTTAATGGTTTTAATTCATTTGGTATTCTATTGTAAATCTGGACACATATAAACGCAGCTTTTATTGTTTTTTTTTTGTATTTAAGAATCGTAGCATGTGGCGTTCTGTAGTTTCTGCTAACCCCCATGGGAAGAACACGTAAGTTTATGTATGTATGTGTTTGCTCTCACAACTTATCGCCCTTTCAGGTAAGGTGCGCCAATTTAGACCAGCTTGTCGACTACGGCTTCCCTCGAATCGTCTGACCGCTGCACTGGTTGAAACGATTTATTTATAAGTTTCTTAGATGTTCTTAGTTTACGGAGTAGGTGCATGTTTTCAATAAACTCAGACTTTCAAACAAACTCTACAAACAGCAATCGTCTGCTCACTTTTATAACAAGCATTAACTTTGCTTAGATGGAGAAGGTACTAGGAATTCTCACTATAGTTCTGATTCAGTTACCTTTGCAAAAACTTTTAACTAAGAACCTGGTTATTTTTTTGTTGTTTTTATATTTATGTAGGTAATAATAATAATGCCAGCCTGTTATTATCCCACTGTTGCGCAAAGGCCTCTTCTCACACATAGAAGGCTCTAGCGCTTGCTCAAGACGGGTTGGTAATTTTAAATTTATATCAACTATAAGTCCAAGCTTCCTCGCGATGTTTTTCCTTCACCGGTGTCAGTATGTCCAAAACAAACTCAGAAAGTATTATGAACTAAAAAAGTCACATTGGTACTTGCCCGGACTTGAACCCACAACCTTGTGCATGAGAGGCGTGGAGTTAACCATTGGATCATCACACGGGTGTGGGCATATTACTTAAATCCTAACAAAATTTCTTTGTTTACACGTCACAATGTTTTAACACTCAATAACCAATTTTCTATACAAACAAGTACTGACCGTACTTGTTTGTATAGAAAATTGGTCGGCCATTTTAGATAGTTTCACAAGATTTACGAACTGAATTTGAGCTTTACGTGTGATTAATAGCTGCTAACACATTGTTTGAGTGGATTAGAAGTCGTATGCTTGGTCAGGTACTACATTTATAATATTCGGGGCTGACTGAAAATATTGTTTTATTTACCCGTTAAATACACAGTGATAAATTACCTCAGGTTGGTGAAAGACCAGAGGCCCTACCACGACCGCGCGACGTATACGTTACGTAAATTCGAACGATTTTTGACTCGAAAAAAAAATAACCAAAATGCCATGTGATAAAGGATAACAATCACATAGCATTTTGGTTAATGTTTTTCCAACAAGCACAATAAGTGTCAGATATCAATAAAGTCTTAAAACTAAGAAAAAATTACGTGCGAAACGAGTATTTACAATTTTAAAATCGTTCGTATTTACGTTACTTTATTTTCCTACACGCGTTCGTGCTAGGACCATAGGCTACATTTTATAAAGTTATCCAAGAGGTTCCAAAATTGAAATCACGCAAACAAAAAAATCCTTGACGTTTCTTTTTATTGCGTACCTATCTATAACGCAAAGTGACATTAAAGATACCGTCAAACGGGGTGAATAGGGATGCAAGGGTGAATCGAGACGAAAATTTAAAAGGGACTTTATCATTGAAATAATATAGTTTGTTGCCAAAAAGGACTCTAATGTGTTTACTGTATTATAATTAACGATTAAGTGTCCTTGTTGGCAAACAAACTATATTATTTCAATGTTAAAATCCCTTTTAAAGTTTCGTTCCGATTCACTCCTGCGTCCCTATTCACCACGTTTGATCGGTAATAATTTATCTAAAATAATAACTGTCAGTTATTTTAAGAATACAAAAAGTAGATAGTTAATATTATAAGTCAATCGTCTAACGAGCTTAGTTCGAACTTCTGACCTCTCGCTGGCCAGTCCGATGCCCTAGCCACGAAAACGTTCTTAGATATTAAATTGATAATATTTTATAAAAATATTTAATACCGTCTCATCTTCATCTCCAATTATTTTGCCATTTAGTTCTAGAAGATATTTATATATTTCTTTTTATTATATCTACGTTTGACTTATCACAATAATATTTTTCAGACTGACTGTAAACAACTTAAGGGCGCAGTCACCGCCCACTCGCTTAATCTCGCTTCTTTTATAATTAATTAACAATTACTCAAGGTTTTAAGTATAAAAATTATTAAACAGATAGTTTACAATAAAGTGATCTTGTCAGATATTTTTTTGTTGTTTATCTCTTTCTACAAAATGTTTCATGTAAAAATAATTGCTATCGAGTCTATTTCTGTTTTAAAAGTGGAAAAACATAGTACCGTTTGTGACGTTGACAGAATTGTGGTGACTATTCCACATAAGTGAGTAATCATAAGATGAATCATGACCCCGCGTCCTAATTAAAAGTACGCGACGATCGCGTTTGGTTAAAGCGCAGGCCACACCGCCAGCCTAGCGAGCGAGCGAGCGAGCCAGGCGAACATCGTATCACCTCTTTTCATATTTTGGTTCACAGCCCAAACTAAAAAGATAAGCTACGTTAGCGATACAAACGAACCGAACGAAATATCCGACCATGCCAGCGATGCTATTCGTTCACCTCGTTAGCGTACCTTCGCTCTGTAGTTCGCGGAGTGAACCGAAGTATGAAAAGAGGTGAAACGATGCTCGCCCGGCTCGCTCATTTGCTCGCTAGCTGGCGGTGTGGCCTGCGCTTTAGACGGAACGCTCCCCTTGCTCTCCAGCCCGTCCGCTCGCTCGCCCGTCCGTCCGTAGTTTTCGTTGTGAATCCACATAGTTTAGCTCGCCAAAGCTTTGCTTAGTTTATAATAGTTTCCCTCGCCTCGCTTCGCCCGCCAGCTCGCTCGCTGGCTCGCTAGCTGGCGGTGTGACCTGATAATCGTTTAAATATATACCATTAAACAAAAACATAATTATATATAACACCATGCCTGTAATCCCCGAAGGGTTAAGCAGAAGTGTAGCTACCTATAGTAGGTACTCGTTAAAATAATTGTGAAATATGTTTAAAAAGTCACATAGCCTATGATTTTCTTACTAAAACAGATTTATTATGATTTTACATTACAGGATTTTGGTAAAATACTGGTATTATGCTGCATCTGGTTAGACTAGAAGCCAACCACAACATAGTTGGATAAAGGTTGCGCAGATGATAACAGTTTTTTTGAAAAAATACTTCAAGTTCAAGTCAAGTTTATTCGCCATTATTTAAATACTACTACTACTACCACTACTATTAGCCTGCATCATCCCCCTGCTGGGCAAAGGCCCATGACTTCCAGCTCTTTCGGTCCAGGGCTAGAGAGGACCACTGGTCGTTTGTTTTGTCCAGCTCGTCCCGCCATCTTCTACGGGGTCTGCCGCGACGTCTTCTGGCTATGTCAGGGCTCCACGTTGTAGTTATTTTGGCCCATTGCTCATTGGGCATTAAATACAGTCAGGAAAATTATTTGTTAAGCAAATTGACAACCTACATCAATTTGCTGTGTTGTAACTACTTATTTTATACAACTGTCAAAGAACGACAGTTGCGATTTGAATATATGACTAGCTTCAACTTTCTCACTAACTGACAGACTCTTTGACAATTCAAAAGTGCCTGTAAATGGTTTAACTGAAATAAATGCTTTGAGTTTGACTTTGAGAATTATACGAATAATTTATGTTGTCATTTAATTTGCTTATAAATTAATTTCCCTGTCACATAAACAAACAGCATACCTATAGAATTATTTTATTATTAAGGTATGCATTAGCCAGCGCCATTTTAAGCGCCCCACTAAGTTGAAGCACAGTTCGGTAAGTAATTCGGGTGTATTAACCAAGTAGTGTCTAATGAGGCTAGCGGTACCGAAGCTAATTTGTGTCGCAACTTGATTTGTTATTATTACATACTCTAAACTTGCCAACTGGCTACGGATATAGACATTTCCCGCTTTTTCGCCGCGGTTTCGCCCGCCTGGATAACGAAGACAAACCTATAAAAAACTTCATGAAAAATACACATATATAACGGAAAAGGTACGCCTCGCTCGTTATCATCAGCCATATTTCAACTACTGTGGGCGTACTATGGAAAGTATTGGTTATTGTGCAATAGAAAAACCGTTTGCAGTTCAAATCAAATTATAATTTACGAAAAAATTAATCACACTAGCGAGTCACACACTGTAGGTACACGACACAACTATACGGAACGCGCAACAGTTTTTAAACGTGTTCACTGCTTTACCGCCACCGACCAACTTTTGCTTATAGTCTGGTCGAACGTTATGTTGTAGACTATTGAGCGTAGCCTGGTGGCACTGGCGTCCAGATTAATCAAAGTCAAACGATTGCTTTAACGTATTTCCGACATATATATGTGCCAACTTTTCATGCTCAACAAACGGTGTTGCAGTTTAATCAAGCTTATATATAAACACACTCACCACACACACATATACACTCTTATATTCATTATTCTATAAAGAATAATGTGCATGAAGTAGGATTTGTCCAAAATTTCTTGGACTTCAACTTTAAAGATTGAACTACAAGGACCGTTAAAAAAGCGTGTTAAAAAGAATTTGAGTGTCATTTTATTTGCAGCAATCAAATAAACTTAACCCTTCGATGCTTATTCATTAATTCTACTAGAAGAATTTCCAAAAAACTTAAAAATTTGCAGAGAGCAGTAGTGGCCCAGAGGTAACAGCCGCGTCTTATAAGATTGTAGATCATAGGTTCGAACCCAGAAAGGCGCTTTACTTTGTGTAAATTATTTGTTACCACTGCTCTCAATACAGTGAAGGAAAACACCGTGAGGAAACCGGCATGTCCTAAAACCAAAAATCCGAAGACATGTGACATCTAACAACTCGCTCTAGGCCCGCGTGGTGGATTATGGCCCACTCCCTCTCCTGGAGGAGGCCTGTGTCCCAGCAGTGAGAACGTTATAGGCTGATGTGTCGTGCGATGACTGTGAAAATCAGGCTTAACTGGATGTTAGCACTATTCCTTGATTGATTAAAAAATAACAAGAGTAGGAATTGTTACTGGTATATGAATATAAAACTATGGAGTACCAGCAATCAAATCTAGCATAGGGAGGAGTGATTGAATGCATCTTTTTCATTTTAATATTATCCTGAATAATTCTAGTATTCTATAGACAAATACTATTATTACATTATAGATATGTACTCCGGCTTACCTCTTACAAAACTTGACCCTTCGCTACCGGCAGGTACCTAAAGTATTTATTGACAAATGAATTTATAGGCCTATATTATAACCCTTTGAATGTCTTACGATCATCCAATTACCTAAATTAATAATGCCCTGGAAGTTAGGCAGGCCTTTGGTGTGGGATGCTACGTGTGTCGACACCCTTGCGCCATCCCATCTTCCTAGCACGGCGGGCTGTGCTGGGGCGGCTACTGCAGGTGCGGAAAACCTCAAACAGCGAAAATATTAGAATCTTATTGGGAGTTATATGTTCAAGCCGTTTGGGGTTGAAACACTAAGGCCGTGGGGTCCGAGTGCCCACTTGGTTTTTGGAGAAATCGCTAAGCGATTGGTCGACTCTTCACGTGACCAGAGGGGTGGCCTATTTTTTGGCCAAAGAATCAGCATCGCCATACAACGTGGATATGCTGCCAGCCTTTTGGGCACTTTTCCTGTCGACAGCGATGCGGACGAATTTTTTGATGCCCTATGATTCTTTTCATTCTTTCTTTTTTATTTTATTTATTTTTATTTAGATGTCCATACTATTAATATTTAGTTTAATTGTATGACCCAAAGTTGATTGAAATAAAATATATTTGTAACTATATAAGAATAAATATATTACCTAAAAACACACATACCTACCCAGTCACTCTTATTACGTCAAATAAATATCAGAACAGATGCAGGATGATGTTATGTGATTAGGTTACTTAGTTACAGCAACTGAGTGAGCAGTAAATATGTATTTTTCAATTTCAAACGTAATGGGAAGCTTGGAGTAATACCAGCTTCCAGCTCATAACATTGTCAGTAATAGAATAGTTGGCTCGCCAACGGCCAGTCTGGAACAGGGATAGCGATCTTGTATACAGATGTGCTTGAGCGTGATTTTTTAATTTTGCTGTTCGGTCTAGGAATTTCAGCAAACATATTAATTAAAGCAATCAAAGCGCCAATTAACTATGCCCCTAATTAAATGGAGATTAAAATATTTCAATAGAGAAATCGTTTTTTTTTACATTACTTTGATAAGTAGGAAAAAGAATAAATAAATAATTACTTAGGTCATTAAGGGGCTTACAAGAGCTAAAGCGCGGTCACTGTCGGATTGCATAGAAAAGAAAGAGACGCGCGATGACACAACGCTGGTAAATTATTGCAAAATATAAAGCAATTATGGATTTACAAAAAATCAATTCATTGGACTAAAAAATTTAAAACACTATTACGTTAGTATGTTGCTTGTAGAATAATCTGACAACAAATCTGAATGTTTGCATGTATATTAGTATGGTGTTTAATCGTTAAAAAATGTTTTAGAGGTATCTTCGTGATTTTTTTCTATCATATCAAGTTAATTGTGTTATGTTTTCAACATACTATCTAACTAGCATATATCCTGCAGAATATCATATTTTTTTTCTGATTTTGGTTACTCCAGTGGATCATATATTTTTAGGCATTATAAATTTGCGTTTAGGTCATGTAGTCCCCTTAAATGTCGTGCTTTCAGTATTTTTACCTATTGATGGTTTGCCATCCCTGGCATAGAAGATGCCTAATTGCAAAAAACAAGCCTATAAATAAAACTGTTGACCGATTCCAGTAATAGTTGTTTTATCGAAATTTCTTTAACATAACAATATGAAAGTGTTGTGTGTGAAAGTGTTGAGTCAGTGTGTTGTGTGTGAAAGTGTTGAGTCAGTGTGTTGTGTGTGAGTGTGTGTGTTTTATCTATTAATAAAAAATACTATTATTTTATTTTAACCACAATCCGTATCGGGCCTCGGTTAATTACCAGGAACCCAATAAGTATAAGTTCAAACATAGGTATATTTACTAAACAGAATCAGCGGGGTGTGCTCTAACACCTCTGCCTAACCCTTAGGGGAATACAGGTGTGATGTTATGTTAGAATCAGCGGGGTAATTGTGTAACACACTAACAATAGGAATGGCTTTCATTTTGACAGTTCAACAACATTCATTGCCTTATTCACGTTGCTGAGCAGGCAATTTTTTTGAACATTATTTTATTTTATTTTATTTTATTTGATAGGTACACCAACGACTTATTCACTAGAACATTAAAACAATAAAAAATAACATATTCATTGCGTTATGGTGAATTAGTCACTTACAGGGGTACACAGCACTTACATAAAAAAATAGCTTCTTAAATATACGTTTTAACAAGATTTTTTACTCGTAGTGAGGATAGAAAAAATAATTAGAAACAAGAACAAAACATTAAGTAAAAAAAAAACATAATCGGAATTAGAATCAAAAATATAAATCAAAATTATTATTAGATACAAATTAAAATTAAAAAATAAACAGTAAGATTGAAATTCAAAATTCAAAACGGTAGGACGCGATAGCAGGTGCAATAAGAGAACATTCCAGAATTGTTAAAGTGATACGCCGCAAAAAACCAAAAAAAGTAGGTTATAAAATTATGATTCGTCGCTAATAGTTATAAGTTTTCGTCGAAATTGGAATTGGATTATGATTGACAGTATGTTACGCAATTAAGATGCTTATTGTAGACTTAATTACTTACCGTGGGATTTATATAAAGGATTTAAGGTCTTAACATGCAAAACTTCTTAATAAACAAAATAATATCTCATTCTCACATGTATCAAATTTATCAACGTCCCCTTTCTTCCTCTAATTACGTTCACAAAATACTGTCGTTAAGTTACAAATCTCTTAACACTACTACTAAAGTTGGAACCAATATCAGTGTTAATGTGTAGCACATCTGGCGCCCCTCATCCGTCGCTGGCGTGATGATAATCGAGCGAAACTAACGCAGGCCATTCTTTGCCCTTTAAATAATGTGTCTTGTTAAGGGGGAGTCGTTTTATTTTATTTATTTAGTTCTACCAATAATTGCTGCCACTACTAACATCTTAAAAAAAACATGCATTTAAAACTTTTTACAGCGCAACAACTACTTACCACATGACTAAGAATAACATTCATTACTTATGTAATATCACGTCTTGTTTTCCTGTGATTTTCTTGTTTGTCCAAAAATGCGTACGTACTTAATGGTCGTATACGAGTAGTAAAGAAAATCTGTAGTGTTTTCTTTATTTATTTTTAAGATAAAATAAAATAAAAACACTAAAATAGATACTATATTTTAATTCCAAGCTATTAAATAATAAAAAAAACCTACGTTCTTTTTTGTCTTTATAAAATGAAGGAATATTAGTTTTAACTACTTTTTTTATAACACTGTTTCTGTTTTTAGTGACCTATTATAAAACTCTGAAATATTTTAAATTAATCACGCATACTGATTGTCATTAATTAAACATCGCTGCACTTAAATAATTAGTAGAACGACGAAAATAATTACTATCATGGCGGACAATCTGACCTGATACTCATATTACAAACTCAAACAACAGCCGCCCGATTTCGCCGTAAACAGCTGGAAAATTGTTCGTAATAAAATATCGGAATAATTGAAATTTTCCAAAGTCAAATTAAATAAAGCAGCTTTTAATAAAACGTTCCTGAATCAAAATTACTGTGGCGATTTCATTCGATACCGTTAAATTATTTTCGTCAATTGAACGAAAACAATATTCATTGATAATTAATTACATTTGTAACTGGATCCAAAAATATCCTAGTTTAGTTGTCGAAATAATAATGTTTTATTGTAACTGTATGTAATGTAATTTTATCACTTTCTTTTTATGACTGTATCATTAACAAATAATTATACAACTCGAACAATAATTGAAAAATACAAAGGTACTTAAGAGCATGTAAGGATCGTAGCAGTTCTCTAGTGTATGCCTACTCTCATGGGAAGCAGGCGTGAGTTTATGTTTGTATAAATGTAGAAAGATACGTTACACTAAAACTATTATTTCCATGTAATACTTTCATGTCGCAATCTCACTTTCTATGAAAAATAAAACCATTTAATTTACTATTTACAATCCTTTATTTCCACTTGCCTTCTTTCTTCGAGATGAAAGTCAAAATATTTTCGCTAGCACAATACCGCTTCTCCTTAAACTATACATTTGTAGTAACAATATTCGTTGCACGTCGTTTGCAGCCCGCCTGCCTCGAGAAATACTGTGTCATACCTACAAATATAATATTTTGCAAGTGTCGCTATTCTAGGGGAATATTCTAAACGTCCAATTGCACTGTCAAAGTGACTATAAATTAAATGGTATTTTCATATTAAATTTTCTAAGAAGGGGTGTGTAATCGTCTCAAGTGGCATGGGTTTTTAATAGCTGGCTGCTTGTTAGAGTTATTTAATAAATAAAAACAATTTAGTATTTCAGGTTGATTGAAATTTATAGATAGGTATAAATAATAATACCAGACTATTACTGTCCCACTGCAGGGCAAAGACCTCTTCTCATACAAAGAAGGCACGAGCATTGATCACCACGCTTGCTTAAGACGGGTTGGCGATTTCGGCTTAGTATGACGCTTTCTATTTCTACGAAGAGTAGACACAGCTCTCTATACAAAGTGACATTTCGTTAATCCTTCTACAATCTGTCATTTTGTCTTTAGTTTTTAACAATCTTGCCCGTTCTTCTCCTTTGGTACCTACTACGCTTTGGAATGGGTAACTTAGCTTCATCTTTCTGACTGACCGACCCCTTGACAAATCAAAAGTGCCTGTAATTGGTTTATTTGAAATAAATGCTTTGAGTTTGAGTTTTGAGGTCCTTTTGTGTAGACTATTTTAGAAGAAAGTTTTCTATCCCAAACTGCGAAAATCACCTTGACAACTGACAGTTGTCTAAGGTAGTGAAGACAATTTGATTTTGTAATCGCCATGCTAAATAAAGACAGTAGAAAACTTTTTACTCGACGGCCACAAAGTATATACGGTTATCTACAAAATCATGATTTTACAGGAGAGCGTTTTGAACGCAAAACTGTGACAATTAATGGAAGAAAAAGCTATCTTCTCCTATTTTACATCATTTAGTTAATTTAAGCATTAGCAAGGAAATTGTTAAGACCAATGTTACTGTAATATTTTTTGTAAAATACGGTACTCGATACTTCGAGACAACATGTTGTAGTTGTCTTTATATACGTGACTAAATATCACCAAAAATTGAGAATAAAATAGAAAAAAAATCGTATGACAAAAAAAAGAATTCTGAGTCGAATTAAGTAAAAAAGTGAATTTCGTAAAAAGTGCAGTTGACTCTTTCTACTTTGCTGCCGTCGTACTGTCTACACGGAACGCCATTTTTGTCTACTCTTCCGACGACAAAATGGTGCTCATGCTAAGCCTGCAGGCCTTCTCCGATGTCAGTAATGTCCATGATAAACTCAGAAAGTGCTTATGAATTGTTAAAGTCACATTGGCACTTGCCTGGTTTGAAAGATAGTTATAATTTGCTTTAAATGGTATTTATTCGTATCTTTCACACAGATTTATGTAGCTACCGACAATAATTTAAACCGTTATGTCACACAATTTTCCAACAAAACTGTTAGTAACAATAACAGGGTTAGGTATCTCCATTCGGCATTCTAAAATAAAGGCGGAAAGTCAACCAGGCAGATAAGATGCAACAACAGAACTGTAGAGGTAGCACTGTAGTCTAGGAGGTCAACACGACTTATTTATTTGCAGAGTTTGGTTAATATGACAAAATCAAAATTAAAAGTCATTTATTCAAACTAGGCTGATCAGCACTTTTTGACGGTCAAAATTACATAAGACAGTCCCCCAAAACGCCCGCTCTTCAACACTTCCTAGTGGGAAGAAGAAGTGGAAGAACAAACTCCCCAGCAGCACAATTTTCTGTTTAGTAGAGGAACTTAATTCTATACAATATTACTTATGCAAAGTAATTAACATTACAAAACAAAGAAACACAAAACGTTACATTAAATTATTTGCCATATTGCAATACGACTTTACAGTTCTTCATCTATTTTAATATGTACCTTCTCTCATTGACAAATAAACTACACCACCGACCTTAGCGGTGCATACCCATGTATCTTATTCAGATTCTGATATTAATGCGACCCCAGGTGTTCTGCAGGCTGCGCTAAAATACTTTAAGACTTAATGAGGAATTTATACTGTCTACGTGGAAGTTCGGAATATTCTCTATTTTAGTGTAACATTGAATATGGTGTGGTATACGTTATTTTGGAAGACCGGAATGATGAACAGTGAATTCATAAACCTAGATTTACACGGTTTCTGGGTCAAAAAATACTGATGTGTCAAAATAAAACTCATGTTAAGTGATCCTATTGGCTTTTGATAATTCCTTCAACCAATCACAACAGTTATCGGATGCTTGACAATAGGTTAGCAAAATTTTGTGTTGATTTTCGTTCCAGAAGAGAATAATTAACTTCCATTGTGTGTGTGTGTGTGTGTGTTGTAGTGTGTTACTCTTCAGCCTTTTTTCCGTGGGAAATTATTTTCGTTAACAATACTTATTATGGAGTGTGGTTTGGTGAGTGTAGATTTTTGACGAAAAGAATTTGGTAAATACAGTCATACGAGTATATTTACAACATTCTCTCTAAATCAAGGAGGATTGAGAATTAGGTGCGATGAAAAAGTTTCCGTATCAATATTTATTTTATAAATGAATTTCGCAGACAACTTTATACTTACCAGTTTTAAGTATGTATGAAAAAACAAGCGCAATATTTCTTCGTCCTTTAATTAAAACACATACTTACTTTTAAGATCAATGTGTGTCATTTCCTACATCCATTGTGACCAAATAACGCCATGATCTTTAGTATACAAAATAATAACCCGACCAAAACCAAAGCACCGTACAGATCAAATTAAGAACATCTTCCTTTTTTGAAGTCGGTAATAAGCTGCGTTGCATCCTTACCAAAAGCGCAGTTACGGCGGGTCTTCCATATCTTGAAAGTTTTCATGTCTTTATATTCATTAATTGCTTGCTTTGTGCACGTTCATAGCGAAGTTTCTAGCAAAACCAGTATACAACACTTGCGGTACCATATTACAGTACCTTGCTAAGGATGTCGAAAGTGGCTTTACAAAATATAACCGGTGTATATCATCGTTATCCTGAAGCAATTTTCTACGGGAAACATGCCACGGATTAAATCAAACTGTACGAAAGTTACTCAACTAATTCCACCTTTTTTATCAATCCCTTGGATTTTGTAATTGGTCAGCGTTGTGAATGTGAATTATATGCGTTCTAAATTGGAAAACAGAATTTGTTGCCAGTTTTGAGTTTTGACTCGGCAATCTTCGTCCGGATTAGAAGCGGTAATTTGAATGTAAAAAGAGAGCCTATATGGACGTTTACCTGATGAAAAAGATTAACACAGAATACCGTTCTTTTCTGAAAGAGTACATAAATAAAGAGGTACCTAACCATACTTTGGAGAATACCAAACCACGCCCCTATATTAGCCCAGTGCAGAGCTAACATAAAATGAGAATTATTTCGATTTTTCAGTGTTTTATGCCCCAGGTGGCATTGGGTACCCCTTCCCTACTCTCTACTTAAAGGCCGCAATTAATGCAGACGTTTATCTTTTCTAAATTAATCTAAGACACCATTGCACTAACTTCAGAAACAAATATGAGAAACTGCATCTGAACCTGAGGGCCTAGACAAATGTAATCGCTCTCAAAGCTTTTCGTATTTCTACAACGAGTTTCAACAGGATTGCCATAAGCTTTGCGGTATCTTATAATATGACATTACTATAATAATACCGAAAAGCTTGTTAGGTTTTTGACTGTTCCATAACCCATCGTTATTATAAATAATAATAATAATAATAATAATCGGTTCCCTATGACGGAGGGCTACTACTTTTTATATTCGAATATTTAAAAATATAATTTGTTTTGATGTTTGTATGTTTGTTTGTTGTGTTTGTTTATTGGTTTTCATATATAATTAAATAAAGGAGATAATAATAATAACAAAAAAGTAACTCGATTATGACTGCCTCTCAAAATGGACGTAAGAACGGGTCCCGCGGTACTAAGGAGCTGCACTTCATTTTTATGGCCATTAGCCAACAGGTTCGTCGTTCCCGAAAGGATAGTCGACATGTTGGATAGATTATGGAAATGGAACGCCATATCTAATGTGTTTATATTCCGGTGATTAGAGTGTCATATAAATATTTTTGGTATTTTTATTAATTACGACACGTTGTTGTCTATTACTTGAATAGGACGAAGTGTAGGTCCCCTAATCCCGATAGTCTCTAACTTATCTAGCAATATATCATGTGGCACCAGATCGAAGACTTTAAAAAAATCAAAGAAAATACCAATACATTTTTTGTATATTTTAGATAAGATAAGTATTAAAGTTATAGGTCGATACTTATTGATATCAAATTTATCTCCCTATTTGAATAACGGAATTATTATGGATAGTTTTAATTTATCGGAAAAAAATCCAGCTAAAAATGACGTATTTGAAAGGAGACTTAAGATACCAGTCAGTTCATAACAGCAGGCTTTTATGATTTTATGATTAAGACATTATTATTTAGCTAATAAAATGACACTTTGTGATTTTATGATTGAGACATTATTATTTAGCTAATAAAATGACACTTTGTGATTTTATGATTGAGACATTATTATTTAGCTAATAAAATGACACTTTGTCCAGCACCCTAATTGCGTAACACACTATCAATCACAATATGAATCATTTTGAAGGATATTGCTAATCCACTGCTTCATATGTTCGAAAAATTTGTCTGCTCAGCAACATAAATAACGCAATGAATGTTGCTGTAACTGTTAAAATGAAAGCCATTCCTACTGTTAGTGTGTAACGCAATCACCCCGCAGGCCCTCTGAAGCTAATTGGCTCTGGGGTGGACTTGGTAACGCATCTTTATGCACACCGTTATTTAGCACTAAAACAATTAAAAGCTGATACTTGTCACAATTGCTTGCTCTACCACAAATTCTTACCTTTCCATACCCACCTATATATCTGCAGTAGTAATTCCGAGAGGTGGTCCTATCGACACGGCAACACTGGATCATGACAAACTGGATGTGTGCCAAGTCAATCCGTTAGTGTTAATGGCACCTCCACCTGTATATATTACGTAGTGGTACTTGAAATTGAAATGGTGGTGAAATCCGGAGTTATAGAGGGACTTGACAGTAGATTTTAGTTAAGTTTTTGTTGCTAACTGTTTTTATTTTGGGATATAGTGTGTTTTTATTTAGCCGGGAAACTAAACTTTCTTTTTGTTTTCTTGGGATTTAGTTTAGGCCTAAAATCAAGAGGTTTATTTATAAACGTTGCTGAAAGTTAAGTTCTGATGATTTACATCTTATTAACCATTAATTTATGACGGTTTTTCTCTTCTTTTTAAGAAACGTTTATAAATAAATCCTCAGATGGGTAATGAAGTCACGGGTAGAAGCGAGTTCTATCTATATATTCACGCTCTTTTGTATCTTAAGTTTGCAGTAAGTAGGCGAATAACCTACGGAGTTTATATTATAATAACAGGTAAGTAACAAATTTATCGTAACTTACTTAATAACAACACGATTCACAGTATTATAAGGGTTGTTATAAGTTTGAATCAACAAGACCAACTTAGTTACCTCCAATCTTCCAATGAGGTGTAGGCGTTCTGAGGTGGAGGTTATACAGAAAGCAGAGAGGGTAAATAAAATATCAGCTGAGAGCAATTTAAGAGCATCATCATCATCAGCCTATATTCGTCCACTGCTGGACGTAGGCCTCTCCTAGTGAACGCCACTGAGCCCAATCTTCGGCTCTTCTCATCCAGTCTCTGCCAACCGCCTTTCGCAATTCGTCACTCCACCTGGCCGGCGGGCGTCCAACACTACGTTTGTCTAATCGCGGTCTCCACTCTAGAACTCGTTATCCCATTCGTTATGCCACTTCAGCTTGCTTAGTCTTTGGGCTATGTTGGTTACCTTGGTTCTCTGGCGGATAACCTCGTTTCGTTTTTATTTGAAAGCCTCAGGAAACTTAAAATATGGAAACCATATGACTGATTTGGGAGAAGATAATAACAGCCTATTAATGTCTCATTGCAGGTCAAAGGCATGAGCAATGATCACCACGCTTACTCAAGATGGGTTGGCGATTTTAGACTTTATAAGTACAGGTTTCCTCACAATGTTTTTCTTTCACTGATGTCATTGATGTCCAAGATAAACTTAAAAAGTACATAACATTTATATTTTATTGAATACGTTTCTTTGCAGCTTTGTCTAAGGTCATACTGCCACGATGCGTGACCGAACGCGATCCGATTTCTACTTTCAATCTACCCTAGACTTTTTATCAATCCTACTGGCTGTGGGCGTTTCTGACAACCTTAACCGATTCTAGATTTTAACAAAGATAAAATACAACCTTTAAGTACTCATTTCTATTGAACACAATTTCAAACAAACCTTCCTTTGTAAATAAAATAAATTCAAAACCATTTCCGGTAAACCCAATTAACTTTCTATAATTCTAATCAACAGTTCATCTACTTTAACAATATTTATACTAACAACACTTGAACAAAGCCAATAAACAAAGTCTTGTTATTGTTAGTTACTAGTGGTTTGCCCCTGTTTCGCCCATTTATTAAAGCTGAGTGCCTTCGAGTGAACGAAATTGTTAGCTACTCGTAAGTAACTTAAAAAAGTAATATTGTGATCGAAAGTTTTCTGTTCTGTATAGTGCTTTGAATCTATCTGTGTTTTATTTTTGGGAGTATGTACCTATATTGTTTCTGTACATAACGGGTGGGATATGTACCATTACGGTGTTATGTTGTGGTGATGTACAGTTGCAACAACATTACTCGACTGGACACTGGTTTTTAGGGTTCCACAGTCAACAAGGAACCCTTATAGTTCCGCAGATTCCGTCTGTCCGTTCGTCCGCAGCTTAGCTCAGAGACTGGTACTAGAAAGCTATAATTTGGCATGGACATACATATTAATCACGCCGACAAAGTGGTAAAAAAAAACAGAAAAAAAAAACTCGTCTATCATCATTTCGTATATCTCATGGTGTTGGATATAGTTAGATAGGCCATTCAAAAATATTACGAGTCTGTACAAAACATTTTTCAATTCAGGAATCTGTTTGCGTAAAATTAAGCTTTATATTGCAAATCTTTGTTAGAGTCAAGTGTCCCCCCTCCACTGCCAGCTAAATGGTTGCTTTTGGATATGTAAAAAAATTCAGGGCAGTAGTATATATAATAAAATTAAAAGGAAAACTATCACAGCTAAATAGGCTTACAAGTTTACGAGTAATCGTTGACCAACTTACATTTGCAGTTGGTACGTATGGGAGAACATGTTTTTCAACTACAATGTTAAGTTCGTTCTTGGGATAAATTCATCCCAACTACGGAATCCGTCATTGTGCGTGGTCCAACACGCACTTGGCCGGTTTTCTTTTTTAGGTCTTCTTTGTCCGGTATTCTTTCATCTTTTATTAAATCCTAACTTCCTAACTAATATTAAAAATGCGAAAGTAAGTTTGTTTGTTTGTTACCTTTTCAAGCCTAAACCACTGAACCGATCATCCTGAAAATTTGCAAATACGTTGTAAGGTGTACAGAAACGGACATAGAGTACCTTTCATTCATATAAAAAGTACTGTTCCCGACGAAAACAACAATAACGTTCTTATGATAATAGATGGCGCCACGTGTCTTTCGAATCATGATTGAAGTATAACCCGAATTGATTGTTAAAGTCTAAATTAACGCGAGCAAAGCCGCGGGCAAAATCTAGTTCTAAATAAACCATAGTCTACACTTTATACCTATTTCAAATTAAGTTGTAGTCCTCCACCAAATGCATTTAAAATTCAACTCGATTGCCATTTACGTTTTAATTAATAAACAAACTTTTTTACAAAAAAAGAACAACCAACTTCAAAAAAAAAACTACAAAGTGAAAAATAACTTTAATTTCGGAAGTCGGTGTCATTGGATCTGTATTGTAGTTTTTTGGCACCGAAATTAAAGTTATTTTTCACTGTGTAGTTTTTTTTTTGAAGTTGATTGTTCTTTTTTTGTAAAAAAGTTTTTTATTTTTCACTTTTTAGTGAGTCACTTATAAATGTATCTGTTACAATAGTTACAATAGCCTTAAAATGTCAATTGCTCATCACATATTACAAAATATTCCTTTTGCCTATGTAGGGACGTTAATTGTTGAGGAGCTCTTCTGGTAAGAACCAAAAGAACTGCATCATATGCATTGTGATGAGCATAAATTGCTTAGCAACCATAATAAAGTAATCGAATCGCAACCCGTGAAATACTTATTATTGAGTACTTCCGGTGGCCACCTCTGGTCTTCATCATCAGTTCCACTTCACTGAATGGTGCTTTACGAGAGCAAATGCACGATTTACTATAAAAATACCCAAATCGCTATAGGTGTGCCTATAAAATTTGAGGATTTCCCTCGATTTCCATGAGATCCCTTCATCAGATACTGACTTGGTGACAACGGGACCACCTCGAGAGTATACCCTTTCAAATAAAAAAGGAATTTTGCAAATCCGTCTATATATGACGGAGTTATGGCCGAACATACAAAAAAAAAATACTAACATCCGAATTGATAACCTCCTCTTATTGGAAATCGGTTAAAAATAAATCCTGCTTGTGTTTATAATACTTTGTAAACCCCTAGTTTCTCACGAAATGACAGTTCAGCACTCGCGTCGTTTCCTAAGCTTACAGAATACAAAATCAAAAAATTGTCACATGAAAAGCCTTATGCGTGCTTTAAGCCTAGACAGATGTGGTGCGTGCGCATTATGGGTCTACATTTATGAAATCCTACTAATATTATAAATGTGAAAGTTTGTGAGGATGGATGGGGATGGATGGATGGATGGATGTTTGTTACTCTTTCACGCAAAAACTGCAGAACGGAATTGGATGGAATTCGTAACACAGATATTCTATAACCTGGATTAACATGTGGGGTACTTTTTATTCCGGTAGTACGTTCCCGTGGGATAATTTCCGACATCCACGCGGGCGAAGCCATGGGCAACAGCTAGTTAAACATTTTACACTACTAAATTAACTAAATTAAATGACTGAGTAAAGTTAAACAAGTAAATACAAAACTTTTTTACAAAAAAACAACCGACTTCCAAAAAAAACACTAAAACACGTGAAAAATTACTTTAATTTCGGAAGTCGGTGTCTGGTTTTGTATTTTCGTTTTTGGTCACCGACTTCCGAAATTAAAGTTATTTTTCACGTGTTTTAGTGTTTTTTTTGGAAGTCGGTTGTTTTTTTGTAAAAAAGTTTTTATTTTTCACTTTTTAGTTGCGGTACCTACCCCACACAAATTCTTATACCACTACTTGGTGTGTAAACAACAGTGACAGGAAATTATTAACACATCATCCATATAAACTAAGTGGAAAAAATATGCAATATTAAAGATTACTCAAAAACTACTGGTCAGACCTTGATCAAATTTAAATGGGGCCACATGTGAAGCACCACCTATCAAATAAAAAAAGAATCATCCAAATCGGTGCACCCAGAAAAAAGTTATGAGCTAACACACATAAAAAAAAAAAAAAAAAAAAAAAAAAACATACAGACGAATTGAGAACCTCCTCCTTTTTGTGAAGTCGGTTAAAAACAAAAGGACACTTAGGGCTTTCTCAATATAAGCGTTTGATGCTGAACTGCGCCGGTGCCGGCAGCGGTCTGGGAGTCGTACTGCGCACGAACGGTTGTTTTTTCTTTAATTGAAAGAGCCCTTAGGCGTAGAAGTGTGCAATAAAATTGTTTATAGGTAAGCTGTTATAATGTTAATAATGAATGAAATAATTGAGAAATAAACACATTTATCATAACGTTTTATCATAACGTTTTTTCTAATGTCAAGTGTCTCCGTGTAGTTCAATCTCGAATACTAGACATATTTATCAAATTATTTTAGCTACATAAACCAGCAAAGGTTGAATCAACTCCTCCTTCTTTTCGTGTCAATAGATTTTGGCTACAATTTAAATTTCACTAAAATATTTTTAGAAAGAAGACTAAGTACTAAATAAAATATGCTAACTTCAAATAAAATAAACCCACTCTACATCGAGGTACCTAAAGAATAACGTTCTAAGTTCCAAAATAATTTATTACCACTCATCAGAATAATTGTACGTGTTGTATTTATATTCTTTTTGCCTACCAAAATGGATAAATGCTCACCAAATCTTGTTTAAGTTGCTCACCAAAAATAAGTTTGCTTCAAAATGTAAGGGTGGGATAGGATGCAAGAGCGACCGAAGTGAGCTCAGGACTTGGGGCACCCCGACTCAGACAGGTTAGGTTAGAACCTTCGTGGTTATTTTTTTCTAAACCACCCAGAAGTAGGAGCCCCGGCAAACGGGGCTCAGTCCACTACGCCTTATAAATAAAAAAGGAAAATAGGTTAATTTCTACAATACCTTATGAAACACAATTTGGTGAGCATTTATCCATTCTGGTGGACATAATTTGGTGGGTATTTTGAATTTTTTGGTAGTAAAATAGGTACTTTTCTGGTAGGCGTTTAAACACAAGCCATAGATTTTTATCTCATTTTTCACACTCCATCAGATTATTATATTCTATTCTTACTTACCACTTAATTTCAAGAGTCAACTACAAACACGCTAGAATGAGACATTCAAGTACCAGTAAATCTCAAGCTACTTAGGCAGTCCAGAAACACGTCTTACCAAGCCAGTCAGATGTTATCAAAGCAATCTTCCCAGACCTACTTTAACATCTGTCAAAAGCAACACACAAAGGTAAGACCTGATTTCATGTTCTGTATTTTTTTTCTCGGCGTTTTTTTTTCTTTGATGGCCACAGACATTAATTATGTATTCCGGTCACAATTCATTTCGTACGTTTTTACCTTTTCGGTTTATTCTGAAGACAATTATATGAAAAAAGATTGTACCCGTTTCTTTTGGTGTATTTGTACCTACCTGTATTTTCGTATCAAAATTATAAATAGGATGAAGATTTATTAACGTTCTTTTTCTTTTAAACTTTTTATAAAATCTTCCATTTAATATCGTTCCACTAAAAGATGATCCTAAAAGTATTTTGTACTCAAAAGTAAATTACCTTATCACAGTTTTTCACTCAAGTCTACTTTACTTGCTTCGTTTAAAATGCAAAACACTGGATATTCTTGTGTCATACAGGTGAGTACATTGTTTAAGATCGCACGGCAGTGCCTATAAATGAATAAATGTTTATGTTATTTAATAATATTTACTCATATAGTTATTGGTTGTTTATGTGGTTGCTTTGTATTCTTAGTGCTTACTGTTTGTTTTATTTTATTATGTTACGTAGATGAATCCTTAAACCTGACTTGGTTTCCGTACGTCCTTTCTGGGTAACCACTGAAAATCAGCGCTGTGCTGTGGGTCCCCCATAGCACAGCATCATGCTGAGTGGAAGCCTTCTTGTCACAGTCATGACGTGCAGCTATCGACTATTTCTGTTTTGTGCTCGTGATTATAGATCTATTTTGTTTTTTTTTATTTTATTTACATTGTTACCAGAGCTAATTATCTTTTTTGTATGCACGTGTTTCTGTGACAAATAAACCTATTTTTCTTTCTTCTTTCTAAAAGTATTGTAAGGTTTTCTTATACACATTTCAATCGATCAATCAACTCAGCCTATCGCAGTCCACTGCTGGACATAGGCCTCTCCCATGCTGCACCACTACATCCTGTCCTCCGCCTTCCGCATCCAGTCTGTCCCAGCCATCTTTTAGAGGTCGTCGGTACATCTATCTTGGGGGCGTCCCACACTACGCTTGCCGATACGCGGTCGCCACTCCTGGACTCGCCTGCTCCACTGGCCATCGGTCCTTCGGCAAACATGGCCAGCCCACTGTCACTTCAGCTTGCACATTTAAGTCATAGAAATTTAGTTCGGAACATGAAACTTCTTCACACCTATTGAGAGAGCACATTTCAACGAGGACAATTTACTAACGGCTGTAACGAACAAATGTATATTGTTTTCTACTTACGGTATGGCCACGGCAGTTGCGATCAAGTTTCGATTTTTTGTTGAATTGGCCATACAATATCAACGGCGAAAATTGACACAATATCTAAGCTTAAAGCACTTTTAATGCCTTTGGTAAAAACTAGAATATACATACACACATAAACTCACCTTTTTCGTATGAGGGTGGGCAGAAACTACAGAACGCCACCTACTACTGTCCTTACATACTCCTTTTGCTTCTGGTCTGGTCATAGATGCGCGCCTGTCGCGAGTAAGGTCATAACCTTTCTGAAGAACATCACCAATAAGGCCAGTTTTTGTCTTTTAGGTCGTTTCCACTCACATGCCTTCTTATTAGATTTTTATAATCGCCTCTCTTTCATCCTCTCAATATAACAACTAGAATATATTGCCTATATAGGCCATCATGACACGTAAACATACATAACAATAGAAATTAATGTCTGTCGCACGACAGCGTGGCATGATAGTGATTCTATCAGTATTAATTATGTACTTACCTACTGATATAAGGGCATTTGGTCGCTAGTCACAAGGCCTTTGAGGAATTAAGTGTTTAGCCCAGTCGATACACACAAGGCCTACATAAACAGTCTATGATTTATTATTTATTTAGATTGTACAAAGGTATGTTTAGTATGTATCAATATACTCGTATGTTACTACCGAGAATTCCGATCAAGTAAATAAAACAGCCAAATTGAAAAAGTATCAATTTATTGTTTACACACTCTGAATAGAATAGATAGATAATTGTTAATTTTGATGTGTTTATGTACATAGTGTAGAAGAAAACTTCTGAGACCAAAGCTAAATAATAAAAGTAGTGTTAAAAATCTTTGGTATTTAAATCACTAAATATTACCAGAAATATTCACTTCATGGAAAGTGTGAATGTGAAAACAAAGTGCATTTTATATCAGCACGTAGATGATAAAGCACTGGCATCGAACATAATAAAAGAGAATAAGACGTTAGCTTTGGACCAGATTGACAGATTGATTGACTTTCTTCAATTTTGTTGCAAATGCAATGCACTCGAATCATTCAGCATCTGAGTCCAAGAATGCAAACAGGCGTCCCACTAAGTACTATAATAGGACCAATATTGTTTAGGTAGGTACTTGAAACTTTTTACTAAACATATATGTAAGAGTGGACCTTTTGCTATCTCCATGTGGTATAATATCTTATAAATAAATATAGAACTATGATAATAAAGCACGCAAGAAACCCAACCCAAGTTTTAGTTCTAATACAGTCTTGTAAACTAAAATAGGAATATCATAACAAAACTATGGAACATTAAATAAAATTCAAGCTATAGAAAAATACACACATTACCTTTCAACCACAATTTTAATGATTTCTCAAAGGTAGAAGTGGTGAATTCAATTTATCGAAATACATTTTTTTTGCATACAAACGTTTTAGGTATTACCTTTTTGTTTACCTTTATAATAATAATATGAATGAAGAATATGCATTTGTTTCACTTGATTGCAACAATAAAAGCAGAATTTTCGGATACCTATGAAATTTCAAAGTTGCTATAGTAACAGTCGAGTGAGGTTTTGACGCAAACAACATAATAACAATCAGAACCACACTTCGCTGATATTCAAATTAGCACATAAAGGGAATATGTTATAACTTTAGTAAGATCTTTACCAGGAAAACAATACGCTACAGTGAATTAACATAAGTTTTATAATCGTTAACGAAGTTGTCAAGAACATTGTTTAGAAAACCATCACTACCTCAAGCTCGCTCCACAAATCATCATCATCAATGATAATAATGATGTTAGAGATATATAAGGAAGAATCTGTAACGCAATGTTTGGATACTCGCTGAGCACATACGAACTTGCACGATTATGTGCATAAAACAAATGAACATCGAAGAGCGAATACACTTAAACATATTATCGGTTTCATTTTCAAACTTGTGCCTATTCGTATGTGCTCGGCGAGAATCTAAACGTTGCATAAGAAAAGTACTGATAGCCTGTGTTCTACAAATTGATATCTTGCATAAAATGTATTCCTTAGCGATAAATATCTAAAGAAACAATCCATTTCTAACTGTTCTTCAACATGAAGCACTCGGTTTTATAGTCTCTAAAGGTCACAGTAACGTATCCCAGTCCTTAATAAATTTATATATGGTGTAACATTCTTAGTATATGCAAAACTTACTTAAATTTTATTTACATAGAAATAATGGTGACTTACATGAGTGTAGATTATTTACAGCATTAGCTCTTTGGGTCCAAATTCACCTAAATCTATCAATTCCTATACATAACCTAAAATCTAAGAATTAATGAAAGCAGTGAAAAGGATGATTATAATAATTTAGTAAAAAGTATTCTTATATCTAAGAAAATAAGCATTTATAATTAATATCTACTACCCTTTAACTCAGGTCACGTTATAGTTTATGCTATGTAGATGAATATAATGTAAATTAAAAATGATTTTCATCGTAAATCTATAAATTCTAAAATGAATTTATTCCTAACCTAACTAAATAAATAGGCAAGAATACTTCGCAGAAAACAAATCCAATTTAGTCAAAATAAACTAGAGCTGAACAATAAATGCATTATGAAATCACAGAATTATTTACATTTCAATTCATACGCTACAATATTGCTACAACCACCAGTAATAAATATGCCGTTGTTGCTACCAGCATCTGACTGGATGAAGTCTTGTAATATTTGACCTCGTCTTGGGTCGGTGGCGAGTACGACGCCTCGTAAATTAAACGGTTCGGACATGGGAGCATCTCCACTGGTATTTCGAGCAGCTTCCTTTTATATTCAATTTTAGTATCATCGTTGTCTGTTTCCTGGTCTTGCATTGCGTCATCATAATGCTTCTCTTCAAATTCTTCTTCCTCGTAGTCAATGTCTTTTTTATATGAACCTTGAATAGTTTTCTGTGGTTTTTCAATTTTAACAGTACCTATGTTTGTTGTCTTTGTATCCATGATGCAGTTGAGGCGGGACAGTGAGGCTTTCACGCGTTTGCTTTTTGTTTCGTTTCGGAGTTTGTGTAGCCAGGATAGGCGGCAGTCACAGGTCAGCTTGTTACCTATGGAAAAAAGATGGGTTTACGGGTTAAAATATTTCAATAGAAATGGTGAATATTAACACTGCCTATCTATTAACCACGACAATAGAAAAAACCTGCATCTAAAAGTAAATCCTATCTGGCGTAAATAATGATGGTTAAAAAGTAAGAAATGCTGAGGCTATTTCATAAATCTAGCCAACCGTAAAAGCCAATTTACAATTTATGATTTAGCTGATCACCTAACAAACAAAAAGTTATATTATCAATCATAACACAAATCCTGCACTTTTACAATACAAACAACATCCCGACACGCGGAACTAGGATCATCTCTACAATTAACAAGCCACGAAACCAAATTAACAGTGGACAAAGAGTATTAAATCATACCTAACAGCAATGCTCGACCAGTGCGGAAAATATAACATCTAGTCCGCAGCAAAATATAGACGCTATTAAATTGTCACACAGCACTTAAACACAGTATTTCAAGGCCTGATTCATTGTAGTTGGGGGTAGTAATGTCCCCGGATGGTTTAAGTGTGCGGTGGCCTGTGGCCTGCGTTTTTTGGGCGGTTAGTTAGTAGTAAGTAGATTTTGCAGGAAGATTGATGCAAGTTGGTGCTGGTTTACGAGATTATGCGCTGGTGAGAATGTACATAAATTAGTCTACGTTTGCATAAAGTGATTCCTTTTACAAAAAAAACATTCTGAATTTAAATTTCACTGGCGAAAAAAGTTAATCTTAAAAATCAAAAAACCAGACTGAGTAAAAAATGAACTTTAAAAAAAGATGGAAACAAGAGTACTTAGTTTTGTCTCTAATCGTCGGATTGAAGACAAAAATACATCATCTCGTTTCCATCTTTTTTAAAGACCTATTGCCACCGACTGTATAAGATGTGGACCCAATCTCATACAGTTGGAGGCAATAGGTCTTTATTGTTAAAAAGAAGATGCCTCCGACTGCATGAGATTGGGTGGATGGAGTGGGACGTGGGATTGGATAGGCTATAAACACATTACCCTCCTTTGCGTGGGGCAGTCGGGTAAAAATATAGGAATACCAAATATGAACAAAGTTTCTTAAATAATTTTTCACATACACAAAAATTGAATAAGAAATAAAAAAAATGAACATCAAAACAAAAAAAATACATTCGTTACTCTTTTTCTACTCTACAAAATGCCTAACACCTACAAAACACTAATAATACATCATGATAACCAAAGAACCGTGACATAATAGCTACGGCAGCTAATCGTGCGGTTAATTGAACCATTCCGGTTAATTTTCAACACGGATATATTACCCAACGGGTTACTGAAGGAGCATACATCACTGCGGTCCGGTAATTAACCCGGCACACAGATGTTATTAATGATAGTTTTTTTTACCGCTTTATGGGCCTTCATAATGGTAGTTTGCATTTTTTATTGAATCCTTGGTCACACAGCACTGCATAAATTATTTTGTTTATACTGTTATGTGGTGCCAAACTAATATAATGTAATTTAAAACATCTTCTTTAATCTCATTACAAATTAGACTGAATTGTTTCCGGGTTTTGCTAATTAACTTTTATGAAAAGATGTGAAAACAGGTTGAGTTATTACGACATCCTCATTCGTTCTCTCGTTTCCTAAATTTCAAAAGCGTTGGCGGAAATAAAGAACAAAATTCGTATTTATCATAACAAATGTCAGCAGTTACGAAGTAATATCGACATTTGTGAGGGATTACACAAATTGTAAGAACAAAGATAAATGACGAACAAAGTTGTCAAAATTCAACTCACCGTCTAGAGAGATTAACGCATAATTGGACTTCATGTTTTCCAAAACATTTTGAACTGCTTCTTGTTTCAACGTTTCTAAGTTATTGTTCCTCAAATCCAAAACATTCAACTTTTGAATATCATCGAGCACGCCGTCGTCTAATGTCCCCAACTTATTATCGGCCAACGAAAGTTTTCGCAGCTGAGTCAATCCACCGAAACCCCTCTCGGATATAAATTCTATTTCGTTGCCATCCAGGTAAAGTTCTTGAAGGCTCCAAAGTTCCGCGAACGCAAGGTCCCCTATCATCGTTAATTTATTGTTTCTCATATCCAACGTGATCAGATTAGACAGACCTTGGAAGTTCTCCCTAATGACAACTGTCAACTGATTGTTGTCGAGGTCCAATTTTATGAGATTGTTCAAATGTTTGAAACATCCGTCGTGAAGGACGCTAATTATGTTCTTCGACAGATACAGCCTCTGCAAGTTGGGGAGGACGTAGAACACGTCTCGTTTCAGTTCAGATATCTGATTTTCTACTAAGCTGACGTTTGACAGCATTATTAGATGGGCGAATGACATCTTTTCCAGTTTCGCTATTTTGTTCTTGGGCAGTGTAATCTCCCGGAGCGTGGTTGAGTTGGTAAACGCAAACGATGCTATACTATAGATGTTGGCGTACTGTATATTGAGGTATTGTAATCGTTCCAGTCTAACGATCACTTTTGCGGGTATATACGTCAGTCCGCCGTCAGCTCTGACGTTGAATGTTAACTTTTCTATTTTTGGTTGTGAATAAAAATTGGACCAGAACGGATCGTCTTCAGCTATACCGCCGTTGAATACCCAACAATCGGCCTTTGTGGCGGTTTTTATCTTTATACTTTCGCAGTAACAATGAACTTTGGACCCTCGGTCCTGTATATCACAAATATTAACGTAGTGTGAGTAAATCTTGTCGTTCTTCCATCGCCTTTTGTCATTCTGTCGGCTCTCAGTTACGTTTATTTCGACTGTTGCAAAGGCAATCATTAGGATCAGATATTTAAGGTCCATCTTTGTTCCCTTTTCACATCAGAGCGATTTTTATCTGTAACAAAAGAGATGGCGTTTAGTGAGTTTCTTTTGTTTTCTTTTATCTTGAGCCGTATTTTGTACATTAGCGAAGTCGATGATTCGATTGTATGGAAGTCGGATAAGGTGTTATTACGACGACACTAATTGGCACTCAGAAGCTCCATTTTATTCCAATAAGTTAAGCTCTAATAACTGGAATAAAACATTTTTTTATTATTATTTGTAATGCGTGGGTAATTTATCTAATGGCAATGAAATGGAGCACTTAAATAAATGTATATTATTTCCATTTTAATAAATGGAAATAATACACATTTATTAAAGTACTAGAAGTAGAGATACTATGTGCTATAACTCTTAAAACAAACTGCTACTAATGACCCTCTAAAGTCATTGACCTTTATAAAAGCTAAACACTTTTAAAAAACCCACATGTCATCAAATTGAAGATGTTATTAAGTATCACTGTTAATTCCTTCTAATAATCCTTTAGTCCCGCCTGCATCCTGGCACGGAACTCATCAAGTTTAATTAGTCAATTGTTAAGACATTTTGTTTTATTAACAGTTGTCAGTTTTTATTGTTGTTGTTGCAATTTGTTCTATTTTGGTTTCTATTGGCGCATTTTTTGTTTAAAAAAATTATAAGTACGAGTTTTTTATTGTTATATCTAATATATAAATATCTCGTGTCACAGTGTTTGTTATCGAACTTCTCCGAAACGGCTTGACCGATTTTTATGATTTTTTTGTGTATATTTGGTAGGTCTGAGAATAGGTTGTAAAGTATATTTCATACCACTCTGGGTGAAACTGCAGGCCGCAGCTAGTATTTAAATAAATGGTTTGATTTTGACGTTCAATTGAAAAGGTAAAAAAAATACCAAATCTCTATCATAACTAAAAATAATTTCAAAAAGTAGGCAGCTTTTCTTCAGCCTGCCAATAAAAAACAAGGAACATTATTAAAATCTGCGAAAAATACTGGATGTGGCAACATTCTCCTTGACCATTGATTGTAGCCGTATCAGTGAGCATATCTGCAACAGTAGGTAACAAGCTCATTATAATATTAAGATTATGCTATTAAAAAGCATCCTCCTCATTTAAAAGATGCACTATTCAGTCAAAGCAGTCATCATAAACTGCGTACAATCGTCATCCCCCCTACACGTTTATAAGCCAACTATGCAATGCAGAGCAAGCAAGGGGGAACATGTAACATATCCTGTGATCACTCAAAGCCTCCCCTTTGAACTCTTGAGCCAGTTCTCCCCTAAGCAGGGTGCTCTCTCAATACAAACCCTTTAGGCCCCAATCTGTAACGGTCATATGGAGTGTTCCCATATTGTTTCCCTTTGAAGTAACAGCTATAATGGCGGTTGAAATCATGCTGATGTGGCTGGAGTATTGTTTGGTATCTTCTGTATTAGTTTATTGAATTTGTTACAGTTAATTGAGTATATTCTTCAGACTAAGACGGCATAGAAAGGCTCATCCTAATGTGGCAGGCGGCAGCCATTGTACACTTAGCTATTGAAACTGCATTTTTTTTTTACCAGTTCCTTTAATATAATGTTGAGTTAACTAAAGGTTTTCCTTTAAACACATAATACATAACATCACGTAGGGCAGAGGTGTACCTAGTAGGCCACATTTCACCAGTTAAGGTTATAACTGGCGAAATGTGGTACTACTAGGTAAATACAACTAAAAATATCTACCCTCCCCCCCAACCTGAAAATAACGCGCGTGATAGAGGCGTTATTTTCCTTTAAAGTAAAGCAGAAAACTTCGTTTTACAAGAACCAATTTACGTTTTAGAAAATGTACCTAATTTCTTCCTTTTTTTTATTAACTTAAAATAATTACAACCAAACCGCGATCACAAAAGTATAGTGCCTATGGCCCAAAACTAGTGCACAGTCTACTTTTAGTTCCGTTTTTAAAAGTTTTCATTTACAGAAAGATTATTTCGATACTAACTAAAAGCACTTTATAGCGTCCAAAGTTCAAGCTTAATATTTTCCTATCAAATATTATTGAAAAGGAGCGTGACTTCCACACATTATATTTCCAACGTAACAATCGAAAAGTGTAGTTAATCGATATTTCGCTGTGTTACCTTGAGAATATTATAATAAGAATTAATTGGCGGCTATACTGTTCGACAGTGTTTCTATGTAGTAATTATTGGAATATTTCGATAAGTCGTTATGGTAATTACTTATACACTATTATGATCGTAAGAGGTGCTTCACACTTATTCGGGTTGGCCTTGATTCGGCACAGCTGGGTGGCAAAATAGAATATAATTTGTCGATATAGGAATATGTTCGGGGAAACTCTGCTCGGCTTAGTTCAAATAATGCCGAGCTGAATCCAACATATACAACGAGGGTAGATGCTGAACGAAGTTTGCCGATCGGCACAAGTCGATTGAAAGCCGAATATTGTGTAGTAATTGCTTCAGGTGGGCTGTGTAGTCAAACAAATACTGCCGAATCGAATGTTTGGCCGAAGAAGTGTGTAGCACCGCTAACTATGAAGGGTGGAACAACCACCAATTAAAAATATGGTGTTTTATTGGAAACAAAGGAAATATGAAATGAGGTGATTACGTGAAAAGGTCGGTGACCTCTGGCCTTTGCTTTGAATGTAACATCTGTTCAAAATTGAGTTTCGAGAAATGAAAATCAAAATCGATGTGGGTACCTACCTCCTTCATTGATTTAATATGGATGCAACTTAATCAGGTCCGCGTGGTAAACGCGTAACACATATAAAATGGCAATTCATCGCAATGCCTTTCATTTTGACAGTTCAGGCATGTTCATTGCGTTATTTATATTGCTGAGCTGACGAATTATTCAAAACCTATGAAGCAATGTATTAGGAATTTCCTTTAAAATCCTCGGATTGTGATTGAAGGTGTATTACGTAATTACGTTGCTTGTACTTTTCAGGTCGATAAGATACCAATTACGTCGATTTTTTTAATGTTGTGTGTGTTTTACACTCAGTGAACGCGCTAACATTCGAGCCCGTTTGCACCATAACGCAACACAATAGCGTTAAATATTAATAATTAATAATTATTATGTTTTGACATACAAGCGTTCTAAATGTTTACCCATTAATGCGTCATGAAATCGGGCTTTATGGCTCTTAAAAGTGTGGGTAAGACCTGAGAAACGTGATTGCTATACTCAGTCATGTATCAACATTATCATCTACGGCTTAAGCCATTTATTCCTCAAAAATAATACAATTCACTTATCTTGATAAATACAAGTTAATCTCAATACTTAAGGCGGAACCTTCAGCGAAATTAAAATTTTGTTACGTTTTTTGCAATTTGCAGGTCACTGTCAGGTTGTATTTTCATTAAAATATGATTCGCGACCGTAACAAATATGGCTTTACATAATTATAATCATTAGAATCAGCAATACATCTCCATAAGTTAGAATTGGCGCCAAATGTCATGATTTCATGAAATAGTCATTCAATACAGTAATATGATTCCTTCGGGGATTTACAGGCGTGATGTTATATTATGTTACAACAGTTACTAAAGAATAGAAGCCATCAACTAAAAACTTGAGCTCCCAACTACAGTTCAGTTACTAACTGAACTCCTGCTAAATGTCAATTAAGTGTAATGCAAGCAAAGTTTACGTTCTAAATGTTGACAATTAAATTTCATTCAGTGTGCTAACGACCTCCATTATAAAGCATACGGGACTGGTTTATGACTAAATGTCGACACAAAACCGAGGGACGTATTTATGTTTATAATTAACTTGTGGAACAATGGCGGAAAATGTAGATGCGACTTGGATGCGTTACGTACGTATGCAGTCTAGGCGTGGACCATATAACATTATGGGTGTATTTCCCGAGGGATCAGAGGTATGCACGCCTACATATCACCAATTCTATTCAAGTCTTATGCAATATTGCCAATAACCCAGTGCAAATCATGACTCCAGGCTGCTGAAAAGCCTGATATAAAAGCACAAAAATACTTTTCCAGACCTTGAAATCGAATATAGGACACTATGTTCAACTGTAGGCTCACAATGTGACCATTACTGTGAAGTCAATCTTGTGAAGTACTAACAGTTCGACATTTATTTATAATGAGCACGGTACTAAAACAACACGCAGCACTTCCATACAGCACTGAATTTACTAAAAGGAGACGGAAAGATATAGTTTGCCCTCAAAAAAGTACAGAACATGCTTTCACAGCTAAATTTTATATGTTCCTCGGACCGCTACTCTATAACAGGCTAAATGAAAAAGGAAACATCTACTCCTTGAATCATAGTAACTGCAAGAAAATCCTTATGGAAACTCTTCAAACTATGTCCTATGAAGATACAGAGAAGTTATTATTAGTGCTAAAGTAAATATTGTTTGTATTATTGTTATTTTTTTTAATTAGTTAGTTAAGTTAAGATACTATAATTTTATATACCTTTTTACATTTATGTACCAATTAGATTATTATGATATGTGATTATTTAATCAATTAATATTACCTCCAATCGCCTGAAACACAGGATTACCTAGTTCAGGCACAAATCATGTGTGAACTTGACATAGATTTAAGAAAAGCTGTATTTTTATCGTTTTACCTTATATTTTTGAATAAAATTTTATTATTATTAGTTTAATGAGGCAGTGCTTCTTCTTTAATTAGCCAGTCCTCAAAGTTGGCACCGAGTTTGACTGTCATGGGGGTTACGAAAGTACGCAGTAACGCATTGTTACCTGCGGAAGCACTCCAAATAACCGTAAAGTCATAAATTCTACGTCCATAAAACATCCAACGTTGATTCATCTTGGTAATATCACGAAAACCCTTAGTGAATAAGTTCATCATAGCCGAATATTTGTTCAAAGTATCCGTCAACAATTCCGTGTACCGAAATGTGACGCATATCTCTTCCAGATCGTTAACTTCTTTGTTACAAAGATAATTAAGCTAGTGCATTGTGCATACGACCACCTACGGGTGTAAACAGCCTTTTGACTAACAGACTGTGTAACTGGGGACCCCGGCCCCTAGGATCATCGTCTAATAAATTTATAGCGCTACTTATCATAAACAAACAGGCTATTATCAACCTTGGAGCGAGAAGATAGAGTTGCTTTTGCAGAGAGTGTTGTTGTAATATTTTATAAGTTGCAGACACGGAGATGTAGTAGTTGGATTAGTGTGTGTATGACCATGTTTATTATTTAGTGACGGATTTTTCGTAACGCTGGAAAAATTGCGGAGATAATACAGTTTTCAGGGAATAAGGAGTTCATTGCACGTCGGGTTAGAATTACGACTCTGTATAGTATTAAATTGGGTAATTTTATGACTTGCGAGCGGTCCTCTATGCAATATGAGCAGTATATTAAACTTTAAACCGCTTGATATGAAACTCTGAAGGGTTGAAATTACGTCTTCTGTAATAAAACATGTTATTTATGTACTGATTTTAACGAAAGATAAACAAAGTTAAAGGATAGACGACAGCATGTCATATCTTTTACGATTTACTTTCGGACCACTGGCGTTTTCTCGTATACTTTTCTCTAGCTGCAAAGATGGCCATTGAATAATCTGGCTCTGAAAGCACCACATTCAGGGCCTAGACAAGTGACTCGCTTTCTTAGCATTTCATTTTTCTGCAACGATTTTTAAATGATTGACATAAGGTGTTCGCTAACTTATGTCAATCAAACACATTTTTGGAAAGAAGTTCCTTATCGCGCGTTGCGAAAGGGGGCTAGACGGAAAAAATTAAGACCAAAAGTTGTAACGACACTTTTTGCTATAGTTGTAAGCCGTGCGGCGTGCGCGTGTTTCTCTGGCTGTCTCTCTCTCTCTCTCTCTCTCTCTCTCTCATAGAAAGCAAGCCAGTTATTTTTTTTTAAATGGAACTTCTTTCCATCCGGGTGTCCCTTGACACCTCTCAAGTTTTTTTTATTTTCTATCATCATTATCTATGATAGAATGTTACTTTTTTAGTTAGGTACTCGTCTTAAGGTAACATGCATACTGCACGTACCTATGGTTTAATTGTTTCACAATCAAAGTAATTGCCAACAACATAGATACAAACAACAAATGCCGTCAAATTAACTTCTGAATTGATGAGAGCTCGTGCGTGTTTGCTAAGTGGCTAAGTGGCTACATGTCTAGCCACATTCTAGACAAGGAGCTTTAACCGTTGGAGTTAATGTTGCGCAAACCGTTGTGACGCACACAATAAACAAAAGAAAGTCGTCTGCGTAGAGACCTAACTAACAAATTTTTAGGGTTCCATACCCAATGAGTGTCAAAAGATCTCAATTATAAACCTACGCCGTCTATTTATTGGTTTATGTATATATTCTTTATTGTACACCACAAAATACATAACAAAAAATAAATCAAATACTACAAAATATACAATGGGTGGCCTTATCGCTTTCTGTGATCTCTTCCAGCCAACCTTGAAATGGACTTAAAATGGGGCTGTCGTTGGTGAAAATAATAAGTATACAATACACTAAAATCGATATATATCTGATATGCATATCCCCAATAATGCATGCTAAATATCTATCTGACTGTCTCAGAGCTACATCTTAAGAACCGTAATAGCCAGCTTGATAAACGTTAAACCTTGGTCTGATTTTAGTACATACTCCATAGATAAATCACCAATAATAGAAGAAGAAAACAATCCCAGTTTTGGTTGTGCGGAACTTCTTTGTGTAAGAGTTCGACTCGCACTTAGCCGGTTTTTTTATAGCAGACAATGTATGTCTATGCAAATTTTCCTGAGCCACCCAGACGCTTTCGTACCATCACAAATGTAACCGTTCCATAGTATGATTCCCAAAACGAGCCAAACCCGAAGCTGTCCGGAACGAGCCGAAAAATTCGTCGTTTTTAAAACTTCGCTCCAATTTAACTCTGCAGTGCTAACTGCTTTGCGGCTTAAAACTGAGTCGAGGTTCTTTTTGGCCAGTAATGCGAGGTACTCATGCAATATTTGTTTCTTTTCTGCAAATTATTTCGCTGCGTTGAAACTAAATCTTCTGTTTTTACCGGAGAGAATGAAAAATGTTTTATTGGCACACTTGTTACACGGAGAGAATAGATTTAAATATGGTACAAATACTTTCTTCTGTTCTGCGAGTCATTAGCCTCTAGCTTATAGTAGTTTTGAGCGGAAGGTGGTGAAGGTTCAATATGCTTATCTGCATCTACCAAATCCTCTCGGCTACAAGTGTTAGGGTACAATATGCAACAAGAAACACAAATGCGTAAATTAAAGACAGGAAGGAATTATAAATTCCCTCCTGTCTTTAATTTACGCATTCCAAATGAAATTTTCCTTTAAAGAAAACATGAACATTGCAAATTTCTAAACTACCTAACAGTATAATGTTTATACACGTTGAGCTACGCCCCAGTTAAAACTATGCTTGCTATAAAATACTGTTTTTAGTAACTCGTTCGTAGTACAAACTTCGTTAAACACGGAACGTATCTGGCCGGCAAAAAAGTTGGGCTGCATGAAATGTGGGTTCTACAGTTTTATTTTTATTATGTTAGTTAGGTTTGTGAAATCACGGATCACGTCTTTTCTATGTAGATGAACAATGCGTCACTATATGTGGCCGGCTGGGAAAAATACTAATTCAAAGTTATCATTTAATTAGTATTTTATTATATGATAAATGATTTTATTTCTGTAAGTAGGATTGTACAAACACTTTACACGTCAATCATATTTTTAAACTAGATGAGGTCGGCGTTTCCTATCTGGCTACTCTGAGAAGAAAAGCCGAAACAAACTCAGAGGTCACAGTCTCTTTTAAAGTCCAGACATAATCTTGGTCTGATCATGTGAAGACCATGTAGATTGGTATCTGAAATGGTCTTTTGAGGAAAGAACCACACAGATTGAGTGGACCTGTCCAGTCAGTGCACGCATTTGTCAGTAATCGTGCAGCTCAACTCAGGAAGTCAGGACTTAAAGAGCTCAACGATTCGACGAACAATACCAAAGAAAGGACATTTGGGTAGGCCACATAAATTAATCCATCTGCCAGATCATGATTAAAATTAACTGCAAAAGCAATGACCCACATAATCCTCACATTCACAATAATTAAAATAACATAATACTTTACAAGTAAATACTCATGTCATTGTGTATATAAAATTCAACAACGTCAATATGTATATAAAAAAACGGACATAATGTTTGAGAACCATGTAGATTGGTGTCTCAAATGGTCTTTTGAGGAAAGAACCACACAGATTAAGTGGATCTGTCCAGTCAGTGCACGCATTTGTCAGTAACCGTGCAGCTCAACTCAGAACTTAAGGAGCTCAACGATTCGACGAACAATACCAAAGGAAGGACATTTGGGTAGGCCGCATAAACTACTTAAACTGCCAGATCAAGAATATAACTGAAACAATGACCCACATAGTCCTCATATTCTCAATAATGAAAATAATATAATACTTTTTACAGTAAATATTCATGTCTAAAATAGCTAGCAAATTAAAATCAACATTCACCGTGTAATTTTGATTTGAATTTGAATTTATTGGAGCAGCTCAATCCCAAGCCTTTTTGTCCTCAATATAGTCTTTCACAGTATAATAGGCTTTCTGGCATAGTTTCCGTTTTATAAAAGATTTGAATTTATTAAAGCTTAGATCTTGAAAGTGGCTAGGAAGTTTATTATAAAAACGTATACATTGGCATCTAAACGAGCCACCTATTTTCTTGAGCCTGGTTGTAGGAACAATAAATTTGTGTTTGTTTCTAGTATTTATATTGTGGATATCACTGTATTTTTTAAACAGATTAATATTTTTATTTGCATACAAAAGATTTTCATAAATATACTGAGAAGGCACAGTAATTATATTAATCTCTTTAAATTTATCTCTGAGGGAGTGTCTGGGGACACCCCTCAGAGATAATTTTTTAGATTGAACGAATTGCCCTTTTTTGTAAAACAAAAATTGTCTGGATATCGGCGGCATTTCCCCACAACAGAATACCGTACGACATCACACTATGAAAATAACTAAAGTATACTAAACGGGCTGTCTCTAAATCAGTTAAACCACGACTTTTTCTAGCGGCGTATGCTGCAGAGCTAAGCTTTTCTGACAATTACAGAGCATTTGTACCTCCATTAGACATTCTTATCTTATGCCTCGCCTTTTCCCAACTAAGTAGAAGTCAACTTCCAGTCTCACCAGATGCAGCTAAATTCCAGTATTTTACATGGAGCGACTACCTATCTGACCTCTAAAGCCCAGTTACTGGGTAACACCGAAACCCTTTGGTAAGACTTTCGGGCTTCTTTCTTATCGTGTATCTGCAAATGACAGCCGGGACCAACAGCTTAACGTGACCGGTTTCGGTATGTAATGGATAGCCACCCATCCACGGACCAACCTCGATAAGCGTTGCTTAACCTTGATAATCTACACGTGTGGCTGTTTTTATTTAGCCATAATCAAAGCCCTATTACTAGCCATTATATCAAACATTTAATGCATCTACAATGTCAGTAAATCATCTTTGGATTATAAAGTTCAGAGTCTCTTATATTTTTGGCAACTAAACCCGGAAAAAGAAGCGATACTTTTATTGAAAGAATTGGCAACAACCTCTTCCTTAGCAGTTACTAAAGGTACCAAGATAACTAATCCGTTCGCCAAGTCTAGTCATAAAAGAAACATTATAAACGTTCTCCATGTTGCATTTGATAAGTCAGAGATGACGCGATGACTTATCAGAGATGACGCGATGACTTATCAGAGATGACGCCATGACTTATCAGAGATGACGCGATGACTTATAATATCGATTCTTATCGATCTATCAGATCTGATTTTTCTTTGATTAAACTGTTTTTTTTTTCAGGAATTGTACAAGTTACTTCGACATAACAAGAAAGCTTTAACAATTTTATCATTGAAGTCCAACATAGACTTCAGAATAAACCAATTGTAATTTTCCAAGATACTTTTTCATCGTAATTTACTGAAAAGAAAGCCTACGTTCTTCCCTTATTAAGAAGATTTATTTCCGACACAAAATTACGACTGCACCTTGAACTTATTTTTGGCTAATTAAAGCTAAATATATTCTCATCTTACTCCAATTTATTATGTAAATAAATAGTAGATCACATTGGTTGTGGGGCAAAGGTCGTCCTTAATTAAGGGTGGCTACACACGCAAAACCGTGGAGTCGGAACTGACCGCAAATCGCAAAATCCGAAGTCAATTCATGAGTGCCGAGCTTTAGTTAAATGTTTGATTTCAACATTTTAAGTTTAGAATTCTAGTTCGGTTAAAACGTTAATCCTTATGTGAAATGAGAAGTTATTATTTTCATCCCTTTTTGGGATCATTTGTTTTAGCAAAGGTAATTATTACGGTATAAATTTATAGACAGGGTACGGGTTGAATTCTGTTTCTAGGTGATTTTAATTATTTCAAGGGTAGTAGTCTGTTGGCTCGGGTATCGGAGTAGTGATTGAAAGGAAGTAACTTGAAATCACATTCGGTGCGCTTTGACGCAAACTATCAAGCATTAAGAGTAGCTTGATAGTTTCGTCAAAGCAGGGTTGAGAAAGCCCATGAAATCTTTAAAAAACCGTAGCAATGTAACAATTAAGAGTACAATATTTTGAGACTTCTGCTAGGCTCTACTAGGTGTTGTTAATAAGTACCATTAAAAGAGCCAATTAGAAGTTTCTTTCTAACTTAATATGTCTTAACAGGCACGGTTACAGTCTCGTTTAGGATTAAGTCCTCTTTCAAATAATACACACATACACATAAATAACTCACGCCTTCTTTCGATGGAGGTAGGCAGAAACTACAGAACGCCACCTGCTGCGGTCATTACATACTCCTTTTCCGTCATTTACGTTGATACATCTTCTCATACACGCACGCTGGTGGCGAATGCTACGTACCTGACCTTTCCGAAGAACATCACCAATAAGTTCACTAAATGTCTTCCTAGGGCATCCCCTCCCGGCGTTTCTACTCATATCTGCCTTGTAAATACGTTTTATTGGTCACCTTTCATTCATCCTCTGTTTTATTCTTTCGAATAATATTCCCCAAAAATCCAAAAAAATAAAAACACATCCATTCACCAGTTTCTATTAAAACTCAAACCACGCAGTTTTCATTTCGAAACAAAAGACTAGCGTAACAAAACACTATGAATTCACTCGATATCGAACTAACAATTTTCCCTACAAATACGATTCGTGGCCCAAAATCATAGGTAACCCTCTACGTTCAAGTGTCAGCGTTCAGTCCTGATTAAGCCGACCGCACCGGCCCGGTTGTCGAGTTAATTGCACGGTAAAAACCGGTTCGGTGGAACTACAATGGCTTCATTAGTGGACGCCGAACCGGATTTCAATTTGTCCGGCACGCTAAAATCGGGGCGTCATGTTTGACAAATATGGGGTTATCAGTGGATAATTTAATTGTTTGATGATTCTTTTGTAAATCACACTTGAATTGCTGCCGTGCGGTATTGGGAAATGGATTGGAATAAGTGTCTGAACTGAAGTTAAACTGTTTCCGACATTAACTGTAATACACTAACGTGATAAAATTAAAGCAAATTAAACGATCACTGTAGTATTGTATTTCTAGAAAGCAAACCTTTCATAAACGCGTCGATACTTATTGAAATCCTTCTAAATGATTTTCAAAACTATCCTACACATGCCTTTTGCTAACCCGTTAGCCACCGTCATTTATTTTATGTCTATCAGTTTATTATTTATTACGAGATACTACTATGTGCTACTAATTCGTAGCAGCGTAGCATTGCTACGAAAATTCGTAGCAACAACTCGTAGCATTGCATGCTCACATTAATACACTGCCAGCGATTCGGCACCAAAATAATTAATTAGCGAGTATTTCAAATACTTAATGAATCAAGTACAGCAGTGAAACGTAGTCCTTTTGTTCTCCGGATTACAGTTTCGAATGTTGCATTTGAGAGCAAACATTAGTATGGCTTCAAAGTTCTACTGCATGGAAATGTATGCCGAAATTAAGAATTATACATTCGATTGAATGGCCACTGAAACTGATTCTACATATCTGTTAGTGTTTAGTTATTGTTTTTAACTGAATTAATTACTTTGATAGTGTCATTAATTTATATCTATGTCACTGTGTAATATTTTTATGCCATTATTTTACTGTGGTAAGACACAAAGATAACTCTACATATTGTAACACCTTATAACCTTTGTACACATTACACAATTAAATTTATTTAATTTGATTTGAATTGATTTAATTTAATTTGACAATGGCTTACAAGCTACTTGCGTACCTTTGTACAAGTTACATGCATACATATACATTTGCGGCTTAATACCATCTTCAATCCATCATTGTAACACAATGAAACACTTCAACTTAACATTCTTAACATATTCTTTTTCTAAATTAATAACAATAGACACGTTAATTCATTTTCAATTGACTAAATTGCGGAGCATGTCGAACAGTTAAATAGTTTTTCTCTTTTTCATCTCGATTGGTGGCGAAACAATGGTTATTTTATTCAATTACACTGGTACAGAACGAACACAGAAGCAAAGCATCCAGGGCCTAGTAAACATTTGAAAAATACAAAATAGATCATTGTTATTGTCAAAGAGACAATTTGATGAACGTGAAGTGGATTGTATATTTAGACTTTTATTCTTCTTTGTTCTTCTTTTTCGTTTCTTTTGGCATTGTGAGTACCTATTACTACAAAAACCACTCTTGGCAGACAATTTCTTGGTCTATAAAATCATCAATATTATTATAATCGTCAAATATTCATCAGTCTTTACGACAGATTGGTTATAAATGCGTAATAATTATCATCTGGTCTCCTTGCAACCATCAGTTACTGAACCAGTCCATCCAAACGAATTTTAAAATGAAAACTCCAGTAACGAAAACTTTTAACCGTGCTACAGAACTAACAGTGGGCGCCTGTAACAAATGGATAGTTTGTTACTGTACTACACTTTTTCATTTATACCCCAAACAGTGACGAAACAATAGTTCTTTCACTCAATTATATACATGTGCCAAAACAAAATATACTATACATAATTATAGTCTCCACATTCAGGTCAATGATCAACATTTCATCGAGGAAGTATTTCTCTAGGGGTAGCAGACAAACTTTCGTATGCTATTATCAATTGTTATACATTATATTTGCTTTTCATTTTACCTTTATAATCCCAAAGGACGAAGTAACGCCTTTTTGTTCAATTACTGAATATTTTGTTTGAAAATCTTTTTTGACAGGTGTTTTAATTAAGAGAAAATATTACATTACTATAATACCAGCATATTATTTTCGCACTGCAGGGCAAAGGAGTCTTCTCATTCAGAGAAGGTACGAGCATTGATCAATACGTTTTCTCAAGACGGTTTGCAATTTCAGACATATGTATGACGGAGAAGGTACGTCTCTCTCGTTATCATTTGCTATATTTTAACTACCGTGGGCGTACTATGGGAAGTACTGGTTATTGCGCAATAGAAAAACAGTTAACAGTTTAAATCAAATCATAATTTACGAACAAATTAATCACAGTAGCGAATCACACACTGTAGATATACGACACAACTATACAGAATGCTCGACAGTTTCTAAACGTGTTCACTGCTTGACCGCCACCGACCAACTCTGCGTTTACTCTGGTCGAGCGTTATGTTGTAGACTCTGTCGAGCGCCACCTGGTGGCGCTGGCGTCCCGATTAGTTAAAGTCGAACGATTGATTTAACGTATTTCCGTATTACTTATAATAAAATCATAGCGAAGTCAAAACTGTAGATTGAATTTTTTTTAGGTTATTTTGCGAGGTCTGAGAACGACTCTAATGGCAATTTTTTTTTTTTAATTTTGGTCTATTTGCCTGAATGTATCCAGCATCACGCAAAAACTAACAGATAAATTTTATTTAAAATAATGCATAGATTATCCCTATACGTCTGGTCAGTGTGTAGGCTATAATAAATCCCACCAAAAATATTTCATGTAAAATGTTGCCAAGACGACCACATACGGTTTGCCCTGTGAAAAAGATATCAGATCTCATGTAGAGCCAAGCTTCTGAATCTACACGGCCTGACTCTACCGACCCTAACTTCACAAATTCTACATACCAGTAAAAATGTATGGCTATATACTCACAGATTTTACCTTTCAAACGAATATTATCACGCTGTACCTTTATGGAGCTCAGCAGTCAATTATGACATACTATAAATAATGACATACTATAAAAACGTTTATTTTAGTCAACTTTCAACAAACCAAATGCTTAAAAGTTCGACGACTGCTTTGCAAACGTTCGATTCCGTTGGTTCCACAGTTTTTCATTTTTGTAGCTATCATCGTTTCCATTGTAATACTTATATAAATTTGTTTGTGTTCCAAACTAAAAAACTTTTTAATTTACTTTTTTATTTCTAACCGTTCATTGTAGCTGTCACTGTCTCCGTTTGCAGTGTTCGTTTCATCTCCTGTCGGCATAAAATTTAGGAAAAAAAGCTCATAATTTTCATCATCATTTCAGCCGAAAGAAGTCCACTGCACCCCAAGTACCGCCACTTCGACTGGTTCTGTGCATCCCGCATCCAGAGGATTCCTGCGACCTGCACATGGTTATCGCTCAACTTTGAGGGAGGCCTTCTCACGCTACGTCTTCCGGTACACGGTCGCAACTCCAGAACCTTTCGGCTCCATCGGCCATCTGTTCTACAAGCAATGTTTCCTACCCTCTACCACTTAAGTTTGGCAATTCTTCGGGCTATGTCAGTTACCTTGGTTCTCCTGCGAATCTCTTCATTTTTGATTCGACCACGTAGGGAAACTCCAAGCAAAAGCTCGTGTCGTGGTAAAAATGTTAGACAGTCAGAAAGGTGCCAGCAGAATTGACTTCCAAGGATATTATATGCTCATGTTAATCTGCCTCATGGTATAATAATATACTTCGTCAGGTATAGCATTCCGGTCACGGGGGTGACACAAGCCTACGTCATCACCACTGACTTACCAGTAGTGTGTTATAATAACTCCCCAATCGCCTTTATTACCTGTGCGAATCCGATATAACAAAGAGGTTTTAGGTAACAATTACGTTGGTATATTTTTAAATTGAATTGTTTCGTTTGATTAGAAAAATGAAACGACAATTTAAATGACTTTTGAAAATGACTTTGTAGGTATATATATTTTATAACAAAGTGGTGACTGAAAATGTTTCCATAATTCGTGTTTTGTTGCAATAAAGTGGCAACTGGATAGTGATGTAAGCATGTGTCACTCCCAGAATGCCAGAACTTGTTTTTTTAGACCATGATCTGCCAGTCTTTTTCTAACTATGTTGGAATCGGCTTCAAGTCTACCCGGATACAGCTAAATATCAGTATTTTACATTAAGCGAATATCTATCCGAACTTCACAACCTAGTTCCTGGATAATACGATACCCCTTGGTAAGACAGGTTGTCAGACTTTCAGATTTTGCCGACCCGTAAAGTCAAATCATTTATTTGAAATAGGCACATATAAGGCACTTTTGAACGTCAAAATTTACAAAATAATAGAATTGATTCTAGTTGCCCCTGCTAAAAGGTAGTTTCGTTTGGAGAAGAATGGGCAAGAAACTCCACCGTTACTCTTTTAAAAATGTTTTACAATATTATGTATACATTAATTATATGTGAAGACGATGCACCTAGAACAAAATTACTATACCACAATAGGTGAACATAATTAAATATAACGCATGACATGTACATTAATTATGAGATAGATACATGGTGCTCACATATTTACAAATATTGAAAAGTAAATGATTTTTCCAAAATTTCACAAGTAATAATTTAGTCTGTGAGTTAAATTAGTTACATAATGTAATAAAAACTATAAATTATACAATTAAATTAGCAACCAGTTTGATTTTGTCTAGACTCTAGATTGTCCTATGGAACAGGACTAGCATGTTTCCAAGCATTCTTATCTAGGATATAATCCTCTAATTTGTAATATGCTTGTTTAAGTGTAATTTAATAAGAGTTTTAAATTTTCTTTCATTTAATTGAAATATATCACAAGGCAAAGATTGTCAAAGATCTACGAATGACAGCCGGGACCAACGGCTTAACGTGCTTTCCGAGACACGCAGGGGTCTTGATATGTAAAGATTGTCACCCATCCACGGACCAACCGTGTCAAACGTAGCTTAACCTGATCGACCGACCCGTGCGGCTGTTATTACTTTGCCACGAACCCCTCTGTTTGATGTTTCTGTTGTAAGTACTTAATTTACAAAACTGGAAATCTGCTTTTCTCAGAAAAATACCACCCGTGTGACGGGTTTAAAACAAAATCATGTAACAAACATTAAGGCGACAATAAGTGTCAGTGACCTTCAGCTAGTGGGAGGAGCATGCGAAACTTTTAGGCGAATAAAATTGCACAGAGCGTTAGCGTCTACCCGGATATTGCTGCTGCCGCCCGTCGCCCGCAAGAGCCCCCGCTTCAACGCGCATCATGTTTATTCGCAAAAACAGCCCACCTAAATTTATCAAACACAATACAATTATAAGCTGTATACAAAAATTTGGGTACTTAAATTGTCTTTTAGATGGTGCAGATTTCATGAAACTACGCCCGATAGTTTTTGCGTGATTATCGTTTTTGTGTTCGCGTTAGACATTACTTTATAAATTAATTACACTATGTTATCAAAATATAATTTCAAATATTTACATATCCAATTACGAAGAAAATAGTCTAGTTTATCATATATATTTTTCAAACAAATAAGACTATTCGTTTAGGCGGGATGTTCAATTTGAAATCATCAAAAGTCGTATATCTGCGCCTTAAATATGATTCTCAGTACACGCTCAGAGTCTGGATTTGTGTTCGCTAAATGGCAACAGACTCGCCTCCTATTAAATGGAACTAAACATCGCTAACGAAATGAGGGTGATTTGAAACACCTTTGCCAACCTCTTCGGGGAATACATAACTACATAATGCTATGATAATGTAATAACATAAAATAGACCATATGAAAAATCTAGGTTGAAAGTAAAAGTCTCAACGTGCTCCAGTCGTCACAATAATGATAATATGAGTGAGATACACCTGAGTGAAGAGCTACAAAGAAATGTCTGCAGATAACACCTAGATTTTTTATCTAAATAATGATATGAAATCCTTTTTAGTAAATTTATGTGGTATTTTTTTCTGAGAATTTGTGGCCACTGACATAATATAACTCGAGTGGAATGTGTGGGGTGAAATATAACTGGAGTGGAATGCGTGAGGTGAAATGTGGTTAGAGGTTATGGGTGAGATTTTATTAAGGACTAGCTTCAGCCTGTGACTTCTCCCGTGTAGTCTATTCTATAAAATATACCCTATGTAATAGTATAAATATTCTGCCAGTATAAGCATTTTTGAAATCAGATCAGTACTTCCATAGAGTACCAGTTACATCCAAATATACTAACATACAAACTTTACTTCTTTATAATATTAGTGTAGACGAGGTTTTTTAATCGCTGCTGTTATTATTTTGTTCATTTATGCTTTCTATTGAAAATCCTTCAGCCAATCTGCATGTTTTTAAAAGGGCAAATGTGGACGTTTTAGCAGGTATAAGGGTTGGCAGAACCCTATTCCATCCCCATATAAAGTCTGACATCAAGAGTAAAAGCTCCTTCATACGGACGCGACTCGCCAAGCGACACAAAGCCACCGCGTGTCACGCCTGTTTGAAGGAGCCTTACTTAACACTGCACCAGAATATCTATATCGTACTATAAAAAAGACGTAAATTACTTTTATAAGGACCACTAAGTATTTTAATTACATAATAAATCTTTTAAGACATTTATTTGCATCATCAATGGATCAAAGAGGTCGTAAAAATGAAATATGAATTCGTGTAATCAAAAATGAAAAAGAAATTAAATGAAGTATTAAATATTCAATGCTTTTTGAATTGAATTGAAAACATTTGCAGCTTTCATTAAACACTTAATCAACAAAAATGGAAAAGAAATTCATTGACTGTTTGGGGCATTAATTAATTAATTTTTAAGTGTATGATTTTTTGAGATATCTAATGGTTTTGAGTCAATGCTCATTGTAGTTCGATAGTAAAGGTTTTTTTAATCACTAAATGTTTCTGTTTATTCGCTGCTGAAGCAGCAATCAACAAGTACTCGATTCTTATCAACAAAATTATATAAAATCTACCATAATACCAGCAACCTATAATCCAGAACATTATCTCGTCATTAACTTTAATAAACGGCCAATTATCTCATTTAAAACGATATTCTCATTACGACTCCTAAATCTGAGGAAATCTAGCAGCTAATTCGATTAAAATCTCCGGTAAGTAGCGAGCGATTTAACAAATTTCACGAGGAGTAACTTTGTAGTAAATTAGGCAGAGTTTTAGCTCGTGGTAGGTAGTCTAGGGATATAAAATTAAACACTAACTTTTATGCGAGTACCTTATTTATCTGAATCTGGAACTTTTGCGCTGATTACGAATTTGGTTTGTATGAATTTATGAGTTTTGAGCTAAAGGTTTGAGAAGGGAGAATAAAAGTTAAAGTACGGTTATATAATTGGGGGGTATAGTCGACAAAAGAGATATGTATATAGGTAGACCCTAAATACAGGGTGGATTTTTGAGATAGGGTAGTAAGGGCAGGTACATTAACCGTTGTAGCTACAGAAAAACGGTCTTAGGAGACCGTCCATCATAAAAAAGTAAGTTGGGAGTCTAATTTCGTACGAAATGTATGGGAAAAGTTTTTTTGCGGTTTCTGACTTTTCTAGTACGCAAACCTCAATTGGTCCCATAGAGTTATTTGACCCTTATAAGAATCAAGATCGATTGGCATCAAAAAAAAGTTTTTTGTGAAAATTCCCTATTTTCTTTCTGGCTGTAATTTTTTTCCAAAATCTGAGAAGTCTGATGTTTATTTCTCAAAAAGTTATGGACAGTCTCCTAAGACCGTTTTCCTGTAGTTACAACGATTCAGGTACCTACCCTTACTACCACGTCTCAAAAATCCACCCTATACAGGGTGGCAGGGACACTGACGCGCAAACTGTAACCATGAATTCAGTACATGATGTAGAAATGAATCGTAGGTTATCAAAAAAAAAAACTGCCGTTTCATAGAAAAGTGCAATACTTACGCGGTCGGTTTTTTTTTTTTTTTTTTTTTTTTTTTTTTTTTTTTTTTTTTTTTTTTTTTTTAATAACCTTTGAAAAATTTCAACGCAGAGGGATTCAGAACGCAGGGGGGATTATTATGTGGAGACACCCTGGGCGTCGGGAGTCAATTGCCGACTCCCGGCCACCGTAGGCGCGGGCTTGCGGACGGCGAGCAATGGGCAGCTCGCCGTCCGGTAAGGACCAGGCCCGGGTCGACGGCGCGTCGTGTTCCACGCGCGCCTCAAAGAGATGTCAGCATCATTGAAGGGGTCCAATAGGGCCGATGCCTGCCGGGGTCGCGGATTGTTCGAAAGAGTTACCGTGGCCCTGGCGCACAGGCAACTGAAGGAACACGGGTGGGTTTTAGTCAGTAAGAGTCTGACACGCCCTTCCGCTCCGCCCAGAGCGGGAGAGGTCATTTGATGATTTCCCACCCAAAAAAAAAAAAAAAAAAAGGGGGGATTATTATTGAAAGCATGGTGACAGATTGTGCGTCGATGTCCCTACCACCCTGTATAGGGTGGATTTTTGAGACGGGGCAATAAGTGTAGGGATATCTCCATGTACTTATTGCCCCGTCTCAAAAATGAATAATTGTAGCTACAGGAAAATGGTCTATGGAGACTGTCCATAACTTTTTATAAAAATTAGATCAGCGTTCTGACGTTGACTGCCTCGTTGGTCTAGTGGTCGCAAGTGCTACTGCTGAGCAAGAGGTCCTGGGTTCGATTCCCGGGTCAGGCAAAGTGTTATTGGGTTTTTCCATCTGGAATTTCTCGGTAGCAACCTGGAGTCTGGATTTGTGCCAGGTTGATGGCAATAGACTCGCCCCCTGTTACATGGGACTTAAAACATAACTGGCGAATTGTGGGTGGACTATAGGTACACCTCTGCCTAACCCTTCGGGGAATACAGGCGTGATGTTATGTTATGTTGTAGATCAGCGTTCACAGATCCTGGTATAGTCCTATAGTACATCCTGATATAGTAGAGATCCTGTATTTATAGTCATATTTGTGAAATCGGTAATTAGTTATAATCTTAGAGCACGGAGACACCTCGGTGGCCGCTGCTAGAGGCCGCATTGTCAACAGTTTCCATACAAACCAAGCGTGTCATTGTTTAATCGCACCACGAAACTAACGACGTGTAGAAACTGTGACGGCTTTGATTGCGGTTCGTGACAGAAGTTGTGCGCTTAACGCAGTTACGGTGCCACGTTTTTTTTTTGACACTGTTCGATCTAGCCTCTGCTGGTATGGCGATTCTATGGTCTGTGGTTATAATGATAAGCCACGTAATAATAATTATTTAATTGTCGTCAAAATACAAAGATGTTTATTTATTTATTTGCTACCAATCTCTTCAAGGTAGGTATTTCTTTTCTTTCAAGGTATTTACAAGGCAGACGTGAGTGGAAACGCCGGGAGGGGACGCCATAGGAGGACATTATACTGACGTTTTTGGTGATGTTCTTCAGAAAGGTCAGGTGCGTAGGTAGTACCGCCACCGGCGTGCATATGTGGCCAGATGTATGAACGTAAATGAGGCAAAAGGAGTATGTAAGGAACGTAGCAGGTGGCGTTCTGTAGAGTATCATCATATTTAAAAAAAAAAACATAAAGCTTTTATTTTTAAATGACTTCAAAAGAAGGATTAACGCAGATCTTTACAAAAAAATCGTAGTTCACAGAATAAGGAAGTATTGGTCAAACAAACGATGTTTTCGCTTTGATGTCAAAGTTGTAATGTTAAAAACCTTTTGAAATTCAAATAAATATTTTTAATAATATGCAGTACACAGTACAAAGTTTTTTTTGTTGCTAAGCCATTATCAAGAAAAATAGAAATAGGAAACTAGTGCAAGTATGTTCGTCATTTCCCAGAATTAAGTACATTAAGGTTCACTTACACCGCCAATCACTAAACATCATTCTGTCTCTGTCATCTTCAAGCATTTGACAGAAACAGAATTATGTTTTATACTCGTTTAGCACTAAACGTGTGTAGTGATTGGCGGTGCAAGTGGACCTTAGTCCATAATACTTCTAACTTGACTTAGCAACACAATTAAAGTAGTAAAACTATTCGTTTTTCTCTCTCAGAATGTTATAGCATAAAGTATTCATGTGAACTAATGTGTGTTTCCACCCATACTTATATAATACATTCGAAAGTAACTGTCTGTATGTTACCTTTTCCCGCCTAAACCACTGAACGAATTTCGATAAAATTTGGCGAGGAGATAGATGGCATTCTGAAGAAGGACATAGGCTACTTTTTGTTCTCGTAGCATGTTCCCGTGGGATCATTTCTGACATCCACGCGGGCGAGTCCATGGGCAGAAGCCAGTTTATCATATATTATATAAAACAGTCATTAGCATAAATTATTATAATAACATGAATTAAATGTGAACTTATCATATATTTTTTTCTAGAATAGGTAATACGAACAATCATTCGAAAATTAGTTAGTAGGTAGATAAATATTTCGTCTGTATGTAGTATGTGCGAGTACTTAAATCCCAAGCCCTCAATTCATGGTAGTAGGAGAAACACCGCGGTACTAAATAAATGGGTAGGTGCAGAAGGTCGGTTCCATTTATTTATTTAGTTACTCTAATTGAAACGGTTAAAAACTAATTACAATAATTAAAGATACCGCCCCGGCCTGGCACGGGTGCAATTTACATGTGAAGACGGTATTCCGTACTCGACACGTTGTGCACAAGTTCTGAACAGTCCACTAACAAAAACTACTAGGCTTGCATGAATTCAAGATAGGTAGTATTTCATTAGTATTATTAAGTATTTCTTTTTGTCTTTTTTTATTGGCTATATCCATCTGGAATTATCATCAAATGGTGAATATTTTTTTCAAATAAGACCTGTGGTTCCGTAGATAACCCTCCACATATACACAAACTCACAAAATTCGCTCTCTCTCTTTATAACATTAGAATCTAATAGACAACTACACATGGACACAAAATTTAAAATAGTATATCATGAAGTTGAGATTAAAACATAAAAAAATTAACAACACCATCATAAATACGTCTTACGGTAATAATAATAAAAAAAGGATTGTGTGGTTTTATGAAACCACGGTAAAAGTGAAACTTTTTTCACATTATAGACATTTAACTAAAATCCTCCTTCCTTTCACTTTATCCCTACTCTGCGGCCGACCGTCACGCGACATGCAACACACAGACAAAAAAGTTAGAGACGATGTAATAAAAGTTTCACTTTAATAATCGTTTATTAGGAACAAAAAACAAATACATTCAAAGACAAACAATGTTAAAAACGATTGTAGCTGAAATAGTTAACACCGTGGCGCAGCTAACAACGCCCGACTCCTAGTGAGAGGGTAGGTTGTTCCGAGACTAATATTTAACCAAGGGATTTTAACAAATATTTAAAGATAAGTAAATTTTATACTAATATACATTTTGCTCTAAGTGCTTTGTGTGTGAGTACCTTTTTTAACGATTGTTTTAACGTATCTCCGACTCATATACATACATACATACACATACATACTTGCATTCATACATAATTACACATACACACACGTACACACTAAGAGCTGCTATATTAATGTTTTATTTCATTTTATTTTTACTTTTTACTTCTCTATTTACATACTTACATAATAATTATCAGCCTTATCATTGTTAAGCTACCACTTAAGGGAAGAGCGAGAAAGCTCCGACACAAGTACTTTTTGTAACTTACTGGGGCTGCCTCAATTTATGTATGACACAATGTTTTAAGTTGAAATAAATATCTTTGTATTTTTGTATTTTGTACCTAATGTTGAGTAAGAGAGGGTGGGAGTTGGTGTGTGTTCACAGTACTTCTGAGATGCCAATAAAATCTTCGTTCATTCATCCGTAAACCGATCGTTTGTTAGATTTGAATCCAAGTGACTGTTAATTAGTACTACCAGAGTGCGAGGTACCTACGAGTACTAGGAGCTAACACGCGCAACAGTGCAACACGGAGGCACAGCCAACAACATATGCTTCCTGCCGCAGCAGTTATAAGTGCCGTTGCGCGCCGACATAAATATTTCCTGCGCGTAGGCAATTGGAGTTTTTTGGATAATGCGCGTGTGAGTGGTTTTTGTCTGGGTCAAAGAAGCAAGCCATTAAAAAAATAAAGAAAAATGCATTTATTGGCATTATAGCAAAAAAATAGACCACGCACACGGTACAGCATGTAGATCAAGCGCGCCAATATTGCCGCGGAGCGTCTTATAAGCTATGGTGGCTGGCTTTCATTTTGATAGTTCAACAACATTCATTGCGTTATTTACGTTTTTGAGCAAACAAAGTTTTCGGAAATATGAAGCAATGGATAAGCAATATAATTCAAAATGATTCAGATTCATGGTCTCATGCACACTTTAATTCTAGTGAACTAAATACAATGGACGGACGCCCGCACACATAAACACGCGTCAACATATAGCAGCGCAAGCGCACTCGTGCCGGGGGTCTACTCTCTCAATCTGTCAACGAAAAGACGGAACCGTCCGAAAGTAGTTGAACCGTCAAAATAAGTGTCAAATTGAAATTTTTGGACGGACAAATACACATCGGATTTAAGGACAACTGTGAAATCGTTTTGTCATTCATTTTTAGTTCGGGCCCCGAAAAAATCTTATGTGTTTGCTGAAACTACGTAAAATTGTAACTTTGGCGGAAACTACGAATTGCGTGCTTAGGGTGTAGCATTCGTTTAAAATAGTTGGTAATCGCCATATGTACTCGTGTGTGCACCTTCTGACCTTCTGTACCTATCTATTTTGTGACCGTTCAATCAGAACAAGAATATTCCTAAGGAATTCCCCTCGAGAAAAATTAAAAGTCTTATTCAGAAAAGAAAAGACTAAAATGTAAACCACTACTTACTGATTCAAATAATTTCTTTGTTAAGAAGTCCATTTAGACGAAAAACAGTTTCTATAACAAATTTTTAAGTGGGTTTTATTTTATTAGTGGGTAGATTTCCTTTCTAGGTTCTAAAAATACACGTATACATATTGTAAGTATGTCGTAGCTATATCAAATTCTATTGATGATTTTTCGCAGTCTAATGATGAAATAAATAAAAAAATATTATTATGTACAGTCAGCAGAAGAGATAAAGATCCATGGTCGCCAGTTACAGTTGAAGTTTAGTAAGAAACTGATGAATGTTTGTCATTAGTAAATTTTAAGACGAGATATGTACGTACATAGTTAACAAATAATTATTATAAATATATATTTTTGGGCTCAAAGATTAATCCATTGAGAAAAATATGACCGAGATTAGGGGTTGAGATCTATAAAGTCTCAAATACATTAGGGGACAAATGGAGCGACACGTTGCGGAACATGCAGCTCGACAACTACATAAATGTCCCGAGAGAATGTCGCGGAACGTTTTGCAGGCCACGCTAGTCAGTGTTTATAGAAATGTCGCCCGAGGAGTGTGGTGATTTTATTTCGATCAGTCGCGAAACGTAATCAAAAAAAAATGTGACAACAATATACCTTGTGATATATTGCAATTAAATTAAAGAAATTTTAAAACTCATATTAAAAGTACACTTTGTAAACAAGCATATTACAAATTAGAGGATTATATTCTAGATAAGAATGCTTCGAAACATGCTGGTCCTGCTCCATAGGACAATCTAGAGTCTAGACAAAATCAAACTGGTTGCTTATTTAATTGTATAATTTGTAGTTTTTATGACATTGTTTTTTAGATTATGTAACTACTTTAACTCACACACTAAATTATTACTTGTGAAATTTTGGAAAAATCATTTACTTTTCAATATTTGTAAATATGTGAGCACCATGTATCTATCTCATTATTAATTTACCTGTCATGCGTTATATTTAATTATTTTTACCTATTGTGGTATAGTAATTTTTTTTCTAGGTGCATCGTCTTCAGATATAATTAATGTATACATAATATTGTAACACATTTTTAAAAGAGTAACGGTGGAGTTTCTTGCCCATTCTTCTTCATACGAAACTACCTTTTGGAAGGGGCAACTAGAATCAATTTAATTTTTTTGACGTTCAAAAGTGTTTTTTATGTGCCTATTTGAAATAAATGATTTGACTTTGACTTTAAAAAGGAGGTGGTGGATGCGGATTTACTTACTACGACGAGAAAAAGAGTTAATGTTAAAAATAGTGTGGCAGTGACGCGCAGCACGTACGCACGCTCTCGGAGCGGGAGCTAGCAACATGTTCCGCGTCACGAAAGCATCTCAAGATGTTGCGTGGCATGCTGCGGGAAACAGGGCAACGTTGCACCGTCACGTAGATTGAACGTTGCGCGTCATATTGGGGGTCATTTTGTTCCCTAGCTTCATGGCTTAAACGTTACTTAGCCCGTGGTTTACATATTCCCGTCTCTATCTTGCACTTGTAGATTGATAGTTGTGGAAAAGTGACAGGAACGCTAATCTAAAGAATGTTCTGTTTATAGATTTCGGTCTCAGATTATTAGAAGTGGGCAAAGGTAGATAGGTATCGAGACACTGCCCTTTCAATACCTCAATTCTAAATAAGAACGGAATTCATTCTAATTAATCTCCAAAATCGGCCCATTTTAATACCAATTAATTATCCCAACCGCATCCATTCGAATATAATTAATTAAAAAATAATTAATAGTCAGCGCGATTATTACTTATTACCCAATTTTAATAACGCATGCGCCGGGTACCCTCAACTATCAGTTTTAATTAACTCGATATCCGAATGCTTAATTAATATAAATGTGCGTTTTTATAACGGGAACCTGATCAAAACGAGTTGGGGATACTATGGGAAGTATTTTAATGAAGTGAGTTTTACTATAATTCAAGTTATTTTAAGAGAACGATAGAACAGTTGAAATAGGTTTTTTTTTAGAATTTTTGTATATTGCTGCTGGTACAGACGGCAAAAACGATTACTGCCCAGGTAAGAAATATAACTACTTGCACAGTATGAAAAGAAATAATGCTCAAAAAGCGGTGTAGAAGATTCAACTGACAAAAACCCTGCCTAAATTAGTAACAGTTATGTGCTTACATATTTTAATTTTTGTATACATAATCTACTCTTTTGTATACTATGCTAAAAACCAAATTGGAGGTGCTGTAAAATTACGATTCCAGCGAACCGTCAAACGGGGTGAATAGGAATGCAGGGGTGAATCGAAAAGAAACTTTAAAAGGGATTTTAACATTGAAATAATATACTTTGTTGCCAAAAAGGACTCTAATTTGTTAATTGTGTTATATTTAAAGATTAAATGCACTTGTTGGCAACAAATTATATTATTTCAATATTAAAATCCCGTTTATAACTTTTTCATACATTTCATTCGATCAGCAATATCTTGTAAAATTGAAAATTCAGTTCGTACGGTAGTTACCGACTGTTACAATATACATAGTTTTTTTTTAATAACTAATGGCAAAATATATTGTGACACGACGTAAGTTCTATAGTAGGGCCCATTACAATTGGATAAAACAGTTAATTCATTAAAAAGCCTTTTATCCCCTTTATACTCGTATGTGACGAGAGTTGAGTTACGTCCGTAGGGGTCGGAACAACGTTTTATGTTATAACAAGCGTCCCGGCGGCGCTACTACGCACGGGTTTAACAACTTGACAAACATCGAGATTTATTTATTATATCTTCTTAAGTAAAAATTGTATCTATACATATTATAAACTAGCGGCTACCCAGCATATGCTACTACGATCAATACATTAGGCACATTCTGTCCATTCATGAAGTTTTTTTCTTTTTTAATATTATTTTAGTAGTCTAAAACCATCTACGCATTATTGCCTTTCTAATAAATCTGATTTAAGGCCCATCGGTTAGATGGTTTCAAAATCTATAACGGACATAGGTAGAAACAATTCTTGTGTTTTATATAATTATACAGATTATAGTCTGTAAGTGTGACCGCTTTGTTCTTCTAAACTTTGCAACGGATTTTGATTCGGTTTTCGCCATAACTTAAAGAATTTATTGCGGAAGGTTTATGTGTATAGCATAATCAGCCTATAACTTTCCCACTGCTGGGACAGAGGCATCTTCTCTGTAAGAGAGAGTGGGCCACAACTACCACGCCGGCCCAGTGCGAGTTGGCGCATGTTACTTGTCTTCGAATTTTTGGTTCTAGGACATACCGGTTTGCTCACGATGTTTTCATTCACCGTTTTGAAAGCAGTGGCGATGAAATAATTTACACAAAGTAAAGTGTCTGTTTGGGTTCGAACCCGCGACCTACAACTTGTAAATCGCGGCCGTTACCACTGAGATAATACTGCTCTAATATAATGCATTAATGATAAATGATAAATGATTTTATTTCTGTAAGTAGGTTTGTTAAAACACTTTTACACGTCAATCATATTTTTTTAACTAGATGAGGTTGGCGTTTCCTATCTGACTACTCTCAGAAGAAAGGCCGAAACAAACTCAGAGGTTACAGTCTCTTTTAAAGTCCAGACATAATCTTGGTCAGATCATGTGAAGACCATGTAGATTGGTATCTGAAATGGTCTTTTGAGGAAAGAACCACACAGATTGAGTGGACCTGTCCAGTCAGTGCACGCATTTGTCAGTAATCGTGCAGCTCAACTCAGGACTTAAGGAGCTCAACGATTTGATGAACAATACCAAAGAAAGGACATTTGGGTAGGCCGCATAAATTACTCAAACTGCCAGAACATGATTAAAATAATCATTGATATTAAACTTGCATTAAATAACAAAATCAAGTTCAAATATGTATATTCTGTCAAGTTGTAAAAATCGTGCGAAGCAGGGGGAGGCCGCTAGTGTATTATAAAAATATACCTTCTAGAATAAATACTCTAATTTATGGTAAAAACGCATCCAAATGCATTATATGGTTTAGAAGAACCAAACGGTACCATAGACAGACACACAAAGTGACTTTGTTTTATATGATGTAATAATTTATACCTACATGTTATTTTTTTATGAAAACATCATTAATTAGCATAAAGACTTGATATAATTTACATTCGATGCAGGGAATTTTCATGTTTATATATTTGCGAGAACGTTGTAGACCTAACTTGTAGACTGTAGATCTATGGACCTTTTTATATTTTGTTGAGTACCTATTATATTATATCCTACCATATCTATCAACACTGCAATAATTGGAAACATTGTAAAAGCCCCTTATTTAAACAAAAGTAACCGTGGAGTTTCTTGCCGGCTCTTCTCCATAGGAAACCGTGCACCTAGCTTCTGACGTTTCATAAGTGCCCATGTTGGATTATGTGAAATAAAATATTTTGATTTGATTTGATTTAATTATGGCGATAATAAAATTTCGTGACATCTTTATAACTTTAACGGGCTGCAAACTGATTTTTACTTTTGATATACAAGGTGGCAGAGACGTGCGAACTGTAACCATGATTTCAGCACATAATTCTAGACCTAGCGTAGAAAAGTTGCGACGCTAATAAAAAAAAAATTCTGTTTCATAGAAAACTGCATAACCTACGCGGTCAAAATGTATGGAACAGTTTTTTTTTTAATAACCGTCAAAAATTTCAAATCAAAATCAAACTCAAAGCATTTATTTCAAATAAACCAATTACGGGCACTTTTGAATTGTCAAGGGGTCGGTTAGTCAGCAAGATTAAGCTAGTTGCCCATTCCAAAGCGTAGTAGGTACCTATGGAGAAGAACGGGCAAGAAACTCCATGGACACTCTTTTAAATCAAAATATGGTTACAAAATATTGGTTACATCGTTCATGTTGAAATTATGCATGTGAGAACGAGGCAGAACGTTAAAAGCGTCCGTAATAAAACGACAAAAACAATTCAAATATTAACTTAAATTAAAATAAGCTAAGAAATGACCAGTCCCTACTGACGGCACCCATTCACGAACGCGACGCATGGATCAGCACGATTCAGCACAACCATTTTGAAGGGAACTTAATGATCCAACACACGCCACCACCAGCGAGATATTTGAGTGAGCATGACAAACTCTCAGCCGCCAGGGCACATTCAAATCAATGAATGAAAAATCTAGTAAATGGTAGGTTTATAGTAGTTACATAGTACTCACACATGTGCTATGCAATGAAACGCAGGGAGATTCAGAATCACGTACTGAATCTTTGGTAACAGGTTGCGCTTCGATGTCGCTGCCACCCTGTATACAATAATTATTCTTAATAACAGCGGGGTAATTGCGTAACACATACAGCAGGAATAGCTTTCATTTTGACAGTTTAACAACATTCATTGCGTTATTTACGTTGTTGAGCAGACACATTTTTCGAACATATGTAGCAATGGATTAGCAAATGTTTCAGATTGTGATTGATAGTGTGTACGCAATTAGGGGCAGATGTTGTATCAAGAATACATAATACTAGCTTTTGCCCGCGGCTTCGCCCGCGTGAATGTTGGAAATTATCCCACGGGAACGTACTACCGGAACAAAAAGTACACTAGATGTTAATCCAGGTTATAAACTATATGTGTTCCAAATTTCATCGAAATCCGTTCAGTAGTTTTTGCCTGAAAGAGTATTAAACATCCATCCACCCTCAAAAACTTTCACATTTATAATATTAGTAGGAATTTGCTAGTTCTTTCGCTTGTGATTTGATTTTCAATGGTTTCGCTTTTATAACTTTTTTAACACCAATTGTTTTTTTTTTAATTTATCTTTTTAAGTGGCAGATTACAATATAAGTAATCACTGTTATTATAAAAAAATAAAACATTTTCACAACTTTATGGTTATAAAAAAGGTTGCTTTTGCATAACAACAACAATCCAAACAATGGAATTCAAATAATGCCAATTATAACCAAAAGTGAACTGTGACGTCATTTGGCACGAGTACGAGTTCAACATGCCAATATTTGGTTAGCGATCGTTATTGAAGTTAATACAGAAATGAAAATTACTTGCAGTAAACGGTTTAAATATTATTACACTCGAGAACGTTAAAGCAAATATTTATTGTTGATCCACGATTTTCACTTGTAATTAAGAGGCTTACAAGAGCTGAAGCTCGGTCACTGTCGGATTGCATAGAAAAGAAAGAGACGCGCGATGACACAACGCTGATAATTTATTTACCAAACAGGATCAATCAATCTGCCTATCCCTTTTCTAACTATGTTTATGTGGTAAGTAATATATGATATAATTACAAAATCTCTAATATTTACAAGATAAAACAACTGAATCTATAATTTTATTTGATATAATTATCAGTTAAAATAATAAACGATTGATATAATTTTATAATAATAATAAAACAAACATATAGACACCAACTCCATCATGTCTCCTTCTCAAAATGGATGTAGGAACGGGTCCCGTGGTACTAAGGAGTTACTCCTCATTGATATGGCCATTAGCCAACAGGTTCGTCGTTCCCGAAAGGATCTGTCGACATGTTGGATAGATTACAAGAAGGCCTATGACTCGGTGCCACATACATGGCTTGTGAGGGTGCTGGAGTTTTATAAAGTAGATGCAACTCTGCGCACCTTCCTGAAGTCATGTATGGGGCAATGGAGAATGGTCCTTCACTACCCAAGATGTCGAAATGTCCAGAGGAATAACGAACGGATAAGGATCGAGCGAGGCATATTTCAGGGTGATACTTTGAGTCCGCTTTGGTTCTGCTTAGCCTTGAATCCTCTAAGCACACTGTTGGAGGATTCAGGTCTAGGCTATCAGCTGAGGAGAGGTGGTCAGGTTATATCTCACCTCCTCTACGTGGATGACCTAAAACTCTTTGCCCCCAACAATTTGCAACTGATGGAGCTACTGAAAGTAACTGAAACTTTCAGTAGCGCCATCAGGATGGAATTTGGTGTGGAAAAATGTGCGGTCATGCATGTAAAGCGAGGGGAGATTGTGGAATCCATCGGAACACAACTCTCAGATTCCATAAACCTTAGAGCCCTCTCCGCATCCGAAACCTATAAGTAATTGGGTATGTCGGAAGCGTTGGGCATCAATGGTACTGACATGAAGCAGTCGTTAAAGGAGCGCTTCTTTGGCCGCCTGAAAAAAGTATTTAATAGTCTTTTATCAGGCGGAAACAAGGTGCGCGCCTTTAACGGTTGGGTCATGCCGGTTTTGATGTACTCTTTCGGCATACTCAAATGGACTCAGACCGAACTCGACGCCCTGGTTATGAAGGTCCGTACACTGCTGACTGCAAATCGAATGCATCACCCACGATCATCGGTAATGAGGCTGTATATCCCGCGAAAGTGTGGAGGTCGAGGCTTTTTAAATGCTAAGACCCTCCACAATCGTGAGATATGCAGTCTCAGGGAATATTTCTTAGAAGCCGACCTGAGGATGCATCGAGATGTAGTCACAGTGGACCAGGGCCTCACCCCGTTCTCCTTAGGTAAAGAGAACTGGCGCAAACCAGTTGTGCTTGACACTAATGATCGCATGGAAGTATGGCAGAGTAAGGAGCTTCACGGACGTTTTTTTCGGGCCCTACATGGACCTGATGTAGACCAACTAGCGTCCGTAGCCTGGCTGCGTTTCGGTGACCTCTTTGGAGAAACCGAAGGAACCGAAGAAACCGAAATTATGGACGAAGTTATGATGACAAACAATTACCGGAGATTTGTTGTGAAAGACGGCACGGTTGACATCTGTCGGGCATGCCACCGTCCGGGTGAATCAATCAGACATATTATCTCCGGATGTTCTCGTCTAGCTAACGAAGAGTACTTGCATAGACACAACCTTGTAGACAGGATTATCCATCAGCAACTTACTCTGAAATACAGGCTTGTAGAATCGGAAGTGCCGTACTACAGGTATGTGCCTGACCCAGTTCTCGAAAATGGACATATCACATTGTACTGGGATCAATCCATCATCACTGACAGGACTAATGTTGCCAATAAGCCTGATATAGTGGTGGTGGATCGATTAGAGCGGCGCGCAATGATTGTTGATATAACGGTCCCGCATGACGGGAACCTCGTGAAAGCCGAAAAAGATAAACAAATCAAGTATCTTGACTTGACTCGCGAGGTTGTCGACATGTGGGATGTGGACTCAGCGATCATTGTGCCGATAGTCGTGACAGCCAATGGCTTAATAGCCAAGAGCCTCGACCAACACCTGAGGAGGCTCTCGTTGGGCAGCTGGATCAAGGGCTTGATTCAGAAAGCGGTACTTTTGGACACGGCTCGCATTGTAAGGAGGTTCCTCTCTCTGGAGCCCTGACCGCCAGTAGCTTGGACCCTGTTCCCGATACCGGTGGGTTACTATTTTTTATATTAATAAATGTTTTTATATTTTTTATATTCTAATATTTAAAAATGTAATTTATATGTATATAATGGAATAAAGGAAATAATAATGATACCATTTATTTCAGGCGACACAGGCCCATAGAAAAATACCTTAACCTAAACATACATATTTTTATATAAACAAAAGTTGTGTTAGTAAAAGGCTTAAGCTATGTCAGTAGCGCTTCATTTTGCACTAGCAATAACTAATATTTACAAACATAACATACATTGAATGTAAAATCGTTTGGTATACCACGCAAAAGACATAAAACCTACTTAGTCTAATATGATAAAAACGCCTACTTAAAAAGTAGTAGTAGTAGTATTTAATAATTAAAAGTTTTTTTTTTTTAATTCTATCATATTTCGTAACCGGAGTAGATACCTAGTAACTGATTACCACCTGCCAAGATAGCTCGACGAATCCCCGTATTGCAGAGCTTCTATTTCTGGATGGTTATAAAAAAGGGTAGTATTTAAACGAAAATTAAAAAATAAACATTTTGTATCCTAAAATAGTCCGAATTCCAATCAAAATTACTGATTCGAAGCAAAATACTCAACTCAAATATAACTAAATAAGCAAAAATTTTTATTCGTGGCACACCGCTTTCCACTAGGCGTGGCCTCCTATTTCTGAATGGCAATAATAATATGGTGTTGTCGACGGAGCCCCGCGGTTCCTGCTACTGGGTGGTTTAAAAAAAAATAACCATGAAGGGGATGGCGGGGTCTTCCTGACCCCGCCATCCCCTTCGCGAATCATATTTTAATCAACACATAACCTGACAATGACATGCAAATTGCAAAAAACGTAAATAATTTTGAATTTCACGGGCTACCCTGGCGCTTCCCCCTTAAATACCATTAACATATCATGGATTGACTTGGCTTAAAACAAATCCGGGCATTTGACTCTACCACCAATATGGACCGCTAGCATATACTGCAAAAATACCGGACAGTGGTGATGTATGGAACGGGAGAGGAACGCCAAAGAAAAGATGGATGGATTGTGTGAGGAATGATATTTATTTGTAGTTAATTAAAACGGTACAGCACCAATTACATTAATTAAAATAAAAACAATTATTACGTCTACAATAATAAGTTGTATACAATTAAATTTAAAACTAACATCGAACAATGAACTCCCTTGCATACTTTCTCTCACAGAACACCAGAAAAATACGCGTAATTTTATTCCATTCATCCGCAAACACATCACATTCAGGGTTGGCAGTCAGAAGGGCATTTAGCATCTTCAGAGTATGACAGAATGGGGATTCAGCTCTGGCAAAAGAAATGATATGAATGAGAAGGGAGTGAATTATAGCGTGTCGGTTGACAGGCGCGAATGGAAGTAGAAAACGTGTTGCGCCAAACTCAAATAACATCGGACAAGGGCGGGAAGATGATGGTGACGATGAGTCCTATGACCATTTTTGACCTTTCGATTTTTATATAACCTTTTTGCTTTGTCATTATGAAAGTCGTTCGAGCCTGTAGAAACCTTTTAAACCGACTTTGGCAATGTCAAAATTAAGGATAATGTTTTTCACTGTGACAAACTGTCCTTAAGCGACGTAAAAGGCGAGGTTGCAGTACTTTTTAACTTTCCTAAACCTCTGTAAATCTAGCCAAATGTAAATGTTGTGGTAAAATTTTTTTTAAGCGCGTTGTGAAGACAGAAACGTGAATTATAATGATTTTCTCGATAAAAATTATATCATAAAGATGACACTAAATCGCTACCTATTTATAAAGTGTACTTTGAAGAGATTCCATCATGAAACCATGTAAAAGTTATATCAAAGATAAGGCTAATAATTTTTTTAGGGCATGTTGATAACACATTTTATAATTTCTTTATTATTTTTAAAATTATATATAAAAACTAGCATCTCAAGCGCTCGCACCGGCCGACCAGTGCCCGCCCCGAGACGCACTACAAGAGGGCCTTAAACAGTCAATAGATATTTTATTAATGGGCTCTTTTCTAACAATAAATTTTATAACTTCGTTATGACAGAAACTTACTTGAATGTAGCTTTCATGGAACCTAAAAACGTAGTGATTTATTATTTAACAACGAATCATTTGAATGTTACGTTTTATTTAAAATTAAATTTTGTACAGTTCGTTATTTTCTCGAGATTGGTTATACGGTTAGCGGAAAGCGATTACGGCAATTCAATACTACAGAGGAAATCATTTTTATTTTTTTTGTTTCGAAATGAAATTCCGCACCTCATTTCGTATCAAAAAAATATATTAATGATGAAAATCATCAAATGACCTCTCCCGCTCTGGGTGGAGCAGAAGGGCGTGTCAGACTCTCCCTGACTAAAACCCACCTGTGTTCCTTCAGTTGCCTGTGCACCAGGGCCACGGTAACTCTTTCGAACAATCCGCGACCCCGGCAGGCATCCGCCCTATCGGACCCCATCAATTATGCTGATATCTCTTTGAGGCGCGCGTGGAATACAACGCCCCGTCGATCCGGGCCTGGTCATTACCAGACGGTAAGCTGCCCATTGCTCGCCGTCCGCAAGCCCGCGCCTACGGTGGCCGGGAGTCGGCTATCGACTCCGAATACGTGCTCCTATGGTTACATGGTAGTTTTAAAGACATCGGATTTAATTTCGTGCTGTGTAGGTTACCACAGCTTATGCATAAACACCTTTATTATGCCTTTCTAGAGTAGAGAGCGTCTAATTTAATAGTGCACGCCCCATCACTGCTAGTTGTATACATATTTCAAATGTTTGTATAGAAATTTTAGCGGATGGGCGTGCAGTTATAAGACGATCTCTTTTAGCCAATTGATTAACAATTTAGTCGCTTTCTATAGCAACACAGCCTTATGACGTAGAATATTGAAGATTCGATTTAAAAACTATTTGATATTTGATCGGTAAGCGAAACGAAATAACGATTTCGTTTCGGATCCTATTCGTTTGAATGTTTATCTTTTAGAGTATCGTCTTTCATATTTCATTTAGTTTTTAATCTAATGATTAAACTGATAAGTTAGATTGATTGATTGATTTTTTTGCCATAGTAGTCGATTCGCACGAATTTACTCGCCCTAAAAGGGCCAATCGACATTTTTAAATAATATTATTTGTTCTGCAGGCGACTCGCACGAAGTTAATTTGTTTGTGGGCGAATCGACAACTCCAGAAATATTAGGTAATTGGCACGTTTAAAATTTTATACCATATTTCAACATGAATGATATAACCAATTTTTTTTTTTTGTAACATTATGTTGATTTAAAAGAGTATCCATGGCGTGAGTTTATGTATGTATGTGTATGTGTCCATGTAGTTTCTTGCCCGTTCTTCTCCATAGGTACCTACTACGCTTTGGAATAGGCAATTAGCTTTATTTTTCTGACTGACCGACCCCTTGACAATTCAAAAGTGCCCGTAATTGGTTTATTTAAACTAAATGCTTTGAGTTTGAGTTTTTTACGAGATAATTACTTTCACTCTAGCAGAGCGTCGCATCGATGGTTACGTGGCGGCTGTCTTCTGATAACCAAGATGATGTCAAGGGACCCGCTATTGTACTACATCTACGACGAACTGTTACATTCCAGCACAATCCTGATGATACTCAATCTATTGAACCGCTAATACGATGAGCAGTTCTGGTGAAGGATAACCTGCACCGTTATATACATAGGCCTTTAATGATAAAATAGGGGAAGACATTGTCAAGCAGTGGACGTAAATAGTCTGACATATGTAATTTGATTGATATATACTAGGTACATTTTGATTACTGATTTAAAGTCACAAAGAAAAGTCAAATAAAGATTTGGGTTATCCGTTTAAAAAAAAACCTGAACAAGATAGCTAGCTATCAATGTATGCCCCAATTCGGATAATCAATAGCTAAAAGATTTCGTTTTATTTTAGGTATTCAGGCTAATGACAGACCATGAACCACTTTAGAGGTGCGAAACTCGAAAGCTGAAAAAACAGAAGCGACAAAAACAAGTAGGAATAAGATTTGCAGTCCGAGATTACACTATCAATTTAGCATCAATTTGATCCATTACTTGCTATGCCCGTTGCGGGTAGTTAGAACCCTGAAAGTCTGACAACCAGTCTTACCCAGTAACTGGGTTGTGGAGGTCAGATAGGCAGTCGCTCAATTTGAAATACTGATATTCAGCCGCATCCAGTTACACTGGATTCTGACCCCAACATAGTTGAAACAAGGCTAGACAGGTGATGACTTGTAATGCTTGGATTAATAAATTGGTGATCTATGGATCACCGATTTATTAATCCAAGCATTACAAGTAAAAAAAAAATAAAGCAAATAATAATAATAAGTCAAATATTCCTAATTCCGCCAATAAGTTGACGGAATTAGGAATATTTTCATCGATCTCCTAACTTCTAATGCTTTATGCTCAACTTCTTAAAACCTAAACAAGTATTTGATCAATAAATACTACCTAAGCTGCATTTGCAATTTAGTTTCCAAACATGTAAATAAGCTTTTGTAACAATAACTTTAATGCCTATTCATAAAGTTCAGTTTACGCTACAACTTCATCAGTTTTATGACTCTTGTAGAATAAATAAATTTATAAAGTAGTTCATAGGTGTCTTTGTAAACATTATATTGCGGACTGCCTTTATAAATGTGTAAGTTAAGTTTCAGTTTTACTGCCGCTGCCGGCTGGTGGCGTTTTGTTCTCTTGCAAATATAGACTAATGTCACTTGTGAGCAAATATATTATATCGTGTTTATAAAGAAATCTAATAAGAGTTTTAATGAAACACTGCCTAGTACCAATAACTATCATAAATTCTAAAGCTTAATCTACATTGATATAAAGTTCATATTTGGCTTAGGGCTTAGTGGAAATAACATCAATATTGGAAACAAGGATTTGAATATGGTATACGTCAAATCTCTCGTAAGCCGCTGTGATAGGTCACTAAAAGAACACTTGCGAAATAGGCATAGACTTTGTTGGTAAATTAAGCCTTTAGAAACCAGAAGTTAATCCTGAATCAAACAACCCTTAATTATGTAAGTGTTAGTAGTAATTTAATTATCAACAAACACGCAAGTGAAGGTACAGTCACGAGTGGGTAGGTATATTATTTAAACAAAATTTTGTCACGCGTCGGATGTGTAAGGGGTAACTGAGGTCATACGCCAGACAGGTGGGTCGTCACATATAAGGGTAGGAATAGAAGGTATACTTCGTACAACTCCTGATATGACAACGCTTGGTCATGCGTTGTGTTCGCAAATTATGAGATGATACTTCTTGGTAGGTCCGATTAGTTTGTTAAGGCGACTCAGCTAGTCAATACATACGTAACCAAGTAGATTAGGCAGAAATTCCAAATTACAATCTATATGAACATATAATAAAGATTATCTGTCTCTATCTAGTACACTCGTTTAAATTCAAAACTAACCAATGTGTGTCGGAAAATTGCGAATTACAAATAGCGTGCGATTTTGTACAAAACATAAGAAAAAAGGTCACAGATAAACAAAATAAATAAAAGAAACAGCAGTACTAGCCAAAAAAATACAAAACAAAGTAATTAAAAGTAAGTACTCTTTTTTAAGGAAATTTCTCGCCGACTGGTCGACAATCAACGTGACCAGAGGGCATTTTTTTTTTTTGGGTGAGAAATCATCAAATGTCCTCTCGCGCTCTGGGCGGGGCGGAAGGGCGTGTCAGACTCATACTGACTAAAACACACCCGGGATCCTTCAGTTGCCTGTGCGCCAGGGCCACGGTAATTCTTTCGAACAATCCGCGACCCCGGCAGGCATTGGCCCTATCGGACCCCATCAGTTATGCTGACATCTCTTTGAGGCGCGCGTGGAACACAACGCGCCGTCGACCCGGCCCTGGTCCTTACCGGACGGCAAGCTGCCCATTGCTCGCCGTCCGCAAGCCCGCGCCTACGGTGGCCGGAAGTCGGCTATCTACTCCCGAATCGCCATTAGCTCGTTTTTTGGCCAAATAATTAGCATCGCCATTCAACGTGGTCATGCTGCCAGTCTTCTGAGCACGTTTCCGGATGACAGTGATACGGCGAGTACTTCGACGCCCAAGTGACCAAAAGACAAAAGGATTTTTTGTATTTATTTAATTAGTAATTTAATTTTTAGTAGGTAATGTTTACAACATGAAAGTGATCACCGTGCATCACCTTTGTACGTATTTTTCTGTTATTTCTTCCTATCTGTTTATATGTGTGTATATAAATGGTTAAATAAATAAATAAAAATAAATCAACGTGTAACTATAGCAATCACCCTAGCAGAAATAAGATAACAATCATACAGGCAACGAGTTAACCTACTGACTCTTTAAGCTACTGTTGATATCCCAGACAGGTGCGTCGTAATAATATATGAGCTGTGTCGAGGTCAGCCCTGCACTATATCAAATCTTTTGTGAAAAATTGCGTACGGGGAAACGGGTTCAGTACATAAATATAAATTAGAGCCTTCATTGGCTTAGCGGTAGCTTGACTTGAATACAGAACATAGGTGATATTGTGTTGTTCGACAAGATTATGTTGGTAACTTAAGTTTAACATGGTATTTTGACCCATACAAAGCGTAAAGACTGCCTAGTTAGTCCAGTGGTCGCTAGCGTTACTGCTGAGCATAAGGGCCTGGGTTCGATTCCCGGGTCGGGTAAAGTGTTATTGGGTTATTACATCTGGAATTTCTCAGTAGCAGCCCGGAGTTTGGATTTGTGCCCGCTTGATGGCAATAGGCTCGCCCCCTGTTACATGGGACTTAAACATAACTGGCGAAATGTGGGTGTACTATAGGTGCACCTCTGCCTAACTCAGGAGGAAATACAGGCGTGATGTTATGTTATGTTATGTAAAAAGCGTAAGTCAAAAGTGGCGCAACAATTAATGCAATTTCTTTCATCACCACCGCTCTCAAAATGGTGAAGAAAAACATCGTCAGGAAATCGGCATGTCCTAGAACTATACATTTGAAGACATTTACGTGACGTCTACCAACCCGCACTGAGATCCCGTAGTGGATTATGGCCCGCTGCCCCCTCCTTCTCACAGAGAGAAGGCCTGTGTTCCATCAGCAGGAACACTATAGGCTGATTACCTACTCTTTTAAAATTTTTTTTTCTTTCTTTCGAAAGAAAGTAATAAAAGAAAATCTCGTAATTCGAAATCCCGAATGTTTTTTTTTTCTTTTGCTATGCTTACATGGAATAAAAATATGCGTACAAAGGTCATGAAATAAAGGTAGGTTTTTCTAAGAACACTGCGGATCCCTAAAAGAAACAGATAGTGCCTATTGAAAAAGCCACCAACGTTTTTCTTACATATTGATGCGTAGGTGAATTTTCTGAATAGAATCAACATCAGGTATAATCTTTCTCGAAGGATCCTTTCTAGAGACCTTGGAACATTTGTTTTGCTCAGAAAAGGTGGGTTGAGTATTTGAGGTAAACATCAACAACAACTTAACCCACAGAGTAATTCTTAAATGCTAAAAACGTGATTTTAATTATTATAAGCTGTTATTGTCAACTTCCACAAAAAGATATTCATTCTGGTGCTGTGTTCTAGTGTCACTTATCGTGTTAGAAATAAGTCCAGTAGGCCGCACGTCAGTAGTAAAAATTTAACCTTTACTTATTTTCTTTGGGGAGCAAGGACCCATGACCGACGGAGCTCGGGGAGGCTCCGAGCGACGTTAGAAATCGGTACCCAATCCCCCAAACGTCCGGCGCATCCTGGACACCCAGCACTCGGTAATGCAGAGTCTAGGTGAATAATCCTTTTACCACGATGGCACGAACCGGTCTTTCTTGAGACTTCTTTTAAGAGCCAATCTCCGGAACTTAATTGCTACAGCTCTTTGTGTCTCATCAAGTCTTTGTGTGTCACCATCTGTGTGTAATCAATATCGAAGGATTTTCGAAAGAAAAGGCACATTTTTTTTCAGAGCTCTGTCGCATTACCATCTGTGACATTCTTTGTTTACAAGAGACACATACATTACAGTCAGTACCAGTTAAAACCGGAAATTCCGGAATAAAGAGTATTCTATTCTATTCTATTCTATTTCCCGGGCTAATACTTGCAGCCGGGATCTTCATCTTCTGCGTAAAAACCTTGTTAAAGCGGTCGTGGTCCTTATGTAGTTTCTTGTCTAGGGATTGATGTGATTCACCTGACGATTTCTCGCCATCTATTCCGATTTTTGGTATTTTTTGTGCACTCATACAAGAGATCGCCCACTGCAGATGTAATTTGGTCATTCCATCTCATAGGTGAGCGTCTAGTACCCTCCACTCTACCCTATATGACAAGGCGCTCTATAGAATCACCCTCACGCCTCGATACGTGTCCGAAGTACTTGAGGATGTGCGTTTGGACCAGAACAGATACACGCTTTTTGATGTCGAGTTCTTGGCGTGTAGAAGTGCAGCCGAAAAACCACACCCATAATATGGGAGCGCCGTGTTTGCCAAACCTAGCACTGTAATATTATCCACCGTCGTTTCCTCCCTTGACTCAATAGAAGTGGTATTATCGATATTGGACATTTAAACTAGAGCTGGACCACCTCTAGGTTAAATGTCCAGTAGTAAGTACAGATTTTCAATAAGATGGCAGCTTATACTGGTTTAACCAAATAACTTCTCCCGCTCTGGGCGGAGCGGGAGAGCGTGTCAGACTTTTACTGACTAAAACCCGCCCGTGTTTCTTCACTTGCCTGTGTACCGGGGCCACGGTAAGCCTTTCGGATAAACCTTCGACCCTGCCAGGACTCCCGTGTGGCCTTACGGACCTATCTTTTATTCGATAGTACCCAAAGGGTAGGGGTAAGGTGCCTACTAACTCTGCAAATTATAAATAAAAAGTAGCCATAAATATCAAATTATATTAAAACCAAAACGTAATAAGATGTCATGGAATAAGACATTTTATTACTGTACAAAAATAATGTATCTATTACACTCTTAAAAAAAAATTACGAGCTGATTTTCTGAAGACAAAAGTAAAACAAACAACGTATCTCCTTCTTATATCAAAGAAATAATGTTCGTTTTAAAAATACAGATACACACATTTATAAAGAGCTGTAGGTATTCGTATTTTGTTGTAAGGCTGTATAATTGTGTAGTTAAAAATAAATTGGCATCAATGTACCGAGGGATTACGCTCTGATTATAATTACAGCAATAAAAGTGACACTTAATTAGAAATGGCATCAACAGAGCTATAGCTTCGCTTAAGAGCTTAACTTTCTTCTTTTCTTAATCCAGTATACAGCGCTACAAGGATCTTTTGACCGTGGCCAAAATTGGAACTAACGCCGCCACCTTGTATTTTACATTTCACTGTGACATCATCACAAATGTTTTCCAACAGCGCCCTCCTGTCAACGTCATTTGAGCGCCAAAAGATCTTTGTAGCAGTGTACATGCAAATTGCTTGCTGGTTAAAATACTAGGCAGTCAGAAAGTTAGGACTGAATGTCTATTAACCCAATTTGCTTCTTACAAACCTACCTACATTTAAAATATCGCCTCTCGTGGATCAATCTTCTTAGCCTTTTTCTAACTATAGGTATGTTGGGGTCGGCTTCCAGTCTTACCAGATGCAGCTGAATACCAATATTTTACATAGAGCGATTGCCTATCTGACCTCTGAAACCCAGTTACTGGGTAACTGGTTGTCAAACTTGGCTTTAAGTCCGTAAGTAATAATTGTCAAAAATCTATGAATGACAGCCGGGACGAATGGCTTAACGTGCTTTCCGAGGTCTCGATATGTACTGGATGGCAAAACCCCATATCGGGGGAAGCGTAGCTCAATCTTCGATCGACCTATGCGGCTGTTATAATTTAGCATGAGAAAGTATCGCCTCTCGTGGATATTTTAACAATTTATTGACAATCAATCACACACAAACCCTCGCTTTTTGATTGATAACTTTATTTTCCGCGGGACGCGTGACACACATTACAAGTATCAAATTCCAAAACATTTTCATTTGATTCCCATTCAACATGAGTGATTACATAAATATGAACAAAAACACGAGATTACCGTCACGAACCGACGAAAAAAAAATTTTTTTCTGATATAAAACTCCGTACAAACAGAAAAAACCGTAAAAATTGTCAAAACATGCGTCAGAACTTTAAATTACGGACACAAAATGTTAGCTTGGAACATTTGTGTGGAATGACGTAATATCGTGTAAAATATGGGCACACGTGGCGTTGTGTGCGTGACGCCCCTTGTTCTGCTTTATTAGCTTTAGGAACGCTTCGGGCGTTATGTACTCCTAGTACCTCAGTTAAACAAATAGAACATTTTTTATATTCGTAGATTTATTATGTTAATGTAATTAATTAATTAACATTATTTCTACCTATGAAAGGGTACATATTTTTTGCTGCGGCTAAATATAGCCCAAAAAACTCGATTCGCCCACGTCTTTTAGAGGAGACTAATGAAAAATTTATCTTGTATGAGTACCTAACAATTATTATCCGCTATATTTATTCTTACATCTTCATACTGTGACTAGTGAAACTGTCAAATTACTTAGTACATATTGTTTGCTTGTATCTGGTAACCCTACTTATTAAATCGACTAATACTTGTCTGTCACTCAATCGATCATTCATTCGTTCATCATGAATTCATGACATTCACTGTCGTTTTCTAAGGGAGACAACTGATAGCTGGCCTTCACCTGGCCTCCTTGTTCGAGACGCCGAGCAGTGAACACGTTCAAAAAGTTTCAGCATCAGTGTAACAAAATCGGCGTGATTTAAAATCTTTATCTTAGCATGTAATTACAAGACTTATTATTTTGGTTATATGAGAGTCTTTATTAACAAATATTGTGGAAGAGGAAATAAATATGTTTGTATTTAAATAATGTGTTTAGTTTTCTATTGCGAACGCTTTTATTTCTGAGCTGTAGCTAATAATAACCAATTGGTAGTAACAGTCTACGACCTTATGTTCTAGCTTCCTAGAGGCACTACACAATATCTACAATGAACTAGTAATTTTAACACAAAGGCTATAATATTATGCCTAATAGGTCTAATGGTCGCAAGCATTACTGCTGAGCATGAGGTCCTGGGTTAGATCCCTGTTTTTCCATCTGGAATTTCTCAGTAGCAGCCCGGAGTCTGGATTTGTGCCCGGTTGATGGCAATAGGCTCACCCTCTATTACATGGGACTTAAACTTAACCGAAATGTAGGTGTACTACAGGTACAGCTCAGCCTTATCTTGTGGGGAATTCAGGCGTGATATTATGTAGTTACGATATTTTGTTTTGAATTGTGAAGAGAGTAATTAACATAAAACGTGTTAAAAATCCCGCTACTCAAACCTCGTCACACTACAACTGGCGGAAATGAGCTCAAAACCTTAAAATTCCAAAAAAAAACACGTGAATCATGTAGCACGTGTCGTACGGTGCGTGACAGCCCCTTTGTCCCGCTTTATTATAACATACACGGTTAATTGTCCCGACAATTGACGCACGTATGCCGCGGTTTTTTCTCTATTTTTAACTAGGTCTACCGAGAACCCTGAATGCCTGCCCTCTTTAATATAAATAAAGAAAAAGTACAACAATCATAACATGACATGTAACATAGCCTTATTAAGTAACAAAACTTTGTTTATAATAAAATATGTATGTTTAGGTTAAGGTGGGGTTAATGGGCTTGTGTCGCTTTAAAATAAATGGATTATTTTTATTATTATAACAGACAATGCGAAATATTTCTCAAAAAATTACATAGTTGTCTCAATTTCACGACAGGTGCTGTCTGAAAAAGCTAGGAACAATGAAAAACAAACAAAGATGGCGGATTTTCACCCGTCACCTGACGATTTTAATAAATAGGCCCCTGTGGGCCTAAAATGGACGATTTGGCAGAATCATATTATGATCTGCGTACAATTAATACCCCGCAATTCATCTGTTTGACAGTTTTGTATGAAGTTTCGTAAAATGGTCCACAAATTATGCATTGCTTTAATGAAGTCTAATGTCAAATAGCAGCTGTCTAACAGATGAATTGGGGGACATACGAATTGTACGCAGATCATATTATGATTCTGCCAAAGCGTCCATTTTAGGCCCCCTGGTTGCAGGATTGCATGCTGTGAGTACAAGACCGCTAAACGTGATTAGAACGATGATCATTCTTGCGTTTTGATTGTTTTAATCCTATAAGGGCAGAAACGAAATTTATACAGCACCTGTAATCACCCGACTAGTCTAACATTAACGTCCATTTTTAGGGTTCCGTAGTCAACAAGGAACCCTTATAGTTCCGCTAATTCCGTCTGTTCGTCCGTCCGCAGCTTAGCTCAGAGACTGTTAGTACTAGAAAGCTATAATTTGGCATGGATATACATAATAGGTTGGGGCAAAAGTTTCTACGCATTTTTTAAGAAAATTTAAAACATTTTTTAATATAGTTTATTTACATTTAACTAAAGTATGTAGGTACCATTTTGTTCGATAACTTTTTGCCATCTTGTAGGTAGGCACATGATCCCATTGCTATAGAAATTTTGGGACTTCTGATCAAAATACCGCGACAAGTGGTTTTGGCAGTCCTCTCGTGATTTTAACCTGACACTGCCTAAAGAATTCTGAAGAGACCGAAACAGGTGGAAATCTGAAGGTGCAAGGTCAGGACTATACGGCGGATGCATTAACACCTCCCAGCCAAACTCTCTTAATTTTTGCTGAGTGGCTAAAGATGCGTGAGGTCTAGCGTTATCATGATGAAAAACCACACCCCTTCTGTTGATTAATTCCGGCCGCTTTCTCTCAACTTCTTGCTTTAATCTCATCAGTTGTTCGCAGTAGAGTTCAGAATCGATGGTCCTGCCTGGCGGTAACAGCTCATAATGAATAATGCCCTTCCAATCCCACCACACACACAGCATCACCTTGTTGCGAGTTAACCCGTGTTTCGCCACAGTCTGTGAAGCCTGACCGGCCTTTGACCACGACCTTTTTCGCACGTTCTTGTCGTACGTGATCCACTTTTTATCACCAGTTATCAGCTTCTTCAAAAATGGTTCGGTTTCATTACGTCGTAATAAAGAATCACAAATGAGTACACGGTTCATTAGGTTTCTTTCAGTGAGCTCGTAAGGTACCCAAATATCAAGCTTTTTTGTGTACCCAGTTTTTTTCAAATGTGCCAAAACTGTTTTGTGGTCAATTCCCAGTTCTTCAGCTACGTCGTAACTACTGATATGCCGATCGTGCTCCACTTTTTCAAAAATGGCATCCATATTATCCGTAATAGGGCGACCAGAGCGACGTGCATCTTTGACATCAAAATTTCCGGATTGAAAACGCTTAAACCAAATTTGTGCTACTCTCACAGACACTGCACTAGGTCCATAAACATCGCAAATTTTTTTCGCGGCTTGCGTTGCATTTTTACCTTTTTTTGTAGTAAAATTTTAAAATGTATCGAATTTCTTCATTAGATTCACTCATCTTGACAGTACGAAAAACAAATGAAAATCACACATTTTCCTAATTTGAATTTGGAATTATGTTCTTTAAAATTTTAACTTTCAATGATACCAAAACCAGCCAGATACAAATAGTATAGCCAAAGAGATTTTATTACAAGTTCATACATACTATAATGCGAAAAGACTTTTTCCCCAACCTAATACTAATTACGCCGACAAAGTGGTAACATAAAATCATTAAAAAAAAAATATTTTAGGTTCCCTCCTGTACCTACACGTAAAGTGGGGATGTTTTTTTTTCTCGTCTGTGCCATGGTGTGGGGTATCGTTGGATAGGCCATTCAAAAATATTACAGGTCCGTTTGAAAACCATTTTCGAATCAGGGATCCGTTTGCTTAAAATTAAGCTTTAAATTGCAAATTTTTGTTAGGGTCAAGTGTCCCCCCCCCCCCCCCGCCCTGCCAGCTAAATGGCTGCTTTTGGATATGTGAAAAAATTCACGGCAGTTGTATATATGTATAACGAAATTAAAAGGAAAACTATCACACCTAAGTAAGCTTTACAAGTTTAAGAGTTATAGTCGACCAATTTACATTTGCAGTTGGAACGTGTTTTTCAGTTACAATGTTAAGTTTGTTCTTGGAATAAATTCATCCCAAATCAGAACCCTACATTGTGCGTGATCCGTCACGCACTTGGCCAGTTTTTATTGATAAAATAGACCTTAAAGTTACACTAGTCAACTGCCAATTTAGTTTTTGCCCTATAAAGGGTTAAATTGTGAGACAAATCGGAGAATGGACCAACTTCTGATGCAGGTTAGTTTGCAGTTCCAAAACCTGGCATGATCCGGTTTTATTACACCCAAGACTGATGATAAAGTAAACACCGAAAAAAATGTACTGAAAATGGTATGATATCTTAAAAATGTAATGAGCAAACGTGGATTAATGCTCGTTACACATACATAAACTCACGCCTTCTTCCCATGGGGGTAGGCAGTAACTACGGAACGCCACCTGCTACGATCCTTACATACTCTTTTTGCCTCGTTTACGTTCATACATCTGGTCATACACGCACGCCGGTTGTGAGTACTACGCACCTGACCTTTCTGAAGAACATCACCAATAAGGTCACTATATGTCTTCCTAGGGCGTCCCGACCCGGCGTTTCCACTCACATCTGCCTTGTAAATACGTTTTGTTAGTCGCCCTTCATTCATCCTCTCAACATGACCAAACCATCTTAGCATACTCTTTTCAATTAATGCTGGTTCCTATGTATAATGATGCCTGTGCCTTGCAGTTGGACACCTGCAGACCTTATTATCTATAAATATACCTAAGCATGGCACAATAGGGCGGTCTATAGTCAGCAGTCAGTGGAACAAGGCTGCCAATAATGGTGATGATATGTACCTAATATTATTTCACCTGCATATGTATTCAAACACCAAAATATTAAATCCTTAATCATTTCATAATATCTACGTACAAAAAATGCCCAAGAAAAAAATTGTGTCGTCAAAAAATCTGAGATGTAATTTCACCCGCCTAATATATCGGGCGTGATCCTCTAACATTTGACACGTGACACGATGTGTGTAATTAAAATCAATTTTGTGTAATCAATCACCGGAGAGATCGACCGTGACCTGTCCTAATGACGTCACAGGCGACACAGCCTAGCAATTGGGATGAGTTTCGTTTTGTCACTTCAAGTGTGCTCTTGGATAGTCGATCCCGGAACTGGTTAGTTTTGACAACATCATCATCATTTCAGCCGAAAGACGTCCACTGGTAGACATAGGCCTCCCTCAAGCACCGCCATTTCGGCCGGTTCTATACTTCCCGAATCCAGCGGATTCCTGCGGCATTCATATGGTCATTGGTCCACGTCCACCTTGTGGGAAACCTTCCAACGCTACGTCTTTCGGGACACAGTCGCCATTCCAGAACATGTTGGCCCCATCGATTAACTTTTCTGCGAGCAATCTGCCCTGCCCGCTACCACTTAAGTTTGGCAATGCTTCGGGCTATATCGTTTACCTTGGTTCTCCAGCGGATCTCTTCGTTTCTGATTCGATCACGTAACATCACTCCAAGCATAGCCCCCTCCATTTCCCAATTGACAACAATACCCAGTAAATTGAAACGTCACTAAGGTTGAAACTATCTAACTGTCACATAGACAAATAGACCTTATCGTTTTATGGCGTGCAAGTGATTTTCAACCTTAGGGTGGTAAACCTATTACAAGGTCGACTATACTGGTGCACTTATTGGAAGAAGAGGTGCCTTAAGACGGTACCTAATTACATATTAAACTGATAGACTTTGCTCACGTCAATCAATGTTTGTGAGTTTTGATGCAAATGTAAGCCAAGTTTACTCATATATGAATGTTCTATGGATATTTTGTCTCGGGGAAAGGCAGGGGCTTCCTCTATCTGCCATTAATATTTACAACATTATACTCTTGATTTTTTCTCATTTAACTCTCTGTGCTTATTTTCTTTTATATACTTTAATATATCCTGCCATACACAAGCGCCCTGTTTTGAGGACATCATAACCTGTTTGAAGGCCACAGCCACTAAAGGTTTGTGCATGTCATTCTATGTATGAGTAGAAAATAGGAGAACACGCACTAACCCGAGTGGCTGCTGTAGATGACCTTTTTATAATCTAGGATATCGTTTTATGAATGTATTCATTGAACATAAGAAAATGAATGTACATTAGTATTTATTTATAACTAACTACACACATATACACATACAAAAACAAATAGAACCCCCTAGATGCCCCTTTGGCATTGTAATCTTAATTTTTCTGTTTTTTTAGTTTTAAGGTGTATTTTGTTGCTGCAATGCCAATAAACGCATTTTTCTTCTTTCTTTCTTTTTTTCTTTAGAACACTTAGGCATCAAATTAGTAAGTAAGTACTACTCTTACGCTTAAGTGAAAGACTTTTCTGAATGATTTATCCTATTTACATTTCGTTCCAATTACTACAGTATTACATAATGACCCACCTGCCCCAAATACCTAGCAAGATCATCCCAAAAATACCGAACTAAAATCTATACTGCCCGAAAGGAATACCTTTTCCAATTATCAAAAACTTAATTAGCCAACCGGGTAGCGAACGAAACATACGTTTCAATTTGGCCTAACTGTTCGAAGTTACGTACAACCGTAAAGTTTTATTGTTACTCGTTAGATCCTATTAAACGGTGCTATCAGGCTTGCAGTTTAAGTTTAGAAATTGTTACGGTTTTAAAGGATATGTGCTGAGTTTTCGAATCGATAGTTATCGTTTGTGGTTTTTAACGAGCCGTTTAGAGTTGATGAACAAGGTATCAACAAACAGGACAGGAACGAATCATAGGACATCAAAAAAATTATCCGCACTGCTGTCAACAGAAAAAGTGCCCAAAAGGCTGGCAGCATTGCCACGTTGTATGGCAATACTGATTGTTTGCCCAAAATATAGGCCAACCCTCTTTGGTCATGTGAAGAATGTATCAACATAAAATTTTATTGTAATTCTGACATCCTAATTTTATATTGGGAAAGTGAATATTAATCCACGCTTGCTTTATGCTTAACGTATTCCTATGCTGTCAGTAGCGTCTAAGATTAACATAGAAAGTTCATTTTTTTTAATTTTACTTTGGTACAAAACTGGCTTTAAACCCGTAATCTTGTTGTCAAAAAGGGACCCCTAAGCATCCTTTCCACTACAATATGCACAGAAGTACTGGCTTTTCAACATCTAGCAGTAGTAAACTTGGACCCGTCACATTCAAGACCATTTTAGCATAAAATATTTCTTCAAATTAGGGACACAAACTCTCCATTTACTTAATCATCAAAAATTAAAGAACTTAAAAAAATAAGTTCTCTAATAAACGCCAAGCAAGCTGGCAAGAAACTGTAGCCGTTCCACTTAAACATTTAACTTGTGAAAAGTGGGCGAAAATGAGGCGCGACCTAATTTTCTGCATTTTCGGTTTACGCTAGTGAAATTTTCTAATGCACAGTTCCACTATTCGAAAAGGAACCGTACAATGTACAAAAATTACATGAGTGGCAAATGTTTTCGTTTTAAACACATAAAGTTCATACGGTTTGGTACGGTACGGAGGTTTGAACATATAACCATTTTTTGCCCGAGCAAGCGCGAAGCTTCTCCGTTTCAGCTTGGGCAAAAATGCTTTCGTATGTCCGGATGTCCGGCGGATAGCTGTTCTTCTGTACAGGTCGCATTTCTCAACCGATTCTCCTGAAATTTTGTGAGCAGGTTCGACAATTATCAGCTCGCCGTCCGGTAAGGACCAGGCCCGGGTCGATGGCGCGTTGTGTTCCACGCGCGCCTCAAAGAGATGTCAGCATAATTGACGGGGTCCGATAGGGCCGATGCCTGCCGGGGTCGCGGATTGTTCGAAAGAGTTACCGTGGCCCTGGCGCACAGGCAACTGAAGGAACACGGGTGGGTTTTAGTCAGTAAGAGTCTGACACGCCCTTCCGCTCCGCCCAGAGCGGGAGAGGTCATTTGATGATTTCCCACACAAAAAAAAAAAAAAAGGTTCGACAATTATATGGAATTTTTGTCGATTAGTTTTTCAAAAATTTTCAAAATGGCGGAGACATTGGGTTTGAAAACGAAAAAAAAACAACATATTTCAGCCATTTCGCGCTTCTTATTTTAAGGATATTGTTTTAAGGTGCGCTGTGGACATTTATTCAGTTTTAAGATATGCAAAGACAGACTCGCGAAGTCTACCGCACACAGAGCATCTAGTTTTTATGGCGGTTAAATTACCTAATTCTTGATAGATAACTATTGGATACTACTCTTCACACTAGGACTTCGACGCTTCTAAAACAAACAGGGCATTTATCAAATTAAATTTAATTCGAAAACATCCATCGATTTCTTACTAAACTTCAATTGTATCGGAAGACCCTGGTTATTTATCACATTTGGTGACTGTACATTTCCTAACATCTAGAGTCCGTGACGAAGTTCTAACCAGCCGCGATCGGTTAGGAATAGGAAGGTTTTTCGACCTCGGCGGGACGTTGATTACCGCGATATGTTAAGTAATAATAATAATCTTTATTTTTTGCCAAAACAATAACAACCTTACAACAAATGTTACACTAGTACTTATTTTCTATGAATCTAATAGATTCTCATTGGGTATCTGTATACCCAATTAGTAACTCAATGCATAATAATAAATTGAGGTTGTTACGAAACTGATCAACCCTGACCCCCGTACTAGTACCTGTATTACGGTGGGACAGTTTTCCGCGTTCTCAGTTTACAATATTATATATAAGCCGAATTGAGAGAAAATAATTAGATAATCTCACTTTCCAAAATAATACGGAAATCTGAAGGAAATCTGTTGGTAAAATGTCCCATACATTATAAATTTATTAATTTCAACTTGTTGTTTAGTTGATTTTTTTACTTTGTAGATAGTACACACACACACATAGTATATGTAAAAAAAATTGATGTTAAGTTTGAATTCTGTTACTTTATGCAGCAAACATTTGCTTTGCAATTGGAGTTATAAACAACCCATTGGAAAATGGACTAAACATGGTTCGGTCAACCCGTTTTCCGGCCGAAAATTTGAATGCAATAGTGACTGCCTCAGTCAATCCAATCAACCTACCACAGTGGACTGCTAACCCCGTCTTGCAAATCAAAAGTAATTGTAAAACTCTTATTGATTTTCTTTACGAATTATTTCAGTACCAGAACGTTATAAATTGTTTCCAAATACAACTTGCCTTTGGGACTTACAATGTATTAGGACAATGTGAGTACCTAACCATTTACAACAATTTCTCGATTGCCCGTGTTATGATGAATAATAAATCAATCAATTTGTATTAAAATATAATGAGATTCATGCTTACGTATACCTATCTTCATACCAAGGAAACGTTAAGACGAATATGTATATTGCATGGTGAAACTCATGAATAAACTGAGTGTCATAACTTGACAGCGAACATAATGTAAATTTACGACGCCTCCAATGTGTATTATCACATAAACCTGGTTGTTATGCCCACCCCCCTGCTCCGTACGAGCACTTCCAACAATTTGTAGAAGCAATCAATCTGGTATCAAATTTGTTAACACGTGTCGATGAAGTCGATTCCAGCGTTCTTCTTTTGTTTATTTTTGTATTATTTATTGTAACAAAAACATTGTAATATAAAAATACATCGAGAGTAGGGTGAAGGCTGGATTGATTATGTTCAAGTGTTATATTGTGTTTTTTTTTACTAATTATTTGGTAGAAGGATGATTATTTATGTTATCGGTTAGTTACCAACAGGTGGCCCCCTTAAAGGTAAGTGATCACCGCAGATTATTGACATCTGCAATACTAGATGCTTTGCAATACGTTGCCATGCCACAGCATAATCAGCCTATAATGTTTCCACTGCTGGGTCACAGGCCTACTCTCTTTGAGGGGGATTAGGGCCGTAAACTACCACGCGGCCCCAGTGTGGGTTGGTGGATTTGTGAATTTCGAATTCTAGGCTCTAGGACATACCGGTTTCCTCAAGTTTTCCTTCACCATTTTTGAGAGCAGTGGGGATGAAATAATTTGCACAAAGTGCCTGTCTGGGTTCGAAACTACGACCGTAATCCTGGCCGTTGCCACTGGCTCACCATCTCATAGATAAAACTGAAATTTCTCATGTTCCTATAATAATTATAATATTAATATAATAATAATAATGTAATTATGTAATACATACCTTTAAACCTGAAACAGCTAAGCTTCTTGGTGGTAGACATAGATATAAGTACGATGCCATTAATATTAAATTAGCGATTCAAAAACGCATTGCGACAGTAGTGATCCGAAACAGACTGACGCATTCTTAAAGATATATCCGTCCTGTCTTTTCTTTTGAAGTGGCCGTTACATAAGCCTAAAAAAAATAGCTGTTAATGAAGTGACACACTCGTAAGGCTATGTTGTATCGATACAACTTATATCTATATTTATACATATTATTAATTTCAAAGCGTTCGTGATGCGAGTACCAAATTGTTACTTGTCCGTCGTCTTGGGAGAAGACTTTTAGCCACAGGACGTGGTGTTCCGTCGCTTCCGCGGACAAATACCACAGGACAGCACAAGGACAAGCTAGTGAAGTGAAATGCTACTAGCATAGTTTTATGCAATATTTATTAACACAAGTTTTAGTTTTATTATGTATTAGTTTGTTATTTTGTAATTTGTGTATTTTATCTATGGGCCTCAGTTACCTGACAATAAAGGAATTATAACTATTATTATACTTATTATAAATTACAGTCGTTTCTGTCCGTGTGAGTGCGCTGATCTTCTAAACTCGGCAACGGATTTTGATGTGGTTATAACCACCAATTAGAGAATTTATTTCGGAAGGTTTATGTGAATATAATACATTAATATTTAACTTATGGTTTAAGACATTTATTTCTCAAAAACAGAATACAATTATTCACTTAGAATCTTAAACACTGGTTGCATGCACATAAACGTTCTTTGGAACGAGTATCAGAACGGCATGTTTGAAGTTAGAATTACGAACAATATTGTTAGTCATTAACTTATCATTATGTTAGTAAAATAAACTATGCTACAAGAAATCGAGTTTAGAAGGTATTTTTTTTATATTTTTACTTGATGTAGGTAATCTGCAAAACTTACCGTACCTACTTTAATAAAGAAATCTCGATGATTTATCAAGTCGCAAAAACCGTGCCGAGCAGGATCGGGTATAAGATACAATGTATATTATAATCGAATACAGCTTTATGTAACATCTATATGTTCGCGTTTCGTTGTCGATTTCCCCTGACACATTTTTGCGATCCCACTGCACTTTGTATCGAATATGTTACGCTAGTGAATCGATTTAAAAACAAAGGCAGAACGGTATCGATACTGTATTGCTTCTGACACGTGTTAGTGAAAGCACTCAACAACTATTGTAATAGCGTAATGCATTCACAGATTATTTTATTAAAAGTTATCGAATTATGGAGTCTGCCCACTACACCGTATCATAATGGTGTAGTTGGCAGACTCCATAACTTGACACGTTCGTAGCCCGGTCGAGGTCATGGGACCTTAACCGTGCTAAGAACGTATCAGGTAATATAATAATTTTTATATTGAAAATTATGAGACTAGGCCAACTAGGCCGTTCCGCGACCAACGTCAGGGAGCGTCAACAATTGTCGACGAAAATATTTTGCTGGTGCCGATACGCTCCTTGAACGTGCATGCGACGTTGCCAAACCGGTGCGTACGGGCGGCGAAACGGTGAGCATACTATAACCGCGTATGATGACCAGGTGTACTACTAGAATCGAGAGAACGGGATGCGCGGCTATGATACGCTCTTGATACCTATAGTATTCCGTATTATGTTTCTTTCCCTACATGAAACGTCCATAACAAGTTCATGGTAAGGTACGGTGTAGTGGGGAGACTCCTTTATAGATACATGTTTCTCTATGTAGGCTGTGTAACGAAATAATGTGAAGTACTTTCGTACGACCACAGTTTGGTGACACTATTGTGTCCCTCGTCATAGGAAAGGTCTATTTTTAGCAGAAAATTAACCTTCCATTGAATCGCTAAAGGAGCGTTACGAAGCTCTTAGTTTATCATAATAATGTGAAGGGTAAGAGAGTCACAATATTTTACTAAGCGCAATTTCTTACCTATTCTTAGCTTGGGAGTTAGTATTAGAGCAGTAATATCCTTATTTTTAAGATCGTTCCCTTCAAAATGGTTGAGCTTAATGGTGCTGATGCATGCGTCAACGGGCGCCATCAGTAGGGACTGGTCATTTCTTAGCTGCCACGGCTTATGTTAATTTAATTGAATATTTGAATTGTTTTTGTCTTTTTATTACGGACGCTTTTAACGTTCTGCATCGTTCTCACATGCATAATTTCAACATGAACGATGTAACTAATATTTTGTAACCATATTTTGATTTAAAAGAGTGTCCATGGAGTTTCTTGCCCGTTCTTCTCCATAGGTACCTACTACGCTTTGGAATTGACAACTAGCTTCATTTTTCTGTCTGACCGACCCCTTGACAATTCAAAAGTGCCTGTAATTGGTTTATTTGAAATAAATGCTTTGAGTTGAGTTTGAGTTTGTAATTTCGGTCAGTCTGTCAAAAAGAACCTCTTATTTACCTAATTTTTTTTATATTGATTGTCACTGAGATGATATTGCAACTTCAGTTTGAACGTTTAAAATACGGGAATTAGCCTGGCAGACGTTTTGATAAGATTATGACTTTCGGATTCATTGGTTGGTATTTACTTTTAATTTTATGTTTAACACGTTTTTGATTCCTTTATTTATTAGGTCGCGTAAAAAGTTTTATACACAAATTATATAAAACTTTCGTATTTTATATACAAATTCAAGACTAAGAGCTCGTGTGGATCAAATATCGAACTTTTTTGTATACCCAGTCTTTTTCAAATGGGTCTAAACTGTTTTGTGGTCAACCCATATTTTTTTTTTTTAGGGTGGGAAATCATCAAACGACCTCTCCGGCTCTGGGCGGAGCGGAAGGGCGTGTCAGACTCTTACTGACTAAAACTCACCCGTGTTCCTTCAGTTGCCTGTGCGCCAGGGCCACGGTAACTCTTTCGACCAATGCTTGACCCCGGGAGGCATCAGCCCTATCGGACCCCGTCAATTATGCTGACATCTCTTTGAGGCGCGCGTGGAACACAACGCGCTGTCGATCCGGGTCTGGTCCTTACCGGGAGGCTCGCTGCTCATTGCTCGCCGTCTTTACGGTCAACCCATAACTCTTCAGCTATGTTGAAACTACTAATATCTAGCCACACTTTTTAAAAAATGGCATCGACTTTATCCATAACAGGGCGACCATAGCGAGCTGCATCTTTGACAAAAAATCCCGGACTGAAAACACTTGAACCAACTTTGTCCTACTCTTATTGACATTGCGTTGTGTCCTTAAACGTCACTTTTTTTTTGCGGCTTGTGTCGCTTTTTTCCTTTTTCTGTAGTACTACTTCATAATCCTCTGCCTAACCCTTCGGAGAATACCGGCGTGATGTTATGTGTTATGTAACTTCAAAATGTATCGAATTTCTTCGTTAGATTCACTCATTTTTGCGGACAGAAAAACTATTGAAAAATGGCGGGAATTGGTTTTTACTTTTTACTTTTCTTTTTTAATATTATTTATGTAAGAAAAAATCTACATCTTTTTAATAAAATAAGTGATAGACATAATTTTAATACTAGAAATAAAGTCCGGTAAGGATCTGGCCCGGATCGACGGCGCGTTGTGTTCCACGCGCGCCTCAAAGAGATGTCAGCATAATTGAGGGGGTCCGATAGGGCCGATGCCTGCCGGGATCGCGGATTGTTCGATAGAGTTACAGTGGCCCTGGCGCACAGGCAACTGAAGGAACAAGAAACACGGGTGGGTTTTAGTCAGTAAGAGTCTGACACGCCCTTCCGCTCCGCCCAGAGCGGGAGAGGTAATTTCATGATTTCCCACCCAAAGAAAGAAAAAGAAAAGGTAAACGTTGAAGTTGAGTTTTATTCTAATCATAAAATCAAGTCATAAAAACTTCCACGAACCGAAAAAATATACATCATTTTTTTAAATAATGAACATCCCACAAAATTACACTTCACCTTAAACTTACGTACAGTTTAACTTCTAACCTTTAACTGAAACGGCGTCGTTTGCGAAGCGTTTACACAAAACAGTTTGGTTACATTAAAAGCAGATAATATCACGTATGAAATTATTGTGTGAGGGGTTAAACAAGCCGAGCCATACGCATGAAACACAGACGAAACAATTAATGGATGATTGTGTTACGGTTTAAAACGGTTTTGTTCTTGACGTATTTCAACTAGGTAGTAGAACAAAAGGGCCTAGACAAGTGGCAAACTCAAAACTCAAAGCATTTATTTCAAATAAACCAATTACAGGCACTTTTGAATTGTCAAGGGGTCGGTCAGTCAGGAAAATGAAGCAAGTTGCCCATTCCAAAGCGTAGTAGGCATTCGCTTTCAAAGCGTTTTATACTTCCGTAGCGGTATCTACAACGCCACATGCAAGCTACGCGTCTCACTGACGTCACACAAAATCCTGCATCACGCAAGCAGAGTTTATCGCGCAACTAGCATATATACAACGTCCTGATATCAAACCTCGGGCAGTTGCCCACCAGACACGACCCGGGTCGGAGGTTCCGTCCTTTTCTATAGAGGATGAGTGAGCTGTACAAGTGTACACCCTGTTCCTCATACCTCTATACTTCTACAGCGACTTTCAATGGGATTGACGTAAGGCATTATGTCAATTCAATATATTTTGAACTATTCCATCACCGTTATCGCTGATAAAATGTCACTTTTTCTAGGCTCTAAGAACAGTTATCTAGATAGACTTATAAACAGTAGAATTAATAAATATTACTGCCTCCTTGGTCTAGGCCCTAAGAACAGTTATCTAGAACGACTTATAAACAGTAAAATGAATAAAGATTACTGCCTCCTTGCTCTAGGCCCTAAGGACAGTTATCTAGAACGACTTATAAACAGTAGAATTAATAAAAATTACTGCCTCCTTGGTCTAGTGGTTGCAAAAGTTACTGCTGAACATGAGGTCCTGGTTTCGATTCTCAGGTCAGGCAATGTTATTGGGTTTTTTCATCTGGCATTACTCAATAGCAGTCCGGAGTCTGGATTTGTGCCTGGTTGGTGGCAGTAGGCTCGCCCCCTATTACATGGGACTTAACCTTAACTGGCGAAATGTCAAAATCAAAAGTCATTTATTCAAATAAGGCTGAGAATCAGTACTTTTCGAACGTCGAAATAAAATAAGACAGTCCACCAAAACGCCCGCCCTAAACCAATTTCCAGTGCTTTAGCTGGGGATAAGAGGTGGCGCAACAAACTCCCCACAAGCACAGTTGTCTGTTCAGCTAGAAAAAGAAACATGATTCTATACAATAGTAGGTATGCAAAGTAATTAACATTACGAGACACAGAACATTAAATTAAATTATTTACCAATGTGGGAGTACTAAAGGCTACACCTCCTGGAACACAGGCGTGATAAGATGTTATGTTATTATTAAACTCTCAACCGCTTGGTTCTCATCAGTGCTTCTTGTGTGTACCTTCAGGTATCAAAGATTATTCTAACAAAGACCCCTACGACTGATGCCTGAACTATGTAGATCTTGTCACTTTAATCACAGTAAGACTGCTCTAACAGTAAGTACATGATACTCTTTGTGAATTTAGTTACTTTTTAAGAGGTGTTTAAGCAAACGATCTTAGTAACAGTATTGTTTTATCAGTAAAAACTTAGTAGTCTATAACTTTTTATGTTGCAAATAGTTTGTTTTAAAAAGAGGTCTACCCTTTTTGGGCCCTACTAAATTTCAATTTTGTTCAGAACTTTCCCTTCCATCCAACATCTGTGGTAACCATTCCAAGAATTATCAGCTAATAAAAATATCACCAGTCTATCTAGGCTTTAAACACACTTATTACATATAAGTAATCGTATTATATAGAAGCTCCACTTTAGTACAATATCTCTCAGACTCTGGTCGATATCGTAACACGATTATCTGAACTAGAGTTACAATGTTCTGGAACGCTTTCAATATTATTATTGTTCGTGTTTCAGAAGCTTTTAGATGTTAAGTGGTAGTTCTAGACTACAAACCGTTGTTGCACCGATTTATTTGGAGCACTAGTTCGATTACATCTTAACAATATTAATAACAATATAATAAAATAACAATGCTAAATTTCAATTTAAAATAATAAAAAATATTATACCTAAAAAAAACCATAGAGTCGTTCATAAAGTATTATTGTGTTGACCCAGTATACAGTATCTAGATTTAATCTACTTATAGGCTAGCTTAGTATGCTAAGATGGTTTGGTCATGTTGAGAGGATGAATGAAGGGCGATTAACAAAAGGTATTTACAAGGCAGTTGTGAGTGGAAACGCCGGGAGGGGACGCCCTAGGAAGACATACTCGTATAGTGACCTTATTTGTGATGTTCTTCAGAAAGGTCAGGTGCGTAGTACTCACAACCGGCGTGCGTGTATGACCAGATGTATGAACGTAAACGAGGCAAAAGGAATAGTAAGGATCGTAGCAGGTGGCGTTCTGTAGTTTCTGCCTACGCCCATGGGAAGAAGGCGTGAGTTTATGTATGTGTATGTATCTACTTATACTATAATACTGTAAAGATATAAAATTTGTGAGTTTGTGTGTAGGCGGTAACCTTCGGAACTACTGATCCGATTCCGAAAATATTTTATGACAATTCAAAAATGCCCGTAAACGGTTTAAATGAAATAAATGCTTTGAACTTTGAGTTTATGTTATAAAAATAAATTTCAAGCGAACGTAGTCGCAAGCAAAAGATATCTATTATTTACAGTTTATGTCATTTTTTAAGGTTAATGGTACCTAAGCAGTACAGGACCGATCGTTGGGACCAGGAAAATAATTTTAATGAAATGTTTTACAACTATAGAGGTATGAGGAACAAGGTGTAAAGCTCACTCATACTCTATGGAAAAGGGAGGTTTCTCCGACCAGACGGGTGTTGTGTCTGGTGGGCAACTGCCCGACGGTTGATGTTGGAACGTTGTATATATGCTAGTAGCGCGGTAAACTCTGCTTGCGCGATGCAGGATTTGCGTGACGTCAGTATGACGTGTAGCTCGCACGTGGCGGTGTAGATACCGCTACACAACTATTGAAGTAACTACTACAGGTATAATCTTTTACGTGTCTGACACAAAGTTTGTTCTAAGGAGCTAACGCTGAGAATGGCATTACATATTATACGCCAATAGGTAACATTGATAACCAAATAAAACACACTGGAAGTGAGCCTAGTAACCCACGTTTACTCTGAATACAAGCTTTGTGTCGAACTAAAAAAATCGCACTTAATGATGTGGCGGTCAACAAAAAAGGGTTATCTGAATGTAAGCGCCATTTTTCCACGAATTCCACAATTTCTCAACATGTCTGCATAATAAACTTGATGTTTCTTTCGAAATTTGCGTATGCAAACACATCGTACCTACCGTTTGTTTGTTTCTTTACATTAGTTTTTATATATACTTAGACCAGCGGGGCACATAACACATTAACAATAGGAATAGCTTCCATTTTGACAGCTCAACAATATTCATTGCGTTATTTCCGTTGTTAAGCAGGCACACTTTTTGAGCATATGAAGTAGTGGATTGGCAATAGGCTTCAAAATGATTCAGATTGTGATAGATAGTGTGTTACGCAATTAGGATACCATTTTTAGAGCTTGTCGTAATAAGGTGATTTCAGATCTAAATACTGATCTTCATGTCGTGTTTTGGTATCATGTTATTGGTTGTAGTATTCGCGTAACCATATATCAATAAAACTTTTTTACAAAAAAGCAACCGACTTCCAAAAAAACACTAAAAGACGTGAAAAATAACTTTTATTTCGGAAGTCGGTGCCTTTGGTTTTGTATTTTCGTTTTTGGCCACCGACTTCCGAAATAAAAGTTATTTTTCACGTCTTTTAGAGTTTTTTTGGAAGTCGGTTGTTTTTTTGAAAAACGTTTTTATTTTTCACTTTTTAGTTGCGGTACCTACCCCACACAAATTCGTATTCCACTACTTGGTATGTAAATAACAGTGACAGGAAATTATCAACACATCATCAATATAAACTAACTGGAAAAAATATGCAGTATTAAGGATAACTCAAAAAGTGCTGGTCAGACCTTGATCAAATTTAAATAGGACCAGATGTGAAGCACCGCCTATCAAATAAAAAAAGAATCATCCAAATCGGTTCACCCAGAAAAAAGATCTGAGCGAACACACATAAAAAAAATAAAAAAAAACGTACAGGCGAATTGAGAACCTCCTCCTTTTTGTGAAGTCGGTTAAAAAGTAATTTTATCTCAAAAAACATTCTGAGGAACAGTGCTTCTCAATACAAGATGGCCAACTAAAAATAATAGAATTAGAAATGAACACAGCCTTCACGTAAATCGTAATTTCTTGTCTATCAAGATTGACATTTTAATTAAGTTAGCGACAGTCGTATATACTCGTCGTGCGAATGGCCCTTAGATCTCTAAGCACGATACATTTTCCATATTCCATATCAACAATTATTTTTAAACACACCTGGCTGATAAAAGGTACAATTTTGAATTATGAATTAAATAAAAATGGCCTAATTACAGTGATATTGTGGCGTGGCGTGGTACTAATTCAATGTAAATCGCTGTGTAGCAATCACGTGCTATCAATAATTAAAATATTCAAGTCGACAGCATGACGCTCATGAATATTCACTTAATTACCGACTGTCACGAATAATTTGCAATATAACCAACAGTTTTTGAGGGAATAGGAGTGTTGGAATGAATAACAAAACCTTCGAAGGCCTAAACCTACCTCGATAAGTTTGTAATTGAGGAAACGAAGAACCAACCGTAGAGAATGTCATCCGAATGTTACATCACTATAACTTATCAAGATCACGCCTGTATTTTCATGAGTCTATGTAGAGATGTAAAGTAAATCCATATTTGTAAGTAAGGTTTACGTAGGAGGTATGCTTGCCGAGACGCTAGCACGAACATGTGAAAACTAACTTGACTTTATAAATTCTAACGATTTTTTAACCGAAAATACGACTATCGGTATTTTGATTTTATTTTTTGTCAAGATCAATAAGTATTACCCATAGATATGAAGAAAGTCTAAGTGTTTTTTTTTTAAATTATTTTTTATAGGGGCTTTTACGCATAGCGTTTCCTAAACAATTGTTCTTTCACAAGACGTGGGTCATGAATTTGAACAAACCCTTCGCATCGTCACCATTTGATTTGGGATAGAATTGTATGATGCCTACATCAGTTCTGTTCAAATTCAGGGACCTTACTAAATTATTTCTACTGGACTCATATTGGACACATTCCATCAGTGAATATTTGAAAATCGTTCGAATTTGCATTAAGTTTACTCCGCCCGTTCGTGTAGGCCCACTGTTCATTGTTTGAATTAAGTAATATAAAATCAATTGCCAAAATCGGTTTAAGGGTGGGGGTAGTGGGGCCCGTAAACCTAGAGCACACTACTCTCATTAGGCTTTGGCAAATAATCATGTTATCGAGAGCTAAACAGCAATCTAGATCGAGGACCTCAACAACTTAGCCGTCGTTAATTGTAAAAAGGAATTATTAAGAACGCACAACCAAAAAAGGCACTGACAAAGAGGCTTGATAGGCCGTATGATCTGAAGAACGAAAGACCAGCCTGATTCCTGATATAAGCCTACCTGTCAGGAACAAACGCCTTTGTAATTAAGCTATCGACGCAGATAATATTGAGATTAAAGTGGAGGTTTATTCCTTGTAATATTAATGAGATAATTTCCTTCAAAGTGGAACTGTGAATAATTTATATATTCATACAAAATATCGCTGAAGCAAAATTGCCTGTAGTACCAAGTAATCCCTACTATATAGCACAACTTAATTTTCCAAATGTCATAATTATTCAAGTCAACTAAAAGCTGCTCATATTACGCTGTGTTATGACGATCAATAAGATCTGTCAGATTGCTACAGATTTGCTTACTAAAATACGATGTCAATCGTCTGTTACACATTTACTCCATTTAGTTTGATCAGACGTTTAAAGCATCGAGCAAATCTGTAGGCACCTTAAGACTAAATATGTAACTAAAATGTTATCCTAAGGTGTTTACATATTCTCTCGATTTAAACGATTCAAACGCGCAAAAATATTACAGACCATAATGAGGTACCTCATTTCAACTGAAACGTGTATTTATATTTTCACAGTACGTAATGTATGTTAAATATTAAACATCTAGTTCTGAGAAAATCATAATGATGTCTAAGTTCAAGACTTGTAAGTATTACATTTCCTTTACAAAAAAGACTCCTCAAAGACTTACTTACCCATATTTCTATGATCATTTCATTTCATTTCTATAAAGAAACACATTTGATAAAAGGTGAATAATGTGAGATACGTAAATATGTATTCTTCAGGCGCTGTCGTACGTACCCTTACGTGTCCTAGTGAAATATTTATATCCCAGTCATACTTACTCGTGGCGGCAAAGAGCTTAGTGTCACAAGATAAAAATATAGTATATAATATTTACAAAAGTAAATACTTCATGTTTATTTTGTACTAGGACACAAAAATGATTTTAGGCAGCTAGGTTTTGGCGTCGTAGGTACGAGATGATTTGTTAGCAATCGTCACCAAAGTCAAAGCGTTTATATGGAATACCTTTTATTAGTTTGTGGTGTAATTGACAGGTTCTCCAGTGTAATAATGTATATTACAAACACTGTTGGATTTTTAACTATATTATCTTTAGTCAGCACAATAATTGACAAATGCAAACATTCTCTTGTATTTTCAAGCAATCTAAACATGTTGATCTGCTTGGTGGTATTTCGTCTGAAATAATAATGCAGTAATTTAGCAAATCGCTGCACTTTCACGTAGAAATACTGTTTGCTTAGTACAGATTTTTTAGTTAAGGATTGGATACCAGAAAGTACAAATTCCTTTGTGAAGCGATCCTATTGCCGTCACTTTTATTAAGGCTCAACTCAATATTAATTTCTCAAATAATACCAGATTTCAATAAACCAGTTTCCATTATCCTTAGTTCAGAAAGTGCCAAACAAACACCTCGTCCCGTCAACGGCAGCCGTGATGGGCATCCAATATTTTCTTTATATTGTCCCCCTACCCGGCCGTATTACAATATCTTTGTCCGACTTCACTACCGGTCGGCTGCATTCAAGTCGCGTCTATTTGATGTCCAACCTAACAGGTGGTTACACCTGTCGACATTTTCCAGATATTACACATTGGAACTTTAATAAAAACGTACAGGATTCTTGGGTCACTTTGGTTCTTTAACAATTTTCTTGCACGTGAATGGTTTGGGTTATAAGTCTGGACGAATTTTATGGCCTTGGACGTGTTGCTTGAGTGATTTTCGAATAGATAGTTGTTGGTAGTTCCTAGAGAAAAGTAGGGTAAGAGATGGGTACTAGTTAAGATGCTTGCGTAGATAGATATTAGATAAAATAATACATATTTATTGTCAAGTCAATAACGGACTCTTTTGATAACAAAATTGCTGTCAGTGCTCTTTATGGACAATAGTAATGCGTTTGAATATGTCAGTCATGACCGCATATTAGAAAAAGTATTCAGATACGGAGTCAGAGGAAAGCGTACGACTGGCTGGAGTCATATCTATCTGATCGAGTACAGGCGGTGAAAATATTAAGTAATAATGATGAATCCAAAACGAGAGAGTTATTTCAGTCTTCATTTTTGATAAACAGTTATGGCGTGACTCAAGGCAGTATTTTAGGTCCACCGTTGTTCTTGCTCTACATGAATTACTTTCCAAATATTTTAAATAATAAATGTGTACTTTTTGCGGACGTCAGTACTACATACATACATAAACTCACGCCTTCTTCCCATGGGGGTAGGCAGAAACTACAGAACGACACCTGCTACGATCCTTATATACTCCTTTTGCCTCGTTTACGTTCATACATCTGGTCATACACGCACGCCGGTTGTGACCTGACCTTTCTGAAGAACATCACCCATAAGGTCACTATATATGTCTTCCTAGGGCGTCCCCACCCGGCGTTTCCACTCACATCTGCCTTGTAAATACCTTTTGTTAGTCGCCCTTCATTCAACGTTAGTACTATTATATTAAAAGGCAACGATAAAAACACCTACGAGCAGGATATAAACACAACTCTTCAAACGTCTATAGAGTGACTTGAAGCTAACAAATTGAAGGTCGATATGAGTAAAACAAAATTTCTGCATTTTCATACATACCGAACAAAACCATTAAATCTAAATGTAGAATATAAAGGGGTCGCCCTTACAGAAACTGACTCAGTTAAACTTCTTAGGATATTTTTCGATAAATTTTGCTCTTGAAAAAACCATGTAAATGACGTTTGCGGTAGAATGAATAGTTTTGTCTACCCTCCGTGGCGCATTAGTGCGAGATATCTCGAAACGCCGCAATTACTGCATATCACGGCTACATTTCCTCCATTTTGCGGTATGGTATCATTCTTTGGGGACGCCATGTGGAAATTGATCAAGTATTTGGGATGCAAAAAAATTGTTTAAGGGCTATATTTGGGCTGAAAAAATAGAATCTTGTCGCACTTTCTTCAGAAAATGTAAGTTACTTAATTTACCGTGCATCTATATCTTGGAATCATGTTTATTTGTTTTCAAACATAAGATTCTATTTCAGCAAGCGACAAGCTACTATGCCCTTCGATATCATAAAACTAATGAGTTATATCAATCCAAGACGAATCTCACACTCACATCCAACAACACCTGTGTGTGCATAAAATTGTATAAAATACCGAGAACAATAAAAATCCTTCCGTTTTTTTTTTTAATTTCAGCTTTGTTTAACAAACATATTATAGTGTACTTGAGTTTTTAGAATATAAGTTGTGAATTGAAGTATAATGTAATTTATGAATTAATTGTTACCTTTCATTGAATTTAATATTATTTACTAATCGCATGCATTATTCAAGATAATTAATCAAATTCTTAAAATAATAATTAATTTTATAAAATTTGCACGCCGACAATAAAGGCATAATAAGAAATCACTATTATAATTTATGTTATAAACTTTCTGTACCTTATTTATGCAAATAAATGATATTGATTTTATTAATATGCTCTCCTTATTATATGTATAGAGGTATGAGGAACAGGGTGTAAATATCACTCATACGCTATGGAAAAGGGAGGATCCTCCGACCAGACGGGTGCTGTGTCTGGTGGGCAACTGCCCGACGGTTGATGTCGGGACGTTGTATATATGCTAGTCGCCCGGTAAATTCTGCCTGCGCGATGCAGGATTTGCGTGACGTCAGTATGACTTGTAGCTCGCATGTGGCGATGTTGGTACCGCTATATATGAATACAATCTTATATCTCAAATAATATAATGAACAAAACACAAACCACGCTGACATTTTTTTTAATCTCACTTTCATAAACGTGAGAGGCGGTGTTCGTAAACAAGCTTTCCTTACTATCTGCTTTGACAATTTAACTAGCAAACCAAATGTTGAAGTTATTTTTCAAAAAAAAAAAAAAAACAACAATCAGCCCAAAGACTCCAATATTTTACACACAGAGAATCGTGAAGTCGTGAGGAACAATTTGTTTTACATTTCGAATCACCTGGAGCTAATATAACCCACTTGGGTTTTAAATTTCGTTCCATATAAATATTTAATGACTATATTCGGGTGTCCCTAAAGACCAATTTTCAAAACATTATCCTTTTCGCGTGAAACTTAATTTCCTAGCCCCATGGGCATCATAAGAGTTTTCCTCAGTTGAAACACGTAAAATTTAAACCAAATCCATTAGGTTTTTGAAACGTTCAAACAAACTCGTGGCTTGAACCACTTTCATGTCCTTTAGCCTCTCCTTGCATATAGGTAGGTATGGAAAATTTATTTTTTGTAAGAACACTCAACTTTTTTATGGGATTATTCGAGAAACTGTATAATAAAGATGGTATTCAAAACTACTTGCAATGTGATCTTCCTTTAGCTCGCCACTAGCATAGCTATTTAATTACTCAATGGTCGTCAAATATTAAAAGAAGGAAATGTAATAGCTAACTCACACCTCTCTTAATTACTTTACTAAAACTAAGTCCCGCTTACACTACAAATCATTAAATACGGAGTGTTCTAAGTGCCCATTAATTTGCACCTTTGACACACCTTTGATGACCTAAAGAATGCCACTGATACCGTTATCAACGTGACCACCAACTGGGCTAATAAAACTTAAACAATATAACAATATTCAATCAAAGTAGGTCGACATGAAAAGAAGACGAAGAATCGTATATAAAACATCGTTCTGTTTCTGTCACGCGTTTGAAGATAGTAGAGACAGAATAATGATTTAAATATATCTAGGGCTAGACGTATTTAAGAACATTTACGTACGTTTATATGAACGCAAATGCCATTTCACTCTCATAAAAGATAAGTTTAATATAATAATTTGTGATTGGCAGTATTACACACGTACTTAACACTTTGATCCGCGTACCTTTGAAAAATGACACTGAAACAAACTCAAACTCTTTTATAAAGTTCTCTTTTAATTTTCAGTGGTCAATAGTTGTGAAACTGTTTTAAATGTGGTCATTGTTTTTAACGCAGACTAAAATCTAGAGACAAATACACAACTTTCTATATTGTTAAAAGTGTTAAAGGTCGACCCTTTAAGGGCAATTGTGCAGAGCCCCAAGCGTTTTTGGCCACGTAGGTGTTATCTATCCAAAAGAAAATGTTGTGTTTTATTTAAAATTTTTTTCATTTTTACACAATTCTTTTCTTTTTACTTTTATAGTAGGTTATGCACCAAGGGGATAAAGCAGTGTCTTATGTCGCGGGCGCTGTATTGAACCCCAAGCGTAACGAAGGTTTCTAGGGTTAACTCCTGATCGGAGCGAGGGAGGGAGTTTTGAGTTAACTCACGAGCAAAGAGTTAAGACAAGACACCCAAGACGAAAGCACGTTTATCCCCGAGGACGATACTCTAATTCACACCATTTACGAGACAATAAAAAGCAATTGTAGGTACTAGAATAGAAGTATTTATTAAAATTACAGATCTATTTAAAACAATTAAACGTTAAAGCTAATGTTTGATACATTAGACCAGTTGTGGAAAGACAAAGTTCTGTTTTTATTCAGTATATTTATTGAAGTGGAGGTAAAGTTTATTTGCGTATTGCTGTTGAGTAAAGTTTCAGAAACTTGGGTCTGCTGAGGATCATTTTGGATCGTGAAAGTTAGTGATTGTGGTGCTTGAGGCAGCGGGTTAGATGAATTGTGTTTTGATGTCGATGGTTGCGGTGACAAAGGTGCTCAAGGATCAGTTATCAACGGTGTTTCAAGTTTGATGTTATCATCAATGCGGCAGCTTATTTTATTTTTATTCTGCATCGAATTTTCAATGTAGCCCTCCGCTACTACATCAGATTTCCATCCACCGTGTCTTTTAATCTGGGTCATGTCTGCTCCTGAATCCGCCAATAGAGTAACTGATGTTATCCTGAAACAATGGCCCGTGTAGAGCTCCGCATTTGTCAATTTCAGGTATTTCGCTATTTCTTTCGGCATGTTGCTGATCTTATTTTTGTCAAAGACTTACCTGGTGCACTTGCCATTATTACAAGCTACGAAAAATCTGTTAGTGTTTATATTAGAGGGGCGTAGAGCTTGGAACTTTTCGACAATTCTTACGTATTCTCCACGGGGACTACGAATGACTGTTTTTCTTTAACTTTGTATTTTGCAATTTAAGAATAAACAGGTCGGTTAGTCAATGGGAAGGTAAGTTACGTACTTTATTATATATAAATTATTATGTACGTTACACACTTTCTTAGATTTGATTAATATAATAATAATTATAATATGATTGTAATAATAGACACAAACCTAACGAAGGTTTACGATAATATTTATCTTGGATATATCGCAGAAATCTCGACATTTTGGCTTGTCGAAACATTAAGCAACGCTTCAGTAGATCGCACACAAGCGGTTGGTCCATGAGCGGGTCGCGTATGTAGCTATTTTAGTTAATAAACATTCAATCATTAGGTAGGTACTTACTTTTGTGGCAAGAAATCTGTGGTCACGGGCTTCATTTAGGAACGTTTCCACATTTTGAGCTGTGAAAACTTTTGATTCAAATCAAAATATTTTATTTCACTTATGCCAACATGGGCAATTATGAAATGTCAGAAGCTAGGTTCCAATTGGTTGTTTCCTATGGAGAAGAGCCAGCAAGAAACTCCACGGTTACTCTTTTAAATATAAGGGCCTTTTACAATGTTTCCAATTACAGTGTTGATAGATATGGGAGGACAGTGTACGCCTGTCAACAAGTAACAGGTACTCAACAAAATATAAAAATGTCCACAAATCTACAGTCTACAAGTTAGGCCTACAACGTTCTCACATTTACAAAATATAGAAGACTGTATATAAAAATAAAAGCCTATTTAGACCAAATGCCATGATTTCTAACCCTGATGTCCTTCCAATTTCCTTTTTAGAAATGCCAGTAATTTGGAGTACGTATTAATTTGAATATTATGTTAAATGCTTATTGTTGATCTGAGGGTCGAATATATGCACCATAGGCTACTTGACTTCTTTGTACATAATAAATGCTGGAAGTAGACTAAAAGCACTGATGCAGATACGGACTTGACGTCTTTTATAGTTTTCCATTTGTAAAATTCATCGTAGGCTTTCATGTACGATTCCTTGGACTTTTCTGGGAGTAGATTGTTGGCAATGCCAGTGGCTTCGGATTTAATGTACTCCGGAGTCAAATCACTATCGTCAATCGACATTTTTGTGAGAGTAATTTAATTGTTGTATTTGTTGTTTAGCAGCAATGAGCAAAGCGATTTGCAGTATTCGCGCCTTTTTTATTTGTGTTCATTTATTTTTTATTTGAATTCTACTCTCGGTGGCCAGTTCGATTTCCGAACCATTTCTTTTTATTCTTTTTATTCGCTATAGTAAATGCGTGGGATTAGTATGTACTATGGAAAATGTTTGTATGCGATTTTTACTTGAGGTTGCAATGTTCCAAATTTAAATCACATTAATGACTAACGGGTTATAATGAAATTTAGTGCATAATTTATGTCGGCTAGACCCCAGGGCTTTAATGACTTACTTTAGGTCAGGTCGCATGACATATAATTCGTGATTGTCGAGCAGGTGGTGTAAAAAAAAATTGGCTAGATTCCATCGTAAATCATTTTATTTATAAACATTACTTAAAGATAAGAGACATATAAACGTCAAAAACTTATGGTTAAACAGTTTCTAATCATTACTTATCTTTAATCAACGTTCATTAATAAACTTTGATAGGAATATTCATTCACATTTTTTTTTCTGGACCTCCTAAGTTTATGGCGTAAACAGTCCAACCTGTTAATTAAACCAAGGAGCTCAAGTATACATCTTACGGGTTCTATACTGATGAGACAAAATACATAATGTTTATCCAATTTCCGTCACACTCACTATCCACATTAAATCTACCACATTCCCCTTTAATTAACCTATATTTCCCTAGCCCTCTCGTTCCACTACTTGAAGATAAGAAACTAATTGCCCCCTTCAAATTAACAGGAAAACTAGTTAGATTTAAACTAGCTGTTACGTTATAGCTGTAGATGAGCAACACTTTATGTTGACGGGCGTTGCCAATGTTTGCCGACTGTAGTAAACGCTGATGATCATAATTGAATATCAGATCTGCTTGTCGTCAGCAACCGCTGGCAATTTTCGTCAACAGCTGTCGTATGTTGCCCGTTATCGTCGCCTATTGTCGTCATCTCATCGGCGACAGACGTCGGTCTATTCTAAGACTTTTATAAAGCAGCAGAATTCTTCTACAGCCATAATGGGCGCTACTGAGGTTATATCATTTCTATAATTCTTAGAGGAAAAAGAGAAGATCTGCTGTACCGTCGTGCTGTTACCCAAAATTCATAAGGCGATGACTGCCACCGATGTGTCGAAGATTGCAAGAGACTATCGGTGTAAGAAAAAACGACCGACAACAGGCGGCGACTACCAGCAACAGTCTCCAACATGAAGTGTCGCTCGTTTGCAAGCTCTCTTACATGGGTAAAAGTTCAGGCGCCCTAATTAGGAACACTTTATTGACAGCACTCGTACATACTAGGATTTAATCAACCTTTCTAGGTTTACGTTAAAATAGTGGTTGTAGAACGTTTTTAAATTACTGCATACGTAACTTTTTACTGAAAATGTATGCGGGTGGAAAGTGTTTTTAGTGTGTATTGGTTTGTGTTATTACTACGTTATTATCTATGGTCTAGTTTGTACAAGACTATCTAGAATTTGGTTCAAAAATATATTTATAGATTACGTAATACGATATACAAAGAAACCTTTTGTTCATTTAGAAAAAAAAACACAAATGGATGCAAAATATTTATTAAAATCGTGTTCACCATAAAATTACATAATTTCATTAAACGAATGATTCCCGGAAAAGAGTAGGATAGTTCTGTATACAAGATAATTGTCGAGAGTAGACTAATACTACGAATTCTCTATATTTCCTTATAAATATGTACATAATTTAGTTTTATTTTTCTACTTGGCGTCTGTCAAAAGGAAAAAAGCAAACTATTCCAAAGAAATTGTTCCCTCGAACTAAGAGGTAAATAAAAAAAGTTGTGACTTACGGGAATCGCTGTCAAGACTATCGACCTCACTCAATTACTAGGAAAACTTTTATTAACTTTTCTTATAAGATAATTTGACAGTAAACAGACAATAAGGACATTTCACTTCTTCATGAAGCAATAAAAAAATGTGTAGGGTAGGGGGACCCCCGTCAGGAAGGACGCGATACTCGCACGCACCCAAACTCATATTGTATAATAGAAAGATATAGAGTGAGTGTGAATTTAATACGCGTTTTTAAAACAGAGCCAGCTAGTGTTAGTTTTTAGAAGTTCTAATACAGATGTCGCCATCTTGGATTTTAATTTTGATCTCGCTATGGGCTTCAGTACCCTCGAACACCATGAAAACGACACCGATGTCTTTTCATTTTGGTAGAAAATTTTTATTCATCGCACAAATACATAGCAAACTATAGTTTTGTATAATTTAGAAGCATTTTTTCAATTTTGTAAATGTGAGTACCATGGATTCGTTTATTATATCATTATTATGTGTTGACTTGAAAGTATGGCAGTTGAGACTATGTCATGCTCACTTAAATGTCTCAGTGTTGGTGGCGCGTGTGTTGGATCATTCGGTTCCCACAAAATGGTTGAGCTGGATGGTGCTGATCCACGTGTCATGTTCGTGAACGGGCGCCGTCAGTTGAGATTGGTCATCTCTTAACTGCCACGGCTTATTTTTATTATTCTTATATTTCGTTTTTTTTTTTCTTTTTACATTGTTCTCACATATAGAAGCAACAAGAATAATGTACCAAGGATTTTGTAATATCTTGATTTAAAAAGAGTGTCTTTGGAGTTTCTTACCCGTTCTTCTCCATAGAGATCTACGTTTTGGAATGGGCAACTAACTTCAACTTTCTGACTAACTGACCGACTCTTTGACGATTCAAATGTGCCTGTAAATGGTTTAATTGAAATAAATGCTTTGAGTTTGACGTTGAAAAATTTGAAAATTGTCGCAGCCGCTATCTTGAATTTTTGTTTTGACTTTACTATTGGCTTCAGCAACCTCGAAAACCATGAAAATGATCTCTGTCTCTCTCTCTCTCTCTCTCTCTGTCTCTTTCTACTATATATAACAAAAAGTCTCATAACACTTTTTCGTTACATGACGATTTCTACCAGTTCACTCCTACCGCAAGCTGCGTTAAAAAACTTCGTTCCAAAAAGAAAGAAATAAGTCTTTTATTAATCACTAGCGACACGCATGCTTCGCATGGTCTTTACGACTTGACAACACATCGAGAGTTTTTTATTATTATGTAAATTAATACAAACGTATAACACACATCAACCTTCCGGATTAAATTCTCTAAAAGATGGTGAAAACATCATCAAAATCATTGCGTAGTAAGAAACAACGCGGTCCCACATTCAGACACGAAAAGCGACTTAAATTTATAATAATATGTTGAGGTTTAAATAGAGATAGATACGGCGTGGAGCTACGACGCTACGAAAGCTACGAGTTCGTAGGCCGAGCGTAGGCCGAGCGTAGGCTTGCTACGAGCTACGATCTTTGAGATTTTTTGCTTCACCTCGGTCTTCCCAAAATAGATTAACCTTACTTAACTGTATTATTCCTTCATAACCGAACAGTGGGTTTGCAAAAGGTAAGTATTTTCAGTTTAAAATTAAACGGTAAATTTTAATTTCATATTTACACTTTCATTTCATTTACTTCGAAGAACTAGCAAAGCTGTAGAAATAAATTCATAATATAAATGAAACTAGGTTACTCTCACTACTTTTAATTTCAAAGTTCTTATAGTAAACAAGTCCAACTAATAAAAATGTGATATAAATAAGTATTTGAAGAAAGCTTGCGGACCTTTTTGCAAGTTTTCTGTGTTAGCTTTCAGTCCATTTAGATTTAGTTATTCATTCGTTTTCAAGGAAGTGACATTTTTCACTTTATAATGAAACTATGTATTAGTAGTAGTATGTTGTAGTAGTATGTGTATGTATGTGTGGTGGGTAGTGTGTATGTATAGTCGTTGTCATGAGGAAAGTTTTGAGTATGAATGTGGATGGTTATGAGAGTAGGGAAAGATCAAAGAAACCATGGATGTGTAGCAGTACCTACATCGCCACATGTGAGCTACGATGCGTTACACTGACGTCACGTAAAATCCTGCATCGCGCAAGCAGAGTTTACCGCGCAACTAGCATATATATAACGTCCCGACCTCAATCGTCGGGCAGTTGCCTACCAGACACAACCCCCATCTGGTCGCAGAATCCTCCCTTTTCCATAGAGCATGAGTGAACTTTACACCCTTTTCTTCATACCTCTATAGATGAACTGTGCGAAAGATGATATGGCTAGAAAGAGAGGGACTACCTGACTACGGACACGATTAATACAGAAGTATGGAAAACGAAGACATGCCAAAAAATTGAGATAGGACAAGAGAATGATGATAATTAGCATTGTCATTGTAGACAACGAGCGTGCTTGATTAAAATATTATGTAGTAACATAAAATTTAACTGAAACTTTATGTCAGTAGACATAAAGTTTAAATTGCTATCATAGACACGTGATCGTGAAATGCAAAAACTATACCAGTGTAGTCTTGTATGCTTGCACTATTGGCACAGTGCATCTGCGTTCAGAAATAAGTGTCCGAAAATGCGAACTATAAAAAAAAACTTTAACTACACTATGTATAAGGTGCAGTTTGCGCTACAACTTCAACCAAATTTATGACAATTTGTTCAATAGCACTAGTCACCCTAAAATCAACTTGATTCAGACTAGCATAAAGTTTATATTTGCTTAAGTGGCAATAACGTCAAGGAAACAAGGATTTGAATAGGGCTTAAGTGACTTCTGCGCAATCATTCGTGGGTTCGATAGGATACGAAGCATTACTTGTGTGACAGACAGATGTTTGTTTGTTAACAAACTCGTTACTTCCATTATGGCCGGGGATCGAGATCCATCAATCAACTCAGCTTATCGCAGTCTACTGCTGGACATAGGCCTCTTCCATGGTGCGCCACAATACCCTGTCCTCCACCTTCCGCATCCAGTCTGTCTCAGCCACCTTTTTGAGGTTGACGGTCCATCTAGCTGCGGGGTGTCCCACACTACGCTTGGTCCTCCGACAAACATGGCCAGGCCACTGCCACTTCAGCTTGCTTACTCTGCAAGCTACGTCGGTAACTCCGGTACTTTTCCAGATAACTTCGTTTCGGATTCGTTTTCGACATCAGTTGCTTGTAATAAGCCATAATCAACGGCTACAGAAAAAAAAAAACTGCTTAGTAACAACAACTACCATTGGTCCACTTTAACCCTGGATTGAAAGAGTTGGAAGTCATGGGGAGAGTCCTGTGTGCAGCAGTGGGATGCTGCAGGCTAACACTAACAGTAACAACAACTGCAAACTGCTTACAACATTAATTGTTACAACAACTGCAACTCAATGCTGGTAATGAAATCCAACAACACAAGAAAACTCTTTGACGGTATGTTTTGGCTCGGTAGCACAACATCTAGGTCGTGGAACATTCTCGCATGGAACAAATTGTATGTCCTATGGATCAGGATCTAGACTTTTTGTGTATTTATGTTTGTAAACATACTTACGATACCAGAGCAGATTTTTTTCCAGCATGTAGAGACATAATTGAAAATAACACAAAAAAATAATTGTTCTTTGACTAACTTGAAAGACTATTCGAGACTAACATAATGATAGAAATCGGTGACGTTGCATAAATCTCGAAATAAACCCTTTGTGACAGACGGACAAAAAAAGTGATCTCATAATGGTTCTGTTTTTTTCATTGTTGGGTCGCCACCATAAAATACCTGCTACACATACACATACACTCACGCCATCTTCCCATGAGAGTAGGCAGAAATTAGTAACGTTCATACATCTAGTCATACACGCACGCCGGCGCCGGTTCCAAGTACTACACACCTGACTTTTCTGAAGAATATCACTAATAACGTCCCACAAACTGCAAATAATTACTACATTTTATATTACCATATTTTTTATCTACTGCTACGTATAAAAGTTAGCATAGCAACATAACTAGCGCCCCACAGCGCTGCGGCTTGATTATTTATTATACCGAACATCATTCGGCCGGGGCCCATTTGTTTTAATGACCTATTTTACCCAAATAACTATAACGCACGCATATTCTATGTACCCTACACGTAAAATGTGGAATTTTTAATTTTTATACAGGTACATAAATAAAGCGTGTTGGTAGATTTTTTCGAATTTGTTGTTTTGTAAAATTTGTTGTGGGTTTACTGAAATGGTACTGCGAGACTTAACATGCAATTTATTTAATACTTTGTTGGTCTTGATTTCACTCGTATCTTAAGGGATCTGCTTCATGTATCCAGATAAAAAGCAGAATACTAACAATTAAATTCTATCCTACAACAAAATAATAAATGTTCAGAACATAGTTCCATGTGAGCTTCACTGTAGGTATTGGAGCATATGAAATATATAAAAATACCAATATGAAAATACTGATCATTAAAAAACACGGTCAAAAAATTACTGTCTGAATAAACGAGTGCGCATCAGTCAAATTGGGCCAGTTCGAATTTTAAAATATTTTTATTTAAATATTCATATTTAATATTTCCACGTATGTTAATGGGGGATGCGCTAAGGTAGCTCACGGAATTCAAATTTACTTACGTTTTTTTGCAATTTGTAGATCAGTGTCAGGTTTTCTATTAATTAAAATAATAATATGATTCGTGACTGTAAGGAATATGGCTTTAAAATATATATAATCCTTAGAATCAACAATACAACTCCTTAAGTTAGAATTGGCCTCAAATGTTATAATTTCATGAAATAGTCACTCTATTGGGTAATAGAAACTCAGAACTTGAACTGTATTGATGATTTTTATGATTATAATTCTATAAATAAATATTTGTTACGGCCACGAATCACAATTAGATCAACATACAACCTGATACTGACCTGCAAATTGCAATTTTATTAAACGTAAGAAAATTTGAATTTCGCGGGCTACCCTGACGCTTTCGCCTTAAGTTGAAAGCTTCGTTATGGCTCTAGCAAATAAAAGTAAAAATGTAAAAAAAGTAAGATGGAATTCATTTATTTACATATAATAAAATAGTATCGAAGTCAAATCTGTACATTGAATATTTTTGTAAAAAGTAATTGCTACGAGGTGTGGGAACGAGTCATATGCCGAAAATATAGTTTTTAGATTTGTTTGTCCATTTGTCTGTTAGTCTAGATGTAGTACCTATGTTCGGGATTGGCGCAAAAATGGCTGAACGGATTTGGATCAAATTTGGCACACAGATAGTTTAGAACCAGTAATAACTTATACTTTTAATCCCGGTAGTATTTCACCGTGGGATATTTTCCGACATCCACGTAGGCGAAGCTGCGGGCAAAGGCTAGTAGAACTTGACAAAAGACTTTACAGCTTACGATTAAATCTAAGCAAAATTCGAACGAATTTATACAAATAAATAAAATTGAATTGTCTGTTTTTAATGTCTAAATAACAGCTTTTTACTAAATTCATATACGGTACCTATTTTTTTTTGTCTGTCTGTCTGTTTATTCCGGCTAATCTACGAAACGGCTGGACCGATTATGACGGGACTTTCACTGGCAGATAGCGGATATTATAAGGAGTAACATAGGCTACTTTTCTCTTGGTTGCATATACCCGTGGGATCATTTCCGACATCCACGTGGGCGAAGACGTGGGCAGAAACTAGTTTAAAATAAAAATACCTAATTTCCATACTAAAATTTTCCTGATATTTATTTCATAATGATCCCTAAAAGTAGACTATTATAACACCAGACAGTTGTCATATTTCAGTTTGAATAATTAATTAATTACGGCGGCCATTTGTAATTATAAAGCCTAATTAAACAGACCTAACGCCTTAATTACAAGATAATTATACGATAAAAGTAAGCTGCAATACTAATTAATAAATTATACTTTGTATCTGTGACAGGTGACGATTTTGTTCCATAATTTGTTGCCGGCGATATTCGTTCTGTACCTGCCTATTATCAATAAATAAATCAGTCTGTCACTGTCCCCCTGCAAGAATATTTAAGTGTCTTCATTTAACAAGTACCTACGTAGATTTGAAAAATTCTGAATATTTCAAATAACCTACGGAAATATCGATCCTTCATTCATTAATATAATTAATCATAAAAGAATGAATTTCTTATTCGTTTTTTTTATTACCTACATTATATTTATTAAATAAGTAGCACATTAGAATATAATATAATGTGTACACCATACGAATTACAGATAAAAATATAGAAATTTTACACAGGGTGACACAATGGGCGGTCTTATAGTTAAAAACGATAATTATAACTATGACTTTATTTCACCATCGTAAACTAGCAATTACTCTTGAATCGTAGGTTTTTTTTATCAAGAAAAATCTATACTAATATTATGTTTGTTTGTTTGTATGTATGTAGGGGGTTATCTCTGGAACTACAAGTCAAGATTGAAAAAAAAAATGCATTTGATAGCCCTATTTTTGAGGAAGGCTAGGCTAGGTTTTTGGGAGGGCTATTTAACATTACGCTACAACCCATAGAAGACGAGTAGAGAGAATAAAAGTCAGAAAGAACGCTAAGCTCAAATGAAGTAACGCGGGCGATGCGATGCAACGGGGTGGGATGGGGGTACAATACATTTCATGCGGACGAAGCCGTGGGCAGAAGCTAGTCTTATATATAGACAGCCAAACCCAGAACAACTATTATATAATTTTATTTATGTACGTATGAACCAATTTTATTTATAACTAGCTTTACCCGCCTTGGCTTCGCACAGGGAGCAAGCAGTAAGTATCTAACACATACCCTACCTACCTACCTACCTACCTTACCTACCCTACCTACCCTATCTACCCTACCTACCCTATCTACCCTACCATACCTACCTTACCTAACCTACCCTATCTACCTACCCTACCTACAAACCTTGTCCTAAAAATAGGGAACACAAAAAAAAAAACAATTTTGTGCATTCGTTCGAAAGTTATGCGCGTACATACATTTCGGCGATTCACTTTTATTTATATAGATTCATTATATTATCTTTTAATATTTTTCCTTATTATTAACTCCTCTTAAACAGAGCACCTGCCATCTTATCTCTTCACCACCCTCTGTTGACTGGTAGAGAATGCCTAAAGCATTAAGTCCGCCTTTGTGCCTTATTGTGTGAGAGAAGTTTAAATAAATAAATAGGTACAGTCACCAAAAGAGATAAGTAACCAGGGTCGTCAATATAGTTGAAGTTTAGTAAGAAACAGATGAATGTTTTCAAATGAAATTTAATCTTATAAATGAACTTTCTGTTTCCTATTAATTAAGTTAAATTTTATTCGAAAATATCCATCGGTTTCGTACTAAACTTCAACTATATCCGACGACCCTGGTTACTTATCACATTTGGTGACCGTGCCTGTAATTCATTAACACCCTTCAAATCGGAACACAGCAGTGTACCTATAGCAACCGGAATAAATAAGCGGAAACTTGTCCCGGACGATTCCCTTAACAGAGCTTCACTACTACTCAAAGTAACAAAGTTTAAAATCACACTTCCTTTCATTACTGCACTCCTGGTACTTTCAAATCGCTGGCTCGTGCCAAATACAATATGTAGGTAGCTATTGTTACCGTTATGATTTTAATATACAATTGAACATAATATGAACCAGCTGCTGCAATTGTCGGCGATAGGCCATTAAATTGTAATGTATGCATAATATTAATTTTCATATTTATGAAGTGTGTACACAATGGTTAATGTTGGCCTTACTCCATGGTCCGCTGATAAACTTATCTACCTTAATTTACTTGTTACGTAGGTATTGTACTAACTACAGCAATCTATTTGGAACTGTCGTACTTGGAACTACGTACCAGCCTTGGGACGGAAAGAAAAACGGTGGTAAATTGCTTGAAATGAATGAAACCCTAATTCTGGGTTTGACCGTCATTTGCATTTTGTGAGAAGATTAAACTACAAACAGCATTTATAAAACAAGAAAAGACCATACCCTGTAATTGATTGAAATATTAAATTAATCAAAACCAACAAAAATACTTCAATAACTGCTCTAGTAAATATTAATTTAAGTGTTTTTCATTTAGAGTGGGAAAATAGTTTCCCACTCTGAGTCACTGATATGACTGAGAGTGGGAAAGTAGTTTCCCACTCTGAGTCACTGATATGACTGAGAGTGGGAAAGTAGTTTCCCACTCTGAGTCAGAATAAAAACAAACGCCGGTTAAAAAAGAACCTACCCATCCATAATTTTTTCTTGACAAACAATTCTATTATAAACTTCATCCATAATTTTATTGACAAACTGTTGGGGTGAACGCACTGTAAAAATAATTTACTTTCTAATTTACAATCGCTCATAATCAATTACGAACTAAACAAAGACACTGTATTCTATAATTAAGTCTAAAGCGCGGGAATACAGCAGATGGTATTGCCTAGTCTATGTTTTTTTAATTTTTTATTGTGGTATCAAAGTGAAAAATAATTGCATACTTCAATAGCATGCTTTCAATTTAATTGTCAATGCTTGTTTTGGTTATATTTACGTCATTACTATTTAAAGTGGAAAAATCTATGAAGTCATACTTTTCTCACATATTTTTTTCAGTACTTTTTTGTAAAGCTTTTAAAAAATCATTTTTATTAATTATTTTTTTGATTATTTTCTCATCAAGAATTCTTTTTTAACTTTTAAAACTTAATTTTATAATTTACTTTTGATTTTAACTGTTGCGTCAAAGCAAACAACTTAAATTGTTCATCAAAATGTACAACAGTATGTCATCAATATAGAGTTAAGAGCGGAACATTGCCCTAACAATGAACACAATAATATCTTTTGAAACAATGTAATAATAATAACCCACTATGCCATGTAATATTACAATTTGAGATTTGTATACAAAATGATATACTCGTATGAAAAAACACCGAAGAAACGTGAAACCGTGAAAAACCGTGAACCGTGTGAAACTTGACTTCATGAGTAGATTTATTAGTTGTTAATGAAACTGTTAATTGCAATTTCTTCGCCCTCTATTAAAGGTGGAATCAAAACATAATTATGTCTGTACTGTAGAAATTTCGGTAAAATGTATATCTTTTCCTAGCCCTTCCAGGTGTACAGGCGTGATGGAAGTTATATTTTGAAGCTATGTCAATGTTATTATAAATAGATTCTTATAGTTATGACATTTTCTCAAATCTGTAAAACACAATATTTTCCCCTTTATTAATTAGCATTAGGATTAAGTTATTAATTTCATAGTTTTTTGTGTAGACTCAAATTTTTTATGGTTTCTAAACCAAAAATATGTTGTTTTGTTCGCCATAATATGGCAAAACACGCAGATCTAACTGTTATTTTAAGACCTTGCACATATTATTTGATATATACTCATGTTTAAATAAATAAATAATCTAATAAATATATAATAAATTCTTCTATTATATTCTATAATCCACAATACAATGTAATATTAAAATTTGACATTTGTATAAAGATCGATACCTTGAGTGATACTTTTCTTCAAGCATAGATTTATTAGATGTTACTGAAACTTTTGAAAATAGAATAGAATACTCTTTATTATGTACATCATAAAAATTACAGATATAAATGTAAGAAATTTTAAGTAAGTTTATTTTTAATTTTAAAGTTTTTTTGTAAGAAATTTTACATAGGGTGACACAATGAGCGGTCTTATCTCTAAAAGCGATCTTTTACAGACAGCCTTTGGATGGATTCAAGGGAGAAGGAGAGACAATAATGCAGGTAGTCAGTGGTGTATCATTTACATATACAACAAATACATACATACATAAAACATATACTTATCTACATATAAAATATACAATAATAAACATGAAACAAGAGCAAGGAAACTAAATGTTATGACAATGTTTAAGGAGAGAGGAAGTGTTTTTTAACCAGAATTTTAAAAGTGGACAAAGATTGAGCACGCCTTATCGACACGGGCAAGGCATTCCATAACCGTACTACTTGAACTATAAGAGCTTAATAGCATAATTGCTTGTCATAAATAGCAGTTTTCTCGCCCTCTAATACAGCGGAAATCAAAACATTCCGTCGAAATGTGAGTGAAGTCTACACGTCTGCCGCCCCTTCAGGGAATGCAGGCGTGATGTTCAGAAATCGCTTCTGATTACTATGAGACCTCCCATTGTACCACCCTTTTATAGCAGTTGGCGTCCCCTTTATACCTACCTGGTGTGTTATAAAGAGTACTATATCTGTCTACTTGTGTAGTATCATTATTTAGGGTGGCAGGGATATCGACGTTCAAACTGTAACCATGGGCTCAGTACATGATTCTGTACCCCTGCATTGAAAGTTTCTATGCTAGGAGGTCTAGACTCATTTGCTGAATTCATGGTTACAGTTTGCGCCTCGATAGCTAACCTGTACAGTAAGCAAGTGTCGGCCATTGTTCTATAACCATAGTTTTCTTCTACGCTAAGTTTAAAAACAGTTACGCTCCTACAGAACTATCTCCTGTGTGGACTTTTATAAAAGTATTTTATAAATGAAATACATGTTATTTTTAAAGTCAAAGTCTTGCCCGTAAAATATTCAAGACTGCTTAATATTTAGATGAATCTACTATAAAATGCATAGAGGGACTAAACGGATTAGACCCTACTTCATAAAATCAATTTACTGTCTTATTGTGTCTGACACATTCACAAGCACATACACACACACACACACGCACATACACACACATAACCACACAAAACCTGTTAGAAATAAGACGTACATTACAGTTTCACATAGGCATACAGGTAGGTATACAAAGAGCTGCAAACTAGTTTATAAGTCATTTACTGTTATCTTTTACTCATTTTTTTTTTAATTTTCGGTCACCTTTTGTAAACAATCGTCTCAATATTGTTAATGACTAAGGTAACGAGCGAGATAGCCCCAACACAAGTTTTATCAATAACTTATTGGGTATGTCTCATTTATAATTTTTGTAACTATTTTGGGACAAATAAACATTTTTCATTTTCATTTATTCTTTCTCACAGATGATTTTGATTGAAACCTTTATTACGATCCAATAATTTTTGATTCAGTTCAAGTAGCCATATCGGAATCATAAAAAGTCTAGTATTTATTAAGTTAAGTATTTATTTATCAGGCCACAATTGACCTGTTATATCCCACAGCAAGGCAACGGTCCCTTCGTCTCGCACTTTATAATATATATAATAGTACATGGTTAATATTGATAACCTTACGAACATAAAATCCAGATAAAACGCCATTCATAACATGCAAACACGCTTAAAAACTGTGTTAGTTGTTAATAACGTTAATTTTATTTAAAACGTAATTTATTTTACACCGCAATTTTCGCATAGGAGTCAAATGCTCGTTAAAAATTAATAACACATTATCCGAACTCGAAACTAAACAGCACTTAAAGGACACTTAATATCTAAGTTCATGATAACTTAATCTGACACATACTTGTCGAAACCCGACTTCACCTTCGAACGAAACCACGAATTCATTAACAGAGCTCTAAAACCACAAACTTTTTTAAATATGTTCTAATGATGAATTAAAAAAAAAACAGACAATCACATTTTCAATAATCACTGAAGGTGAAATCGGGGACCATAAAATAAAATATTTAAAGAAAATACTATACCGATATCGTAACTAGTGAAGGAACACAACGCGTAACACACGGTTATCGGTAAACGCGACCGTCGGCCGCCGCGGTTTGATACGAACTGAGCTTTTGTGTGCAAGGAAGAAAGTTGACGACGTACCGATAAGGATGGCTTATTAATGGATGTGGTATGAGCGTGGTGATGAAGCTTTATCATGAGGCTGATTTATTTTCCCTCTATATAATAAAGGTGACGCAGACATAACATGAGATCTTTGTTTCTTAATGTTCGAATTTTAAGTTTAACCTTCATCGCAAAATCGGCTTCGAAGGAGATAAAAGGAAAAAGATCGTACTTATCGGATTAAGAGCCCAGTTTCGGGCAGAATTTATAATGGAAAGTGTTCTTTCCACAATATTAGTTTTTTTTTTGCTACAATTTATTGCATTTACCTATCTGCTGCCATTAATCCGCCAGCTAAGTAAAATATACGACTGCTTTACTAGTTGTTATAAAACAATATATAAATTCCTCATTGTTAAATTAGAGAATACCAAATACCTGCTTTATACTGAAGACAGTACAGACACATATTTTTTAACTTAAAAAAAAAGCCTTTAAATTCAGTCTCGTTCTCTTTTTGCAAAACATACTTCTACATCTGTGTAAAATATCAACCGTATGAATATATCGTATTGCGGTAACCAGGCGGCTACTTCGTGTATTACCTGAGTTCTCATTACGGAAGATATCGAGTTCATTCATTATAGCTACACCGTGAAACTTCTTTACCAAACCTTTTATATTATCATCGTAGATTTTCTTGCTTCGTTTTCTTGGCTGATCGAAGTTGTATACTTTATTTACCTAGGTAATTCTGGATTATTTGGTTTACTTGAAGTTTATAACTGCTTTTTAATCATGTATTATTTGTGATTCGAAAACAGACTGACTACTCTTCTAAAGAAAGCACAGTGGCTCCATTAATCGTTTTAGTGGACATTATTACGAAGTTTACGTTTATGTATTACTACATAACAGTCACTACTTACTCTTTGAACGAAAATTTATAGTCTATTTAAAATGTTTGGGGAAGGATCGTTATAGAATAGAATCTCCTTTATTATGTATGTACATACACCATTTAAGTTACAGACATAAATGTAAAAAAAACATAGGGTGACGCAATGGGCGGTCTCACTCAACAACCACAACAACAACAAACAACAATACAACATTTTTTTTTTCTTTATTTCTTTTCTTTGTCTTATCGCTAAAAGCGATCTTTCAAAGACAACCTTTGAACGGGTTATTGGTTATAAATACAGTTAAGTCTATTTTCTCGGCAATATGCTGAAACTTTATCTACAAGGATTAGTTAAGCATTTCTGACCCTTTGCTAAAAAAAAGTCTTTTCACCGAAATAAATTAGGCGACCAAAAAAAGTACGAAAAAGTATTTTCCCAGACCACCTCATGCATTAAATTATCTCCAAGTAAAACCCAAACGAAATTATATCCATCGAGCGAATAGTTCATTCAATCGTTCGATGCGGTTACCGCGGCCAGTTCAAGTGATACCTGAAGCATTCATTATGCTCGATATTCCGTTCATTCAGTCCTACTTTTACGGTGGAACCCAATTAATGAGTTGCCTTTAACTTTATATGGAAGAAAAATATTGAATGTTTAGTTTGCTTCTCATATCCGCCAACTAAATGAGTTTGGTCAAATGCCTTCGGGTATTCATAAGGTTTTACGTATTTACCTAATAAGTATTTTAATTTCATCATTGTTTTTCTACCTTTTAGCGGCTTTGTTTTTCCTTCTTTTATTTCCTAATCAAATGGGGCAATTTGGTGATTGTTTTTATTTTTATTTTTCCTATACTTAATTTGAAACCCGTAGGCATATTTTTCAGCGCCCCATAGCACTTGTTTATATTAATTTCAGAGCGAAAAGCTTTTTTTCCACGTATTAGTGGCCGCTTTTTATAACTACAAAATAACGCCATTTCATTACCTTAGGGTACGGGTAATTCGCTTTAAGTAAATACGTGGGTAATTGTTAATTAATGTATTGTGCAGGAAAATTGAGTTCCCGCGCTACGCACCTGACATTTTAAACATGCTATGCGGTATAGTCTGACCTCCAATTACCCTCAATCTCATCATCATAATATCAGCAGGAGCATAGCCAATGCTGGAAAAAGGTCATTGGGTCTCTATGTTCTAGGCAGATCGCATTCCAACGACCATTTTTGCCGCTCATATCCATTACACTAGACTACAAAAAAAAAAGGTTTTGGTGCAGCTCTGTTCGCATCTGCAGTCGGTAAAGTAAATAGTATGAACTACATTGCTGCTATTAGATGTCAGCTGACAGCTCGGTTTACCAACAATTCTTATTTTAACTTTTTTACGGTTTCATTGAAAATCAGTCCATGTTATAACTACTTTTATGACATTAATCGTATAAATTTATGATGGCAAGTAAGTCAAGAATTTGCATTAACGACCTGATATGTTTTGTTACATATATCCGGTGAGTATATAATGAAAGATCAACGGAAACCGATTAATGACACGGTAATTCGCTTGTATTCTGTATACTTTGGTATTGAAATTGGCAATCAAGATAAAGTGTGGGTGCCTCACGTTGTTTGTAAGATTTGCATTGAACATTTGCGGCAATGGGAAAAAGGAACGTGAAAATCTTTGAAGTTTGGGGTACCGATGATTTGGCGTGAACAAAAAATTTTTGTTGTTGTTACACAAAACTTTCTTGGTAACTTCAAAACAGATAACTACAAACAGTTAGTCGAAGAAATGCTGCTGAACTTCAAAAATTTAGGCTGTAATATGAGCTTGAAAGTGCACTACTTGTTTAATCATATCGATCATTTAGAACATAATTTAGGAGATTTCAGCGAAGAACAAGGTGAACGCTTCCACCAGGATATAAAAACAATGGAGTACAGGTACCAAGGCAGATGGGATATTCATATGATTGCTGATTATTGTTGGGGAATTATGCGTGATTGTCCAGGACAATCTCACTCAAGAAAATCACTCAATTTTTTTTTCTCAATGTATAATTTGCAATATATATACATTTTTTTTTTAAATATGTATTTTTCTTCTTTCTCATGAACAAGAGCTGATATGAAAAATGTGACTAGTTTTCTCGTATCAGCTCAAATAATATACCCAAAATCAGGTCTAAAATCTTAGACACCAAAATGAGTGGAGGCCAGTGTTATAGGTATAATCAGGTCTAAAATCTTAGACACCAAAATGAGTATAGGCCAGTGTTATAGGTATAATCAGGTCTAAAATCTTAGACACCAAAATGAGTATAGGCCAGTGTTATAGGTATAATCAGGTCTAAAATCTTAGACACCAAAATGAGTGTAGGCCACTGTTATAGGTATAATCAGGTCTAAAATCTTAGACACCAAAATGAGTGTAGGCCACTGTTATAGGTATAATCAGGTCTAAAATCTTAGACACCAAAATGAGTGGAGGCCAGTGTTATAGGTATAATCAGGTCTAAAATCTTAGACACCAAAATGAGTATAGGCCAGTGTTATAGGTATAATCAGGTCTAAAATCTTAGACACCAAAATGAGTATAGGCCAGTGTTATAGGTATAATCAGGTCTAAAATCTTAGACACCAAAATGAGTGTAGGCCACTGTTATAGGTATAATCAGGTCTAAAATCTTAGACACCAAAATGAGTGTAGGCCACTGTTATAGGTATAATCAGGTCTAAAATCTTAGACACCAAAATGAGTGTAGGCCACTGTTATAGGTATAATCAGGTCTAAAATCTTAGACACCAAAATGAGTGGAGGCCAGTGTTATAGGTATAATCAGGTCTAAAATCTTAGACACCAAAATGAGTATAGGCCAGTGTTATAGGTATAATCAGGTCTAAAATCTTAGACACCAAAATGAGTGTAGGCCAGTGTTATAGGTAATACCTAAATTAGGTAATTAGGTATAGTATAATCAGGATCAGATTTAAATACAGCGTCAAATTTTCTTAGCTAGCGAAACTTCACATACGTTTCAGGTATCGATATCTAAACACAATAAAACTAAAAGAAACTGATTTTCAAAACTCATCATTTCATGGAAGTACACTACCAGCGGCCGTTGACCCCTTATCTCCATTTACACGGTGAAAGTTTATTGCCTGTGGCATACGCTTAAATTGAAGCAACAATTGTCTGGCACCATCTAAACAACACGTACAATTGTTGCACGATGCGGGCTAGTTAGTTGCTGTTGCTAATTGGTATAGGTGTAAACAGCACGTACAATAAAACCGCATCCAATTCTGGCATGAAAATTTTCTATCATTCAAACATGAGCGACTGAAATAAGTAATAAAAAAATCTTGAGAAGACATTCAATGAAGTTGGATGAAATTATTTGGTAGCGCAAATACGAGTAAAACTTGATTCAATTGTACAAGGACGTGCAGCTCTGTGTTTAGACGAGGCAAAACTTACATGCATTAATTGCCTTGGTGTAAACAGAAGTCACATGGAATTATTGAACGCAAGTTTTGCCATTCAATAATTGCATGCGACACTTGTTTACACCAATTTTCACACCGAAAATTAAAAGTACTTTATCTGCAATTATTTTTGCACAAAGTTACTCAGTTAGATATACAGAATGGGTAGATGATGGCTTCCTGATGTGTCTTTTTAACCGACTTCACAAAAAGGAGGAGGTTCTCAATTCGTCAGTATGTTTTTTTTTTTTTTTAATGTGTGTTATCTCAGAACTTTTTTCTGGGTGAACCGATTTGGGTGATTCTTTTTTTATCTGATAGGCGGTGCTTCACATGTGGTCCCATCTAAATTTGATCAAGGTTTGACCAGCAGTTTTTGAGTTATCTTTAATACCGCATATTTTTTCCAATTAGTTTATATGGATGATGTGTTAATAATTTCCTGTCAATTGTATGTATACCCAAGTAGTGGTATACGAATTTGGGTGGGGTAGGTACCGCAACTAAAAAGTGAAAAATAAAAACGTTTTTTACAAAAAATCAACCGACTTCCAAAAAAAACACTAAAATACGTGAAAAATAACTTTCATTTCGGAAGTCGGTGTCTTTGGTTTTTTTAAATTCTTTTTTGGCCACCGACTTCCGAAATGAAAGTTATTTTTCACGTCTTTGAGTGTTTTTTTTGGAAGTCGGTTGTTTTTTTGTAATTACTTCCTGTATTTATGTAGATAGAGTCCCACACAATCGTCTCGAACAAACACCAAGAAAACCACTTCATAAAGTACTTTAATCCCAAAAGTCTTCCACACAGACTTGCTACTCGTAACTCGTTTATCTTTTATAACAGTTAACCACTTGTAGTTTTGTTACAACCAACGGTTTATGACTCTCGAAACTTCGTTGAGATTACCGAACCATTGTACACAGTGACAACCATTTTATAAACTTATTTCAAGCTTATAGAAAGTCACTGAGTAGAACTTAATAATACATTATGCTATTTAAAACAAAATGTATCCAAAAAGGTATTAAAATGACTCGACTGAAAGGTGTAATTAATCTGCCACGTAGATATAATGCCCAATGGTAGTTGGAGGAACACCGCATGGTCTTCGTTAGGGAGAGTATGACTGATCCTCCCCATCTCTGGCCGCCCCAGGGTGGAAGATATACATAACGAAAAGAAAAAAAAACAGGATTTATTGGGACTCGCACAGGAAGATCACAAACTAAACTAAACACAATCATAGAAACATTCAAAAGTATATAAAAATACAGAAAGTTCCGTAATAGGCCAAAAGGCTCCTATCTCAGCATGATTCTGCGACATTTAAAAACTATGGTCACGGCGCTGGTATTATTGGCGCTGGTGATCTCCACGATTAGTGACAAATGCGTGCACTGACTGGACAGGTCCACTCATTCTGTGTGGTATTTCCTCAAAAGACCATTTCAGACACAAATCTACATGGTCTTCGCATGATCTGACCAAGATTATGTCTGGACTTTAAAAGAGACTGACCTCTGAGTTTGTTTCGGCCTTGCTTCTCAGAGTAGTCAGATAGGAAACGCCGACCTCATCTAGGGATATCCACAGGATATAAAACCAATACAATGCAATAGGATCAGTTCGTGATCAGTTTGCTTTTCAAGCCCAATGATGCTTTGAAATTCTCGTAGAACTTTTTTCTTGTAGCAGATTCTAATCAACAGCCATTCAATACTTTAGTTACATTACTTTCTTACTACGTATTAATATACCTATACAATTGCTATATGTAGTTTATGGCAATGGTATAGGAATGTGTGTGTGCCCTAACGTGCTCGACTCAATTTCTATAAGCAAATAAAATAGGACAACACTATAGCATACCCGAACTACTCGTGTAGATACTTATACAACCACAGCATGACATTGCTCCAATAAGCTTTTGCAAATATCGTCAAATGCTAAAATACGCTGCTTTTTGAAACATGCCAAAAGTAATGACCGCTTGGCGAACCCAATTTTAAGACAATAACATATGTGTACTATTTACACCTAAATAAATAAAGAGCACATAAATAAATACACCCATTAACTCACAAAACACATACGAAACGCCTGTTCCATTGAAATTGTTTAACAATTTCCTAATTGATATACAACTCTCGTGTAATATGAATCGCGTACAACAAAGCCACAATCAACGAAACGTACATTATAGGAATTTGTTTTAAAATAAAGCTGAATTCGCTTTTGTTCACCAACTAGTTCGTTTCCATATTTCATTGGGCCGTGAAGCTCCATATTGAATTTATGCTGGCTGCAAACTAAAAGCAATTACGTGCGAACTCATTTTGATGTAATGATTTTAATTAAAATAGACTAAATTATTGGAAATCAATGGGAAGTATTGGGTTAACGCAAAGATAAAAAGCCACAGTGGTGAACGCTGATTGGTTAGTGGTTGTGCAACTCACTGCACACCTCACTACGTGTACCTATGTGTGTGTGAAACTTTATAACTTTTGTGGCTTTGTTGTTGTTTGATTGAAAACTGTTTAATTTAATAATGCACTGATCAAATGAATTATGTACCACTTTTGAATATGGTTTGTTTTGAGTACCAAAACTATGCAATTGAAAATTAACACTTTTATTTGATCGTTGACTCTCTATGAACGATGTACGTTTGATTTATGATTTTCCTCTCGTTGGTTCGTTTTTTTCCACAACTTGTAGAATACTGGAGAAAAGACACAAAAAATATCATAGCAGACCTCTTTGGTTGCAAAAACTTCAACATTAGCGGGAAAACCGTTAAAGCGATAAAAGACCCTTCGTTTTTCTTCATAACAATTTACACTTTAGACCCTCTCCTGGTTCTGTTCAATAAATATTGGTAATCTAATAACTCTAGCGTACAATAATAAAACTGTGGGAAGTATTCTCTTCCTACTTTAGCTACATTCCCAGTAAAAATACTCATATTACATATTAGTTACGTAGATAATTTTCATTTGAATGGTTAGTTGTTTAGAATGATGAAAAGTGGTTTCTAGTCTTTGGGCCGAAAAAGTCTTCGGTACATAATTAAAGTTTTACCGACGGGTCCTTTAAAATGTATAAAACACTGTTTTCTCACTCATTTTTTTTTTATTTGAAACATACTATTTGGCAGCAGAACCAAGCATGGCCGTGTTTGAATTAATTTATTGACATAATGGTTTAATAATTTATGTTTGCATGGTATTTTACATTTTATTTAAATAATTTCTCAATAATATTATATTTTTAATTTAATTGCATGTTTTCATACATTTGTAAGTATATCTAATACTGTTGTTAGAAAGAAAAAAGAAAGAAAATACGTTTATTTGCGGTAAACATGACGCAAAGAAAAAACACACAAATACAAAAAAATAAAACGTACGCTTATGTACGTACGTACGTAAAACGTGTTAATGTTATTGTTAATGTTTCATGGTGGATATATTCGAACGTAATGTAAATTGTTACTGAATAAATAAATTGAATTGAATCGATCATACTCTTTCGAATAAAATCTTTTAGTTCAACTACTTACCTAAAACCAGCCAGCCCTACATGTTAGGTGCATACATCCATGTATAGGATCTGGGATCAGGGATCTTTTGGCACGCGGCCAAAATCGGAACTAACGCCGCCATCTTGTTGTTTAATACAATTTCACGAAACATTATCACAAATATTTAAGGCGAATGCGTCAGGGTAGCCCGCGAAATTCAAATTCTATTACGTTTTTTGCAATTTGCAGGTCAGCATCAGTTTGTAAGTTGATTGTATGTTTTATTTTTGTATGTTGATCTAAATATGGTTCGCGGCCGTATCAAACATTTATTTATAGAAATAAAATCATAAAAATCATCAACACATCTCTCAAAGTTCATATAACGACTAATGTACTGTTCTATTGAATGACTATTTCATGAAATCACGACATTTGAGGCCAATCATTCTAACTTAGGGACTCGTTTTGCTGATACTAATGATTATAATTCTGTAAAACCATATTTGTTACGGTCGCGAATCATATTTTAATCAAAATACAACCTGACACTGACCCAAATTGCAAAAAACGTAAGTAAATTTGAATTTAGCGGGCTACCTTATCGCATCCCCCTTAACAGCGTCCTTCTGTTAATGTCAGTCAAGCGCTAATAGATCCTTATGGCACTTTAGTTTTAATATAACTAGGTACACAGGGTGGCCCGTAAAACGTCGTCCAAGGAAAAAAATCAAAAGCCTATCTCCAAGGGCTTCCCAAAACACCCCCAAGTATGGAACGTGTCAAGAGAATTCCATCGAGACCAAACACGATGTAGCTTTCATGTTAAGTTGAGGAGTTCCTATGGCCACCTTCTGGCTGCATCATCAGACTAGCTCCATGGTACCATATTTTTGTATTATCACCAAAGTTAATTAAATACGTATGCCAAATTTCAGCTTTATTGGATAGAAGGGAGCGCGAAAAAAAATGGATTAATCCAAGCGGAAACACATAAAATACTTTAGTACTACCAAGTATGAAAAAAAGTTGTTTTTCACCTTACCTGCCATGTTCGAACTCCAATTTCACCAAATAATGTCCCGAAATGTACTTAATGTTTGTCTTGCTCCGTGGAAATTTTTAAAACTACTTTGGGGTCATTGCCACCCGTCTTTTTTTAAAGACAAAAAATCTAAAACGAATCTTGTCGAGCAATATTTTCCCTTTGAGCTAAGATTTAGTGTTTTTGGATGATAATTAGACAGATAGTTTTTTTTTTCGATCGTAGACCATATTTTATTTAATTTTTTTTCGCTATTCAGAAAGAGATAAGTCAAAAGTCTGAAGTCAAGTGAGAATTTCTCAAAAAATTGAAAAAACCGTCTAGCTCCTAAATATATTATAAATAATCGTTAAACATACCTGGGGGAGTTTCGGGAAGCCCCCAAGGGCTTCCCGAAACTCCCCCATGTATGTTTCCAACCTCCAAAGAGCCTCTCTTTGGAAGCCTCTCTCCAAAGAGAGGCTTCTAAAAAATTTCTTAGGACGTCATTCATGTGTCACCATTTTTGGGTAGCTTAACAGTGTCCGTCCGAGGTTGTCAACCTATAATGAATCGTGCATAATTAAAACAATACATTTATGAACCCATCCATCATTGGACACATCAAAAACTTGTATTTGCATTATTAATTGTAGCACACATTTATCATTGAAATATGTAGGTAATTAGGTTCACGCAAGATTTGATTGTGTATGTCAGAATTTTATTCGTTTACTGGCTCTTTGATATAGTGCTCAGAAAAGGGACTGCAGAGCTAAGGGCTCTGGGTTGGCCTTCCAGCAAAAGAAAATTATTGATAGTTTTCATTAGAAAACAATAATTTGCAGCCCAGAGTCTGTGTTAATAGTATGACCGATTCCATCAGTCTATCCATTTAGTGATTTTGCTTTCGTTTAACAACACAATTACCCGTCTATATAAACGTCGAGAAAATAATGAAATAAAATGAACACCCAAAATCTGCCAATAATGGAGTCGACAAGCCCTAAACCCGCAAAAGCCCTTAAAGTAAATTTCTTAGAAAATGTTCTAATAGGTCACGTGTGTACAATAACGAAGGACTATAACCACTGATCATAGAAACGAGGTGGATACGTTACTTGTTACTATTGTAAGTTCTGGTCACTGAGTTGGACCCCTTCAGTCTTCACCATCAAGCTCGACAACTGACCAGTACCCTAATTACGTAACAAACTATCTATCGCAATCTGAATCATTTTGAAGCATATTGCTAATCCATTACTTATTATGTTCGAAAAATTTGTCTGCTCGACAACGTAAATAACCCAATGAATGCTGTTGATATGTCAAAATGAAAACCATTGGAACTGATAGTGTGTTACGCAATTACCCCGCTGTTTGCGTTATTACGTTATGTCAATAGAATAAATATTTTCAATACATTTCAATCTGGTAGCGTAAATAGGCATAAAAGAAAGAAAAAAATACGTTTATTTGCGGTCAACATGACGCAGAGAAAAACTCACACATACAAAAAAGAACGAGTCACATACCACACACACAACATACAAACATACATCACATTGCATCAACACGTACTTTTAATCCTGCGTTTACACCAAGGCTTAATCTATTCCACGTGTTATGTCTACTATTGACTTATATTGTTTTCACTTAAAACATGTTGTAAACACTCCTTGAACACAAAAGTAGTAGAAAACTAGTCATATAGGTGAACAAAATTGTTGAAAATACATGTCTGCAACAACCTCAATTAATAATAATATATCCTTTATTGCAGAAAATACACATTTGCAGTTCACAAAAACAATTTTCCAGATAAAATAGAACACTTCAGAAAAAAACTGTATCGTTGGTGTCTGTACTAATGAAAAATAATTGTATCACAAACAACAGAAATTATATACCTACATGTATGCTACAAGTCCTATAAACGACATGTGTTTGGCAAGTCTTTTACAAGACTTGTGAAAAACAAGTATCAGAACTTGTATGGGGTGTAAACGTTGGGTAAGAACTAAAAACCATAAGTTTACCATTGGAATCGATATAATTGTAGTACCTACGAATTTAACATTAATGTTCGTCAAGTCTGAAAAACTGTCTTAGGTACTTTAGAATATCGCCCTGCCCCATTCCAATTAGATGGTTAATAAATAGGCTGCATGTGTAGTTAGACTGGCCTTTAACCATAGTCAGAGGTCAGGACGAATAAATAAAACTATAGCATTTTGTTTAAAAAAATTGCGACATGCACAATTATTTTAAAATCGTTCGAATTCACGTTACGTCTACTTCGCCCCTTCGTACTAAGGTTTCTGTTCCAATATTTTTGAGTTGGCTTCTACACAACTGAAAATCCGTATTCAATCCCATTTGGCATATCTCCATTAATTCTACGATCCGTAACACTATAGATATTGGCTCACGTATGTCGCTGGCTTGACCGAGTTCCCTTTTTGGCCCACTTGATGGATTTAGGCACGTTTGTCTGTTGAGAGCGTCGATTTAAAACGTTTTTAGTACGCGTTACTTTGTGAGTTACGGCTGATCGCTCGTTCAATGTACGGGCCGTATTTGGCATGCATTCATCAATCAATCTGTTTCTATTTTTATTTATTGGAGGAATAGATTTTGCGGTTGGTAAACAGGTTGTTTTTGGGCGATGAATAAAGTAAAAGTCTTAGTATAGTGTCCTGTGGGGTAATTGCGTAACACACTAACATTAGGAATGGCTTTTTGACAGTTCAACAACATTCATTACGTTATTTACGTTGTTGATCAGACAAATTTTTCGAACATATGAAGCAATGGATTAGCAATAGGCTTCAAAATGATTCAGATTGTGATAGATAGTGTGTTACACAATTAGTAGGGTGCTGGCTTTAGTTGACTGGACTGGACCCCACGGACCCATCGTCCAGGACGCGCCTTACTAATGCGTTATTAACTAGTTTGTGATTGTTTACATCATGTACGGACTGTCATTGAAATACTAGTGCTGTGATATTCTAGCTACACATTGTTGATTAGAGCCTGTAACTCTTGAGTAGCGTCGTCGTGGACGATGGTCCTAAAATAAACAAAACATCAAATCCAGTCAAGCTAACGAGAGTAAAAGAACAAGGATCAGATAAAGATATGAGTAAAGAACAATGGCAAATCCTTATTTGAAATAAACTTGAACGTCTAAAAGTGACACTTATACGAAAGAAATTTAATTATATACCTACGTTTTCTTTAACTATCATATTATCTAGTTAAAGCCGAGTAAAAAAATAATGTTTAGTGAAAAGTTATTTGACTAGTTCGTTCTAAAAGATTAGGAAATTGTTGGTTGGATTGGTTTAGTATTGGCATTTTATATTTATTTTCCTAAATAGTAGGCATAGCGTAATTGTCGGGGTGCTGTTATCATTTTTAGTTTGTTATTATAATAGGTCTTTACCTATGAAATTGCCGTTTTGTATGAAAAAATTTAAACGATTTTTTTTCATGAATTTTTTATTTGTATTAATCGAAGTAATCACCCATGCAATCAATGCATCTTTGCCATCGCAGTGGCAGTTTATTGATGCCCTTCTTAAAGAAATCAGCTGGACGGGAGGCAACAAATTCTTCAAAGGCATTTTGTACTGCCTCTCGGGTATTAAATTTTTTTCCCGCCAAGAAGTTATCCAAATTCTGGAAAAAGTAGTAGTCTGTAGGCGCAAGGTCTGGTGAGTAGGGCGGATGACGGAGAGCTTCCAACCCCAGTTCTTGCAACTTGGAGACCGTCTGCTGTGCAGTATGAGGTCGCGCGTTGTCGTGCAGGAGCAGCGGAGACGAGCGATTGACCAATGCTGGTTGGAGATGCGCCAGCTTCTCCATCATTGTGTTCAGTTCTTCACAGTACACATCTGCAGTAATGCTCACCCCGTTTGGTAAGAAGCTGTGATGAATCACACCGGCGCTAGACCACCAAACAGTGACCATCACTTTTCTAGGGGTAAGTTTTCGTTTAGGGCATTGTTTAGGTGCTGAACCAGGATCCAACCAACTTGCTGAGCGCTTACGGTTATCAAACAGAATCCATTTTTCATCGCAGGTAACAATGCGGTTCAAAATTCCTTCATTTGTGTGTCTGTTGAGCAGTGCAAGGCACGTCTCGACGCGTACTTCGCGCTGGCGATCATTGAGTTCGTGGGGCACCCATTTGTCAAGCTTTTTTACCTTGCCAATTTGACGCAAATGGACCAATATTGTTTTGACGCTAACGTCGAAAGCTGCTGCTAATTCAGCCGTAGATTGTGTATCATCAGCTTCCACAATCGCCTTTAATTCGTCATTGTCGACCAAAGTCTTCGGACGACCGCGAGGTTCATTTTTCAGGTCGAAATTTCCAGAACGGAAGCGAGCAAACCAATAACAGGTGGTGCGTTGGTTTGTAGTGTTAGCTCCGTAAACGTCGTTGATGTTGCGTGCCGCTTGTGCCGCGTTGCTGCCACGACGGTACTCATATTCCATAATTACTCGAATTTTTAACGTATCCATGATGACGAAAAAGATTGAAATGCGATGAAAATGTAACACTAATCAATAAAGAAATGACTACTTTTAGAAAAAAAAATCCATGTTTTTAAAATAAAATTAATTTGAAATTAGAATTCTTAGCCAAACAAAAATTATTTTGATTTGAAATGGCCAGTACTGCAGAACGGCAATTTCATAGGTAAAGACCTAATATTAACTTGGAGTAAATGAATAAGTAACACATTTATTTTGTTGTACTTATATCTAAGTTTATTCTGTGGTCTTACTTAGATAAGCATATTGCAGTGAAGTGGAAAAAATATCAAATGTTATGGCAATTCTGAACTAAAAAGACTAGTACGTAAAGTCAAATGGAAAAAATATAGCTTGGTTGTTGACATTGACAACCGTTGACAGTTTACAACTCTTGACCAGAAGCTTGCGCTCTGTCATAAGTTGTTCAAAAGTTCAACACTGAATATCTATTAATCTCCACTTTCTCTAAAGGAAAATCTTACAAAATCTAGCTCAGAAAATGACGCTGAGTTTTATAATATATTTTTCATTTAAAGACGTAATAATTTAATGTCAAATAAAACAATGTATGGGAAGCTGCCATTATTCTTTATGGGTGCACACTTAGGAGAGGATATGAGATCGCATTCCGACCTTTTGAGCTATTTGCACTAAACGGAAAGGTTACTAGAATATCCTAATATCATTCTAACGATACGTTTATGATAGAAAAATCTGTTTAAAAACTGAGTAGCGCTATTATTAAATCATAAATTAAATGAATTAAGTTACTTTAATGTTAGTTTGTACACCATACGTGGTGTGAATAATATGACCTTAATTCCCCACTAAGACATTAAAATATTTAGGTAATAATAGACGGGACATAGCGAACAAAATCGTGATCCGATCGATACATTTGCCCTAGTGGGCAAAAGTCGCTCAGTCTAGTGTGGTACGCCTACATGCCGCTCTAATTTTTCTATATTATGCTAGATGGCGTCACTGACACGTGCAATCACAGCTATTCTATGAAATTTCTTCGCAATGCCTCTTTATAGTATCTTAAAACTCTTTGATTCCCCAAAACAAGAATAATGGTTTTTCTCAATCAAAACACGGAATCATTTCACACTAAACGTAGGTAGGTACTGAAAGGCGGTGTTCTGTGTGAAGTAACAAACCACCCGTCAAGGCGAACATTAATCATAGCTAACGATTAAAGGGTGACTTCCACCAAACGGCTCGCATCGCATCGGATCTGAACGGATTTTACAATCTTTAAGCGATATTAAATCGTGTACACAGTATTTAAAGTCTATATTACCAAGCTGCGAACAGCACCTTGACCGCGGGCGTCTTTCGCGACACGCGACCGTAGCCGAAAGTATACTGAGACACGCGATCGGCTCCGTTCGCCTGTCGTCGTATCTTTCTTTTCCTCTTCTGTGCGTTATGATTATTTTCTTCTTATTTTAATGCAATAGCCAACAATACAACTTCATTTTCAACCATTTTCAAAAATTAGAACACGTCAACATATTAGGAATGAAACTATTTGACTAGGCCCAGAAACGGATACGTTCGCAAGCCACCGCCGCTCGGTCGCGTTGAGCCGATAGTATACGTCGGCATCCTGCCGGACGCGATCGTATACGTCGGTATCCTGCCGGACGCGATCGTATACGTCGGCATCCTGCCGGACGCGATCAGCTGTCACTGCATCCGTTAGAATCCTTTCCGATCCGATGCGATGCGAGCCGTTTGGTGGAAATCATCCTTAAGGCTCCCGAAAACAGGCACGACGCGACAGCTCGACTCGACTCTAGTAAAACAATTTCTATAAAAACTTCATGGAATTGGTACTACAAGAGTCGCGTCGTCGCGCTGTCGCGTCGCGCCTATCTGTGTGAGCCTTTATACGTCTCATGTACCATAGAAAATATTGGTATATTGATAGTAGGTACAGCTGGAATCTGATCACTATTTCGGAGAAAGGGCCATAGGAAATTTAGTTTGATCATCATTTATGACAAGTGCAAGACGACATTTAAAACCTGTTTTCCCCAAAGTTGTATGCAGAGGTGTACCTGTATTTCACCGGTTATGTATAAGTCCCTTGTAATAGGGGGGTGACAGGGGGGGCGAGGTTTGGGGTAATAGCGGATTGCCATCAACCACTCCTTGCTGCTACTGACTCACTGAAAATCCTGATGGAAAAACCCAATAATGCTTTGCTCGACCTGGGAAATCAAACCCAGGGCATCATGCTCAGCTGCGCGCTTGTGAACACTAGACCAACGAGGCCGTCATGATAATATTATAGTTATATAGCTGTAGTATGTAATGACTCCAACACCTGAATTATGAGGAAACAGAGAGCCTCATACAAATTTAAAGTATATTAATATCACATCCTCCGCATACACATACACGCACCCTTCCTACACATATACACAGACGCACGCACCTCCACACCTTCCCTCATATACACACTCACACACACCCATTTATACTGCTACAACTATTATTAATAAATTTAGTGTAATGTAGTGTTTTTGTAGTGTGTGTAGTTTATGTGTGTCTAGTTCTAGTTATATTATTATTAAATGTTTATGTCTAGTTTCTACCTATAAGTATTACCAAAAATGTTGTTATGGTAAACTGTCTTTCGCTCCTGAGGTGGGCACTAAACTAACGCAGTATTAACGTACACAAAAATTGTTATATGATTTTGTTCAAATAAAATATTTGTATTTATAAAGTATTTATATTTATATTTAGAGCTGCAGAACCGGGTACATTCAACCGTATCTAGTGGTAACAATTCGACTTTAACAGCACCATTATTTCGTAGCTATAAGGGTGGTTTTCGTAGTTCGAGTGTTTCTACTGAAGTGCAGCAGGTCGTACTAATTCTATTAAGCTCCGTATTATGTACGTCTTCGTGTGCTTTCAAGCTGTTCGGAAATCGAATGGCTTCCCCTACCAATATCGACGCTACCCCTTTTGTCCTAAGGGACAGAGATATCTTAATCTCAGATTTGCCAAGACTGACTGCCTCATTGAGCCTATGACATTCTCTGTAGTGCGACCTATAATAGAACTAGCTTCTGCCCATGAATTCTTCCGCATAACATTTCTTGTTACCCCGACCCAACGTGTCGCATCTTATCGTTCCCCTGCGTTATTACTTCGTTTTCGCGTAGCGTTCTTTCTGACTTTTTTTTCTTTTTGATCGGCTCCAAAGGGTCTTAGCGTGATATATTGTTTGTATTAATTGTTTGTATAACCTCGTACGAAAACAAATTTGAGTATATTTTGTCGTATTTCAAGTAAAACAATGCCTATAACTTTAAGAAGCAGTGCGAGAAAGTTGTTATACACTATGATAAATAATTACAACCCAGTGAAAAGCGAACGCGAGGCTGCGTTTAATGAAAAAGTACAATTGTTTACAATAATTTCGGAAATTACTGGTAAGCTATTGAATTGGTTTTGATACTAAGTAAATAACATTTATATTTATTAGACCTGGTCTGTCAATATAAGTTTTAAATGTGGAATCATAATAATATTTAATATAATTATGGATGAGAAATCGTAAAATGTTTGTAACATTCATAATTTGTGTTTATTGCAGATAAATACATAAGAAGGTAAGAAGGTCCTAAGAAGTTACAAGGAATCCGCACTTCAATTGATGAATTGAAAGACTTGCAAGAAACTGATAAATTAATAAAATCTGAAACACAATACCTTGAAAAAATCTCTTCTATGACTGGTCAGTATTCTTAAAGTTTATCTTATTACCTATTTATAATTGTATGAATGTTGTATACCTGTAGGATTTTATTGTTATAAAATGTTAAAAAGTGTTTCTTAATGGAATGATTGTGATGCGTTTATGAACGAAGCATTGAGTTATAGGGGAAGTACAGAGTGATAGAGTGAAGGGTGAACGGATGAGAAAGAAAGGATTGAAAGGATACGAAACAATTAAGATGGAGGATGAAGACGATTTTATTGTACAAAGGTGAAAAGTAAAAATAAAATAAAGAAGTATTTTAAACAAGAAACCGCTTTATCATTTTCGACCCTATTTCCTACATACACATTTCAAGCAAAGGCATGGTGTAGGTTATCACAAGTTAAATTATGATGTGCAGACAGACAAGAGAGATTTGCATTATTGTATCATCTTTTGTTTCAGGTATCAGTATGAGCACTCTGTGGCGAGTGAAAAAAGAAGGTTCATTAAATAATGAAGTATGACACACTCCAGGAAAGAAACGCCCACACAAGTGTACTTTTTCCAATTTTGATAAATGTGATATATATATTGTAAGAAAAAAAGTCAACGAATTTTACATAGTTAATACAAGTACCAACTCTGAGAACATTCTTAGTAGACCTCCGGGAATCAATTGAATTTTCTAGTTGTATGGAAACACTGAGGCAGATAAATAATGGGTTTGAATTTAATAAAAATAGAAACGAGAGATCTGTTCTTATTGAAATTGAATAATAGCAACTTGGAGACACAAATATCTGAGAACAATTCTCTGAAGCGAAAGGAAAACCGGCCACTTATGTTTTTAGATAGGACTTACGTCCATCAAAATTATAAAATTAACTAATCGTGGCAAGGGCCTTCGGTGAATGGTATTCCAGACAAGGTTTCCATGGGAAAAAGGTTTATAGTAGTTCATGCAGGATTTGAACATGGTTTCATACCAAAAGCAATCTTGATATTTAGTACAAAATCTAACCTGGCTGATTACCGACGTAACATGAACGCGTCAAATTTTATGAAATAGCTGCAGGAAAAACTGATACTAAAACCGCAATATAGTGTGATAATAAAGGATAATGCTAGTTACTACGTCAAGCAAATTAATAAGCCAGCCTCGATCCAAACCAAAAAAAAAAAATCAAGACTGGTTGGCAATTAATAGAATTCCATAATATGAAGACTGTTAAAAAATGTGTTGTAAAAAAGAACAAGTCCACACTCCAGTATGAAGCAGAAGAGTTTCTTAAACAATATGGCAATTAAATTTTGATACTACCTCCATAACATTGTGATCTAAACCCAATCGAGATGATATGGAGTTTAGCTAAACGCAGGATCGCGAGCAAAAATATAGGAGTACCATCTAAATATATGGAAAAACTTACAACAGAACAGTGTTCTAGTATTTCTCCAAATGAGTGGAAAAAATCTACAGACCATATCGTTGGTGTTAAAAATGAGTATAGCAAAAAATACCAAATACTCTAGTATTTGGTCTTTTTTCGGTTTTACTAATTCTCTAAAATAAAATAGAATCGTTTATCATTAACGTACGCGATGATTGTGACAGTGATGATAACAGTTACGAAACCTTTGGTGACATTGAGGTCCTCGTATCAAACTACAATTACGATCATCACTTTTTTAAATATGATTCTGTATTAAACATTTCTGTATAAAAATCTGTGTTATTATTTATTTAATCCAGTTTAAAATCCTATGGAAACTTTCATAGAAGAAAACATAGTATTAATGTATAGAATGAATAAATATATAAGTAAAAAAAAGACTTAATATTTAACATAAATTATTGTGTAATATTGATTTATATGTGACTTACAACCTTTATGATCAAAACAGCTTATCTACACATTTTTTTGCTTCATGCGTTCCTATTATTCTGTAATAAAAAATAAAAAATATTCTGCATAAAAATATTCAAGTATCAAATACGTTTTTTCCTAGTTGATTAAGGTATAGCCGACCTATATTTTTAAATTTGCCGCTCTTATTCACTCTCAGCTTTCAATAGATAGACTCTAAAATATTTTCCGGCATAAGGTACTCCAAAAAGTTTTGTATACCTAAAAGAAAAAGTAAAAAAAATAATTTGTTATTTATGCGAGACTCTATACTGAAATGTTATCTTAATAGCTTAATGTACATGAACTTAAATTAAAATGGAAGTTATTCACATTTTCTTCAAGATCGATTTCGTATGGCAGTGATAATCTGTATGATTTATGCCCTCATTTCGTATGGCAATGGTAATCTGTATGATTTATGCCTTAATTACATGACATATATTTTGATAATTACGTTACCTTACTCCGGTTATACGAAAACCAAAACCGATGTTATTTTCTTACTACGAGTAGGTACCTTTGTCTTGTTTATAACATATTAGTTGGATTTTTGTTGTACTTAGGTTTTAGTTTTTAACGTTTTTTTTATTTTAATTATTTTGGGGTTAGGGATCAGTGAGGGGAGGTAGCAAATGGAAGTTTATAACAATAACTTGCTAAGCAGGCTTCATAAAATTTCAGAAGATTGTTTAGTATCGTTGAAAACAGCCTGAGTGAAACATAGAATTGAATTGAATACACTTTATTACGTACGCCATAAAAATTACAGATATAAGTGTAGAAATTATAGGTACATAGGGTGACCCAATTGGCGGTCTTATAGCTAAAAGCGATCTTTTACAGACAACCTTACATAATTGAAACATAATTGTTTTGATCTTATTTGGGGTTTATGTATGAAAAGATATAGATAACCAATATATTTTCAGAGAGTAGGTACTCTTTAAGACCTTTCATTATATACCAAAAACAACACATTTTTTTTCGGGTAACACTTCACTTCCGCTTTCACTTTGTCGCTTTTTTTAATTTAATGTGACGTCATATAGCATAATTATAACCAGAACAACATGACGCTTCCTCATATACCTCGTTTGTCTAAATACGACGTGTAATTAGGGAGTTATGAGGAAACAGATGAACATATATGCATACATACATAGCTCCTTTGGCTATTATTATTATTATCATTTATTTCAGTTATTTACCCATAGCAATGCTTATCACATCAGAGTAAATTAGATTAAATTACACTATTAAAAATTAAAATTAATTTTAATTTTTAATAGTCCGCAGTCGGGTAATAACTCACCTTTTTTCACAATTCAAATGCGATTCCATTCTTTTTTTGTGCTCTATCATTCGTAGTGACAGTACTTGACATATCGGAGTATTGTTGACGTATTTCAAACCTAAAACTGAATCATATATTTTAGCAACGATTATTATAAGTTGTAGGTATAAAAACAGACGTTCTTCTCTAGAAAATAGAATGCTTACCCAAGATTACACTTTGCAAGGCGAGAATATATTGTTGCTGGTAAGGCTTTAGTGAAGGTGGTGAATTCGACCCACTAATAATCATCATCTTATTGCCATTGAATAAGTCCAATGATTGCCCTGTGCAGATTCTCCTAACGTTGCAGGTACTCTTCACTTTTGATTTTTTATTTATTTCCATTTTCATAAATAATTCAAATGTTGTCACGAAATAATAATAGAAAAAGAATGTTGTATTGTTCACAGCCATAAGAATACATACACACACAGTCTGAATACCTATTTAATTTGAAACTAACTGTATTTAATAATTACTTTGACTTTCTAAGCTACTAACTTTTTCTATAAACACAATTATTTAAATCACGTAAATTTGATCCCACCGATTTGCAAAAAAATACATATACATATAGATTCATCGTCAATGAGCCCCACCGGGCAACTCAAAAAGTACTCTGGGGACTGATTTATGAACGAACGAGAGTGATGACATTACTTTTGATAGGCAAAAGAAGGGATGGCGATAGTGTGTGCGCTCGGCATAAAACAACATTTATGTGCCAAAACGAATTGCCGTCTTTTCTAAATAAAAAGTATTATTAAAACAAAAACTGCTTTATTTAAACTTTAATACGATTACTCTCTATGTTATAAAGTAAACTCCATTGAGTAACTCATACGCGTTACGCCTTAATATTCAAAAAAACATAAACAGAGATAGAACTATGCATTTTTTTGTATCGAGAAAATTTCTTTGTATCGTATATTCCTTTTATAGGATGCTAGGACATAATAGTTAAAAAGCATACACCAAAATTTTTAATCCCTATTCCTTATACTTAAAAAGGAACACTATAAAAACAAGCAATTTTATTTCAATATATCACCTTTCCGAGGCACGAAGGCGTATCGGTATGTAAAGATGGCCAGCCATTCACGGACCGACCGTGGCAAACGTAGCTTAACCTGATAGATGGATATTGACGTGAGGCTATTACTCGTATTACTTAGCCAAGAACCCCTCCAGCGAATCTAGGACTAGATTAATGGTCTAAAATTGCTAACACGCATTGAGCAACCGTTATGATCAATGTCCTTTCCATGAAGTATAAAGCTCTATTTACACGATGCAAGTTGCCAGCCAATGGCATCCAATAAAATTGAAGCAACACAAGCACAAATTACCTAAAAAATGTGACAAGAATATACACAGAGTGGATGTGGAAGGCGGTGGACAGAGTGTTGTGGTGCAGCCTGAGAGAAGCCTATGTCCAACAATAGACTGCGACATAATGACTTGCATCGTCGTAATCACAAAGTCAAAGTCCAATCATTTATTTCAAATAGACACATAAAAGGCACTTTTGAACGTCAAAATTTACAAGAAAATAGAATTGATTTTAGCCGCCCCTTCCAAAAGGTAGTTTCGTCCATAAAAGAGTAACGTTGTAGTTTCTTGCCCATTCTTCTCCATAGAAGAATGGGCAAGAAACTCCACCGTTACTCTTTTAAAATGTTTTAGAATATTTTGTATACATTATTTATATATTTTTATGTGAAGACGATGCATTTAAAACAAAATTATTATACCAAAATGGTACTGTCGCTGTTTAGACGGGGCAACTTTTATTGTTGCTTCAAGATATGGCCCCGGGCAATATAACTGTTTATTTTATTTTACTTTATTACATATTTGTTTAATCTGGTGTTCGGGTGGTCACTGATAATCAGCGCTGTGCTCTGTTCTTTAGCACAGCATTATGCTGAGTAGAACCCTTCTTGTAACAGTCACGACATGCAGCTGCCAAGTATTTCTGTTATGAGTCCGTGATTTTAATGTTCTGTTTTTTTTTATTCGTGTTTACTTACTTATCTTTTTTGTATGCATGTATTTCTGTGACAAATAAACCAATTTTTTACCGACGACGGAAAAAGAGTGGTGTTTTAAGTTTAACGTGTCTATCTGTGTGTCTGTCTGCGGCATCGTAGCTCCCAAACGGGTGAACCGACTTTTTTGGAACGTTATTCCTTATGGCACGCTATGGATTTGGTGGACGTGGGGGCTAGGCGAAAAAAAGTGTAACAATTTTCCGTCAAGAGTTTCCGCTATGACCCTTTCTTTATTTGTTTGTTTGGTTTAACGCGCTAATCTCAGGAACTTCTGGTTGGAATTGAAAAAACATTTTTGTGTTGGATAGTTCATTTATCGAGGAAGGCTTTAAGCTATATGCAATCACGTTACGACCAATATGAGTGGAGCATAAATGAAAACTGTTGCAAAAACGAGACAAAAATATTCCTTTTGAGAGCTTCCGTTGCGTGCGCTGCGACGGTTAAAGTTACGCAAAAATCATATATGACGGAATTGTTCCGGTATAAAAGTTCGAAAAAAAATTGCATCAGCATATGTCTATCTTTTATGGTTGACTCAATATAACCCTTTTTATGGTAATCTAGTTTGTTCTATGGATGTTCTAAATATACTACGAAAGGAACTTCGTTCCAACCAAGTGTTCCACAACACTCACTATTTTTTTTTGTTTTGTTCGAAATTTGACTTAATCGAGAGTGTTGTGTGTTGTTGTTGTGTTGAGTGTTGTGTTGTAGGTGTTGACTGGTGTTGTGAGCTAAAAAAAAAGAAAGACGAAAATCTGTTTAGAGGTTTTTGTTTGAGACGATGGTTTTTTTTAAATTTATTCTTCTTTCAATTAAATAGTACCGTGTAAATCAGGCTTTGATTTACCACGGGACAATTTAGTCTGTACAACACATAACCACAGTAAAGTAGTCAGAATCACTCACACAGTGAACAGATAAACAAAGGAGTTTCCTCGTACGTGGTAACTACATGTAACATCCAGTCAAAAGTAACATTAATCATAGCTAACGATTACTCGTTTGTAACAACTTAGTAAGTATCACAGAGGAACGAGCTGAGAACTTCGTGTGTTAGTGGATGACGGATTATTTCGCTGTCATTTTGGTTTTTATGTGTTAATGTCTCATATTTTGGATCACTTTTCTTGTGGATATTTATAAATGGAAGTGGCAACAGAGAGGTATTTTCGTTATAAGCACTTTAAATTCGCCCGTATCCTTGTTATTTAATAGCTGACCCGACAGACATTGCCCTGTCCAAACAAATAGTTCATACAAATATATCATAGAAAAAAAAAACTTTCAGTATTTCCCATTAAAAAAAAAACCGGGAAACTTTTCCTGTTTTTCTTTATTTTTTAACCTTATTCGGATTTTACAGAATATTTAAAAAAAATATAGCAAAATCGGCCTAGCCGTTCCCAAGTTATACGCTTACCAAAGAACAACATTTCATTTTTATTTAAACAGGGTCACATTAAATTAGGTAGCGAAACTCCGCAAACGAGATGGGTATCGAAAATTAATTATTCGAATGACTTTTTTGTGGGTCATCGACCGCAGTTAGTGTAGTCAATTGAAACATCAGTTTAAAAATCAGGTTTTTTTGTGTATACGTTCTGTAAAGTATACACATAAAAACCTGATTTTATCTATATCTAGGTAAACACGATAAAACCAAATAAAACAGATTTTCTCAACGCATACTTCAGGTAAACGAGGCAAAAGGAGTATGGAAGGATTGTAGCAGGTAGCGTTCTGTAGTTTCTGCCTACCCCCATGGGAAAAAGGCGTGAGTTTATGTATGTATGTATGTATACTTCAGGTAACAGACTACCAGCGGTCGGTCTCTGTGTCGCCAATGCTGGGTCACACTGTCTTTAAATCTGAGTTTAAAACTGACCATATTTTCTAGATTTGCTTGGGCACTTGGGTCCGCAGTCGATTGATTGCTTTCCATATAGGCTACTGCAGGTCACGTCCGGGTGGCAAATGCTCCCAAGGGTTGAACGAAGTCGGGTGCTGGCGGGCGTTATGATCCCAAGGGTTTCCTACAGGCACAAAACTAAACTAATTTACTGTGGGTCACTGCTTTTGTTTTTTATTTTCTCAGTTTTAATCATGATCTGGCAGTTTGAGTAATTAGTGCGGCCTACCCAAATGTCCTTTCGTAGGTGTTGTTCGTCGAATCGTTGAGCTGCTTAGTTCTGAGTCGAGCTGCAAGATTACTGACAAATGCGTGTAATGACTGGACACGTCTACTCAATCTGTTAGGTTCTTTCCTCAAAAGACCGTGAGGTCTTCACATGATCTGACCAAGCTTATGTATGGACTTTAAAAGAGACGGTGACCTCAGAGTTTGGTTCGGCCTTTCTTTTCAGAGTAGTCAGATAGAAATCGCCGATCTCATCTACTTTAAAAAACATAATTGACGTGTAAAAATGTTTGTACAATACTACTTAAACAAATAAAATCATTTATCATTTATCAACGCTTTACCTGTATCATCATTAATAAATCAATGAATATTTTCGTATATGTAATCTCTCTGCCTTAATTTTTTTATTACCTAATTCGTAAATCATGCTGGCTCCGCACGCTACAACTCAACGTTAAACATCTCTCACGAGACGGGCAATCTTTCATAGTGCTCTTGTCCACCAGTTGTTGCTAAAAATACATTAAATAAAGAAAGAAAGAATGAATGATTACAATGGTATCACGGTGCTTTCCTCCACTCAATGTGTTCAAGCTGGCAATATCTTAACATTTCATATCTGATCCCTGCCACTGTCGAGAAATGGATTCTAAAAGTATTATTCTTTACAATCCGTGATAAAAACCGTCGTGCACATCATTTTAGCTATTAAAATCCGTTCTTGCAAAAATAACCCTTCTCGTAGCAGTCATAGTATTAGCTTGTACTATTATTATTATAATATAAAGATAAAATTCAGTAAAATAATAATTAGGTAAAATTTGTGAGTTCAATTGTAGGGGGTAATCTTCGGAAGTACTGATCCGATTCCAAATATTTGTACACTAATGGGAACAAATTATTAACTACATTAATCCTGCGTGTCATTAAGTGATAATGACAAAGAACTATATTTACAAAAAAATTGCGAAAAATGAGAATCTCTGGGCAAAGCCGCGGGCGAAACGCTTGTGTTTTATTATCATAACAGTTTGCGTGAGATGTTATTTCAAAAAAGTGCAACTAATCTTAACGCAATCTCTTGATCGCTTTCATTAACACACCTAGGAACATAGAAGGTGGCTAAAATATTTTTGGACGTCTAGAAATATGTTGATTAGGTTTCCAAAAAAAAAGCGCGTAAAACTTATTTCCAAAAACCTATTCTCGCTGTTCGTTTAACGCACAGAGCGACCAAGCTAAGCAAAAGTAAGTACATTAAACCATAAATTTATTCTTGCACAATGTTGTGACTTGAGGAATCTTACATCAAGATGGTCAGTTTCGAAACAGCAAGATGTATGTGTTAGTTAAACATTATTTAGGACCAGTAGGGCACCCGTTAATGGTAACAATACCAGTAGCAGCAGCTATGTCAGCAGAAGGTCAAAGTGTTACCACCGACGTGCAGTCGACTGTACCGATGTATGAAAGCAATCTGCCCGCATTTTCTCACCTATGTTGGGGTTGGCTTCTAGTCTAACCAGATGCAGCCGAATACCAGTATTTTACATGGAGCGACTGCTTATTTGACCACCACAACCCAGTTACTGGGTAACACGATACCTCTTGGTAAGACTGGTTGTCTGACTTTTGGGTTTCACACTACCCGTAATAACAGCCGAGACCAACGGTTTATTAACGTCTTCGAAGCACGAAGGGGTCTCGATATGTCGCACCTTCGGTAGGACACTGCATAACCGCACTTTTAGTGATTTTACAGGAGAGTAATTTTAAGATCTTGTCGCGCTTAGAGAGTCAAAAAAATGCACCAACATGACGAAGGTAATTAAGCTGATATTGATACGGGTCTTTGTTCCTCCGGATAAAAGGGTCTTTTTAAAGCACTTAACATACTTAAGCCATTTTTCGATTTTTTGTCAGTTATGCCCTTGTCCTACCGAAGGTGCGATATAATGAATCGTCACCTATCTACGAACCAACCTTGGTAACGTAGCCTTAACCTTTGATCGAGTCGTGCGGCTATTATCAGTTAACCACGAGCCCCTCCTGCCTCTTCTAACTTACAGATGAAAGCATTCGTTGCTTTACATTGTGTAGAATCCTGTTGGGACCGTATTTAAGTTGAATACGGCTTCACTGGCTCACTACCTCACCAAGCTCTATCGTGCAGACCCTGCTTCACTTTGTCTGTTTCCCGCTATTCCTCGTGACTGACAGCTGACATTAGTGACAGTAGCGACCCATCTTGTGTGAATGACAGCTGACATTAGTGACAGCAGCGACCCCTCTTGTGTGAATGACAGCTGACATTAGTGACAGCAGCGACCCCTCTTGTGCGAATGATAGCTGACATTAGTGACAGCAACGACCCCTCTTGTATGAATGACAACTGACATTAGTGACAGCAGCGACCTCTCTTGTGCGAATGACAGCTGACATTAGTAACAGCAGCGACCCCTCTTGTATGAATGACAGCTGACAATAGTGACAGCAGCGACCCCTCTTGTGCGAATGATAGCTGACATTAGTGACAGCAGCGACCCCTCTTGTATGAATGACAACTGACATTAGTGACAGCAGCGACCTCTCTTGTGCGAATGACAGCTGACATTAGTAACAGCAGCGACCCCTCTTGTATGAATGACAGCTGACATTAGTGACAGCAGCGACCCCTCTTGTGCGAATGATAGCTGACATTAGTGACAGCAGCGACCCCTCTTGTATGAATGACAACTGACATTAGTGACAGCAGCGACCTCTCTTGTGCGAATGACAGCTGACATTAGTAACAGCAGCGACCCCTCTTGTATGAATGACAGCTGACAATAGTGACAGCAGCGACCCCTCTTGTGCGAATGATAGCTGACATTAGTGACAGCAGCGACCCCTCTTGTGCGAATGATAGCTGACATTAGTGACAGCAGCGACCCCTCTTGTGCGAATGATAGCTGACATTAGTGACAGCAGCGACCCCTCTTGTGCGAATGACAGCTGACATTAGTAACAGCAGCGACCCCTCTTGTATGAATGACAGCTGACATTAGTGACAGCAGCGACCCCTCTTGTGTGAATGAGACAGTGTTTACATTTTATTAAATATGCTACACATTGTTTTGCGCTGTTAAAACTTCTGCTCCTTTATTTTTCGGTTACTTTGTGAGACGAAAACGTTTAGTTTTTGAATTTCCACAGTGCTGCTCTGTATTCTTGCAACAATCTCTTTGAAAGATTGACATTCATCGTGCGACTGTTTTACTGTGCCTGCATTCTTTATGCGAGGTTCTTGTATTAAAGTCTGACTTTTGCTTATTGGACAGATGTAGTGGGTAGCATGATGAATTGTGTATTGTGAAACCTACTCATCAACCAGCTAAGAAGACGTGTTTTTTTTGTAAGTATAACGTCACGTCTGATTTTCCCGGAGAGGGGAGCAGATTTTTAACTACAGTTACTCACCCACATTTCGCCAGTTATGTTTAAGTCCCATGTAAAAGGGGCGAGCCTATATAAATATTGCCATCAACCGTTCACACAAGTAGACTCCGGGCTGCTACTGAGAAGTTCTTGTTAGAAAACCCAATAACACTTTGCTTGACCTAGGAAAGGAACCTAGGACCTCATGCTCAATAGTGACCACTAGACCAAAGAGGCAGAAAAGTAGAAAAATAAATCAAACACGTTTTTAAAGTTATCATTGTATTTTCTCGAATTATTTATATAAGTAAGCTTCTAGTGTAATGAAAAACATTGTTCAGCTACTAAGCTTCTACAGTACGATTCAAACTTAATGGCCTCTGTGAAGTGCGCTATTCGCTGCGCAGTACCTCACTCTTCACCCCCGCTGACACGTGAATTGTTTTCTGCGCAGCGACTCGCCTCATGTTCCGAGCCGCCGTTAAGTTTGAATCATACTATACCTCCCTGTTATTTAAACCTTTCATTTTCCATTCATAACATAAATAGAATTGGGCATTTACTGCAACCAACGCCCTCAAACTGCATTACCAAGAAAACCTTCTTCATTCTTAAAATTTTCACGTTCATTAGCAATTCCTGAAAACACTCAAGATGGACGCGTATACAATAATATCTGCAGAACAAAGTCGTCTTGTCTTACCACGAACAGGCAGCTTTAAGCCATCTTAGTTCCGTCTCGGAATAATGAAGGCGCTCCATACAAAACGTTTTCTTATAAACACTGTCACAGACATTGTTGTGGAAAAATGTTTTTTTTTTCCAACTACCCTACTATCATAGCCGTTGTCCTAAGATACTTATGAAATGAAAGCTTGGGGCTGAAACTAGATAGGTACTCGGAAAATGAGGAGTCAGGGACAGTTGTTGGAATTGTTGAAAATTATAATTGAAGACTTGAAAGAGGTTCTTGTTTTTTTTATGAGGACTGTCGTTAAAAGAGTAGCTGAACAAAAGATTGTGACGAAGACGGAGACAATGCTGCGGTCACTATGGCAGACCATTTTCCATTTTCATAATAATCATAAAACCCTTTTTTAACTCTCGACATTATAAAGCGGAAATTAAACACATTTCTTTAAATAGTAATAGCTTAGTCCTGTTTAGAATGAACACATTTCTTCAGTAGGTACCCAGAAAACCATTTTATTTGAAAACAAATTAGATTCTGACATCCGAGCTCCGCTGAATATATTTGTGTGAGAATGGTTCAAGCAATCAATCAAAGAAAAGGGAAATATTAGGACAATAATATTAGATTACTTATTCTAACTTCGTAGTAACTCAAGATCACGATTTCACCTGAGAAGCAACTAAATTAAGTTAGGTTTTGTTCAACTAATAGAATGTTGCTTTGATTTTATTTTAGTTTATAATTTGGGACACAAACAGATGTTAACAAAACTTAAGTACTTACCACCAACTTTTAGTGTGTATTGCCAAGTATGAAAATAAATTCACCTTCGTGATTTGAGTTTCGAACATGGCAGGTAACTATGTTCGAATTCCAATTTCACCAAATAGTGTCATGAAAAGTACCTTGTATTAAACTATTTTGGGGTCATAGCCACCCTTGTTTTTCTTAAAGACCGAAAATCGATAAGTAATCTTGTCGAGCGTAAATTTTCCCTTTGAGTTAAGTTTTAGTCACTTTGGGTAATGTTTAGAGAGTCTTTCATACGATGAATCTGAAAACATTCTCACATAACTCAGCTCACACTCGGAATCCTACTCCACCCACAGACACTGACACCGACACACCACACGCGCACACTAACACACCCACACCTTAGTTTTGATTGTTTAACATTTTATTTTTGATTGTTTAATATTTTCGGTTTTGTGCTTTGTTCAGTGCAATTTAAGCTTTATTTTTGTTTATTATTATTATTTACGATTTAAGTTTTCACTTTCACTTTGATCTCAATATTAATTTAATTTTATATGTTTAATCGTTTTCAAAATAATAATTACCTATTCTCACATAAATTCCAGGGTTAAATAGCATTATGTATCACAACTCTGGTCTCCAAGACATAGGCGCCGCCTAGTTTGAGGGCCGCCGTAAAGATCAAAATGAAGATCGCTAACAGATAAAGACCCACAGTTTTTTTTATTATTGTATCGATCGAGATCCTTAGTATAGGGATTTATAATAAAAAAATAAATTAAAAAAAACGACACAGAAAGAGAAAAAGTCTGAAGTCAAGTAGAAAACTATAAATAATCACTATCCATACATGGTCTTTCAGGCATGTCCGGTTAAGCAACCGACAGCCTCCTAGGGTTGACCTGTAAGAAGCCAATCACAAAAAAAACATGGTGTTTCGGGAAGCCCTTGGAGAGAGGCTTTAAACTTGTTTCTTTGGACGTCGTTATACGGGCCACCCTGTATTATGAATGATTGATGAATCGAAATTTATTTCAAACAAAAACCAAAAAGAAAATAATCTGGTTTTTTTTCTGCATGATGTATAAAGTTTACATCCATCTTACCTGCAATATCATCCCATGTAAACGAGACATTATAGTTCTGAAGCTACTATAACCCAATAGCTAGGTATACAACAGATGGAGACGTCGTAAGCCCATACCCACCGGTTGCTCTGATATCATGAACCTACTGCAAGCATGTTCCGCTTAGTTGGGTGAGCTATCGGAAACACTGGGAATTCGCAAAGTACTCAGAGTACAAGCAAACAAAGAGATAACATCACCTTTTTATGTATTTTTGTGTTCTTGTCTGTTAAATAAATAAATATTAAAAGGAAATAAAAACAATTTTCTTTACAATAGCAATAAATTTAATGATTAAACTAAAACTTTATTACAACGATTATTGATTTCGGTCTTCTTGGACACTTAAGGGGACTACATGACCTAAACGCAAATTTATAATGCTTAAAAATATATGATCCACTGCAGTGACATAAATCAGAAAAATATATGATATTCTTCTGGATATATTCTAGTTAGATAGTGTGTTGAAAACATAATAATTATAATTAACTGGATACGATAGAAAAAAATCACGAAGATACCTCTAAAAATTTTTTTTAACGATTAAAAACCGTACTAATATACATGTAAACATTCAGATTTTTTGTCAGATTATTGTACAAGTAACATACTAACGAAATAGTGTTTTAATTTTTATAACTATATTATTTTAAGTTTTTTTTTTTTTTGTAATTATGGATTTACATCCATAATTGCTTCATATTTTGCAATAAATTACCAGCGTTGTGTCATCGCGCGTCTCTTACTTCTCTATGCAATCCGACAGTGACCGCGCTTTAGCTCTTGTAAGCCTCTTAACAACAAAGTTATATTAATTTTATACGATACGTGCCCGTCCGCGGGCCTGTCTCGAGCAAAAGTGAGCTGTGAGTGTCGATGTCGAACGATGTTATGTCGGATCTGTCAGTTGTTTTTGACAGTTCGGCTAACATCACATTGTTGATGCTTCTTTATAATATGTTTACAAATAGCTAACTAGTTAACTTTCGGGAGCGTTGCCGGAGGAATTTGGAAGTAAAACGAGGAGGAGTCTTACTCGGATGGTGGTTTATTATAGACTAACTTCCTAAAACATATTTCTTAAACTAGTTTACTAATCGCTAATAAATCTTAACCTATGTCTGTCAACACTAATTGGCAGACCATTTAAAATTCGTGGAGTGCCATGAGAACGAAATATCGCGGCGACGGCACTTAAGTACAAGTGGGCCCTTTTACAACAACCAAACATGAATTATTGCTAACACAAGGGCGAGATGCATAACTAACTTGCAACTACTTTTAGTCAATGTTATGAGTGCTCTGTGTACCTAGTCAAATTCATATCAGTCTCATATGTTTTAAGCTTAAAAACGCACAAAATAATAATAAATATTATTAGTAAAGTGGACTGCATTCAAGTAGACTGAAAACCGACCAAAACTTAGTTAGAAAAACACATACATATATCCATACATACGCTAACTCACGCCTTCTCCCCATGGGTGTAGGCAGAAACAGAACGCCACCTGCTATGATCCTTACATACTCCTTTTGCTTCGTTTACGTTCTTAAATCCGGTCATACACGCACTGCGCACGCACGTCTCTAGTACTACACACTTGACCTTTCTGAAGAACATCACCAAAAAGACCACTATTTTTCTTAGGAAAAGACTAGCCATGCTTATTATACTGTCGTGAAAAGATGAATATTTATGCCTGTATACCTAACTCTTTTGCTGAATGTACTTTTGTTGTCTTGTTCAACGGCGAGATTGTAACTTCTCACAATAATATCTCCTTTCATGTGTTGTTTATGCTACTAAAGCTAAATAAATATCTACAAGAAATATCTTAGACCAAATTCACTTCCAATGAACTTTTACTTTATTAGAATATCTCGAAAATATATTGAAACTACACAAGAGGTAACGCCCGCAAAAAACATTCTAGCAAACTCACGTTCAGGTGCTGCTACTAAAAAATACACAATATCCCATTGCGGAACCCTTTTACCACAAAATAATGCGACGACGATACAAATCTTTGATCAATACCTATTATAACAACACCATTTTATTTAGACCTCCCGTTCACCCCACCTGTCTTAAAAAGGATGGAGAAAAGTAGATGTAGCTGACTTGGAGAGAGGTCAAGTTATAATGGCGTGTTATAAAAGCCAGATTTCCTTTCCAGGGGGGCAGTGGATTGGGAACGAAATGTCCAGAACCAGATTTGACACTCACCCTACATAGTCACATTACACCCTTTCTACTTTTGCGGCTTAGAAGTGTGAAGAACACTTTTGAGGAAATCTTTAAACTAGTTTTAAGGTTAAGGCGGTACCCCGACCAAAACCTTGCCATAGTGCGTTATTCAGAGGCTAATAACTCATTCACTATGGGTAATAAACTACATCTAAAAGCACATTATTAATGTTCGATATCCTATCATCACATTGCACGTTCTTATTTGTTTTTATGTGTTAAATATACATTTAAAATCTCCTTGTAAAAAAGTGACTAAAATTATTGATTGCATGTATCGTTTGCTATAGGTGACGTTCTATTAATTTGAGGATTACACTAATGGATAGATAATTAAAAAATCTAAATAATTCACGTTTTATTTTATTTCAAAACCTCGCTTGTCATTTTTTTTTTTTTTGTGAATTCTATGATAAATGAGCGTGCGCAGGGAGCGAGACAGAGCGAGACTCAGCGACGAGACAGAGAAGGACCGAACGCTCAAGGTCGTTTGGTCGGGGAAGCACCTTAAGTAGTCTATTCCATGTGTGGTTTATATAAAGTTACAATGAACCCAGCACTTGCCTAAGGGCCTCATTAGTCCCCATTTTCTGAGAACTAAAAAAAAACATATTTAAACAAAATAATGTCAATCATGTGTGAAATAACACAGATTAGTACTATATTAATTAAATATACATGTTGTTATCAAAATACATAAAGAATCCCATTTCAAATCATATTCAGCACATTTAATAATATTCCTCGGCTGCCTCGTTGGTCTAGTGGTCGCAAGCGCTACTGCTGAGCATGAGGTCCTGGGTTCGATTCCCGGGTCGGGCAAAGTGTTATTGGGTTTTTCCATCTGGAATTTCTCGGTAGCAGCCCGGAGTCTGGATTTGTGCCCGGTTGATGGCAATAGGCTCGCCCCCTATTACATGGGACTTAAACATAACTGGCGAAATGTGGGTGTGCTATAGGTACACCTCTGCCTAACCCTTCTGGGAATACAGGCGTGATGTTATGTAATGTGTATGTAATAATATTCCTTTAATTTACATACTTAGCTGCAACAATCAAACTAATTAAAGAATTACAAATAGTTAGGACTTGCACACGTTGATACTTGTTACCGTTTTTCACATACTGTAGGTAAATACTTGTAGACAGGTGTGGACTCGAGAACAGCACGCAAACTGGGCTCGACCAACTCGTGAAACTCCTTTTACTAAACACTCGTTTGCTGAGCGGTCCGCCCTGGTGGCGGACGTGACGTCTTGAAGCATTTTCCAATTAAATAACACTTGTCGATAACAACCAAGAACTGTTAATTACTGAAAATTGGTAAAGTTTTATATAACTACCTCAAGTAAAACCAATACGAACTATTCAGAATTTACCTTCTCCAAACTTCTTTAATGTAACTTCTACCACATATTTAGGTACTACGTATTCGTTACTTTACAAATTAATACCGTCCTAAGTTCGAAAACAAATCCTTTTGCTCATTCGGATATGCCTTAATGGTCTTTTGAAAATACTCAAGACATAATCCTTGAAAGGGTATCCTATTGCGTTATAAACACTGCGTAAAAGCTGAGTATTCGGGTTTTGTAAGAAGCGGTTTATGTTCAGCTCTCTTGAAAAGATTTTGGTAATTTTTTCTTGTATATTTTTGCCCTATTGGGTACTGTACTAGTAATTTTTCTCCACATCGTCCCGTCAGAAGGTCGGAATATTGCTTTACCTATAGCAACAACTTTTTCGCATAGACTCGGGAATCAAGGTGGACCGACGACTGATGAAGGTCGTGGGAATCCGCTGGTTGTGAGAAGCACTGGACCGGTTGAATGTGGCGACGCTTGGGAGACGCCTGTGATTTTCGACTGAAATGATGAACTACGGACAATACAGGCTTGATTTTACGACAAAAATGCCATCCATGCTCTTAGGCAGCCTATCGCAGTCAACTGTTGGAGATAGGCCCCAAGCTGCGCCACCAAACGCGGTCAGGAACCTTCCGCATCCAGTCTGTCCCAGCCATCTTTTTAAGGTAGGCGGTCCATCTAGCTGCGGGGCGTCCCATGCTACACTTGCAGACACGCGGTCTCCAGTCCATGACTTGTTTAATCTTCCTGATATCATAATTCTTTCGTCACTTTTTCTGACCTTTCTGACAATAAGAATTCTCTGTTGTTTTTATTGAACGAGTTGGTACTGTACTAAAAAAGTACGTGATATTACATGATGAATAATTATCACAAAGGCCTCATCCATTAGGTTAAGTTCACGACCTTCGTCCTTGACCTTGCCCATAGACAATATTGAAGAATGCTATGAACAAAACAAATTGAATCTTTAACGATAAAATATAATTATATATCTTCATGAAAAAGTAAAATAACCAAAGAATGTTTCTTAGGTATTTTTAACCCGAATTTATCTATTCGATAGTGCTTTTGGATCGATTGTCACATTGAGGTCCTGAACACTCAAGGATGAATTTCGCTTGAATCAAAACCAGCGCTGGGGCTCCGTCTCGCATAGGGTCGTAGCATTATGCTGAGCGATTGCCGTTTTGCGTGGAAGTGACGCATATTTCCCCCAACTTGTTCTTTTTTGTGTGTTTTTCTCTGCGTCATTTTTACCGCAATTAAACGTATTTTCTTTCTTTTTACCTACAAGTTTGAGAAATTGTGGACCTCAGAAACCACAGGTAGTATTAGAAATTTTATTTCTATCAAGATTTGGGTCAAGAAATGAACGAGTACAAATAACAGCTGTTGTATCCATTATAATATCAACCCGTGAAACCAATACCATCTAAGTTCTGGTACCCTTAGGGAAATCAGATATTTGCAATACAATGTTTATTGTGTGACGGAATTGGTTGCTTCAGTCGGATGTTTATTCAACTGTTTTAATAACTTTGTCACCTTTAGTAGTAAGCCCACGTTCTCACGGCATTGGTCAGTATGATATTTTACTGTATAATTTTTAGATAACATGGCAGTCTCATACTGTATTTAGTTTTAACCGTATGAATAATGGGATGTTGAGGTGTGATCCCATTTTTTCCGTAAAATATCGTACAGGACAGCGTCTCGTAATTGGCTGCAAATGTTATTTGTGAAGGAGCTCGTCCGAGGAAAGTAGATGCCAAGCAGCATTCCTGTTTTGATTTGTAGGGTTTGGGTGCTATTGCAGTCAAGGTGTATCATAATATTCCTTGCTGAAATGTCTCGAGGGCATTTGTCTACCACAGCCATCACCGGGACGTCACCGAGAAACGAGATTATTCGAGACGAACGTGACGTCCCGGTGACGGCGATCGTTTCTCCACCGCAACCGAACTCGGAAGTTCAGTATGTTATGGTAGACAAACAAAATCCGGGTTAACAGCGTGGGCGCCGCGCGCCGGTGCGACGACAGAGTGTGAACAAGTTCAAACGTGTTTTGTATTGCTAGCACACCGACTCGTCACAATCTCAGCCCGAGTTCTAACGGTTGCGCCGAAATATTTGAAACTTTGGCAGTCGGTTTGAGTTCGCTCGGGTAACAGACATGCGGTGTGGTGTACACGCAGTGATAGTAAATTTAGGCATCTCATTCTCAGTGACGTCCCGGTGACGGCTGCGGTGGACAAACGCAATAAAACATCTCAGATTTCATTCTTTGATGGCAAAAAAAGCCTCTGATATTACAGATGTCCTTAGGTGGTAACCACTTACCACCAGGTGGCCTGTATGCTTGTTTCCACCTAAAACCTAAGTTTTATCATTTCTAATTCAAATAGTACATTTCCTTAAATAATGGATTTGGATTTCATAAAACAATACAAAAATAATTTCCAACAAATTACCATCTATCATTGACGGGACATTAACTTTTTAACACTTCGGCGGCCCCATTCGTTCATCACTCATTATCGACCCGACAATTTGTTATCATTACCAACCATCTTTGTTTTTGGTCATTCCGTTCGTATCAAACCAAACATCAATATTATTGTATCGAATGCCGATTGTCATAACCAAAATCAAAACGATTGTTGCTTTTCAACAACAGTTTAAGTGGTTACTACCTGAGGACATTTGCAATAGCAGAGACTGTTTTGCCATCAAAGAACGAAATCTGAGATGTCGTAGTGCGTTTTTCCACCACAGCCGTCACCGGGACGTCGACGAGATGACGGTGCCAAAGTAGCGATAAATAAATTTACTGTGGTCGCGTGGCCACCGCACGTCCGTCACCTGAGTGCACTCAACCCAGCCGCAGAATTTTCATATTACATCTATTTTATTTAGCCGTCAAATAGAAGTGTAATAACTGCTTCTGGGCATTTAACGCAATGCTGCTCCTGGGTTTGCTTGACCTATCAGTTATTTGTGTTGACAATGACTCAGCACTCACTCTCATAGTCCGAGAGGACGGCAATCCTAAATTTGGCGTGACCGGAGAGAGATCAGGCGCAGGACCACCAGCTTCCGAACTCTAGGCTGCTACTGAGGACTTCTTGGTAAAATTTACATCTTACGGGGCGCTACACATTCGTTCGGGTGATAATACATATTCGATTAAGCCGCCCTGCTGTACCGTATCATGCTGACCCGAAAAAGTGTGTATCACGCTTAACACTTTTTAAAACACCTAACAACATTAACAAATACTAAAACACTACCAAACACAGTGTATCAAGAGAGCTAGCGTGCACGAATGAAAAGTAACAGCTATTTAATTAACAAACAAGCGACGATGTTAGCGAAACTCTTTGTGTGTATAATGGAACGAAGCAAACTATTGTCCGGTCCCGACATGATTTATTTAGCGTAGGTACTAAATGTCCTGGCGTACGACATAAAAAAAAAAACGAGTTTTTTTTTGCAACATATTTTTATACCAGTACTTGAGGTAGTATTTAAATCGACACTGAGGCTATTTTGTAGATATTTTTAGATGAGTTATGGTAACCTATCCATGTGACATTTGTTAAGCCTCATGTTCGAAATTATTGACTTAATATGGTTTCATGGTCACAATGGATAAATTACGAGAATTTTCACGATGACAGAAAAACTGTCGACCCGTTTCTTGGTATCTCTTGTTTGCTGAGAATGTTTTAGTCACGAGTATATTTCGGAATTTCCCGTTTCAATAAACACGTGAGTGAGACCTACATAAGTAGGTAGATATGTTTTATGAAAATTATATTATGAAAAATAGAAAATAGAAAATTATTTTGGGCAAATTTCACCGAAGTAACTGAACGCGATCAGTACAAACAGCGTTCAAGAACTGTCAGTGTCAATATTCCACGGCAATTTTAATCATGGTCTGGCAGTTTGAGTAATTTATGCGGCCTACCCAAATGTCCTTTCTTTGGTATTGTTCGTAGAATCGTTGAGCTCCTTAAGTTCTGAGTTGAGCTGCACGATTATTGACAAATGCGTGCACTGACTGGACAGGTCCTCTTAATCTGTGTGGTTATTTCCTCAAAAGACAAATTCAGACACAAATCTACATGGTCTTCACATGATCTGACCAATATAATATCTGGACTTTAAAAGAGACTGTGAACTCTGAGTTTATTTCGGCCTTTCTTCTCAGAGTAGTCAGACAGGAAATGCCAACCACAACTAGTTTTTTAAATATGATTGACGTGTAACAGTGTTTATACAAACCTACTTACAGAAATAAAATCATTTATCATTTATCAATGATGACTCTGACAACTTTCATTGATGAAATTGCCCTTAGTGTCCTGACAGTACATATTTTGCATATAGTTTTAGTACCTAATTCCGAATGTTATTGAATAATATGAGTACTTTTAATAATTATCGTAATGTTGCTTAGGAAATGAAAAGTATTTTTTTTGTTTTTTTTCTATGTTTTTTGTCTGGTAAATGTATTATCTTAAATAATTTTGTATGCCGTAAGGCAAAATGTATCGGGACTCTCATCAAAATAAACATCATATCTGTATAATTTATATTTCTATTACAACTGAAACATGAGTAACTTAGAAAAATTACCTAAATCTACAATTAGGTTACACAAATTATAGATTATTGTAAGTGAGACCTAATCTAGACTGTATCTTGTTACCAGGATGTGACAATATGACGCATGGAGTTCCTGCTACGCTTAGGAATGGGCTCCATCTTCATCTTTCTGACTGACCAACTCTTTTGACAACTCAGCAGTGCCTTTAAATGGTTTAATTGAAATAAATGTATTGAGTTTGAGTTTTAGTAGAATTAGATTAACAAAAGCCCATTCCACAGTTAGCATACAACGACTCTCGTTGAAAAATCGACAGGTGCATGTGATAGCATTCTACCATCGTCATTCGCTTATTTATCGTGCACCCTCCGTCGTAGGCGGGAAAAGACACGCACATATTATCGGAGAGACCTTTTCACATCAATTATACCATGGATTCTGTTCGATTCCGTTTACAATTTGCTGTGATGTAGGTCGAAGCTCAAACGGGTTCACCTCGATATAGTTATCGTGTCAACATGCTCGAAATATGAAGGGAGTTTTTTTTTTCATTTCTGTATATAGACGAATAGGACTTTTTGTGACTTTTTAAATTGTTTGGTGTTTTCTTGATTGTGTTTAGTGTTTCTTTGTTATGCTAATAGATTATGAATCTATATAATTGTTATAAACAATATAATTATATCTACCGTTGCCGTGCAATAGATAGCTACGCTTACCGCGGTTGTTCCGTGTATAATTGTATAATTGCATAGCACATGTGTGAGTACTATGTACCTACTATAAAGCTACCATTTACTAGGTTTTTCTTTCATTGGATTGAATGTGCCCTGGCAGCTGAGAGTTTGTCATGCTCACTCAAATGTCTCGCTGGTGGTGGCGTGTGTGTTGGATCATTAAGTTCCCTTCAAAATGGTTGAGCTGAATGGTGCTGATCCATGCGTCATGTTCGTGAACAGGCGCCGTCAGTAGGGACTGGCCATTTCTTAGCTGCCACGGCTTATTTTAATTTAATTTAATATTTGAATTGTTTTTGTCTTTTTATTACAGACGCTTTTAACGTTCTGCATCGTTCTCATATGTATAATATCAATATAAACGATGTAACCAATATTTTGAAACCATATTTTTGATTTAAAAGAGTATCCATGGAGTTTCTTGTCCGTTCTTCTCCATAGGTACCTACTACGCTTTGGAATGGGCAACTAGCTTCATCTTTCTGACTGACCGACCCCTTGACAATTCAAAAGCGCCTGTAATTGGTTTATTTGAAATAAATGCTTTGAGTTTGAGTTTTTATGGGTGACCATATTTACATACCAAGACCCCTCCGAGCCTCAGAAAGCACGTTAAACCGATGTTCCCGGCTGTCATTCTTGGATCTTTGACAGTCGTTACGGGTCGTCAGAAGCTCGAAAGTCTGACAACTAGGTTTACCAAGGGGTATCGTACTACCCAGTAACTGGGTTGTGGAGGTCAGATAGGCAGTCGCTCCATGTAACATACTGGTATCCAGCTGCATCCGGTTAGGCTGGAAGCTGACCTCAATATAGTTGGAAAAAGGCAGGCAGATGATAATGACATATCTGCCGTTTCAGCTTTACGTCAGGTATACCAACGCACCTATGATGCCACTGGTATTGTAAATATCCATAGCTTTGACCACTAACCATAAGGTAGCTGTCATTGTTCCCCTCACAATAACAAAAACCACCCACTAAAATAAAATCTTTATACATAAAATGAATCCCTATTTCCCTTGGTCACGCTATCATGCGTGAACGGCTGGACCGATTTCACATTTTTTTTTTGTTGTGTTCTTTATTGTCAGGAGAAAGATCTTATGAAATAAAAAAAAGGAAGTTGATCGGAACGTTACAAAATTTAAGAAAACTTAACGCCAATATTAATTTTACATAACTGTCAGTTGTTTGAAATAACTGTCAGCGATTGACAGAATGCGAGCTGCAAATATCGTTTAACACAGATGGATCGGTTGATAAATGAGTCGATAGTTTTAGTTTTAGTCAATAGTCAAAACTAAAAATAAACGATATATGACATTCATAGTTAAGACAGGACAACGTCTGTCGGGTCACCTTGTAAAATATATTTTTTTCCGGGCCTTAGCAAATAAACCAGAAAAAGTTAGCCCAAAAATAAATTAATTAATTAAATCTGTACACCTTATAAAAAAATATTTGTTTCCGAAAATATCGTTACCTGTATTTTCTACGGTACCCTTATCAATACTGTCCTACATACCTAAATTTGGGAGCAAAATATAAAATTGAGATGGACACTGAACATTCCTGCCATTTTTAATTAGTGACGCCAATGAAGTGACTTTTGAAATTCCATTACTGATGCCTACGAAAAATATTTATTTTGGTACCAAAAATATCCGTGACTGGCTGGCTAGGCTGCGCTAATTATATTCAACAGTCGATTAAGGCTCGATTGCACCACAAATCAATGAATCCGTTTAAACAAAAAAAAAATATTAAAACATTATTAGGTCTCTGTCATCTTCAGACGATTGACAGAAACAGAACGATGTTTTGAATATGTTTAGCGTTAAACGCATTCAGTGATTTGTGAAGCAAGGGAGCCTTAAACATGCTTGCATCATTAACATGCTTTAAAGCTGGTGGGGAGACTGAGGAGGCCAAGAAAATTTCAAATGCTTTGCTAAGAATCTTCCTAGGAATCCTGGCATCATCAACTTATCTACCTTTTACCTTGCTCACGTTTGCATTTTGACGTAGTAATCTGTGGGCCTAGCACGGACGCGTTGAGTAAAGGTAACCTAAATTCGAAATACTCGTTTCGCACATAATATTAACTTAGTGTTAAGACTTTCGTAACTATGCGTGATACTAATTGTAGTTGATGCAATCATTTAAACCGAAATGCTATAGGAAAGTTGTATTTTACAATAAACAATCGTTCGAATTTACGTTATGTTTACGTCACGCATCAAATGTGAACTAGTACACTGTGCCACTTGCCCTTTCACCCATACTAACCACGTTCTGGTTACACTCGACGTGAAAATCCGAATTCCTTTCTACAAATTCAAGAGAGAAACATTCGTTAATCAAGTGTATTGTTAAAATAACTGTAAAGCGTATTTGGCGATAAATTAACGGCTCAGACGTGTAGCCGTCAGTCTCTTGTCTTGTCAAGCCTGAAATGCTCGAAATACGAGTCCATTGTGCACTGTTATACAAATAGGTGTATAGCACCATCAATTATACAGAGCGGCATTGTGTTCATTCGTTTCGAAGTAGAATAACTCGGAAATTCTTAGGAGTTTTGAGAATTTCGTAGCTATACAGGTTTCTTTTTTTAAGCAGTGCGTAAGCTGTAACCATTCATGGTTACACATGTGGTGTGGTGTGGTGGTTGGTTATGTATTCATACAGCATAAGATTCTAGACACCCTAGCGTAGAATGTTTATGTCGGTTGTAAAAAAAATATGTTTTTCCATACATTTTTACCGCGTAGGTATTGCAGTTTTCTATAAAACAGCTGTTTTTTTTTTGATAACCGACAAAAGAATTCAACGCTAGGGATCTAGAATCACAAACTGAATTCATGGTTACCGTTTGCGCACTGTTTTTTTCTTTTTCTTGTATATATACTTGGGTAAACATTTTGTAATGTTTTATTTATACAGTTTATGTGGTGATGTTAAAGGGCTTGGTACGGACCATCAAAATAAACAAGTTACTACATGGGACCAATATCGTTATCGCGATAAAGTTATCAGTTGTCCCATAAATTTGGGTCGAGTGGGTAGGTATTGAAGTTTTTTAAGGGACAGCTAATAATTTTGCACGGTTTTTTTTTTTTCATTGTTTTTTCTGATCCCATGGAGAAAGTTGTTCTTTTTGCCGCGCTGTACACTTAAACCATAAATTGTACACTTAAATATGACCATGAATTCCTGATACACACTGTATATGCCTCGTTAGTCTTCGGGTCGTATACCTAAGCATGACACAGCCCAGCGTGCCCCTCCTGTATTAGATCCATGGGGCGGGTAGAGCATTGTCATTGTCTTTTAGTTCTGCAGAGTGCGGAAAAGCTCCAACTCCATCCTGAAGACCATAGCGGGAGGTCTGACTCTCCTTTGTTAAGTGCTGTTGTTCAAAGATGCATTTTGAACAACAGCCTTGTTTCCAAATAGATAATAAGTTTACTAACATAGTTATAAGTTATCTTTTTGTTTACTAACCCATATGGATGTTTCTCATCCGAAGTAAAGAATATTTTATTTTATTTTATTTATTTATATGTTCCAAGTGTTAAACACTTCTATATCTTTAAATTAAAATACTGTTCTTTGTATAAAATAACTTTATTATACACACGGAATCCCGACTACAATGTCAACCGAGTTGCTTCGTTCGTAGTTCGATGATCACTGCCCAGCACTACCTTTTTACAATTTAAAAATGATTATTACCCCACCCAGAAATAACGAGAACGTCATAACCGTTATTTCTATAAGTGTTGCCAAAGTAAAAATAATACGTTGAGTTGCCTTAACGAACATACATTTTAAAGTTTGTTACAATATTAATAATTTGTTCTTTTACAGTGTTACCACAATTGATATTATACTTCGGTATTAAAGTAATACATATCGTTTTTTTACATTAAATTCAACTACCGTAATAAACGACAAGTTTTAGTAGAATTCATAACATATTTACAAATGAATGAGGCAAATGTATCTAGAAAATGCGCAATATTTACTTTAAATTAATACATGAATTTGAAACAAGCTAACAATTCGTCCATCCTGATAAGTTTCGCGTCCCCGCGAACGACACAAGTTAGCAAAAAAAAATAGTATAAGAATTACACAAACATTTTATTACACATCGTATTTCATAGAAAATATTTACTTTTGTAGATTTAAATAATGCTATTTCAGCTATCGTGCACTGCACACTTCGTAGGAGTTCTCTCTACACTCATGCTCATAGCAGTGCATAGGTTAAAAACTACGTGTACATGGCACTTCAAGTAGTTCTCTCTCTACACTCTCGCACATAGCAGTGTATGGATTAACATGAATACCTGCACATAGCACTTCAAGTAGTTCTGTCTGTAAAACGCTCCCTATGCCGTGTTTGCTTGCATCTGTATGTATTGTGTTTCAAATTTAGGGTTATATAACGCTAGAACGGGCCTTGAAACCAGCGCACTTTTCAATTTATCAAACGCCTCATCTTGAGCTTGAGACCAAACCCAAACAAAGTTTTTCTCTAATAATTTCGTAAGGGGGCGAGCTATTTCACCGAAACCTCTGATAAAACGTCGAAAGAAACTAGCTAGGCCAATAAACTGTCGGACATTGTGTAAGTCTTTGGGCTTAGGAAAGTTTTTGACACAATCAATTTTCTTAATACCTGGTCACCTTCGCAGGAAATTTCAAAACCTAGGTATTCAACTTGATTTTGAAAGAAGTAACATTTTTGTGGTTTCAACGTTAATCCCGCCTCCCTAAACCTTTGAAGTACTATTTCTAATCTTTTGATACCTTCTTCAAATGGGTACTAAGACATCATCCATGTAAGCTAATGCAATATTATAGCGTAAATTGCCTAAGATCAATTTGATAGTTCGCTGGAAAACAGCCGGTGCATTAGCCAATCCGAAGGGCATTCTATTAAACTCAAATTGTCTGTCGGGCGTTACATACGAGCTTTTACTCCTACTTTCTTCAGTCGGTGAAATCTGATAATAGCCAGAGGCCAAGTCTAAAGCACAAAAATACTTATTCCCTGCCAAACGATCAATCTGGTCCTCAATACGAGGCAATGGGTAATGTTGCTTAATCGTTTTCCTATTAAGGGCGCGATAAACCACACAGAGCCGTTTATCACCAGTTTTCTTTTTTACTAACAAAACAGGACTCGCGTATGGAGATTGGGACTCTCTTATGATGTCATATTTTAAGTGTTCTTCAACCATAATTCTAACTTCTTCCCGTTCAGAATGACTCAACTTGTATGGTCGATAAACGACTGGCTCTGTATCTCCTAACAGAATATCCATTTCCGCAACCGTGGTCTGACCTAGTTCAGATAAGTCTTTCGCAAAACAATCGCGGTACTGGTTCAAAGTATTGAATAATTGAAGTTTCTGATCATTGTCTAAATTCTCATCAATATTGAGGTCATCCAACGTAAATGGAGGTTTATGGCCTTGGTTTTGAACCTTTTGTATCCTATTTATGGCTTTAATGTTATTATTAATTTGAATACCACGAGCCAAAACTTGGCCTTCTTTAAATTGGATTAACCTACTGTCATAGTTTAGGATAGTTAAATGACCACTACCGTTTTTGATATTATAAGTACCAATTTCTACACGGTAGTTTAAACGATAACCATTTTCAACGAAAACAATTCCACTAAAATTTGTTTCAGTAAACACCTTAACAGAAATACAACCTTCAGTCCTGACAGTTTTGACAGATTTTAAAGTCAGTCGAGTGTCATTTTTCATTCGTTTATCAGTAATCATCAAATATTTATCAGATTTAAATACCCATACATGGGATTGCTCCGTAGCAGTCTGTCCAATAAGTAGATCATATTTTAAATAACTATCAGGAACAACAATTGCCTCAACATACATTTTAGCATTGTCAATCATTAATGAAATCTTAGTTTTACCTAAAGCACTCACATATGTATTACCAAAACCTTTTAGAGATGGCAAGTTATTCACTTGCCATTTATCACGAGGTACAATTACTTCCATGACGGATTTTTTTATCAAAGTACACTGACTACCAAAATCTACGTATCCTGTCAACTGTACATTATTAACGTTAACACCCTTAATAAATTTATTGTCCATTCCCAAGTGTTGAGTATCAAGCTCCAGGTGTGCTGCTGGTGGTCTTGACTACATAAAACTACTTGATTTTGATGATGACTGTATTTCGATGATGAGTGATTATAATGAACGACCGATGTGTGCGCACGCTCAAGGTGTCCGCGAGCGAGTGGTAGGCCGGAGGAGCCCGTGATCGCGGTGCGGCGTGTGGTCCGATGTGTGGCCCGATGTGACGTCAGGAACATATTCCCCGCGTTGAAGAAAAGTCTTCAAGATGATGTTGAAGAGACTGGAAGAGGGCATACGTTGTTGTATGCACGTGTAATGATGCCCTTCTTTGTCAGGATGTCGGCGACTCGACAGTGTCCATCAGAGCCAGTCTTCACTGCAACCACTCTGCCCAGCAACCACAGAAGAGGAGGAAGATTAGAGTTTCTCACTAAGACCATGGTGCCTGTTTTCAGCTCTTGCCCGGCTGTCTGCCATTTGGTTTTCTGCTGCAGGAGAGACACATACTCATTAGAGAAGCGCTGCCAAAAATGCTGTCGAAGTTTTTCGATACGATCGAAGCGCTGTAGCCGCTGGATATTGACTTCGGTGATCTGAGGACGAGGGGCCGACGTGAGTGATCGCCCGATGAGGAAGTGTGAAGGAGAAAGATATGAAAGATCTGAAGGATCAGTGGATAGAGGTGTTAGAGGTCTGGAATTCAATATAGCCTCTATCTGAATCAGACATGTTGAAAGCTCTTCATATGTTAAATGAGTTAGGCTCATGACTCTACGCAATAAATGTTTTGTTGACTTTACTGCACTTTCCCAAATCCCACCAAAATGTGGGCTGTAGGCAGGTATAAATTTAAATTCTATGTCTTTGGTTGCAAGATCTGACTCTATATCACTAGATGAAACCTTTAAGAAGCGTGATAGCTCATTGAAAGCTCCCACAAATGTAGTGCCGTTGTCGGAGTACACACGTTGAGGCTTGCCCCGACGACTAATAAATCGGCTAAAGGCTGCAAGAAAAGCTTCCTTCGTGAGGTCGGAAACCAGCTCCAGGTGAACCGCTCTGACTGCAAAGCACACAAAAACGCAAATGTATGATTTAAGTAGCTTACATCCTCTACCCTTACGGTCGGCTATCAGCACTGGCCCGGCATAATCAAGCCCTGTATTCAAAAAAGGGTACTCTAGATGAGTCCTATCGCTTGGCAGGTTGCCCATGATGACCTGAATAGGCTGAGCTTTGAAGCGAGTGCAGCGAACGCAGTTTCGCACAACCTGCTTAGCTAGGTTTCTGCCTGCTAAAGGCCAGTAGGTGAGTCTAATGTGTGCTAAAAGTAATTGTGGCCCTGCGTGAAAGAGTGTTATGTGCTCTCTTTCCAAGATAATTTTCGTCAAGTGATGTTTGCTACATAAAAGGATAGGATGCTTAACACTGTAACTATAGTTGGAGTTGTTAAGACGTCCACCTACGCGTATTAAGTTGTCTGAATCAATGAAGGGAGAAAGACTTAATAATCGGTTTTTTTTATGTAATGGCTGATTAGTTTTAAGATATAAATATTCCTCAGGAAACATTTCCTGTTGAGAAATCTGTAATATAAGATTCTGTGATGATTGTAATTCTGAAAGTGATAAGTATGATGATTTTTTATTATTCTGGTTTTGACAATTATGGATAAATCTTTGTATATAAGCTATGATTCGTATGAGTGATGTAAATGATGATTTTTTATGAACTATATTTGAAATTATATTATTGTTATGTTTATGTGTGTCAGCAGTTGTATGTAGAGATGTTTCTGGTAAAGAGTGAAGTTGTGTATTAGGTGATGTAGGAAATTTGATTTTTCTATCATTAAGAAAATCAGGGCCCGACCACCAAAGAGTGGACGAGCTGATGCAATCAGCCTTCACCCCCCGAGATGTGAGATCAGCGGGGTTGCTCTTAGAAGGCACATAACTCCACGTCTGTCCAGTCGTAGCTTCTTGGATTTCACTCACTCTATTGCGGACAAATTGATCAAGCCGACTTGGCGATGTAGACAACCATGCAAGCACGATCGTTGAATCACACCAAAAGAAACAGTGATTAAACTCTAGAGTGAGTGATTTACGTACCTTCAGAAAAAGTCTTGTACCCAGTAAAGCACCACACAACTCCAACCTTGGTATGGTAGTAGGCTTTATTGGGGCGACCCTGTTTTTAGAAGCTAAAAGGCGAACGCAAACTGTTCCATCGACTGCTACCGTTCTCACATAAATACACGCGCCATAGGCGCGTTCAGAAGCGTCTGTGAAAGTGTGAAGCTCTATTAAAGAAGCTTTGCTACAAGATACCCAACGAGGAATGTGAATAGAGTTAAGAGCTGGTAGTGACTGTACGAACTCATGGAATTGTGACTTTATTTCTGTTGGTACTTCATCATCCCAGTCACATTTAAGTATCCACAGCTGCTGTAACATAAGTTTAGCCTGAACTATGCATGGCCCGACGAGGCCAAGAGGATCAAACACTTGACTTATTAAAGATAAAATATTACGCTTTGTAATTTTTGAAGTTTGTTTTAAATCTATAGAAAAGAATAATCTGTCTGTTTTACAGTCCCAGTATAGCCCAAGGGTTTTGCTAGGAGTGCCATTCAGGTTTAATTTTTTATCCTGATTTTCTGGTTTTACGTTAGTGACTGACTCTAATATCTTCGGGCTATTTGATTGCCACTTTCTAAGGTGAAACTTGGCAGACTCGAGAGTGTTCACTACTCTTTGACATAAATTTATGACTGACTCAATCGAATCGCCACCACTCAGATAGTCGTCTACATAAAAATCACGTCTGATGGACTGACTAACCTCTGGGTCTGAACATTGATCTGCAAGCGAAACTAAGCATTTTGTGGCCAAATACGGGGCTGAAGCTGTACCGTATGTCACTGTGTTCAGTGCATACGTTTTTAAAGGGTCTGAGGAATTGAATCTGAAAACAATTTGTTGTAACGGGCGCTGAGATGGCTCAACTAAAATAGCTCTGTACATTTTTTCAATGTCACCTGTTACAACAAACTTATATTGTCTGTATCTTAAGAGTATGGATAGCAGATCCTCCTGTACGGTTGGGCCTACCATCTGAATGTCATTGAAGGACTTGCCCGAGGTGCTGGAGGCCGAAGCATCGTAAACTACGCGAAGTTTTGTAGTCGAACTTGACTCGCGCACAACACCATGATGAGGCATAAAATAATTGAATTCTGAATGATTTGTTTTTGAGTGTTCTATCATGTGATGAAGATCAATATATTCTTGCATAAATTGCAAATATCTGGTTTTAAATATTGAGTCCCGCTCAAATCTACGCTCTAGCGAGAGGAAACGACGCTTTGCCATCGCGTAAGAGTCACCTAAGCACTCGGGCGAGTCCTTCAATGGTATGGTGACAACGAATTGACCATGCGTATCCCGACATGTGGTCTCTTGAAAGAGTTTTTCACAAGCCTGTTCTTCTGAAGAGAAACAGTTTGCAGACGTAACCGCATCCAGTTCCCAGAAGCGAGTCAGCTGATCTGACTCCTCATGTGATAGAAAGTGACAAACTGAAGGTTGTGTACGAAGACGAGACCGACTGACGCGGCCCGAAATAAGCCAACCTAGTTTGGATGACTGTAATCTAGGCTGATTGTTACCTAAATTAATGGTATCGGAACCTAAGACGTCCCAGAATACCTCAGCACCTACTAGAATATCGATAGCAGTAGGTACATTGAATGATGGATCTGCTAATTGAATACCTGGCGGGATTGTAATATACCTTTTATCTATATAAGAGCCAGGCAGCGTTTGTGTGATTTTCGGTAAAACAAAACAGCTTACCTTCGCCCTATAGCCACCATTACAAGACCGCAAATGAAGACTGCAGCTTTCTGAGGTACTGGAAACTTGACCGTTTATACCTGAGACGGTGGAGCTAGTGCTGCGCTTTACCAGGCCGAGCTTCCCACAGAGCTCTTGGGTGATGAAGTTGGAGGTGCTGCCGTTGTCCAACAGTAGTCTGGCAGTATGAAGCTCTCCATTGACGTCTGTCACCTTTGCCAGGGCTGTGGATAGCAAAATGTGAACTTGATTAGTTTCTGAACAGGGTAATACTACATTTGTTGACAAGACAACGTTCTCCCCCGTATGTTTTTCTGTTGATTCCCTATGTAAGAGAGTATTGTGTCTGATATTGCAATATTTGCAATGCGAGAGACTGCAACGCTTTTCGGTATGACCAGGTCGAAGGCAGTTCATACAAACATTGCTTTCTGAAGCTTTTTTAATGCGTGCTTCTTTGTCAAGATTTCTGAAAGGCTGGCAACTGAATAAAAAGTGATTCTGAGAACACATAGGACATTTAACGTTGTCTGAATTGTTGTTATTTTTAGTTTTAGTTGTTGTAAGAAAGTTTTTATTTTTGTTGTTTTCTTGAGTATTTTTTGATGTTGTTGTGTTCTTATTATAATTTAAGGATTCAAGTAAATCTGCTCTGTTTGTTAAAAATTTAATATAATCTTTTAGATTTGGAAAGGCATCTAAATTATTTTTATATTCTTCCCACTCCCTTCGTGTGACCTTGTCCAGTTTTTCTGACATCATGTATATTATAAGGGTTTCCCCTAGACCCCCTTGTTCAGAGCCCTGCCTTAAAGTTGTCAAGGCACGAAGATTTTTATTTGTGACGTCAATCATGTTCCGCAACGATTTACAAGATTCATGTTGAATTTGTTCAAGACCAAATAAGGCCTGCACGTGATTATTAACAAGCAACCTTTCATTGTCGTACCTTTCGGATAATAACTGCCAAGCTGTACCATAGTTATCCGCTTTAAAATCTATGCTTTTTATCACTAATGACGCGCTGCTGGTTAAGGCAGCACGTAAATAGTGAAATTTGTTGATGTCTTGTATGCTGCCATTGTTATGAATAAGAGAAAGATACGTATCTCGGAATTCAAGCCAGTGCTGATAGTCCCCGTCGAAGTGAGGCAAGTCTATCTTAGGCAGCCGAACAAAGTCGTGCCTGCAGCCAGAGCCGTGGCGCGGGAGATCACTGATGGAGGTGGCAGACACGAGCCCGGGCGAGGAGGCGCGCGCGGGAGCGAGGCTCGCCCTCGCGCGAGCCACCAGCGCATGATACTGCGTCTCAAACTGCTCCCTCTCGTCATACATGTCGTCCGCGTCCTCCGACAACAACTCCAACTCTGTCTGCAACACGTCGAATTCGTTGTATAAAGTTTCCATTAAACTAAGACGGTTTTGTAATTCTGCTGCTTGGTAGCAATCTAAATTATTTCCCGTGCTAGGTAATAGTCTTAAAAAGTTGCTAAAATGTGTAAGCTTTGCTTTGTAGCCACCACGCTTCTTTATAAGTTCCCTTAATTTTGCATCAGACATGATGTGAAGGTAGGTAAGTAGTTAAGGTAAAGCAAAACGTCTAAAGTGCAATCAAAGCCAAAGAAACCAATAAAATGTAAGTTAAGTTATAAAATAATGTGTAAACAGCTGGCCAAGCCTACGGTAAAATCAGCTGATATGCTAATGAGTCCGGCGCGCTAACCGGTGCAATAAGTACAATCTCGAAAAAAACACTAATGAGGTTGTTTACGCGTTTAGCAAACACGTGTGTTAAGCGTGTGGTAAGCGAACAAAGAAATTTATTTAGGTAATTATGAGAAGTTATTTATTGTGCAGAATGACGATGAATTGACGAATTGAATTGATAGGTAGGTAAGCTATATATGAAGAGATCAAAGGATGCCTGATCCGTATAGCACTATTTTAAATTCCTGGATAGATAAGGCGAAAAGACAGGAAAGTATATAAGGATAATGGAACGGACTCACTCAGAATAATGTCCCTCTCTGGGTAGACTGTCCTTTAAGTGTCCTCTACGGCGTCGACGCGCGGAACGGACGGCCAGTCCAAAGTCCACAGGAGGCGTGTACGTAGCACAAAGACGGCGATCTTCTTTAGCTCGAAGGACCATATGTTGAGTATCAAGCTCCAGGTGTGCTGCTGGTGGTCTTGACTACATAAAACTACTTGATTTTGATGATGACTGTATTTCGATGATGAGTGATTATAATGAACGACCGATGTGTGCGCACGCTCAAGGTGTCCGCGAGCGAGTGGTAGGCCGGAGGAGCCCGTGATCGCGGTGCGGCGTGTGGTCCGATGTGTGGCCCGATGTGACGTCAGGAACACAAGTCAATACTATTATCTAGTCATAATGTCTTAACTTCAGCTAAGATGGATTGTAAGGACTCTTTGATACATTTTAGCAATTCATTATTAACGTCGATAGATGAAGGCTGCGGCGTAACAGATGTAAGTCTTTCATTTATACCAGAGCGTACTGGACTTCGTGATCTATTAACGCTTTCTCTACGAGGAGTTTGCAATCTATGACGTCTCTGCCTATTACGATTACAATCTATAGAACTATTTGCTGGTTCATATATATGCGTGTCCGTTGATGGTGTACGCGATGTGCGACGCTGCAGTGGAGGTATTACGACTGACCTGCTTCGACTTCTTGCCTGCGACTCAACCCTTGAAGTTGATCTTCTGGTTCTGCGCTGCTCGGAGCTACGACCATCATTGCGGGGCGATGCTGGTGAGCGACGACTTCGTCTGGGCGCTGCTGACAAGTGACGACTTTCCCTCGAGTCTCCAGCACGTGTCCGATATCGGCTGCGTCTCGAGGGTCCTCCCAGCACAATGCTGTGATGACTCCCGGTCGACTTCTCTGACCGGTCACTAGACATCTTCACTCAATTGTACAATGTACACTGTCCAATGGTCTGAAAAAAAATATTAAAACAACGAGTACCTATTTCATTGAATATAAACTTTTTATTAAATTAAAAGTAGGTAAATAATGTGATAAATGAAATAATTAATTGCCTCTTATGCTTAGGGCACAAAATAAATATTCACCATACACATATAATCATGTTTTTTTTTTATACCTACAACGGAATTAAATTGATTTGAAACTGTCCTTTGGAGAGGACATCAAGTAAGACTGAATATCATCGCGCACTTCTGCTTGGTATTTATCAAATATATATCATATCACATCAATTATACTTTGATATTCAGCATAAATAAGTATCAGATTTTTACTAAGCCTGCACAAACACTACCTACCAAAAATAATTATCAACGGCTATTTGGTATTTTAAATATCACGACAACCAGTATCCTTGCCATAGGATATTCTAGGTAGCGTATCAATAGTTAATAAATCCACCTGCAGTATTGTAATATCAATACATGTAGATTTCTACTATGGTACCACACTTTCAATAAAATAACAAACAAAAAAACCAATTGAAAATCAATTAATTATTAACATACCTTACTGTGGACGTATGATCACACCAGGGTAGTAGCAATAGCTACACCGGAATTCCCTGGTGCTATCCCTGCTTCTGAATTGTTAAACACTTCTATAGCTTTAAATTAAAATACTGTTCTTTGTATAAAATAACTTTATTATACACACGGAATCCCGACTACAATGTCAACCGAGTTGCTTCGTTCGTAGTTCGATGATCACTGCCCAGCACTACCTTTTTACAATTTAAAAATGATTATTACCCCACCCAGAAATAACGAGAACGTCATAACCGTTATTTCTATAAGTGTTGCCAAAGTAAAAATAATACGTTGAGTTGCCTTAACGAACATACATTTTAAAGTTTGTTACAATATTAATAATTTGTTCTTTTACAGTGTTACCACAATTGATATTATACTTCGGTATTAAAGTAATACATATCGTTTTTTTTACATTAAATTCAACTACCGTAATAAACGACAAGTTTTAGTAGAATTCATAACATATTTACAAATGAATGAGGCAAATGTATCTAGAAAATGCGCAATATTTACTTTAAATTAATACATGAATTTGAAACAAGCTAACACAAGAATTACTTATGAGGGCGCAGCAGGACAGAAAAAAACAAGTGTTACCCGCGCCTCCTTGCCGACTTCTCTCATCGAACACCACGAAAACAAAACACAATCCCTTCCCGCCAGCTGAAACTTTTCACCCGGGGCGTATATGTATATGTATTTGAATTTGAATCTTCTGTAGTAAGTATACGCAAAATAATCAGAGGAAACTGCTCTATCCAATGGGGTGCTAATTAAGGCAGCTTCTTTAAAATGTCATTCTCGTCTTCAAATATATTTAGTTGTCTAAATAATTAATAGGTAAGCGACAAACTTTTAGCGTCTAATAAATGGTTTTCAAGCGAATATATATTGTAAAACGAGCTACGGTTAATATGACGCAGCATGGTGATAATTCTTAAGCAACGTTATGGACCAAGTAATAAATAGGGGCATTATTCATAATGCCCGCGCATTATGAATAATGACAAGCGTAGTCGACGGAGCCCTGCTTCGCGGGGCTCCTACTTCTGGGTGGTTTAAAAAAAATAACCACGAAGGGGATGGCGGGGTCTTTTAGACCCCGCCATTCCCTTCTAACCGAACCTGTCCGAGTCGGGGTGCCCTAAGTCCCGAGCTCGCTTAGTAGCTCACTTACAACATTAGTCACTTGAGTTATCAATTCAGAAGTAAATATATTTATCGGTAGCTCTGAGTCATATTAATTTACGCTCGTAAATTGACGCTGGTTTTTTGATATTCTGTTGGAATAGTAAAGATGATGAATTAATATAATTGAAGCTGTTCTATTAACTCGTCGCCTACATATAAAAAAAGACGCTAGGTTGCAGGTGCTAAAGAAAACTTTTGTTGCCGCACATATAATTTCCCTATCCAATGTACGTAAGATACGGCCTATACATTTTCGATACCGAATTGAAGGACAAACTTAACGTTGTGGTTAAGAAAATATTGTCAAATACATTATGTAATATAACTACAAATGAACGATTTTCTGTTATTTCCCTGTACCTGTTTGTTAGACCTTGCTCCATGATGATCACTGTCCATTCCCATACGAAAACAACAAAAAACGTTTTAAAAGCATCTGTTTATTTGCCTATACTATAAGTATACACAAAGCCTTAATTCAGAATCTTAGATCATAGTCATGATTTGGACCTAGAAATTTAATGCTGACGTGACAATGTTCAAATTCCAATGTAACCAAATTTTATTTAGGACCTTGTAGAAGTTGGACCTCACGACGTCTTCGTGGAAAATAGTGTTAACCAAGTAAAAAACTATAATAGTATATCGTGGATTTTACTTTGCAGGATCGTGCAAAGTCAATGAGCAACAGTGTTACCAAGTAAAAAATAATATTAGTATAGTGGATTTTTCATTGTATTGTGCAAAATCAAATGAAAATGTCATGAAATACTATCCTGCGCGAAGCGCGAGTAGAGTACAAGAGTAGAGGCCAAGTTCGGAATAAACAGTACAGGATAGTCGGCTTCACCAATAAAATAATTGGCCTAAAATATTAACCTATGTAATTGCGTGCCGAAGTAAGTTGAAAGTTTATTAGGTTCCTCTTCTTAGGTGGAACAAATTACCGTGGCCCTGGCGCACAGGCAACTGAAGGAACACGGGTGGGTTTTAGTCAGTAAGAGTCTGACACGGCCTTCCGCTCCGCCCAGAGCGGGAGAGGTCATTTGATGATTTCCCACCCCAAAAAAAAAAAAAACATTTTGACTTACTTTCAACTCTTTCGAATCAATCCTAAACATTGTGATCCGTCACGACCTTTAATCATCCCCACCATAAAAAGGGGGCTAGCCACGAGAACACTATCCGTATGAAAAAGTTCATGTCCCGTGCACACTGTTTGCACTCGTTCTATTTTATATTTGTCTTTTTTCTTTGCGTCATGTTTACCGCAAATAAAGGATTTTATTTCATTTCTTTTTTGTACTTTTACATGCAATAAACCAATTAAGTACCTATTTTAGTTTTCCAATTTATTTCTTTTGTAAACTCCAAATAAATTAATATATACCGATAACCTACCTATACGGTAAATTTCGAGTTTCAACTTGATGTGGAGGTTGGTCTAAAGTCGCTCGAAATGGTTCGGTCTAAGCTTAATTTTACAGGGAGTTTGTCAACAAAAGCGGGAGTAAACGAATTTGGATCCCGTCTTTTTTATTTTTTGTTTCTTTTTTTTTCGCAATAAGATCTAAAATCTCCAGCACGAAATATGGAATTGCTTGTTGGCTGTGTTGTAAATTATCTCCGTAAGAAAATTGACCGAAATGCAGAGCATTAGCGTTAGTTGTACTAGTAAAAAAATCTGTCAAATAAAATGTCTATGTCATCTTGAGTTTTTGAATATCAACATTGAATTATTATAATATTTTTATTTTATAGTTTAGCCTCGGTATTTATTTAGTTTATCACTTCTTAACGATTTTAATAATAGTTTCGGAAGTGGTTTTTTAGTGGTTTTTTTCATGTTTTCTATTTCGCAGTTTCTTTCCTACATTGTGATAAATTACACAAAATATTATTTACGCAAATAAATTATATCCCAGAGCAACTGAAAATTTGAGCGTATTCCTTTTTCATAAATCATTTATTTATTTGCAAACATGGGTAAGAGATACATGATATTTTCCTTATAATAAAGTTCTCCATATTTTACCATTACATGGGTATGCAAAAACAATTAATTAAATTTAAAAGTATCAATAATGTCAACTAAATTAAATAAATCACAATTCTAAAAACAATAAAAATAATAAATCAATAATAACTAAATTAAATAATATTACATACCTAACAATTAATTTCAGAATAATCAATATTAATTATGTTCAAAGTAAATAAATAACTAATCTAAACTAACATCTTTCAATTAAATAGTCATTAATATGATAGTCATTTCACAACTAAAATTTCGTGTGTTTTGGTTTTAAATAGATCTATATCTTTAATTTCCATGATGTGTTTAGGTAGTTTATTATAAATTTTGGGTGCCATACCTAAAATATTTTTATAGAAAATAGCTTTTTTATGTGGTGTTGCGCATATTTTATTTTTGTGTCGTAAACTCTTTGGGTGGTTATATAGGTGCATATTTGCTTGAACATAGCTTGCTACTTCGTAAATGTAAAGACAGGGAAGAGTAAGTAGCTGAAGCTTTCGGAAATACGGCTCACAACTGTCTGTGCTTTGAATGCCACATATTGCCCTTATGCATTTCTTTTGCGCTTTGAATGCCATTTCTCTATCAGTCGAGTTCACCCAAAACATTAGTCCGTCTCGCAATGTTGATGACACATAGCCGTGGTACGCCATTAATAATGTTGGCCGATTTGAGATTTTCCTTGAGTTATAAAGGGCATAGGAACATTGGCTAAGTTTTTTGCATACATTTTCAATATGTGTTTTCCAGTTTATCTTTTTTTTGATCCAGATACTTAAGAATTTAGTATAATCAGTCTCGCGAATACTTTTGTCATCATATCTTATATCTAGTTTTTTATTGTGTGTTCTTTGTTCGAATGAAAATATGTACGTTGTTTTTTCTAGATTAATTTTAAGGTTATTTTCGGTAAACCAGGTTATTATGTCGTTTATGTTATTATTTGTGTCATTTTCGAAAGTCTCATCATTTTTGCTTTTATATAATATTGTGCTATAGTCCGCAAATAAGATCATCGGATTAGAAATCATTTTAGGCATGTCATTAATATATAATTATAATGAATAATAATGGTGCTAGGACACCGCCTTGCGGTACCCCGAATAAGCATTTCCGATATTCAGAAGTATATGTAATTTCTGTTTTAATATAGGCGCAGATTTTCTTTATGCATGTAAATTGTTCCCGATTCATTAAATATGATTTATTAAGTTGAAGGATTATTATTCTTATTAATGATTATTATTATTCCCTCTGATGCCATATTTTTCCAATTTCTTCAGGAGTATTTTGTGACTAACATAGTCAAAGGCCTTCGTCATGTCTATAAACAATGCTACTACAGGAGTTCCATTATCTACATTAGTAAGAACGTATTCAACTAGCGCATATATAGCGGAATTAATGCTTTTATTTTTCCTAAAACCAAATTGTTCGTCGATTAAAATTTTGTGGGTTTCTAAGAAGGAATATATACTTTTATGTAGTATTTTTTCAAAAAATTCAGAAAAAACTGGAATAAGAGCAATAGGTCTGTAGTTGCTTGGATCTTGCCTATTACCTTTTTTGAACATTGGTTTATTTACAGAAATTTTTAGCTTTTTTGGAAATATGCCTTTCTCAATGCAATTATTGATAATGTGACTGAGTATGGGTGCAATAATGAAAGATGTAGCTTTAATTACTTTCGTGGTTATGTCGTCATATCCGGTGCTGTTAGTATTTTTCAGAGAATGTATTATTTTAATAATGTCAGCTGGTACCGCGTGGGTATCATAAATATTGAATTAGAAATTGTGTCATACGTCAACATATTCTTGTAGTCAATGTCACTCTGAGATTGAAATTGCTATAAAAAATATTCATTAAATGATTCCGCTATTTGTTCTGGACTCTTTATAACTTTATTGTCGATCACTATCTGATACCTCTCGTCCACCTCTCGTCTCAACAGAGCGACGGCGACTGATTTGTGAAACAAACCAGGAGTGCTTGGAGTTCCCGCAACATATGACGAAAGATGACTTTCTCCACGAATTAAAAACGTCGTAACCGTGTAAAGCTTGTAGTCATAATTAAACCAAAAATAAAAGGAATTTCAAAAAATGCCTCCACAATTTTTTTCGCCCTGTACCTATTATATTGTACAAAAAATCATCAATTTTTTATCCTATTAGTCATTAATATATTTATTAAGTACAAATCGAAAATACGTGAAAATTAGTGGTAACTTCGCTATATTTTTTTAACGAGATATTTTTATATTATTTGTTTCGTTCCACAAAAAGTTTGAAAATATCATGAATTACATAAATTATTGAGCTCCTTAAGTTCTGAGTTGAGCTGCACGGTTACTGACAAATGCGTGCACTGACTGGACAGGTCCACTTAATCTGTGTGGTTCTTTCCTCAAAAGACCATTTCAGACACCAATCTACATGGTTCTCAAACATTATGTCCGATTTTTTTTATATACACATTGACATTGTTGAATTTTATATACACAATGACATGAGTATTTACTTGTAAAGTAGTATGTTATTTTAATTATTGTGAATGTGAGGATTATGTGGGTCATTGCTTTTTTTTTTCGCAGTTAATTTTGATCATGATCTGGCAGATTGAGTAATTTATGTGGCCTACCCAAATGTCCTTTCTTTGGTATTGTTCGTCGAATCGTTGAGCTCCTTAAGTTCTGACTTCCTGAGTTGAGCTGCACGATTACTGACAAATGCGTGCACTGACTGGACAGGTCCACTCAATCTGTGTGGTTCTTTCCTCAAAAGACCATTTCAGATACCAATCTACATGGTCTTCACATGATCTGACCAAGATTATGTCTGGACTTTAAAAGAGACTGTGACCTCTGAGTTTGTTTCGGCCTTTCTTCTCAGAGTAGTCAGATAGGAAACGCCGACCTCATCTAGTTTAAAAATATGATTGACGTGTAAAAGTGTTTGTACAAACCTACTTACAGAAATAAAATCATTTATCATTTATCATTTATTTTTATTTTATACCTAAGTCTTAGATAGGTATAAAAGATATAGGTATTAAAGATAGGCAATTTTGGTTACTACCCGCTCTTAAGCCCATCTATGAGCCCTATTTACACGATGCAGGTAATTGCCTGTGACATAAAATACAATTAAAGCAAGAAATTACTGGCATCGTCTAACCACTATAATTTAGACAGTGCAACTTTTATTGTTGCTTCAACTTATTGTATACCACATGCAATTAGTAGGTACATCACACCGTGTAAATCGTGCAGAGCGATGGCGAAGTTGATCGGCAGGTCACGGGAACAATCTGCGTCCCCCGCATTCTCCTTAAACTTAAGGTGAAGATATTTGAAACAATGGTCAGACTTGCTGTCTTGTACGGATCAGAATGTTGGGCCACAAAAGGGATGAATGGTAGGCAATTGCACGCAGCTGAAATTAGAATGCTAAGAGGGATGTATGGTGTTACACAAATGGATAGAATAAGAAATGAGTACAAAAGAGGAAGTCTGAAAGTGGCACCGGTAGCTGAAAAGTTGTGTGGAAATCGGTTGTCATGGTATGGGCATGTGATACGAGGGAATGAGGAAAATGTCGTGAGGAAAGTTTTGAGTACGAATGTAGATGGCTATAAGAGTAGGCGAAGACCAAAGAAACGATGGATGGACTGTGTGAATGATGATATGGTTAGAAAGGGGGTGACTACCGAGATGACAACTAATAGAAAAACAATTCATTTGATTATATAGATACACTAGCTGACCCGGCCACGCGTTGCTGTGGCTAAAGTTTTTGTTATATTACATTATAGTAAACAATCTAAGAGGAACAATAAGAGAACATCAGTCACGGAGTCCACTATGCTTTTTCACACAGATGGTATTTGTAAAAAAATATGGTGATCTCCTTATTTGACTTTCTACTACTATAACCCTTTAGTACAATGAAATTATTTACGAACAAAGACGAAAATGTTGATGTTGGTATACAAATTCACTGGATTGAGATTTGAAGGGGAAGTACGTTGAACACAATTAATTAAAATGTTCTTACACTTGATATTAAGCAGAAATCAACAGGTACAAAATAAAAATTTATCAGATTTATTATTTCCATTTAATTTTATAACAAATATAAGTATATTACAGTATAATACAGTAAATAACATGTGACACTTAAACTCATGAATGAGGTAGGCAAGGCAGACAGTCTTAAACTTTTAAACATTAATATCTATTTTTTTGAATTATAAATACTTTCAATTTCAATTTAATTTAACACCAATCGGTGCACAATGTTTTTGGTTAACCTGTCTTTAGCTAACACAAATAGATTCGACGGTTTCCCAACACGTGAACACGCAACATATAGTTGCCCATGAGAAAAACATGGATTTTCCAAATCTAAACCACAAATGGACATTGTTTGACCTTGAGATTTATTTATAGACATGGCGAAAGCTAAACGAATTGGAAACTGTAGCCTTTTGAAGGGTATGGTAGAATCTGATGGTATCATCGGAATACGTGGCAGCAGGACCACTTTTCCTTTAAACTTCCCAGCCAAAATGGTTGCTTCAAGAATGTTTCCGGTGATCTTTTTGATGACCAAACGCGTACCGTTACATAATTGAGGTGGATTCAAATTACGGAGGAGAATAGTAGGGGAACCAATCTTTAATCGAAGATTATGTGGTGGCATTCCAGGGATATCTAATGAATTTAAAAATTCAATCGGAAAATTTACACTTTCATCTTCATCAACAACAGTATCGATTGATTTAAAAGACATCAGATCGCCTGGTAACAACTGTTGTATCTGGAAGTTAATTTCGTCAACATCAACGTTTTTGGCTGCCAAAATCGCCCGTTGACTAAGCCATTCATGATTCAAATAATTATTCTGTATATCCGGGAAAATACTCTGAATCAATTCATTTTTATCCTGAACAACAGTGCAAAAATTGTCTGGTAGTTTAATGCATTGCGTATTTGGTTGCAGTTCTATTTTACCGTTCCCAATATCTAGTAGTTGTTCGGAAAATATTTGTGCTGATGGATCATTTTGCAATTGTACTCGCATATTTATGGTCAATCGAAGTGTTTCAACACTTCGCCATAAGAATGATTGTTTCAAACATGCATTAATCTCATCCGCGAAAGTAGAGCGAGGTATAACCGGTAAGGTCTGCCGGAAGTCACCAGACAAAAGTAAGATAGCACCACCGAAAAGTTTATTATTGCTGTTTAAATCTTGCATAGTTCTGTTTAATGCTTCAAGTGAATATTTGTGTGCCATTGTGTTCTTGAGATTCTTGTGCACGACTTTCTGCAGTCCTGATTCTTTGAGCTGCATTTCTTGTTTCGATTTGTTCTGGTAATTGCTAAGCTCTTTCAACACGTTTGCGTCGTGACCCTTTGCTGCTCGCGTTGTTGAGGTTAGATTTTTTCGGTGGCATTTGACTGAAAATAATAATTTAATCGTTTAAATATTAGAAAGAGGAACTGAAAAACATGTTATCATAGCACATTGAAATAATAAGTGCAAAATAATTTTCAATGGAGGTTAAATAAAAATAATATTAAAAAAAATGTACAATTATTGAAAAAGTGTGGGGAGCTTTGTGCCATTTTCTCATTGATATATTAATTAACTTTTATAAAACTATGTGATATTACTTACATGTATAAATTGAAATTATTGTTCCTGTGCTCCTACTGTGGCTATGTCTCGTTCTCCTGCTGCTCTTGTTCTTATGATATTCTCTTGAAGACGTTCGTTACACTGTTCTTGAGATTCTTGTGCATGACCTTCTGTTGTCCTAATTCTTTGAGCTGGATTTCTTGATTCAATTTGTTCTGCCAACTGATGGGCTCTTTTAATACGTTTGCGTCGTGCCTCTCTGGTGCTCGCGTTGTTGAGGTTAGATTATTTTTTCCGTGGCATTTGACTGAAGTTAAAATGTAGCTTATATGACACGTTCGTAGATTTACCATAGCAGCGCCATCTATTGATTACTTACTCAACCCAGTCGAAAGGTATCGACATCTGTTAGAATCATTTGGAGTTAACAGATAATTGTGACTGTCAAATAATAACAGTCAAATAATTAGCAATAAATTAAAATTGCGACTATAATTTGAGATTTAAACTATCCTATCTCTCAAGTTGGATCGAACTGCACATGGTGTGCGAATTTTATTATAATCGGTTAAGTGGTTTAGGAGTCCATTGAGGACAAACATTGTGACACGAGATTTATATATATTAGAAAAGAAGATATAAGCAAGAGAATAAGTTTTGTAGTACCCAGAACAATTATATGTCGAGGTGTGCGCGCACGACCGCTGTTTGCTATAACCTCTTGTCGATCAAACGCAGGCTCGCGAGCACCCCTGCGGCTGTCATATCACTCAGTTCAATAAGATTTATCGGGATATCGAGTTCTTTGCTGTTTCTGCTGGAAAATTTACACAACCCTAAAATCATAATTTCTATAATGAATATTCTACTATAATTATCTTTTTTCTCTTTTTATTATTTTTACTTGTATAAGTTTCAGTTTAGTTTTATTGATGTGTAAACATCTTAGCGCTCGGTCTACGGTAGGGGCTAGCTGGTACTTCGAGCGTCAGACGCGTAAGCGTAAGACTTCGAGCGTCAGATGACGTCAGCGTAAGACCCGTGTCTATGTGAGCGCGTGAACCAAACTGATGCGAGCTCACATGTTTACACATCAATTTTCGTGAGTGCCAAACCAACTCACACCGATTTATTTTTTATATTTAATCATACTCTGTATTCAATATTATTTATATCGCACGCCGTTCGTGTTTAACTTTTTTTTATATTATGTTGAAAATGTTGTTGGTTATACATTTATACTCCCTTTTTAGTTTTAAGTTCTATACCATAACATTGTAATGTGTAACCAATTATTTTCCCAAATAAAATAAAACAGAGAATGAAGAAGAAAAAGACATGTTGTGTCGACCACAAATGAATTGGTATAAGGGCTAAGAATAATGATGATGAGATCGCACCGTGTAAATCAGCCTTTAAAAACCAAACAAAAAACCACCACCCCTAAGACCCGTCGCCCACGGCGACTGTTTGTAGCGATGCAGTAGCAATGCTGTCGTGCGTTCGCATCGATACAGTCGCGATGCGATCGCTAGCTATTTGCCCTCGCCCACACCACGATTCTCAGTCGCGATGCAAACGCGATACCGTCGCGCTTCTGTCGCGATGCAAACGCGATTCAGTAACGGCACAAAGGCCCCTCGCGCGTTTGCCTCGATAGAGTCGCGATGCGGTAGCGCGTTAGTAGCGCGTTGGCTTCGCTTTTGTAGCGCATTGCAAATGAGACTAACGCGCGTTAGTAGCGATGCTGCGTTTACGAAACGCGCGACAGCATCGCTATAAAAAGGCCTAAACACTGAAATCAGATATCGAAGCAGATTCCATGTCTAGACCATCTGATCAACTCTTAAAGAACCCAAAATAAAAAAAAACGAAAGCAAAGCCAACGAATTGAATCCTAAAGGTTACCACAAATTGACAACAAGGAGCCTTTTTGGCTTCACTGAGGACCCTAAACGTTTGCCCTGCTCAATAAGGGTCAAGGCATCTTTATGTCCCTAAAATGCGTAAACATTGTGTTTCGAATGTGCAGATAATATATTTTTCTAGTGTTTATTCTATTTGTTCTTTTATGTTTTTTAAAGGGTTAAGATGTGTGTGTTGTTGTTGTGTGAGTGTGTTTAGAAATTGTTCACACTATATATTTGTAGTTTTTAAAAATAGTAACAGTGTTGGTGCTAAATGTAGAAAATGCGCAGTAGGAAAAGTACGTAACACAAATTCGAAGGATTTTGAAATAGAAAGTACTCATTTCACACATAATATTGACTAAGTTTTAAACTTTATTCATACCTGTGGGCATACAAGGCGCCATGAAAACTTATGGCAGCTTGATTGATCGTCGTTAATCGATCTGCGGTGATTGTTTGGCGCCGACTCAAAATTTGTAATTTACATTAATTTAAGAGCTTAGTTAGACTGAAAGATTTATTTTTTGCTTTTCAGTTTCTTTTTTCGTCGGTTTAATTTTTTGTAAAAAAGTTTTTTGCTTTTCAGTTTCTTTTTTCGTCGGTTTAATTTTTTGTAAAAAAGTTTTTTGCTTTTCAGTTTCTTTTTTCGTCGGTTTAATTTTTTGTAAAAAAGTTTTTTATTTTTCGCTTTTCAGTTTCCGTTTCAAATAAATGAACTTATTTATTTATTTAGAACTACCAACAATAGCTTACACTACAGATGTCTTTAAAAAAAACATGAAATTAAAACTTAGTACAGTGGATTAATTAGGTACTTTAAGGTAAACACCACTGTACGGTCTACGTACATTAACCTTACTTCTCGCTGACAAGGCGAATCAATAGTTTTCTCATCCCAGCCACAGAACTCCTGGACTGCATTTCCACGTCTGCGGTACTATGTCGAGTAACATGACTTACATCATCTGTTTTCTTTGTACAATAACCTCGCCTTTTAGCCAACCATGCAGTTATTGCCACTCCAATTACAGTCAATAGTACGTAAGAAATGACGTATTGATGTATATCGTGTGTTGTCAATGTCGCTGGAAGTTGTTCCATACTTTTCAAGTACCGCAGTCGTTCTTCGATGACAGCGATGTCTTCGTTGTGCTTTACTTGCAGCAGAGGTGTTGTATGCTTGTTTATGATGCCATTTATTGTTTTTTCCAGGGTAGGGACCTCGATGTCGTAATCCAATCTGGCGTTGCTGTCGTAGTTGTTGTGGGAGTGTATTTTCAGCTCCTTTGTTTGTAGAAGACATCCTTGTTTCAGTGTCACTATAGATGACGTGTTGATGACGTGCGTTTTGACGTCATCTTTGCACACAGTACGTATTGTGCATGAGTTACAACAAGTGACCAGCCATGTGTTCGTGTTATGTAATTCAATCCAGGCAGCTTCACATTTCGTTTGTTCCGTAATGCATGGCAAGGTTGAATGTTGACCTAGTAGTCTCGCTTCACACGGTGCTTTGGCGTTTTGTAAACTAAATATAGGCAAGTTCATAATGCAGACGAAATTTTCCGGTCGCCTCTGGATGCAGTGATGCAATTCTTTTTCGTTTAGTCTGATATAAGTGTTCTTCTCCAGATTCGCTGCGATGTACTTGTATGACACTGGAATAACTGTCGTTTCGTCTTCCTTCTGTGGATTTTTTATGGGCAGTGGAATAATCTGGTGTACAACAAAATCCTCGTCACTTGCCAGTGGAATGTGAAGCTCGTACAAGAAGTAACTGTCGGTTACACGTGCTTTCACGTAAATTAGTTTGTAGATATCTTTTATATCTTCTTGAATATTTTCTATTGGTAAAGTCAACGTTTTCGGTAGCCTTCCTGAGATTATTGTCAGCTGTTGAATTAAATTGACTGGAGTTAGTAAGTGAACATCCATACGGCCTTTATAGATATCCAGTAATGTGTTGAAAAAGGTTTCTTGAATGTTTTTCAAGTTTTTCAATAATAAGTGTGCAGCCAGCGAAGTGGAGGTAAAAAAACTCGCGGCCATGACTATCTCCATTTCCGATTCAATTTTCGCTAATCTTATGTCAGTGTCGTTCATAAAGTTGTTGACAAGTGTAAATTGCTGATCGATGTTCTCTTCGTTTTTCTTCAAGATGTCATTTTCAATTTCAACTATAGAAGTCTGGTTTTTAACGAGTTGCAGGATGTAATCTTCATTCTTTTGCACGTTTTGGATATCCTTATGATATTGGTCTGCAAATCTCTGGTCAAGAATTCCAAAGAGACTGTTCGCCACGTATCCCACTCCGTCAATCAGACTTCGTTTGCTGCGACCGGACAAGTGTTTATGTGGGGCCAGTAGTATGTCGTTGTAGTAGTGCAGAAGGTCCATTTCGTGCAAAAGCTGACGAATTGTGGTTTGACAAAATCTTGGTTCCAACTTATTGCAGAGGTCCGAAATGTCTTGTAAGTAGTTTTCGAACTTTTGAACTCCACTCCAGTAGGTAGATAAGTTGTAGTACATCAGTAACCTCCATTCGTCGTGTATCAGCTGTACTTTTCCAATGGTGTCGTAGTATATGGGTCGATCACTTCCTAAAGTTGTTATGTGAACACTTGATGATTCTTGTGGAATGACACTGCCGTCAATTCTAGCTACCAAGCAGATCAATAGTAGTGTGGTTAACATGATGACTTGAAGTATGTTTACTTTTCGAGTTTTCAGTGTAGTATGTCGCGGTATTGGTAAGCAAGTGAGTACGTAGTGACTTGTTGTTTGTATTTATTCACTTAGAGTAAAGTTTTAATTGGCAACGGCGACAGTTTTGTGATGGGTCGCTTCAATGTGCCACCTTGCGTTTTTATAGTTGCGACTCGGACGTGTCCGTCACTGCCAGGATGCACTTCGGTTATGCGCCCAAGGGCCCATTTTCCTGGTGGGAGGTTGTTTTCCCTTATCAAGATAACATCATCTGTTTTGATGTTAGGTGTGGGTTTCAGCCATTTACTGCGAGCCTGTAGCGATGTTAAGTAGTCTGAGGACCAGTGCTTCCAGAACTGATGGAACATGTTTTCAGTTAACTGCCACCTTTTGCGTAGATCTAAGTTGCGGTCATCTTCATAGCTGGATAGCGGAAGTGTCATAGTTGGACTACCAGTAAGAAAATGTCCTGGAGTGAGATAATTGTAGAACTCATCTGGATCCTCTGTGAGGGGGCAATATGGTCTGGAATTCATGCACGCTTCTATCTTGGCCAGTAAAGTCGAAAATTCTTCATAAGTGAGTTTCTGTTCCCCTAGAACTCGACGTAAGTGGTGTTTCATAGAGCGCACTGCGGCTTCCCATAGTCCCCCTGCGGTTGGCCACGCCGGGGCGTTAAAATGCCACTCCACTTTCATTCTGCTTATTTCGTTAAAGAAATCAGCGGGCAATTCCGTTTTGAACCTTTCAAACTCATTGTTCAGCATCTTTGAGGCTCCGATGAAGTTTGTACCACAGTCCGAATAAACATGACTTGGGGTACCACGTCTGGAGCACATCCTTTGGAAAGCGCCCATGAAAGCTTCACTGCTCAAGTCTGAAACTAGTTCGATGTGAACTGCCTTTGTTGCTAAACAAACAAAGATTGCGATGTAACCTTTGGTTGTCTTAACGCCTCTTCCTTTGTTTACTTTGACGTCTACGTGACCCGTAAAATCCACCCCCGTGTGAGTGAAGGGGCGGGACGGTGTCACACGCTGTGTTGGAAGGTCGGCCATTAACTGGTAGTTTTCCGTAGCTTTGAATCGATGGCACCGTGTACATCGTCGCAGCTGAGTTTTTACTGCTCTGTTTCCTCCTAGTATCCAATAATGTTGACGGATGAAGGCGAGTGTCAACCGGGCTCCAACATGTAAAGTCGCGGTGTGAGCTTGGTTTATCAGTAGTTCTGTGAGTCTATGCTTTCTTGGTAGAATTGCAGGATTTTTCATTCCCAGCGGTAAGTTAGTTTTGTTCAGGCGTCCGCCGACACGCAATATACCCTCCTTGTCGAGGTAAGGCCATAATTTGCAAATTTTGCTTTTGGTGGGAACATGTCGATTTTTTTGTAATAGGTCATATTCTGTGCTGAATTCTAATCGTTGAACGTTTCTTGTTATTATGTTCGTGGCGTAATTGAATTCATTTGCCGTCAGGTCATTGTATTGACCGTCATCAAATTTCTTCATTTGTTTAGCGTTACTAAGTGAATTTGTCTTGAATCGCATAATCCAAGCGACAACTCTCGTAACCCAGTTTAATTTGCTGTAATTATTTAATAAGTTGATTATTATGTTTTCTGGTTGGCTTAGGGTTGGCGCGATGCTTTTTTGTTCCATCGTAGTTGTAAGTAGACAACTACGTTGCTCTTCGGGTTTGCCTGTAAAAGTTCTCAGCGTTGCAGGTCCATTCCACCATAAGTGAAAATTCACTATTTGTTTTGGATATAACCCTCTTGTTGCACAATCTGCAGGGTTATTTTTTGATTCTATGTAGAACCAATGGGATGCTGGTACTACTTGCTTGATCTTGACGACTCGGTTTTCTACGTACTTTTCCCATTTGGATGTCGCTCCTTGCAACCAAGCCAGTACCACTTTTGAATCGCACCAGGCCCATATAGTTATTGTGTGTCCTGTTAGCGACTCGATGGTTTTGTTTACCAGCTGTGATAGAAGTAGTGCCCCGCTGAGTTCAAGTCTTGGCAGAGATAGTTTTTGTGCGAGCGGAGCAACCCTAGTCTTTGCTGCCAGCAGGCTTAGTTTAGGTTCTCCGGTTTCGTTCAACGCCCGTGTGTAGATGACGCACGAATATGCTTTCCCGCTTGCGTCGCAAAATGCAAGTAGTTCAATTTTGTTTTGGATGGTTCCGATCCAGCGACTTATTGTAATAGTTTTCATTTCGTCCAGCTGATCTTTCAGTTTCAGCCACTCTTCTTGTATGCCAATGGGTATCGGTTCATCCCAAGTTAAGTTTTGCATCCAAACGCTTTGAAAAATTAGCTTGGCTCGTATAGTGACTGGTGAAAACCAGCCGAGTGGGTCGTATAGTTGTGAAATCTGAGACAGTAGGGATCGTTTAGTCAGTCCCTTTTGAGAGTCTTGTTTCAGGTTCCAGTTGAACGTAAATGTGTCCGACGTAGGGTTCCAGCCAAGGCCAAGTGTTTTCATGCAGTCTTCTTGTTTAAAGTCAAAGTTGGTCTTAGAAATTTGGTCTTCCCGAAGATGTTCAAGCAATTCGGTACAATTGCTGGACCACTTCCTTAGGTTCATACCTCCTCGCTGTAGTAGTTGTATCAAGTCATTATGTAATTGTTTGGCAGTTTCGAGAGAGTTGTGGCCGCTAATTAAATCGTCGACGTAGAACTCTTTTAATAGAATTTTCGCTGCGTCAGGGTATAAGTGACCGTCATCGATAGCCAATTGTTGTAAAGTTCGCATGGCTAACCATGGTGCGCATTTTGTACCGTATGTCACAGTCCGTAGAGCATATTCTTGTAGTTGTTCGTCCGGAGAGTTTCTCCATATGATTTTCTGAAGTTGCTGTTGGTCCTCGGATATCCATATGCATCTGTACATTTTTTCTATATCAGCAGTTATTGCATATTTATAGGTTCGCCATTTTAGGATAAGGGCTTGAATATCCTTTTGTAGGTTTGGACCTTTTTCCATGAGGCTGTTCAAACTTTTGCCACTTGAAGTTTTTTGTGACGCGTTGAAAACCACCCTTAGTTTAGTGGTTGTCGATTGATCCCTTAGGACACCATGGTGAGGTAAATAACATTCAAGTTGGTTGGATGTAATTTGACCCGCAGGCTTCATGTGTTGTAGTTCTAAGTACTCGCGGATAAAGTTTTTATACATCGTTGAAAGTTGTTCTTTTTTACCTAGTCTTTTTTCTTGTTGTAAGAATTGCGCAATAGCAGCTGACTTTGAACTTCCAAGATCTTTTTCGTAGGTTTTGGTCATAGGCATTTTTACTATGTATTTGCCATCTGAGCATCGTTTGGTCGTTTCTTGGTAGTAAAGTTCACATTGATCATTCCTCTGTATGTCTTCCTCACCTGGAGCAATATCTTCGCTCTCCCAGTATTTCGACAGATCTGTAGTATCGAATAAGGTTAAGTGACAGTTGAAGGTCTTGAGTTTTCCACACAAGATCCAGCCCAAATGAGTTTGCTGAGCGATAGGTGCGTGTTGGTCGCCTTTTAGAACTCCGTCTAGGATGATGTCTGCGTAAACGTCAGCTCCCAGTAGGAGATCAATAGAGCTTGACACATTGTAGTTAGGATCGGCCAGCTTTAAATTTCGAAGATGTGTCCAGCCAGCACTTTGGAAAGTACAGCTGGGCAACTTGTTTGTTAAGTTTTGTAGGACCAATGCTTGCACGTTGAATCTATAGCTTGAATGTATCGATTGACAATCAAGATGCAGGAGTCCCCTGCAAGTTCGTGACGTAGAACCTATTCCGGTTACTGCTGCGTCAAGTTTCTTTCGAGGTAAGCGCAATAGTTGAGCGGCATTCTCTGTTATTAAGTTTATTTGAGATCCCTGGTCGAGGAGACCCCGTAATGTTACGTAAGTTCCGTCAGCTGATTTAACTTTAACAAGGACTGTAGTTAATAAGATTTCAGTATTATCGGCAGTCAAGTGGTGAGCTGCTGGTTGAGTTGATGTTGACGGTTGTGAGTTCCTGGTTAAGTCATCCTTCCTTTCCGCAGTCGGTTCAGAGTCAGAGGAGTTTTTCGTATGTAGTAATGTATGATGTTTTGATTTACATTCGCGGCATGTTTTTCTTGAGTTGCAATTGTTGTCGCCATGGCTGTATAGACAGTTTTTGCAAAGTTTTAGTTTCGCCACTGTCTTGTTTCGTTGCAAAATATCCATGTTAGTGAACTTATCGCATTGCATCAACACGTGATCATTATTGCAAAGAGGACATTTTCCAAATGACGCATGAAATATTTTTGAGTACCCCACTTTTGTTTGGTCCTCTGACTTTTTAAAGTTGCTTTTGAACTTGTAATTATGTTTCCAGCTCTTGTTGTTTGGTCTTTGGGTAGTTTTATTCTCACCCGAGTCCTTTAAGCAGCTCTTCGCGGTTTCGTGAGCGAGAAAGTTGTGTTCCAGGAAATTAAGGAATTCGTCTAGGTTTGGCAATTCCCTATTGTTTTGCGTTTCCTTGGTATATTCGTTAAGTGTTGTGGGATCCAATTTTTGCGACATCATGTAAACAATTATTGGGCCCCAACTGCTCACTTCAACTCCCATGTTGCCGAGGCCGTTTAGGCACTCGGATATTACGTCATGCATCCTTTTCAGGTTGTTGGCGTTGGGTTGCTGAATAGTTGGTAAGTGCTGCATAGTGCTCATTTATTTTTATTTATTTATTTATTTTACTTTAACATAAAAACGGCCCTTGGCCAATTACATTAGTTAAAGATATAAAAAAAAAAAATTACAATAAAAAAAAAAAATATATACTATAATAAAGAACAGACGTATAGGTAACATAGATTACTAACAATAAATTAAATACTATTATTTTCACAAAAATGCAGGCACATTACCATTAAGTCAACAAACTTGTCTGCGAATAAATCGCAGTCCAGGTTGGCTTCCACAAGCTTATTTAACGCGGTCAATACGCGCAGTACGGGAGACGCAGCACGGGCTGCAGTCCGGCGCGACGGTAAACTTAGCAGCTGATGCTTTCTGCCACGGAGATAATTATCCGGTGTGTGGAGTCGAATCAGCTCATTATGGATGTCAGGAGCATCCGTTATCCCTCTGCAAATTTTAAGCATTACGCCTACCTGGTCGCATGCCCTTCTGGTCTCGAGCATATGATATCCCAGACATCCTAGGAGGAACTTGGTAGGATATAGATAGGGATAATAACCGCGAGTTCTCCTGTAGAGAAACCGCAGGAATGCTTTTTGCACTTTCTCAAGAAGAAGCGCATACTTTGCTTCATGCGGATTCCACACAGAAGAACTAGCTTCTAGCTTGGTTCGGACAAGTGTGCTGTACAAAAGCCTTATTACTTGCTCGTTGCGAAAGTCACGAGCATTGCGGAGAACAAATCCTAGTCTTTTAAATGATTCTTTGGCGACAGCAGAGACGTGGTCATGAAAAGTAAGCTTCTGGTCAAATGTGACACCCAAGTCCTTCATGTTGGTTGATCTAGTTATTTTAGTACCATTTAATTTGTATTCGAAATCAATTGGGTGTCGCATTCGACCAAAAGTCATTACATAGCATTTGGACACATTGAATTCCATTTTATTCTGAACTCCCCATTCATATATGGCATTTATATCATTTTGTACAGCTTCGCAATCCGATACGGTGCCGACAACACTATAAAGTTTGAGGTCATCTGCGTACAGAAGGCACTCAGCAAATCTTGTACAGGATGGCAGGTCATTGACCATCAGCAGGAATAGTAGAGGCCCGAGAATCGATCCCTGACTTACGCCAGAGCGTGTGTGGTAGGGACGAGATACGTAGATACCCAGTCTTACAAATTGCTGACGGTCACGGAGATAATCAGCTAAAAGTCGGAGTAAGTTTGGACAGAAACCAATGGCACTGAGTTTCAGGAGCAGGATATCATTATTAACTCTGTCGAAAGCTTTACAAAAATCAAAATAAAGTACATCCACCTGCCGCTTATTGTCAAGATGTTTTGATATGTACTCCGTAATTGTCAGTAGGTTAGTATTGACAGACCTCTTGCATCTAAAACCGTGCTGGTAGTTACATAAATACTTTTCAACCTGGGAGTAAATAAGTTTATGAAGAACATTTTCAAAAATCTTAGCTGGAGATGACAATATAGCGATAGGTCGATAGCCCTCAACAGCTGATTTATTAGTTGTCTTGGGAATGGGTGTCACTCGTGATACTTTCCAGTGGTATGGATATACGCCTGCCGCTAATGACATATTAAAAATGTGACATAGAGGAGTGGAAAATAATTGTTTGAAATGTTTCAAAATAAAAGGTGGAATACTGTCGGGCCCTACGGAGCTTCTGGGTTTTAATTTATTGATACCGTACTGGACGTCATCAGGAGAAAACTGGAAGATATTTATGTAGTTACTGTTGGAGTTAGTTTCATGATTGTTAATACATGCTGCATTTAGCAGCGGAATTTCTGGAAGAAACACGCTTGCAAAAAAATTGGCAAAAGCTTCAGCAGCTGCTGCTCCTGAAAAACAGTCACCATTATAGTTGACGCTAGGCTCAAAACCTCCTTTAGACCGTAAGCTGTTAACATGTCGCCAAAATTCAAGAGGGTTACTCTTAATATTATTTTCTATGCGCGTAATATACATACTGTAGGCTTCTGCAGTACGACGCTTTAAGGAGTTTCTGAGATCTGCAAAACTCTTGTAATCATCACTGCAATTGGTACGCTTCCAGCTTGCATGTTGTTTTAGTTTTAGTTTGATATCACTAATGATTTCAGAAGTAAACCAAACCGGATATCGTTTGGCAGTAGAATTGGTACGATGCTTTTTAGGCATGCAGCCATCGAATATTTCGTAGATTATATTATAGAATGTACTTACAGCGTCATCAACGTCGCAAGCCCGTAAAACTGGTCCCCAAGAAATTTCGGAAAGGGATTGATAAAGTTGCTCAAAATCACATTTGTTAAAATTCCAGTCTTTAGCTGGATCTATGTTACTCGGTTCAATAGCATCCGATCCACGAGCTGATTCGACCTTTATTTCTATATTCCTATTCCTATTTCTTTATTCCTTTATTTCTTCATTTCGCTTAATGGAGGATGATACGCATCAGGTGGCACAAATCCATCCACGCTAGTAACTATCGCGCTTTGGATGCTATCCTGGACTAAAATTACATCCAAAATTCCTCCGTGGCTATTAAGAATTGCGTTTTTATCGTGAAAGGCACAAAAAGATACAAAGTAGCAGTAATAGTTTTTAACACAAGTTGAAGCACTATTAAGATTAATGTCACCCATAATAATTACAGATCCTGTATAACTGTGTACGAAACTTTCCACCTTACAAAACCACTGCATATATTCTTCATCACTAGCGCTAGGCTTAATATACACTACACATATGAGAAATGGATGACCACGCCAGGTAAAAGATGCCCACAAATCCTCCCCAAAATCAGTCTCATACTCCCGTTTTCTGCGCAATGCAACAGGTGGTCGCGCAGCGAGCAAGACGCCTCCGCATGGCGTACTTCTGTCACGGCGTAGGACATTCCAGTTACCACTTTCAAGTTCAGGGTCCTGAACGGAAGAGTCCAGGAATGTTTCTGTAACTGCGACGAGGTTGTAGTTTGAGATGGCGAGGTTGTTCCGCCACATTGAAAGTTTGGTTTTTAGTCCTCGAACATTCTGGTAGAAAGCTATAATACGACTAACTTTGTTGCGTCGCCGATCGGGGGCCATGAAAGGACTGCAGTCGACTAGGCGCCGCCATTGCACTGTTAGTAGATCCAGCAGGACGAACTGTTTTCCTGTAGTTAATCCAGGGTTTAATTCTAGCGTTGACCGGCCAGACGTCAATGGAGAATATAAACTCATAAACGAGTTGAACTGAAGTCGGCGATTGTCGTACCGGTGAGATAGTATTTCCCAACAGGAATCGTAGTTATCTGCACTGATGGACAGATGCTGGACGAGGCGTTCTGCTTCACCTTTTAGTTTCGTCTTCAGGTGTTGCATCTTCTGCGCTTTGGGAATATTCGGGTTGTTATGTATGGTTTCAATAAAAATGTCCTTAAAAGTAATCCAATGAACATATTTCCCGGTAAATTCCGGGATTTCAATTTTAGGTGTTGATTGTTGATAATGTGTATTGGACCAAATCTTGCTGTTTAGATTTCTTTTCAAGTTGTCGTATTTTTGTTCAATGGCTTCGTACTTTCCATTGTAATCTTCTTTCAAACTAGACAGCTTCAACTCATCTTCAAGTTCCCAGTGTATCTTGTCGATGGATTGCCACTTCGATTTCAAGGTTGCTAGATGTTCTTCGAACTCCCACTTTTCGGTGATGAAGTCAATGTTTATCTTTGACATAGCCTTAGTTAAAGCCTTAAAATTGCGTTCTTGTTGAGTGATGAGCTTCTTAACGTCGTCCTTAGTTTCTTCATCCATTAGCCCAGTGAGATCGAAGTTATGGTCTTGTTTTTGTTGCCTCTTTTGAAAATCCAGTAGATCCACAATATGCCTTTTAGTTGACTCGTATATGTCCTTTGTTTTCGTGTAAACGTCATTCTTAAAGTATGCGATGTTTTTATGTTCAGTGGTCTCCAACAGTATTTTATGCTGCTCATCAAAGGCACCCCATAGTTCTTCTAAGTTCCTCAAACGTTTTTCCAGGTAGTCAACGTTTTTCCTAGTTATGCTGTCCTTTTTATAGTTGGTGCACAACGTTTTGATATCTTCAAAGATGCCAACTTGTTTGGTAAGTAATTCCATTGTAAGTCAGTAGTTTTAAGTTTGACTTAAGGTATGTCAGTATAGCAGGTACGTACCTTAAGTTTAGTGGTAGTAGTAGTCAACAGTAGTAGTAGCCGTAGTAGTAGTTGGCTTGTTGACGCAGTTGAGTCTTGTTCACGAAGAAGTTGCAAAGTATTCCCTCTTCGTTGTTTGCTCAGAGCTCTTGTACTCTTCTACGAATATGCGCGCTTTCTCAACTTGACTGGTGAGATCCGCTTGTGGAAGGCCAGCCAAGCCGATTCGCTGTCGTTCCAAGAGATACAATTACCCCAAACAGTGAAAGGCTCGAAGGACCACTAAATGTACGTTGCAGATTGGTTCCTGAACTGTACACTATGATAGTTTGTGTTTTAAGTAGCGAGTGTGTCCAACATTCAAAACACTTCACACAGTAACCCAAAAGTTTATTTAGTACTAGTGTTGTAAGGTTGGTGATTCTTACATGTACGTCTGTTTCGCGTGTTGGTAAGTTGCACACTAAATAAGTAGTTGTATTTGTTGTGACAAGTAAACCTATTGATTCGCCTTGTCAGCGAGAAGTAAGGTTAATGTACGTAGACCGTACAACCACATTACCCAAATTAAATTATGTTAATTGACAACTTGCGTACATGACTACTTTTCAAGCAATCTTAATACCGGGGATAAATATGCTAGATTCAAAAGTCATCATAAAGGTTTCATAACAAATTAGACAAACAGTCAAAAATTTTAGATTTCAGCTTAGGGAATCAAAGTGTAAATCAATTAGATAGCTATTACATAGTAAAACCTTGCAAAACCTAGCATATAGACAGTTATATGCTATACCGATTTTCTCTGTGGAGGACAAAGAGTAGTAACAGGTCTACGCGGAATTCATGACGGACGGAGCACGCAAGATATTGAGTGCGAGCAGTGGAGGCTAGTCGATAATTCCTTTATGAAATTTACATACAAACATTGCGTCGTTTAAACATCTTCGTTCTTCTAAAGTGTTGAAGAAATTCAAGCTATTTTTTTTTATAAGAAGATGACTTTTAGCTATGCCAACAGAAACAGCTAGATGCCAATCAAAGCGTTTTTGAACGTGTTCTAGACGCAAACTATTCGTAGCACAGTGCGGCCGCCACATCATATTACAGTATTCTGCTACATATCAACTACAAAGTGCACTGTCTTATGACAAAAACCCAGCATCTTGGACGCTTTTTTGGGGCTTGTATTTAAACGCCTACCAGAAAAGTGCCTATTTTACTACCAACAAATTCGAAATACCTGCCAGAATGGATAAATGCTCACCAAATTGTGTTTCATAAAGTATTGTAGAAATGAATCTATTTTCCTTTTTATTCTATGCCATAAAGATTTATAAACGTCTTTTAATTTCTTACTACCTGCCAAGATAGCTCGACGGAGCCCCGCTTAGCGTGGCTCCTATTTCTGTAACCAACCAAACCTCGGGGTGCCCCTGACGTCGACCGGCGTGGGTTAGGGTTAATAAGCAGGTAGACGGAGCCCCGCTCCGCGGGGCTCCTATTTCTGTCTAAAGGGTTTAAAGGAACCTAACCAACCGAACCTCGGGGTGCCCCTGATGTCGACCGTCTATGGTTAGATTTGGTGAGCATTTATCCATTTTGGCAGGCAATAAGAATATAAATACAACACGTACAATTATTCTGATGAGTGTATAATTATTTTGGAACTTAAGGCGTTGTTCTTTAGGCACCTCGGTATAGAGAGGGTTTATTTTATTTGAAGTTAACATATTTTACTTTGGTACTTAGTCTTAGAGTGATATTTTCTAGAACTGTTTGTGGTACGTACTTGTAATAAGGAGTGTTCATATCTTGTATGAGTTTATATTTGAGTGCTAGTTTTTGATGGATGACTTTTGCTAACTGATTGTGTCTATGTGTATAGTCTGTTTTAATATTATTATATTATACAAGGGCGCATAAAATAATTGATTAGCATTTGAAACTACTGTTGGAGCTGCTGAAGATTTTAAAAACTTATCTTTGCATTGTATAAATTCAATGTTTTAGTATTGTATAATTGCATAGCACAGGTGTGAGTACTATGCACCTACTATAAAGCTACCATTTAATAGGTTTTTCTTTCATTGACTTGAATGTGCCTTGGCGGCTGAGAGTTTGTCATGCTCACTCTAATGTCTCGCTGGTGGTGGCGTGTGTGTTGGATCATTAAGTTCCCTTCAAAATGGTTGAGCTGAATGGTGCTGATCTATGCGTCATGTTCGTGAACGGGCGCCGTCAGTGGGGACTGGTCATTTCTTGGCTGCCACGGCTTATTTTAATTTAATTTAATATTTGAATTGCTTTTGTCTTTTTATTACGGACGCTTTTAACGTTCTGCATCGTTCTCACATGCATAATTTCAACATGAACGATGTAATCAATATTTTGTAACCATTTTTTGATTTAAAAGAGTGTCCATGGAGTTTCTTGCCCGTTCTTCTCCATAGGTACCTACTACGCTTTGGAATGGGTAACTAGCTTCATCTTTCTGACTGACCGACCACAATTCAACAATTCAAAAGTGCCTGTAATTGGTTTATTTGAAATAAATGCTTTGAGTTTGAGTTTGAGTTTGAGTTTATTACTTTGCCTTTAATTATAAGATTATTTGTTCCTGTATATTTAACGTAGTAACACTTCATTGAGTTCAAATACTTTATTTTTATTTTTGCACCATTCATCATCATCATCATCAGCCTATATTTGTCCACTACTGGACGTAAGCCTCTCCTAGTGAACGCCATTGAGCCCGATCCTTGACTCTCGTCATCCAGTCTCTGCCAGCCGCATTTCGCAAGTCGTCAGTCCACCTGGCCGGCGGGCACCCCACACTACGTTTGCCTAAACGCGTTCTCCACTCTTGAACTTCAACGAGAGATGTGACTAGCCCATTGCAGCTTCAGCTTGCTTAGTCTTTGGGCTATGTCGATTACCTTGGTTCTCTGGTGGATAACGTCGTTTTGGATTGTATCCTTCAGAGAGACTCCAAGCATAGCTCTCTCCATAACTCGCTGAGTGACTTTAAACTTATGGACCAATCTCACCGTGAGTGTCGACGTTTCTACTCCGTAAGTCGTAACCAGTAGGACACACGCGTTGAAGACTGTCGTCTTTGGGCACTGCGGTATAGACGAGGAGAAGACCTGATGAAGTTTACCAAATGCTGCCCATCCCAGCTGAATCATACTATCGGCTTCCCTCTCAAAATTGAGTTGGGCCTATAGTTTTTATGTTGAAATTGTTATCCCATTTATGTATAGTCACCATCTTTGCCACTTTCCATTTTATAGGGAATATGCCAGAAGTTAAGGATTTGCTGTTTATAGCTGTAATAAATATTACCTTTATTAATTTATAAGCTTTTGAATGTTTTGAGTATGCTCTCACTGCTAATATTTAGAACTTCCCTCGACTGCCTTCCGTACCCAACATCACACGCTCTATGACAGTCATACTCCAGCTAGGCTTAAAGTTCTCATCAAGATGAATGAAATAAGCCCAAACACGATCTAACTGCTGTAAGCTGTCGAGGAGGCCTCTCGACTGTCTTTCGTCTCCATCATCAGATAATCTTCAGGTCTCTTTTTTGTTGAAGCATTATTAGAACTACGTATATGTGCTAAGTTTCAACAGAATCGGTTCACAAGGGAACATTCTGTAGGTGAAAAATCATTTAACCCCTATTTTTCTACCCTTAGGGGTGGATTTCGTTTTTCAATTTTAAATGGGACCAACTTTGGGGTATACTCTTTCCATTAAAAAAAGAATCATCAAAATCGGACTACTCGGTAAAAAGTTATGCGTGGTCATACATAAAAAAAAAAAAATAAAAAAAAAAATACGGGTCGACTTGAAAACCTCCTCCTATTTTTTTCGTCGGTTAAAAATTGTCTCCAACCAAAATATTCCAACTGTAACATCATTGCAGCAATACACACCTAAACTTAAAACCTCGATAACTCAAAAAATCATTTTTGTGGGTTGAGTCCTTTCTGCTAAACTACGTCCAATTTACGTAAAGGTTACGTCGCGCATTCGTGATCTCTGTTCTCTAGCTACATATATAATGACATTTTTATACATTTTTCTAACTTAACTACCTCTAGGAATAATCAAGGCGCGATTAGAATAAACCTGTTCGGTTGCTTCTATCCTCCTATTCTAGCCTATAAGCAACTTATTCGGTTGCTTATAGGAAAGCGTGCAATATTGACAATTACATTTATTTAGCGACATAGTGACAAGCTGGCCGTAAACAGTACAGTGTTTTTATCTAACGAAGTGACGCGCGATTTGCTTGTGGTAACCAAGTGTACAAACACGCTGTGAATTTGTGCGTAAAGACGAGTAGCGTCAGCACATAACACACACGCTTCGCCATTTTCTTGAACGGTACCGGGAGCTCTGCGCTTAGACACACATTCACAGCGTGTTTGTACACTTGGTAGCCACAAGTAAAGCGCGCGTCGCTTCATGAGATAAAAGTATTATAGGCAAAGAAGTCTCAAAATAAAAGTTGATCGAGCTTTAAACCTTGAAAGCTTGAAACCCTAAATGTACTAATACTAAAAGCATATTTCTCCTTTTATCGTATCTCGGCTACCATAAAACATCAGTATTGCCATGTTGCGCGTCTATTTGAGTATATATTATACTAACCCCTGTTCCCTAACGAGCATCATGTTTCCTGATGCATCAAATTCTAAGTAAATGACATACGAAGTACCCAGTATAACTTGACATACGGCGAAATCTGGAACAACTTATACAAAAATATGTACTAAATTTGAATGCTGTCAAAACGAACAGCGCCAGACAAAATGAAGTGTCAAGAGATTTTGGTCAATGTAAAAATATCGAAATACAGGTTTTAAATGAGCCATTTTATTCGTAAAATGTATGAATTTAAAAACGATAAAATGGGTGCAATTGCTTGAAGAAAGAATCTATTAGCAGTTAGGGTAGCTCGGTGAAGCTACAGTATGGGCTGCCTTGGTTAGGGTGGCCATGTTTAATAGGTATCATTACATTGACTACGATACCAACCGCAATTTTTCTTTTACTGTTCGCCCTTTAACACCTAATGAAAGTTTGAAAGTGATAAACAGTGGGGACTTTATATATATGTAAATGAAATACCAGAATGGACTAAATAAAGGTAATGTATTTATTGGGACTCGCAAAGGAAGAACACCGACACACACAACACACACAGACAGACTACAGAGTATATTTATAAATGTTCCGAAAAAAAAACAACCATCTTGCCGTCATTACTCCAAGGGTTGTTTAATGTCACTAAAAGGTAACACATCAAGGGGACAAAACAGTATATTTTTCTTGATTCTTCATTTCACAAAAGTAGTTTCAAAAATATTGTTCCCGGTGGCTTTTTGTTCGAATTTGAAACTTTTAAAACCCTTTTTTCGTCTATCAGTCTTTCAGTCCTTGGTAGGGAAACTAAAAACAGTTTTAAATAAACATAAATTCCGGTTGCATTAACTGTAACGTTCATTCTAGATCCCAATCAGAATATGCATGTATGTTTCAAAAGCTGAGCTCGCATCCAAAATGTCCTCCCAGCACCGCTCGCATGGAGACCCCCCACGTAGCCAAGATAAGCGTTATTTAATGAAGATTTATCTCGCTCACTGCACACTGGATTTACTTCTCCAATGAATATTCTACTCCCGTTGATATCTCCCTGATAACATTGGCAGTTTAAACCAAATGCAATAAAATAAAATATACTTTGAGATAAATAATGATAAGGTTTTATTTAGTATATGGAAAGGGGGTAATGTACGCGTTTTACATATTTTCATAAATTATGTGGGTGAAGATAAACTTTGACAGGTTTTCTGGTCGTGCATACAGAGTAGCATGTTGCTGTCCACAAAGGGACATGGGTCTCTTTTTAAACCTCTATGGACGTTCATTTAATTACTATCATTGTTGGTTCATACTTTGTCACCTTAAGTAAGTACGTGCCGTACCCTGGACAGCTATCCCTGGATCCAACTTTGCTAACTTGTTTAACAAAGTGACTACCAACATAAATTGTCCGTATATTCAAATAATAACTGACGTTCTTTCACAGTTGTATGAAATGGCTATTACGCGGCAAATAAAATTGACGTAGTGTATCGATTTTATAAACAATTAATTTCCAGGACTTAACCACGGTATGTCATGTTATTGCCGAATAGTTCGTGCCAATAATAAAAAATAATGAAAACGTGGCTAACGATCTTAGAGATTTTTCTAACACAAATATCATTCTGTATTCTCCTTCCGTTACTGACCAACCATTTGACACAATTTTTAACTCGCCTATAATGATACTTATAAGTAGGGAAAGAAGAATCTACCGATGCTTTATTTTCCACAGAATACACACAGTCAAACTTTTCAATCACCTTAGCCTATAGCCGTCCACTGTTGGACATAGGCCTCTCCCAGGCTGCGGCATAACACTCTGTCTTCCGCATTCCGCATCTAGTCAGACTCCTACATAATGAGAATGCAAAAAACTTTCATTTGATCCGTTTTCAGAAAAAGAAAAAAAAAACAATTGGAAAAAACTGGAAGAAACTCGCTGCGCTTTATACCCAAAATTAACTGCCTGAAAACTTCAAGTTTGTGAGTAAAATCTGGTAAAAACAGGAGTAAAACAAGGGGTAAAACAAAAACCGAGTAATAAGGTTACCTGTGCGCCCAAAGTGTGTTATTGGATCAACGTAACGAGGACTGAGTTAGTACATGCATACTATCTGACACTAGCATAGTAGTTTCAAAAATAGTTTCTGCTTTCAGAATATTCTAATTCCGAGTGTTAAACATCCAAAAACGAGCTTTTATTTAAATATCGCTTGTTGTACATACGTGAAAACGGGAAAAAATACTCAAAATCAAAATCAAAACTATTTTATTTCACATAAACCAACATGGGCACTTATGAAACGTCAGAAGCTAGGTGCACGGTTCCAATTGGTTGTTTCCTATGGAGAAAAGCCGGCAAGAAACTCCACGGTTACTCTTTTAAAAATACGGGGCTTTTACAATGTTTCCAATTACAGTGTTGATAGATATGGGAGGACAGTGTAGGTCTGTCAACAAGTAACAGGTACTCAACAAAATATAAAAAGGTCCACAAACCTACAGTCTACAAGTTAGGTCTACAACGTTCTCACATTCACAAAATATACTCGTAGAAGAATCCCTATCGCCTATTTAGACCAAATGACATGATTGCCATTACTACGGTAACAAATCGGAATCAAAATCCTATCCACAAAAGCCATAACTAAGGTGTTGAAATAAGAATCCGACGTATATAGTGTCAAATAATGAGATTCTGTCAAAGAAGTAAGTAAATAGACTAGGTACTCACAAAACAAATCGACTGCTTTGTAGATTAGCGATTGGCTAATACAATTTTAAATATAAACTTCTTGTCTTGACCCCATCCTAGATGCGTGTGATAAAAAAATACATTAACATATGTACTTACATAAACTCAAGCCTTTATCCCATGGGGTTAGGCAGAAACTACAGAACGTCACCTACTACGATCCTTACATACTCCTTTAATTGAAAGGTATATAAGTATAAATAAAGTTTAAGTTTCCATTTGACATTTATTTTTTATTTTTATTACTGTAAACCTTGTTGACGTTTGATATTTTTGTATTATTGTGACATTTTTACTGTAATTCAAACGATTTGAAATTAATTTGTATTTTGTATTATTTTGTTTTCCTAATTGTTATTTATAATTATGATATTTTTAAATTTATGTAAATTAAATAATAATATGAGTTGCATACCCATGTGACGGTAGAAAATGGAGGGCTTTTATAATAAAACCACTATGTAATAAATACCCATGTTTGCAAACCAATAAATGATTTGATTCGATTAGATAGAAATCTTTAAATAATTTAATTTAATACATACATACATAAACTCACGCCTTCTTCCCATGGGGGTAGGCAGAAATTACAGAACGCCATACTCCTTTTGCCTCTGAAGAACATCACCAATAAGGTCACTATATGTCTTCCTAGGGCGTCCCGTCCCGGCGTTTCCACTCACAACTGCCTTGTAAATACCCTTTGTTAGTCGCCCTTTATTCATCCTCTCAACATGACCAAACCATCTTCTTCTAAATCTTAAAATCTTCTTTTAAATCGCACCGTTGCCTTATCACATCATTCTTCAGTCTATCATTCATAGTCACACCACACATGTTTCGCAAAGAACGCATTTCCACAGCATTTATTCTATTATAATTTAATTTAATACCAATATTTATCCAAGAGTCAACGCACACACTCAAGCCACTTCGATCCTACATTCCTGTTCAAACATGTGTCCACAACGCAACATGGAAAATCAATCAGACTGAGCTGCATTCCCCAATTTACGTCACCGATAGAAAGAGACATCACTAACTGGATATCTAGGAGGATAAGAATAACGGATAAGAGCGAGTCTGTTAGAGAGTTGGGAGGGAATTACTTCCAATTCAATTATTTAAATGAATTGTTACACGTAGTTACTGAAATATTCTACAATGAAAGAGATAATCTAGTACGTAGAATTGGCAGTTAATTAGATTCTGGTGATAGATAAAATAGGTATAGTCAGTATGAGCAGTCTGAAGCGTTTTTAAATTCATGCTTTGCTGCATCTTTCCTAACACAAGCAAACTATTCGCTTAAAAGGATTCTCCCCATTGTAACTAGAATAAGTTCTTTAAGTTGATGCAATAAACATTTTACTTTATTTATTTTATTTTATCGGTCTGAATGTAAAGCGACCCAAACATAATATGGACTTAGTTCTGTCAAAATGACCCAACTCACAAACTCTCATTTATATCTGTATTTCAAATAGTCTACTTAATAAATAGTATTCTATTCTAGGGGCACCGATTTTAAGAAAACCTTGTGGGTGCTCATTCTCATGCCCGACGTGAGGTTCTTTTTTTATGGCCTGCTTAATCCCTAAAATCTAAATCCGTCCAGTAAAACTCATGTTCAGGTAACAGACAGGCGCCGTCTTCACCCTTAAGAAATTACTAATTAATTAACCTTATAAAATATGGATTGAATAAAATCTACGAGAGAAATCTGCAAGAGCGAACGAAGCGAGCTCTACAATATTAGCACCCTGGTTTAAAAGGTTATACCTAACGATGTGACGTGATTTTAAAGAGAGATTGGGCAAAGCCGATTGACTGATCAGTTTTGATGTGTATGCTCACTATTTACCTCTCGTGGGTGCTAGAGTCCCCGAGCACCCACGGAGTCGGCGCCCCTGTTCTATTCCATTCTATTTTCTCAATATGTCAGTTAACTGTGCCAAACAAATCCAATATTCCAAACGAGATATATTACTATAAATTAAAATCAGTTCGAAATAGTTTCAAAATGTATGCATATTTCAAAATAATAGCCGTTAACTGTAAAAAATCTTAACAATTACTTCCGAAAATGGGAGAATTTTTGACATGAGTAGATTGGATCGTTTTGACAGAACTAAGCTATTCTATTCTATTTTTCTCTATGGCAATGGTGCCGATGTCGACAATTCTGCCAATGTCAGATGTGTTAAGAGAGAACGTGCGAAATGAATAACAAAAATAAATAAAAAATCAGAACTAAGCTAGTAGATGGGGAAAGATTAAGTAAACAAGTTCATTATTAACTTTCAGGCAATAATAAAAGGCGTTCTCTTTGTAGGATACTATAGGAAACTTTCAATATTTTATCAAAATTATTTATTAGAGTACCATGAACGCAAATAGCTACATACTTCTAGTGTGATTATTTTACCAATCTCAGCTATGAAACCAATTCTCACGAATTACAATAACGATTAAAGGCAGAATGGACATTCCGCGAAATCCTATTCACAGAACTGAACTGAGTCTAATTTCATCTGACGGCATGAAAATACGATCTACCCAGCACCTATCGTAGAGGTGTCAGCTAAAATTAACTAAGAACGGGTGTAGTGAGTGCTTTTGGGTGCCAGGTCTGTTTGTTTCGAACCGATAAACTGATTTCGATGTTCGAATTTGAAAGGTAATTTTGACTTTGGAAATGTATGTGGATTAGGTTCTGTTCATTCTATAAAATAGGACACGTTATAACGAACTGCCTGCGAACTGACTGCCTCCTTGGTCTAGTGGTCGCAAGCGCTACTGCTGAGCATGAGGTCCTGGGTTCGATTCCCGGGTCGGGCAAAGTGTTATCGGGTTTTTCCATCTAGATTTTCTCGGTAGCGGCCCGGAGTTGTGCCCGGTTGATGGCAATAGGCTCGCCCCCTATTACATGGGACTTAAACATAACTAGCGAAATGTGGGTGTGCTATAGGTACACCTCTGCCTAACCCTTCGGGGAATACAGGCGTGATGTTATGTTAGGTTATGTTATAACGAAGTGTGTCATCAGCATCATTGTGGTATTAAAACAGCTACTGAAAATATTACTGTCCATGACAATAAACTAGCTGTGTCCGCGTTTCCGCTTCCTTGGACAACGTCGATTGGTATTAGATATCAATGTGTATCGTCTTTGGTCCCTGGCCTTGACATCAAGCAATGGACAAAATTGTCAAACTTTTATTGCTTAAATACGAGGCTTTTGGCTACTTTTTATGTGTGTATTTCATGTATTTTTTTTTTGTAATGTGCGTTTTGTTTGTGCAGAGTTTTTTTTTCTTTTTTTTTTGTTTAGATTGGTTTGCTCTTGCCTCTAGTCTAGGTCAGAGATGACAGAGACAAATTCGACGATGGAGTGAGCTTACCCAGAAGAAGCCTGTTCACTCTCACTTTGAAGAGATTCTAAAAGTGAGTTAGAGAACAATTCTCTGAAAAGGGATAACCACATAAATTAGATACGCGATTCTCGAGATATAACCTCACTTATGGACAGTTAGATTGAAAGACAAATGTTTCGTTTTACAACGAAAAGATAAGGCAGAGGGACGATGAAAATATAAACGAATTAAACAATTTACATTCCACAGAAATAGTCATAGATTCCAATAACTTAACCATTTCGTAATTAATTTAAAACTACAGACCCTATATCAGATCCAGCTCGTGAAACTCAGACCAAAATATTGATCTGCAATTCTATTTACAGTCTCAACTGACCAGATACTTTCAATAGACGTTATGGACAGCCGGAGAGACACACGAGAACGCTTTTAGACTTATAACAGAATATCAGTTTTAGATTCGACGCGTCATCACGATATTTAATTAGTAAGTGATTATGGAAATGGAGAATTCATTTATAGAAATGGTTGATTGTTTTCATTAGACACTAGAATCAATTGTTTTTTCTTGTGTCGTTCCATTTCTTAATTACACGACAGATATGAGTTTTCATAGTTATTTATTCGGCGCTAAACACGATAGATATGGATTTTCATATTAACATTGCCGCCTGATAAATAAGACCGATATAGAGTTTCATACTAACATTGCCGGCCGCTGCTCGCATGTATTTGACCAGTACAGCGTTTTCAATTTATCTCGAAGAAATTTGTCAAAATAATGCTCGAACTTCCAAGCATGTTTGAGAAAAAGAGCCTTTTAATGATCTAATTAAAATATACGATTTGACTTTGACTTAAGGCGCTTCCCTGACCAAACGACCTTGAGCGTTCGGTCCTTCTCTGTCCCGTCGCTGAGTCTCGCTCTGTCTCGCTCCCTCCGCACGCTCATTTATCATAAAATTCACAAAAATAATGAAATTACTTGAATAAAAAAAGACAAGTGAAGTTTTAAAATAAAATAAAACGTGTATTATTTAGATTTTTTAATTATCTATCCATTAGTGTAATCCTCAAATGAATAGAACGTCACCTTTAGCAAGAGATGCATGCAATCAATAATTTTAGTCACTTTTTTAGAAGGAGATTTCAGATGAATTTATAACACATAAAAACAAATAAGAACGTGCAATGTGATGATAGGATATCGAACATTAATAATGTGCTTTTAGATGTAGTTTATTACCCATAGTGAATGAGTTAATAGCCTCTGAATAACGCACTTTGACAAGGTTTTGGTCGGGGTACCGCCTTAAAGCACTACACTTTGTTCAACGAACTGCATAAATAAATATTTTTGTATCCAGTCTAAAATAAACTACAGTCAGATTTAAAAATAAATAGTAGCTTGTAATACAAGCGGCTAAAATAACCCATTATACACGAGGTAGTTTTACTCCAGAGCTTTAGCGAGGGAGTAAATATAAAATAATAATGGGTTTTTAGCGCCGTAGCACTCTACTTTTCACTACGATTGCGAGAAAATAATATAATCCAATACGATAAAATAGATTACTTTTTTTTATTCCTGCTGTAGCCGCAAAGCATTGCACTCATTCTACCAAAGAGATCGCCGCTTTTAGATCCATTTTCAAAAACAAAATGTTTTTCTTTTTTATGAAACAGTAATAAGTCAAGTCTTTATTCATGATTATTCTACTTATGAATAAAGACTTTTTCGTTTTTGTAGGCTCGTTGGTAACAGACAAAAATAAAAATAAAAACTTTTTCCCCTAGAGGAAAATATAATATTTTATGCCCGCTCTGGTACAATGAAGAATTTTTTGAACAAGAGGAGTGAAAACAAAAATTGGTCTCATTCTATTAAACAGAAAAAAAAATTACGATAACGCTTAGTGTAAGTACTAGAAACTAACAGAAATAAAATTGCTATGGAATACTGAGTTATAATAAACGACGATTCTAGAAAAGAAAAATGTTCATACCAAGTTTTTGAACAAACAAAAGTAACCACAACAGCAAAAAACTACAGTGTCACCATAGAAAAAATACCAAGAACCATCTATAAAAAAAATAACAAAACATTTTTCTTCAACAAAACAAGTGATGGCTATTAGGGCGACGACACACGTAATTATGTATCTAGGACACGCCTTATCAATATATCACATCACCAGAATACATCACACATGCTTTATAAAGACCTTCATTACTAAAACATACTATTAAAACATTAGCCGATAAAAATATGAAAGAAGTTATATTAAAAGGTGCAGAAGGTTTATTAGATGAACCTCGAGAAAAACCAGCCAGACATAGTAACGCTTAAAAAAAAGTAAACGAATAATATTCTAAGTTAATAGTAGATATTTTAATTTTCATTGATAATTCTAACGGTGAAAGAAAACACCTGTGTGCATTTGCCATTTGGTAAACCATCTCTTTTTCCGCAGTAAAAAAAAACTTTGCCTCACTAAAAGTAAGTTGCTGGCCAAAGTCAGTATACAACGGATCTTCCATTTTGTGTTTACTCATGGCACTTTGTATGAAATGAACCTTCTGTCCTCCTTGTTTCGCGTCTTATGCCTCATGTCGCATGAAAAGACCCTTGGCCCGCACTCCTTTGATTTATTCCATACATTTGTCAACGTTGATGTAGATATACATCATAATGTATGCATGTGGCCAGTACATTTATTTTTTGCCAAAGAAAATTTTGATGGACTGTTTTATAGCGCTTCGGTAATAGAGGTCAAGTTGGAATGATTGGTCTAAGAGATTTATTGAGGATATTATTTTTGTTTGCTAGCCAATTACTGAAATAGCATGACTGAGACAGCCGTTCAGTATTTATATTATGTGATATATTGAGTGGAGAATTTGTTTTCATATTTTTGATTTAAAAAAATGGTAAGGTCTTTGTGCATTTTTTTGGCATAGTAGCCTTACCAATAGGCTCATTTTTCATCTGACGACAATGATACGATCTTTAACATTATTATGACTTGTCTTCATAGCGTGAACTTATAGGCAATTTCCCCTTGTTTTTTTCTTGTAGTTGTTTTTAAGAATAATCGATGCTTATTTAACGTCGTTGACGTCGACAATGGTGCCGATTCTCTTGTCACAAAATTCTCTAAACTAGACTAAAAATCACTAAAATTTTGTTTAGTCCTGTCAAAAGACGATTTCTCATTCTGAAATAGACTAAAGTGACACAACTTAACTATATTTTAGTTTGACGGCACTAAGATGGTACTGAATAATTAGTTTAGTGAAAATGGCAATTTTGCTATTCTGAATTTGACGTTTTTAACCTAAAATTTTGGTTGTCTTAACTAAATCTGGCTACTTTTAATCGCGATTAAAAAGGTGTGGAATAAAATTAGTTGTCATGAACTAAGATTCACCACAACACCTCGACTTCAGGGGCAAAAACAGTACTGTTTTTTTTTTAAAATTTTGCTTGTATCTCGAAAACGGTGTGTCCTATCGCAAAAATAATGAAAATTTCGACCCCCTTTATGAAACTCTTAAACCCATATACAAGACGATTTTTTTTTTTTAATAATTTCCGTACAAAAAGTGAAAAATTCCATATAAAACACGCCGAGGCTGCCACACATGAGCGCCTCCGGCTCTAAAAAAAAAATCACGTGGTAGGGTAAACAAGTAGGTACCATGTGCATTCGCAATTGTCAAATTAAATTTTAGTTGCGTCAAACTGATTTTTAAATTTAGAGATATTTTATTGCAGAATAGCTCTAAGATTCTCGTAGCCAAAAGTAAGGAATTTTAGTGATAGTTTAGTTAGTTTAGTACGGTGTACAAGAGAATCGGCACCATTAACGTTTTTGTATTAGAAAAAAGAAAGGAAAAAAGAAAATACGTTTATATTCGGTAGACATGACGCAAAGAAAAACACAAAAAAGAAGAAGCTGGGGGAAAATATGCGTCACATCCACGTAAAACGGCAATCGCTCAGCATAATGCTATGACTCTATGCGAGACAGAGCCCCTGCGCTGGTTTTCGGTGACAGCCGGATTGTTCTTCTTTAAAAGATTCAGTAACAGGGTTGTCAACTTGGTATTTAGGTACTTACTCTCTAATAGGTAACACTGCAGTACAGAAAATTCAAAAAAATCATACAAAATTCAGCCCTTGTTTCCTACTTCTTACATTGTTCAATACCACTCCCCAACCTAAGGAAACAAACAACAGAATAATGCCATAAAACTCTCTAGCTAACATAAAAAAACGTAACAACATAAATATACCTTATTGACCTTACTAAAAAAAACAATTTACTATACTACCATCTAATTAAGTAGATGTTAAAAACTTTGGCGTAGCTCAAGGGCTACCGGCTTCCATAGTAGTGAGTCACAACTCCCGGGAAGCCGCCTGTGTCGTGATAACCGTACATTAAGCAGAAACCAGCCTGTTTCCAACGTTTTACACGCTAACTATATTCAATATGGAATAACAGAGCGATTACTCATCCAATATTTATGGAAGTGGCTGTTGAAAAAGTTATTGGTTCCAGGTTGAAGTTTTTTTTTTGGGATCGTACCGTTTGTTAAGTCTTCATGATGGCCTAGAAAATAGCAGTGGTGGGCTAGTGGTAACGGCCTCGACTTACGAGTTGTATGTCGTGAGTTCGAACCCAAGCAGTCACTTTACTTTGTGTAATTTATTTCATCACCACTGCGCTCGAAAAGGTGAAGGAAAACATCGTGAGGAAACCAGCATGTTCTAGAACCAAAAAATCAAAAACATGTGACATCTACCAACTCGCACTGGGCCCGCGTGGTGGATTATAGATAGCCCATTCCCTATCGAAGAGAGGAGGTCTGTGTCCTAGAAGTGGGAACATTATAGGCTAATTATACAAAGAAAAAAATATAATAGAAATCATAAAAAAAAACAAAAATTAGTCAAAGTTTTCTGTTTATTTATTTATTTAACCATTTATGTTCATATATAAACAGACAGGAAGAAAACAACAGAAAAATACGTACAAAGGTGATGCTTATTTCTAAAGGAATCTTTTCCACTATACCTGCGATAGGAGAGTGTTTAAAAAGAGATGTAGACAACGTATGTAGGAGTAGAAGGGAAAACAAAATATACCTATAAATCAAAAACAATTCTCCAATTTAAATCTAAACATAACACACTAGGAATTTCCCCTGTATTGTGGGTGAGTTTACAAACATTCAAACTCAGATACACAAACAGCCAGACCCGGAACAACTACTTGTAGATCATAAAAATATTTGTTCCGTGCGGGAATCGAACCCGCAACATGCAACGCAGCAGTCAATCGCTTAACCACTGCGCCAACCAGCTTCATTTTTTTGTCTGACCGACCCCTTGACAATTCAAAAGTGCCTGTAATTGATTTATTTGAAATAAATGGTTTGAGCTTTGTGTGACCTCTGACGATGCCGTGGAAGTGATGTAGTTCTAGACCAACAACAAATAATAAACTATCGTGCCATCGACACGAAGAAGAAGAAGAAGCCATTTACTTTATATAAATTAAAATATAAATATAATATAAATCACGTCATAATCATGTCCAATTACATCACATAGTACCTAACTGGACTAAAACTTATGAAACGACTAGATATTTTCCTATACCTTCACTTTCTCCAAAGCGCTTCCAGTAAAACTTTAACTCTACAATCAGCATTCATATATGCGAACCCCAAATTCTTTTCCACAATGAAGTCACATACAAATGCTGATTCACTAATGCAGAATCATGTTAGTAATTGGCTGCCATTTTTTCTTTTAATTGCCCAAAGAACCATTAAAAGGAACGGAATAGGAAATGAAGCATTAGGAGCTATTTCACATGAAAAGCGTGGCTATTGTGGCGAATGAGACCGTGTGGTGAGGTCCTTAATTGACATGAATGAGTTGTATGTTCTGTGGAGTGATTTTTTTTAAATTCGATTTGTCGTCAGTCATCACTGCATTTCATTGGAGTTTTCATAGTTCATAGTACATCTACAAGGTACGGAAGGCTAAGCATAATAGAACAAAAACAAAATGACTTGGTGATTATTTTGTGGGTCAATGACCGCAGGTAGTGTATTTACTTGAAGTATGAAGGTCTAGAAAAACAGTTTTTTTTTTCTTGTTGACGTGATGACCATTCCGTGCCGAAAACACGAAAAGCTTTTGGTCCCGGCTGCCATTCGTAGATCTTTGACAGTCGTTACGGGCAGTTAGAAGCCTAAAAAGTAAACCAGTCTTACCAAGGGTATCGTGTTACTAGTTACTGGGTTGTGGAGGCCAGACAAGCAGTCGCTCCACGTAGGTAATAGGTACTTGTACCTTGTACCTGCATCAGGTTAGACTTTATTTTGTTGGTGGGAAATCAGCAAATGACCTCTCCCACTCAGACTCTTACTGACTAAAACCCATCCGTATTCCTTCAGTTGCCTGTGTGCCAGGGCCCCGGTAACTCTTTCAAACAATCCGCGACCCCGGCAGGCGTCGGCCCTATCGGACCCTGTCAATGATGCTGACATCTCTTCGAGACGCGCGTGAAACACGACGCGCCGTCAACCCGGGCCTGGTCCTTACCGGACGGCGAGCTGCCCATTGCTCGCCGTCCGCAAGCCCGCGCCTACGGTGGCCGGGAGTCGGCTATCGGCTCCGGACGCCCAGGGTGTCTCCTCTTGCGGCGACTAGGGGCGTGAGGGCGCAACGATTGCCGCACCCTCACGCGCTCCGCCTCCTCCTTCGCCAGCATTACTGCTTCACAGAAGGAGGTGACGGCTTCCCATTCCCTCTCGCTCAGTACCATGGCCTGTACCAGGGCCGGACGCGAGAGATCGCCGCCACGAGGACACGGCGGTGCTCCACCCAAGCTGGGCAGACCTCCACCGTATGCTCCACCGTGTCCTCCGGTCGATCCACACAATGCCAACACCCGGGCGTTTGCCTCACACCCCTGGCCCCTTGTCCGGTTAGACTGGAAGCCGACTCCAACTAACCTAGTTGGAAAAAGGCTAAGCAGATTGATGTTGACTATACTGCTTCCCTAAAGTAAATAAAATCTGAGTTTCATTAAAATACAACTGCCATCCACACATGAACAGAATGAGTGGACAGGTCCACTCATTCTGTGTGGTTTTTCCTCAAAAAACCATTTCAGACACAAATCTATATGGTCTTCACATGATGTGACCAAGATTATGTCTGGACTTTAAAAGAGACTGTGGCCTCTGAGTTTGTTTCGGCCTTTCTTCTCAGAGTAGTCAGATAGGAAACGCCGACCTCATCTAGTTTAAAAATATGATTGACGTGTAAAAGTGTTTGTACAAACCTACTTACAGAAATAAAATCATTTATCATTTATGAAAGAAAAAGAAAGAAAAATAGGTTTATTTTTCGCAGAAATACGTGCATACAAAAAAGGTAATTAGCTCTGTTATCAATGTAAAATAAATACAAATATGCTTGGTCCTTAGTTAGGTATCAGCGCATAATATATGGTTATCAAAGGTTTTTACTTTATTTCAGTTATTTAACCTTTCGAAAATACTTTTTTTGATGTAAAATAATATATCTGATTGATCTAAACACATCAAAACTGTCTAGGAATCCAAGGAATTAAAAAAAATATATATTACCCTACTAAAATTAAATAAAAATGGCTATATATAATAGATTGATTAAATAAAATGTTTTCGTATGTGTAGATCGATGAAATACTCTCTGCTTTTGTATTAATATAAAGAATTTTTGCAACTTTTGGTTAGGCTGGATTTTTCACCTTAGTTAATCCTGACATAAAAATGTGGTAAAAATATAAAAATAAAAGTATTTAAAGGTTTTTATTACGTAAAATAAACAATTGTTAGTCTGCATTTTCCGCCGTTAACGAGTTTATCACAATCGCAGCGATTGCCGCATACCTACCATGAGTTCATCCAAATCACATTGCAGAATGGCCGCCTGCGTCCGTTGTAACAGGCGAAAACTTTGTAGCATATCCCATGCGTGCTCAATGGGATTTAAGTTTGACAATAATACAGGCCAAGGCAGGACGTTGATATTATCTACGGCAAGTATGTTTCCAACGAATCTGGCAGTGTGTGGACGTGCACCATCATGTATATGCAGAAATGAAGCACCAAATTGGGTCCGCAAAGGAATGACGACATCTGATACAATCGTTTCAGCGTAAATCTGTGCATTGCTATTGCCTCTAATCCAAATCAGTTCCGTTCTTCTGCCGATCCAATTACCCGCCCCTATCATAATTTATGGTTCCACCACTGTATTCATGGACTGCCTAGCATGATTTTAAATGTTCTTGGCGTCCTGGGGTCCTCCAATACCGTATACGTCTAGTATCTGGCCTCATACCAAAACGAGGTTCGTTAGTAATACACACAAACTGCCACTCTTCTTCTGCCCAATTTCTGTGTTCACGAGCACATTGTAAACTGGCACCGCGATTGCGGGGCTCAATAGGTGGTACAAGCATAAAGTCAATCTCCATTCCCACAGATTGAATTCATGCAAGCGATTTCTTGTGGTTTGATCGTTAACTAACATCCCTGAAGAGCTATGAAGCCACGTAACCAACATCACCTCGGTCATTATTCGATTTCGTCGAGCAGTAATTTGTATGTAAGGATCTTGCCTGCGTGTGGTGAGCGATCTCGTCCCCAATGTTAGCTCTGCCATGCTGCCAGTGATGCGGTAACGTATCTTAAGTCAACTAATAACACTCTGCGTAGTACCCAGAGCGATTGCCACAATACGATGCCGAGAACCAGCTTCCAACATTCCCACAGCTTAGATCATTCTTCTCGGCTCAAATGACGTCTTCTCTCCATAATAACTTCTTTTGTATTGATTCCACTCAGAAGCATGGCAATTTTTTTACTGATTTGCCTTCAAACCCTTTGCAGGATTATATAGGAATACGACTTGACAGAAGATTTTCATCTTTTGACCGAAATTCAAAACTATTCCCTTTTTAAATGTCGAAATTTACTAAGAAGTATCCACAGGAGTTAAGAATTAATATAATTAAAAAACATATTTTTTTGTAACTAGCAAAAACTTGCAAGATCTCTAGACACTTTTGATGTCTGTATTTTACGTACAGCTGTTTGACAATTTTTTCTACATAATACCTATTTATCCACGCCACAAGCTTTTTATTTTATTTATTTATTTATTAAAACTTTATGCACAAGTAAAAACATTTTGTGCATACGATCCTTGTTGCTTGAAATAAACGTATTTTATTTATTTTTATTATAACTAAATTTAGATGTCTCGAAATTATTGAAAAGACTTCTTATTGTCTGCTCGAACTGTTGTCTGGTTTAGTAGTTGGAAGTACTACTGCTGAGCATGAGGTCCTGGGTTCGATTTCCAGGTCGCGCAAAGTGTTATTGGGTTTTCCATCTGGAATTTCTCAGTAGCAGCCCAGAGCCTGGATTTGTGTCCGGTTGATGGCAATAGGGTCGCCCCCTATTACATGGGGCTTAAACTTAACTGGCGAAATGTGGGTGTACCTACTGTAGTCACCTCTACCTAACCCTTCGGTGAAATCAGGCATGATGTTATGTCAAAATGTTACTGCAAATACAAAATCTAATATCCAGACAAAGACTGCAAGATTTCCCCTCATATATTAGAAAAACACACAAAAAAGAAGTAAAAGAAACCGTAGCGCCTAGTTTTTCTATCGCGTGCAAACAAAATGGCGGCATACGGCTCATATTCGACACTATTTCCCTTAGGATCGTGTTAGCTCCGTAAATATTGGCTCCCTGCCATAGCAAGAAATGTTTACCAGTTTTATTGTATATTTTACGCACTTTTACCTCGGTTATTCCTTGCGGTATACGGTCCCTAATCGTATCGACTTGCATTATTGCAGTTGAATTAAATATTAAGGAGGGAGAATGGGAAGGGAGTGAGGCGTTTATTGGGTCGGTGTTAGGTATTGCTCATGTTAGGCTTCGTTATTTATTCATAGGTATCCCGATAGCCTAGATATTACGTTATAGAGGACACATGAATCGTTAAAGGTACGATATTTTGCTACGTTCTTGGGCATAATGTAAAATATCACACCTAAACTCTCGGAGCATGCGGAATGCAGAATGTAAGTCCATATATTTACCAATGATGACAGTTTTCTCTTTGGCAGTTCTTCGTTCTCTTCTGTTTCAATATGTGAAAAATTCAACTATTTTTATTTTTTTTATTCGAAAATCTGTATCAACAATAACATTATTTCTAGTCTTCCATTTACTCGTTTTTATTTGACAATGTCTGTCTAAACCAGACATAAGAATATGATATCTTAAATCTCTTTGGTCTGAACAGAGTAATGTGTGGTAAGAGGGCGCACACCGGGCCACTAGGGCCACTCCTTTAAAAAAATATTATTTCGTGACTGAGAAGGAATTTTGAATAACGGCTCAATAAACACCCTCGATAAGTGTGTCTAGAATTTTCTAATACCATTTATAAACTTTCATATTGTGAATTTGAGACACGAAGCAACAAAATACGATCTAGAGGAATGTGGCCGCTTTTCTTTAGATCGAATTTTATTGCTTCATGTCTCCATATAAAAGTTTTTATAATGTATTAGTAAATTCTAGACACACTTACCGAGGGTGTTTATTGAGCCGTTATTCAAAACTCCTTCTCAGTCATGAGATAATATTATTTTATAGGAGTGGCGCTAGTGGACCCGTGTACGCCCTCTTAACTAGTTTTTTTTGTCGGTGTCCACATTTTACAAAGTACATACTTACCTACTTGTATTTAAATATGCTTAACTCTCTATGCTTAAGACACATATTTGAAGCCAGTAGAGTAATACGTGACACTGGTAGATATTCCCGTAAAGTTCTTAACCACCTTCGCAAACAGCTCAGATGCTTGCTTGCAGCTTAGTACTTGTTCATACACACTGTGGTACATATACGTTCCATATATAATGTCCTACATGGTATACATATAAACATGTGTTATCTAATGCACTGTTAGTGCCTCCTGAATTGCTGACCGTGTGTGGGTGTATTTTTGTGAAAAGAAGTAAGGTTCCGTGCGTTTCCTTTTACCGCAGTTTCTCCTACCAAATCTTTGTACATTTATATTTATCTGTAATTTTTATAGTGGATATAATAAGGGGTATTGTATTCTATTATATTCTTACTAGCTGCGCTCCGCGGTTTCATCCGCAGCGGTATGAAATATACTTTACGACCTATTCTCAGACCTACCAAATATACACAATAAAAAATCATAAAAATCGGTCAAAACGTTTCGGAGGAGTTCGATAACAAACACTGTGACAGGAGATTTTTATATATTAGATGATGATTTACACAGCAGTGGTGGCCCAGTGGTAACGGCCGCAGCTTACGGGTTTTAGGTCGCAGGTTCGAACCCAGACTAGCGCTTTACTTTGTGTAAATTATTTCATCACCACTGCTCTCAAAACGGTGAAGGAAAACATCGTGAGGAAACCCGCATGTCCTAGAAACAATAATTCAAAGACATGTGGCGTCTACCAACCTGAACTGGGTCTGCGTGGTGAATTACGACCCACTCCCTCTCACCAAGAGGAGGCCTGTGTCCCAGCAGTGGGAACATTATAGGCTGATTATGCTACATTCTTATTTTGAGAATCTAGGGGGCGGGGATAATTAATGAGTGCATCAGAATTTCATGTTCAGCAAAAGCATAACTGTCTAAGGTATGTTTTTAAGTGCATGATGTGATGACGGCTGATAAAAATGTAAAAAATGACATGAACTCAAACTCAAAATCAAAGCATTTATTTCAAATAAACCAATTATAGGCACTTTTGAACTGTCAAGGGGTCAGTCAGTCAGAAAGATGAAGCTAGTTGCCCATTCCAAAGCGTAGTAATACCTATGGAGAAGAACGGACAAGAAACTCCACGGACACTCTTTTAAATCAAAATATGGTTACACCATTCATGTGGAAATTATGCATGTGAGAACGATGCTGAACTTTAAAAGCGTCCGTAATAAAAAATAGAAACGATTCAATTAAGAAATATATGTACATGCTGCACCGAACCCAAATAAATTGAGATAAGGATGATGGTGTGATATAAATAAAGAAAAATACATTGAAAGTTAACTCGTTATTAAACAGTCAGGAAAGGAGACTGGGCGATTTAGTATGGGAAGTGGTCTATGGAACAATAGCGATACGGTTTTCATATTTGTCTTGGGTTATCTTATCTATACCCGTTGACAGAATTTCATACTTAAAATACTTTCATACTATCAAAGAATGACAGATGTAATTTTAATATACGGATAATTAAAGATGTCACTCAATTTGCTTAACAATTAACTTCTATTCAATTTTGGCTTAATACAAAGTTTTTACGAGTTGCAACACAGGACAAAATATGAGTTGATAGCAAATTTAAAAAAATAATTAAAAATTAAAAGAAAGTGCTTAAGGACAACCGACAGTCGCTCAGATGCAGATAAATAATAATTAAAATAAAATATAATAAAAATTAAAGATAGATAAATAAAATTAAAGATTCTATTTGTAATGTCAAAATAACTGCTTTTACTAAATGCTTATGAAAGAATTTTCGGTACTTATAACAAAAAATCAATGTAAAAAAAACTGTCTGTCTGTTTGTTCCGGCTAATCTTCGAAACGGCTGGACTGATTTTGACGGGACTTTCACTGGCAAATAGCTGATGTTATAAGGAGTAACATAACTTTTTGTCCTACTAGCCCGTTCCCGTGGGATAAATTCCGACATCCACACGGGCGAAGCTGCGGGCTTCAGCTAGTGGGCAATCAAATGCTAAATACTTATTAAATAAACTCCAAAATATTTACACACACAAACTTTAGAAGCACACAAAAAAGGTTTACACGACCCTTTCAAATTAATTTGATCTCCTAAACGAGCACTTAAAGCCATAACGCTTAAAGAGTCATTTATAAATAGGTAGCTTTTAATGAATCCGTACGCACGGCACTCAAAACATTGGATGTAAAATACTTAATTACACATAAAAAAGGTTGGGCTATAAGAATAATTAATTTATAGAAGCGAAACTTTTGTTAATGGTTGCGAAAGTGGTCCGCAGTTTTATCTAGTATAATAAAATAATTATCTTGTAGTCAATCAGTCCCCAACTCAATCATTTTGTATCTTCATTAAATAAAACTTTTGACTTACGAGTTTACACCTTACTAGATTTTGCCCGCGGCTTCGTCCGCATGGATGTCGAAAACCCACGGGAACGTACTATCGGGATAAAAAGTATCCTATTTTTTTATTTTTTTCTCGTTGTTGTCATTTGTAAATTGAAATTCTTGTGTTGTTATAGTCATTACATTAGTTTATCCTTATTTCTCGAAATAACGTTAATTGAACACCACAGAGCATTCTTTGTTATAGTAATCACAGCAATATTGAGCATTACACAGCCGTAATCAATTAATAATCTTCTCGTCTCGCCTTATAGTTTTGTAATTGTATTTGCCAAGTGCCGGCGCCTGCGTCTCTTAATTGTCACAGCGATGCCATTGTGCCACAGACACTAAATCCGTAGACAAGTAATTGATGTTACGACGGGTGCTGACACGCGGAATATAAACATAAAATAATTATAAATCTTTTTATTTTATTTTATAATAATTATGTTACACATACTCGTAAATAGCTATTTTTATTTTATCTTTATTTTGTTTTTTGTATTTATTATTTATTTCTGTATCTGTCCGTGACACCACAGCAGCGGGCCCTATCAGAATACCAGCGCTGCGGCACTTATTTTTTTTAAATTTCGCAGCATCTTGCTGAGATGGGGGCCTTTTGGCCTCGTACAGGACTTTCTGTTGTTATTTTCATTTTACTTTTGATTTTATTTTTTATTTTTATATTTTTTTGTTTTTATGAGTGTGTTTAGTTTCTGATATTCCTGTGCGAGTCTCAATAAATACGTTTTCTTTCTTTCTTTCTTTCTTTCTATGTCCTAACCCAGATCATGGTCTAAATGTGTGCCTTTCATCGAAATCCGTTGGTAACATACAGAGAGTTACTTTTGCATTTATAATATTAGTCTATATTGTAGGTATAGTATAGATTTGAAAGTATTTTAGAAGTCTTTGCGCCTACCATAACGAAGCGTTGCGTTGCCGTTGGCTAGATTTTTCACCGGCCTGACTTATATCTCTTTTCCAACGGCAAAATATTCATACCTATAAAGTCAAAGGAGCCTGGGCGAAAGTGTTCTATGGACTAATAGCGATATGGTTGTGATATTTGTGTGAGGATACCTCATCTTTAACTTTGTGCAAAGTGGCATCAAAATCTGATGAGCACCCTAATTACGTAACGCACTATCTATCACAATCTGAATCATTTTGAAGCTTATTGTTAATCCATTGCTTCATATGTTCGAAAAAATGATCTGCTCAAAAACGTAAATAACGCAATGAATGTTGTTTAACTGCCAAAATGAAACCCATTCCTACTGATAGTGTGTTACGTAACTACCCCGCTGATCTGATCTGAAAGTAAAGGACAGTCTCCTAAGAACGTTTTTCTGTACCTACAGCCGCTAAGGTACCACCTACCTGTACTTGAAAATTTAAGTTCTAAAATTTTTTTTTTCTCAAAACTGCCAAGTCTGATTTTTATGCCCCATTGCGCAAGGGTGTAGATGAAGTGTCCCTACACAAATATCAAAACCGTATCACTATTGGTCCATAGACCACTTCCCATACAAATTCGCCTATTCTTTTTTATTTGCATAGATTGTACCTACTTAAAATAAGTTGTTATAATAAAACTTTTTTACAAAAAAAAACAACCGATTTCCAAAAAAGCTACTAAATGAAATATAATTTTAACTTCGGAAGTCGGTTCTTTGGTTTTGTATTTTCGGTATTTGCCACCGATTTCTGAAATTAAAGTTATTTTTCAATTTGTAATGTTTCTTTTTTGGAAGTCGGTTGTTTTTTTTTGTAAAAACTTTTTATTTTTCATTTTCTGCTTGTGGTATCCACCCCACACAAATTCGTACACTACTAATTGCGATGTTAAAAACAGTGACAGGAAGTTACATCATCATGAATATACTAAGTGGAAAAAATACTTAGGAAAAAATACAAAAAAAAATGTAACCACCCCTGAGGCAAACCCGAATTAAAAAAAGATTTGTTGAAATCAATCCACAATTGCCGAAGATATCGTAACTAACATACAAAAAATGCAAACGAACTGAGAACCTCCTCCTTTTTGAAGTCTGTTAAAAATGGGCGATCCCTGTACATTCTACGTTAGATTCGGCATGCAAACATTAATAGTGTATGTGGTGACTGAATTTTAAAATAACAGTTAAAATGTTCTTGCCTGACAAGTTTGAATAAAATATTAGAAAAAGGAGGCGTTTTTAAGCGAAAAGTAGGCATATAATTCCACCGTATGCAAACATCACAGCAGTTTCCCTTCTATACAAATTCATTAGTCTTTTTCCAGCTTTAATAAACATAATAAGATTAGAAGTAGAATCTGTTCGTGTAACGCAAACCTACGAGACTAACGCATATATTAAGAGATTACTGTACATAATTACAATGCAGCAAGGATTACCATAATGTGTCTGAATTTTAACGCGAATTTTATGTGCTGTGGGTTGAGTTGGGTTAAAAAAATATTGTTGTGGTTAGGTTTTAAGTATACCATGTATACCATGTATACCATACTTTGTATACCATGTACAAACTACTTTTTGAAATAAATTATTAAAATTATATTAAATTATTAAATTAAATTATTAAAGTGAAAGCCAAATTTAATTGATTTCAGTTGAGACTATGACACAGGACGGAGTGAGCACTGAAAGCACAGTGGAAACAGTCGCGACTTACGAGTAGCTGTAGGCCGCAGGATCGAACCCAGGTAGGCACTTTCAGACGGCGAGCAGTGGGTAGCTCGCCGTCCGGTAAGGACCAGGCCCGAGTCGACGGCGCGTTGCATTCCACGCGCACCTCAAAGAGATGTCAGCACCATTGACGGTGTCCGATACGGCCGATGCCTGCCGGGGTCGCGGATTGTTCGAAAGAGTTACCATGGCCCTGGTGCACAGGCAACTGAAGGAACACGGGTGGGTTTGAGTCAGTAAAAGTCTGACATGCCCTTCCGCTCCAACCAGAACGGGAGAAGTTATTTGATGATAAAACGACCAAAAAAAAAAATAAGAAAGCTAGGTATTTTGTGTAAATTATTTCATCACTACTGCTCTCAAAACGGTGAAGGAAAACATCTTGGAGAAACGAACTAGAACGGAAAAGACATTTGACCTCAAGCAATCCGCACTGGGCCCGCGTGGTGGATTACGACCTACTTCATCTAACAGAGGGGAGACCTGAGTCTGAGCAGTGGGAACATTATAGGCTGCTTACATGTTATGTGTTGGAATATTTTTATTAAAGGCTCCAAACAGACACGCACGACGCAATAGCGGTGCCTTTATGTCACGCGCGATTTACGTCGCGTGTTGCGCCTGTTTGTAGGAGCATTAAGGCTTTTCAAATTCCAAAATTACTTCTTTTACCAAGCAATTAAGCTATTTGATAATGCCAAAACACAATGCAAAAAGAAAAACTGCTACCATCATACTTTGGAAATAATAGACTCATTTCGTTAATCTTTTCTTCGGTATTTAACTCAAGGAACACAATCTTAATTACTGACCCAAAACGACATAAACAAAAACATACATAAAAACCGTCTGCAAATAAATAACACACTATCGCAAACAATTACATGTTTGTTGCGTGCGAATACAAATTGCGCTATGTTATTCAAATAAGAACCTTACGCCTTATGGCCCGTAAAATATACGCCAGCATACACATACGAGTAGCTATGTAAGTACGTACATGTGTATGTATAATGTACTGTCTTAATTTTACGCTTCTCTTATACCCTGTGTAGAAGGTAAGACGTTTTTATAAACTGGTTTGCTTTTAAGCATGACTAATTTGAGAATATCACGTTCACTGGATCAATTTCCATGTTGGATTTCATCATAGTATAATAATATACTTCGCCAGGTATAGCATTCCAGTCTCGGGGGTGACACAAGCCTACGTCATCACCGCTGTGTTACCAGTAGTGTGTAATAATAACTCCTCAATCGCCTTTATTACCTGTGCGAATCCGATAAAACAAAGACGTTTTAACTAACACTTACGTTGGTATATGTTTAAATTAAATTGTTTTGTTTGTTAAGAAAAATGAAACGACAATTTAATTGGTTTATACATATTTTTTAATAGAATGGTGACTGAAAATGTTTTCAAAATTAGTGTTTTGTTGCAATAAAGTGGCAACTGGATAGTAACGTAAGTATGTGTCACTCCCGGAATGCCAGACCTTGTTTTTTTAGACCATGGATTTCATGAAGTGGCGACTGCGTACCGGAAGACAAATTGTAAGGCCAGACCGATGACCTTGTGAAGACCGCAGGAATCCGCTGGATGCGAGAAACACAAGACTAGTCGAAGTATCGATCCTTGGGGGAGGCCTATGTCGAGCGGTGAACGTCATTCCGCTAGGATTAGGTCAGCATGTAAGATCAGCAAATTGTTTATCAGTTCATAAAGGTTGAGTTTCATGATGTCTCAGTAAAACGTAGTAATCTTTTATAGCCAAATGTGTACAGGAATGAAGGTTATGTCATTAGCATCCCGCGGAGTAATTGGGTAACATACTAACAGTAGGAATGTCTTTCATTTTGACAGTTCAACACTTACATACCGCACCTTCGGTAGGACAAAAAAAAATCGACAAATGACTTAAGTACGCCAAATTACTTTAAAAAGTCCCTTTTATCCGGAGGAACAAAGACCCGTATCAATATCAGCTTAATGCCGCCAGAGGGCAACAGTACCTTTGTCATGTTGGTGTACTTTTTTGGCTCTCTTGGCGCGAAAAGATCTTAAAATTATTCTCCTGTAAAATCACTAACCTCCTTAAGGTTAGTGATTTTACAGGAGAATAATTTTAAGATATATATATATACAGACGCTATACAACGTTTATTAATAAGGAGGTAAACGTGCAGTTATGCCCTTGTCCTACCGAAGGTGCTATATGAAGCAATTTATTAATAATATCCTTCAAAATTATTCAGATCCTGATTGATAGTGTATCATGCAATTATTTAGTAGCATAATTTCAGCCGAGAGACGTCTTCTGTCGTTCTCACGTCCTTATACATTATAAATTCAACATTAATGATGTAACTAACATTTTGTAACAATATTATTTTAAAAGAGTGTTCATGGAGTTTCGTGCGCTTTCTTCTCCATATATAGGTTACCTTTGGAATGGGCATCTAGCTTCATATAATATTTCTGACTGACCGACTCCTTGACAATTCGACAGTGCCTGTAAATGGTTTACTTGGAATAAATGCCTTGAGTTTGAGTTTGACTGCTGGACATAGGCTTCCAATAATTGTCACAACATCGTCGTTGCTGGATGTAGCATAGTAACAAGTTATTCGTACCATCAGCCGCTGATTTAATAAGTATTTCTTCCGTCCTTTAATTATCTCTCTCTTATTCCTAGAAGCAGACGATAAATACATTAATTTCGGAAGTAAAAGCTCTTTGTTTACGTTCAACAAATTAAGCCTATTTAGGTCTACTTAATAAATTCCGCAGTGAAAGACGAAATTGACGCCTACAACACATAAATTCAAAGTAAGTAGCTGTGAGATGTTAATATGTGCAGTCGAACACAGAAGTTGGAACCACAATTATTTATTTTCGCATAGAACTACAATATTAGGACAATTTTCTTGCTCATTTATGTATAAGAAATGTAATGGCCTCTGAAGCCACCTTCGGGAACGAAAGATGTGTTATTTTTACCCGGAATCCAGAATATTAAAACAGGATAAACCGAAACAACTGCTGTCATGTCTATTGTGTCTTCTTTTCTCGTATCGGGATGAATAGTGAACCTAAATATCTAATGACAATGACATGATGAAAACATAAGACAGTTACGAACTAAAGTCACTTGGGCATACTAAGCAGCCACTTTCCTGGATTTCTAAGACTGCGGTGGCCGCCACATAGCGTCTGCAATTTACCGGCGAGTGACGTCACTGAAACGTTATTTATGAAAATAGGTTGATGTGTTTTCCTACAGAGCGTTTTCTGTCACCGTTATGTCAAACCCTGGCGCCGGATTTTCATGACCACCGTCACTGCGGCCGTTATGTGGCGGCCACTGCTCTTCTAGGAAACCGTAGCTCTACCCATTCAAAAACGATAGTGTCTAATATTTCATATGTGCAAAAGTTTACCTGACGCTGCCCTAGATGGCGTTGGGATCGAAATAGATCACGCTATGGTTTCGTTACCGAGCAAACCTATACAATCTTATGATAAAACAAGGTTTTTCTTTAGACATGGTTTAAACCATCTAGCCTGTTTTTGAAATAAGAAACTAACAGAAAATCGAAGTACAGTTCCTTTTACAAAACTGACAACTTAGTCCGGTCCCAGCGGTCATCAATTTTGTATTAAGAACTTAATTGAAGTCGGCTAAAGTTCCAAATACAAAAACTGACAACCGACTTCCAAAAAAAACACTAAAAGACGTGAAAAATAACTTTAATTTCGGAAGTCGGTGTCTTTGGTTTTGTATTTTTGTTTTTGGTCACCGACTTCCGAAATTAAAGTTATTTTTCACGTCTTTTAGTGTTTTTTTTTTTTGGGAGTCGCTTATTGTTTTGTAAAAAAAGTTTTTATTTTTCACTTTTTAGGTGTGGTACCTACCCCATACAAATTCGTATACCACTACTTGGTATGTAAATAACAGTGACAGGAAATTATTAACACATCATCAATATAAACTAAGTGGAAAAAATATGCAGTATTAAGGATAACTCAAAAACTACTGGTCAGACCGTGATCAAATTTAAATGAGACCACATGTGAAGCACCAGCTATAAATAAAAAAACAATCATCCAAGTCGGGTCACCCAGAAATAAGTTCAGAGCTAACAAACATAAAAAAATAAAAAAAACCATACAGACGAATTGAGAACCTCCTCCTTTTTTTGAAGTCCGTTAAAAACGGGCTCGAAGGTCGGGCTAAAGTTGGATCATGTTTTGTAATATGATGGATATAGTTTTGATTATTTTTTGTACTCGTAGACGATTCATTGTGTATTAAATTGTCCTAATTCAAACAGTTGGTGTGTTGGGTGTTCTCGCCTTCGGAGGTTCGGATTCGGACCTTGAAAATCCTGTTGAATAGATTTTGATGGTCACTAATTCGTCAAGCGAGGTAATTAATGTAGCGTGTGCCAAGGAGAGCCTCAATTAGAGCAAAACATTTACCGACCCCGGTATTTAAGATTGACATTACCCACAAACCAGCCAAAGCTAGCACAAAGCACCCAAAACTAGCAACTTCACTTAAATATTAACAGAGGCAGTTCAGACTCTCGGAGGTAATTGATAATTATTGCATTTGTAAATAATGGGTAAAGGGGGAACCGGTTTACCCCTGGAGGAGAAATGACGAAGTTTATTATGATATGGTTATGGTGGAAGTTTATTATACTTTGATGACGTAATAATTGTCAGTGAGGTGTTCTTTTGGGTAGTGTCTAATGGGGTCTTACCGCAATTTGTTTTTTTTAAGTGGGAACTTGACTTCTCAAATGGCTGGCTATGGACTTGTAGTAAACTGTCACTCAAAAACTAAAATAAATGTCTGCTTCACTTACTAGATTTTAGGAGATGGAAGAATTAGTTATTTATCTAGCTCTTCAAATTAAAATATGATTTTTACTAAATGAAAAAAGGTTTTAAATAAGTGTTTTCCCATTGAAATCGTCATTACAATAAAATTGAAATAATCATTACATTATTTTTCTTGTAAAGCTACACACGTTACAAGTCCAAATAATAACAACAGAACGCGAACACACCTCATCAGAACCACACAAAAACGTGAACAAAAAATAAAGTGGCATAAGCCATAACACAAACGCAAGGAAACCATAACAATTGAATATCAATCTAATAACCGCTCATATGAAAACGCCATCAACGATTTGTCACTGCGACTATACGGTCGCACGGATTTATAGCCCTCGCCCTCAGTCCGCAGTAACATTTTCATTTTATGTTTTTGCCGAGTAAAATAATGCTGGTTAAACGTGTTAACCCTTAATGTGCCATTGACACGAGAACAGACTGTAATAAGGCTTTTTTTGTTGGTTATCGTAGGTACCTCTTTATCTTCAATAGGGTATTTGACTACTGCTCAAAATTATGTAGCATTACGCCCTATTTATTGGATGGGTTGGCAAATGTGTTTGTTTAGTACACTCACATTTTTTCAGTTTTGTAAGGAAGAGTTAAGTTAGGTTACTGACTGCCACTGAATTGTTTTTCCTAATAAAAAACAAGAAGCCATGTTTAAGTTTGTATTTTTTTATCCTACTTAATCTATATTATATTATAAAGTGAAATCACTTTTGGTGACCGCATAGATCTTCTAAACTACACAATGAATTTTGATGCAGTTTTCATCCATCATTTAGAGCATTTATTCTGGAAGTCATTTAACTATTATAAAGCACACAAAAAGACGATGTTTTGAGAAGTCGCCATTGCATCCGGTCGAAACAACGGCGGGTCGCGAGTTTAATATACCTAATTATAAAGATAAGATAAAAAAAATATTGTGTCCGTGGAGTTTCTTGAGTTTATTGCCCGTTCTTCTCCATAGGTACCTACTTCGCTTTGGAAGTAGCTTTCTGACTGACCGACTCCTTGACAATTCAAAACTGCCTGTAAAATGGTTTGATTGATATAAATGCTTTGAATTACTATGAAAATACTATGAAAACGACGGTTCGGTTCGGTTCGGTCGGAACATCATCATGGTTATGATGTTGTTTTTTTTTAGTCCACTGCCGCCATCTTGGATTTCCATTTTAACCTCACTATCGGCTTTAGCACCATCGAAAACCATAAAAACGACACCCGTGATGATAAATTTGAAAACTTTCGCAGCCGTTATCTTGGATTTTCATTTTGAGCTCACTTTTGGCTTCAGCACCCTCGAAAACCATGAAAACTATCTCTCTCGGATGTCGCATGGCTGGGGCATAAAGCTTTTACGTTACGTGACGATTTCTGTTTACTCCTACCACAAGCCGAAATTTCAAGTATGACCTCTTTATAATATTTTTTATCATTAACACTTATGTACATGCACAATTATTTTACGTCGAGAGTATTAGACTAAACGAAATAAATCTTTTTTAAACAAACATAATGTCAAAAACTACTGTATGTAGGTAAGTAAACATATTTTTATTTATCTTATTTTGTATTTATTATGGTTTGCTAAATTCAAGTTAAATTAATGATATTGACATGAAATTAATTATTTACAATTATTCATAATAATTATTTGAACGCCAATATACAATTACTAATCAATAAAACAAAAAAACAAAAACCAACATGCACGGTTTAATTCTTGTTTGTGTACTCACGTTTGAGCAAATAAATATATTTTCTTATCTTATTTACCACATACAGTCATGCAAAATGTCCAGTAAAAACTTAAAATAGCCCGAGAACCCATCTTCCCAGAGACAGTGAGATGAGCCGCTCTGCAGGTTGGTACAGAATAAACTTATTAATACGTCCACCAATACTGCCGAGCGTGCCCGCCTGCTGGCTGTGGGGGAATGGGAGTCGGGCCTCTGGCTTCAGGCGCTACCGTCACCCAACATAGGCACTTTGCTGGGTGATACTACATTCCGGCTCGCTACGTGTTTACGACTAGGTGCTCCTTGCGGGGCTCCGCATCGCTGTCAATGTGGTGAAGCAGTCGACCGCCTCGGACACCACGGCCTATCCTGCAGCAAGAGCGCTGGTCGGATGGCACGTCACGCCAGCATTAATGACATCATCCGTCGGGCTCTTGTCACCGCCGGGGTGCCAGCTGTTTTAGAACCCAATGGCTTGGCACGTGACGATGGGAAGAGGCCAGATGGAATGACCATAATGCCTTGGAAGTTGGGTAGGCCTTTGGTGTGGGATGCGACTTGTGTTGACACCCTCGCGCCATCCCATCTTCCTAGCACGGCGGGCTGTGCTGGGGCGGCTGCTGTAGGAGCAGAAAACCTCAAACGGCGCAAGTATTGTTATACTTGCGTCGTTTGAGGTGTCGTTTCAATAAGGTTGTTACCTTATTGGAAACTATATGTTTGAGCCGTTTGGGGTTGAAACACTAGGGCCTTGGGGTCATAGTGCTCATAAAGTATTTCGGGACATCGCCAAGCGGTTGGTCGACTCTTCACACGACCAGAGGGCTGGCCTATTTTTAGCCCAAAGAATCAGCATTGCCATCCAACGTGGCAATGCCGCCAGCCTTTTGGGCACTTATCCCATTGACAGCGATGCGGACGAATTTTTTGATGCCCTATGAGCTCTTCCCTTACATTATACACTTGTAAATAGTATGTATATATATTTTAGTTTTAGCTTGTATATTATAATCTATGTTTAATTGATATTCTCATTTATATGAAATTATATATTTTTGTTGGAAATAAAGTGGTAGAAACATTAATCGTAGATTTTGTTGTTAAATAGTTGCGTAACTTGTATCCATCTATGATACAATTATCATCAGCCTTAGATCCAACCATTACCTTCTGGAATCGTAGGTAAAAATGCCGACCTACGCGCGCATCTCTGCGCCCCTGCATTATTCTTTGGTGTAGCGCCCCACTGCTGCGCACTGCGCGTTACGTGTGCGTGGGAGTAGTGCGTTAAGCTCCGCCCACATGCGCAAGGTCATTGAGGCTGCTATATAGGCTCCCACAAACAGGCGCGACGCGACAACGTGACACAAAGGCACGGCTTGTTGCGCGACATGCGGTGCCTTTGTGTCGCGCTGTCGAGTCGCGCCAGTGTTCACGAGCCTTTTTGTCCAATGTAATGACTTTTGGCAGTTGAATTTGACTTTCTTGAACGCGTGGACGGGTTTTATAATGAGTTAGTGGGTATTAGTATAATCCTTAGTTACAATACGATTTGTCGACTGCGGAGAGGTGTGTCACCTACATGGAACACGATGCCGTAAACCAGCGCCAAGTGTCGTGCGGTGTTCCACAGGGCTCAGTCCTGGGCCTGCTCCTGTGAAACAACGGGTACGACTGGGTGCTGAGGGGCAAACTCCAGCCGGGCGTCGACCTGACGTGCTATGTGCACCCGGAACAAAAAAAAAAAAAAAAAGATTTGTCGACTACTTTGCTTAGTTATAACTTGAGGACTACTTACCTATCCGATTTACGTTTTTATTAATAGATATTTTCTCTAGCTAGTACCTATTTTATGTTTCCTTTACCGTAAGAGACATACCTACTTACCATATAAGTAATCAGAATCTGTGCACCTACCATTATAGGCACGGTAGCAAATGGGTCTCGTTGAAATATGTTTTAAAAATAATTTACACGATATTACCTAGCAGTTTTATAAAATTCTTAATTTTATTACATTGTACTGTTATAAAGCTTTAAATACCTACGACCGATAAGTATATGTTAAAAAAAATGGTTGTCTGTAAAGTCGATTTACGGACGATAATTTTACGTGATAAAGTCATGGTGGAACGTGACAATGAGTCATGCTTTTTCGTGCGTGCAGCCGGCTTTCATAGATTTATAAGACGTTATCACGTCAAAATATATGAAAATTGGTTTGGAATGAAAAAAACGTAGGTACAGTCGCCAGCAGGTCAAACTACCCGAAATTTTCAAATTTCTCTAAACGATTTTAAACCTAACAATGTTGACGGTTAAGTTCAAAATCGAATGAGCAAATCTGACAGTTTGTGGTAACTTGATGTGCTGGCTGAGAGCAGTGGTGGCCCGGTGGTATCGGCCGCGACTTACGAGTTGTATGTCGTGGGTTCAAACCCTGGCAGGCGCTTTACTTTGTGTAAATAATTTCATCACCACTGCTCTCAAAACGGTGAAGGAAAACATCGTGAGGAAACCGGCATGTCCTAGAACCAAAAATTCGAGGACATGTGACATCTACCAACCCGCACTGGGCCCGCGTGGTAGATTACAGCCCACTCCCTCTCGAAGAGAGGAGGCCTGTGTCCCAGCAGTGGGAACATCATAGGCTGATTATGATTATGATGATGTGCTGGCGACAACATCTCTGCTTCGGGTGAAAAACTACGCATATGATTTTGAATTGCGTATAATAATGGCATTTCTTACTTATTTATTTTTAATTGCCGCCCTAATGTACGTAGTTATAGTAGAAATACTGGCAATGTACTCGTACTTAACAAAAACACAACTCAAAATTATCTCCAGTCGAATTTTCATCAACACCTCGTTACTACTCACTTTAGCTACCTACTTGCCAACCTGAAAATATTCTAAAACGGCTCCGAGCACCTTATCTGGGTGCTAAATGGTCGAGACTGTAGGAAATTAGGTTAGTAGCGTAGCCGTAGACTTGCTACCCATTAACATCCTTGCTCTGGTAGAATATTTATTGGCTTTTGTACTTAATGGATAGTACAGCCTTTGTCCTCTCTTTTTGGGATAGGTTTATGTTTATAGTGGTCGCGTTTTAGCATGGTAATAGCAGTCAATGACCCACCTACAATTTCTAGCATGTTTTATTTCAAAAACTGAAGTAAAACCAGTAAACGTCCTGAATCGATATTTATCGTGATCTTCAACATGTTTTAATAACGGAAAACCATAAATAGTTTACCATTTGGATTCCTACGGAGAGATATTAGGGAAAGGGCAATGATTTCTAATACTATGCTAAAACGCGACCACTATAGTGGTGGCGATAGGCTGATTATTTATTTAAGGTAGTATACAGCTAGCGGTAGGCATAAAGACACCACATTTGAGTTAGAAACAATTACAAACTTGACTTAGAACCTGGTCTAATGGTCGTGTGGTGACATCTACCAACGCTTCATGTGAACTACACAAAATACTGACGTCACGCAAAATCCTGCATCGCGCAAGCAGAGTTTATCGCGCAACTAGCATATATACAACGCCCGGCATTAATCGTCGGGCAGTTGCCCACCAGACACAACATCCGTCTGGTCAGAGGATTCTCCATTTTCTATGAAGGATGAGTAAACTTTACACCCTGAACTTCATACCTCTGAAGTTGCACCATACCCACTTAGGTGTTAAGTTCGACTCGCCGGCTGAGGAAATTTTAATTGAGATAATGAATATTCCAAGGAATTTTTAAATTCAAAGGGGTTTTCAATACACCCCCATGTATGCGATTACTTCTAGTTTAGACTAAAACTAAACTTAAACGGAAACATTTTATTCGACAAAATTCGTTCCACATTTTCAGTCCCTAAAAATGAAATAAAGGGAGCGTGACAAAGACTTGCTACCTATTAACATCCTTGCTCTAGTGATATATTAATTGTCTTTTGTAGTAAATGCATAGTACGGCCTCTGCCCTCTCTTTTCGGGATAGGTTTAAGTCTTGTGATGGCGATAGGCTGATTAGTTATTTAACGTAGTATGTAGTTCCCTGAGAAATAAGGCCACTTTAACACGGGTAGATAACAATAAAACTTAACGTATGGTTCCAAATTCGAATCTACGGATGGGCGAATGAAACTGAAGTAATTGTAGTTAAGCCAACCCGATTATTTTTAATAATGATATATTAATCAAATAAAAATCAGGTTTGCAGCTGCTTCTGGATGGACTTGAAGCCAGCACCACCATATTTTGGAAAAGGTAAGCTAAGCATGATCATGATAACATGAAAATGATGCCTAAAAATAGTGTACCTATTGAGGTAACGTAGCGTAACCAGCAGATTTAACGACACGGACGCAGAGCCAAGACAGCTCTCATGCGGAAAAGTATATTCTGCAGAGCCCCGTAAATTTATAATAAAATCAAAAAATCAGTTAGGGAGTTAGATTTGGCTGGTTTTAAGAAACAATTTAATGTTTATTTATGTAATAAATGCTACCATAATTTGAATGACTACTTAAATGACACTTTGACATTTTAATTTAATGCAATTATTTTTATATTATTTTATTCTAACTGACATCCCTTTTTGAATTTGAATTATAATTATTAAAAATATTGTTATTATTAATACTAATAATGAATTTATCATCAATGTAATTACTTAACATTTGTACGCTCATGTGGTAGAATGTGATGAGACAATCTATGTTAAACTTAAGACCATGTAATATACATACCGACCATGTTCTGACAAATAAATGATTATGATTATGATTAATTGATTATACAAAAATCTCACCGTTGAAATCGTCAATTCCTAACATCAAGTGGAATGACTGTTCACTTCAGCTAAATTTTGTTGGTGAGATTTGCCAGGATAGACTGGTATGTCAAAAACAACACCAGTCCGTTCAATTTCTTTAAACTTTACAGCTTCAAAAAAGTTATCGCTCACAAAGTTTGCAAAAAGACAGGTACCGTTACTGTGTCATGTAAACTTGCTAACTCGCCCCATCACGTGTACACGCGGTAATGAACAAAGCACGGTAATGAGATCTTTGCACGTTAAACTTTATCACGCTTCACCCCCAGGGCAGGTCCGGAATGAAAACTTGGCCTGTTATAAAGATGAACCATATTTTAAACTGACTTTCGAATTTTGAATTTTCGGATACGATCTTAAAAGCCCCTTCTGTTGTTATCTTTTGAAGTCGATTTTTGAAAATGTTATCTTAATTCCTATTTCAATTTGGTTTGATTTTAAAGTTGAAAGTTTTGACGTGTATTGAATAATCTTCAAGGTCGTTAACTTGTATGAAATGAGGTGTTAGGAGAATCATTCCCTATACGTCGATTCGAGAAGAATAGGTAAGACGAGTTCGCCAGAGGCGTAAGTACGAATAGTATACCCACATTTCCCCAGTTATGATTAACATCAACAGGGCACAAATCCAGACTCCGGGCTGCCACTGAGAAATTCCAGATGGAAAACCCAATAACATTTTGCCCAACCGAGGAATCAAACCCAGGACCTCATGACCACTAGACCAACGAGACTAAACAAACTACAAACTCCATAATTACCTTTTAAAAATGTTTTTTTTTTCAAATGAAAAACATTTTAAAAGAGTAATGATGGAGTTTCTTGCTCATTCTTTTCTATACGAACCTATCTTTTGGAAGCGGCAACTAGAATCAATTCTATATTCTTGTTTTAAATATTGACGTCCTAAAGTGCCTTTTATGTGCCTATTTGAAATAAATTATTTGAGTTTGACTTTGAGTGAAAACTGGCGTCAGTTTCATGAACCACATATTGGCTCTGATATTTGTTTTTCTACCTATACGTCTGCTTCGCGGACAGCGAACGTGTTAATTGCGTGGGACGAGATCTTGAGTAGGCGTCTGAGTAATCTCCTTTAGCACTAGAATAACCTTTTCGTTGAGACGAGATGACACTTTAAGCTCTACTCATCATAGAATTCTATAAATAAGTTATTAGGAATTTCTCACTGAACACTGAAGTACCTTCAGGATAATAATATATAGGGGTGCTAGGACAGGAAACCTCCCCGTGTGCCCGTGGGCTGGAGTTTCTCTTAGATGCGTCTGGGGGAAAGGCCAGTCACCGGGACGGTGCACCCTGGGGTACGGGCAATGACCCCCCATTAGGTATTGTGTGCCTAATGGGTCTAGTTGCCCGTACGCTAATATCCTGTTGGAGGAACGCTCCAACGTGTGTCTCTCTGTTTAAGCAGAGACGCACAGCGGCGGAGTAAGAGCGGGCTCGGTGTGCACTAACTCTGCCGCCGGGCAGGCAGGAAGGAGTCCTCTCCTTCTGCCACCGTTAGTCTCGTAGCCCCGAAGATTGTCAAGGTTATGTCTCTGACTTTTGACGGGGGTCGAGGGTCTTGGCTTAACCGCCCGGGCCGCGAGGAAGATAACCTCTATAAAAAAAATCCTCCAATATCAAGTTTTGGTGCGTGGCGAGGGTATGAATGGCTGAGGAGTAGTGTCATCTACAACTTTATAGTTGTAGGTGGCGCACCAGTCGCTAGCGCACCCCCAGCCAGAGTACCAGTGGACCCTCTGGTTGGGTTATAAATGTACACTTACCTAGGGACAGGGGGTGAACCTAGGATGGACTTTTTACATCCCCCACACTCGTGGGATCAAATATGGAAAAATGTAACACAAAAAACATACAAAAAAGTAGTGGAGAGGAGGGGAGTGATGCGGGGTCGGATTCCGACGCCCCATCGGGTGCAAGGAGCTCATTCAAGAGCCCGGAGCGCGTAGTGGTTGGGCCTGCAGAGAAGAACCGAAGGCTCTACCAGAAGCGCCCCAAATCAGGGGATGGCCAGGGGTCGTCCTCTGATGGAGGGAGGCACGCCGCCCGGAGAAAATTTACTCGGCAGGGTGGTGTACACGAGCGGGTTACGAGCGGAGGGCTCACCACCGAGGAGGACAGTGAGCCGAGCCGAGTCAGCCCAGCCGTGCCGGCCAGCAGTGAGCCGGATGCCGCTGGCGCCTCCAAGTTGGAGCGAGTGGCCAGGTTTGAGGAGGTTGTGGTAGCCGCGATCAGGGGTGTGGCCTTAAAGAGGATTCAGTCCTCTAAAGACAAGGTCATACCCACTGCCACGGCCTCCATTATGGCGGCAGCGGAGGCCTTACACCTTGGGCCTCCTTCGGACGGAATGTCGAAGATGCAGGTGGAGGTCACCCGCTTAACAGCCGCCATGGAGCTTCTCCGGAAGGAGAATGAGGAGCTCCGAGCGGATCTGGCCGGCCTCCGGGCAGCCGGTCCCCGGGAAGTATCGCCGGAGGGGACGCAGCATGGACATGGCCTGCCCGTGCCGGTGCCTGCTGAGGACCGGGTTCTGACCCTGGTGCGGCGGGAGCTGGCTGCCTTCAATTGTCGGTTTTCTGCTCTGGAAGCCATTGTCCTGCGCCCCCCGCTAGCGGCGAGCCGGCAGGTCTCGTTTGCCGCCGCTGCGGCCAAGACACGATCGACGGGGCGCTCTAAAGGCGGGCCTGTGCTGGAATCCGCGGGGCCGCCCGCGGCGAAGTCGGCGCATCCCAAGCCCAAGAATGGCGGGGGGCCTACGCAGGTGGCGAGGGCCGCAGCTCTGGCGGCGCGAAGACCGCCCCCCCCGCCTCCTAATGCTCCTCCGGCCGATGCCGAATGGCAAGTAGCCGGAGAAAAGAGGAAGGCGGGTAAGGCTTCAAGGGCGGCCAAAAGGAAGGAGAGGTGGCAGCGGCGCAAGGAGCGAAGCGTCGCGGCTAGGCTCCGCGCTCCAAAGTCCGCAGCTGAAGTGATTACACTACAGCCGGACGCGGAGAAGAAGGGCGTGTACTATCGCGACGTGCTTACGAAAGCGAGGGCGGCGGTGAACCTCGAAGAGCTTGGTGTCACCAATGGCATCCGGGTAAGGGTTACTGCGACTGGGGCCCGGATGCTGGAGGTCCCTGGTGCGGCCAGCGGCCCGACCGCTGACGCTCTGGCCGAAAGGCTTAGGGCGTCCCTAAATGCGGACGAGGCCCGAGTCTCCAGGCCCACCAAGTGCATTGACATGAGAATCCTGGGCCTGGACGACTGCGTGACGGAGGCTGAGATAGTGGCCGCCGTCGTCAGGACTGGGGGGTGCTCTGCCGAGCAGGTGAGGGCGGGCACCATTCGTCCTGACCACACGGGGATGCGAGCCATTACGGTGAGCTGCCCCGTGTCGGTGACCAGAAAAGTTGCTGGGGAGGGCCGAAGGCTCCTGGTGGGCTGGGTTTCCGCGCAGGTGAAACTGCTGGAACCCAGACCTCTGAGGTGCTTCCGCTGCCAGGTGGGCAACCACGTGGGAGTGCAATGCACCTCGGAGGTGGACCGCAGCGATCACTGCTTCCGCTGCGGTCAGCCCGGGCACAAGGCCGGCTCATGCAATGCCACGCCGCACTGCTTTTTATGTGCGGCAGCTGGCAAGCCGGCCGATCACCGGGCTGGGAGTAAGGGCTGCGGCCCACCCGCCAAAGCCAGGGGCAGAGGTAAACCCTCCGCAACCGCCGTCACCACCGCACCCGCCGCCACTGCCGCAGCCGCTGCCGCCTCCATCGTCGTCACCGCCGCAGAAACCGCGGCAGGGCCCTCACAAGGGCCTCGGGAGGGGGCTAATATGGAGTGCCAATAATGGCCCTATTACGCCTCCTCCAGGCGAACATCAACCACTGCGTCGCTGCTCAGGATCTGTTGCTCCAGAGCATGGCGCAGTGGTCGATTAACATCGCCGTGGTCGCTGAGCCGTACTTTGTCCCGCCCAGGGATGACTGGGTGGAGGACCTGAGCGGCTCAGTGACCCTAATTTCGTCGGCCGCCGCCGGTACCTCGTTGCTCGAGGCAGTCAAGAGGGGATGGGGTTGCGTGGCAGCACGGTTCGGGGAGATTGTTGTCGTAGGGGTATACTTCTCCCCGAACAGAACTCTCGCCGAGTTCCACAACTCCCTTGCGGAGTTGAGAGTCGTCGTCGTCGGGTACCATTCCCTCCCCGTGCTCGTGCTCGGGGACTTCAATGCCAAGAACACGGCTTGGGGTTCCCGGTATACGGACGCGCGGGGCAGGATGGTGGAGGACTGGGCTCTGGAGACAGGCCTGGTCGTCCTAAACCGGGGTTCTGTCCCCACGTGTGTGCGGATGCGGGGTGAGTCAGTGGTGGACATCTCGTTCGCCAGCCCCGCTCTGTCGCCGCGTGTCATTGACTGGCGCGTCATGGAGGGGGTGGAGACGCACTCCGACCACCGGTACATCCGGTTTGACGTCTCCACCCAGACCTCGAGCGCGCTGGTCCGACAGGCCCCGAGTGGTCCGCGGTGGGCGCTGAAGCGGCTGGACCGGGAGCTCCTCCTGGAAACCTCGATCGTGCAGGCCTGGGTGTCATCACCGGACAGGCCTGCTGATATTAACGACGAGGCGGAATGGTTCCGGGAGGCCATGTCCGAAATATGTGACGTGGCAATGCCCCGTGTCCAGCCTGGACGCGCCTGGCACCAGGTGTACTGGTGGTCGCCGGAGTTAACAACTCTACGCGAGGCGTGCGTTGCTGCGCGACGCCTGTACACCAGGCACCGCAGGCTCCGTATCCGCCCTCCGGATACGGAAGCCATTCAGGCGGAGCTGTACGAGGGTTACAGAGCGGCGAAGACCGCCCTCCGAGCGGAGATACTCCGGAGTCACTGGGGACTCTGAACAGGGACCTGTGGGGACGCCCATACAAAATGGTGCGGGAGAAACTTCGGCCATGGGCTCCCCCCCTGACGCAGAGTCTCCGGCCTCAGCTTGTAGAGGGCGTGGTGAGCGCTCTGTTTCCTTCGCGAGGGGAGCATACTCCTCCGCCCATGGCTCCGCCTCCTGCGGTGCCAACTGTGGACCACGTAACCGACGACGACGACGATGCTCCTGAGGTGACCGAGGTAGAGTTGAGAGTGGCGGTACGTAGGCTGAGTGCCAAAAATACCGCCCCAGGACCCGACGGCCTACCTGGAAAAGCCTGGGTCCTGGCCTTGGAGGCTCTCGGGCCTCGACTTAGAGGGCTCCTAAGCGCATGCTTGGAGGGGGGCCGGTTTCCAATTCGTTGGAAGACGGGGAAACTGGTCCTCATTAAGAAGACGGGGCGCCCTGCGGACTCTCCGTCCGCTTACCGGCCCATCGTGCTGCTCGACGAGGTGGGCAAACTCTTTGAAAGAGTCATTGCAGTCCGCCTCGTCGGGCGGCTGGTGCGGGTGGGGCCGGATTTGGCGGACAGCCAGTTTGGTTTCCGCAGGGGGCGCTCTACGGTGGACGCCATCATGCGCATGCGAGCCCTCACGACGGGGGATGCTGTGGCCCGGGGTGGGGTCGTCTTGGCGGTGTCTCTAGACATCGCCAATGCCTTCAATACCCTGCCCTGGAGTTGCATCAGGGAGGCACTCTGGTCAGTGTACACGTGCGTGCGGCAGCGGGGCGGGTCCATAGTGGACGTCTCGTTCGCTAGCTCCGCTGTTGTGGGCCGTGTACACGACTGGCGAGTTGCCGTAGAAGTGGAGACGCTATCGGACCATCGATATATTCGATTCGACGTCTCCACCCAGACTACGGGCGGCAGCCATCCATCGGCCCCGCAAACGGAGGGTCCTCGCTGGTCGCTTAAGCGACTTGACAGGGAACTTCTCGAGGAGGCCGCAATAATCCAGGCCTGGGTCCGGGAGTCACAGACGACCAAACCCATCGACGTCGAAGCGGAGGCGCAGTGGTTCCGCGGGGCAATGACGCAAATTTGCGATGCGTCCATGCCCCGTATCCGCACACAGCCCACAAGGCGCCGCTGTACTGGTGGTCCGCCAACATCGCGCAATTGCGCGTGACGTGCGTGGAGGTTAGGCGCCAGTACACCAGATACCGGAGGAGACGTCGACGGGTTCCGGAAGAAGAAGCCGCGCTGTATGAGGTGTACCGCGCGGCTAAGGAGACTCTGTGGCTGGCCATCGTCGAGTCAAAGACTCGAGCCAGGGAGGAGAAGTTGGCGACCCTAGACGGAGATCCGTGGGGGCGCCCTTATCGTGCGGTCCGAGGCAAACTTCGTGTCAGGGCACCCCCACTCACTGAGAGTCTGCAGCCTCAGCTGCTGGATGAAGTGGTCGCCACCCTCTTCCCTGCTAGAGAAGAGCATATACCGCCGCCGATGGCTATGCCCACAGCCGCAGAGTTGGATGATGAGGGAGTCGTTAGCGTCCCTGAGGTGACACAGCCGGAGATGAGGACAGCCATAACACGGCTCCGGGCCAAAACTGTTGCCCCGGGGCCCGATGGAGTTCCTGGCCGAGCGCTCGTCCTCGCTCTGGAAGAGCTAGAGCCCCAGCTGAAAGCACTCTACACAGCTTGCTTTGAGCAGGGCCGGTTCCCTACCCAGTGGAAAACAGGTCGACTGGTCCTGCTCAGGAAGGCCGGGCGCCCAGCGGACTCGCCGTCCGCATACCGGCCCATAGTACTGCTGGACGAGGTGGGCAAGCTTTTTGAGCGGATAATTGCAGCCCGCCTCGTCGGCCACTTGTACAGAGAGGGGCCGGATCTGGATGACAGTCAGTTCGGGTTTCGAAATGGGCGCTCCACTGTAGACGCCATTATGCGGGTTAGAGTCCTGGCGGAGAAAGCGGTGTCCCGGGGCGGGGTGATGTTGGCGGTATCCTTGGACATCTCCAACGCGTTCAACACCCTGCCCTGGAGCTGTATTCGGGAGGCACTGTGCTACCATAGGGTGCCCCCGTACCTCCGCCACATCGTTGGGGCTTATTTGGCTGAAAGGTGTGTCACCTATAGGGGACGCGACGGCGTGGGCCGGCGCGACATGTCGTGCGGTGTTCCACAGGGCTCGGTTCTGGGCCCGCTCCTGTGGAACATCGGGTACGACTGGGTGCTGAGGGGCGAGCGCCAACCGGGAGTGGACCTGACGTGTTACGCGGATGACACGCTGGTCACGGCCCGGGGGAACTCGCACAGGGAGGCAGCGTTGCTGGCGACGGCTGCGGTTGCGCGGGTAGTGGGCCGCATACGGCGCCTGGGCCTGGAGGTGGCCCTCAACAAGTCGGAGGCTGTGGTTTTTCACGGCCCTCGGCGGGCGCCAGCGCCGGGATCACACATCGTGGTCGGGGGGGCACAAATTGCTGTCGAGTCTACCATGAAGTACCTAGGACTGGTGCTCGACAGCCGGTGGGACTTCGGCCCCCACTTTCAGCGACTGGCGCCCAAGTTGATGGGCGCGGCGGGCGCGCTCGCAACGCTGCTTCCCAATCTGGGGGGCCCGAGCACCGCCTGTAGGAGGTTATACCTCGGGGTCGTGCGATCCATGGCCCTGTACGGGGCCCCGGTGTGGGCCTCTGACCTGACGGCCGGCAGCATCGCAGTGCTGCGAAAACCACAGAGGGCGACGGCCGTCAGGGCTATCAGGGGGTATCGCACGATCTCCTACGAGGCGGCTTGTGCACTAGCCGGATCTCCGCCTTGGGACCTAGAGGCGAGAGCCCTCGCGTCTCTGTACCGGTGGTGCGAGGAGGTGCGGTCGCGGGCTGGTGGACCGATGCAGCGAGAGATCGAGCTGCGTCGGTCGCAGCTCCGCGAGGTCCTGGTGACGGAGTGGCGGGACAGGCTCTCACGCCCTACCGCCGGTCTCGTCACCATCGAGGCGGTCCAGCTGGTGCTCAACGAATGGCTCGGGAGGAGGCACGGCTCCATGTCGTTTTGGGTGACTCAGGTGCTCTCGGGGCATGGTTGCTTTGGGAAGTACCTGAGTCGCATAAACACGGAGCCGGACGCTCGGTCTCATCACTGCGTCAACTGTCCGGAGGACACGGCGTGGCATACGCTGGCAGAGTGTGCCGCATGGGAGGAACCGCGCCGTGCCCTCGTGTCAGTAGTTGGAGCCGACTTGTCACTTCCGGCCGTCGCTTGTTCGATGGTCGGGAGCGGCGAGTCGTGGGATGCGGTGATCTCCTTCTGTGAAACCGTCATTTCACAGAAGGAGGCTGCGGAAAGGTTGAGAGAGGTCGAGGCCACTCTCCCGATCCGCAGCAGACGTACCGGGCGTCGGCGGAGGGCGGACAACGCCCTCTTCCAGCCCCCATAAACGGGTCCAGAGGGACGGCGGACCTGGGGATGTCCGCCGCCCCTCATCTAACAGGACCCGAGGCGGCGGCGCGTAGTGTTCCACGCGCGCCCCTATTCGACGTCGCGGGGGGAGTTTTACACCTCACTCCCCCCGCGGACTTGAGGAGGCCCGCGGAGGCGGGCCGGCACTAGCCGGGGATCGTGGAAGGCGCACAAGTTCCCATGATCCCCGGTGCAAGTGTGGGAAGGGAACACCGGGGTGGTTTTTAGTCAGTAAGAGTCTGACAGACCCCTCCGCCCCCCCAGGACGGAGGACATCCATGAGGATTTTCCACCCCGGAACAAAAAAAAATAAAAAAAAGGGAGGCACTCTGGTATCACCGGATGCCGACCTACCTCTGTCGCATAGTCGAGGCCTATCTGACGGACAGGGCCGTCATTTACCCCGGTCACCAGGGAGAATGGAACCGGCGAGAGATGTCGTGCGGTGTCCCACAGGGATCGGTCCTGGGGCCGCATCTGTGGGACATCGGGTACGACTGGGTGCTGCGCGCCGACCTCCCTAGCGGCGTCAGCGTCGTTTGTTACGCTGACGACACGCTGGTCCTGGCGCAGGGGAGGTCGCACCAGGCGGCGGCCGAATTAATGACACGCGGGGTTGCGATAGTCATTGAGAGGATCCGGCAATTGGGACTCGAGGTGGCCCTGCACAAGTCCGAGGCCATGTGTTTTCATGGTCCTCGGAACGCGCCACTGTCGGGTTCCCAAATAATGGCGGGAGGGGTTCACATCGGCGTCGAGTCGACGATGAGGTACCTGGGACTCGTCCTCGACAGCCGGTGGAACTTCGTTGAGCATTTCCGACGTTTGGCTCCCAGACTGGAACGGGCCGGGGCTGCCTTGAAGCGGCTCCTGCCCAATCTAGGGGGTCCAAACGCCTCCTGCCGGAGGCTCTACGCGGGGGTCGTGCGGTCGATGGCCCTTTACGGGGCACCGGTGTGGGCGCGTTCATTGAGGCTCCGACCAGCACGCCGGTTGAACGCGTCCCAAAGGGTCATGGCCATCCGGCTGGTCCGAGGATACCGCACGGTCTTCTGCGAGGCGGCGAGCCTCCTTGCCGGATTGCCACCATGGGATCTGGAGGCAAAAGTCCTCGCGCATATTTGGGAGTGGCGCGAGGAGGCGAAACGCCGGGGCGTTACTCCGCTGCCGCGAGAAATCGCGGCACAGCGGACAGAGCTCCGGCGGGATCTCATGGCGCCATGGAGAGTGCGACTGTCGCAACCCAGCGCTGGGCATGCCACAATTGCGGCGGTAAGTCCCCTCTTTGAGGAGTGGCTTGAGAGGCGCCACGGCGTCCTCACCTTCCGCCTGACGCAGGTCCTCACCGGACATGGCTGTTTCGGGAGGTTCCTGTTTCGGATAAGGCGGGAAGAAACGCCCGGGTGTTGGCATTGTGTGGATCGACCGGAGGACACGGTGGAGCATACGGTGGAGGTCTGCCCAGCTTGGGTGGAGCACCGCCGTGTCCTCGTGGCGGCGATCGGCGGCGGCGATCTCTCGCGTCCGGCCCTGGTACAGGCCATGGTACGGAGCGAGAGGGAATGGGAAGCCGTCACCTCCTTCTGTGAAGCAGTAATGCTCGCGAAGGAGCAGGCGGAGCGCGTGAGGGTGCGGCAATCGTTGCGCTCTCACGCCCCTAGTCGCCGCAGGAGGAGACACCCTGGGCGTCGGGAGTCAATTGCCGACTCCCGGCCACCGTAGGCGCGGGCTTGCGGACGGCGAGCAATGGGCAGCTCGCCGTCCGGTAAGGACCAGGCCCGGGTCGACGGCGCGTCGTGTTCCACGCGCGCCTCAAAGAGATGTCAGCATCATTGAAGGGGTCCGATAGGGCCGATGCCTGCCGGGGTCGCGGATTGTTCGAAAGAGTTACCGTGGCCCTGGCGCACAGGCAACTGAAGGAACACGGGTGGGTTTTAGTCAGTAAGAGTCTGACACGCCCTTCCGCTCCGCCCAGAGCGGGAGAGGTTATTTGATGATTTCCCAACCAAAAAAAAAAAAAGGATAATAATATAGGTAGGTACTTGGTACGTCTACGCAAACATGTTATATAGATTAAAGGCGGGAGCAAACAGGCGCGACGTGACTCTAGTAGAGAGATTTCTATGTAAACTTTATGGAAAATAATCTACAAGAGTCGCGTCGCGCCTTTCTGCGGGACCCTTAATGGTATCATGCACTTCATTCATACACAACTTTGCACTCGTAATATATTCCTACATTTTCTATAAAATTATATTAATAATTAAAGTCTCTTTTCGTATCTGTCTGTGTGACCGCGTAGCTCTTCTTAACTACGCAACGGATTTTGACCCAGTTTTAACACCGTCATTTAGAGAATCTATAACATAACATCACATAACATAACATCACGCCTGTATTCCCCGAAGGGTTAGGCAGAGGTGCTACTATAGTACACCCACATTTCGCCAGTTATGTTTAAGTCCCATGTAACAGGGGGCGAGCCTATTGCCATCAACCGGGCACAAATCCAAACTCCGGGTTGCTAATGAGAAATTCCAGATGGAATAACCCAATAACACTTTGCCCGACCTGGGAATCGAACCCAGGACCTCATGCTCAGCAGTAGCGCTAGCGACCACTAGACTAACGAAGCAGTCGAGGAATCTATAGTATATATAAAAATCTCGTGTCATGGTGTTTGTGGTCGCACTCCTCCGAAACGGCTTGACCAATTTTTATGTTTTTTATTTATTTATTTATAATTAGTAGATATGCGAATAGGTCGTTAAGTTTATTTCCTACCGCTCCCACGGGATCGAGTCTTATGCGGGTGAAACCGCGGGGCGCAGCTAGTTTATAATAAAAATTAAATGAACGGGATGCATTAAATATATTTTCTTTCTTTCTTTTAATTTAAGTTATTCCGAAAGGTTTATTTATTATATTTAAACTTTCATTTATAATAAAGAAATTTCGATGTTTTGTCAAGTCGTAAAAAACATGCGAAGTAGGGGCGCGTCGGTAGTGCTACTTTTATTAATGGTGTTATGTACTTCATTATTAATACACAATTTCATACTCGTAATCCATTCCTACATCTTTTATTATTAAACAAAATTCATAGTCCTTATTGGGCTATCCGGGCATACCTTTTAAAAAGTTGTTTGTTTGTCTCTATCGACTTCCTACTTATGTTTGGTTCAGTAACTTCTAGAGTCGTTTCGTTCAAAATCCCAAGGACTCCAGAAAATCGATAGGATTGGCGACTTAATTTTCTTTCCTGTTACGGCCACAGAAAATGATTATCTGGAGAATTCTATTTTATTGGATCACGTAAGTAATCGATAAAAATAGATTATACCCGGGTTATACTGATTTATTTTTAGAACCTGATTTAACGTCAGCACGTAGGACAGAAATGGACGCAGAAGGGGAGATGTTGTGCAATATACAGGTATAGGTGATGTATAGGTGCATAAGATAAGTAATATTATATTATTTTAATTATTGTGAATGTGAAGACCATATGGTCATTGTTTTTTTTTTTCACTGAGTGTACTGGTGGAAAGTTCAATATATCTGACCGACAAAAACATGTAAGATTTCAACCGCCAATAACTACGAGACTAAGGGGTCATTGTACTCACAACTTTGACTATGGACCAAACCTGAAATCGCGAAATAAATATCAGCTGTTCCCTACGTTTTGACGTGTTATGAGAACATAAATATAGGGAAAATCTGTTTTCTTTTTTCGCGATATCTGGTTTGGTCCATAGTAAAAGTTGTTTATAATGATGAGTACAATGACCCCTTATGAGATTGCTGGTGTTTTACAAATAACCCTGTATATAACAATGTTGAGGCTGGATATAATTTGCCTACGTCGTCACACTGGGACAACACCCAACTACGCGTCAACACGCGTATGCCCGCGGCCCTCTATTTTTCACTATGTGTCGAGGCATATACGAATAGCACTATAATTTTTTTTACTTGAATTCAAACACTTTTATTTCCTACGGTACCTTCCATTATTTACGTAGAATCGAAGAATTCCGTGCATAGCCAAACTTTATAGTAGATTTTTTTCGAGTCGAGCATAGAGGGACTAGAGCGTAGGGGGACTAACCGTAAATTCCAATTCATTCATAGCGCAAATACGTGTTTGCGCACTGACTGGACAGGTCCACTTAATCTGTGTGGTCTATACTCAAAAGACTATTTCAGACACCAATCTACAGGGTCTCCACATGCTCTGACCAAGATTATGTCTGGACTTTATAAGAGATAGTGACCTCTGAGTTTGTAGATTTGTAGAAACGTATTATTTTTTTTCTAATTACGTAAGCCTAAATCGGCCTTTCTTCTCAGAGTAGTTAGATAATAGGGAATGCCGACGTCATGTAGTTTTTAAAATATGATTGACGGATAAAAGTGTTTGTACAAACCTACTTACAGAAAGAAAATCATTTAGGTATCATTTACCCGGTGGACACGGACTGAAAATGCCTCCAGATCCTCCTAAGAAAGGGGTCGCTAAGGGGACCCTAAGGGGTCCTAAGGGGTTCCTTGCAGAGCAATTTGGTCCCTGGCCCTAACCTCAAGCAATGGACAAAATTGTAAAACTTTAAATTTTTGGGTACGAGGCTTTTGGCTACTTTGTATGTCTGTATTTTTATTAATATCATTTATTTGTAATGTGCGTTTTGTTTGCGCAGAATAAACTATTTTTCTTTCTTTTTTCTTTTAAAATATGACTATCTTTAGCGACAAAATAATATATTAGGTTTATAGACGAAAGCAATTTACTTCCAGCTATTCTAAAGTATCGAAACCTAATCAGAAGATCTAGTTAGTGGTCCGCAAACGTGTCTGTTGGTATACCATGTAACTTATAACATATCTAGCAAAAAAGATTTGGGTAGGTATGCCTCGGCTCACCCCCTCCCCTTCCCCCCATACAGTTGTTATGTTATAACATAAACACAAACTTACTAAACATGCTAAAACGTAAAATATCTGCATGCATGTCTCAGGCTGTCTAAAACGCAAAAAGGTCGCCGTCCAATCAATATCCCTAAAAAGGACCTCGTCCCAAAGTGGACGATTACCGAAAAATACTAAACATTTCTTAGTAGTTCCTTTGTGAGTCCAAAGAAAACATATAAAAGGAGTCCACGTCTTAATCTGAACGAATTTATTCCCGGGTCTTCGAGGATAAATCACTATAGTTCTGGTCAAAGAAGTCTATGAGACGTAAAAGTGTGAAAGGCAAAGGGTGGCTCATTCTTTCGTCAGAAAGGGCCTAACCGGCCTCAAACCGGAAAATTAACGTAGCATTTACTTTTGTTCGTTTATCGGCACCTAGAGTTTCATTTATACGCTCCTCTTTATTATTTTATCTTGAAAAATAGAGATAAACAGCCGCACTGAATGGAGCTCGGCGCTGTTCGTAATATTTGAATGAGAATTTTGAGATTTACAATTGCGCTTTACAAAAAGATTATTTCGAAAATGTTGTATTGTAACTTTCTTGGCTTTAATTTTGGCTTTTGAAAACGGTTTCACCTTTAGATAACTGACGGTAATAAGTCCACAGATAAAAAGGAGTTGTGATAAAGAGCCACAAAGAGTCCAATCCCCATGTTAGAAAATAATATAAATTACCCAATGGTCGTAGACATTGTCCGTACTTACACTGATTTAGCAGCTCACCTTTCAACTTTTCTTGGCCTTCATTATAAACAAAAAAAACAATTGACCATCCGAAAAAAACAAGAACAATTAACGTCCTTCTCATAACATAAATTAACATTATGAACCTATGCACGCGCCAACACTATACAACCGAATACCTTACCTAGTTAGATAGCGAAGCAAACATAGGAACTGATCATGAACAGGCTTCAACAAAGAATTTATTAGTAAGCTTCTTTCATAGATTGGATAGCGGGTGTGGGTTGGTGGGATCATGACACCACAAATAACGACTTCCGCTCGAACGAACTTGGGATGACATGTATCCCGAGTTTTTATACTATCGAGCGGTTAGTAGAAGATGTTCTAGTCGGCATCAGTCGATAGTCTCTTACACAATAACATAACATCATGCCTGTAATCCCCGAAAGGTAAGGCAGAGACGTACCTATAGTAGGTACACCCAAATTTCACCAGTCCCATGTAATAGGGGCCGAGACTAGTATCTCTCTTATCCAGATAAAATATTAATAAGAATTTGACGATTACATAAGGTATGACAAAACTAACAACGTCTTAAGAAGCTTAGTTCCCAAGATCCCCGAAAAAAAAAGTGTGGGAAGCGATACAGCGAAGTCTCAAGCAAAGTTTCTAAGTTCTCTGAAGACGGACTGCAGAAACGGGTACTAATTTCTAAATAACATCATCTGTAATAAACTTAACTAAAACTTTTCTAGCAATGACTGGCATTAAGCTCCTTACCGTACATTTTCAACCTCATCGAATTACATCCATATTAAAATCATATGTAGGTATCATATTATCAATATGAAAATCCTCAACAAGCCTCCAGCATTTCATTAAAGCATTCTCGAACCTCGATACCAGTTTATAATCTCACACGCTCAAAACAAAAAAAAAGAAGATGGCGCCGGCGCTTTAATTTTTTTTTAATACTACAAAGTTCTGTCGCAAAGGGGATCCTGTTCGAAAATCTCCTTATTCGGGTAAGGAGCTTACAGCTTACGGTAAGTCTTTGACAATCGAATGCGACAGAGGTTCGGTCCCACCCGGTGGAGCGTCGTCGCAGTAAATTTAAATTTTCGGCGAAAATACCGAAGTAAGAGATGGCCGAATTAAAATGAAGCTATGTAAATCTGACACCTTCGGATCTTGCTTCTCCAGTTGTTGTCAGATAATTGTACTAACGATATTCTGTAGGCTTTTTGTTGTGATGATTTCAGTATATTTTATTCAATAAAATTTATGAAATAAAAGACCCTGTGGAGTGGCAATACGTTAATGAGTTTACCATGGTAGGTACTCAATACTCAATATCTTTATTGCTTTACCATAATGTGTACTTAGGTGGTAACTAATATAATTGAGATCATTATGGACCCTGTAGGACACAGCTAAAGGGTAGGAGAGAGGAAGCGCTGTTTTAGGAGATCATTAAGTTGCAATTATCATCAAACCCAGACCACCAGATGACCAGATGTATGAACGTAAACGAGGCAAAAGGAGTACGTAAGGATCGTAGCAGGTGGCGTTCTGTAGTTTCTGCGTACCCCCATGGGAAGAAGGCATGAGTTTATGTATGTGTATGTGTATAATCAAAGTCAGGAGATTGCGAATAAGATCGATATATTATATCGTTACATTTCGCTTACATCAGTCTTATTTTATATGCAAATGTACTTAATTATTTTTATATACCTTTACATAATGTATTATAATTCTGTTAATTCATTTGTATAAATTGTTTTTCTTTGAATAATAATTATTATTACGTTATTTATTAATTATTACTGTATCATTAATATATTTTAAAACATACCTATAAATTGCATGTTTATCATTAATTATTGTTATCAATTATTATTACTTATTATATTATTCAGGTTCTCACATATACTTTCGCCACCGGATACCCGACACGGCATCAACAATTCGACTACGCTTGGGAAAATGTCTTCAATTGGGTTTTAATTCGACATTAAAAACTTTGCGAAGGAAATAATGTTTTCTTTCTAAGTGGGCTTGGGCAAACTATGACTAGAAATGGTGTAGTAGCCTATTTTGCATTTGAAGTGTTAGTAGTCAATACACTAGCCCACTTCTACTTGCCCAGGACGGCTACATTTGCCTAGAAATTGTTTTTTCATTACTCAATCGCCCAAATAGGTCTACTAAGAATAGACCACCATGTAGTTTAAACCGGAATGTTCTTGAGTAGACTTTAATGGATATTATCATGCCTGAATACAAAATACAAAAGCTCTATAGCTACTGTAGTAAAATTATTGAAGTGGCTCAAGTGTCGTTGATTTGGGCCGCTTCTTGTGTAGGTTACCTCCGTTTTAAATTAAAGAATAAAACTATAATACAAAGTATGACCAAGCCCCGGCATCGCGCGACATCATACGATGTAACTGACGTAGTGGTAGAGTGATTTCATGCCGACGTCTCACCGCTCATAAGTGGCAGCGGACGCCGCGCCGTAGCGGTTTTAGTCGCTACATTATCAATTGCTTACATTTAATATTAGTAAACATAACATAACATCACGCCTGTATTCCCCGGAGGGTTAGGCAGAGGTGTACCTATAGCACACCCACATTTCGCCAGTTATGTTTAAGTCCCATGTAATAGGGGGCGAGCCTATTCCCATTAACCGAGCATAAATCCAGACTCCGGGCTGTTACCGAGAAATTCCAGATGGATAAACCCAATAACACTTTGCCCGACCCGGGAATTGAACCCAGAATCTCATGCTCAGCCGTAGCGCTTGCGACCACTAGACCAACGAGGCAGTCGAGGCAGTAATACCTACTTATGTTTTGGACAAATAAATGATCTATTCTATTATAACTTTGATACAAGTTTGCAATTCAAACTATACCATCCTCACGCATAACACAAAAAGTATTCATATGCTGGGACGAGATTCGAACCATCAAATCATTGGTTATCCTTTGTTTACCGCGAGCTCTTACCAGCTGAGCCAGGAAGGTTATAGTTAATATTGTTGAATTATCAATCTACTTGGCTTTATAATTCTATCTCTGTCTAACCGATATAATTATATGAACTCGCAGATAACGCATAGTTTGTTAACTGAGGGTAGAAGCATACATTTTACTAATCTATAATGAAATTACCGCCTGATGTGTCTAGTTTTGTTTCTCCTTTCGCATACTAACGTGTTTGTGTTAAAAACTATTTAAAATGATCGATTATTTCTTGAGAACAAAGATTTTGGTTCTTTACGAACAAAATAGAAGCGTTAAAGGGATTGCCAGACAGCTGGGCATAGCGGTATTATAAATCAAATATTATCTAATAATAAAATAAATTGAATAGTTCGTAAACTTTGTCACTCGATTGATTAACTTAAAATATATTTTCTACACAAAGAAAAACGGTGCGCTTGTAGGTACGACGTTATTTGGATGCTGGTGATGTGAAATTAAAACCTTTTGGGCGAAGAAGTTCAGGCATTTAAACCAAGAACTGTGAACGCCACCGTGATATAGTAAATGTTTACTTGAATTTGCCGTTCGCAACCACCTGCTCAAGTGCTCAACGACACGGCATCTCAATCGCCACAATGCGGAGGCACGGTGCAAGCATTCACAATTATCGTCCAGCGAAGAAAATTCAGCCATCAGATGCTTATCGGGCAGCAAGAGTTCGGTGCGCACAGGAGCTTATGGACATTGACTGGGAAAATAAAATAGTTATTTTCACGGACGAAAAAGCTTTTAGGTCGGATAATGATGGGAAAAGATACTACGGCGTAAACAACGAACGCTACAATCCATAAAACATATTACCAAACAGGTCCAGTGGTAGAATCAAATTAGGTAAATAAACGGCTTTATATAAAAAAAAAATAGATTTCCATGTTATGACAGATTTAATTTTATTGACATTATTATGAGAAATTAAGCTATTATTTAGTTATCACCACAGTATCTTAAACATTATACTTACTACCTAATAAACTAATATTATGTTACTAAAAAAACCTTATTTTCAGGTTAGTGGGGTGGATGTCATTTATGGGCCCGTGCGAATTAACAGAAGTAGGCGGGCGCATTAATGGCAAGACATATCTTCAAATATTGCAAGAGGTTATGTTGCCTACAGTTCGTGTTGCGTACCCAGAAGGACAAATCAATTTCGTCCATGACAACTGTTCTCTGCATCGGTCCCGAATGGTGAAGGAGTGGCTAAGATTACAAGCTGATATAACTGTTATCGCCTGGCCAGCTAAAAGTCCGGATCTTAGTCCATTTTTTTTTTAATTTGTTTTAAAATACATTGCCCCACACTAGGAATTTCTCCTGTATTGTGGGTGCGCTTACAAACATTCAAACTCACATACACAAACAGCCAGACCCGGAAAGACTACTTTTAGGTCATACAAATATTTGTTCCGTGTGGGAATCGAACCCGCGACACGCAGCGCACTCAATCGCTTAACCACTGCGCCAACCGTGCCGTCGCATTTGCAATCGAAATCATGTGGGGTCAAATGATTTTAAATTGGGACTCAAGTGAATTGAAGTCCAAGGTTAATCTAGAACAAGAAGTCATAGGGACTTGGGAATTGATGCGTGGTAGGAATATAGGCTGGAACCATATTCCAGCCTATATTCTATACTCAAATGAGAAGCCGACTACAGCAAAAAATAATACTCAATGAGGGACATCACCTTCGCTATTAACATAAAAACAAACGACTTATAGTAAATAGGTAAGTGGGTCCTAATTGCGATGATCCTATTTATTTTTGATCCCGTAATTGTTTTATATCATTATAAAATAATAAAATAAAGTGTCGACCTTAACACATTGAAATAACTCAAAAAATAAATAATTTGACCTCACTATTTCATTATTGTGATTAATAGCTAATAGTAATTGGAGGTAGATAATATTTATGATTAACGAGAGATGTATATTGTTTATTCATTAAAATATTAACTAATGATAACATGCTTTTTCACTCGTTTATTATGAAAATTATTCTACTAGTTTGAAAGGTAAATTGTCAACCATTATAAGTAGTGGTTGTAAGTTAACTATTTTGCAGTGAAGCGATACTAACTTTTTATATGTTAACGTTTTAAGTAAGTAAAATAAGTAATGTTATAGAGTTATTTTTTTCAATTTATAATAAATTTTACTAAAATAAATTGCATTTCATTCATTTTAATATAAACCTACCAGTTAAAACAATATACATAAAAAGAAAAAGTAGCCTAAATAGTACAAATTAGAGAAAAATAAAATTTGACTAAGACAATGAACGGGGTCTGTCAGTATCGAACCTGAATCAGCGGTTTCGCACGTCACGTCCTCAAACTTTAGACCAACTAAACTGTTTCTAACAGATTTGAAATATTCTTGTGCATTGTTGTTTATTTATTATTATAATTTGTTTCAATTCAATTTAATTTATTATTTATTTGCTCTAATTAATCTTGTCTATTTCAATTTAATTTATTCTCAATCAAGTTATTTTAATATTAATTCGTATTCATCTGGACTACCCACATAAATTGCTACTAACTTAGTCTTAAGATAATTAATGTGTTATTAATAAAATATGGACATTACCTAGTCTGAAATAATAATTTTTTTTGTACTTTTTTTAAAACCTTTAAGAAAAAATATTACAATAAAATACAAAAACTTGCTATGCGGCCAGCGCGGGTTCGAATGTAGGTGCTTTCGCTTTCGAAGCATTCCCGTTTGAGCACCTATTTTGAGGGCACCTATGCATTGAGCACCAAAGGTATTCCTATTTGAGCACCAATCAATATTTTAACGTGGTGCTCAAAGGGGAAGAAAAAAAATTATTTGACTCTATTCCCCATTGAGCACCTACGGTGCGGTAGCTTCTAGTGATGGAGTGTATAATAAATCATATCGATAAAAAATGAGCAGTTTTATTGCAGAATATTATCATTTATTAAAAAACATATCATCATTAACATAAAAGTTTACTTAACCATTTATTGTTAATATCACAATAAGTTTCCTCAACTATAATTTTATCTATCCCCAAACCGATTATAAGCTGTAACACTAACAAAATAAATCGGTGTTTTCATATTTTTAATAATAATAATAATAATATTTATTCGCAAAAAACATGTGTATACATACACACACACGTAGGTGCATATATGTAGGATGGCAAAATATAAACAAAGTAGTTGTGCTTAATACATGTTTGCCAAAACGTCATGGCATGCAAATCTTTAGAAAAATTGAATAGTAGAGATGAGTTGATTAAAGAGTAGTTACGCTGAGTTGGCCGTAAACGGGTGACTGCGCGCGCGCCACCCTTACCGTTCATCGGGATATCTCGAGTAACCCAAAATATGACGAATGAAATCGAACTGTTCCGGAACTTGTTCACCTCTTAACTCGTATTGTTTGCAAATATTTTCTATTATTATCCAACGGTGGTGTAAGCCGACGTGACTTATAGAGTTATAAGTTTTATCGTCTCGAAAATTTTACTAAGTGTAATACGTGAGTGACAAATTAATCTAAACAATGGAGCCGAAGCCTGGTCCTAGTAATAAAAATGCAGCTATAATTAAGCTACACTACTAGTAAACGTGGTGGGCCAATAATAATACACGAAAATAGACAAGAGAATAGATAAGCATAAAGACTCTACACTGTTGTTATGAGGAATGTGATTTCTTTTATTTGTCTTAGGTAAGTGAGGTACCTAGAAAATATTATAAGGCTGATTGTGATATTAATAATAATTACTTAGTTTCCTAAAATTAATATGATAATAAAAGTACTGCCATTTTTTATCGATATGTTTTATTATACACCCCATCACTAGAAGCTACCGCACCGTAGGTGCTCAAAAGGGAATAATTTTGAATATTTTTGATTGTTGTCCATTGAGCAACAAGCTATTATATTGATTGGTGCTCAAATGGGAATACCTTTGGTGCTCAGTGCATTGGTGCCCTCAAAATAGGTGCTCAAATGTGAATACTTCGTGCTTTCAAGGGGGGTACTGACATAGTGAAGATGACTGTACATATAACATACTGAAGCATTTCTTTACGCTATATGTGAAACCATTGTATCAAACAATGATTCATTGCAAGATAATAAAAAAGCAGACACGCCACTTCGTTCATGTCCTTAATAATAATTCCTACGTTGATTGTGTCTAGTACCTAGAATCTAGTTGGTACTTCAAAAGCAACAATTTCGCTTTGTACAATAACAATGCGAGCCTGTCCTGAATCCTAAATACTAACAAAGGGACACAGGGCACGCACTTCCTGTTACTCTGTGAAATATTACGAGTTAATGGTCTTGTAAAAGTTTGTGTAGTTCTCAGGCCCACTTACACCGCCAACAACTAAACACGTTTAGCACTAAACATCATTCTGTCTCTGTCATCTTCAAACATTTAACAGAAACAGAATTATGTTTTAATCATTTATTTATTTTCATTTATTTATTTAACATAGGTGTTTATATAAGGGAAATTATATGTACGGCAACAAAAGTTTTCTTTAGCACCTGCAACCTAGAGTCTTTTTTTATATGTAGGCGACGATTAATAGAACAGCTTCAATTATATTAATTCATCATCTTTACTATTCCAACAGAATATCAAAAAACCAGCGTCAATTTACGAGCGTAAATTAATATGACTCCGAGCTACCGATAAATATATTTACTTCTGATTTGATAACTCAGCGACTAATGTTGTAAGTGAGCTACTAAGCGAGCTTAGTACTTAGGGCACCCCGACTCGGACAGGTTAGGTTAGAAGGGAATGGCGGGGTTTTTCAGACCCCGCCATCCCCTTCGTGGTTATTTGTTTTTAAACCACCCAGAAGTAGGAGCCCCGCCAAGCGGGGCTCCGTCGACTACGCTTGTCATTATTCATAATGCGCGGGCATTATGAATAATGCCCCTATTTATTACTTGGTCCATAACGTTGCTTAAGAATTATCACCATGCTGCGTCATATTAACAGTAGCTCGTTTTACAATATATGGTCGCTTGAAAACCATTTATTAGACGCTAAAAGTTCGTCACTGAGCTATTAATTCATTAGACAACGAAATAAATTTGAAGACGAGAATGACATTTTAAAGAAGCTGCCCTAATTGCCCTTTATATAATACAGATCTTAGCTTAGATGAATTAGAGCTCTATGTTATGCCATGAGGCGTACTAATTTAAATCAGTACAAATTAATTAAAAACTTAATTCAATAAAATAAATTAAAAATAGGTACGATTTTGTCAATTATTTTAAGTCACTCTTACAGATCGGTACTTAATGAAAAATAAAAATATAATAACAATTTAACAATGCCATTCTAATTTAATTCGTCATCTTAGATGACAAACTACACTAAGTACACACACACTAAGTAGTCATTTAATTTTTTTCTAGAATTGTATAAAAAAAACATTATGTCCTCGGGAATTTTATTGTAAATTCGTGGGGCCATACCCAGAACACTCTTTTTTAACCGACTTTTTAAAAAGGAGGAGGTTATCGATTCGGATGTTTTTTTTTTTTTTTTTTTAATGTATGTTCGGGCATAAGTCCGTCATATATAGACGGAATTGCAAAATTCTTTTTTTGTTTGAAAGGGTATACTCTCGAGGTGGTCCCATTGTCACCAAGTCAGAATCTGATGAAGGGATCCCATGGAAATCGAGGGAAATCTTCAAATTTTACAAGCACCTTCATGGTGCTGGATGGTAAAGCCACCATCAGCACCATTTCACCATATTCATTGTGACGAGCATAAATTGCTTAGTAACCATATTAGAGTAATCGAATCGTAACCCGTGAAACACTTATAATTGAGTAGTTCCGGTGGCCTCTGGTCTTCATCATCAGTTCCGCTTCACCGAATGGTGCTTTCCGAGAGTAAATGCACGAGTTACTATAAAAAATACCCAAATCGCTATAGGCGTGCTTGTAAAATTTGAAGATTTCCCTCGATTTCCATGGGATCCCTTCATCAGATTCTGACTTGGTGACAATGGGACCACCTCGAGAGTATACCCTTTCAAACAAAAAAAGAATTTTGCAATTCCGTCTATATATGACGGACTTATGCCCGAACATACATAAAAAATATATATATATATATATAAACATCCGAATTGATAACCTCCTCCTTTTTGAAAAGTCGGTTAAAAAAACAACCGACTTCATAAAAAAAACACTACAAAGTGAAAAATAACTAATTTCGGAAGTCGGTGGCAAGAAACTAAAATACAGATCCAAAGACACCGACTTCCGAAATTAAAGTTATTTTTCACTTTGTAGTGTTTTTTTTATGAAGTCGGTTGTTTTTTTTTTTTGTAAAAAAGTTTTTTATTATTAATGCTGTTTTACATTTTCGATTACATAAGGAATTTTTGTATTGACTACGAATTGGAACATCCCGTACCGTTGATATTTTATTATGTATAAAGCCGGCAATGTAAGAATTTTCTAGAATTTAAAGTGAGGTACATAGCTATCATCCGTTTTCCGACCACACATGGCTCTTATACATCTTTTTTGTGCCCTAAATATTAATAATTTATCGAAACAATTGCCCCAAAATATAATTCCGTATCGTAGAATCGAAGCTACTAGACCGTGATAGGCAACCAGTAACGCATCTCTGTTTACTTTTTTCGATAGTTGGAACAGTGCGTAGGCACATTTTTTTTTTTTACACATTTGTTCTATATGTTTTAGACTCGTTTAGCGCTAAACGTGTTTAATGATTAATAGTGCAAGTGGGCCTTAGTCATTTGCAACTTGAATTAGACTTTGTGGACTAACGAAGAAAGTGTTTGATAAACACTATGAACTTGAATATTATGAACTTGACTGTCTCGCTGGTCTACCGGTCCCTAGCGTTATTGCTGAGCATGAGGACCTGGGTTCGACTTCCAGATCGGGCAAAGTGTTATTCGGTTTTTCCATCTGGAATTTCTCAGTAGAAGCCCATGCAGAGTCTGGATTTGAGTCCGGTTGATGGCAATAGGCTCGTCCCCGGTTACATGGGACTTAAACATAACTGGCGAAATGTGGGTGTACCATAGGTACATCTACCCAACTTTTCGGGGAAATAAGACGTGATGTTATGTTATGTGTGTTATGTGTAGATAGTTATATGTTTTATGTATGTATGTATTTGTTGTATATGTAAATGGTATACCACTGACTACCTGCATTATTGTCTCTCCTTCTACCTTGAATCCATCCAAAGGTTGTCTGTAAAAGATCGCTTTTAGAGATAAGACCGCCCATTGTGTCACCCTATGTAAAATTTCTACTTTTATATCTGTAATTTTTATGGTGTACATAATAAAGAGAATTCTATTCTATTCTATTCTATTGATACACTAACGCCCGGTTTCAGGGGGCCTACTGTCTAAGTCCGTCAACGAAAATACGGGCCCGTCCGAAAGTAATTAGTAACTTTGGAGTGAACACTACACCCTATTAATTAACTTTTTCGGACAGGTAAAAACACATCGAGAGTAGGGACAAACTGTCACATCGTGGTGTCATTCATTCTTAGCTCGGGCCTTAAACTAATCTTATGTCCATAGGTGATACGGAGTAGGAAACGCCCTTAACGTCGCCCAAAACAACGGATTTGGTGTTTAGAGAGTAGACCCCCTGAATCGAAAATTAACACAAAATATTAGCTGACATTAAGCGCGCGTAAACGTCTACGATTGGTTGAATTCATTATCAACCGCTAAACGCATCACTTGACTTTCGTTTAATTTTGACGTGTCGATGATTTTCGTTCCAGAAACCTGAATTCATCTCGTGATTTGAACAGCCTCGAAATATTGAGACCTCAATTTACAAGGAATAAATCTCGTAAATAACAATAAAGTGTAAGTACCATAAACGTTTTTAGTAAATCATATTTTAAAGGCATTTATTTAATCGAACTTCATATTTCCCATTTTGCGCCCTAAAAATATTATTGAACATTCTTATATAATAATTGCGCCTCTTTTTGTGAACCTCAAGTACCGTCAAACGGGGTGAATAGGGATGCAGGGGTGAATCGGGACGAAACTTTAAAAGGGATTTTAACATTGAAATAATATAGTTTGTTGCTAACAAGGGCACTTATTCGTTAATTATAATACAGTTAACACATTAGAGTCCTTTTTGGCAACAAACTACATTATTTCAATGTTAAAATCCCTTTTAAAGTTTCGTTCCGATTCACCCGTGCATCGCTATTCACCCCGTTTGACGGTAATTCCTTTCATTGATTTTTGTAGGGTGCTCTATTTCTTCTTATTTTAGCGGTGATATTGTACTGATACCACACAGGCTTGTTAACATCATAACCCTTACTTCTAGCATAGTCGGGTAAACAAAGTATTTCTTGAGCGCCAGCAGTTACTTTCTTCATAACGAAAAATAGTTTTCTCTTTGTTGTTATTGTACATGGTAATCTAGCTTTCATGACAAATGGAAGTAGGTATACTGATTATCCTTAAGAAATACAGACTTACACCTCCGTTTAAGGGAGTTGGAGGGTGAAAGTTACAAATCTCTTAACTTTTTTTGTTGTTTGTGTGCAACTCCTAGTCTGCATACCAAATTTCAGCTTTCCTTGACTTCGAGAAGTACTTTATTTTGTGGTCAGCCTAGGAGGTTGTCGGCTGCTTAACTGGACATGCCTGTGGTTGCCTTAATAAATTAAGGCCTCCAGCCAGGGCTTAAAAAACTTACAAATTAGGCGACAACACGCTAAGGGCAGTCTCTGCTGGGTACGAGCCTCGGCTTAGGGCGTCGCTGGGGGAGGGTAGCAAGAGACAGACTGGATCAGAATTATCGGCAAGTACCATCAATGCTTTATTTTATATACAGGCCTGCACTCCCCATTTCGAGGGTTGGAGGGTGAAAGTTGCCAATTCCTTATTTTTTTTTGTTGATTTTGTAAATCCTAGCCTGCATACCAAATTTCAGCTTTTAAGGACTCCGGGAGGTTTTGATGGGCAAGTGAGTTAGTCAGTCAGTGACCAAAATGGACGTATTTTAAGTATTAATAAAATTCAAAGTATAAAAGCTAGATACATGAAAATTAATGTCTTATAAATCTGCTAAGTACATTTTATCTTAAGAATTTGAGCTTTCTAGCTAATTGCTAGAAAGCTCAAATTCCAGGCCAAAGCTATGAGAGTATAAAAGTACCACAAAACGCTTCAATGAAAGGTAGGTAGTGCTTTATGTTTTTGCAAAGGGACATCGATATGATCGTAAAATGGAGTGAAGCCGATCACTTAGAATTTAACACTTCTAAGTGCAAGACCATTTCTTTTACCTGTTCGCGTTCACCCATTCAACATAACTACCTCATATCGGGTGTCGGGTGTCCGTCAACGAAATAAAAGATCTTGGACTGACCTTAGACATGAATATGACCTTTAATCAGCACATTAATAATATCTGTGGCAAAGCCATTAAACCACTTGGTTTTGTTATGAGACAGGCGAGTAGGTTTAAAGACAGTGTTATACTCACTCTTTATTATTCGTTTGTACGTAGCAAACATGAATATAATGCGCTGGTTTGGGATCCACATGAGCAAAAATGCAAGCTCATGATAGAAAGGGTCCAACGAAAATTTTCTCGCTACCTATATAAAAATAATATATGGGTATTATCCCTATTTGTATCCTTCTCTGTTTGTTGCCGGAATGGTGGGCGTCAACACGTTGGAACTGAGACGTAAGTGTGCACTGTTGATGCACTAATACTTACTACTCAATAAAAAGATCGATGACGCGAGGACCCTAGCTCGCTGTTCATTGTTTGCTCCGGACCGGCTGCGGCGGACGCGCACCTGTGCCTCGCGGTGCCTGTTCGCGGCTCCACCAGTGCGTACCCATACTGCTCGATATGCTCCCAAAACCCAGGCAATCTATCTGCTGAACGCCCTGATTACTCAGGAGCCGGATATCGACGTATTTATGTATAGCAGTAAATCTATGTTTAATGTTTGTATGAAGTTTTTTAGTTAAAGGTTTTGTTGTTTACTGTAAGTGCAGCAAGCAATTGTTACATAAATAAATAAATACAATGGATATTATTGGAATATATTATTGTCCTCAAGTAATTGGGACAAATATGTAGTAATAATAAAGATTTGACAGAATATACAGTAATTATCAAGAGCATGTTATTCTGCCGTAAATGTAAAGAAGTATCTTTGCCTATAAAAAAAGATTAGTTAACACGATAGCTGCAAATACATGACTATATTAACATTTTTAAATAAAAATAATAAATTAATGAAGGGGACAACATCACCCATGTAAATTCGGGTTAAACTCACGCTTGGTTTTTACCCGATTGCGAAAACTTTTAAAAACAGTTCTGGAATTAATTACAATAAGATTGAAAACTTATAATTAGTTATTTATTGCAGTTCTCAAACTATTGAAATATTATTAAATCAGGAGCGATTTAAAATTTTAGCCTTAACAGGGAAACTGAGAGTTGACTTTATTTCTACAGTAAATATCGTGTTTTTACAGCGAACTTGTTGTATGTATACTAATTAGTAGTGTACCGAAATTAGTCTTTAAAATAATGATCGGTAATAACTAATAATTCAACTTCTTTCGCACAAAACATTCCAGGCCAAGTGAAAGTATAGTTTAATTGTTTTTATTAATTATGTTAAAGTTAAGAATTGAAATGCATTTAATATTATATTCTGTGCCAGATTTACAATGCATTTATTGTAGAATAATGTTGTTGATTTAAAGTATGTATGTATTGTGTATATTTACCTAACTATACCCACCTGTTGGCATAATTTGTACATTCCAGATATAATTTTATTATACGAGGCGGTATTTTTTTTAGTATACAGTGTTTTGTTTATAATTTCATAGAGCAGATTTAATCCTTTCCTATCTTTGCCATACATTTACCGTAACCGCACAATGTATATTGAGAAACATTTTGGTCTAAGCCTTTTAAGATAGCAGGCTGTTTTATTTATTCATTTATTAAGCGATCGTACTGTTGTATCTAGTGGTCAAAGGTTGATCTAATCTTATCTTTGTTTTTGTCGAAATTATATTCAAAACATAGCGCACTATACGACTCAAATACCAGCGTTTTTGCGATTATCATTTGAGGAAAAAATTAAATTAATTGTATGTAGTGTCTTATCTTGGCCTCCATTGTAACTTCGTACGTACTATACGTGCGTATTACCCCGCTAGGCGGGGCAACTGAGAAACACCATTGTGTTTGAATGGCGTAGAAAGTTCGCTATAGTCAATATTATAGGCAGAGACGAGATAAAGTGGTCATCTAAGAAATAAAAACAAAATAAGATCGTTTTGTTGAGCTGTTGTTTGGAAAATGGGTGAAATTGTCATTGTGTGTAGGTAATAATAACCATACTTATAGTACGCGTCAAACTTTATGGCGGGTCTGAAGTGCGCTACTCGCTGCGCAAGTGCGCAGTACACCCCCGCAGCGACTCGCCTCATGTTGCGAGCCGCCATAAAGTTTGCATCAGGCTGTAATTCGATTGAAACTCGCCCCGATAGGCCGAATATTTCACCTAAGTGACAAAACCATTAGGTTTGTAAAAAATAAAGTCAATACAATTTTGACTATAGTGAATTTTCCACGACAAAGTATGAAGGCACTGTGATAATGATCATTGTTAGGACATACGGTCGTGATTTATCAGTCATTCATAATTCCATTGTTGTATTAATTCGTCATTCGGTGAAAACTCAAGTTGTTGATCGTGAACCTATAGTAAAAAAATAATTAAATACCTGCACATTGCCAAATCTGCTACTTCTGCTGACAAGACAATATCTTTGTAGGTTACAGAAAAAGGAAATACGCTTATCCTCATAATTAAATCATTTATTTCCAAATAAAATGAAGATACAATAACTAACTTAGGTGTACACCGAAATATGGTAAGGCCGTGAGCCAACGACTAAAACTGTGTAGCATCGAGTCCTTAGAGAAAAAAACTCGCTGCACGCGCTTTCAAGTAACCAAGGCATGTGCTGTTATAGCTAATTAGGCAAATTACTGGTGTGAGTTATCTATGAGAGGTCTGCACTCTATACCTTTTAGCCATATAGGCCATACGTCTAAGTGCAACGCACAATATGTGCTGTCCTGCTCTCACATTTTATACCGCGTGCAGCGAGTTTAAGTATGATTATAACTAAATCTAAAGGAATGTAGGAAATGCAAAATTATAGTTATCTGCTTTAAAATTAAAACAACTGGCTTTTTCACATTACTTAAGATTAAGTAAATATAAGAAAAAAAAACACTTATAAATCTGTACTATGAAACTCAACTATCATTCAAAACGTCTCAATAACTACAAATTATGTTCCTAACAAACCAAACAGATCTTCGCAAAAAAAACTATTTTCAGTATCTACACTTGCTTGCAAAAATTCTACACACAATTTGTGCCAAAATGCCGTTTTCAAAGTCAGTTCCGAATAATATAATGATATTATAATATTAAAAAGGTGTTATTTTTTTTCCAATAAAGTTCATGTTTTTGACCTAGTCACGATATTTTTTACATGCTTATGTATTCTTCCAGTGGCTGTAAGGTGCTTATTTTTGTAAATTAATATTTTACTCTTTCAAAAATCGTTACGTCCAAAATTTTTTTACAATTGTATAGTCACGAATTTTATTAATAAAAATATTTTGAAGTGCACATTCATTGCGGGAGACTTTTACCATTGTTTTTTTTTTCTTTGTCATATTCTAATTATAATATAATATAAATGGCAAAAGGTCTTCCTCTCATTTAATATGTAGTTTTTTTAAGTGCATAATAACTATGCATTTCAATTATTATAATAGAAATATAATATAAATGGTAACATACATTATAAAATGTAAAACAATTAAGAATCTCTAAAAAAATCCAAAAATAAATCATAGAAGTTGAAGTTACAATCAGTCGATTTTTCGCTTAAATTTTGTGATTTAACGACACAGCGTTTTCCAAAACTTTGTACTAATTGTGAAAGTGAGTTAATTGATTTAAAGTTTATTCTAATGATAGTCGCGACTGCGGCTGCATTGAAACGATAATTAGGTAAAAATATTGTTTTCCCATGTCCTAACCGGCAAGATTGTCAGATGCGATCAAGAAGGCTGTTGGAGGCAGCATTGACCCAGCAGTCCACACTGCAGATGGCCGCATTACTTAGAGACGCATCAAATGTGGTCGCGATCCCCAGCGACGAAGAAGAGATCCTAAGGTCAAGGTTATTTTCAGTCTAATTTTAATTAATGAAATATACCTTCAAAAACCTTCAACCTCAAGATTATAATCAATCGTTCACAACGATATTCAGCCGAAATAAAATTTAATAAATCACTATTTGGTTTTATCTAAGTATTCGCCCTTGACTCCAGTTTTGATCATCTGAGTAGTAACAGGAATATTACTGTAATAATCGTGTTAAATAGGCCTCCTGAAAAGAAAACAGTCATTGTTTAGTTGGTATGATTTTTCCAATCAATTGTGTTTTATACAGTTTAGAAAATAGTTAAAAAATAAAATAAAATAAATATTTAATTAAATTAAATGCTACTAATACATAAATTAAAAAAAAAACGTAATAAGCCTATTCTTTTTAGTTTTATCAATCGATCCTATTCATATCATAATTATACAAAAATAAAATTAAAAAACATAATTTGTTCGTATAATAATAACAACATCACGCCCGTTTTCCCATGTTTAAGTCCCACATAATAGGGGGCGAACCTATTGCCATCAACCGGGCACAAATCCAGACTCCGGGCTGCTACTGAGAAATTCCTGATGGAAAAACCCTATAACATTGCTCAACCTGGGAATCGAACCCAGGACCTCATGCTTTGTAGACCACTAGACTAACGTGGCACGCGGCGTTTTATTTGTGATTGCGTGCACCTCCACTATAAATTTTCTATAATACGAGTAATATGAACAATTGAAATGCGTACGAACTAAGCAGTGGAGGGGCGCACAATTATAAATTAGATTATATATTGAACTTACATAATGATGGAAAACATACCCTTGAGATTCCTCGCCGCACTATACCGAGCAGCTTGTCCCTTCACTAATTTGCCTCCCCTACTGATCTCTGGCGTACAAACGATGGAACTTTCGACAGGTGGCTTAAAACCGAGAGCTGTTTTAGTATGCCATAGCTTAGACGTTGCGTTCCAAGTTCCCCTTGAGATTTCGCAGGGTAGCTGGCGAAAGAATTGATGTTATTAGTCACACATACACACGTAACTAATATCGCGCCTATATTCCTCCAAGATTTAGGCAGAGGTGCGCCCATATACACCCACATTTCGCCAGTTATGTTTCACTCCCATGTAATAGAGGCGGCGAGCCTATTGCCATCAATCGGGCACAAATCCAGACTCCGGGCTGCTACTGGGAAATTGCAGATGGAAATGATCATCAATGTCATATCAATCGTCAAACTTTGGAAATTTGTTCCACCTAAGAAGTTTACTAAGAAATGTTCTAAAAAATTCTTAGATGGAAAAAAAAAAACAAAGTTTTTTTCGTTTCATTCATAAAGTCGCGAATTGTACTTTGATCAACATACGATGTAAACTTACAAAAAACACTTAAAATTCTGGTTAAAAAACACTTCCTCTCTCCTTAAACATTGTCATAACATTTAGTTTCCTTGCTCTTGTTTCATGTTTATTATTGTATATTTTATATGTAGATAAGTATGTTTTATGTATGTATGTATTTGTTGTATATATAAATGGTACACCACTGACTACCTGCAATATTGTCTCTCCTTCTCCCTTGAATCCATCCAAAGGTTGTCTGTAAAAGATCGCTTTTAGCGATAAGACCGCCCATTATTTTATTTTTATTTTATTTATTAGGGACAAAAAAACAGTTACATGTTAAGGTTCAAATTATGAGTCGTAACACAAATAGGTAAACATATAACCCACACCATTGTCCACGAGTTAATAGATGAATAACTCAGGAAATGTATATACCATAGTATCTTACTATGTTTAACTGAATTTAAAAATTATTGATAGGTTAAGATTGTGGTGAAAGAGTATTTATAGCTAGTGTTTTAAATTTTGTTACCCTATATAAAATTTCTACATTTATATCTGTAATTTTTATGGTGTACATAATAAAGAGTATTATATTCGATGTACAACAGCTGCAATTTAAAAAATACCAAAATAAAAAAGAATTTGGCGGGCTACAGCTGAGGATACACCTTAACGGTCCCAAAATGGTCGCTGAAATGATAATCCTTCATTGTCACCGATGTTCTAACATTGCGGTATCAAATGACGCTCTCTATAGCTTAGACAACTAAAACCTTATACACTCTAATTGTGAAGGAGCTCATCCAGGGAAGCACTATATCAAGTAAGTAGGTACGCAATACTACTTCTGCAGCCATGCAGTGTAGCTATGTTCCAGTTCCAAGGATACGCATACCGGAGTAATGTACAGAAACATATGATATTTTAAATTTATCTCTGGGAGCTGTGGTGGGCCAGTGGAAGCGGCCCCGACTTACTAGATGTAGATCGTGGGTTACCCAGTCAGGCAAATTAGTTAGTGTAATTTATTTCAGCACCACTGCTCTCAAAACGGTGAAGGAACATATCGTGGGGAAATCAGGATGCCCTAGAACCAAAAATTCGAAGACATTTTGTGACATCATCCACCATACTGCACTAAGCACGCATAGTGGAATACTGCCCACTCCATCTAACAGAGAGAAGGCTGATTATTCTCTGGGATGGAAACGCGCAAATTGTAAAGTATGAGTGTGGGTGTATGGGTACATAATTGTAGACCTATTAAACCTAACCCGCACCCTAATTACGTAACACACTGTCAATTACAATCTGAATCATTTGTGAAAGTTCCCTGTTTATGCTATTGCGCTATGTAACCGTGTTGTCGTGGGAGGATTTGAAGTTAACGTTATATCATTTAAAATTTGTTTTCGTTAAAACATCTTCAAAAAAGTTGGAACTTTGACCTTCGATATCTCCGTAACCAGAAGGTTCCCAGGTACGGATCAGTACATTTTAAAAATGATCACGTCTAGGCTTCGCTATGCGTGTTTTTACACCCGTTAGAGCTCATATTCTATATAAAGCTACTTTTGTATGCATACCTGGAAATCACCAATAGTCCATATCAAGTTAGGATGTGGTACACCACCGGCACTGCAGTTAAGTATCAACAGACCTGTCTCTTCGTTCACTAACCCAACCGTCATTACAGCGTCGGTAGGTGGCACTGTAAAAAGAAGTTAGTACGTGTTATTATCTTAACTTCATTCATTCATTCACTAATGAGACAACGCACAGCCTAACCCGCACTATAATTGCGTAATGCGAGTATACTATCAATCACAATCTGAATCATTTTGAAGGATATTGCTAATCTATTGCTTCATATCATCGAAAAATTTGTCCGCTCAAAAACGTAAATAACGCAATGAATTCTATTTAACTGTCAAAATGAAAGCTAATTCGTGTTACGCAATTACCCCGCCGCTTCGTCTAGAAGCATGCAATTTTGCACAAGAGTTTTGTGCAACGAGCGTGAGCAAAGGAAGGATTTTTGAAAATTCGTCCCCTAAACTGTCACACAAACTTTCATCCTCTATTTAGCCAATAGATGAATAGAGGATGAAAGTTTGTGTGAAAGTTCGCCATTTTTGCCGATAGGGAATTCCATCGAGCACACGGCTTGTTAATTTATATATAATTATGTAGTGATTAGGAAACATACAGAATCGGTTTTCTAAAAGAAATTCCTACTGGTGCAATTCTTCGATATTTCTTTCAACAATTTACGATGACTGTCTACAGTCTGCTCTGCTTCCATTTTTTTTCCAAATAAGTCCCCAGGTACCTAGATAAGTCTCTACGGTAAGGCTAGTAAGGCTTTACGGCGTATCCTGGTACAGAGATGACAAGAATATCTTACCGAATTTCTCAACAACAAAATTCTTCCTTTCTATCCTAAAATGGGGTTTTTCACCAGACACTTCACAGGATATTGTGATGTCATGTCTCTGAGGTTGGTACAGTTCCAAGGTTATCACACAGGTGCCCTTTTGTCGATCATCGTTCGAAACCGCACATTCTGTGGACATCATGTCTTCTACACTTCTGTACACTATGTCATTGCTGCCGCCATCAGCCTGTAGAGATAAAATGGAATAAGTTCTATGAGGAAAATAAGGATGCGATCAGGAGAGGAATTCGAAAAGGAGCTGTATCGTTACGGTTTTGAGATGGGACTTCAAGGAAAAAATCGGTACTGAGGAAAAAACAAAAGTGATGAAAGAGATTTGGGAGAAAACTGTTAGCTACTTACACTCGAGAGCAATGAATCCGGGTCACTTAAAGAATCCTAAAAATCTCGGAAACTAAAAATGCTAGGTTAATGCAATAAATTGTATTTAATAGACAATGTAATACTCCTTAAATGAAGGTATTAAAACTTCTTAGTTATTGTAAAGTTATATCATAAAAAAATCAAATTTGAAAAAGGGCCACTTTCGAAGATGGAACTACGAAATTACAGCATTTGGTTTTGCTTTTGTTTGTAATCTGTCATTTATGTGGGTACATAAACCATGTTGATAGTGCTCTATATTCATTATTCAAGCTGAAATTATGTCGCTTACGCCTGAAGAATGCACCAGAATACTTACAATGCTGGAAACCGGCCGGAGTCAGCGCGATACAGCCAGGACTGTCGGTGTGTCGCTGTCAACAGTACAAAGAGTTCTCCGACGTTACGAAGAAACTGGTTCTAACCTACGCAGACCAGGAACGGGCAGAACCAGGTGTACCACAGCACGAGAAGACCGATACTTGGTGAACACCATGCTTCGAAATCGCTTTCTCACAGGAACTGAACTCACAAATCAGTTTCGACGCCTCGGAGGAAGTAACCCAAGTGCATGGACAGTAAGACGTCGGCTTGCTGAATCTAACTTAAAACCCCTTAGACCTGCAAACGGCCCTAAACTGGAGCGTGGGCATCGTATTTCAAGACTAAGATATGCCCAGAGCCACGTAAATTGGAGTATTGAAGATTGGTCAAAAGTTATGTTCTCCGACGAATCAAAATTTATGCTCTACAAGCACGATGGAAGACACAGAGTGTATCGAAGACCAGGGGAAAGATTCAAGCAAGCATGCATCGAAGAAAAAGTAGCCTACGGTGGTGGGTCTGTACTTGTGTGGGCCGGAATTTCTTCTGAAAGTCGCACAGAGCTGGTGATCATAGAAAACGGCTCTTTAACTAGCGTAAGATATGTGGAAGAAATCCTCAATGATCACGTTGGTCCATTTATGGTCAATTTAGGTGAGGATGCTATATTTATGCATGACAATGCCCGACCTCATACAGGTAGGATTGTGAATGACTACCTTCAAGAGATGAACATTACTCGTATGGAGTGGCCAGCGCGCAGCCCGGATATCAACCCGATCGAGCATGCTTGGGACGAGCTAGGCAGATGCGTAAAACAACGAAACCCTCCCCCAATCACGCTTCGTGAGCTCAAAATTGCTCTCACAGAGGAATGGGAGAATATTCCCCAAAATCGTATAAGGAACTTGCTTAATGGAAGCACGAGGAGGCAATACGAAGTATTAAAATTCAAGAAAATCGTAATAAAGTTCAAAAATTTCATGTTTCCTATTTTTGTTTTAAGGAGAGATCAGCAGTTTTTTTCTTTATGTAATTTTGTGTTAATAAAATGTATGGTGACTCATATTTTTTTTACTTTCATTTAAGGAGTATTACATTGTCTATTAAATACAATTTATTGCATTAACCTATCATTTTTAGTTTCCGAGATTTTTAACATTCTATAAGTGACCCGGATTCATTGCTCTCGAGTGTATTTGTATTTATTAGGTCCCGAATATGTTCGGGTTCGATGAGACATGGTTACCGGGGCTCACGGTAACCATGTCTCATCGAACCCGAACATATTTGAAAAATATACATATTCCTACAGCTGTAGATACTTTTACACCAAGTGATAGTATTGCTGAAAAGTATCACAGTCTACCAAGAAATTATAAGTACTAAACAAAAGCTGATTTTTATAACTACCCTTAAGACCCATCTCAAAAACCCTCTAAACTTACATTAGCACCTAGATCTCTCTACTTAACAAGTAGTATGCAGTGATATGTAAGCAGGTAGGTAAATACTTGCCAACACATTCACGAAGATTATCCCCGAATACCACGAAACATTTTAATCCTCTGTAATTGAAAAACATTTAACAAAGGAGAGGACTGCCAAATTTAGAACACTCAGTAACAGGATGTTTGGTGGCTGACCTTGTGTAAACAAAAATTTAATCATTTTTATTCGTTTAGGGCCGGAAGGATGAGATAATATGCTACCTCTACCTACGTAGGTATATTGCCAAGTAAATAAGTTTTATAGTCACATTTTTAAAAGAATTTGGTACACCTAATTGGTTACGATCTCATTCAAAGTTTGGTGGTTTCCCTAATAAGTAGGTACGATATTACTTGTATATTTTTGGTGAGGAATTCTTATGTCCTGTTAACTAACATAATCTCATGTAGGTAGGTTACCTTGCCTTCAGTCAGGGGAAGACAAACGGATAAGGCGTACTCTTATCGGTTAAAACCATCACGGTGACTGATTTCACCTCGTGCAGAGGGACTCCGGGATCTCTTGTGTGAAAACCACAGTTGCCCCTCTTTACGCTACCCCGAAAAGCTCCTCCCAGGGGTTAATATTATTGGTATTTCTTGTTAATTAAGGATACACAAGTCTGATTCGAATTTTTTGTAGGTAAATTCTTCCTTACCTCAGGCCTATAAGTCAGGAACTGCTGGTTATTTCGATAGAGTCGCACTGACTGCAAGGAATCGCCAGGAGGTATCGCCCAGGAAAAACTGATCTCCCACCCCAAGTTTGGCTTCCAGACGTTAGTTATGTCCACCTCAATGGCTCGGACGGCTGCTGAAAAAAAGAAGAGGACAGCACTTTTAAACAAGAAGCCAAAGCCACCAAGACAGGGGACGGTGGGAAAACTATTGCGTGGTAGAACAAGTAGGTGCAGCGGGGTAATTGCGTATCACACTAACAGTTGCAATGGTTTTCATTTTGAAAGTTCAATAACATTCATTGCGTTATTTACGTTGTTGAGCTGACCATTTTTTTTTACTTTTGAAGCATTGGATTATCAATAACCTTCAAAATGATCCAGATTGGGATTGCAGATGTGTTCGGGTGCAGATTTTGGAGCTTAGTTGAGCAAAGAATCTTAAAAAAAAAAAATGGTTTATCACATGATCATCAGTCCACTGAGTGTCATCATTACCTGCACTGCAGTGGTAAATAGGCAGGTATCTTCCTTTTATTGACCGAACGAGCGCGAAGCGTCCCCGTTTCAGCTTGGGAAAAAATGCTTTCGTATGTCCGAATTTCCGGCTGTTCTCCTCTACAGGTCGCATTTTAATTTAATTTAATTTTATTTATTGGGGAAAACAAACAATTACACATTAAGAATTATAAAAAACATAGGGTACAAAAATTATACAAATGTGAAATCAACCACGTTCTCCACAGATACACAATGAGTAAATTTGGTAAATTTTAAGACTGGCGTTGTAAACAATAAAAAAGAGGAATATTAATAGTAAAATATCAATAAAACATAAAGCTGTAAATAGTGTCGCATATGTGGAACAACAGTGTCACATTAATTTTTCAATATGTTAAGTAACATGAGTCTAAATTTCCTATATGGTAAAGAAAACAGATCCAAACTACAGAAATTCTTATTAAAAATTGCTCGTAAGGCGACGAAGAGGCGCACGCAAGCCGGCATTTGTACGACTGGACGTAGTGGCAAATACAGGTCGTGCGCGCACCTCGCGTCTATGGCATGTTCTGGGAACTATATAACACAGCTTGTTACCAATGTCTAAGCAATCATACGAGTTATTGCATAAGTCATACAAAAATGTAGTTTCAAGAAAAGTACGCCTTGAACTTAAAGAAAGCAGATTATATTTTTTAAGTAACTCACTATAAGAGAGATAACAGCTTTTTATGCAGCGATACTGCATAGACTTCAAAAAATTGCGTTGTACTCGTATGCTTTCTATACACTCAATATATTTATTGTAGAAGGGTTTCCACACAGGTACTGCATATTCTAATTGAGACCTAACTAGTGATCGATAGAGATACAAATATGTACTAGGGTGCTTAAATTTTGTGGATGATCTCATCACAAAACCACACATGCGATCAGCATTATTAACAATTTTACTAACATGTGCGTCTAAGTGCAGTTTATCGTCAAGTAATATTCCCAGGATGCGGATAAAACTCACTCTTGCCAGAGTTTCTCTGTGTATTGCATAGGGATAATTAAATATATTTTTATTTTTAGTGAAGCTAATACAACAAGTTTTAGAAATACTGAGTTGGAGTTTGTTATTAGTGCAATAATCTGCAAGACGACTGAGGTCTTGTTGACGCAGTTGACAGTCAAGCATAGTTTTAATGGGCCTAAAGACTAAGGTCATCTGCGTAAAGTAAGAATTTAGTATTAAGAAAGCACATGTCAATATCATTGATAAATAAAATAAATAATAAAGGGCCCAGTATCGAGCCTTGAGGCATCCCTGATGAAACAGTTATGGATTTGGATTGGAAACCATTAACTACCACGTTTTGTGTTCTATTTTTAACATAGGAAGAAAACCAACGGAACAAATCCCCACGAATGCCGTTAAATGCTATTTTGCCTAAAAGTAATTTATGATCGACCTTGTCAAAGGCTTTACGGAAATCAGTATAAATAGAGTCCACCTAACCTGCCCTTTCAACCGATTCTCGTGAAATTTTGTGAGCAGGTTCTGTAATTATATGGATTTATTTTGTCTATTTAGCTTTTCGAATTTTAATAATATGGTGGAGATATTGGGGTTGAAAACGTAAAATAAAACATATTTTAGCTATTTCACGCTCTTTGCGCGCGCTTTTTGTTTTAACATTTATTAATAATAATAATAATAATAATTTTATTTCCAAGTATATGGTACATTGAGATCTTAAATTAAAATTCGATTCACATATACTACCATTGCTGGTGTAGAAAAATTAAACAAGCTAAGTGCATGCAAATTATAGACATTACAATAAGAGTTATAATAAATTAATAAAATTGTTTATGAATTAATATTTTTAGTTTGATACAATAACATTGATTTAGGTTTATTGAACAGGATTATTTGTAATGTCAAAATATTAATTACTATGCAAAAAATTAAAAAAAAAAAAAAACAAAAAAAAAAAATAGCGTAGAGTCATCTCAATTACCTCCTTCCCTTTTTGTGTATATATATAATATATGTATAATGTAGATATATATTATAGTAAATATGTATGTATGTGTATTATAAGTTTATATTCTGTTTAGGTACTTGTATACCTATTTTATTTATAAATACTTATGTTATTTTTTTAATATTTATTATTATTATTAGTAATGTCTGTTATATAGAGCACCTGCCATCTTATCTCTTCACCACCCTTGGTTGACTGGTAGAGAATGCCTAAGGCATTAAGTCCGCCTTTGTATACTATTGTGTGCGAGAAGTTTTAATAAATAAATAAATAAATATATATTCAAAATACAAATAACATTAACAAAAAAAAAAAGTTATGTCAAAAAATATAAGTTCTAGTGTCAAAATATTTAATTATAATGTCAAAATACTAATAGCATGGAATATTAATTACAATGTCAAGAAGTATGATTTAAAAATTCATTAACGGAATAAAAACACATGTCTAAAAGCCAAGTAAACATTTTACATTTGAATTTATTCATAGGTAACATTCTCAAGCCAGGTGGTAATTTATTATAATTTTTTACTGTCATGCAACTGGCATTTCTGCTGTATAGTTGCAATCTCTGAGGAGGTACTAGCAATTTCCCGGCAATTTTTTTATTCAGTCTTTGGGAGACTTGTTCATTCAATAGGAATAAATGAGGGTATTTTTTTGCAAATAAACAAACCTCAAAAATATACAGGCACGGGAGTGGCAGAATTTTTAATTCTTTAAATAATGGCCTGCAATGGTCTAAATATTCTGCTCCGCTCATGGCTCTGATACATTTTTTTTGTACTTTGAATGCTCTGTCCACATCCACTGAATTGCCCCATATCACTAGGCCGTATCGCAATACTGATGAAACATACCCATGATAAGCATTTAGGACAGTTTGTTTACTGGACACCAGTCTTAGCTTGCGAAGAGCATATACAAATTTATCTAGCTTGTTGCATACTCTTTCTACATGTTCTTTCCAGTTGAGTTTATGGTCAATTATTATACCTAAAAATAAAGCCGATTGTCCTGGTTGCAAAATTGTATTATCATGTCGAATTGTTGTTGGTGTTACCGACATGTTGCATGTTTGAAATTGAACAACTTTGGTTTTATTAATATTAACATTAAGATTATTGTTCCCGAGCCATTTTATTACATTAATTAATTCAATGTTAGTATTACTTTCTATGTCAGTTTTGTTGGAACATTTTATAGTCAAAGTAGTGTCGTCAGCAAATTGGATACAGTCATATTTTAAACAGTTTCTGAGGTCATTTATGTATAATATAAATAGTGGCGGACCCAGTACGCTTCCCTGTGGAACGCCAGATTTATTAATTTTTAATTCTGAGCAATATGTCGTCCTAGTGTTTTTTTCTATTTTAGAGATAACAGTTCTCTGTTGGCGATCAGACAAATAGCTTTTAAGCCAATCATGCGCCTTGCCTCTTATTCCATACCTCTCTAGTTTGCAGAGTAGTCGCTCATGTGAGACAAAATCAAATGCCTTGCTCATATCTAAGAATACCGATAAAGCAGACATCTTTTTATTCAGAGCTTCGGTAATTAGTTTTACTAATGAAAAACAGGCTAGAGTTGTTGAACAATTTTTCCTGAATCCGAACTGACTCTCTACAATTAGATTGTATTTAGTTACAAAGCTATTTATTTTGTCATGCATTGCTTTTTCAAAAATCTTTGCAAAAATTGGGATCAGTGTAATGGGCAAATTCAGGTTGAATCTATGCAAAGATAGACTCACGAGGTCCACAGCTGGCAAAGCTTCTAGTTCTAAGCTTCTTAAGTAGGTACCCTACCACAGGTTGTGGAGACCAGCTGTTCAAAGATTGATCGTTTACGCGTACGATTTGAAATTCAATAAGCAAGAATAGTTAATAGCCGTTGAGCTCCTTAAGTTCTGAGTTGAGCTGCACGATTACTGACAAATGCGTGCAGTGACTTGATAGGTCCACTCAATCTGTATGATTTTTCCTCAAAAGACCTTTTCAGACAAAATCTACATGATCTTCACATGATCTGACTAGGATTATGTCTGGACTTTAAAAAAGACTGTGACCTCTGAGTTTGTTTCGGCCTTTCTTCTCAGAGTAGACAAATAGGAAACGCTGACCTCATCTAGTTTTTAAAATATGATTGACGTGTAAAAGTGTTTGTACAAACCTATTTACAGAAATAATATAATTTATCATTTAGTCATAGTATTGCTTTTAAAACAGGATTAAACGAAGTTACAAAACAAAAACCAGCTGTTTAGTAAAACATGGGCTTCTTACAGACGGGTAAAAAATTTCAATAGAAAATCTAAAAGTAAAACGTTCACCTTTTTCAACCTTTCTATGAAGGTGCAAAAGAGTAAATGATTCCATATTCTCAAGTAAATTAAACAATTAATCAGCTGAATGCATGGCCTACCATTTTAAAGTGTAAAGTCACGCCGAGTAGCCATTTAAATTCACGATCAAACGTTAGGTACTATGAGTAAATTCAGTTCGTGAACCAAATAAATATTTTACTTTGTTAGGATTTCTATAAAACTTTCATTTGAGCAGAAATGTGAAGGGCGCGTTTTAATATAAACGACATGCATGTTGCTTTGAAATTCGTTTGTGAAATACAGTGATATATCGCCCGTCACTCAAAGCCTGGTCAGCGCCACCTATAGCAGCAGGCTATTCAATTTTATCGCGCAATTTTGTCACTTTAGAAAGCAAGTATGTTAAGCTTTGAAGTTGTTTGCACTTTCAGGATTTTTTAATTCCAACTAGATTCCTAAGATGAGAGCATATTTATGTGAAGGCGTCATATGCTTTTTAGTTTTCGAACAAGATGACTAAGTGGAAGGTTATGCCATAGAATATCTACCTAATATCACACACATAATCACTACCACATTTATGTATAGGTCGCAGGCAGAGTGTATGATTCGTTATACGGCGCCATCCGTTTGCATACGGTCGCCTTTATGTATAATGCCAAAGACAAATTGATGATAATTCTGATTGCATCCATTCCGTCAAGAGTCATATGTTATGGTAACCTAAATGTATATGTAATGTATGTATATGTTACGCGTCCCAAAGGGTCATGGCTATCCGGCTGGTCCGGAGATACCGCACGGTCTCCTGCGAAGTGGCGAGCCTCCTTGCCGGATTGCCGCCATGGGATCTGGAGCCAAAAGTCCTCGCGCACATTTGGGAGTGGCGCGAGGAGGCGAAACGCCGGGGCGTAACTCCGCTGCTGCGAGAAATCGCGGCACAGCGGACAGAGCTCCGGCGGGATCTCATGGCGGCATGGAGAGTGCTACTTTTTATTTTTTTTTGTTCCGGGGTGGAAAATCCTCATGGATGTCCTCCGTCCTGGGGGGGCGGAGGGGTCTGTCAGACTCTTACTGACTAAAAACCACCCCGGTGTTCCCTTCCCACACTTGCACCGGGGATCATGGGAACTTGTGCGCCTTCCACGATCCCCGGCTAGTGCCGGCCCGCCTCCGCGGGCCTCCTCAAGTCCGCGGGGGAGTGAGGTGTAAAACTCCCCCCGCGACGTCGAATAGGGGCGCGCGTGGAACACTACGCGCCGCCGCCTCGGGTCCTGTTATATGAGGGGCGGCGGACATCCCCAGGTCCGCCGTCCCTCTGGACCCGTTTATGGGGGCTGGAAGAGGGCGTTGTCCGCCCTCCGCCGACGCCCGGTACGTCTGCTGCGGATCGGGAGAGTGGCCTCGACCTCTCTCAACCTTTCCGCAGCCTCCTTCTGTGAAATGACGGTTTCACAGAAGGAGATCACCGCATCCCACGACTCGCCGCTCCCGACCATCGAACAAGCGACGGCCGGAAGTGACAAGTCGGCTCCAACTACTGACACGAGGGCACGGCGCGGTTCCTCCCATGCGGCACACTCTGCCAGCGTATGCCACGCCGTGTCCTCCGGACAGTTGACGCAGTGATGACACCGAGCGTCCGGCTCCCTGTTTATGCGACTCAGGTACTTCCCAAAGCAACCATGCCCCGAGAGCACCTGAGTCACCCTAAACGACAGGGAGCCGTGCCTCCTCCCGAGCCATTCGTTGAGCACCGGCCGGACCGCCTCGATGGTGACGAGACCGGCGGTAGGGCGTGAGAGCCTGTCCCGCCACTCCGTCACCAGGACCTCGCGGAGCTGCGACCGACGCAGCTCGATCTCTCGCTGCATCGGTCCACCAGCCCGCGACCGCACCTCCTCGCGCCACCGGTACAGAGACGCGAGGGCTCTCGCCTCTAGGTCCCAAGGCGGAGATCCGGCTAGTGCACAAGCCGCCTCGTAGGAGATCGTGCGATACCCCCTGATAGCCCTGACGGCCGTCGCCCTCTGTGGTTTTCGCAGCACTGCGATGCTGCCGGCCGTCAGGTCAGAGGCCCACACCGGGGCCCCGTACAGGGCCATGGATCGCACGACCCCGAGGTATAACCTCCTACAGGCGGTGCTCGGGCCCCCCAGATTGGGAAGCAGCGTTGCGAGCGCGCCCGCCGCGCCCATCAACTTGGGCGCCAGTCGCTGAAAGTGGGGGCCGAAGTCCCACCGGCTGTCGAGCACCAGTCCTAGGTACTTCATGGTAGACTCGACAGCAATTTGTGCCCCCCCGACCACGATGTGTGATCCCGGCGCTGGCGCCCGCCGAGGGCCGTGAAAAACCACAGCCTCCGACTTGTTGAGGGCCACCTCCAGGCCCAGGCACCGTATGCGGCCCACTACCCGCGCAACCGCAGCCGTCGCCAGCAACGCTGCCTCCCTGTGCGAGCTCCCCCGGGCCGTGACCAGCGTGTCATCCGCGTAACACGTCAGGTCCACTCCCGGTTGGCGCTCGCCCCTCAGCACCCAGTCGTACCCGATGTTCCACAGGAGCGGGCCCAGGACCGAGCCCTGTGGAACACCGCACGACATGTCGCGCCGGCCCACGCCGTCGCGTCCCCTATAGGTGACACACCTTTCAGCCAAATAAGCCCCAACGATGTGGCGGAGGTACGGGGGCACCCTATGGTAGCACAGTGCCTCCCGAATACAGCTCCAGGGCAGGGTGTTGAACGCGTTGGAGATGTCCAAGGATACCGCCTACATCACCCCGCCCCGGGACACCGCTTCCTCCGCCAGGACTCTAACCCGCATAATGGCGTCTACAGTGGAGCGCCCATTTCGAAACCCGAACTGACTGTCATCCAGATCCGGCCCCTCTCTGTACAAGTGGCCGACGAGGCGGGCTGCAATTATCCGCTCAAAAAGCTTGCCCACCTCGTCCAGCAGTACTATGGGCCGGTATGCGGACGGCGAGTCCGCTGGGCGCCCGGCCTTCCTGAGCAGGACCAGTCGACCTGTTTTCCACTGGGTAGGGAACCGGCCCTGCTCAAGGCAAGCTGTGTAGAGTGCTTTCAGCTGGGGCTCTAGCTCTTCCAGAGCGAGGACGAGCGCTCGGCCAGGAACTCCATCGGGCCCCGGGGCAACAGTTTTGGCCCGGAGCCGTGTTATGGCTGTCCTCATCTCCGGCTGTGTCACCTCAGGGACGCTAACGACTCCCTCATCATCCAACTCTGCGGCTGTGGGCATAGCCATCGGCGGCGGTATATGCTCTTCTCTAGCAGGGAAGAGGGTGGCGACCACTTCATCCAGCAGCTGAGGCTGCAGACTCTCAGTGAGTGGGGGTGCCCAGGCACGAAGTTTGCCTCGGACCGCACGATAAGGGCGCCCCCACGGATCTCCGTCTAGGGTCGCCAACATCTCCTCCCTGGCTCGAGTCTTTGACTCGCCGATGGCCAGCCACAGAGTCTCCTTAGCCGCGCGGTACACCTCATACAGCGCGGCTTCTTCTTCCGGAACCCGTCGACGTCTCCTCCGGTATCTGGTGTACTGGCGCCTAACCTCCACGCACGTCACGCGCAATTGCGCGATGTTGGCGGACCACCAGTACAGCTGGCGCCTTGTGGGCTGTGTGCGGATACGGGGCATGGACGCATCGCAAATTTGCGTCATTGCCCCGCGGAACCACTGCGCCTCCGCTTCGACGTCAATGGGTTCGGTCGTCTGTGACTCCCGGACCCAGGCCTGGATTATTGCGGCCTCCTCGAGAAGTTCCCTGTCAATTCGCTTAAGCGACCAGCGAGGACCCTCCGTTTGCGGGGCCGATGGATGGCTGCCGCCCGTAGTCTGGGTGGAGACGTCGAATCGAATATATCGATGGTCCGATAGCGTCTCCACTTCTACGGCAACTCGCCAATCGTGTACACGGCCCACAACAGCGGAGCTAGCGAACGAGACGTCCACTATGAACCCGCCCCGCTGCCGCACGCACGTGTACACTGAGCCCTGATTCAGGATGGTCAGGCCGGTCTCGACCGCCCACTCTTCCAACACTTCACCCCTGGGATCGGTGATCGGGGATCCCCACGCCACAGACTTGGCGTTTAGATCCCCGAGCAACACCACCGGGCGAGGGTGGAACCGGCTCACGACGGCACCTAGCTCGACAAGGAACCTCTCGAAGTCAGCGAGACTCTTGTTGGGAGAGAAATATGCCCCAATTATGACAATTCCGTCCGCGAAGGCTGCCACCCAGCCGTGTCCTCGGGACGGGCTGACAAGAGTCTCGCTAATGATGGCCACCAAACCGTCCAGGTCCCCTGCCCAGTTATCGAGTGGGGGGACGTAATACGGCTCGGCGACCACAGCCACGTGGATCAACCACTCTGCCATGCTCTGGAGCAATAGATCCTGAGCTCTGGCAGCGTGATTGATATTAGCCTGGAGGAAACGGAATTGTGCCATCAGTGGCATTCCATTTCCTCGGCTTCTCCTTCCCTGGGCCGGGAGTCCGCTATTGGGTTGCTAGGCTGTGGGAGGGGCGCAGGTCCTCCGACAAACCCAGTCCTCTTTTTTTTGGCTTTGGGTGCCTTGCATGCCTTTCCGCCAAGTCTGTGCTCCGCGGGCTTTCCTGCAGCTGCACAAATACTGCAGTTTGGTGCCGCGGAGCACTGAGCCGCCTTGTGGCCGAGTTGACCGCAGCAAAAGCATAATTCACTGCGATCAGTTTGCGCAGTGCATTGTGCCCGGACATGCCCCTTTTCCAGGCACCTATAGCACTGCACAGCCCTCCTTGGCAGGAGTTTGACCCTGGCAGACACCCAACCCACCAGCAGCCGTCCACCGTCTACCACCTTATTCGCAGCCGCTACCGGGCACCGCACCCAAACCGTGCCCAGCCCGGCCGCGCTGTTGCGAATTTCGCCCGCCCACACACTCTCGGGCGGACACCCGCCATTTCGGGCGATGGCCGCCACAACTTCCTCCGGGTTCACCGAGTCGTCCAGCCCATCAACGCGCAATTCAGCCTTTAAAGTGGGCCTGGATACCCGGGCGTCCTCTGGCTTGAGGACCTCCCGGAGCTTGGTGGCCAGAACGTCTGCCCTCTCCTGCCTTGCAGCACCCGACACCTCAAGCACCCTGGCACCCGTGGCTGCCGTTCTAAAAACGAAGCCAGCCGGGGCGCCAAAATCGCCGAAGTTCAGCTTCTGCCGCATCTCCGCTAGGACCGACTTATAAGTCACTCCCCTATTTACAGCTTCGGGCTGCAACGTTACAACTACAGCCTCCGAGCGCGGGGGGGTGACCTTGGGTGGCCTTGTGCCCTTTGGAGCCGGTCCCTTGGGGGATGCCTGCTGTGCCGCCTTCTTCTTTTTGGGGCCCCTCTTCACCACCGTCGTCCAGGCCTCCTGGGTGGGAGGCGCGGTCGCCGGGAACGCGCTCTTTTGGGAAGGCGCTGAAGCTGCACCCACAGCCTTCCCTTTACGATGGCCCTGTTTACCCACTGTTGTTTGGATAGGAGGAGTGGTCGCCGGCAGCAAGCTTGCTTGGGAAGGGGGTGCGGACGCACCCTTCACGGGATTTTTGGTCCCCTCCACAGTCCTCATCGTGGCGGACTCCTCCGTTCTCCTCTTATCCGCCGCAAGAGGGGGTCGGAGTATTTCGGCTGGGGGAGTCGTGACTCCATGTCCTCCAGTCGGGCACTCACCATGCTCCCACACTGCAGCATGCATATCCTTGCCACCCTCTCAATGTCGTGGTCTGACAGGGCAAGTGCAGATGCAGGCGGTGATGCAGGCGCGGGGGCCGGCAAAGGCGTGGCGGGAGAGGGGACGGTAGCCTCGGGAGCTGCCTGCCGCTGCCTGATATTCCTCTGAGTGGCAAACTCCCGTTTGAGTTCCTCCAGCTCGGATCGGAGACGGCTGTTCTCCTCCCATAACTTAGCCGTCTCCTCCGAGGTCGTGCGGTCAAGGAGGAGCTCAACCGCCTCCTTGATTCCCTCAGCCGCCTCTTTAAGGGCGCGCGTGAACGACCCCTTCAGGTTGCCGGATTTGGTGGCAACCTTCAGGACAACGTCCACGCCGTCCAACACCTGGCGGCTGAGAGCCTCTGCCGTTGAGCTCTCCCCTTTAGCTGCCTGGGCAGACCGGCGCTCCCGGGCTTGACGGGCCATTTCGGCGACCTCGTCAGCCGCGACCGCTCTGCTCTGAGCACGCTTCGCGGCGTAGGCATCTGCCTTCGTGCTCACAAGTGAGACGGTGCCAAGTCCCGGCTCCTCAGTTGAGACCCCGGGGTCACTCTCTCCGCCAATTCCCGGCGCGTCAGGCCGCTTGAAGCGACCCCGACAGTCGCGCGACGACATCAGAGCGGGCGCTCCCAGAGAAGTCCCGCGACCTCTCCCTCTCCTCGCTTTCGCAACCTTAGCGGCCGGAAGATTTTCCTCACTTGAGGATAGACCCGCTGACACCGCGAGGTGCAAATCACAGTCGCGCGGACGTTTGCCCCAAAATTTGGAGCACCCACGCGAGTCCTGGTCGGACATGCTTTGATCCCCTGAGGGACAGGAGCCTCCTCGGCTCTTGTTGCCATCGGCAAACGGTGGACATTGGTTGCCCCCCCCAGAATACGATTGGGGGCTTGACGTTCCCGAAGGGAACGTGGCGGATTCTCCGGCTGCTGAGCAGCCGGTACCGCCCTGGGGTAGTTTATTTCCCTCTGTCTTGTTCATTTTTGTTGTTTGCCTTTGAAGGGTGTGGTCCCTATTCTCCCCTATTAACCCCCCCAGCGCTAGCGACCGGATCCCCTCCGGCCATTCATCCCCTCGGCACGCTCGACCTTGGGATTGGGTTAATTTTTTATAGAGGTTGTGTTCCTCTCCCCCTCCCAATCTACGCCTACGACCTGCCCTCTGCAATCAGAGGGGGTGTAGATGTTAGATGGCCACCAGGCCTACCCCAATGACGGACTGGCCGTCTCGCCCCTAGCCCGATTCCCATCACCGATCAACAAGGATGATAGGTGATTGGAACCATGACCCTTCCCCGTTTGTTGAAGATTAGCCGCCAGCCCCAATTGTCCACCACCAAAAGCAGGTGGGCAATTGGAGCTGACGTTGCCCAGGGTGCGCCACGAGGAGGCTCTTCAACATGCACCCCATGGAGAGTGCTACTGACACAACCCAGCGCTGGGCACGCCACAATTTTGGCGGTAAGTCCCCTCTTTGAGGAGTGGCTTGAGAGGCGCCACGGCGTCCTCACCTTCCGCCTGATGCAGGTCCTCACCGGACATGGCCGTTTCGGGAGGTTCCTGTTTCGGATAAGGCGGTAGGAAACGCCCGGGTGTTGTCATTGTGTGGATCGACCGGAGGACGCTGTTGAGCATACGGTGGAGGTCTGCCCGGCTTGGGCGGAGCACCGCCGTGTCCTCGTGGCGGCGATCGGCGGCGGCGATCTCTCGCGTCCGGCTCTGGTTCAGGCCATGGTACGGAGCGAGAGGGAATGGAAAGCAGTCACCTCCTTCTGAGAAGCAGTAATGCTCGCGAAGGAAGAGGTGGAGTGTGGGAGGGAGAGGCAATCATTGCGCCCTCACGCCCCTAGTCGCCGCAGGAGGAGACACCCTCCCTCATACATCAGGACCCGAGGTGGCGGCGCGTAATGTTCCACGCGCGCCCCTCTTCGACGTGGCGGGGGGAGTCAAACACCTCACTCCCCCCGCTCGACCGAAAGGGGCCCGCAGAGGTTGGCCGGCACCAGTCGGGGGTTGCGGAAGATTCGTGCGTTCCCGTGACCCGCGGTGCAGGTATGAGATGGAACACCGGGGTGGTTTTTAGTCAATAAGAGTCTGACAGACCCCTCCGCCCCCCCAGGGTGGGGGACATCCATGAGGATTTTGCACCGGGATCAAAAAAATAAAAAAAGGAGGAGACACCCTGGGCGTCGGGAGTCGATAGCCGACTCCCGGCCACCGTAGGCGCGGGCCTGCGGACGGTGAGCAATGGGCAGTTCGCCGTCCGGTAAGGACCAGACCCGGGTCGACGGCGCGTTGTGTTCCACGCGCGCCTCAAAGAGATGTCAGCATAATTGACGGGGTCCGATAGGGCCAATGCCTGCCGGGGTCGCGGATTGTTCGAAAGATTTACCGTGGCCCTGGCGCACAGGCAACTGAAGGAACACGGGTGGGTTTTAGTCAGTAAGAGTCTGACACGCCCTTCTGCTCCGCCCAGAGCGGGAGAGGTCATTTGATGATATCCCACCCAAAAAAAAAAAGTCTAACCTAAATCTAAATTTGATTCGCGGCCGTGTCAAATAAGGCTTTAAAGAATTATAATCATTAGAATCAACAATACAACACCTTTGCCCTCAAATGTCATGATTTAATGAAATAGTCATTCAATAGGGTATTATGAACTTACAGAGATGTATTAATGATTTTTATGATTATAATTCTATAAATAAATGGTTGATACGGGCGCGAATCATATTTAGATCAACATATAACCTGATACTGACCTGCAAATTGCAAAAAACGTAAGAAAATTTGAATTTCGCGGGCTATACCTTGGCGCGTCCCCTTTAAAACAACTTCCTACGATTACTTATCTGTTTGCCAAATTGGTTAAATCGCGACCTTTTGAATCGCGTCTGGAACATCTATATAGCTCTGTAGAAATCGCCTCAATCTTCCGTGTTACTTCCTCTACTTGCATTATATATCGCTATCGCTTGTACCTATGATCGCAGCCAATCTCGCCAATGTACTCACTACCTGGTTTACTGCAGGAACGATATCATTGATGCGGTCCGCCAGCTCCGCTACGTCCTCTAACTTCATGTTGACCTGTGATGCCAGAATGGTTTGTAGGTTAGTTGGTAGCCTGTTTGCCCAGATTGTGCGGATAAAATCAGTAAGGACATTAGGTCCAGCTAAGTGTGCGTCCACATTGCTAGCCTAGCGCGGTTGCGACGACGGGCGCGAAATATCAAACATATGAAACCGCCTCTTGCGTCCATAGTGTAGTGACTAAGGCGGTCCGCACTACGGGCCTAGTCCGCAAGTGAACTAATGCGCGGGTGGCGGGAGTATCAAACCAGTTCGGTCTTATCGCTCGGCGTATGGGCGTAAGTATTTTTTTTTTTTTGTAATTTGGCGGTAAGTGCTGAAGTATTTATTGATGTGATTCAATCTAACCCAGCCAAAGTAAACATCCACAACACAGTAATCGCACAATAATAAGAAAATTTATCTTTAGGACTAAAATTCCAAAATTGTTATCTTCTCTGGTGATTTTAGGTGATATTTTATTGAGGATGTAGTCATATGTTGACATGGGCAATCAAGTGTACTCAAATGTAGGGTACAATTTCAGTTCTTCATAAAAAGTAAACAAATCACCATTAAATTGTTTGCTTTTATTTATTTCGTGCACACCATCTCTTGTGTTCGACACCACCCATCTCAGGATATTGGACTATCTAATAAAAATACCAAATCCTCGTCCATGGTTTGCAATACCTGAAATACGCCTTAGCGTTACAACGGCTCGCACTTCAGTTTGGCCACTGCACGCCCCCGCCAACGCGCCCACCACAGGCCGTAGTCACCGCGCATTCACAGTGGACGCACACTATGTGTTGTAGCTGCCTCAGGAACTGCGACGGCTTCCTGTCGCCGAGCTCTTCATGCATCAAGAGTTGTTTTGTTTTCCTCTCCTGTGATGCCGATAATCGCTTAATTAGTTCCATCTTCAGCTTGGCGTATTTACCCGTTTCTGGTGGGGTAACTATTAAGTCCCGCACTTCAGAGGAGTACTGTGGTTCCAGTTGAGCCAACACATAATAATATTTAGTCTCATCACGCACTATATACTAGATATCACGAACTGACCTTCGCTCTGGGCAAACCATAGGGTTGGTTCGTCCGGGTTGAATGGAGGTACTCGCACTCTAACCCTGAACGTTTCTGCTGTCCCGTCCTTCGCTAAATCCGTGCTGTCGTCCATTTTTCAAATCACGTCGGGGTCACCAAGGAAGTGGTCCAGGTGTTGTTGATTTGGGCCGCTTCTTGTGTGGGCTACCTCACAGGTGTTAATGTTTTAAATTAAAGAGGAAGGCCCTAATCAAACTTATTTATTTACTTATAAACTTTACTGTAATACAATAAATAATTTATTTAAGCAGCAAGTAATAATACAAAGTGTAAAGCGCAAGTAAGCTAAAGTGTGGTGTTCACCACGTTATAGGAAGTATTCGGATAGGTAAATTAAACAACAATTTACTGTACAACAGCAGAGGTCGCACGTCCGCACCGGTCGAGTGTCAGCAAGCAACTGACCACACTGCGGGCGTGCGCCGCTACGTTAGTTTATTATGTCAGTACGCTACATAAAGCAAAAGCGGAGTGAACGGTAAACAATGCAAATACGCGGTATTTATACTAGTGAGACATTCACACAATAAGGTTACGCCCACAATATGGCCGGAGACTATAATGCAAAGGACGACCAAGCGCCTGCATCACGCGACATCATACGATGTGACGTAGTGATGGAGTGATTTCATGTCGACGTCTCACCGCTCATAAACGACAGCGGACGCTGTAGTACTTTTGGTCGCTACATAAGTATCTATTACTCATAAGTACATAATTATACTAGCGACCCGCCAATGCTTTGCACGGTACTTCCGACTTGATAAAATATGGAGATTTCTTCATTCATACGTAAGCTTAATATTAATGTATTACACACAGAAACCTTCTGGAATAAATTCTCTAAATGATAAGTAGTGAAAACAATGCGGTAACGCAGCAGACAAAAAGCGACTTTAATTTTATAAGGAAGGTATGCAGTTACTTTTAGATTAGAATGGTCATTTTCCAGTTGTGAACGGATTTTTTGATGACTAATTGCTGATATATATTTCACCCCAAGGAGTAAAAACATAAAATTACTCCCACTAGAGGCTTGGTAGTCACCTCCACTGATACATCCTTTCATCACACTACTGTAGCCATGATTTCTCTAATGGCGGCAAAAGTTAGACATCAAATTGTGCTTTGTAGAACCAACAGTTGTCTTATTATGGATAAAAAAACTAGTCACTAAGAAAAAAGAAAGCCTCTAATGAGAAAAGGACCACTGTCTTTTCTTTTAAAAAAACGGACCTCGCCGACACGACCTAAAATAAAACTTCAACGAAAAATGTATTTTATTTCTCGTCCTAATTTTGTTAAATACCCTCTATTTATCCTCCCATCAGTATTTATTAATGTTTGCCATGGAAATTATAATAACACTCTCCTGCTTTTGGAGAACGAAACCATCAATCATAATTGTGGAAACTCCGGTAAGAACAATTTTCATTTTATGCGGATGAAAGGACCAGATTTTTGCCCGAAAATTGGCAGAGCAAACTGGCCAGTAGGTACCTACCCTAGACTCTTGATCCCTACTTTCAAAATAAAAAGGTTTTCTTTAAAAGTTTTCTTTCATTCGGTGTAACTAATTCGATTTTAAATTTCTTAGGTACATCACTAAACAATTTGCATTTCTGTATTTTTTTTAATTTTGTCTTTAATTTTCCGTTTATTTACTTAGATTGATAAATGATAAATGATTTTTCTTCTGTAAGTAGGTTTGTACAAACACTTTTACACGTCAATCATATTTTTAAAACTAAATGAGGTCGGCGTTTCCTATCTGACTACTCTGAGAAGAAAGGCCGAAACAAACTCAGAGATCACAGTCTCTTTTAAACTCCAGACATAATCTTGGTTAGATCATGGAAAGACCATGTAGATTTGTATCTGAAATAATTTTTTGAGGAAAACCACACAGAATGAGTAGACCTCTCCAGTTAGTGCACGCATTTGTCACTAATCGTGGAGCTCAACTCAGAACTTAAGGAGCTCAACCACTCGACGAACAATACCAAAGAATGGACATTTGGGTAGGCCGCATAAAGCACTCAAACTGCCAGATTATCATTAAAACTACCTGAGAAAGTGCAAAATAAAATAAGAAATAAAAGTGACCCACATAGTCCTCACATTCACAATAATTAAATAATAATACTATACTTCACTAAGTAAATTTTCATTTACACAAATTGAAGTTATGTTTGCCTATTTAATTGCATTGTAAGTTCTACCTATTGAGATTGACTGGTAAAAAATGCCTGAGGCATTAAGTCCAACTCTGTACATTTGTGTGCTTATAGTATTAAATAAATAAATATTTCTTGCATCACCTATCATATAACTATCTCTGCAATTTATAATGAGCTTACCTATTTTTTTAGTACGTAGGTATTTAATTCAGCTTGAAAACGCCCTCTAAAGACTTTCCATTGACATTATCCCTCCTTTAGCAGGTTCTGTAGTTTCTGCTTACCCCTTTGGGAAGAAGGCGTGAGTTTATGTACGTGTATTACCGCTCATTTAGGACAGCAAATCTATCGAAATAAAGTCGTGGTCCAATCAGAATTAAGACATTAGCGACCTTATCAACAATGTTTGACATGTAATGTTTTCGTGCAACACTTAAAAGTTTTTTGTTCACACTGACTATATTGAGGCGTGGTTATAACGTGCTCGCTTAATTATTTAGTTGGAGATATCATACGATATTAGTGAAAGTATTATTTAAAATCAGGCTATAACATTCCCACTGCTGGGACACTGGCCTCTCTGTGAGAGGGAGTGGGCCGTAATCTGCCACGCGGGTCCAGTGCGGGTTGGTAGATGTCACATGTCGTCGATTTTGTTTGGTTCTACGGCATGCCGCTTTCCTCGCGATGTTTTCCTTCACCGTTTTCAGAGCACTGGTGATGAAAATACACAAAGTAAAGTGCCCGCCTGGGTTCGAACTCGCGGCCTAAAACTCGTAAGTCGGGGCCGATACCATGGCGCCACCACTGCTCTCACTGAAAGTACACAAACACAAAAGCGGTTTTCCTACTTCGGGTTGAATTCGGTTTTATCAATGCCATTTACTCTTGTCCCCGCAAATATCCACTCACGCGCGCGGGTCAACGCGTGACCTCTGTACGCGTCCCGGTACATTTGTTGTCAGCGCGCCACGGGGCGCCCCGGTGACTTGTAAACAAAAGATTTCTATGGGTCGATAGTAACTTTGTAGTTTTGGACAATCGAGTGATGCAAGATGAGGAAAACTGTTATTTGTGTTCTTGAATATGAGCAAATGTACAATGTACTGTTAAATATAATAATAGTTTCGAGTCTTTCGGAACCTTGGTCTCTTGGTGTTAATGCAATAAAGTATATTCTATCCATCAAGCCTTAATGTAACAGTGACCAGAGGTCTACAATGCACCCTTTACCCATAAAAAATGCTCATTCATCAAAAGTAAAACGGTTGTCACAAGAAGATAATAATCTATTGGAAAGTCCGAAACCACTCTTCGCCCAAAATCAATGCCGTCTTAACTGGAAAATATATAGAAAAGATATAGCGAACGAGTGACAGTTTTCTTGGGCGTTATTTATGAAAACCATTTCAGGTAACCCTTTTCTGTTTTTACAGATACTTAATCTTTCCATATCAAGTTTTAATAATTTTCCAAACAAGGTGTGGAATAGTTTTTATAAGCCTTGTTACAACCCCTCGTTGGACAATGATTGACTTAGCACCATGAAGGTTTTGTTGTACCGTATGGTTACCTGTGCAACCGGCAATGCTTATGTTTATCTCCTCATCTGAATATTTAAGTCAAAGGCAAGTATATGCAGCACCGTTCTTCTGTCGGTATGTGTTACTTTTCCACCCAAGTATAAGGCATGATGTGACTGAAAAGTTGTGTGGAAATTGGTTGTCATGGCATGGCCAGGTATGTCATGCGGAGGAATGACGAAAATGACATGAGGAAAGTTTTGAGTATGGCAATCAGAGTGGGGGAGACCAAAGAAACGATGGATGGACTGTGTGAAAGAATATGGCTAGTAAGTGACTATGGAGATGTCGACTAATACTCGGTTCCTATAAACAAAAACGAATCGTTACCAATGGTAGCATTTTCAACCGACAAATTCCGAAAAAAATCCAATTCAATCAATTCGACTGTATTTTATTTTTATTTTTTATGTGAGTTAGCTCAGAACTTTGTTCCGTGTGAACCGATTTGGATGATTCTTTTTTTTATTTGATAGCTGGTGCTTCACATGTGGTCCCATTTAAATTTGATAAACTTCTGATTAGCAGTTTCTGAGTTATCCTTAATACTGCATATTTTTTCCACTTAGTTTATATTGATGATGTTTTAATAATTTCCTGTCACTTTTATTTACATATCAAGTAGTGGTATACGAATTTGTGTGGGGTAGATACCACAACTGAAAAGTAAAAAATAAAATCATTTTTACAAAAAAACAACCAACTTCCAAAAAAACACTAACTTTAATTTTGGAATTCGGTGGCCAAAAACGAAGATAAAAAAAACCAAAGACACCGACTTCCTAAATTAAAGTTATTTTTCACGTTTTTTCGTGTTTTTTGGAAGGTGGTTGTTTTTTTATTGGCAAACTGGGCTTACAAAACTTTTTTACAAAAACTTTTTGACAAAAAAAACAACCGACTTCCAAAAAATACACTACAAAGTGAAAAATAACTTTAATTTCGGAAGTCGGTGTCTTTGGATCTTTATTTTAGTTTTTTGCCACCGACTTCCGAAATTAAAGTTATTTTTCACTTTGTAGTGTATTTTTTGGAAGTCGGTTGTTTTTTTTGTCAAAAAGTTTTTATTTTTCACTTTTTAGTGGGTTAGATAATAATTTATCGAAGTTACAATAGCCTAATGTCAACTGCTCATCACCTTTTACAAAATATTTCGTTTCCCGATGCAAGGAATTGAGGAGTTTATTGTTGAGGATTTCTCTTGGTAAAAACCAGAAGAACTGGAGCTGATGGTGCAGCCACCATCAGCTCCATTTCACCATATGCATTGTGACAAGCATAAATTGCTTAGCAACCAACGAAAGAGCATTGCTAGAGATGACGCGATTACGCAACTTAAATTCAGTCTCAAATTGACGCATCAGCATGACTAGTAGGTATGCCTTATGAAAAACTTCAATCTTAATTGGGTATTATTTTTGTACGACCTGAATATTTTGGAATATTGAACCATATGAAGTAAGCCCAACAAAAGGTAACTGCTGTAAATCATTGAGGAATTCCCTCGACTGTCTATGGTCTCCATCATCAGACCTGTAATGGCACTTATAACCCATATGGGTGCAAAGTTCTCATCAATATAAATGAATTAAGTCCAAACACAAGGTAGCTACTTTAAACCGTTGAGGAGTTCCCTTAACTGTCTTTCATCTTCATCATCAGACCCCGAATGACAGTCATAACACATCTGGGTATAGTATTCTCATCAATAAAAATTAATCAAGCCCAAACATAAGGTAACTGCAGTAAATCGTTAAGGAATTCCTTCAACTGTCTATGGTCTCCATCATCAGACCTATAATGGCACTTATAACCCATATGATTGCAAAGTTCTCATCAATATAAATGAATTAAAACGAATCACAAGGTAGCTACTGTAAAACGTTGAGGAGTTCCCTTAACTGTCCTTCGTATTCATCATCAGACCCCTAATGACAGTCACAACCCATCTAGGTGTAAAGTTCTCATCAATACGAAATAATCAAGCCCAAACACAAGGTAACTGCTTTAAATCGTTGAGGAATTCCTTCAACTGTCTATGGTTTCCATCATCAGACCTGTAATGGCACTTATAACCCATATGAGTGCAAAGTTATCATCTATATAAATGAATTAAAACGAATCACAAGGTAGCTACTGTAAACCGTTGAGGAGTTCCCTTAATTGTCCTTCTTCTTCATCATCAGACCCCTAATGACTGTCACAACCCTTCAGGTGTAAAGTTCTCATAAATACTAATTAATCAAGCCCAAACACAAGGTACTTGCTGTAAATCATTGAGGAATTCCCTCGACTGTCTTTCGGCTCCATCATCAGATCGATTCCAGACCTTCATTAAATTGTAGGTCTTTAAAATACTTAATGAAAAAATTAACAAACGCACTAGGCGCTCCTACGATTTTCTAAGGTTCCCCTCGATTTGTCCAGGATTCCATCATCAGATCCTGGTTTCCTTATCATGGGACCACCCTTGAGGTATGTCCTATCTAACAAAAAAAGAATCATCCAAATCGGTTCACCCAGGAAAGAGTTCTGAGCTAACACACATACATACAGGCGAATTGAGAACCTCCTCCTTTTTGTGAAGTCGGTTAAAAATAGATTCGTAACGTAGTTTTACTTGTGATAGCTACTTCCATATGGGAGGATCTACTGTGCATAGCTATGAGGTATTTTTTTTTTTTGGGTGGGATATCATCAAATGACCTCTCTCGCTCTGGGCGGAGTGGAAGGGCGTGTCAGACTCTTACTGACTAAAACCCACCCGTGTTCCTTCAGTTGCCTGTGCGCCAGGGCCACGGTAACTCTTTCGAACAATCCGCGACCCCGGCAGGCATCGGCCCTATCGGACCCCGTCAAGTATGCTGACATCTCTTTGAGGCGCGCGTGGAACACAACGCGCCATCGACCCGGGCCTGGTCCTTACCGGACGGCGAGCTGAAAGCTATGAGGTCATTGCTTCATTATTGGCAAAGATACAAGGGTCTTAATTATAACCAATAACGGTTCGTAAATTATAGGAACCTATAAAAGAAGTTGCTCCGACCACAACAGGAGATTGATGATAAGCAGTGATAGGAATAGGTAGTGCCTATTTGCCTAAACTTCGAAGAACAGAGACGAGACTACCTTAGGACTAAATTTTTTCCGGGACATCTGTCCCGAAATTCGGGACAACACTTTTAAATACATTAAAAAAATATGTTATTTGGAATAAGTAATTCGTCTATATTTACCTAAAGTTTGCGACTAGGCATAACATTTATAATTTATAACTCCATAATAATAACTTATCCTCTATGGGCTCTAAAGGAAAAATAAAACACATAGAATATTGTTGTAACAAATATATGTATACAGGGTTAGTTTTCAAAGACCAGCCAAATTTAAGGATGTGGTACAGACCATCAAACTGAACAACTCTCTCCATGGGACCAATATCATCATCGCGAAAAATTTATAAACTGTCCCATACAAAACTTCAATACCTACTCGACCCAAATGTATAGGACCGCTGATTTTTTTTTCGCGATTACGATATTGGTCCCAAGGAGAAAATTGTTCAGTCTGATGGTCTATACCACACCCTTAAATTTGGCTGGTCTTTGAAAAATAACCCTGTATTTATGTTATTTTTTAAATATGACGTAATTGGAAAGCATGAAACAAAATGTACAGACGGAAAAACTTAAGTTAGGTACAAAATTCTATCTATGTCATATTTATTTTACTGACGTTGAGTGATGCAATTTTAACTCAAATCAAAGTACAAATTAACCTTTAAAGTATAACATTTAGGACAATCAGTTTTAATAGTGAACTACTAACTGTTCGGTTTTGATACAGATCTTGACGCATTAAAAATTGCTGAGAATTTGAAAATCTTTATTTGTGTTACAAATACCACAAAAATAAAGAACGATTTTAATTTAATCATCTTGATTCGATTCGTCAAGTTCAGTATCAGAACTGATTTTTTTTTTGTCAGATGAGTGATCTAAGTTAAAATACACAATCATATTTTTTTCTATATTTTCAACTGTCAGGCGATTTCGTTTTATGTTAAGAATCCATTTATAAGTTGAAAACGACCTTTCAACATCGACTGAGGTTAAAGGCGCGTACATATAGTATGATCGCTCATCCCTTCCTGCTGTTATCGCGTCACATAAATGTCTCTAATTTTATCTAGATCGGGATTTCTGTCCATGACATTTACGAGTTTATTTTTTATAGGCTCAGACGAACACCAGCTAAGCACAGTTCTCACGTGATCAAATATTTCAATGGATTCAGTTAGAGTTAAATTCGATTTTTGTAATTTCTTTAACCCAATTTGTATATCTTTAAAATATTCCTCAATGTAGTCCAAGTCCGATTTCAAGTTTTCCTTTTGAAGAACATTTTTGCCACACCTAATACTCGTAGAGAGCGCGTCGGAACTTCTTAAAAGATTTACAATTGTTTTAATTTGATCGTAATCTTTTGCATAATATGACACTGCCTCCAACCAAGTACCCCATCTTGCACTGTTGCTTCCTTAGGGTTGTTCGCCATCGCCAATCTTAATGGTCTCCAAAAAGAGGTACGGTAGCAAGTACCTAAAATAAAATTAAATTAAATTTTATAGTTTTCCATACATCAAAAGGAAAAACAAACCCTTATACGACATGGGGAGGTGGAAGGGAAAGCGGGAGAGGCGCGCGTATTCCACCTAGATGCATCGATTGTATCGATTTGAAGATTTTATTATTTCATTTTACGCTCTAATAATGAAATACGGTTAGAAAATATGAACACTCGTAGCGTTATTGTTATTGAAATTGTTTTTTTTTTCTTCTACAGAGTTACATTTTAGTCAATGCACAAAGGACATAATCCATTTAGGTACAAATATAAAAAGAGCCGACCAGAAAAATAATATATTTTGATAGAATTCGTCCGCCTTAGCATTTCTTTATGACACCAAAGATGTAGATTCACTATGCTTGGTAGTATTTAAGTTCACTTTTATGATTTGGACCAAAAATTAAATGCGGATGATGTCCTGTCTTGTACGTAATGGTCATCAAATATTAAAATAACCATATTTTTTTTCTTTAAATACGTTTCATACACAATAATTATCTTAAAAACTCCACTCAAAAATGTCAAGTTCATACAACTGCAGATCAAGCTAGACTGTCAAATTGCTAGTTTAAGATAAAATAATATATACATTTATGTTCTACTTTATATGTAACTTACTGTTTGTTTCCCTACAAGAAATAAAATAAATAACTTTAGTCAAAACATTAAAAAGTAATAAATGTTGACTTACCGTATTATTTGATGTAGATAGACAGGAACAATGTTATTGCAGCAAATCGTAATCCATAAATTCAAGCCAAGGTAGTCGTATTAGGAAGATCCAATGAACCAAAAAACGTGCGAGGGTCAAAAACAATATTCACAGAAACAATACAGGAAGATGCGCATTTAACAGACCGAAGTACAGGAGTGAAGTGAGGGTAACCTGAGCGCGCCGGCACGTGGGGCGGTAGGGGAAGGTATGTAGACCCTCGCCGCAATGCACAGGTATGCGACCATGGTGGTTTCTTTTTGTAATTTCTAAGAATAGATAACGGAATGCGCTGCCGTAAAAGTCGTATTGTACTTTCGGTGCAATAAAGATTAAATGATGTTTTTAAAGTTTAAGTGTGTTACTAAACAATGTGATAAGGCCATTATTTTAATATCATGCACATTTTTAAATATACTTTAGATATATATTTCATATATAAAATACAAATACCGTTTGTTTTTGAAATGATAAATTCGTCCTACTATAGAGAATGCTGAAATTATAAAAATTACCGTTTTATTATTTTAAAGACAAAATGTCTTTTTTTTTTTCAATTATAAATTTGAACTTTAGAAATCTCATTAAACGTAGCCGAGAGTGAGCTAGAAATAAGATATTTACTTCGAAACGTGTACGGCTCCTTATACAAACATTGTGATTCATAGTAGGTATTAAGATCAACAAGTCATTTACAAAATGATCTCCAAAAAAAAAATGCAGAAAATTTTATGGTTGTAACGACTGTGAATGTTATTTATTATGTTATGTCTAGTCGCAAACTTTAGGTAAATATAGACGAATTACTTATTCCAAATAACATATTTTTTTAATATATTTAAAAGTGTTGTCCCGAATTTCGGGACAGATGTCCCGGAAAAAAATTAGTCCTAAGGAAGTTTCGTCTCTGTTCTTCGAAGTTTAGGCAAATAGGCACTACCTATTCCTATCAATGATGATAAGACATGATGCTTTTGTCAATATTTTCTATACCTCTTCAATATCATCATCTTCCTGCCTTGGTCCCATTTTGTCTTTTTCTATCAATCACTAGTTTTCTGAAGGGGTTACTTCAAAAAAAGGAGGAGGAAATAATCGAAAATAGAAAAGCCAAGACACCGATTTCCGAAATTAAAGTATTTTTTTACTTTAAGAGTGTTTTTTAAGTCAGTTGTTTTTTTGTAATAACGTTTTTCTTTCATAATTATTCTCTCTCACAAAATCCATGCATCTTTTCTTTGGTCTCCCTCTCCCCCTGTTCAATAATAATAGGTCTTTACCTATGAAATTGCCGTTTTGTATGAAAAAATTTAAACGAATTTTTTTCATGAATTTTTTATTTGTATTAATCGAAGTAATCACCCATGCAATCAATGCATCTTTGCCATCGCAGTGGCAGTTTATTGATGCCCTTCTTAAAGAAATCAGCTGGACGGGAGGCAACAAATTCTTCAAAGGCATTTTGTACTGCCTCTCGGGTATTAAATTTTTTTCCCGCCAAGAAGTTATCCAAATTCTGGAAAAAGTAGTAGTCTGTAGGCGCAAGGTCTGGTGAGTAGGGCGGATGACGGAGAGCTTCCAACCCCAGTTCTTGCAACTTGGAGACCGTCTGCTGTGCAGTATGAGGTCGCGCGTTGTCGTGCAGGAGCAGCGGAGACGAGCGATTGACCAATGCTGGTTGGAGATGCGCCAGCTTCTCCATCATTGTGTTCAGTTCTTCACAGTACACATCTGCAGTAATGCTCACCCCGTTTGGTAAGAAGCTGTGATGAATCACACCGGCGCTAGACCACCAAACAGTGACCATCACTTTTCTAGGGGTAAGTTTTCGTTTAGGGCATTGTTTAGGTGCTGAACCAGGATCCAACCAACTTGCTGAGCGCTTACGGTTATCAAACAGAATCCATTTTTCATCGCAGGTAACAATGCGGTTCAAAATTCCTTCATTTGTGTGTCTGTTGAGCAGTGCAAGGCACGTCTCGACGCGTACTTCGCGCTGGCGATCATTGAGTTCGCGGGGCACCCATTTGTCAAGCTTTTTTACCTTGCCAATTTGACGCAAATGGACCAATATTGTTTTGACGCTAACGTCGAAAGCTGCTGCTAATTCAGCCGTAGATGGTGTATCATCAGCTTCCACAATCGCCTTTAATTCGTCATTGTCGACCAAAGTCTTCGGACGACCGCGAGGTTCATTTTTCAGGTCGAAATTTCCAGAACGGAAGCGAGCAAACCAATAACAGGTGGTGCGTTGGTTTGTAGTGTTAGCTCCGTAAACGTCGTTGATGTTGCGTGCCGCTTGTGCCGCGTTGCTGCCACGACGGTACTCATATTCCATAATTACTCGAATTTTTAACGTATCCATGATGACGAAAAAGATTGAAATGCGATGAAAATGTAACACTAATCAATAAAGAAATGACTACTTTTAGAAAAAAAAATCCATGTTTTTAAAATAAAATTAATTTGAAATTAGAATTCTTAGCCAAACAAAAATTATTTTGATTTGAAATGGCCAGTACTGCAGAACGGCAATTTCATAGGTAAAGACCTAATATACAAGCAATGTATAGCTAGCTATTCTTTAGATGCATAAGTTCATTTGATGAGTCAAATAATCAGTATCAGTATCTGAATGGTATCTAAAGTGGGATTTTTTTACACGAGGAGGCGCGAACGGTTTCAGACAGCTTTCCGGGCTCCTAAACTAGGTACGCAGACCTGTATCTTAGGAGTCGGAGAGTTTTTACAACATCAATTTATAAAATACAACCGTGACTTTACTATTTGTTTACAGTGGTTGTTAACACAGCAGATAGAGTGAATAATTGGGTTGTGGATCTAAGAGTATGTATATGAATGTAGTGTGTGTGTGTGTGTGTAGGGAGGTGTGTATGTGAAGTGTGAGTGTTTGATAAGATTTCTTACGAGGTAGGTTTAATAAAGTTATGATTGTATAGCCAATATATTTTCTGTTTCATCATAAGTTAAGGATAAGAGCCATTTTCTTAATTTATTTTTAATTTCATGTAAGTTGTATCTGTACAACGGAATAATTTTATTTATTTTATTATAAATGCGTGAACTTTGAGCCAACAATTGTCGACTTGTAAATGCAAAACGACAGGGGTTTGTTTTACTTATAGGGAAAGATATAGATATCTTTTAGATATATAGATGAAATGGCCAAAGGCTAATTACATAGGATAAAAAGTGTAGCACGGACTTGCAAATAGAATAAAAGCACCCTAATTACGTAACACACCATATATCACAATCTGAATTATTTTGAAGCCAATTAATAATCCATTGCTTCTTAAGTTCGAAAAAATGGTCTGGTCTACAACGTAAATAACGCAATGAATGTTGTTGAACTGTCAAAATGAAATCCATTCCTACCGTTAGTGTGTTACGTAATTACCCCGCTGGGCAACTTATACTGTTTTTTTTTACCACTGACGTGTGGCCTACTGTACCTACTTATATTAATATAATTGTAGTTACAAAAAACACGCGTTCTTGTGGCTTTTCATATTTTTTTACTACGAATTATGCTTTCCTTTAGGCTTCCTCATGAAAAGTTTAAGTAACGATTGCCAGCAGTCGTCTCACGGAACAGATAAATAAGGTTGGAATGGTAATGTGGGCGTGGCAAGCGCGCCACAATTATGATTCGATAATCATAACTCGACCGATTCATTCATTCACCGCGTTTCGTGCGCTTCGGACTACTGCGGAGAACAGAGCTCTGCTTTAAAATGCCGTGTTGTGCAATTATAACTTGTAAAACAAAAAGTCAGACCGCAAGTATAGAGCGAGGGGGTATATCTTTCCATCGGTAAGTCGAAAATAACATTTAATTATAATTTTATTAGTAAAAAACATAAAAATATTCTGATCACTATGAAATTCCAAACATTAACGACATTATTGCAACAAATAAAAAAAAAAATACATTGCACGATATGTACTCGCGTAATCAACGCAATTACTAAGTCCGCTTACAATGTACTGCATGCGTCGCGTCCTCTTCACTTCAACCATTGACGTTTCGTCGTTTGCCCTGATTGGCCGTGATGCACGGTCGATAGTGAGGTGACCATGTGGTTAAATAAAATCATCGATAGAATTCTCAAATATGTAATATAAATTTACGTTGGACAAAGATTCTTTTTGAATTATTTTATATTTAATTAATGATAGTATATTTTTAGTTAGATGTATAATGAGTCAATTAAATATTACAATAATTATTGAACGAATGATACAATATAGTAAATACTTGTAGATGACAGATTTACAGGGAGAAATTGAATTCATTGGCAACATTATACGAGATCATTGTACTCATCTACAAGTATTTACTATATTGTATTTAGTATTAAAATATAAGTAAAATCCAATTTTACTTACGCAATAAATTATAAATTTTAGGTTTCCTAAAGAACCTAACGCCAGGGAACAATGGATTGACGTGACAGGTAGAGGAAACTGGATGCCGACAAAGACGAGTACTATTTGCTCTATACATTTCAGTAAAGATGATTTTATCATTAAAAAATCAGGTTATAGGTACCTAAAACCAGGGGCGATCCCAAGAGAACAAATTGTGCAGATTTCTTCTTTGGTAGGTTTTGTTAAAATGTATTACTAACTTGTTGGAATTAAGTTCCGATATTTCATATTCTACTCCTATTTATTAACTCCTAAATTATGAACAAATCTGATCCCTGCATTCAAAATGTAAGGATCATCAGGTTTTATTTTATTTGATTGATCATTTTCATGAAAAATATTTCGAGTATGTATGGTATCATATAATAATTACAGTAGATTAATTATCACACTGGGGTAAATCATTATCACGCAAGCATTCAGCTCTAATATTTCAATTTTGAATTATTATTAAGTGTACCGTGCGTGACATGTTAAGACTTTTGCATTATTTTTCAGACAACTAATTCTTGCAATGCTATACTTAATAAGCCCAGTTATGATGCTATTTCCACCAGTGTGCAAAATTGCGAAGGCGCTCAGGTAACCTTATACTTATATCTTGAATTATAATCGCTCTTGTAAAGTCCGCATTTCAAAATATTTTATGCTATTTATAATTTTAGGATTTACAAGCACAGGCTTCATCTTCAATTTTGTTGACACCAAAAAAAGATAAATCTTTAAAAAGAAAAGACACTGAAGTAAGTAAATTTATACCTATAAAGATTGGTCAAGAATCGTTACATAGATGTTTTTTTTAAAGATTAATGGTTTCACTAATATTTCACCAAAACTCATTTCACAAGTTTTCACTTGACAAACAACGATTCGTATACTATTTATTTCACAAACAACTTATTCCGCAAATGTTTCATTCATTTATTTATTTGTAGGAAAACTTAATGTCATCTTCAAATGCAAGCACTCCTAGGAAAAGAAAGCTACAAAAGATAATTATCAACAAAGAATGTCTAATAAAGAAACAGAGATTGAAGATAAGAAAAATACAAGCACATAACAGAAGACTGAAAAAAAATAAAAATAAAATGCAAGATGTTTTAAATGATCTTCAAGAAAAATTTTCATTGCAAGACGAAGATATATCTGTTTTAAAAAATATAAATGCTAAGGTATGTTTTGTATTGTAGGTGGCCTTATAAAAATAGCAGAGATAATAAAGATTTATTATTATAATTTTATTTACAGGTACAAGAACTGACAAATCGTATGATCGCAAAAAATACTGGTGGCGGGCCATCTAAGCAAAAATATAGTCCAGCTCTGCGTAGTTTTGCGCTAACACTTGACTATTATTCGCCAAAGGCTTATGAGTACGTACGCAAAACTTTTGATACTTGCCTCCCGGATCGCCGTACGCTCCGAAAATGGTACCAAAATATGGGAGGTGATCCTGGTTTTACTGCAGAATCCATAGAGGCGTTAAAAATAAAAGTGAAAAGCACCAAATATCCCATTATTGCAGCCCTTTCGTTGGATGAAATGGCTATACGCCGTCGTATAGAATGGGATGGAAAAAAAATACTTGGACATGTTGATATTGGCAGTGGCATCGAAGGAGACCACGTAGGAATAGCCAAAGAGGCTCTGGTATTTCTAGTGACAGGCATAAATTGTAATTTTAAGGTTCCAGTTGGATATTTCTTAGTTGACGGAATTAACGGAAGACAACGCGCAGACTTAATTATACAATGCTTGGAACTTATAGCAGAAACAGGCATAAAAATAATTTCCCTAACTTTTGATGGATGCGCTGCCAATATGGCAATGGTAGAATGCTTAAACTGTTCAATCAAAGATAAAAACATTTCTTTTCCACACCCGTCAACGAATAATCCAGTAGTTGTAGTGCTAGACCCATCACACATGATAAAATTAATCCGTAATGCTTTTCAATGCTATAACACATTTTTAGATAAAGATGGTAATACCATAGAATGGCGATTTTTGGAGCAATTAAATAACCTTCAAATGAAGGAGAGCTTTCATTTAGCGAACAAGCTTCGTTACAATCATGTTCATTTTCAAAATAATAAGATGAAAGTTAAGCTTGCAACGCAATTGTTCAGCCTAAGTGTAGCAGACGCTATAGACTTTTGTCGTGACCAATTAAATCTGCCTTCATTCAAAAATAGTGAAAGCACAACTTTTTTTTTGAGGATTATCAATAACATGTTTGACATTTTTAATTCCCGAAACACATATGAATATAACTTCAAAAAAGCTCTAACAGAAGCCAACGCTGCAATGCTGCTTAATTATCTAGACATGGCGACGACGTACCTATCCGAGTTGAGAACAGAAGAAGGAACTCTTTTGACAAAAAGTTTACGTAAGACTGGTTTCAATGGTTTTATTGGATGTGCTGAAGCTGTTAAACATTTTTATGAAACGTTGATACGTCCTGGAGTTCTGATTTTTATGCCATTTTACAAAGTAAGCCAGGATCACCTTGAAATGCTTTTTGGTAATATTAGGTCTCATGGTGGAGGCAACAATAACCCCACGGCCCGCCAGTTTAAAGCTGCGTACAAAAAACTTTTAGTTCATATAGAGTTAAAGGCTCTCGATAGTGGAAATTGTACTGCGCTTGAACACATTTCAATTCTTGATTGTGCATCATCTCCCGTAGCACGGATTAATAGATCCATACGAAGGATTGCGATTGAAAGTGACGATGATGATGATAATAATAATAACGAAGAGGATATTAACGCATTTTTCAATACCATCTCAGATTTTAGCAATCAAATCATTACCCATATTTCAGGATACATAGCGCATATTTTAATTAGGAAAATAGATTGCGATATATGCATTGGAGCGCTATTGTCCAATAGCATAAATGAAGACCATAAATTTATAGTTGCTAAAGATAAGGGTGGTCTGTTATACCCGTCAAAGGATTTAATACAGATTTGTAAAATATCTGAATCTGTTATCAAAATGTATACGGAAAGCCTTCATAATATAAATAAAAACATGTTGGTGGCAAAAATTATGCGTCACTTTGTAGGAAGTGAAATATTTAAAAACATAATTTATCATCAAATTGGCCAATACCCTACAGCAAACCACATCACAGACCTCACCAAAGCAATTATTGAAAAATATAGTAACGTAAGGTTACACTTTGTTTTGAAAAATTCGTTAACAATTGATAGCAAGCGCCAATTGCTTAATAAATACGTTTTATTCCAAGGACAGTGATTATTTGTAATTAATAAAAGTAAAATAAATATTTCTTAATATTTATTTCATGTTTAATTTTCCCCCATACATTCATCAGATAATTTATCGATAAAGAATATCGGCTTTAACAAGCACTAGCGTGTATGAAAATTTTTATTGCTTTTTTGCGTGTGTGTGTGTCTATGCCTACAGGGGCTTAGTACTAGTGTGCGAACGAATATCTGCCCTGAGATTTATGTGTGTCTGATTTGGTTGTGTGCGAAATATTTGTAAACATAGGAGTGCGTATGTGTAGAAATTAAAATAGTGGGAGACAAGCGGTGACACTGGTCCTGATATAAAATTGGAGCTAGGGCCTTTCCAACCTTATTTATCTGTTCCGTGAGTCGTCTAATGTATTTTTTTCTTTATAACTTTAATAACAAATAAGTTATAATATTGTGATTGATGACATCGTTGGAGAAAGTTATAAAGTAGATACAAAGTAAAAAAAAAAAACTAGGTAGCCGACCATTCAATGATCACGGTCTCATTAAAAAAATTATGACCAGCAATAATTGGCTAATTTAATTGATTGAACCGAAAATGACAACACAATCTAAAAAATTGAGAAGTCGCGGGACGCCTGGCAGGTTTGAAACATCGAAACTATTTTGTATAGAAAAAATAGCTTGACATGCGTCGCCACGCCAACAATCGGTTTTACTGGGGGCTATAGATATTTATCATCAAAAATGAGCCGTCACGGGACGTCTGGCAGTTGTGAAACATACCATCGTATAGCGTGGCGCCACGTCGCCACGGCATGCGTCGCCACAACAACAATTGGTTTTACCCGCGGCTATAGATGTTTCACATGATGTTTAAAAAGAAAACTTACCTAAAAACAAATAAAAACACAATACAGTCACTTTACACCATCATGTTGTCCGTCGACTTGTTAAACCACACTCACATAAAACACAACGGTCACTAAAAACCACTATTACAAAACAACTAAAAGCTACTATTGTTATAAAACCACTAAAACAAAATGGAACATAATTTGGGTGCGCATGACACGATAGTTTTGAGTGTACTGTGGAGATGCGTGCGCGCACTGTGACCCGAACGCGACATTGTTAATTCGATGAGTACAGGAGCGGTCTTTGATTGGATAATGTGAAAAAATGTTATAAGTTATTGAACATAAAACGTTTGGTACAGCGTCTTTGGTAACTTACTGTGAAATAGAATCACGAGTATAAAAAAATAACAGCTTACAAAATAGCTTAGGTAATCGAATGTCAATTAACAAAATAGAGACAAAATTAAAGTCAATAGTTACGTAGATGTCACAATTTCATGCCAAACACTAAAGGTGCTTTCAGACTACGCTATAATATAATAGCATATTGCATATACTTATACATAGTTCATAGCACAACAATATCGCGCAACATACATTCATTATGGACACACTGCACTGTACGATATATTATTGGCTTACTATAGCTATAAAATTGAGAGTTCGCCGAGTTCATGCTGTGCTATATCGTACGCCACTCTCTTCTTCCTCCCTCACCCCCCGTCGTCCCGCAAGCGAAACGAGTCACAACCATGAACCACGGCACGCAAACTTAGAACAAAAAAATTGAACCATATAGGTACTCTATGGTTGGAAGAATAGAACAAGATAGGTCTCCTCGCCCCCTTCTCTCATTCATCACCCCTCTTACGCCAGTGCCAAAACCAAATTTACAAATTCTATTGTCAAATGTAGGCAGTTTTCAAACTTTCACAAGTTTTCTTGTTGATCAAGTGAATTCCGCATTGATTAATTTCCGAAGTTAAGAGGGCGCACACGGGTCCACTAGCGCCACTCCTTTAAAAAAGTATTATCTCGTGTCGGAGAAGGAATTTTGAAAAACGGGTCAGTAAGCGACCTTGGTAAGTGTGTCTAGAATTTTCTAATACCTTTTATTAACTGTCATATTGAGACACGAAGCAACAAAATACGATCTAAATGAATGTGGCCGCTTTTGTTAGGTATGTATGTTGCAGTGAAATAAGACTCAAATAGTGTCTTCTGAGCAGTGATTATTTGCACAGCTTAAGCGCGAGAACTTCAAAAACTCTGTGTGCCAAAAATACTTCGAAAAAACGTTCATCAGTGAGAAGTATTGGATCAAACTTGGTTCTCATCCATCATTGTTTTCGGCCGATGAAATGACCTCTGGAATACCCACAAAAGTAGATGAAGGTTCGTACGTAATAAAATAATTAAAAATGGAAAATCTCTTCAGAGACTGCAACTTAAGGCATTTACTGAATATAAAAAAAAAGTTGATTAAGTATTTGTTGTGTTTCATTTTCATATTTCTCAGTAGTTCTCTGTAATTAATAGGTTACCGATAAGCTCATTTAAGACCTCATTGGATTTTAGCTGCTAACAGCAAAAAATAAATTGAGATCTGAATATAATACAACGGGGTAATTGAGGCTTTCTGTGTGAGCCTTTGCCAAACTCAATAACTAAATTTAAAAAAAAAGAACTGTCATGTTCTAAACTTCCAACTTTTGACAATATAAAGTAACCATTTTCTCTCTATGGGTCGTCTGATTCGCGGATTTGTGCTGGCGCCAAATTATTGTTATTGTCGTAGTTTTTCTCTATTGTAGATCTAGGAATACAACATGGAACACTTTATAGAGAGTGTAAGAAAATATTCGTGCCTGTGGAACACTACAATAGAAAAGTACAAAATAAATGAATTGAAGGATGCAGCGTGGAGTCAAGTAAAACAAGCATGTGATCTACCCGACAGTAAGTAAATATTTCATTTAAAACTACTTAGTTATTTTGCATACGAGATAATTGATCCTATACCTATATACGTGTGTTTTGCCATGAGACTTGTCCAATAGTATTAAAATATTGGCAAAATCCTTTCCTGATGAAAAAAAATTCATTGGAATATCCGCGATCGCAGTGAGTCAAAGGTATTAATAATAATAATAATTTATTGTCAGGCAACTGAGGCCCATAGATAAAATACACAAATTACAAAATAACTCAAACTCAAAGCATTTATTTCAAATAAACCAATTACAGGCACTTTTGAATTGTCAAGGGGTCGGTCAGTCAGAAAGATGAAGCTAGTTACCCATTCCAAAGCGTAGTAGGTACCTATGGAGAAGAACGGGCAAGAAACTCCATGAACACTCTTTTAAATCAAAAAATGGTTACAAAATATTGATTACATCGTTCATGTTGAAATTATGCATGTGAGAACGATGCAGAACGTTAAAAGCGTCCATAATAAAAAGACAAAAGCAATTCAAATATTAAATTAAATAAAAATAAGCCGTGGCAGCTAAGAAATGACTAGTCCCTACTGACGGCGCCCGTTCACGAACATGACGCATGGATCAGCACCATTCAGCTCAACCATTTTGAAGGGAACTTAATGATCCAACACACACGCCACCACCAGCGAGACATTTGAGTGAGCATGACATACTCTCAGCCGCCAGGGCACATTCAAGTCAATGAAAGACGAGCCTAGTAAATGGTGGCTTTATAGTAGGTACATAGTGCTCACACATGTGCTATGAAATTATACATTGTTAAGAGATTGAATTTATACAATGCAAAGATAGTTTTTACAATCTTCAGCAGCTCCAACAATATTTTCGAATTCTAATCAATTAATTTATGCGCCCTTGTGGAGCAGGACCAGCGTTGAGCCAAGCATCTTTGTCAGCGATGTAATCCCCCAACTTATAATATGCTTGGCTGCATAGTGTGCGTTTTATACAAGATTTAAATTTTGTTTCATTCAGTTGGAGTATGTGGGGAGGTATTTTATTGTAACATTTTAAACAGTACCCCATGAAGGATGAGTCTACTTTAGCCAGTCTGAAATCTGGTTGAACTAATTGGTCCCTATTTGGTCATATAGTTATGTCTTTCACCTCTTTTACTGAAAAGATGTAAATTTTTTCTTACGTACATGATGTTTTCATAGATATATTGATAAGGTACCGTCATGATGTTAATATCTTTAAACAGTTCCCTTAGAGAATCGCGCCTGCGGAGGCAATATATTGCTCTGATGGATCTTTTCTGCAGAATAAAAATAGACTCGATATCTGCAGCCCGTCCCCATAGTAAAATACCGTAAGACATGATACTATGAAAGTAACTGAAATAGACTAGCCTCGGGGTATCTACATTAGTAAATTGACGGATTTTTCTCACAGCATATGCTGCTGAACTTAGCCGTCCTGCAAGAAATGTTAAATGAGGACCCCATTGCAGCCTTGAGTCGAGCGTGATCCCCAGGAAAACAGTTTTATCGACGAATCCTAGCTTCTCTTTATTCAATACTATGTCACAATCATTACTTTTAACATTAAAGCAAATCTTACGCATTTAGTTTTATTCCCATTTAATACTAAATTATTAGCAGTGAACCAATCATGTACCTGCAGTAGGGCGTTATTTACGTCGTCAAGATTTGATGCACGTCTATTTATCTTAAAAAATAAGGAAGTATCGTCAGCAAATAACACCATTTGTGGTTGGTTTTTTAATAAATGGGGTAGATCGTTAATATATACAAAAAAGAGGAAAGAACCTAATATTGAGCTTTGTGAAACACCTATTTTTACTTTTAAACCACGTGAATTGACACCATTTATTTGGACTTTTTGCTGTCTATCATTTAAATAAGATTCTACTAGGCTAAGCGCAAGTTTATCTAGTCCGTAATGCTCAAGTTTTAAGAGCAAGGTTTTGTGTTCAACGCAGTCAAATGCCTTGGAGAGGTCACAAAAGATTCCTATGGCATCCTGGGCCTCCAAAAGAAGAAAGAACATGTGATATAGACAAGCACTCATTAAAAAAAATTACAACAAGGCAAGCTGCGACTTCAATAAATCCTTGGAAGTACGAGAAAATTATGGAGTTCATTCTTCCATACATGACAAATCGACCAAGAACCACAAATGCTGTTATTGAGGATCGCTCTTCAAACAACAGTCAAGATGAGTCAAAAGTAAAAATAATAAAAGTCGAAAATACCCTTCAACAAGAATTTGAAAATAATGCCACTGAGATAACACAAAACATTAATAACAGTATCTCCGAAAGACAATCACCATCAATGTACGCAGAAAAGAAACAAAAAACTTCTGACCCTTTTGTTCAGTTCCTACACGATGAAAGCCAACGCAGAGAAAATAGATTAAAGACCAGCGATGCTCTAAAAAGAGATGTGTTGACACAACGCCAACAAAATGATTATGTGCAGCTGAAAAGTTTTTCGATAAAATGTATGAAACTTGTAAAGTGTTACCGGAATATACTCAAAAATAATTCAAAGCCAAATTTTCATTATCGTGATGGAGGCACGTGAAAATCATACCAGGGAGCAACTGCCAAATTCTAGCACCCCTACATCGAATATAATTTCGAGTAATGTACCATTTCGAGTTCCGACACAACTGTCCCGCGTCGATACACCATCTCCAAACCGTTACCATTCATCGATGTCATCAAATTCAGACATTCAGTTACAGAACAATACGGTATATTCCAATTCTCCTTTACAGAATAATTCGCCGAATTATTCAGCACATATTGGTTCAAATGAAACTTTGTCTTATTTGCCAATGACTTCTGGTAACTCCACAAACTTAGCAAACACAAGTAATTAACAATTCTAGAGACATTCATAATTCAAGAGACATTGATAATTCTGAAAACAATGACTTAAGAAGCTTCATAAAATAAGCTAGCATAAAAAGAAGCTAGCACCACACGAAAACTTATAATTATTATTATTTTCTATTTGTTTAATGCATTTTTGCTATTTGATTTTTGTATTTGATGTTCATTAACTGTCCACTGAAACCGCGATATTGTGTCTGAAGAGTGCTGTCAGATATTACACTGAGAGGAAAACATGTGTGTGCGCCTGCTTCCTCGACCTTTCCAAGGCCTTCGACCTGGTCTGTTATGATATCCCGTGGGATAAGATGAAAGCAGCTCACATACTGAACGAACTTATTACCATCTTTAAGTACTGGTACGGGAACCAGGTGAAACATGTCAAATGGGCGGGCACATTGTCGCACCCGTATAGGTTGGAATGTGGAGTGAGCCAGGGGGTTTTGAGCTCTCCTTCCATTTTTAATTTGTACATTAATGGGCTGATCGACACTCAGCGAGCAACGTATTGGTTGTCATATAGATGGCGTCTGTTTCAATAGCATCAGCTACGCGGACGATATGGTGCTGCTGAGTGCCTCGGTCTGCGGACTCAGAAACCTGATGAGTAACTGTGAGGGTTATGCAACTGATCACGGACTATTGTATAATGTGAAAAAGAGTCAGTGTATGGTCGTTCAGGGAGGGCAGAGAAAAGTTATTGAGATGCCAGCTATAAAGCTGAATGGCATACCCTTAGAAAGAGTAGATATTGAACGGGAGCGAAGGGCGCTGTCGGTCAGAGCGAATATGGTGACCCGTAGGTTCGTGCGACGCTCAGCAAAAGTTAAAAACACTCTCTTTAGAGCCTACTGCACTACCTTATACACATGCAGCCTATGGACTAACTATACGCAAAGGTCGTACAGCGCCCTTCGAATCGAGTTTAACAATGCGTTCAGGATGTTGTTGGGTCTCCCCCGTTACTGCAGCGCTTCGACAATGTTTGCATAGGCGCGCGTAGATTGTTTTTATACAACAATGCGCAAGAGAGGCACCTCGCTGGTTCGGCGAGTGCGGGGGAGCTCCCACAGCATGTTGGCTGCGCTCGCGGACATGGTCGATTTCGCCTACGTTAATCACTGCTGTAGGTTACACATTAAACGCAGGTAATGTGCAACATTTCTATTAAGTAGGTACGTAATTTTTGTTTTGTGTGAATATTTTTTTGTTTTAATTTAATTTATTTCATAATTTTATTTTGTATTTGTAATTCGTTATTTAATGTGACTGAGTGTGTATAAATATTTAAAATTATGAGTCTGTGAAAGTTGAAATAAAATGATTATATTATACAGGGTGACAGGGAAATTCGCCCTATTCCTTGAAAGGGGTTATCCTAGAGGTCATTAGCAACAAATTAAATCCCGTTAACTAGGGGTCAAAACTGGATGGTAACCGAGCTATGACGGTTCTTCGATTTTTTAGATATTTTCTGACTTGTTACCAAAACAATTAGTTATGAAACAAAAAATTAAACCGACGAAAAAAGAAACTGAAAAGCAAAAAATAAATCTTTCAGTCTAACTAAGCTCATAAATTAATGTAAATTACAAATTTTGAGTCGGCGCCAAATAATCAACGCAGATCGATTAACGACGATCAATCAAGCTGCCATAAGATTTCATGGCGCCTTGTATGTTTGGCGCCAACTCAAAATTTGTAATTTATATTAATTTATGAGCTTAGTTAGACTGAAAGATTTATTTTTTGCTTTGCAGTTTCTTTTTTCGTCGGTATAATTTTTTGTAAAAAAGTTTTTATTTTTCGCTTTTCAGTTTCCGTTTCAAATAAATGAACTTATTTATTTACTTAGGACTACCAACAATGGCTTACACTAAAGATATCATTAAAAAAAAAACATGAAATTAAAACTTAGTACAGTGGATTAATTACTTTAAGGTAAACACCACATTACCCAAAATAAATTATGTTAATTGACAACTTGGGTACATGACAAGTTTTCAAGCAAACTTAATACCAGGGGAAAAATATGCTAGATTCAAAAGTCATCATAAAGGTTTCATAACAAATCAGACAAACAGTCAAGAATTTTAGATTTCAGCTTAGGGAATCAAAGTGCAAATCGATTAGATCGCTATTACATAGTAAAACCTTGCAAAACCTAGCATATAGACAGTTATACGCTATACCGATTTTCTCTGTGGAGGACAAAGAGTAGTAATAGGCCTACGCGGAATTCATGACGGACGGAGCACGCAAGAAATTGAGTGCGAGCAGTGGAGGTTAGTCAATAATTCCTTTAAGAAATTTACATACAAACATTGCGTCGTTTAAACATCTTCGTTCTTCTAAAGTGTTGAAGAAATTCAATCTATTTTTATAAGATGTTTTTTTAGCTATGCCAACAGAAACAGCTAGAGGCCAATCAAAGCGTTTTTGAACGTGTTCTAGACGCCAACTATTCGTAGCATAGTGCGGCCGCCACACCATATTACAGTATTCTGCTACATATCAACTACAAAGTGTAAAGTACACTGTCTTATGACAAGATCCCAGCACCTTAGACCTATTTTACTACAAAAAAAATCGAAATACCTGCCAGAATGGATAAATGCTCACCAAATTGTGTTTCATAAAGTATTGTAGAAATGAACCTATTTTCCTTTTTATTCTATGCCTTATAGATTTTTATACGTCTTTTAGTTTCTTACTACCTGCCAAGATATCTCGACGGAGCCCCGCTTAGCGGGGCGCCTATTTCTGTCTACAAGGTTTAAAGGAACCTAACCAACCAAACCTCGGGGTGCCCCTGACGTCGACCGGCATGGGTTAGGGTTAATAAGCAGGTCGACGGAGCCCCGCTTCTGCGGGGCTCCTATTTCTGTTTAAAAGGTTTAAAGGAACCTAACCAACCGAACCTCGGCGTGCCCCTGATATCGACCGTCTATGGTTAGATTTGGTGAGCATTTATCCATTTTGGTAGGCAAAAAGAATATAAATACAACACGTACAATTATTCCGATGAGTGTATAATTAATTTGCAACTTAAAACGTTGTTCTTTAGGCACCTCAGTATAGAGAGGGTTTATTTTATTTGGAGTTTAGATATTTTACTTGGAACTTACTCTTAGGGTCAAATTTTTTTGTTGGTGAGCATTTAATTTGTAGCCCTTTTTTAGTTGTGTGGTGTAGATATGGTACAAATATATAATTTTTTGGTCAAATAGAACTCCAAGGTCACGTACAGTGTCTATCTAAGTAACGTTGTCTTCATTAATGTAATACTCTCACTGGCTCCTGAAATACAGGTACTCATCCAGGGCCTCACATTTTTCTATAACCAGTTTTTATGGCATTAAATAAATTATTATTTTGGTAAAGAAATTTGGTTTCTTAGTTCTTTGGCTAGTTTAAGCTACATTAACGGGCCCAAGCCAAGACAATGTAGCGTGTGTGGTGGTTTTTTTTAAGCGCCTAGAATTAATGTTATGAGGAGTCATTTGATTTTCCTCAATTTGCATGAACTGCCTAACAGGCAGGTCTATAGTGCAGGTATTTAAAATTGCAGTTTTTTGGAGTATTATGTAAACTGAGTCTTTCAGGTCTATTCGATTAACAACAATGGGTACTACGTAGGTATACTTTTTCCTGCCTCCAAATTCTGGTCACTTCATCTTTTAGTTCAGCGTAATTACTGATCTTCTCACCTATTGTTTTTTGTAAATTGTATGTATTAGGAACTGCAATATTTATGAGGTATGTGACTTTATTAACTTTATTTTGAAGGGCTATATCTGGTCTATTATAGTGAACGGTCCTGTCGGTTAGTATGCCGCAATCGTAATAGAGTTTGTGTGTGGTATTTTCTAGAACTGTTTGTGGTACACACGGCTACACATCAAGCTATACATTTCTAGTTTACGCTGACCTCTCATTGTACGGAAATCCTATACAATGCGAGATCAGCTTATACTGGAAATGTATAGCTTGATCTGTAGCAGTGCGTACGTACTTGTAACATGGAGTGTTTATACCTTGTAAGTATGAGTTTATATTTGAATGCTAGTTTTTGATGTGTCATTTTGCTACCTGATTGTGTCTGTGTGTATAGTCTGTTTTAATATTATTATTTCCTTTATTTCACTATATACATATAAATGAAAAAAAATGAAGGGCGATTAACAAAAGGTATTTACAAGGCAGATGTGAGTGGAAACGCCGGGAGGGGACGCCCTAGGAAGACATATAGTGACCTTATTGGTGATGTTCTTTAGAAAGGTCAGGTGCGGAGTACTCACAACCGGCGTGCGTGTATGACCAGATGTATGAACGTAAACGAGGCAAAAGGAGTATGTATGGATCGTAGCAGGTGGCGTTCTGTAGTTTCTGCCTACCCCCATGGGAAGAAGGCGTGAGTTTATGTATGTATGTATGTATACATACAAATTATATTTTTAAATATTAGAATATAAAAACATTTAAAAATACAAAAAATAGTAGCCCACCGGTATCGGGAACAGGGTCCAAGCTACCGGCGGTCAGGGCTCCAGAGAGAGGAACCTCCTAACAATGCGAGCCGTGTCCAGAAGTACCGCTTTCTGAATCAAGCCCTTGATCCAGCTGCTCAACAAGAGCCTCCTCAGGTGTTGGTCGAGGCTCTTCGCTATTAAACCATTGGCTGTCACGCCTATCTACACAATGATCGCTGAGTCCACGTCCCACATGTCGACAACCTCGCGAGCCAAGTCAAGATACTTGATTTGTTTATCTTTCTCGGCTTTCACGAGGTTCCCGTCATGCGGGATCATTGTGTCAACGGTCATTGCGCGCCGCTCTCTTCGATCCGCCAGCACTATGTCAGGCTTATTGGCAATAATAGTCCTGTCAGTGATGATGGATCGATCCCAGTACAGTGTGATAGTTCCATTTTCGAGAAATGGATCGGGCACATACCTGTAGTACGGCACTTCCGATTCCACAAAGCTGTATTTCAAAGCAAGTTGCTGATGGATAATCCTGGCTACAAGGCTGTGTCGATGCAAGTACTCTTCGTTAGCTAGACGAGAACACCCAGAGATAATATGTCTAATTGATTCTCCTGGACGGTGGCATGCCCGACAGATGTCAACCGTACCGTCTTTCACAATAAACCTCCGGTAATTGTTCGTCATCATAACTTCGTCCATAATTGCACAGACAAAACTTTCGGTTTCCCCAAAGAGGTCACCGAAACGTAGCCAGGCTACGGACGCTTGTACATCTATATCGGGTCCATGTAGGGCCCGGAAAAAGCGTCCGTGAAGCTCCTTACTCTGCCATACCTCCATGCGATCGTTAGTGTCAAGCACTACTGGTTTGCGCCAGTTCTCTTTAGCCAAGGAGAGCGGGGTGAGGCCCTTGTCCACCGCGACCACATCTCGATGCATCCCCACGTCGGCTTCTAGGAAATATTCCCTGAGACTGCATATCTCGCGATTGTGGAGGGTCTTAGCATTTAAAAAGCCTCGACCTCCACACTTTCGCGGGATATACAGTCTCATTACCGATGATCGTGGGTGATGCATTCGATTTGCAGTCAGCAGCGTCCGGACCCTCCTATCCAGGGTATCGAGTTCGGTCTGAGTCCATTTGAGTATGCCAAAAGAGTACATCAGAACCGGCATGACCCAACCGTTGAAGGCGCGCACCTTGTTTCCGCCTGATAGAAGACTATTAAATACTTTCTTCAGGCGGCCAAAGAAGCGCTCCTTCAACGATTGCTTCATGTCAGTATTATTGACGCCCAGCGCTTCCGACATACCCAAATACTTATAGGTTTCGGATGCCGAGAGGGCTCTAAGGTTCATGGAATCCGAGAGTTGGGTTCCCACGGATTCCACAATCTCCCCTCGCTTTACATGCATGACCGCACATTTGTCCAAACCAAATTCCATCCTGATGGCACTACTGAAAGTTTCAGTTACTTTCAGTAGCTCCATCAGTTGCAAATTGTTTGGGGCAAAGAGTTTGAGGTCATCCATGTAGAGGAGATGAGATATAACCCGACCAACTCTCCTCAACCGATATCCTAGACCTGAATCCTCCAGCAGTGTGCTTAGAGGATTCAAGACTAAGCAAAACCAAAGTGGACTCAAACTATCACCCTGAAATATTCCTCGCTCGATCCTTATCGGCTCGCTATTCCTCTGGGTATTTCGACATGCTGGATAGCGAAGGACCGTCCTCCATTGCCCCATACACGACTTCAGGAAGGTGCGCAGAGTTGCATCTACTTTATACAACTCCAGTACCCTCATGAGCCATGTATGTGGCACCGAGTCATAGGACTTCTTGTAATCTATCCAACACGTCGGCAGATCCTTTCGGGAACGACGAACCTGTTGGCTAATGGCTATATCAATGAGGAGTAGCTCCTTAGTACCGCGGGATATAAAAACGACTCCACTCTAAACATTAAATTGATACTTTAGTGAAAGCTGAAAAATGAATGATCATTTAAAAAAAACAAAATCCTTTCCAAAACTTACATAATCTTAGAAATAAAAGGCCTTTAGTAGCAATAATCTTTATTTTTTGTATACTTCCCGTAAAATGACGTAAATTATTGAAAAAAAACTGTATGACAGTTAGCGTACAAATTAGTAAAATGACTAACTGGTTTCATAAGCTTTCCAAAAAACTACAATTGTTATATCATATTCCGTTACGAGTTAGAGTAAAAAGTAGTTGATGTATTCCAGATAGCAGATTTCTTAGTATCGAACATTGCACAAAATTAAGTTACCGCGATTTCAGGGTGTAAAGCGTGTTATTTTCTGCCAATTGTTTGTCAATGTCAATTTTGACTTTACGCAATAACGGTCACCGTTAAACATCTGTGTTGCGAGCAGTACCTACCCACATATTTATCAGTTGGTGTCGTTGATAATAACTAAACTACGCTAAAACGCTACGCCTGTCTCTTTCTGGAATGGCTGCTTTTCATAATGAAGAAAACGCCGACATTTTGTATATTTTGTATGTGTTTTGTGACGGTGACGTCGCTGCAGCACGAAGAGAGTATCAAAGTACAACTTGTCTTGTTTATACAGAAGGGTCTGCTTGAAAGCACTGAAGAATTTCATTATCGTCGTCGGCAATAACAACGGCTCTTCGTACTGCAGCAGCATCACCGTCACAAAACCAAAACAAATACAAAATGTGCCGGCGTATTCTTGATTTTGAAAAGCAGCCATTCCACAAGGAGACCGTTATTGCTACTTGTTGAGTCGTGGTTACTCTAATAAAGAAAAATTCTATTCTATTGCGTAGAAGTCAAAATTGACATAGATATTGACTAATAATAGGCAAAAAATAACACGTGTTACAGCCTTTTTTTGTTTTTTTGGGTGGTTTATCATCAAATGACCTCTTCCGCTCTAGGCGGAGCGGAAGGGCGTGTCAGACTCTTACTGACTAAAACCCACCCGTGTTCCTACAGTAGCCTGTGCGCCAGGGCCACGGTAACTCTATCAAACAATCCGCGACCCCGGCAGGCACCGGCGCTATCGCCGTCCCCACGACCCCATCAAGTATGCTGAAATCTCTTTGAGGCGCGCGTGGAACACGACGCGCCGTCCATCCGGGCCCTGGACCTTACCGGACGGCGAGCTGCCCATTGCTCGCCGTCTGCAAGCCCGCGCCTACGGTGGCCGGGAGTCGGCTATCGACTCCCAACGCCCAGGGTGTCTCCTCCTGCGGCGACTAGGGGCGTGAGGGCGCAATGATTGCCTCTCCCTCACGCGATTGTACAACAACAACAACAACAATTGTAGTTTTTTGGAAAGCTTATGAAACCAGTTAGTTATTTTACTAATTTGTACGCTAACTGTCGTATAGTTTTTTTCCAATAATGTACGTTGATTTACGGGAAGAATTCAAAAAATTAAGATTATTGCTACTAAAGACCTTTTATTTCTAAAATTATGTAAGTTTTGGGCAAGTTTTTTTATTTTAATGATCACTCATTTTGCAGCTTTCACAGAACTATCACTTTAATGTTTAGAGTGAAGTAGTTTTTTCATAATTAATTGTTTTTGGTAACAAGACAAAAAAAAAAAAAAAAATTGAAGACCCGTTTAGCTCGGTTACCATCCAGTTTTGACCCCTAGTTAACGGGACTTAATTTGTTGCTAATGACCTCTAGTATAACCCCTTTCAAGGAATAGGTCGAATTTCCCTGTCAACCTGTATATATTAACCGTTACAATAAATTAATAATAAAGTGAGATTGTATTACTTACCTCTAATCACCGCTAATCGTTCTGTAGAAGTAATGCTATCCCGCAGTAGTGTATTTTGCTTTGTTATATCGTTTTTTATCAATAAATAGAGTAAATAAAAATGCTGCCTGGACATCCTATAATAATTCTGAAAATGATCTGCATTATCTAAATATTCAAAAAGTTTGAAATCACCACGTTCTCCTCTGAACTTTATATGATTTGATATCCAGGGTTTGGCATTTTTCTTCTTTCATAGCATTAATGACAAGATAGCAATAACATCATTGCAAGACAGTGTCAAATTCCGCATTTTTATCATCGCTCGATGAGCTTTCAAGACTATCCAGTATTAAATCCACTGTGTCGATCGTGTGCATACTGTTCGAAGATCGCGGTTAACTGAGCTTGCCATATACTATAAATGCTTGCGATTATATCGCCTATTGTGAACGCCATGCTATATAGTATAGCATTAGATCCTTATTTGCTATACTATATAGCACAATAGTATAGCGTAGTCTGAAAAGAGCTTTAAAGTTAATAATATGTCAATAAATTATAGATGGCACATAAACAAATAGGAATTAATTAGTCACAATTTCGTATAAGCACAACAACAAATGCAATAAAAATGTCAATAAATAATATCATTTTCATAGGGGAGCAACGTTTTAATTATAGACAGATGTGAAATTATATAATATTATTTTAATTCGTTATTAAGATATACATTAACACAATAATACCCCTTGTCATTCAATAATTTAAAAAGCTTACGTTTAAACTCATTCATGTTGTTGCTTGATACAATTTGATCAGGTAATTTGTTATAAAGTTTTAGAGCCATTGCATATATCGCTCATTTGGAGAAACAACGACGTAACTGGTGCTTTTCAAATATCACAGGAGACTGATTTAAATTGGATATTTTTTTTGTAATGGTGTTCAACATTTCAGAACGAGACGGTAAAGTCTACTTCTGAAATGTTGATAAATCCCAATACATATTAATTATTTCACTCGTCTGCTCCTCTGAAAATTTGTTCGAGCACAAATATCAACAACTCATTTTAGGAAAAAATTACATTTACGTCATTATTTCTCCAAATGAGCGATATACTGTTGTAGAGAAATTTGGTTTTTGTGCACAATGGGTGCAACTTTTTTGAGCGCCGTTGACTTTCGACAGATTTATATAAAAACATCTATGATTGAATTTATAGATATTAGTGCAGTTACGGGTAGCATTATTTCACGTTATTACGTGCAACATCGCCGACTAATGTCAATTTATTGTCAATACCAAAGTCTCTCTCTTTGACGTTTGCGCCGGAATTTCTTCCGGTGTTCGTTCGATTCAAATTGTGTTTATATTTTCGCTTATAAGTTTATATTTTATAGTGTCGTAGCCCCACGCGAGTGCTCCACTTATTGTAAACTGTGTTATACGAAATCGCTCATTATACATTTTATATTTTATAGTATCGTAGCGCCACGCGACTGCTCCACTAATAATTATTATAAACTGTGTAATACATGCTTAAGGAAAATGGATATTTTACAAGCGTGGGTTAACTGTGGTATCACAATTAGAGAACGCATCAGGCGGCATGTATTATCATTGTTACGTCATGATATGACTGTACTTTTATCGGAGTGGTTAACTTTTGAGGTAACTTCTAGTTTCAATAAGTACGTCTTACTAAAATATTTACGAGAGGTATTTCTCACGTCGTAGTCAAATCTTGAGACTAATAGGTTCTTATTTTACCTTCACAGTTATCACCTCATAGCTGTGTCTGTGGTGCCTGCTATGACAATATAACAAGATGCCTTGCAACCAATTCAAGGGAAAGACAGCTTTAAATAAAATACTATTTATAATAAATGCCTTACAAATATAGATACATTAATCTACATAAAATACCGTAGTCGTAGTGCACAAATCAACTTTTTCAATCCCTCATAACTTTTTTCCACTACTGCTGATCAATATGCACCTTTTTGTTTATACAAGATCAGTACTATTAAATGACATAGATTTTATATCTGTACATTCTGGGGTATAAGCCCATACAATTTTTGGCCATGTCCTTTGAAATGGCACATTGAAACTAATTGTGACATAAAAATATTATATTATATTACGGTTTTTTCATGCCGGAGGAGCTATGGGTTAAAATAATCACTCAGTGACTCCCAAACAGCAACAAATGGTAAAGCAGGAGGTGGCGGGACGACCGACTCTTTTCTGTGCACAGTTTGCGGCCAATCTTTAGATTGGTCACAAACACAAACGGCTTCTATTTTGAATTATTTATTCATTTTTTTACATTGTTATCACATATAAAAGCAACAAGAATAATGTATCCAGGAGTTTGTAATATCTTGATTTAAAAGAGTGTGTTGGAATTTCTTGTCCGTTCTTCTCCTTATATATCTACGTTTTGGGATGGGCAACTAGCTTCAACTTTCTGATTAGCTGACTGATTCTGACAATTCAAAAGTGCCTGTAATTTGTTTAATTAAAATAAATCTTTGAGTTGAATTTAACGAAAAGTGATAATCGATGGTAGGCTGCAAGTAGTACTCACTTTGTAATAACACCCTTCGTACCCATTTTGGAACCCAAAGTTCCCATCACATCGTGCCATGCTTCATTAAGACTATACCTAACATGACTCGACATTACATATTATTATGTAAAACCTGCTAAAACCCTCACGTGAATGACGTGTTCATAAAGGAAAAAAAGAGATTTAATACCCGATTGTTTCTAGCTGTTACAGGCAATGCTTTTAAAATAATAGCCGTAATAATGGATGCTCACTAATTGAATGAACATGCTGTAATCAACGGCCACTTTTACATGATTTTAGTTCTAATAGATTCCGTTCACGCCATTACAAAACGATTTCAACTCATTGATTTTAATTATACAAGTTTATGCAGGCTCGGTTGTTGATCCTTGTGCAATGAAAGGGTTCAAAGACTTTAAAGGACCGACTTTCTTCTCATCCGAAGACCACGTAGATCACTTGTCTTCCTTAGTGCTGCAATAATGGTGTTTGGTGTTTAGGTTTAGGTAGACCAGCATCCCAATTACGTGGCATACTTTTAATCACAATCCGAAGAATTTTGAAAGAAATTGTTAATACATTGCTTCATATGTTTGAAACATTCTCTCGATAATCCAAATAACGCAATGGATGTTATTCAACTGTCAAAATGAAAGACATTGACATTGTAAAGTGTGTTATGCAATAACCCCGCAGATTGACTGCTTTTTGTGGGTGATGTTGCAGGCAAGCAAGAGACTGATTACTACGTTTTGGTTTATCGAGGAATGAAGAACTGAGACCAGTCGATCCACGACAATTTTAAGAGTTGTTTGAACCGAACGTGTGAGTTCTAAAGCTTTCCGATAACTAAATAAATTGTAAAGTCATCAATATCTGGAACTTTGTCTTCTTTCTGATACGCAAGATTTTTGATCTTTTACCTCAACATTTATGAAAACTAATTTAATACCAAAAAAACCCACTTAGTTAAATACACCGTATTCGGCCGTAACTATAAAATATGCAAATTGCAGACTCAGTCGCATATTTCGGCCCGAACTCAATATTTCCGGACGGATTTTCGTTTGTTTCATCCGGTATTAAAATTATAAAACAATATTTTAAATCCTCCGTGTCCGCGAGCTGGACCGGTTGGAACATAGAGATTAGTACACATTTTTTGTACACAAATTAAACTAAATTGCGACAAGTAATGTTGTATCTCGTACTTTGAAAGTGCAATAAATTATTAAAAGTTCCGAGTTACCTAGAATCTGCCTTCCAATCAATGCATAGATTTTAGTTTGAAACAGATTAATTTCAGCTTTGACTTAGACCTACTTGCACCGCCAATCACTAAACACATTTAGCGCTAAACGAGTCTAAAACATAATTCTGTTTTTGTCAAATGTTTGAAGATGACAGAGACAGAATGATGTTTAAAACTGGTTTAGCGCTAAACGTGTATACTGATTGGCGATGCAAATGGGCTTTAGTTCTACAATACATTGTTAAGATTTACAAGGATTTTTAGCACGTATTGTCATCACCAAAATCTAATCAAATGTTAGGTAGAACAATTTGCATACCAAATGAGATAGGCTGATGCATTATAATGTTATCCACATACAGATGGAAACCCCACTGACCGAATCGGCATTACAACACCAATTACGATTTAAACTACAAACAAAACATTACGCCTTTTTCCTCCAAAGGGGTAGGCACGTAGACAGATATGCACCCACATTTCGCCAGTTTTTTTTAAGTCTATGTAATATTAGGAAGATAGAATTGCCTCGCCTATTCTCGTTTTCCGGGCACAAACTGGGACAATTTACTCCAGGCTTCCCAGGACAGCGGACTGCTGTAATTGCCAAGTGAAAAAGAAACCCGATAACACTGCCAGATCTGGTGAACGAACCCAGGAACTTTTAGATATTAAATTATGGCTCTCTAACGACATATTCACTAAACACATACAGTAACTAATTTTGGAGATTTTGGATTAAGGTTGTAGTGGTATCTACATCGCCACATGCGAGCTACGCGTCACACTAACGTCACGCAAAAGTCCTGTATCGCGCAAGCAGAGTTTACCGCGTAACTAACGTAAATACAACTTCCGGACATCAATCGTCGGGCAGTTGCACACGACATCCGTCTGGTTGGAGGATCCTCCCTTTTCTATGAAGGTATGAATGAACTTTACACCCTGTTCCTCATACCTCTGTAAGGTGAACTTCCCACTTACCTACAGGAGTGCACAACACTTGTTATAATGATCGCCAAAATGATACATTACTTTAGCTAAATTGAATTTAATCAGACTAAGTTATTGCCCACCCCAAAACGTAGATCTCTATGGAGAAGAACGGGTAAGAAACTCCAAGGACACTCTTTTAAACCAAGATATTACAAACTCCTGGGTACATTATTCTTGTTGCTTCTATATGCGAGAACAATGTAAAAAAAAAAAAAACAATTCAAAATAGAAGGTTAAAAATAAGCCGTGGCAGATAAGAGATGACCAGTCTCAACCGACGGCGCCCGTTCACGAGCATGACGCGTGGATCAGCACCATCCAGCTCAACCATTTTGTAGGGAACCGAATGATCCAACACACGTGCCACCATCAGTGAGACAGTTAGTGAGGAATAAGTCTACTGCATTCATTCCATAAATAGGACCTATTTCCCGTCGTCATCACAACATTCAGCAAACTACCATAGTTTGTGTTATCTAGCGTTCATTCCAAGCAAATAGAAAGTGATTTCTGTCCACAGTCATACTAAGCTAAATCATTATTATTATTTTTAGCCTTTTGCGTCCCACTACAGGACGAAGGCTTTCATATCCTCCTTCCACTTATCCCTATCTAGCACAGTTTGTGACCAATCTTTAAGAAAAGCGTCGTGTTCGTCCCGCCATCTCTTAGGCCTGTCGCGTTGCCATTTGTTGCTGTTTGAGACCCACTGAGTGGTTATTTTACCCCTTAGCTCCTCCGGCATGAGAAATTGTTATATATATCAGAATACCAGCGCTGCGGTACTTATTTTTTAAATATCGCAGCATTATGCTGAGATAGGACCTTTTTGGCCTCGCACAGGTTTTTTAATTGTTTATTGTTAATTTTTTGTTTAAATTAATTATTTTAAAAAATATTTTTTTAAGTTTTAAATGCTCCTTTTTTATTTTTTTTACTCTTTGTATTTCCAGTGCGTGCCCCAATTTTATTTTTTATTTTTTATGTGACACAATTAGTTTCAAAATGACTTTTCCAATCTAGTATAACTAATTCGTAATTATTTAAAGTTCCTTTAAAGAAATTAGTAAGCTGTTAGTTATACTCATGATTCCGTTCCACAGTAATTTACCTAGCACATAAAACGTTTTTTCACATTATCCAATCAAAGACCGCTCCTGTACCTACTCGTCGAATTAACAATATTGCGTTCACGTCACAGTGCGCGTACGCATCTCCACAGTACACTCAAAACTATTGTGTCACGCGCACCCAAATTATGTTCGATTATGTTTTAGTGGTTTTATAACAATAGTAGCTTGTAGTTGTTTTGTAATAGTGGTTTTTAGTAACCGTTGTCTTTTATGTGAGTGTGGTATTAACGGGTAGACGGACAAAATGAGATGTAAAGTGACTGTATTATGTTTTTATTTGGTTTTTGGTAAGTTTATTTTTTTAGTTTTTGATGTAATTTTCGGCTCAATCAATTAAATTAGCGTTAAGTTTTCTTAAATTTTCTAATGTTCAGTTCAACTTCCTTAATTTTTTCTTTCATAAGAACCTGCTCCTGACGATAATTAACATAACAAAAAAGAATTAGCGAAATTGTTCGATCCGTTCACGCGTGATGCGATGACCAAGGGAAATAGAGATTCATTTTTATATATATAGATTTGTTATTAAAGACATAAAGGAAAAATCACATAAGACGACTGCTGGCAATCATTACTTAAACTTTTCATGAGGAAGCCTAAAAGAAAGCATAATTCGTAGTAAAAAATCTGAAAAGCCTCATGAACACGTGTTTTGTGAATATTATCTTCTTGTGACAATCGTTTTACTTTTAATTAATGAGCATTATTTATGGGTAAAGGGTGCAGTGTTGACCTCTGGTCACTGTTACATTAAGGCTTAATGGATAGAATATACTTTATTGCATTAACATCAAAAGACCAAGGTTCCGAAAGACTTGAAACTATTTTTATACTTAATACTTTTGCATGACATTTACTCATATTCAATAGCACAAAAATCAGTTTTCCTCATGTTTCAATATTCACTAGATTATCCGAAACGATAAAATTACTATCGGTTCATAGAAATCTTTTGTTTACAAGACACCGGGGCGCCCCGTGGCGCGCTGACAAAAAATTACCCGGGACGCGTACAGAGGTCACGCGTTGACCCGCGCGCGGGAGTGGATATTTGCGGAGACAAGATTAAATGGCATTGATAAAACCGAATTCAACCTGAAGTAGGAAAACCGCTTTTGTATTTAATATTACTTTCAGTGAGAGCAGTGGTGGCCCCGTGGTATCGGCCCCGACTTACGAGTTTTAGGCCGCGAGTTCGTACCCATGCAGGCACTATACTTTGTGTATTTAATTTCATCACCACTGCTCTCAAAACGGTGTGGGAAAAACATCGTGAGAAAAGCGGCATGTCCTAAAACCAAAAAAAATGAAGACATGTGACATCTACCAACCCGGACTAGGCCCGCGTGGTAAATTACGGCCCACTCCCTCTCACAGGGCGGCCTGTGTCCCAGCAGTGGGAATGTTATAGCCTGATTTTAAATAATACTTTCACTAATATCGTATGTTATCTCCAACTAAATAAATAAGCTAGCACGTTATAACCACGCCTCAATATAGTCAGTGTGAACAAAAAACTTTTAAGTTTGCACGAAACCATAACATGTCAAACATTGTTGATATGGTTGCTAATGTCTCAATTCTGATTGGACCACGACTTTATATCGATAGATTTGCTATCCTAAACGAGCGGCACATATACACACACATAAACACACGCCTTCTTCTTAAGGGCTACCCCCTCGGGGGCAATGCAACAAAATGCGATCTAGAGAAATGTGGCCGCTTTTCTTTAGATCGAATTTTGTTGCCTCGTGTCTCAATATGAATGTTTATAAAAGTTATTAGAAAATTCTAGACACACTTACCGAGGGTCCTTATTGAGCCGTTATTCAAAATTCCTTCTCAGTGAGGAGATAATATTATTTTCTTCTTCCTTCATTTTATGCCTGGTACAAAGGTCACGGATGAAACTGATGTTAACAATGCGATCGATTGCCTTATCTCTATAATTTAAACAGTTCAAAAACAGCATTTCGTAGATATAAAAAAAATAGGAATGTATACTATTTTATTTTAAAGCTATGGATCATAAACCGGGGGTTTACTACGGTGCATCCGGAATCGCAATAACTTGCATCGGACGGAGATAACTTGTAGAATGAGCTGGTGTCCATAGAGAAGATGACAGCTATCTTCGGGGCGCACAGTGGATCGTCCCCATAGAAGAGGTTGGACATGGGCATCAAATATGATAAATAAAAAAAATGCTATCGTATTCCTTTATCAAAAACCTACACATGTTGTTCTTAGACTTTTTCAAATTGGACCCATATTTCAGGAAAAAACGATAAAAATTGTTTTCTTAGTATGGAAATGGATACTTAAACTCCCCAAAAGCCTGAGTTTCGCCTTGTTTCGTAGTCATTTCTATAATTGGTATCTATTTACTAAGTGCCACATTTTGTTCAAAGACACAAAAGGTGCCCCAATCGTGCACTTTCTGAGATATAAACGATTTTCGTTTTATCTTAAAAAAAATACAATAGCATGACAAAAATACAATGTTGACTATGAACTTTCATTTGGCTTGAATCTAAATAATGTGGGTATGTGTACCTACGTATTTATTCCAAAATGGTGCGCATTATCCTATCCTAACTAATATTATAAATGCGAATGTGAGTTTGTTTGTTAGGCTTTCACGGCTAAACGGCTGGACGATTTTGATTAAATTTAGTATAGGAATAATTTGAACCCCGGGAAACAACATAGGCTACTTTTTATCGACATACTACGCGGGCGAAGCCGCGGGCGGAAGCTAGTGTCATTTTATTATGTCGGTATTATTTAGGTACTTAAGGCCCATCGTCCACGACGCTACTCGAAAGTACCAACTACCAACCGGACCAACCGGAGCGACATTGAAATACCTACTTGCACTCTGACCTTCTGGCTACGACTATGACATACTGGATTCGAGTTTTTAACTGGTCAGGTACTCTTGAGTAGCGTCGTAGACGGCAGGACTAAGTGTAGCTGTGGTTCGCGACATGCGGTCCGCTTTGACTCCGTGGAAATCTAAATTTCATTCCAAGTAAAGTACGATTCAAACATAATGGCGGCTCGGCACATGAGGGTAGTCGCTGCGCAGTAACCAATTCACGTGTCAGCGGGGGTGAGGGGTGAGGTACTGCGCAGCGAATAGCGCACTTCACAGCCGCCATTATGTTTGAATCGTACAATACATGCCCAGATATGGCTCCCATTTTTATCTTCGTATGGACAACTAGTAGCTCCTCATGGTTTTTGTTTAAACAAGGGTCTGGTCTAAACGCACAATGCTGCAAGAATTCTGACGTAATTAGATAGGTATCATAATCTGGAGCAATAAGTGAGACTAAAGAAATTAATAAGTAGGTAGGTATAAGGTAAGTACAGTCACGAGCACTAATACTTATAGATACCAGCTTATAGATAGCAACTTATAAAAAATATTTTTTCGTACTGTAGGTACCTGCCGACCTAAGTATTGAATTTAATTTTATGTTGATACTAACATAGTAGGTATCTTGGAACCCATTATACTTACGTATTATGAAATAGGTCTGATATCAAACTTGCAATCTTTATATGTGTATAATAATAAGATTGTATAATTCGTCATTATACGTACGGCATCGTCCGTCTGCATACTGTCGCCGTTATGTATAATGCCTAAGGCAAAATGTATAACGCCTAGGCATTATGTAAAAGTCCTTGAAACGCAATTGATGATTCGATCGCCGTATACAGAATGCCTCGGCGGATTGATTAAAATAGTTCTCTGTTCTACCACCTGAGGCGCTGCTAAAAAAAACAACGAAAATACACACATAACATCACGCCTGTATTCCCCGAAGGGTTAGGCAGAGGTGTACCTATAGCACACCCACATTTCGCCAGTTATGTTTAAGTCCCATGTAATAGGGGGCGAGCCTATTGCCATCAACCGGGCACAAATCCAGACTCCGGGCTGCTACCGAGAAATTCCAGATGGAAAAACCCGATAACACTTTGCCCGCCCCGGGAATCGAACCCAGGACCTCATGCTCAGCAGTAGCGCTTGCGACCACTAGACCAACGAGGCAGTCAACGAAAATGGTGTCGAGTAGTACAACTGTTTCCAAAAATAAAGATAAAAACAAGTGCGAACCGCAAGAAATTTGTGATTTTACAGACGTTTACTCTAAACAATTGAACAATTATTACAAATCTCAAACGGATAAAGTTAACGAGATAAAGTTTTGGAAGTTATCCGGCTCATAAAATACTCTAAAGTGTCCATGCAATCAGGCGTTCGGCGGACTCCTGCTAATAAATCAAGGGTAATATTTTTTACAACTGTTAAGTATTAGCATTAGTGAGGTTATTGTGATCAGTTGAAAAAATTAACGGGTAGTCATTTTATTTTTCGGCGGTTAGTAAATTAGTGTGACAGTTAAACCTTGACAGTAATTAAAAGAAAATTGGTCATTGGTCAATCATACACTCTGCCTGCGACCTATACATAAATGTGGTAGTGATTATGTGTGTGATCTTAGGTAGATATTCTATGGCATTACCTTCCACTTGATCATCGTGTTCGAAAACTAAAAAGCAGATGACGCCTCACTGCCTTCACGTAAATATGCTCTCATCTTAGGAATTTTCAATTCCAACCAGATATTTAGTTGGAATTGAAAATTCCTGAATATGCAAACAACTTCAAAGCTTAACAATATTTGGTTTCTAAAGTGACAAAATTGAATAGCCTGCTGCTATAGATAGGTAGGCATCGACCAGGCTTTGTGCGACGGGCAATATATCACTGTATTTCACAAACGAATTTCAAAGCAACATACATGTTGCTTTGAAATTATTTATTGAAAAGGAAGATACCTGCCTGTTTGTCACTGCAGTGCAGGTAATGATGACATTCAGTAGACTGATGATCATGTGATACACAGATTTATTTTAAAATTCTGGGCACAGCTATATTCCAGCACCTGCACCCGAACACATTTTCAATCACAATCCGAATCATTTTGAAGGTTATTGGTAATCCATTGCTTCATAAGTTAAATCACCTTGTCTGCTCATCATCGTAAATGACGCAATGAATGTTGTTGAACTTTCAAAATGAAAGCCATTGCTAATGTAAGTTGGATACGCAATTACTCCTCCGCACCTTCTTATTCTACCACGCAATAGTTTTCCCACCGTCCCCATTCTTGGTGGCTTTGGCTTCTTGTTTAAAAGTACTGTTCTCTTCTTTTTTCAGCCACCGTTCAAACCATCGAGGTTGACATAACTAAAGTCTGGAAGCCAAACTTTGGGTGGGAGATCAGTTGTTCCTGGGCGATACCTCCTGGCGATTCGTTGCAGTCAGTGCGACTCTATCAAAATAACCAACAGTTCCTGACTTATAGGCCTGAGGTAAGGAAGAATTTACCTACAAACAATTCGGATCAGACTTGTGTATCCTTAATTAACAAGAAATACCAATAATATTAACCCCTGGGAGGAGCTTTTCAGGGTAGCATAAGGGGGGCAACGGTGGTTTTCACACAAGAGATCCCGGAGTCCGTCTGCACGAGGTTTAATCAGTCACCGTGATGGTTTTAGCCGCTAAGAGTATGCCTTAGCCGTTTGTCCTCCCCTGACTGAAGGCAAGATGGCCTACATGAGATTATGATAGTTAATAGGACATAAGAATTTCTCACCAAAAATATACAAAGTATTATCGTAACAAAGTACTTATTAGGGAAAAACCACCAAACGTCAAATGAGATCGTAACCAATTAGATGTTCTAAATTGATAAAAAATGTGACTTTAAAACGAATTTACTTCGCAATATACCTACTTTGTAGAGCTTTTTTTAGAAGTCGGTTGTTTTTTTTTTGGTAAAAAAGTATTTAATTTTTTACTTTTTAATGGGTCAGTTATTAATTTATCTAAGTTACAATAGCCTAATTTCAACTGCTCATCACCTTTTACAAAATACTGCTTTTCCCGATTCAGGGACGTTAATTGTTGAGGAGTTCTCCTGATTAAAACCAGAAGAATTGGAGCTGATGGTGATGCCACCATCAGCTCCATTTCACCATATGTATTGTGATGAGCTGAACGTGCTTAGCAACCATATTAAAGTAATCCAATCGCAACCACAATGAGTAGTTCCGATGGCCACCTCTGGTCTTCATGATCAGTTCCATTTTACCGAATGGTGCTTTCCGAGAGCAAATGCACGAGTTACTATATAAAATACCCAAATCGCTATAGTGTGCCTATAAAATTTGAGGATTTCCCTCGACTTCCATGGGATCCCCTCATCAGATTCTGACTTGGTGACAATGGAACCACCTCGTGAGCATACCCTTTCAAACAAAAACATATATTTTAAAAATCGGTTCTAAATTGACGGAGAAATCGGTAAACATACATAAAAAAAAAACATATAGCCGAACATATAACCTCCTCCTTTTTGGAAGCGGGTTAAAAAGGTCAGCCACCAAACATTGGTGTGCAACAACCTGTTACTGAGTGTTCTAAGTTTGGCAGTCCTCTCCTTTGTTAGATGTTTTTCAAGTACATAGGATTAAAATGTTTCGTGGTATTCCGGGATAATCTTCGTGAATATGTAAGCAGGTAGGTACCTACCTGCTTAGATATTACTGCATACTACTTATTAAGTAGAAGTATCTAGCTGCTAATGTAAGTTTAGAGGGTTTTTGAGATGGGACTTAAGGGCAGTTATAAAAATCAGCTTTTGTTGACTACTTATCATTCCTTGGCAGACTGTGATACTTTTCAGCAATACTATCACTTTGTGTAAAAGTACCTACAGCTGTAGATACACGTATATTTTGCCATGTCTCATCGAACACGAACATATTCGGGACCTAATAAAAACAAGTAAGTAGCTAATATTTTTCTTCGAAATCTCTTTCATCACTTTCTTCCTTGAAGTCCCATCTCAAAATTGCAACGATACAGCTCCTATTCGAATTCCTCTCCTGATCGCATCCTTATATTCCTCACAGAACTTATTCCATTTTATCTCTACAGGCTGATGGCGGCACCAATCACATAGTGTACAGACGTGTAGAAGACATGATGTCCACAAACTGTGCTGTTTCGAACGATGATCGACTAAAGGGTACCTGTGTGATAACCTTGGAACTGCACAAACCTCAGAGACATGACATCACAATATCCTGTGAAGTGTCTGGTGAAAAGCCCTACTTCAGGATAGAAAGAAAGAATTTTGTTGTTGAGAAATTCGGTAAGATATTATTGTCAGCTCTGCACCAGGATACGCCATGAAAAGGGAGATTCACCTAGGTACCTGGGGACTTATTTGGGGACAAAATGGAAGCAGAGCAGACTATAGACAGAAATCGTAAATTGTTGAAATGAGTATCGAAGAATTGTACCACTAGGAATTTCTTTTAGAAAACCGATTCTGTAGGTTTCCTAATAACTACATAATTATGTAAAAATTAACAAGCACTGTGCCCGATGGGATTTCCTATCGGCAAAAATGGCGAACTTTCACACAAACTTTCATCCTCTCTTTAGCCCCTTTAGGAGGATGAATTTTCAAAAATCCTTCCTTTGCTCACGCTCGTTGCACAAAACTCTTGTGCAAAATTACATGCTTCTAGAGGAAGCGGCAGGGTAATTGTTTGACACGCATTAGCTTTCATTTTGACAGTTCAACAGAATTCATTGCGTTATTTACGTTGTTGAGCAGACAAATTTTTCGAAGATATGAAGCAATGGATTAGCAATATCCTTCAAAATGATTCAGATTGTGATTGACAGTGTGGTACGCATTTAGGGTGCGGGTCAGGTTGTGCGTTGTCTCGTTAGTGAATGAATGAATGAAGTTAAGATAATAACACGTACTAACTTCTTTTTACAGTGCTACCTACCGACGCTGTAATGACGGTTGGGTTAGTGAACGAAGAGACAGGTCTGTTGATACTTAACTGCAGTGCCGGAGGTGTACCACATCCCACCTTGATATGGACTATTGATGATTACCGGGTATGCATTCAAAAGTAGCTTATTGTGGAATATGAGTTCTAACGGGTGTAAAAACACGCATAGCGAAGCCTAGACGTGATCATTTTTATTTTGTACTTGTCCGTACCTGGGGACCTTCTGGTTACGTAGATATTGATCCAACATTTTTGACGATGTTTTAACGAAAACAAGTTTTAAATGTTATAACTTTAACTTTAAATTCTCCCACGACAACACGGTTTTATAGCGCAATAGCATAAACAGGGAATTTTCACACCAAAAATAAAAGTCGTTTCGCATCAATAATTTTTGAACAGAGTCAGTACGCGTAGGTGACGGTTTCGTGATGGGTATTTTACACCCTGTATATTCGTAAGAAAATACAGGGTTTATATTATAGGCTCATAAACAAGCAGCCTGATGGTTAGTGATCATCGTCTATGGACACCCTCATACTTTACAATTTGCGCGTTTCCATCCCAGAGAATAATCAACATTCTCTCTGTTAAAGGGAGTGGGCAGTATTCCGCTATGCATGCTTAGTGCAGTATGGTGGATGTTGTCACAAAATGGCTTCGATTTTTTGGTACTAGGGCATACCGATTTCCACACGATATTTTCCTTCAATATTTTGAGAGCAGTGGTGATGAAAAAAATTGAAAAAATCTAATTCACCTAACTGGGTTTGAACCCACGGCCTACATCTCGTAAGTCGGCGCCACTACCTCTGGGCCACCAGTGCTCCTAGAGACAAATTTCAAATATCATATGAGTCTGTATATTACTCCGGCACGCGCATCCTTGGAACTGGAACACAGTTACACTGCATGGCTGCAGAAGTAGTATTGCGTACCTACTTACTTGATGTAGTGCTTCCCTGGATGAGCTCCTTCACAATTAGAGTGTATAAGCTTTAGTGGTCTAAGCTATAGAGAGCCTCTTTTGATACCGCAATGTTAGAACACCGGTGACAATGAAGGATTATCATTTCAGCGACCATTTTGGGACCGTTACGGTATATCCTCAGCTGTACCCGCCAAATTCAATTTTTTCTTTGGTTTTTTTCAAATTGCAGCTCTGTTTTACATCGTAAATTGACCAAATTACAATTCACGACTGTAGGAATGATATGTTTACTGAATATAAATCATCAATTTCATATCAAACGTCAAACTTTGGAAATTTGTTTCACCTAAGAATTTTTCAGAACATTTCATCATATGAAACTTCTTAGGTGGAACAAATTTCCAAACTTTGACGATTGATATGAAATTGATGATTATTATTCAATAGATATATCATTCGTACAGTCGTGAATCGCATTTTGATCAACATACGACTTAAAACAGAGCTGCAATTTGCAAAAAACCAAAGCATATTTGAATTTGGCGGGCCATAGGTGAGGATTCACCTTAAGGCTTGTAATAATGCCAATAACCTTGAGCATTTGCGCGGAGCTAACGCCCAACTGAATCTAAGGACGAGTGCGGGGGTAACGTAGACGCAGCCATTAATCGGACGCCTTTTTAATTTATTACAATAAAAATAATACATATTTAAAAAAAGTAACAAAACCAAATCATTTTCCTTTGTATTGCAAAGTAGTAGATATTTTTTTTATACTCTTTTGATAAAAAACGAAGGAGTAAAATGGTTTCATCTCAATAATTTGGAGGTGATTTGGTGTATTTTTATTTTATTTTGTGATACCGATTGAAAAATTATGGCTAAACCAAATTACGTATTATATCATGAAGATTGCAAAAAAAAAAATTCAGATGTAATATCTCTGTAAATGCCGACGAAAAGTCGCTTCATCTGCATGCTTTTTTCAAGCTTTTTCGAGAGAGCAGCCTTAAATGATGTCACCGCTTTCTTAGGGAACTTAATATACTCGTATACTGTTTACTGGTAGTTAACTTTTGGTTGAAATTGATAACTAAAACCTCCTTCTCCTTGCCTGTCTCGTTGGTCGTGGTCGCAAGCGCTATCGCTGAGCATGAAGTCCTGGGTTCGATTCCCGGGTCGAGCAGTGTCATTGGGTTTTTCCATCTGCAATTTCTCAGTAGCAGCCCGGAGTCTGGATTTGTGCGCGGTTGATGGCAATAGGCTCGCCCCCTATTACATGGGAGTTAAACATAACTGGCGAAATGTGGGTGTATATTACTTTCTTTCTTTCACCTCTGCCTAAATCTTGGTGGAATATTGGCGCGTTATTATTTACGTGTGTGTGTGTGTGTGTGACTATTAACATCAAATTTTTCGCCAGATGCCCGTTTCATCCATATCAAGGGGAACTTGGAACGCAACGTCTAAGCTATAGCATACTAAAAAAGCTCTCGGTTTTAATCCACCTGTCGAAAGTTCCATCGCTTGTACGCCAGAGATCAGTTGGGGAGGCAAATTAGTGAAGGGACAAGCTGCTCGGTATAATGCGGCGAGGAATCTCAAGGGTATGTTTTCCATCATTATGTAAGTTCAATCTCGTATAATCTAATTTATAATTGCGCGCCCCTTCACTGCTTAGTTCGTACGCATTTCAATTGTTCATATTATTTTAGAAAATTTATAGTGGAGGTGCACGTAATCTATCTAAATATATAAAAGGCAAAAGTGATTGACTGATGTATCAACGCACAGGCCAAACCTTTAAGGCTAGAAACTTAAAATTTCGCACACGTATTCCTCTTATGGCGTAGGCATCCAATAAGGAAGGATTTTTCAAAATACAACCCCCGAGGGGGTGAAATAGGTGATAAAAGTTTGTATGTAACGTTTTATTCCTTGGACGTATTTACATGAAATTTCATATGAATTGAGTACGGCAAAAATAATGAGTTACGTATTTCAGCGTTTTCCAAAATTCAACCCCTAAGAGAGTAAAATAGGGGATGAGAGTTCTAAACAAACGCACAGCCCAAACCCTAGGGCTAGAAACTTAAATTTTCGCACAAGTATTCCTCTTATGACGTAGGTATCCATTAAGAAAGGATTTTTCAAAATTCATAGGGGATGTCTTTAAGTTTATATTGAACTTTATATTCCGTTAAAAGGCTTACTTAAAATCTACGGACATATATAAAATTCAATGTCCTGACTGAGATATCAACGCTCAGCCTAAACCGCTGGTTCTAGAGATATGAAATTTGGAGAGTGTATTCTTTATGAAAAGTGAGTATCCACTAAGAAAGGGTTTTTCGAAATTCCACCCCTATGAGGGTGAAATGGGGGGTTGAATTTTCTGTAAAACTTTTTATTCTCTGTGTTGATTGACTCGAAAATTTGTACACATACTCGTACTCTTCAATTAAAATTAGGAGGCACGTGTATCACAGTTTTCCCAAAATCATCTCCCAACACAGTCAAATAGGATCTTTCTGTGGTAGAGGTGTATCAGTAATATGTGACATCCGATTTTCGCATTGGCTCGGGATATACGACGTTGATAATGCCAGTATTCTTATGTGTATAAATAGATTTAATGAATCATTGTCGTCACCGGTGTCCAATCTCAACCAAGGTATCAAGATGTATCAAATATGTAACTGATATTACTATGAACTAATATTTGCATTTATAAGTAAGTAGCGGTCGCAAGCGCTACTGCTGAGCAGAAATGAGGTCCGGGGTTCGATTCCCAGGTCGAGCAAAGTATTATTGCGTTTTTCGAAAAGGAATGTCTCAGTAGCAGCCCAGACTCTGGAATTGTGCCCGGTTGATGGCAATAGGCTCGCCCCCTATTACATGGGACTTAAAACATAATTGCGAAATGTGGGTGTACTACAGGTACACCTCTGCCCAACCCTTCGGGGAAACAAGGCGTGATGTTATGTTGTTATAAGTAAGTACACGTGAGAAGCTCGTGGCTAATGGCTTAGTAATATATAACAGTCGCACGGGTCGATCCATCAGGTTAAGGCGGTACCGCGACCAAAACCTTGCCATAGTGCTTTATTCAGAGGCTATTAACTCATTTACTATGCGTAATAAACTACATCTAAAAGCACATTATTAATGTGCGATATCCTATCATTAAATTGCACGTTCTTATTTGTTTTTATGTGTTATAAATACATTTAAAATCTCCTAGTAAAAAAGTGACTATAATTATTGATTACATGCATCTTTTGCTAAAGGTGACGTTCTATTAATTTGAGGATTACACTAATGGATAGATAATTTAAAAATCGAAATAATTCATGTTTTATTTTATTTCCAAACATCGCTTGTCTTTTTTTATTACAATAATTTCATTCTTTTTGTGAATTTTATGATAAATGATTGTACGCAGGGAGCGAGACAGAGCGAGACTCAGCAACGGGACAGAGAAGGACCAAACGCTCAAGGTCGTTTGGTCGGGTTAGCGCCTTAAGTTACTCTTGCCAGGGTTGGTCTGTGGATGGGTGACGATCTTTACATACCGAGACTCCTCCGTGCCTCGGAAAGCACGCTAATCCGTTGGACCCGGCTGTCATTCGTTGATCTTTGAGAATCTCTATGGGTCAACCGAAGCCCGAAAATCTGTCAACCAGTCTTACCAAGGGGTATCGTATTACCCAGTTACTGGGTTGTGAATTCAGTCGTTTCATGTAAAATACTGGTATTCAGTTGCATCAGGTTAGACTGGCAGCCGATCCCAACATATAGTTGGGGAAAAGGCGGCAGATTGATTTTTTTAAGTACTTAAGTACATGTAAAAAAAAAAAAAAATGTTTCTGCATAAAATTAAATGCTTACACTAACAACATAATCTTTATAACCTATTCAACGTTATAAGTAGAACAATAAAATATATAAAAAGTAAAACCCAACTACGACAAATAAACAACTAAAAAGGTATAAACAAGACATCACAGAGAGAAGATCTTTTCACACACGCTTAGTTCTGTTATAAACATATTAGTCTCATCCCAGAGATTACTTTTACGGAGAACGTCGTCCTTATTGCTTTGTTTGATAATGGTGCCGATTCTCTTGTACACCGAACTAAACTAACTAAACTATCACTAAAATTCCTTACTTTTGGCTATGAGAATCTTAAAGCTATTCAGCAATAAAATATCTCTAAATTTAAAAAATCATTTTGACGCAACTAAAATTTAATTTGACAATCGCGAGTCCACATGGTACTTGTTTGCCCTACCCCATGAATAGATTTTTTTAGAGCCGGAGGTGCCCATGGGTGGCAGCCTCGGCGTGTTTTATATGGAATTTTTCACGTTTTGTATGGAAAATATTAAAAAAAAAGTACCTACATGTAGATGGGTTTAAGGGTTCCATAAAGGGGGTCGAAATTTTAATTATTTTTGCGATAGGACACACCGTTTTCGAGATATAAGCAAAATAATAAAAAATACAATACTGTTTTTGCCCCTGAAGTCGAGGTGTTGTGGTGAATCTTAGTTCATGACAACTAATTTTATTCCACACCTTTTTAATCGCGATTAAAAATAGCCAGATTTAGTTAAGACAACCAAAATTTTAGGTGAAAAACGTCATATTCAGAATACCAAAATTGCCATTTTTACTAAACTAATAAATCAGTACCATCTTAGTGCTGTCAAACTAAAATATAGTTAAGTTGTGTCACTTTAGTCTATTTCAGAATGAGAAATCGTCTTTTGAAAGGAATAAACTAAATTTTAGTGATTTTTAGTCTAGTTTAGAGAATTTTGTGACAAGAGAATCGGCACCATTGTCAGTTTGTATGTTCAATTGAGATAACGGGAGCGCCTATAATGTTTGTTTCTGAAAAAAAAAAGTCATTTGTTTCCTGTAAGCAACGCGAGCGAAGCCGCGGGCAGAAGCTATATAATTATTATACACATTGGCAAGTAACTGTCTGCCTGTCTGTATGTTACCGTTTTACGCCTAGACCTCTGAACGGATTTCGATAAAATTTGGTAATTTGATATCTTGAGGTAATATATTTTATCTGTTTGTTACTTTTTCACGCTTCAAGGGCTGGATTTGGATGATAGGTAGGTTATGGATAGGTTAGGACATAGGATACTTTTATCCCAGTAGCACGTCCCCGTGGGGTAATTTCCGACCGCCACGCGGGCGAAGCCGCGGGCAGAAGCTAGTCACAAATAAAACGCCGCGTGCCACGTTAGTCTAGTGGTCTACAGAGCATGAGGTCCTGGGTTCGATTCCCAGGTTGAGCAATGTTATAGGGTTTTTCCATCATGAATTTCTCAGTAGCAGCCCGGAGTCTGGATTTGTGCCCGGTTGATGGCAATAGGCTCGCCCCCTATTACATGGGAGTTAAACATAACTGGCGAAATAATGGGTGTATACCTCTGCTAAACCCTTCTGGGAACACAGGCGTGATGTAATGTTATTACGAGTATTATACGAACAAAATTTTTATTTTTTATTTTTAACTAGTTTCTAAACTGTATAAAAAACAATGGATTGGAAAAATCATACCAACTAAACAAGGACTGTTTTTCTTTTCAGGAGGCCTATTTAACACGATTATTACAGTAATATCCCTGTTACTACTCAGATGATCAAAACTGGAGTCAAGGGCGAATACATAAATAAAACCAAATAGTGATTTGTTCAATTTTATTTCGGCTGAATATCGTTGTGAACGATTGATTATAATCTTGAGGTTGAAGTTACAATAATTGGGTATTTGTAGGTACATTTGATAAATTAAAATTAGACTGAAAATATCCTTGACATACCTCTTCTTCGTCGCTGTGGATCGCGACCACATACGACGCGTCTTTAAGTAAAGCGTTCTTCTGCAGTGTGGACCGCTGGGTCAATGCTGCCTCCAACAGCCTTCTTGAACGCGTCTGAACATCTTGCCGGTAAGGACGGTAGGAAAACAATATTTTTATCGAATTATCGTTTTCATGCAGCCGCAGTTGCGACTATAATTAGTATAAACTTTTAATCAATTAACTCAGTTTAGTACAAATTTTAGGAAAACATTGTGTCGTAACTTATTGTAACTTCAACTTCTATGTTTTATTTTTGACTCTTTTTAGAGATTCTTAATTGTTTTATATACATTTATTAATGTAGGTTACCATTAATATTATTTTTCTATTACTTAAAATAATTGAAATTCAAAGTTATTGTGCGCTTAAAAAACCTACTTATTAAATGAGAGGAAGACCTTTGCCATTTTGATAATATATTATAATAAAAATATGACAAAGAAAAAAAAAACAATGGTAAAAGTCTCCCGCAATGAATATGCACTTCAAAATATATTTATCAATAAAATTCGTGAATTTAGGACGTAACGTTTTTAAATAGAAGAAAATATTAATAATAATAAAAATAAAACAAGCACCTTACAGGCACTGGAAGAATACATGAACTAGGTCAAAAACATAAACTTAACTGAAAAAAAAACACCTTTTTTATATTATATCATTAAATTATTCGAAACAGGCTTTGAAAAATTTTGCCATAAATTGTGCGTAGAATTTTTGCAAGCAAGTGTAGATACTGTTTTTTTTTTTTGCGAAGATCTGTTTGGTTTGTTAGGAACATAATTTATAGTTATTGAGATGTTTTGAATGATAGTTGAGTTTCATAGTACAGATTTATAAGTGTTTTTTTTTTCTTAAATTTACTTGATCTTAAGTAATGTGAAAAAGCCAGTTGTTACCCGCCCACCTATTTTAATTTTAAAGAAGATATAATTTTGAATTTCCTAAATTCCTTTAGATTTAGTTATAATCAAACTTAAACTCGCTGCACGCGATATAAAATGTGAGAGCAGGACAGCACATATTGTGCGTTGCACTTACACGTCAAACTCAAACTCAAAGCATTTATTTCAAATAAACCAATTACAGGCACTTTTGAATTGTCAAAGGGTCAGTCAGTCAGAAAAATGAAGCTAGTTGCCCATTCCAAAGCGTAGTAGGTACCTATGGAGAAGAACGGGCAAGAAACTCCATGGACACTCTTTTAAATCAACATATAGTTACAATAAACAAATTGTTTACTTCATTCATGTTCAAATTAAAAATGTGAGACCGATGTAGAAAGACGTACGCACGTTTAAAGTATCCGTAATAAAAAAGATAAAAAAACAATTCAAAAATTTAAATTAAAATAAGCCGTGGCAGCCAAGAGTTGACCAGACCCTACTGACGGCGCCCGTTCACGAACACGACGAATGGATCAGCACCATTCAGCTCAACCATTTTGAAGGGAACTTAATGATCCAACACACACGCCATCACCAGCGAGACATTTGAGTGAGCATGACATACTCTCAGCCGCCAGGGCACATTCAAGTCAATGAAAGACGAGCCTAGTAAATGGTGGCTTTATAGTAGGTACATAGTGCTCACACATGTGCTACGCAATTATACATTGTTAAGAGATTGAATTTATACAATGCAAAGATGTTGTTGTTTTTACAATCTTCAGCAGCTCCAACAATATTTTCGAATGCTAATCAATTAATTTATGCGCCCCTGTGGAGCAGGACCAGCGTTGAGCCAAGCATCTTTGTCAGCGACGTATGTCCTTTATGACTAAGAGGCTATAGTTATATAGTGCAGACCTCTCATCGATAACTCACACTAGTAATTTGCCTAATTAGCGATAACAGCACATGCCTTGGTTACTTGAAAGCGCGTGCATCGAGTTTTTTCCCTAAGGACTCGATGCTACACAGGTTTAGTCGTGGGCCCACGGCCTTATCATATTTCGGTGTATACCGAAGTTAGTTATTGTATCTACATTTTATTTCGAAATAAATTATTTAATTATGAGGATAGTATTTTCTTTTTCGGTAGCCTACAAAGATATTGTCTTGTCAGCAGACGTAGCAGATTTGGCAATAAGCAGGTTTTTATATATTTTTTTACTATAGTTTCACGATCAACAACTTGAGTTTTCACCAAATTACGAATGAATGCAACAATAGAATAATGAATGACTGATAAATCACGACCACATGTCCTAACAATGATTATTATCACCTTCATAATTTGTCGTGGAAAATTCACTACAGTCAAAATTGTAATGACTTTATTTTTTACAAACCTAATGGTTTTGTCACATAGATGAAATATTGGGCCTATCAGGGTGAGTTTCAATCGAATTCCAGCCTGATGCAAACTTTATGGCGGCTCGCAACATCAGGCGAGTCACTGGGCAGTAACAAATTCATGTGCCAGCAGGGGTATACTGCGCAGCGAGTAGCACTCTTCAGACCCGCCATAATGTTTAGCGCGTACTGTAGGTTAGTCAATTTAAAAAAGTGTGAATCACTTACGCTTCCGAGCGGCGGGACCTACATTCCGACTGACCGTCCACGCTCGCGCGACTAAAATAAACATCCGTGCGCTATGTGACCTTAGCGCTAAAAAGGTTCTTGTGGACAAACTACAAAAGATATACCAATTAAAAAATATTTATAGAATAGCTGAAACTTTGAAGTATGAACTTATATATTTATATAAGTTCATACTTCAAAATATCAGCTATCAAAAAATAAAAAACTAGTAGTAGTAAACGAGTAGCTATTTAAAATTGGAAATATTATTTATTTAGTTCAACAGATATTTCCATTTCTTTATACGATAAATAAGGTTAAACTTGCAGCAGTTCTGTTTTTTATTTATTTATAAAGTAAAAATTCAATTTAAATAAAAATTCTTGTAGATCGTATAAGTTTAGACATACAGTAACAAACTAGATTATATACTCTTTAGAATTATGTACAAAACTCAATATTTCAATCAGTCTATCATGTAGAAAAAATTGAATTAAATTCGCAACTCCTATACTGATTGAGCGGGAGCGACTTGCATTGTGATAAGATAGCTGTTCGATAAGGTTTCGTACCTGTCGGGGCAATTTAAAAATAAAAGTAAGTTTATTTTATCGTGCCTATAACATAAAAAAATGCAACGAAAGCTAAAATAAATATGTCATCACAGCATTCACAGCCAAGGTGAAAATAAAATATCCACCACAAAAAGAACAAAATAATATTTCCGTCCGTACACGATTTTATTTAGCACTGTACGAAACCGTCCGTAGGGAGCACATTACCGAATGTTAAACGTCTGTTGAACAAAATTATTAATTGATTAAGATTATATAATTAATGCATTTTTTTTTACTAAAAAGGGTGCAAGTAATCTGCAAAATAATATTACTTTGTGTATCAACTACTTTTGTACTATAAGTATGGTTATTATTACCTACACATAAATTAATGACAATTTCACCCATTTCCCAAACAACAGATCCACAAAACGATCGTATTTTGTTCTGATTTCTTAGATGCCCATTTTACTCGTCTCTGCCTATAATATTGACTATAGCGAACTTTTTACGCCATTCAAACACAATGGTGTTTCTCAGTCACCCCGCTTAGCGGGGCAATACAATAATACCTACTTACGTACGAAGTTACAATGGAGGCCAAGATAAGACACTACATACAATTTATTTGTTTTTTCCTCAAACGATAAGCGCAAAAACCCTAGTATTTGAGTCAGATAGTGCGCTATGTTTTGAATATAATTTCGACAAAAACAAAGATAAGATAAGATCAACCTTTGACCACTAGGTAGAACAGTACGATCGCTTCGTATATGAATAAATAAAACAGCCTGCTATCTTAAAAGGCTTAGACCAAAATGTTTCTCAATATACATTGTGCGATTACGGTAATGTGTATGGCAAAGATAGAAAAGGATTAACGCTGCTCTAACTATGAAATTATAAACAAAACACTGCGCACTAAAAAAAATAACACCGCCTCGTATAGTAAAATTATATCTGGGATGTACAAATTATGCCAACAGGTGGGTAAAGTTAGGTAAATATAAATGATTTTATTTCTGTAAGTAGGTTTATACAAACACTTTTACACGTCAATCATATTTTTAAAACTAGATGAGGTCGGCGTTTTCTATCTGACTACTTTGAGAAGAAAGGCCGAAACAAACTCAGAGGTCACAGTCTCTTTTAAAGTCCAGAAATAAGCTTGGTCAGATCATGTGCAGACCATGTAGATTTATGTCTGAAATGGTCTTCTGAGGAAAAACCACACAGAATGAGTGGACCTGTCCAATCAGTGCGCGCATTTGTCACTAATCGTGGAGCTCAACTCAGAACTTATGGGGCTCAACCACTCGACGAACAATACCAAAGAAAGGACATTTGGGTAGGCCGCATAAAGCACTCAAACTGCCAGATTATCATTGAAACTACCTAAGAAAGTGAAAAAAAAAAAATACTACCTACATAGTCCTCACATTCACAATAAATAAATAATAATACTATACTTCACAAAGTAAATTGTCATGACATTGTATGTATAATAATTATCAAAATGTCAAAATTTATGTAAAATAAACAAATAAAAAATATAGCAAAAAATAATATTAATCAAAAAAAAAAACATTCAGTATGCAAAAATTGGAGCAACTCAATCCCAAGCCTATTTGTCCTCAATATAATCCTTAACAGTATAAAAGGCTTTCTGGCACAACTTACGTTTAATTAATGATTTGAATTTATTAAGGCTTAGATCTTGAACGTGGCTTGGAAGTTTATTATAAAAGCATATACATTGACACCTGAACGAGCCGCCTATTTTTTTGAGCCTTGTTGTAGGTACAACAAATTTGTGTTTATTTCTAGTATTTATATTATGGATATCACTGTATTTTTTAAACAATTTTATATTTTTATGTGCATATAAAAGATTTTCATAAATATATTGAGAAGGCACAGTCATTAAATTAATCTCCTCAAATTTCTCTCTGAGAGATTGTCTCGGACTTAATTTATAAATTGATCGAAAAACTCTTTTCTGCAAAATAAAAATAGTCTGAATGTCGGCGGCATTTCCCCATAACAGAACACCGTACGACATAACACTATGAAAATAGCTAAAGTACACTAAACAGGCTGTCTCTGTGTCGGTTAAATTACGAATTTTTCTAACAGCGTATGCTGCGGAGCTTAGCTTTTTTGACAATTTATCTATATGTGGGCCCCACTGAAGCTTAGCATCCAAAGTTAAGCCCAAGAATACTGTGCTATCTTCAGGATTCAATTCTTTGCCCTTCATCAATACATTCGTTTTCACTTGTCTAACGTGAGGTAGCGTAAACTTAATGCATTTGGTTTTCTTTTCATTAAGGAGTAAATTATTGACATTGAACCAGTAAACTGCTTTTGAAATCGCGCTATTTACATCGTCAGTAACCAGCTGCTGACGTTTAAGTCTAAACAAAAGTGAAGTATCATCCGCAAACAACACTATATCATGATTATCCTTTATAAGGTACGGCAAGTCATTAATATAAATAAGAAATAACAAAGGACCAAGAATTGAGCCCTGCGGGACTTCCATTGTCACTATAGATCCGGGAGATATGTTTCCATTAACGTCAACGCTTTGAATCCTATTACTCAAGTATGAAGTAAGAAGATCCAGAGCGGAGTTTCGGATCCCGTAGTGGCGGAGTTTCCTGATTAACGTTTCATGAAGAACGCAATCGAATGCCTTGGACAAGTCACAAAAGATGCCCAAGGCATCGCATTTATCTTCCCATGCATTATAAATATGTCCTAAAAGTTCAACACCGGCATCAGTAGTTGTACGACCCCTAGTAAAACCCAAACTGTTTGCTATGTAATAATTTATATTTATTAAAAAATCTTTGCAATTGGTCCGAAATTATTTTTTCAAAAATTTTACTAAAAGTAGGTAGTACTGAAATAAGTCTATAGTTTGTGGGGACTGAAGTACTACCTGATTTAAACAAAGGTATAATTTTACTTTTTTTCATAAGGTCAGGAAACTCCCCACAGTCGATACAATTATTAAAGATAAGAGCTAAAGTAGGTGCTACAATGTCAATAATAGACTTAGCAACTTCTACAGAATTACCCCAGGGATCTGCAGTCTTTTTTTACATTTAAAGTGTGAAAGGTCTTAATTATATCTCTACAGGTAATATGTTCGAAATGAAATTCCGAATCGCAAACATGAACATTTTCTTTAAGCAAAGACTCAGCAGCAGAAGGTGATGAGTTTAGGCATTTAGTAGTTGAAACAGGAATGTCCGAAAAGAAATTTTCTAAGGCAGCGGCGACTTGTGAGTCTGATTTTATTATATTGTCATTAATAGACAGGCTGTAGTCAGAATTTCGGTTCGTAGACCTTCCCGTTTCACTGTTAATAATATTCCAAGTCGTTTTAATTACATTACTACTGTTTTTAATCTTCGAACTCAAATAACGCGACTTGGCCATACAACAAACGTTTTTTAAATAATTTTGAATAATTTCTAACCTATAAATTAAATTCAGTAGTGTTTACAGAAGTCCTTTCATTGTACAGCTCATAAAGCCGTGTTCTACTTTTATGAATACCAATGGTAGCCCAATTGCTGAAAGATGCGTTACTATTAACCGAGATAGTCTTGGGAATAAATGTATAATCAAATTGTTTACAGTATAAAATAAAGAAATCATCATATAGATGATTAGGATCAGCATGAAAAGACAAAACTGATAATTGATTAATGATTTTTACTTTAAAAACTTCCAAGCGACTTGCAGTTTTGGGGTTAACAGTAATATCGTTTTTAGCCACTTTGATGTTTTGGTTTTGGATAGTAATTCTTTGCCCGCAATGATCAGAATCTAGTATATTTATAATTTCTTTGTGGCTTGGTATAACATTGTAGGCTCCAAAAATAGGTTTACAAGATTTTATGACTGAAACAGACTTAATATTTTACTACAAAAACCCGAGTTTTCTAATAAATTAACATTAAAATATTATACACGATACATTCAAGACTCGTACACACTGGCGCGACGCGACAGCGTGACACAAAGGCACCGCGTGCCACGCGACGGGCGGCGCCTTTGTGGCGGGCTCTCGCGCCGCGCCTGTTTGTGGGAGCCTACATACTTTAAATCAACAACATTCTACAATAAATGCATTGTAAATCTGGCACAGAATAATAATATTAAATGCATTTCAATTCTCAACTTTAACATAATTAATAAATACAATTAAACTACTCTCACTTGACCTGGAATGTTTTGTGCAAATGAAGTCGAATTATTACCCATCATTATTTTAAATAATTATTTCGGTACACTACTAATTATTATACATACAACAATTTCGCTGTAAAAAGACGATATTTACTGTAGAAATAAAGTCAACTCTCAGTTTCCCTGTTAAGGATAATAATTGTAAATCGCTTGTGATTTGATAATATTTCAATAGTTTGAGAACTGCAATAAATAACTGACTATAACTTTTTAATCTTATTGTAATTAATTCCAGATCTGTTTTTAAAAGTTTTTGCAACCGGGTAAAAACCAAGCGGGAGTTTAACCCGAATTTATATGGGTGAAGTTTTCCCCTTTATTAAATCTACTCGCAACAAAAATGTTAATATAGTCATGTATTTACAGCTATCATGTTAACTAATCTTCTTTTTACAGGCAAACATACTTCTTTACTTTTACGGCAGAATAAAACATTCTAAATAAGTACGGTATATTCCGTCAAATCTTTATTATTACTACATTTTTGCCCCAATTACTTGTGGACAATAATATATTCCAATAATATCCATTGTACGTTTCCTGACCGCTATTTGGTATCATTGATTTTTATTTAGACATTGACGTTTAAGTCATAACTAGCACATTTCAACACTTCTATTAGTGATATTGACTAGAAGGAACTGCTGTAACGTTACGGTTAACCCTCTTGATAATTTGAGAGGGCTAACTATAAGTCACCAAATTTTAGGAGGTACACAAGGATAAAAATAATAGAAAAGGTATAAAAAGTGTAAAAGCTTCAGGGACTGGATCAGCTGGTTGAATCCGGTTCAGCAGGATAGAGCAGGATCTCGAGGAAACAGCGGAGCCCGACGACGTCAGGGATGCGGTGTCCCAAACAACACACTGTTCAGGATCGAGGGAAAAATCGTGCAGTCACCATCCCGGAATGTAAATAAAAATGCAGTAGTTGAGGTAGATACTGTTTGAAACTCTGGTTGAGACTGTTCATTTTGGCACGGAGGCCTGTATTTATATCTAGAATGACATTCATATTTTGAAAAATAAATTGATTACTTTATAAATGGCATGTTTACTAAATAGCCAGCATTAATAAGGTGGTTTTTGTGAGACAACCTGACCTTATTAACACTGGCTTTAACAAGTTAGCTACATAGAAAAACAAAACTGATAAGTGACAATTTATAAAAAAGGTCAGTGTATAAAAATATTTAAAGATTACAAAAGGATGGCATCAAAATCAGATTTGGATGTATTAAACAACTAAAGGTTTGTTTTTCAGATAGTGTATGAGTGTTCTGTAATTGTTCGTACACGAACAGCCCTTTCAATTTATAATAAATAAATTAAAGATGTGGTTTCGTTGAAATGAAATACCACACTGCTTAAATCTAAAAAAATATTATTTGGCTAATTATAAGATTAATTCATCAAGTCACTATACTATTCAGATCACACATAACTTCAATGTGATATAACTTGTTTTTTTTTTGTTTCGAGAAAAAAATCTTATTTTATTTTGCATACCTTTTCAAGGCCGAATGTGTTTTAATTCGATATACTAAAAGCTATACATTTGAAAACATTTATTGTTTTTTTTTATTATTAATAGAACAATTAAACTCTTGTTTAAGTAATGATAAGGGGTGGCACGGACTTGTCGAAGCGCGTTTTCTAGGAAAAGATCGCTTAAGATGGCACTTCTCAGTCCGTCTATCGTCAACGCGAGCATGATTGAAAACCTTGTTGTTTCATCTAATTCAATGCTTGAAAAAGAAGAAAGAGTGAGAACGTGATAACATCGAACGTAAATTGCCGCGCGGAGATTTCACAAAAGTTGTTTCATGAAATACCTACGTGTTTTAAAAAAAGGCTTACAACTTTTTGGCAAAAACAAATGTCATTTAAAATCTCCATTACAATGACATGTGCGAGGTTTCTACATACATGTCTTCATTACTTTTTTAAATGTATGAACGGCAAAAGTTCAGATAATATTTGTCCAAAAAAACTGATTTTCAGACGTCTTTACTGAATTTGTTTCTCAAAAAGCTTGTTTATTAAATAAAAACCTAGATATAAACTACAAGATATCATCTGTGTGTTCAAAATATCTGGAGGAAAAAATGTTATAATGCCATTATCACGTACGAGCGTTTGTATGGGGATTATGACGCATTGGCCGCTCTTAAAACGCAAAATTACGCGGAAAAACTTTCAAGGACATTCTCGGGCTTGCTCGCCCGTGTTTGTCTCTCTTACAACGTCAAGTCTATACCGGCCCTAAGACGAATGCATTTTCTCTAATATAATGTATCATACAATAAAAATACTAAATATTTCTCGCATATACCTCTTTTACTGGATGGAAAAGCAATAAACAACTTATAATGTTGCTTATGTTGTTGTTGTTGTTGTTATGTTGTTGATGTTGCGTTTTAAACGCACGACTGGCTGTTCACAATGGTGTGCGGGTGCCTACGCTTATGTATGGAAGTGAGTGTTGGGTGTGGCAAAAGAAGCATGAAAGTAGAATAAATGCTGTGGAAATGCGTTCCTTGCGGAGCATGTGTGATGTGACTATGAATGATAGACTGAAGAATGATGTGATAAGGCAACGGTGCGGTTTAAAAGAAGATGTAGTGACAAAAATTGAAAAGAGTATGCTAAGATGGTTTGGTCATGTTGAGAGGATGAATGAAGGGCGATTAACAAAAGGTATTTACAAGGCAGTTGTGAGTGGAAACGCCGGGAGGGGACGCCCTAGGACGACTTATAGTGACTTATTGGTGATGTTCTTCCGAAAGGTCAGGTGCGTAGTACTCACAACCGGCGTGCGTGTATGACCAGATGTATGAACGTAAACGAGGCAAAAGGAGTATGTAAGGATCGAAGCAGGTGGCGTTCTGTAGTTTCTGTCTACCCCCATGGGAAGAAGGCGTGAGCTTATGTATGTATGTATGTAATGTTAATTTATTATAATGCAACATTTTTGCTTGAATTAAGTTGTTATGATCCCGAATTAGGATCGCAATTTATGGATCCTGTAGTAACTTGCGATATCATGTGATGCTTTGCTTTAGCAAACAAAAATATTATTGCACCATTCTTGTTTTGACAACTGACAAAACGAAAATTAAATCATTTGCGAGCCATTACGATAACTTTGTAGAATCACCGGTAACACGAGGGAATCATAGATACTAAAGCACCTTTTAGCTATTACAAACTTTTGGCCCCAAAAAATATTAAATAATAGATGAGAGACTGGTGCCGATATTCTTGTCACAAAATTCTCTAAACTAGACTAAAAATCACCAAAATTTAGTTTATTCCTGTCAAACGACGATATCCCATTCTAAAATAGACTAAAATGACACAACTTAACTATATTTTAGTTTGACAGCACTAAGATGGCATTGAGTTATTATTTTAGTGAAAATGGCAATTTTGGTATTCTGAATTTGACGTTTTTCACCTAAAATTTTGGTTGCCTAACTAAATCTGGCTATTTTTAATCGCGATTAAAAAGGTGTGGAATAAAATTAGTTGTCATAAACTAAAATTCACCACAACACCGCGACTTCAGGTGCAAAATCAGTACTGTATCTTTATTTTATTTGCTTATATCCCAAAAATGGTGGGTCCTATCGCAAAAATAATGAAAATTTCGATCCTCTTTATGTAAACCTTAATTAAACCCCTAAAACTCTACGTGTTGGTAATATTTTTTTTTATATTTTTCATGCGAAAAGGTAAAAAATAAACATATAAAACACGTCGAGGCTGCACCCCATGTGCGCCTCCGGCTCTAAACAAAATCACGGGGTAGGGCAAACACCACGTGGAGTCACGATTGTCAAATTACATTTTAGTTGCGTCAAAATTATTTTTAAATTTAGAGATATTTTTTTGTAATATAGCTTTAACATTCTCATAGCCAAAAGTAAGGAATTTTAGTGATAGTTTAGTTAGTTTAGTTCGGTGTACAAGAGATCGGCACCAGTATCTCTCAACCACTAAATAATCTTTTTAAAAATCACTTTCACTAAATAAAATTAACCAAATACTTATTAAAGCCCGTTCTGGGAGTTCTATGTTAGTATTTAATTATAATATTTCCAATATTTAAACTTTAAGATCAGCGTTCTAGCGTGACGTCAATATAATCATAGTCGTAGTGTAACCTCATTAGATGGTACCTCTACTTAAGGTGCTGTCTGTAGCCAAGCTCTGAGCCCCCGAGCTCTCTCAGCCACTCCATCGTCTGAGTTATTTTGCATTACTGGTTCCGGCTAGAAAAGTATACGTATATGTTTAAAAGGCATTACAGGGCTGCAAAAATACCTAAAACCAGATAGATTACATATTTATTTATTTATTATTTATTTACACTTCTCGCACATAATAACATACAAAGTTGGCCTTAATGCCATAAGCATTCTCTACCAGTCAACCAAGGGTGGTGTAGAGATAAGATGGCAGGTGCTCTGTCTAACAGGCATTATTAATAATAATAAAAAATAAAAAAATGATGACATAATTAATTATAAATAAAATAGGTACGGTATACAACTACCTAAATAGGTTATAAACTTAAAATACAGATACATACATATTTACTATAATATATCCCGACATTATATATAATATATATACTATATATATGCACAAAAAGGGAAAGAGGTAATTGACATGACTCTACCCTATTTATTTTGAAAATAACTCTGCAATTTTCGCTTAAATGCATACCGACTGGTGGCCGTCCCGGTATCAAGAGGAAGCACATTCCAGAGATAGAATGGACTGAATACGAAAGGAAAAACGAACAAAATCAAAAGTATGAGAAGGACAGAGTAGGCGAAGATTGTTGGATGAAAGCAGATTCTTAGCGTGTGAAGAAAATAAATATTGAAAGTGTGACATAAGATAAGAAGGAGGGATGGGAGATTTGAGGAGAAAGGAGAAAAGCGTGGTCAAGGCGCGCAAACTTCTCCTTTGGCGAATGGACATCCATTACCGTTTTATTTATTTACCGTCGACTGTCGAGTACATGAAATGAAGTTAGTTACATACAGTGTAAATATTAATTCACTGGAATAAACTGACAGACGCTAATGTCACTTTGTAAAATAATGTTGCCATATTTATTGTAATAGTGATGCGTTCTGTTGATTGTGATTCAGCTCATTCACACAAAGTCAATAGGAACATTTATTATAAAAAGTAATTAATAATAATACCTACACAAATTCTATCTGAGACGATGTACTCGAATTATTGGGCTGAACATTATTGGGGCGGGAATTATTGCTTCCCTACGTGAATGTTTCTTTTACTCACGCGCTGATTTCTTATTAAAATAATATGATTTGATTCAGGACGTAATGAGAATGAATGAATGAATCTTCTTGTCACAACACTGTTTTCTTTTCATCAGAAACTTGTAAACCCGTAAACGTCAGGTTACGCCAGTGAATTAATAATTAAACTTTAGTTGAGCTACACGATTACTGACAAATGCGCCCACTGACTGGACAGGTCCACTTAAATCTGTGTGGTTCTTTCCTGACACTAACCTGGCTGGTCCTCATATGGCTTGACCAACATTATATCTGGAATTTAACAGAGACTGTAGTCGAGTTTGTTTCTTCTCAGAGTAGTCGAATAGGAAACACCAACCAACATTATTTTAAAACTATATGAGGTCTCATCTAGTTTTAAAACATGTTTTATTTTTGATGTGTAAGTTTTTTAACCAATTTACATAAATAAATATCATTTAACAGGGTGTCACAATGAGCGTCCTTAAAGTTCGAAAAACAAGACTGTGGACGAATGGAGATCAGAAAACTTTGAAAAAAATGGATCCGAACGCAAAATAGAAAAGAAAAAATATTATATAACTTATTGAATTAGACAGTACTTATAGCTGATAATGTCATTCGTGTTTGTGATGTTGTGGCAGCATTGCATGAACTCGTTTCTGGTGAAGCTGTGAAACAAAGAGAAATCGTTATTTACTTCCCTTGTCTACTGGTATCAATAACCTAATTTCGTCGCCATGGAGGGCAATGGAGCTAAGCCACAATTTTTGTGAAATGGAGTTAAGTGCACTAACGTGTTGCAATAAAGCAAACAGCTATCATGACTGTAACCAGGGTTACAGTCATGATATCTGTTAGAAAAATAACTGTTCTTACTCGCATCTTTTGTTTTTTAAACGTCCATAACTCAGAAGTGTAGTTCTGTGGAATAGCTCCATTACCCTTCAAGGCGACGATTTGTAAATGCTGCCAGCTTCTTGGGCACTTTTCCTATTGACAGCGATGCGAAGAATTTTTTGATGCCCAATGAGCTCTTTTCCTTTTTTATACCGGGTGGCAGAGACATCAACGCACAACCAGTTACAATGGATTCAGTTCATGATTCTGCCCCCGAAATATATTTTAATTAAAATTTTATTCTGAAAACTGTGTGATATCGGGCTCAGCTGTGGCACGAACAGATTATCAATAGGAATAACTTGTTAGGCGAACGATAGGTACAGACAGGGGTTCGAAATCGTTTATTTTTTTCGAATACAGATAAAACTTTTAATTCATATTTCCCATTTTTGCGCTCCAAAAATTATTATCGAACTCGTATAAAACAATTGCGCCTCTTTTTGTGAACCTCAAGTAATTCCTACCATTTATTTTTGTAAGGTAATCTATTTCTTCTTATTTTAGCGGTGATATTGTACTGATACCACACAGACCTGTTAAAATTATAACCCTTACTTCTAGCATAGTCGGGTAAACAAAGTATTTCTTGCGCGGCAGCAGTTACTTTCTTCATAACGAAAAAGAGTTCCTTCTTTGTTGTTTATGTACATGCTAATCTAGCTTTCATAATAAATGGAAGTAGGTATACTGATTATCCGTAAGATATACAGACTTGCACCTCCCTTTAAGGGGGTTGGAGGGTGAAAGTTACAATATATTTTTTCGTAGTTTTTGTGCAACTCCTAGCCTGCGTACCAAATTTCAGCTTTCCTGGACTTCGGGAACTATCCTAAAGGTTTTATTTTATATACAGACCTGCAGTTCCCATTTTGAAGATTGAAGGGAAAAAGTTAAAAAAATCCTTAAAAAAAAAAGGATTGTGTGGTTTTATGAAACCACGGTAAAAGTGAAACGTTTTTTTCACATTATAGACATTTAACTAAAAACCTTCCTTTCACTTTATCCCTACTCCGCGGCCGACCGTCACGCGACATGCAACACACAGACGAAAAAGTTTGAGACGGCGTAAAAAAAAGTTTCACTTTAAAAATGTTGGTTTTGTAAATCCTAGCCTGCACACCAAACAGCTTTCTAGGACTCCGGGAGGTTTCGATGAGCGAGTGAGTGAGTCAGTCATTGACCAAAATTGACGTATTTTAAGTATTAATAATATCCAAAGTATAAAACACACACACAGTACACACACACAAAGACAGACAGACACAGTACAGACAGTAGTCTACACACATGAAACGCAATAAAACACACTAAATTTCATGAGTCTGGCTTAAAAAAAAAGATAAATACTGAAAAATTATGACGATGATTAATGTAATGTAATGTTAAATGTAGTTAGCAGATTTATAAGTAAGAATTTGAGCTCTCTATCATTATCCAGGCCAAAGCTATGAGGGTATGAAAATACCACCAAACGCTTTGAGAAAAGGTAGGTATTGCTTTTTGTTTTTGGCTCGTCTTAGCGGGTGTACTACCGTGTCCCCAGATCCCAAGAACAAACTTGTCATTGTAGTTAAAACATATGTTCTCCCATATATTCCAACTGCTTCAGTAAGTTAGTACGTACAATATTGAAAGATTGACCATGTCTTTTTAAGAACATAAATTTCTAATAGATTTTCCTGTAATCTGTAAGTAAATAACTCATTACAGTATTTAAAAAATAAATAGTCTCAATAGTTTCGGAGATAAGATGGGGGAATGGTAATGTTTTATATATTTTCTTAAATAACTTCAAAACAGTTTATTTAAAAATTATAAAAAAAAAAAAATATCAGAGTCTTACAACATTTCATTTTATACGTTACACGGTACAATTTGCAAAACATTTTTATTTAATTTTGTAGTTCGCCCCAAAAAGTGACTCTCATATTCAAAATTCATTTATTTACGTTACACGTCCGTGTTTGGGTCACAAAAATCATTATGCGCACCAATTTTCAACTTAATCAGTCCAGTAGCTTCTTAATCAGACACACGAGTGGTCCTGTAAGGGTTTCGTTTTTTCCTTAGGACTTTTTTAAATTGATTAACCTTTAAAAACTTGTTGAGTTTCAAATTTCATTTTTAGGATCAAAAAGTGTGCATCACCACTCACGCGTCTGAGAGGCGGGACCTACATTCCAGTTGACCGTCCACGCTCGCGCGACTAAAATAAAAACCGTGCGCTATGCGACCTTAGCGCTCAAAAAGGTTCTTATGGATAAACTTTCAAAGATATTGCAAAATATTTATAGGATAGCTGAAACTTTGAAGTATGGACTTATATAAATATATAAGTTCATACTTCAAAGTTTCAGCTACCAAAACATAAAAAAACTAGTAACTAGTAGCCAGTTAAAATTGGAAATATCGATTGATCTAAACAGATCAACAGATATGTCCAATTTATTATACGAAAAAAAGGTTAAACTTGCAACAGTTCTGTTTCATATTTATTTAAAAAATGTAAATCCAATTTGAATAAAATATCTTGTAAATTTTGAGACATACAGTAACAAACTAGATTGTATACTCTTTAGAATGATGTACAAAACTCAATATTTCAATCAGTCTATCATGTAGAAAAAATTGAATCAAATTCGCAACTCATACATTCTGATAGAGCCGCGAGCGACTTGCATGATGTCTAACATTGTGACAAGATAGCTGCTCGATAAGGTTTCGTACCTGTCGGGGCAATTTAAAAATAAAAGTAAGTAAATTTTATCGTGCCTATAACATTAAAAAAATTCAAAGAAAGCTTAAATAAATATGTCATCACAGCATTCACAGCCAAGGTGAAAATAAAATATCCACCACAAAAAGAACAAAATAATATTTCCGTCCGTACACGACTTTATTTAGCACTGTACGAAACCGTCCGTAGGGAGCACATTACCGAATGTTAAACGTCTGTTGAACAAAATCATTAATTGATTAAGATTATATAATTAATGCATGTTTTTATTACTAGAAAAGGTGCAAGTAATTTGCAAAATAATATTACTTTGTGTATCAACTACTTTTTAAACCAAAAATTTGCTTATTTTTATATGTTTTAAACTAAAGAAAGTTTTTTCAAAGGTTAATTAAAACAACTTCCGAATTTCAATAGGACAGAAGTGTTCCAAAATACAATAATACAATTGTTGTATATTGTGTTTATGTACGATACTAGTATAAATAAACAGTATTAATTAAATACTTACGACATAATCTCGGAATACAATAACACTTGATCACGCGTACTGTCACTCGACTGAAACATTTTTTTTTACTCGCTTTTGGATAGAATAGTAAGGCCATCTATGATGTTTCTATTGCACTAGAAGGTAATGAACAACTTGGTGTACAGATATTTGCGAAGTTAGGCCTTATATCAACACAGTGAGTAATTTTTTTAAGTAGTTTTTTTGGGTGAACATATTATCCTGGACGCTCAACCGCACCTTCTTCTTCTTGGAGAGTATAATACCCGCCGACGGGTTTATAGCATCAGTTAAAATTATTTCCCTTTTTAAAATAAAATGTGGCAAATACATGCGCCTAGTATTCCCACTATATCTTAAAACATATCATCACGCTTGTAATTTTCGAAGGTTTGGCAGAGCTTTTTTATTTAAATAATCGACTAAGCTTTTCAACGCAGGGGACATGAAACTCAAACTCAAACTCAAGGCATTTATTTGAAATAAACCAATTACAGGCACTTTTGAATTGTCAAGAGGTCGGTCAGTCAGAAAGATGAAGCTAGTTACCCATTCCAAAGCGTAGTAGGTACCTATGGAGAAGAACGGGCAAGAAACTCCATGGACACTCTTTTAAATCAAAATATGGTTACAAAATATTGATTACATCGTTCATGTTGAAATTATGCATGTGAGAACGATGCAGTACGTTAAAAGCGTCCGTAATAAAAAGACAAAAGCAATTCAAATATTTAATTAAATTAAAATAAGCCGTGGCAGCTAAGAAATGACCAGTCCACACTGACGGCACCCATTCACGACCATGACGCATGGATCAGAATCATGTACTCTACTGAATCCATGCTAACAGATTGTGCGTCGATGTCCCTAGCACCCTGTATTTAAGTTCAATTTAATAGGGGGCGAGTTTATTGCTATCAGCCGAGCACAAATCTAGACTATCAAAACAATTGCTCTCACAAATGCCTGACCTAACCTGACGAAACACGGCGGGAAGTTTCACCTTTGCAATCCAATTATAGGTGAAACGGCTACCAGGCAGTTACTTTTTCAGTTTTTCGCACGGAGTAAGTTTTTGAATTGACTACAGGCGTACATTTACACAGATTTAGGTAGATGGCGTTGTCTCGCTTGATACCTCGTTAAATAAGCTCCGTGATTACGTTTCTTTTTAAAATATTTAAAATCGTACTTTTGTGTTAAAAATCATTAAAATTCATATATACATGTCTAATTTACCAGTGTAAACGTGATTAAATTGACTAATTCAACAGTGACTGAAATAATTAGAGTTAAAATAGCAAAAGTGACTATTCGTAAAAACCACAAAAGTGACAATTAAAAGTAACACTAACAGTGATATTATCAGAATCAATACAATCAATCAACCAAACTGTATTCAAAGTGAGCATATTCACCTTAAAAAGTGGTCACATTCGTGTCTCAAACAAAGGTGTACTTACGTCAAGTGGGAAAAATCCTGACACATTAGTCTTAATAACCGCTTTGCAAAATTCAATTTTTTCAACCATTAACCTATGCTACTCAATTGTAACACGATTTCCTAATTACCTTGTGGCCCAGACGACTAAACAGCTACATGCGCCAGACGTTCGCTCCCACGTATCAAGTTCAAATCCGGGGCACGCAATCTATGACTTTTTGCGAGATCTAATTAATTCTAATTTCATCAACTTTGAACACCAGTTATTAAAAGTTAAGAACTTGCTAACAGAGGGCGCCTCAGTAATATAAGTAACGTCACATAACCATTGATAATTATCTATGGTTATGATGTAAATAGTTAGATTATAAGCTAAAACATGGATACAGATAATATCACACTTTGTAAACAGAACCCTGGTTTTTTTACTAACTTATACGTATATTGACAAATGACGATGAGAAAACAATACTTTACACCACAATGATGAGCATACCGGACAGCCTGCACGACAATTATAATGACGACATTGTTAACGACTTGAACGAACAAATAAAGTGCACTTAAGATGCAACTCATGAGTGCTCATCAGGAAATAGATGACCTCAACAGCGAGAACTTCTGATTAAAATCCGATTTACAAAAAGCCCTAAAGACTGTCGAGACATGTAATAAGATCTTTTAACGCCTGGCAGAAAAAGTAGTACACCATCATCATCGAGCGAACAAAAATCCAAGCATTACAAGATTCGACCAATTGCTTCAAATAATGACCCCAAGACTTCGATCGATTATTGTAAGGAAATAAAAGTCGACACTCTCAACAAAGAAACTCAAACTTCCGAGTTGACTATGACACATTGACGCAAAACAAAACCTGACACCATCTATACACCTAAGTAATGTTGCTCTAAAAGAACCAGTAGGCGTATTTCGACTATAACATAAAAATACACTCGCTATAATTAGTAGTAGCTGTAATAAAGGAACATTGCCATTAATCGAAGAAGTCTTCGCTAATCAATTTGACTACTGTCATTATTTACTACATAACGTCACCACAAAAGAGTTGTTACGCACAATCGAAGACAACTTAAAAGACTTCACAATGCAAAACTACTGCATGATCTACATTGGAGAAAACGATTTGAAAAATTGCGAGAATGTAGATATCCTCAAAAACTTGAAAATCTCGTTGAAAAACATTAAACACACAAATATTGTCATATGCGCTCCAACTTATAGGTATAAGAGGCGGACTAATTAATAATTATAAAGTCGAGATATTTAACAACCTCCTCAGTTTGGACATAAAAAAACCACGAATATGCATACTTTTTTGACAGTAATCACACCCTGACTCTTGACATGTTTTCGTACAATACAGGAAAAATTAACAAGTACGGATGAAGAGACATGTTCGATCAGCAGATCAGTGCCCTGTTTATCAAAACTTACAAGTCTACAAATTCACAAGTTACACTTTATAAGGAAGTTTTTACATGTTCGTGTAAATTATGTTTATCAATTAAAATCTACAGGGTTTGTAAAATTGAACGCTTGTAAATTCTACTTGTAGGTTCTAAAATCAAAAAGCTATGCCGCCATATTCTTTTCCCGCCATTTTTTGTATGTTTTTAATTGATGCTCTTAAAGTATACGTATATAGTAATACGCATGGCTGAATGGTATATTGTCTGTGCCTAATATTGCATACGCTGCCTTTTGTTACATCATGCATGTCAGAAACAGCATGGTATTGAACTCTGGTTCTATTGGTATTAACCCAACCAATGTAGAGCAATTTGTAATATTAATTTGGTTGACAGGGCGTAGTTTCTGTTTGAATTTTTCTAAATGGCTACCCACTATGTTAATTAAATATTCCAATTTTTGAGCTTTAACTCGAAACCTTTCGTTAAATTCATAGGTCATCTCCATATTTAATATGACCGTAGTCAATTCTTCTTTTGTATGTCTCGGTTCCGTTATTCTAATATTTTCTTCGTCACTTGAATCACTTGACCACATATAAAAAAAAAACGTACTAATTTAAAAATTGATTGCGGTACTAAACGCGACACTCGTAAACTTGTAAGACGGAATGGTGAGCCGCCGGACACTCTCAGGATTTGCCATGATTTTCTACAAGTTGTAACTTACAAAGGATTTTTTGATAAACAAAATCATGAATACAAGTATAAAAATATACTTGTGAAATAAATAACGCCACTTGTAACCCGTAAATTACATGTGTAGTTTTGATAAACACATATCTGTAATAATGATTTTTTTTCAGGAAAAATGCTTGTATTACAAGGCTTGTAAGTTTTGATAAACAGGGTAGATCTAACATATTAATTGACTACGACGAAGATTATATTACAGTTAGCGACGATATCCACCTCTTTGAAGAAGACCAAAGTGGAATATCCCGACTCTCACATAAATGCAAAAGTGATCAAGGAAGTGAACTGCTTTTTCTTCAATAAATATCTCAAAATCCTGCATCAAAATACTGCAGGCTTAATAACAAAATGTAACTTTCTTACTGTATGTTTAGATGAACTTACTGAAAAAAACATAAATGTGGATGTCTTGTCCATTAAAGAGCACTTTATAATGGAAGGATATAAAAATAAGTTATATGTTCCAACTTATTGTATAACTGCCTATTTCTGCAGAGAGGGGAGAAAAAGGGGAGGGGCTTGCATCCTAGTTAAAAATGGTATACAATGGAAGGAATTACCTAAAATTTCGAATTTGTCTTGTTCAGGCATATTTGAATGCTGTGCTATTGAGCTTACGCATTATAGGATAATTGTAATCTGTATCTATAGAGTACCAAATGTCAATAATCTAAACTACTAATTAGACAAACTTGAAATTGTATTGCGAGAAATATCACGGGCACGTTATAAAACCATTGTTATTGCTAGAGATTTTAACATAGATATGCCTAAACAAAATAATCAAACAAATGCATTTGAATATTTGTTAATGAGGTATAATTTGGAATTAGCACTAAGGCCCATATTAATAAACGTTCCTCAGCCCAAGAAGTCGCACTTGATGACAACCTTGAGATCATGACCGTATTAATAAACATAACAATTTGTGTACTTAAGTTACGGCTTGGGTTTACGTTATCAGCCGAGTGATGGACTGATTAATAAACGGAACTCTACACTTAAGTATACAATAGGTGTGTGTACTCGAGATGCGTAAACCTGAGTGTAGGCAGTCCGTGACTTAAGGTCGTGATTAGTAGCGCGAAACATGGAGTTTAAAAATATTTTGGGTGAAATTAATTATTACGATGAAATAGAGTACCTACTATGACGATATTTTATGACCAGTTTTATGCTACAGCATCATTTCAGGTAGGTACCTATCTACCTATGTAAATATTTTAAATACATCTAACTTAAGTATAATAACATTTATTTAATTACTATTTATAGGTATAACACAAAGCCATTAAGTCCACAAATGTATTTCTTTAGTTGTATAAAATTTAATAAATAAATAAACTTAAAAAGTAGATCCAATCCAAAAAAAAAAAAAAGAGTAAATCCAATTAATCTAATTTTAAAACCCAATATATTTATGTGAAAATGTAATCTAATAAATTCATATTTCAGCTTGTTTATGGTGACCTAATACATTTAACACAACCTACAGCATCAAATACAAAAATTAAAAAAAAAACTTTTTTATTTATTTTTTATTTTATTTGTTGGGAAATAAAAACACATATTTTTTTTACAATTTAAGGCTTTCTTGGGTAGAAAACAACTTTATAACGTGATACAGCGCTAACCATTAAAGTTTTAACAAAATACAAGTATTTCAATAAATCTTACAACATAAAATAATGAAATGTGATGCATGTCATTCTAAACTTCGGTCAATGTGACGTAATCGTTCACGAAATCAAGCCATCAAGTACAGCGCATTGAGGAGCTGATCTTGGTAACTGAGATACTGTATTCATGTGTTTATTAATTAGCAATGATCTGGAGATGCTGATATCGTAGTAATGGCGTATCAAATGATTGCGCACTTGGGCACGTCATCGGGAACGTTTATTAATACGGGCCTAAGACAGCCTACTCGCATGGCAAGCATGACATGTGTTGACAATTTTGCGCATAATTTTAGTAAATCTTGAAAAACTAATGTGCTGGAACTTGCGTTGTCCGATCATACGGCACAGCTCCTTCACTGTCTTGTTCAAACCAAATATGTCATAAACTGTTGCTATGCGACTAAAAGGGATAATAGTGTGGAAAACATAGCCAAGTTCAAAGGCTACATCAAAAATATTTCCTTTCTGAGATTTACGACACGGACGACCCGAATAAAAAAAATATTAAAACTAGTATCAAATATTATAGCACCCGTACTGAATCATATAATTAACTTGTGTATAGAAAACGGTCACTTTCCAAGTAAATTAAAATTGACAATAATAAAACCGTTGCATAAAAAAGGTGATAAAACAGCTGTTCAAAATTACCGTCCAATAGCTCTAATCCCAGTACTGTCTAAAGTATTCGAAAATGTCATAAACAAGTCTTTATATTCTTTCTTTGAATCACAAAATATACTAACTAAAGAGCAATATGGTTTTCGTAAAAATAAAACAATAAATAAGGCAGTCTTTCAATTACTCTCAAAAATCATAGTCAATATTGACAAAAAAACACCGATCGCAGCCATACTAATGGATATGTCAAGGGCATTTGATCATGTAGACCATGAATTATTACTACGTAAGTTAGAAGGTTACGGCGTAAGGGGCAATGTATTAAAATTAATTAAATCCTACTTATCTGACAGAAAGCAAGTCACTGTCTTAAAAAAGGTTTGCCCAAAAACAAAAGTAGAAGATACCTATACGTCGTCGACTAGATATGTTACATGTGGAGTTCCCCAAGGAAGTGTCCTCGGGCCCTTGCTATTCATTGTATACATTAATGATTTACCAAAATGTATTAAACATCAAACCGTTCTTTTTGCAGATGATAGCACTGTCATAGTCCCATGTGAAAACATACATACTTTCGAAAATGATATTAATAGTTCCCTTCAATCCATAATAAACTGGTTAGAAATAAATAAATTGAAAGTAAACTTAGAAAAAACCAAAATAATGTTATTTTATCAGCGGAAAAATCAAGTGCAACTTAATATTACTTACGAAAATAAAAGGATCGCTGAAACTGATACTGCTACTATTCTAGGATTACATTTAGACAATCACCTATCATGGAAATCCCATATTGAAACCGTTGCCAAAAAGTTAAATCAATATGCATATGCCCTATACAATTTATCAAAAATAGTAAATGAGTCTGCCGTTCTAGTAGCGTACAATGCATATGTAGTTTCTACACTACGGTTCGGCATTATGTACTGGGGAAATTCCACTGATAGACTCGTCGCTTTCAAAGCGCAAAAGAAATGCCTTAGATCAGTTTTTAAATTAAAATCAACTGACAGCTGCCTACCATATTTTAGGAAATTTAATTTACTTACCATGCCTTGCTTATATATTTATGAGATAGCTTTGTTCGTAAAAACTAATTCGGAAACATTCAAAGCTGTAGAATCTAAACGCCGTAATATGGACATTTGCTCCTACTCACACAAGACTGCCCTTTATGAAAAAAGCATTGTAGGTATGGCACCCAAAATATACAATAAAATACCCAGGTGCATCAGAGAAAAAAATGAGTTAAATGAATTTAAAAAATCGCTGCTGAAATTCCTGACACAGAAGGCATATTACTCAGTACAAGAATACCTAACCGATTATAATTTGAATAAATATTCAAATAAATTGTAGATAAATATGTGCTTTAATAATATTAGTAATATTTTAACATTTTTTCAATTTAATAATAATGTAATTATCTGCATGTAAATCATTTAATATTGTGATACTTATTTTTTAATTTAGTTTTATGGACATTATAAATAATTAATATTTGTATGCCGCTATCGGCTAGACATGGCGAACTTATATTTTATTATGTACACCTTGTATATTACCTATGCTCTACAAATAAACATTTGATTTGATTTGATTTGATTTGATTTGATTTGATAAAGCTTATAGTAATTTTATCGACGCTGTCAAGCTTTTGTACGATTTGTGTTTTCCGATTAGATTAATCAAAATTGATGTTATTAAAAAACCTAAGTGGTTGTCAAAAGGAATTAAATTGTGTAGCCAAAGAAAAAGAAAGCTTCTGTGGCAGATGAGATTAAACCTAAATAAATATAGTAAAATTAAATTATCTAAATATTCGATATTGCACAAAAAAAAATACACCTGACAATGAAAAAATGAATTATCTAAAAATAAATCTAAAAGTACATGGCAAAATATTATTAATCGCGCGAAGCATAATCTACCCAAACAAAACAATTATAAAATTATGGCTAGCAACCGTATTCTATCAAATACCAAGACCATTGCTGAAGCGTTTAATAACTACTTTATCGATAAAATACAGCCTAAACAGAATGACACCGGGGAACCCAAATGCTGTAAAATAGAAACACGAGCATTAAATCAATGTTCATGTCGCCTAGTGTACCTTTATAAAAACAAGAAATAATAATGACATTGAATACAAGTAGCGTAGGATATGATGGTATTAGTACAAATATACTGAAACAAGTATCAATGGAAATTTGTGGTCACCTAAGTCATATAACTAACCTTACTATCAGCGCAGGCATCTTCCTAGCTGCCTTAAAAACTTCAATAATAAAGCCAATGTTTAGGAAAGAGAATAGAGAATTAATGGAATATTACCGGCCAATCGCACAGATACCTGTGATTTCCAAATTATTTGAGAAATACATTTATAACGAACTGTACAAATTCATTGAAAAAAATAACGTTCTATGTGACGAACAGAAAGGGTTTAGACAACATAGGACTATTAATATGCCTACATATGACTTTGTATATAGTGTGATACAGAATGTCGACAAACGAATACCAGTATGTGGCATATTTTGTGACATGACCCAGGCCTTTGACTACGTAGATTATACTATTCTCTTGAGAAAACTTGAACCTTATGGTATTAGAGGCAATTTAATGAGTCTTCTTGAGTCTTACCTGAAAATCCGAAAACAAATAACTGAAATTTGTCAAATTAATCCAGTTGGCAAGCGCGGAGAGATATATCGCTTTGAGAGCGAGAAGTTATTTTTGGAGTACCGCAGGGGAGCGTATTGGGTCCTTTTGTACTCATACCGTACATAAACGATTTACCTGAATGCATTGAACAACCAATAACACTGTTTGCGGACGATAGTGCTGTGACAATACCATGTAAAAGTGTGGACACATATGAAAGGGAAATTAATAATTGTTTAGTAAATATTGTAAATTGGTTAGACGCAAATAATTTAAAAATAAACTTGAAAAAAAAAAAAGTTGATGTTGTACATTTTAGTCAGCGGATTCCCAGCACTAGCCCTAATATACACTACAACAATAAAGTTGTAGAAGAAGTAGAAAAAACATAATTTTTGGGACTCGTAATAGATAAAACCTAAATTGGAAAGCACATACTGATACTTTTTGTAAGAGAATTAGTAAGTCCGCATACTTGCTGCTTTCATTATCCCCAATAATATACATGGATGCACTTCTTACTGCTTAATATGGCATAGTAGAATCCCACTTACGTTACGGATTAATATTCTGGGGAAACTCAACCAAAAGAGAAACAGTTTTGAAAGCCCAGAAAAGATGATTACGGGCGATGTTTAAGCTTAAATCCACTGATAGTTGCATGCCATACTTTAAGCAGCACAAAAGATTAACACTACCTAGTCTGTACAAATAATGGAGGTAGCTGTGTTTGTGAAGTCGAACCCAAATCGTTTTAAACGTCTGGCTGACGTAATAGACAAAAGCCAAGTATGTTCCCATCCCACCAAAACGGCACCTAATGCGCAATAGTGTTTACTGCATGGCTCCGGGCATTTATAATAAATTACCTAAGCAATGGAAAGAATTGCCGCTATCATTGTTTAAAATAAGGCTCCGAAGCTTTTTAACGCATAAAGGCTCCTACAAAAAGGCGCGACACGCAACGCGAATCGCGCGCGACACAAAGTCACTGCTCGTAGCGTGACAAGCGGTGCCTTAGTGTAGTGCTGTCGCGTCGCGCCTGTCTGTGGGAGCATTTAAGCATACTACGTATACTGTCAGCGAATTCCTTACTGAGAAAGAATTTTGTATAAGTATTCTGCAGTGTTTTTATTAAGAACAAGCTGACCCGACAGACGTTGTCCTGTCTTAACTATGAATGTCATATGTCGTTTAGTTTTAGTTTTGACTATTGAGTAAACCTATAACTATCGACTCATTTATCAACCGATCCATCTGTGTTAAACGATATTTGCAGCGCGCATTCTGTCAATCGCTGACAGTTATTTCAATCAACTGACAGTTATGTAAAATTAATATTGGCGTTAAGTTTTCTTAAATTTTGTAACGTTCCGATCAACTTCCTTATCTTTTTATTTCATAAGATCCTTCTCCTAACAATAACGAACACAACAACATTTTTAGTGAAATCGGTCCAGCCGTTCACGCGTGATGGCGTGACCAAAGGAAATAGGGATTCATTTTTATATATATAGATATATATAATATATAGATTTGGTGTATATAAATTTGTGTTAGTGATCAATAAAAGTTGTGATTTAAAACTCTTCAATGTACCCTATAATTGCCTTTATTGTTTTAGCGTCAATCTATAACTTTTACATGACTCTTGGTAAAATATGGCTGAACCTATTTGTTATCAATTTATCACCTTGTATAGAAGCCATGTTAGCAAAATAAACGACTTTCTTACTTACTTACAGATCACTGTTTTTGGTAGCTCGCGCTTCCCACCAGGCAAGATCACTTGGCCTGGTCGAAATATTATCCCTTTACAATAGGGGAGTGGTACCACCTCTCTAAGCGACACACCATTGTTTTGCGATATGACTTTCAATCCTTAGTAACACAAAGGTTCGCAATCTAAGTATTTATACCTACCAACGCAAAATTAACGGATAGAACTGTATGGACGATATACTCACAAGGTAGATCTCATTGGTAGCAGAGTCTGTCTTCTATAAGAGTTATAGGATTCCGTCCCTTGCCGTTCACAATATGTGAGCAGTGAGCACAATATAGACGAAAATAATCCGATATTGAGTAAGATTTGTTCCAGAATACACTGCGTGCACAAAGTAGATACAGAAGGTCGGCTCCATACAGCGAGCGAAAACGCACGCACACATAGATACGCTTCACGTACAGGGAGTGTGAGCGAACGCGCGAGTGGTGTTCGTCTGAAACAGTGTGACTCCGAGGCCACGAGCTACGTTCAAGATACACGCGTGTTGCTACGGCGACAATGGAGAAAACAAATGAATAAAGTTGTTTAGACTCTTTAGAGAGCATGCCACGAGTCACGGCGAGGACGCCACTTACAGAGCAATGAACGGAAACAGGTGACGCGCACGTGTGTCGCTTGACGCAAGTCGCGTCCCAAGGCGCATCGCTCGAGGCTGTGAACGGGGCTGTCGTACTTACTCGTCTATGTGTGCGTGCGCACATAGATGCGTTTTCGATAGTTGTATGTGGCTGACCTTCTGTAATTATCTATTTAGTGATGCGTGGGCGTAGCAGTACCTATATTGTTTAATTATATTTAGCCGCGTGGGTGATCTCACGAGTTTGTAGGATGTCTTCCTGAAGTAGGTTGTGTTGGTACTCGTGTGTGTGTAAATATAGCGTGTCTTCTCAGGCTATTGTTGTCCAAGGCTGGATATTGCCTTTTTTGAAAGGGCATCGGCATTTTAGTTTAGAGCACGTATAAAAACAGCTCATGTACTTACGGTCACCAAATGTGATAAGTAGCCAGGGTCGACGGATATAGTTGAAGTTTAATAAGAAACCGATGAATATTTTCGAATACAATTTAACTTAATTAATAGAAGAGAAACGGTTCATTTATCAAATTAAATTACTTATAACATTTCAGCTAATCATCAATGTACAACGGGCGTGAGTGTATTACAAGAGGCCCTAACATGAACGCATAACGTTGACATGATGGAAACTTGACGTAAATATGTCGTATACGTGAAGTAAATGTGACGTAAACGTAGCGTAAATTCAAACGATTTTGTATTAAAAAAACCAACTATCCTGTAGCATTTTTTTTTTGCTACTATCCCAGTTATATACCCATTGATATGGATAAAGTCTTAAAACTTATTACATAATATGTGCGAAACGAGTATTTTCAATTTTAAAAACGTTCGAATTAACGTTACATACGTTTACTCCGTGGGATCGTGCTAGCCTCTCAGGGTCCTAATTCACTATGACTACTTAACGATTTCTTACTTCGAAACCACGTCAATTCCTTATCTAACCACCACATCTGCTAATAACGTATTCTCTATGATACAATAAACGAAACAGTTTCTACAAGACAAATCAAATCAAATCAAATCAAATTATTTATTTGCTTAATACAGGTAGGTATAAACCGATGTTACAAATAAATATAAAGTACTCTGTATCATTACCTAATAAGGTGTGCAAATATTTGTATTATTGTCTGAATTAATTAAATAATTATTAAAATAACATTACAAAATTATTATACCTACTCAAATAATTAAATAAATTCAGAATACTACAAATGTCAAAGGTTTAAATATAAAAATTGTCAGATGAGTTATAATACATGTCATAGACTTAACAATCCAATAAATTTAAATAAGATTATACAGATGTCAAATTAAATTATTAGATAGAGCATGTCACACAATTTGTATTGTCATAATAATTAGTGTCAATAAATTGCTCTTACTATATGTATCTATCTATATTTTTATCCTGTAAGTACTCCTTGACATTATAATAACATTTATTTACTAGGAATTTATGCAGCTTCGACTTGAACTGATGAACAGGTAACTTTTTGACATCATCCGGCAACTTGTTGTAAATCAATGATGCCATACAAAGAATACTTTTATTATTTAGTGCTGTTTTTCCATATGGTATATCAATTTCTAATCTTTTTTTATCACGTAATTGTAAGACACGATATTGAGGTGGTAAGATTACGCGAGGAATAATAGTTACCATACAGAATTGGGGCCCAGATGTATGAACGTAATCAAAGCCAAAGGAGTAGGTACAGTTTATGCAAGGACCGTAGTCTTGGTAGCGTTCTGTACTTTCGCAAGAGTCAAGAAATTTTATTGTTTTCTAGTTACGACCACAAGACGTACCTACTCGAAACTACATTAAATACACGTCGAACGGGGTGAATCGAGACGAAACTTTAAAAGGGATTTTAGCATTGAAATAATAGGTATAGTTTGTTGCCAACGAGGGCGCTTAATCGTTAATTATAATACAGTAAACACATTAGAGTCTTTTTTGGTAACAACATACATATATTATTTCAATGTTAAAATCTCTTTTAAACTTTCGTCTCGATTCACTCCAGCATCCCTATTCACCCCGTTAGACGGTAACGATTGTTAGAAATTATTTCAAATATTTTCTACGGAAGGATTATTCTATAGCTCGCATGCTCCTTTTTTAACCGACTTCACAAAAAGGAGGAGGTTCTCAATTCGTCTGTATGTTTTTTTTTTTTTTTTTTTTTTTTTTTTTTTTTTTATGTGTGTTAGCTCATAACTTTTTTCTGGGTGAACCGATTTGGATGATTCTTTTTTTATTTGATAGGTGGTGCTTCACATGTGGTCCCATTTAAATTTGATCAAGGTCTGTCCAGTAGTTTTTGAGTTATCCTTAATACTGCAGATTTTTTCCACTTAGTTTATATGGATGATGTGTTAATAATTTCCTGTCACTGTTATTTACACACCAAGTAGTGGTATACGAATTTGTGTGGGGTAGGTACCGCAACTAAAAAGTGAAAAATAAAAACTTTTTTACAAAAAAACAACCGACTTCCAAAAAAAACACTAAAAGACGTGAAAAATAACTTTAATTTCGGAAGTCGGTGGCCAAACACGAAAATACAAAACCAAAGGCACCGACTTCCGAAATTAAAGTTATTTTTCACGTCTTTTAGTGTTTTTTTTGGAAGTCGGTTGTTTTTTTATTTTTACTGTTTGTAACTCCTGTGCGTGTACCAAATAAAATATTTTTCTTTTTTTATTTCCATTCTGAAACGTATAAATACAAATATATCATTATATATATACATGTAACATCATAATAAATTATAAGTAGGTACGTATTTCGTCCTTACATCTCCTCTCAGACTAATCTGCGATACTTACGAGTAATTGAGTGTCGCTAAACCCGTTGACTCGGCTCAACGGATTAGACGCTTTTGTGTCATTTATTCGTACAAAATAATCATTATTTATGTGTTAATTAATCCATACCTACTAATATTACAGCAAGGCCAATTCGGAAGTATAGAACTTTAAATTAAGATTATTTTTATTACAATCGAAAATTACTAGATATTTTTCTATAATTATATTATTCATGCTTAGCAATTTTATGCGGTAAATAAGATCTGCCTAATCTCCTCCTTTTTGTAATTAAAATTGCGATCGCTTTTCATCGTGTTATTCATAAAATTTGCGCATAACTACTTTATTAGGTGTCCCACTGACAAAGTCTGCAAAGTGCTGCTTTTCGTATTCAAGGTTGACCCAGACACGACCCTTTATATAACCCCACAGAAAAAAAGTCAGGTCGTGTTGCGAAATCCTCAGTGATCAAAATGGTAGTCGGTACTCATAATAACGTGTTAGAAAAATTAGGTCGTTTTTATTTCCTTTATGAACTTCAGATGAAATTACTGAAAGTTTTACGGAGTTCATGGTCTTAAGTACAGACTGTGTACCTATAACGAATTTGCCGTATTGCAACTAAATAATAGACATCAAACAACTGCAAAACTTGGCGTCAAATCAGAATAGGGGCTAAAAAAAGTTGTAAGTATGTTTTTGTCGTTGTTTTGTCGTTATTGTTGTTGTGTTGTTGTTGTATTGTGTCGTTAGTGTGTGTGTTGTTGTTTTGTGTTGTTGTTATGATGTGTGCTGCTATTGTGATGTTGTAAATTGTTTTTGTGTGTTTTTGTAAATAAAGATCGCGTTTAGCGATGAGACCGCCCGTTGTGTCACCCTATGTAAAATTTCTACATTTATATCTGTAACTTTTATGGGGTATATAATAAAGAGTATTCTATTCTATACATCCGAATTGGCCACCCTATACATATAATGGATGACTACAGCTTTGGTGTCCTAAGAAAAAGGTGAACGGTCACTCAATAACGGGTGTCCAAATAGTGTCAAATTCTGGTGAAAATGACAGATTTTCATGATGGCACTCATAAATACGAGTATAATATGACGAAGCGTACCGCTTTCCTAGTAAGCTTTAGAGTCATTTATGGAACATTGTCCGGAGAAGGAAACACACAGGGAAGACTGGAAAGCTATAAAGGAGATCTTTGCCCAGCAGTGGGACAAATCGAGTTAAACAAAAAAAAATGCACATAAATGCGCAAATAACTCTATGTGTTTGTCCTTTACCATTTCACGCCTTAACGGCTGAATGGATTTGATTGAAAATTGGCACACGGGTACACCTGTGAGAGGACCGAGGATAATTTTTATCCCGGTATTGCGATCCTCTGGGATTGATCATTTCCGACATCCACGCGGGCGAAGGCGCAGGAAAAAGCCTTTATAATATAAATATACAACCAGTGTCAATTTCTTATTGGAAAAGGATTAACTAGTATAATAATTTATTATTTTGGGTTGGGCAGTTTAATACACGCTCATGCGTATATTATAACCTAGGTACTACAATAGTATTTAATCCTTCTTCGAAATCGTACCCATCTGTAGTCGGAGTTCAGGTGGAAGACCTTAATATAAATTAAATGTCCATATTTATGGACTTTATTGAAGGGCTCGTCGCTAAATGATAACAACCGCACGAGTCGATCGTAGATTAGGCTATGTTTACCGCGGACGATTCGTGGATGGGTGATCATTCAGTAAATATCAAGATGCCTCCACGCTTCGGAAAGCACGGTACGCCGTTGGTCCCGGCTATCATTCGTAGATTTTTGGCCCAAAAGTCTGACAACCAGTCTTACCAAGGGGTATCGTGTTACCCAGTAACTGGGTTATGGAGGTCAGATAAGCAGCCGCTCCATATAAAGTACGTGCATCCGTTTAGACTGGAAGTCGACCCTAACATCGTGGAAAAGCTGAATACGATAACGAATGTTTAAAAGACAATTCTGGATGATATCTTTGTGAAATGCAACAGCTACCTATATATAACTAAACAGGCAGTCACCATATTATAGGTACTCTAATAAAATTTAAGGCCAAAAAAACGGGTGGCATGTGAACTATCAAGCAAATTTAATCCTTGTGCGGTGCAGCTATTAATGTCACGTCTGACTGCCTTACAAACGGTTATAGTACGCGGCCAGTTACTTGTTAAACCCTTCTCACAAAAAAGCAATGTGTCAACTTAAGAAAAAAGGAAAATAAGTTTATTTGTCACGGAACACTATTTGTCACAAAGCACAAGTGCAGACTTATAGCTAATGAAATCAAATAATAAAAAAATAAAACAAAATAGATCTACGAGCACTGAACAAAAATAGTCGGCAGTTGCACGTCGTCACTGTGACAAGAAGGCTTTCACTGAGCATAATGCTGTGCTATGCGGAAGACACAAATGAAATCTACATGGGGATCTCTAATCTAATCTAATCTATAATCTAAAATGAGAATCTACATGGTCTTCACATGATCTGACCAAGATTATGTCTGGACTTTAAAAGAGACTGTGACCTCTGAGTTTGTTTCGGCCTTTCTTCTCAGAGTAGTCAGATAGGAAACGCCGATATCTTCTAGTTTTAAAATATAATTGACGTGTAAAAGTGTTTGTACAAACCTACTTACAGAAATAAAATCATTTATCATTTATCACACAGCACAGCGCTGATTTTCAGCGATCACCTGAAAATGGCGTACAGAAACCAAGTCAGGTTTTAAGATTTGTACCGATTATGCAAATAGATAATAAAATAAAATAAACAGTACTAACTTAGAATAATAATATAAAGCAACTATAAAACCAATAATATGAACAAAGACTATAAAATAACACTTACATATTATGTAGATAAAATCTCGCTAAACAATATCTCAAACCAATATCCAAAAATTTTAAAATTTCAATAAATGCACATAGCTAGGGAACTTACGGATAGAAACTTTATCAAAACTTCACATTTCCTTCATCTAGAGTGTTCATTATTACAGAAGTAGGCACCTTTTAGCTTTCAACGTGAAAGAGAATAGACGATGGAAAGTTATTAGGACATCAAAGCCCTGGGAGACCTATGGCTCTGCAGCTAATCTCCTATAGGAATTTTCTATCCAAGTATTGGAGCACTAGATGTGGTAACGTCAGTGTAACATTTTAACGTCCACTAGTTTTTTCTTCGAAATGAAAACTTCTTTAGCCGCTTTGAGAGCTTTTTGGAAAAGACAAAACTTATGGGTTCGCGTAATCGACATGCTAATGTGACGTGTTGCGCCAAAATGGCGACGCGCAGTACTCTGCATATATTTCGGGATTTTCACTTCTGTTGACAGTCCGTATGTTTATTTTTTTTTGCTTTTCCTTTACTGTCCCACTGCTGGGCAAAGGACCCCCACCCCCCCCCAAGTCTTTCCAGGAACTTTTTCCGGTGCCACCTCAAACCAGCCCTCACGATATGCGTCCAGGCCATCTCGCCACTTCTGTCGTGGCGGCGCCGTCCATCTTCAGGTACCTATTGTGTACAGACTTGCCCAGCGGTCATCGTGCATGCGGCTCATATGACCCGCCCAATCGCATTTGAGCCTGTCTCATTATTATTCTAATAAATTTATTTTATCGCTTATTGACGTTGAATGGTAGAACGGCATAGACTGAAAATTATCACATTTTCAAAGCTTCGTTGTTTTAGTCCAAAATCTTTAGTGCTAGAAAATATGTATCTTGTCTTTTAGTAGAGCCACGTTAACGTTTAGTTATCGCATCACTAGGCTAAGCCAGACTGGTCTTCCTCGACATTCTTAGGCCTCGATATTTCAGTGGAAAACCATAAGCATAGGTATTATACTTATTAATAAATTGATGGCAAATTTTCTGAAGTGCTCACGTCGAAGTTAATCGATGGTCATTTCCACGTGAAACGTCTCTTAAAATACTACTTGTTCCCTTTTTAACCGACTTCACAAAAAGGAGGAGGTTCTCAATTCGTCTGAATGTTTTTTTAAAATTTTTTTTTATGTGTGTTAGCTCATAACTTTTTTCTGGGTGAACCGATTTGGATGATTCTTTTTTTATTTGATAGGTGGTGCTTCACATGTGGTCCCATTTAAATTTGATCAAGGTTTGACCCGTAGATTTTGAGTTATCTTTAATATTGCATATTTTTTCCACTTAGTTTATATGGATGATGTGTTAATAATTTCCTGTCACTGTTATTTACACACCAAGTAGTGGTATACGAATTTGTCTGGGGTAGGTACCGCAACTAAAAAGTGAAAGATAAAAACTTTTTTACAAAAAAACAACCGACTTCCAAAAAAAACACTAATAGACGTGAAAAATAACTTTAATTTCGGAAGTCGGTGTCTGGTTTTGTATTTTCGTTTTTGGTCACCGACTTCCGAAATTAAAGTTATTTTTCACGTCATTTAGTGTTTTTTTTGGAAGTCGGTTGTTTTTTTGTAAAAAAGATTTTATTTTTCACTTTTTAGTTGCGGTACCTACCCCAGACTAATTCGTATACCACTACTTGGTGTGTAAATAACAGTGACAGGAAATTATTAACACATCATCCATATAAACTAAGTGGAAAAAATATGCAATATTAAAGATAACTCAAAATCTACTGGTCAAACCTTGATCAAATTTAAATGAGACCACATGTGAAGCACCACCTATCAAATAAAAAAAGAATCATCCAAATCGGTTCACCCAGAAAAAAGTTATGAGCTAACACACATAAAAAAAAATTTAAAAAACACATTCAGACGAATTGAGAACCTCCTCCTTTTTGTGAAGTCTGTTAAAAAGGGAACAAGTAGTATTTTAAGAGACGTTTCACGTGGAAATGACCATCGATTAACTTCGACGTGAGCACTTCAGAAAATTTGCCATCAATTTATTAATAAGTATAATACCTATGCTTATGGTTTTCCACTGAAATATCGAGGCCTAAGAATGTCGAGGAAGACCAGTCTGGCTTAGCCTAGTGATGCGATAACTAAACGTTAACGTGGCTCTACTAAAAGACAAGATACATATTTTCTAGCACTAAAGATTTTGGACTAAAACAACGAAGCTTTGAAAATGTGATAATTTTCAGTCTATGCCGTTCTACCATTCAACGTCAATAAGCGATAAAATAAATTTATTAGAATAATAATGAGACAGGCTCAAATGCGATTGGGCGGGTCATATGAGCCGCATGCACGATGACCGCTGGGCAAGTCTGTACACAATAGGTACCTGAAGATGGACGGCGCCGCCACGACAGAAGTGGCGAGATGGCCTGGACGCATATCGTGAGGGCTGGTTTGAGGTGGCACCGGAAAAAGTTCCTGGAAAGACTTGGGGGGGGGTGGGGGTCCTTTGCCCAGCAGTGGGACAGTAAAGGAAAAGCAAAAAAAAATAAACATACGGACTGTCAACAGAAGTGAAAATCCCGAAATATATGCAGAGTACTGCGCGTCGCCATTTTGGCGCAACACGTCACATTAGCATATCGATGACGCGAACCCATAAGTTTTGTCTTTTCCAAAAAGCTCTCAAAGCGGCTAAAGAAGTTTTCATTTCGAAGAAAAAACTAGTGGACGTTAAAATGTTACACTGACGTTACCACATCTAGTGCTCCAATACTTGGATAGAAAATTCCTACAGGAGATTAGCTGCAGAGCCATAGGTCTCTCAGGGCTTTGATGTCCTAATAACTTTCCATCGTCTATTCTCTTTCACGTTGAAAGCTAAAAGGTGCCTACTTCTGTAATAATGAACACTCTAGATGAAGGAAATGTGAAGTTTTGATAAAGTTTCTATCCGTAAGTTCCCTAGCTACGTGCGTTTATTGAAATTTTAAAAAAATTTGGATATTTGTTTGAGATATTGTTTAGCGAGATTTTATCTACATAATATGTAAGTGTTATTTTATAGTCTTTGTTCATATTATTGGTTTTATAGTTGCTTTATATTATTATTCTAAGTTAGTACTGTTTATTTTATTTTATTATCTATTTGCATAATCGGTACAAATCTTAAAACCTGACTTGGTTTCCGTACGCCATTTTCAGGTGATCGCTGAAAATCAGCGCTGTGCTGTGTGATAAATGATAAATGATTTTATTTCTGTAAGTAGGTTTGTACAAACACTTTTACACGTCAATCATATTTTAAAACTAGAAGAGGTCGGCGTTTCCTATCTGACTACTCTGAGAAGAAAGGCCGAAACAAGCTCAGAGGTCACAGTCTCTTTTAAAGTCCAGACATAATCTTGGTCAGATCATGTGAAGACCATGTAGATTCCCATTTTAGATTATAGATTAGATTAGATTAGAGATCCCCATGTAGATTTCATTTGTGTGTTCCGCATAGCACAGCATTATGCTCAGTGAAAGCCTTCTTGTCACAGTGACGACGTGCAACTGCCGACTATTTTTGTTCAGTGCTCGTAGATCTATTTTGTTTTATTTTTTTATTATTTGATTTCATTATCTATAAGTCTGCACTTGTGCTTTGTGACAAATAGTGTTCCGTGACAAATAAACCTATTTTCCTTTTTTCTTAAGTTGACACATTGCTTTTTTGTGAGAAGGGTTTAACAAGTAACTGGCCGCGTACTATAACCGTTTGTAAGGCAGTCAGACGTGACATTAATAGCTGCACCGCACAAGGATTAAATTTGCTTGATAGTTCACATGCCACCCGTTTTTTTGGCCTTAAATTTTATTAGAGTACCTATATGGTGACTGCCTGTTTAGTTATATATAGGTAGTTGTTGCATTTCACAAAGATATCATCCAGAATTGTCTTTTAAACATTCGTTATCGTATTCAGCTTTTCCACGATGTTAGGGTCGACTTCCAGTCTAAACGGATGCACGTACTTTATATGGAGCGTCTGCTTATCAGACCTCCACAACCCAATTACTGGGTAACACGATACCCCTTGGTAAGACTGGTTGTCAGACTTTTAGGCCAAAGATCTACGAATGATAGCCGGGACCAACGGCGTACCGTGCTTTCCGAAGCGTGGAGGCATCTTGATATTTACTGAATGATCACCCATCCACGAATCGTCCGCGGTAAACATAGCCTAATCTACGATCGACTCGTGCGGTTGTTATCATTTAGCGACGAGCCCTTCAATAAAGTCCATAAATATGGACATTTAATTTATATTAAGGTCTTCCACCTGAACTCCGACTACAGATGGGTACGATTTCGAAGAAGGATTAAATACTATTGTAGTACCTAGGTTATAATATACGCATGAGCGTGTATTAAACTGCCCAACCCAAAATAATAAATTATTATACTAGTTAATCCTTATCCAATAAGAAATTGACACTGGTTGTATATTTATATTATAAAGGCTTTTTCCTGCGCCTTCGCCCGCGTGGATGTCGGAAATGATCAATCCCAGAGGATCGCAATACCGGGATAAAAATTATCCTCGGTCCTCTCACAGGTGTACCCGTGTGTCAATTTTCAACCAAATCCATTCAGCCGTTAAGGCGTGAAATGGTAAAGGACAAACACATAGAGTTATTTGCGCATTTATGTGCATTTTTTTTGTTTAACTCGATTTGTCCCACTGCTGGGCAAAGATCTCCTTTATAGCTTTCCAGTCTTCCCGTCTCCAGTCTTCCAGTCTTTTCAGTCTTTCTGTGTGTTTCCTTCTCCGGACAATGTTCCATAAATGACTCTAAAGCTTACTAGGAAAGCGATACGTTTCGTCATATTATACTCGTATTTATGAGTGCCATCATGAAAATCTGTCATTTTCACCAGAATTTGACACTATTTGGACACCCGTTATTGAGTGACCGTTCACCTTTTTCTTAGGACACCAAAGCTGTAGTCATCACGGCAGTGCCATTATATGTATAGGGTGGCCAATTCGGATGTATAGAATAGAATACTCTTTATTATATACCCCATAAAAGTTACAGATATAAATGTAGAAATTTTACATAGGGTGACACAACGGGCGGTTTCATCACTAAACGCGATCTTTATTTACAAAAACACACAACAACAATTTACAACAACACAATAGCAGCACACATCATAACAACAACACACACAGTAACGACACAATACAACCACAACACAACAACAATAACGACAAAACAACGACAACAACATACTTACAACTTTTTTTAGCCCCTATTCTGATTTGACGCCAAGTTTTGCAGTTGTTTGATGTCTATTATTTAGTTGCAATACGGCAAATTCGTTATAGGTACACAGTCTGTACTTAAGACCATGACCACCGTAAAACTTTCCGTAATTTTATCTGAAGTTCTTAAACGATGGCAAATTTTCTGAAGTGCTCACGTCGAAGTTAATCGATGGTCATTTCCACGTGAAACGTCTCTTAAAATACTACTTGTTCCCTTTTTAACCGACTTCACAAAAAGGAGGAGGTTCTCAATTCGTCTGAATGTTTTTTTTTAATTTTTTTTTATGTGTGTTAGCTCATAACTTTTTTCTGGGTGAACCGATTTGGATGATTCTTTTTTTATTTGATAGGTGGTGCTTCACATGTGGTCTCATTTAAATTTGATCAAGGTTTGACCAGTAGATTTTGAGTTATCTTTAATATTGCATATTTTTTCCACTTAGTTTATATGGATGATGTGTTAATAATTTCCTGTCACTGTTATTTACACACCAAGTAGTGGTATACGAATTTGTCTGGGGTAGGTACCGCAACTAAAAAGTGAAAAATAAAAACTTTTTTACAAAAAAACAACCGACTTCCAAAAAAAACACTAAAAGACGTGAAAAATAACTTTAATTTCGGAAGTCGGTGTCTGGTTTTGTATTTTCGTTTTTGGTCACCGACTTCCTAAAAAAGTTTTGTAAACTAGTTTCCACTCACTTTTCACACTATCTCACAACTTTATTGAAATGAAGTTCCTTGTCGCATGTTAAGGCTCCCACAAACAGGCGCGACGCAATTCTAGCAAAACAATCTCTATGAAAAAAAAACATGGGAATTGGTCTACAAGAGTCGCGTCGCGGCTGTCTGCGGAGCCTTTATACTCTGCACAATAGTTGAATGACAGCAACAACACAACTTTGTACAATATTCTGCCAAATAAATGCATTCTATTCTATTCTATGATAGTTAGTCCAAAAATGGGTGCAATTTTGACCGGGACTAAACCATTCTGTGTTTACAAGCGTTTATCTATGTATTTATATATTTGTATGATGTAAAAATTCCTTCATCTTATTTATACATATTAGTTACTCTCAAATGTTGTTAATTTATTTAATTGTGCCTGTTATGTAATACACAGCGAGAGGAATTTCCTCCCAAACGGGTGTCCCAGGATACCTCTCGCCTTTTTTTATAGGCAGTCAAGTAACGTCCTCATCTAGTAAAACTTTAGTTCAACGTTTTTCAACATACGTTTCACAAAGATTTTTCAATCGTCGTCGGATTTCCTTAGACTCTGAAGCATGAGGGATCTATTTTACCATTTGCCTTGCTTTAGATGGAAATTGAGATTTCTATGAAATGAAAGGGTTGACTGAACATCTTGGTCTATATTAGATTCCCTTTGTGTTTTTTGTTAGAGAGGAAACCTCCTGTCCTTATGTTATTGATAGCATAATAATATGATAGTTTTTTTCATGTTTGCGTCTTTTTTTGCTAAAAATAATACTTAGATGGTTATTTTTTTCAGATGGTAAGTTTAACTCTACAGATGACTAAAACAACAGCATCCTAACCGCGTAACACACTATGTATCACAATCTGAATCATTTTGAAGCCTATTGCTTCATGTGTTCGAAAAATTTGCCTGCTCAACAACGTAAATAACGCAATGAATGTTGTTGAACTGTCAAAATGAAACCTATGCCTACTGTTAGTTTGTTATGCAATTACCCCGCAGGAAACCGTGCCTATAGAATTTTCTATAGACTACCTCATAGGCCACTTTGGCATAACACAATAAAGGCCTTTACACACGGGGTGGTTTCATTACGGTACGGCGTTTAAACCGCGCCGTAGAAAAAACATGTCCGTGTACAAGCGTACATAGTGATCCATACAACACACGACCGGGCCTACATACGGCGAATAAACCGAACCGGCGAGTAGTTTTTCACGGCAAGAAAAACGTGTGTTAAGGGCCTGATTATGCTCTTGCCTTGTATTCAACAGCTTGAGTCTTTGACCCTTCAATCTGATGGTGACCCTTCAAGTCTGAAGGTGACCCTTCAAATCCGATGGTGGCTCTTCAAGTCTGATGGCGAGGGTCAAGTCGAAACACACTATCAGGCCCGCTTGCACGACGAAGTATACGAAATAAATTTTCACTAAGCTTACATAATTTTAAAACATCGTTCTATCTCCGTCAACTTCAAACAAATGACAGCAGTAGAACAATGTATTTTTCTTTAGTGCTAAATATATTTAGTCATTTGTGGTGCAAGCGGGACTAATTGTTGCAAAAAAGAGACCACGACGCTAGCATACCCAAATCGTTATTTTCTCTCAAGGAGCTTTTCCTACTGCTAATATTTAATAACTTTCCGATTAACCAATAATAATAAAGACACTATTGTACATATTTTTCAGCATAAGAAGCTTAAGGTCACTCTGAATGTCGGGGCTTAAAAACATTTATGTAAATCTACGTTCATTAAACCTAACGAACGTAACAGTTGGGGGATTACGACGGACTCAGACACAGCTTCATCCCTTTGGCATTGAGCTTTTAGGGTTCCGTAGTCAGCAAGAAACCCTTATAGTTTCGTCATGTCCGTCCGTCTGTCTGTCCGCAGCTTATCTCAGAGACTCTTAGTACTAAAAAGCTGTACTTTAGCATGAATAAACATATAACTCAAATCGGCAGTGGTAACATAAAATGTTGAATTTTTTTTTTTCGTATACGAGAAAAAAAGCATCCCCACTTTACGTGTAGGGGGAGGCTACACGTAAAGTGGGGATGTTTTTTTTTCTCGTCTACCTGATGGTGTGGAATTTCGTTGGATAAATATTGCGGATATGTGGAAACAATTTTTAAATTAAGGGATCCGTTTGTGAAATATTTAGTTTTTGAAGTGAATTTTTTTTTTTTTGTTAGTGTCAAGTGTCCCCCCTCCCTGCCAGCTAATTGGTTGTTTTTCGATATGTGAAAAATTCACGGTAGTAGTAAATATGTATAACGAAATGAAAAGGAAAATTATCATGGCTAAGTAGGCTTTACAAGGCTTTTCTTTTTTTTCTTTAGTCGACCAACTTACATTTGCAGTTAGAACATATGGGAGAACATGTTTGTCAACTACAATGTTAAGTTTGTTCTTGGAATAAATTCATCCCAACTGCGCAACCCTTCATTGTGCGTGGTCTGACACGCACTTGGCCGGTTTTTTTTGTATAGTTTTCATACATATCTACCTACATGTTGTGAAAGAATAGCCGTTGGGGAAATTAATGGATTGGGTTAATCTGTGACATGAGTATTATTTAATTGTAACGTATTATGTTATTTTAATTATTGTGAGGACTATGCGGGTCATTGCTTTGTTTTTATTTTCTCAGTAAATTTTAATCATGATCTAGCAGCAAACTGCTAGATCATGATTAAAATTTACTGAAAGGACATTTGGGTAGGCCGCATAAATTACTCAAAAGTAATTTATGCGGCCTACCCAAATGTCCTTTCTTTGGTATTGTTCGGCGAATTGTTGAGCTCCTTAAGTCCTGACTTCCTGAGTTGAGCAGTCTGCACGATTACTGACAAATGCGTGCACTAACTGGACAGATCCACTCAATCTGTGTGGTTCTTTCCGCAAAAGACCATTTCAAATACCAATCTACATGTCTATCAGTTCTTTACATGATCTGACCAAGATTATGTCTGAACTTTAAAAGAGACTGTGACCTCTGAGTTTGTTTCGGCTTTTCTTCTCAGAGTAGTCAGACAGGAAACGCCGACCTCATCTAGTTAAAAAAATATGATTGACGTGTAAGAGTGTTTGTACAAACTTACTTAAAGAAATAAAATCATTTATCATTTGATGTTTGCAAATTGGAAATGTGTTGATTTCTTTGTTTTTATTTTCCTATCAAAAACACATTTTTTCTAGGCTGTGTGTAGGATAAGTTATTTTTTTTTGTTTCTTCCCTATCGAATAAATGTTTTTCTATTTCCATTTTTTACTAGGTACTTTCAGGCACCCATCAGGAGTACTATATAGGTTCTCTGCAAAAGGGCACCACCACATCCATCACCATCATCATGTGGGGGTTCCTCTCATCATGCAGGCTGGCAGAAAAATAATTCTGGTTGCATTCGATCTCTCAAGTGAATTTAGAATCAGTTTCAAAATTGGATATGCGGCGATTGTTTAAAACAACAATGACAGACAGTTTGCGTTAGGCGCGTAAAAGTGAGCACGTCCTCTTGAAATACATATGAACTCACGCCTTCTTCCCATGGTGGTAGGCAGAAACTACGGAACGCCAACAGCTACACTCCTTAAAAAAAATACCCGTCTTGAAATAAATCGCTAAATTCCTATAGCTTCTTAGTTTATAATGTAGTGCCTGCACCGTAAAAATTCTTGTACTGCGGTTACAGTACTTACACTATCAAGCATAAAATTTATAATTGAGGATGAGCAACTACCGAGACAGGTTGAATTCAAGTCACCGTAACAACTTATTTCCGTTCGGTTAAGTCTTTCAAATGGCAAGACTGGCAGCTGATACATTGAATGAATGAATTGAATCTTATTTTTTCTTAAGATCAACGAGAGACTAATTAACCCTGATTATCGTTTAAAAAGAAACGATCATTGCAGTATTTAAAATTCGAATGCAGATGCAGATAGAATATTTATACAAGGCGGAGACGAGAATACAACAATAAATTTAACTGCGTACCTATATCTAATGACGTTTCCAGTCTGCATACCAAAATTGAATCAAAGATATCTAATAGTTTAGTCACTATAGTTAGTCAAAAGATTTGCAAAACCCATAGACGGGCCATCACTACTAATTAGTTTATTAGAAAAAAAAACCTTTACAATTTCAATGTTAGGATTTATTTGATAAATCCTGAATACCATTATGCATCAGTTAAGTATAGTAAGTGTTTTCATTTATTGTCGTCGTCACATTGTATGATTACATAATTATTCGATTATTCATACAAAAATTATTCGATTTGAAATAGACGTTCCAATCATCAATAAAAATCGAACTACGACATAAAAAAAAGCCTCAAAAATTCCATTCACGAACATCACTCACAAAACAAAAGACTGAAGTAGCTAAAATTAAAATGTTCCAAGCAATTCCGTACTAATGGAGCACAGTGATTAATGTTACCGCCGACATTATTTTAATGAGGATAAATTGCATATTTGAGTGTCCCCCACTAATAGCTTCCTTAATTCTTTCCCGCCTTTCGTAAGCTTGGATTAACTATCGGACCCATTGAGGTCCTCGTTTAAATTTTCGTTCGATTCAAGTGACTGCGCGGGCGATAAATATTTTATAATATGTACGCAAGTCGCTACCGACGTGTATTTTTTGTCTTATCAAAGAAGGAAGGAAGTGGAATTATTTTTAGTTTAATTAAAAGCTTAGTCGCTGTGCATTATAAAACAGTATAATTTAAATAGATATATTTCTAACATGCGAATTATATTGCAATTTGACGATGAGATGAAGGTCTTCACTCTTTCTATTAGCTATATTACATTTTAGCAGTGCTGAACTTGGGAAGTATCTACGTCTAGTTTGGACTGCAGCTAGCTTTAATAAGTGAAGTGTTGAGCTTAAAATACGCAGAATAATATTGGTTGCAGTAAAAAAAAACAGCGTAAGAGTTTGTCTGATTCTAAGTGTTTCTGGCGTAGCAGGCAGGTGTTCTAAACACACACTCAATACATGTGTATATTTTTTTTATTTATTGAGGAATTCCGAATGCAAGGACCAAGTATTATTTCCCGTAACTTTTCAACCCATCAAAATATATATTCCACCTATAAAATAATAAGTACATGCAAGATAATTCAAAACAAACTCCCACAAAGGCCTGAAAGTTGGAGCGTAAAAAGTGACAAATTACAAGTTATTCAAAAAGAAAGTTCTTTAAGAATGTTGGAACTTAATCACAGGGTCGATTAAAACTTCGTGATGTTCTTCAAACACCATGGGGATACTTTAGAAGTTTTTATTACCTATTGATTAACAAGAACTTCTCACGGTTCTGCCTGGTTCTAGGTAATTTTCGACTTGCGGGGTAATTGCGTACCACACTAACAATATAAATAATGGCTTTAATTTTGGTACAGTTCAAAAACATTCATTGCGTTATTTACGTTGCTGAGCAGACAATTTTTAGTAGCAATAAATAGGCTTCAAAATTATTCGGATTCTGATAGATAGTGTGTTAGACAATTTTGTTTACGTTATTACATTTCGTAGTTGCTTTGTATGTCTAGTGGTCTAATAATCCTAAGGCTTGGGTACAAACTCTGTGGAACCCAAATATTTACGCGTAGGTTTCTTTCTTTAAAATAATGGCATTCCCTGGCTAATTCTATATTTTATTCATGTGTATTTTATTTTTAATACTGTAAATACTGTAATTTGTATTTTATTTTTAACCGACTTTAAAAATAGGAGGAGGTTCTCAATTCGACAGTATTTTGTTTTATATTCCCTCAGAACGTTTTTTATAGATGAACCGATTTTTCTATATTACTTGTTATTTAGCTTTTTGTACGGAAATTCATTACTTAACTTGTCTGATTTAATTTAATTTAGCTATAGTAATGTATTGCTTTGGCGATAATTATTACAAGTGTTGTGCACTCCTGTAGGTAAGTGGGAAGTTCACCTTACAGAGGTATGAGGAACAGGGTGTAAAGTTCATTCATACCTCCATAGAAAAGGGAGGATCCTCCGACCAGATGGGTGTCGTGTCTGGTGGGCAACTGCCCGACGATTGATGTGGGGGCGTTGTATATAATTATGTTAGGTGCGCGGTAAACTCTGCTTGCGCGATGCACGACTTTGCGTGACGTCAGTGTGTCGCGTAGCTCGCATGTGGCGATGTAGATACGGCTACATCCTTAGTCCAAAATCTACAAAATTTGTGAATGTCGTTAGCGAGCCATAATTTTATATCTATCAGGTCCTGGATTCGTTCACCAGATCGGGCAGTACCTATTATCGGGTTTATTTTTCAGTTGGAATATTTGATGTATGCTACTCATAGCAGTCCAGTGTCCCGGGAAGCCTGGAATAGTCCCAGTTTGTGCCCGGAAAACGAGAATAGGCGAAGCAATTCTATTTTCCCATTATTACACAGACTTAAAAATAACTGCCGAAATGTGGGTGCACATCTGTCTACGTGCCTACCCCTTCGGAGGACAAAGGCGTGATGTTTTGTTTGTAATTTAAATCGTAATTGGTGTTGTAATGCCGATTCGGTCTGTGGGGTTTCTATCTGTATGTGGATATAACATTATAATGCATCAGCCTATCTCATTTGGTATGCAAATTGCTCTACCTAACATTTAATTAGATTTTGGCACTGACAATAGGTGCTAAAAAACCTTGTAAATCTTAAAAATCTATTGTAGAACTAAGGTCCACCTGTAACTCCAATCACTAAACACGTTTAGCGCTAAACGAGTTTTAAACATCATTCTGTCTCTATCATCTTCAAACATTTGACAGAAACAGAATTATGTTTTAAACTTGTTTAGCGCTTAATGAATTTAGTGATTGGCGGTACAAGTGGGCCTAAGTCTAAGCTGACATTAATCTGTTTCAAATTAGAGTCTATGGATTGTTTGGAAAACATATTAGAAGTAATTTGAAATATAATAATTTATTTTACTTTCACAGTACGAGATACAACATTACTTGTCGCAATTTTTGTTTAATTTCTGTACAGAAAATCTGTACTAATCTCCATGTTCAAGCCGGTCCAGCTCGCGGACACGGAGGATTTAAAATATTGTTTTATAATTGTAATACCGGACGAAGCAAACGAAAATCCGTCCGGAAATATTGAGTTCGGACCGAAATATGCGACTGAGTCTGCAATTTGCATATTTTATAGTTAAGGCCGAATGTGGCGTATAAGCTCTTAATCCAATTGTACTAAGTGGATTTTTCGGTATTTGTTTTCATAAATGTTAAGGTAAAAGAACAAAAATGTTGCTTATCAGAATGGAAACTAAGTTTAAATCTTGACAACTTTCTCATTCATTTAGGTATCAAAAAGCTTTAGAACTCACACGTTCAGTTCAAACAACTCTTAAAATTGGCGTGGATCGACTATCTCAGTTCTTCATTGCTCGATAAACCAAAACGTTGTAATCAGCCTCTAGCTTGCCTGCAACATCACCCACGAAAAGGAGTCAACCTGTAGGGTAATTGTTCACACTTTACAATGTCAATGTCTTTCATTTTGACAGTTCAATAACATTCATTGCGTTATTTGGGTTGTCGAGCAGACGAATGTTTCAAACATATGAAGCAATGAATTAGCAATTTCTTTCAAATTCCTTCGAATTGTCATTGAAAAGTATGTTGCATAATTGGAATGCTGGTTTATAGAGGAACAGGGTGTAAAGCGCACTCATACTCTATGGAAAAGGGAGGATCCTCCGACCAGACAAGTGTTGTGTCTGGTGGGCAACTGCCCGACGGTTGAGATCGGGACGTTGTATATATGCTAGTCGCGCGGTAAACTCTGCTTGCGCGATGCAGGATTTGCGTGACGTCAGTATGACGTGTAGCTCGCATGTGGCGATGTTGATACCGCTACAAGTCTACCTAAATCCAAACACAAAACACCATAATTGCAGCACTAAGGAAGAGAAGTGATCTACGTTGTCTTTGGATGAGAAGAAAGTTGGTCCTTTAAAGTCTTTGAACCCTTTCATTGCAAAAGGATCAACAACCGAGCCTGCATGAACTTATATAATTAAAATCAATGAGTTGAAATCGTTTTGTAATGGCGTGAACGGAATCTATTAGAACTAAAATCATGTACAAGTGGCCGTTGATTACAGCACGTTCATTCAATTAGTGGGCGTCCATTATTACGGCTATTATTTTAAACTCATTGCCTGTAACAGCTAGAAACAATCGGGTATTAAATCGCTTTTTTCCTTTATGAACACGTCATTCACGTGAGGTTTTTAGCAGTTTTTAGCATAATATGTAATGTCGAGTCATGTTAGGTATAGTCTTAATGAAGCTTGGCACGATGTGATGGGAACTTTGGGTCCCAAAATGGGTACGAAGGGTGTTATTACAAATTGAGTGCAAAGTGCAATCTACGATCAATTATCACTTTTCGTTAAACTCAAACTCAAAGCATTTATTTAAATTAAACCATTTACAGGAACTTTTGAATTGTCAAAGAGTCAGTCAGTTAATCAGAAAGTTGAAGCTAGTTGCCAGTCCCAAAACGTATATCTCTATGGAGATGAACGGGCAACAAACTCCAAGGACACACTTGTAAATCAAGATATTACCAAGTCCTGGGTACATTATTCTTGTTGTTTCTATATGCGAAAACAATGTAAAAAATGAATAAACAATTAAAAATAAGCCGTGTCAGTTAAGAGACAACCAGTCTCAACCGATGGCGCGCGTTCACGAGTACATTTTGTAGGGAACCGGATGATCCAACACACGCGCCACCATCAGTGAGACAGTTAGTGAGGAGTAAATCTACTGCATTCATTCCTTAACTAGGACTTATTTCCCGTCATCATCACAACATTCAGCAAACTACCATAGTTTGTGTTATCTAGCGTTCATTCCAAGCAAATAGAAAGTTATTTCTGTCCACAATCATACTAAGCTAAATCATTATTATTATTTTTAGCCTTTTGTGTCCCACTGCAGGGTAAAGGCCTCCATATCCTCCTTCCACTTATCCCTATCTACCACTGTTTGTAGCCAATCTTTCAGAAAAGATTCGAGTTCGTCCCACCATCGCTTCATGGGCCTACCGCATTGAAATTTGTAGCTATTTGGGATTCACTCCGTGGTTATTTTAGCCCATAGCTCCTCCGGCATGAGAAAATTGTTATATATATTTTTTATCTGACACAATTAGTCTTAATGTGCCATTTCAAGTTTTACAAATTAGGTATAATTAATTATTAAAAGTTCCTTTAAGGAAATTAGTTAGCTGTTATTTATACTCATGATACTATTTCACAAAACAGCTGAAAAATGTACAGTAATTTACCTAAAACGTTTTTTCATATTATCCAATCAAAGACCGCTCCTGTACTCGTCGAATGAACAATGTCGCGTTCGCGTCACAGTGCGCGCACGCATCTCCACAGTACACTCAAAACTATCGTGTCACGCGCACCCAAATTATGTTCCATTATGTTTTAGTGGTTTTATAACAATAGTAGCTTTTAGTTGTTTTGTTATAGTGGTTTTTAGTAACCGTTGTGTTTTATGTGAGTGTGGTTTAACGGCTGGGAGGACAAAATGGGATGTAAAGTGACTGTATTGTGTTTTTATTTGGTTTTAAGTAAGTTTTCTTTTTTTTAATTTTGATGTAATTTTCGGTTCAATCAATTAAATTAGCCAATTACTGCGGGTCATAATTTTTTTAATGAGACCGTGGCCATTGAATTGTCGGTCTACCTACCATTTTTTAACTTTGTATCTACTTTGTTATAACTTTCTCCAAGGACGTCATGAATCACAATTTTATAACTTATTTTTTATTAAAGTCTTAAAGAAAAAATCATATGATGACTGCTGGCAATCGTTACTTAAACTTTTCATGAGGAAGCCTAACCGAAAGCATAATTCGAAGTAAAAAATATGAAAAGCCTCATGAACACGTGTTTTGTGGAGCTATTTAAAATGGTCCCAATGTAACGACAATTATGTTAATTAGGTACAGTAAGCCACACGTCAGTCGTAAGAAAACCAGTATAAGCTGCCCTGTTATTCTATATTATTTGAAAGTCCGTAATACGCTAGGCCAGATCAAGGTGAAGGTGACTGTACTTTTTATTCTATGTCCTATCCCAGGCTGCGGCCGTCTCATCTACACATCTATAAAAAAATATAAAAAGTGTCTGTTTGTAATGTCCAAATAACAGCTGTTTACTAAATGCATATGAAAGTATACACGGTACTTATAAACAAATACCAATTCAAAAAAAATATGTCTGTCTGTCTCTTTTTCTGTCTGTTTGTACCGGCTAATCCGATGCGACGAAGATCGGTGCGGCTGCGGCTGGACCGATTTTGACGGGACTTTCACTGGCTTTATCTGAAGTTATAAGACTCAAACTCAAACTCAAACTCAAAGTATTTATTTCAAATAAACCAATTACAGGCACTTTTGAATCGTCAAAGGGTCAGTCAGTCAGAAAAATGAAGCTAGTTGCCCATTCCAAAGCGTAGTAGGTACCTATGGAGAAGAACGGGCAAGAAACTCCATGGACACTCTTTTAAATCAACATAATATAGTTACAAAAAACAAATTGTTTACATCATTCATGTTCAAATTAAAATGTGAGAACGATGTAGAAAGACGTGCACGTTTATAGTATCCGTAATAAAAAAGATTAAAAAAAACAATTCAAAAATTTAAATTAAAATAAGCCGTGGCAGCCAAGAGTTGACCAGTCCCTACTGACGGCGCCCGTTCACGAACATGACGTATGGATCAGCACCATTCAGCTCAACCATTTTGAAGGGAACTTAATGATCCAACACACACGCTACCACCAGCGAGACATTTGAGTGAGCATGACATACTCTCAGCCGCCAGGGCACATTCAAGTCAATGAAAGATGAGCCTAGTAAATGGTGGCTTTATAGTAGGTACATAGTGCTCATACATGTGCTATGCAATTATACATTGTTAAGAGATTGAATTTATACAATGCAAAGATGTTGTTGTTTTTACAATCTTCAGCAGCTCCCACAATATTTTCGAATGCTAATCAATTAATTTATGCCCCCCTGTGGAGCAGGACAGCGTTGAGCCAAGCATCTTTGTCAGCGATGTAATCCCCCAACTTATAATATGCTTGGCTGCATAGTGTGCGTTTTATACAAGATTTAAATTTTGTTTCATTCAGTTGGAGTATGTGGGGAGGTATTTTATTGTAACATTTTAAACAGTACCCCATGAAGGATGAGTCTACTTTAGCCAGTCTGAAACCTGGTTGAACTAATTGGTCCCTATTTCTAGTCATATAGTTATGTCTTGCACCTCTTTTACTGAAGAGATTTAATTTTTTTCTTACGTACATGATGTTTTCATAGATATATTGACAAGGTACCGTCATGATGTTAATATTTTTAAACAGTTCCCTTAGAGAATCGCGCCTGCGGAGGCAATATATTGCTCTGATGGCTCTTTTCTGCAGAATAAAAATAGACTCGATATCTGCAGCCCGTCCCCATAGTAAAATACCGTAAGACATGATACTATGAAAGTAACTGAAATAGACTAGCCTCGCGGTATCTACATTAGTAAATTGACGGATTTTTCTCACAGCATATGCTGCTGAACTTAGCCGTCCTGCAAGAGATGTTAAATGAGGACCCCATTGCAGCCTTGAGTCGAGCGTGATCCCCAGGAAAACAGTTTTATCGACGAATTCTAGTTTCTCTTTATTCAATACTATGTCACAATCATTACTTTTAACATTCGGTAAAGCAAATCTTATGCATTTAGTTTTATTCCCATTACTAAATTATTAGCAGTGAACCAATCATGTACCTGCAGTAGGGCGCTATTTACGTCGTCAAGATTTGATGCACGTCTATTTATCTCATAAATTAAGGAAGTATCGTCAGCAAATAACACCATTTGTGGTTGGTTTTTTAATAAATGGGGTAGATCGTTAATATATACTAAAAAGAGGAAAGGACCTTATATTGAGCCATGTGGAACACCTATTTTTACTTTTAAACCACGTGAATTAACACCATTTATTTGGACTTTTTGCAAGAAGTAACATAGGCTACTTTTTGTCACGGTATCACGTTCCCATGGGATAATTTCCGACATCCACGTGGGCGAAGCCGCGGACAGCAGCTAGTGTTGAATAAATAAATAAACGCGAAGGAAAGAATCCTGAAAAACGTTCGCGCCTCCTCGTGGAAAAACATGCCTCTTTAGATGCCATTCAGATAAAAAAAAAGGTATGACGCATCAGATGAACTTGAGCATCTAAATAATAGCTAGCTGTACATTGCTTGTATATTATTGAAGAGAAGGAGAGGGAGACCAAGAAAAGATGCATGGATTTTGTGAGAGAGTAATTATGAAAGAATAACATTTTTACAAAATAAAAAACAACCGATTTAAAAAAACTATTAATTAAAAAAATACTTTTGTTTCGGAAATCGGTGTCTTTGCTTTTCTATTTTCGTTTGTTCCTGCTCCTTTTTTTGAACTAACCGCCTTGCGAAAACTAGTGAATGATAGAAAAAGTTAAAATGGGACCAAGGCAGAAAAATTATGATATTGAAGAGTCACAGAAAATATTGACAAAAGCATCATGTCTTAACATCATTCTCCTGTTGTGGTCGGTGGTAACTTATTTTCTTCATCCATCGTTTTTTTGGTCTTCCCAACTCTGATTGCCATACTCAAAACTTTCCTCATGTCATTTTCGTCATTCCTCCGCATCACATACCTGGTCATCATACCATGACAACCGATTTCCAAACAATTTTTCAGTCACATCATGCCTTATACTTGGGTGGATTAGTAACACATACCTACAGGGGAACTGTGCTGCATATACTTGCCTTTGACTTAAATATTCAGATGAGGAGATAAACATAAGCATTGCCGGTTGCACAGGTAACCATACGGTACAATAAAACCTTCATGGTGCTAAGTCAATCATTGTCCAACGAGGGGTTGTAACAAGGCTTATAAAAACTATTCCACTACCTGTTTGGCAAATCATTAAAACCTGACATGGAAAGATTGAGTATCTGTAAAAAAAAAGGGTTACCTGAAATGGTTTTCATAAATAACGCCCAAGAAAACTGCCACTCGTTCGCTATATCTTTGGTATATATTTTCCAGTTAAGACGGTATTGATTTTGGGCGAAGATTTGTTTCGGACTTGCCAATATTATCTTCTTGTGACAAGCGTTTTACTTTTGATGAATGAGCATTTTCAATGGGTAAAGGGTGTAGTGTTGACCTCTGCTCACTGTTACATTAAGGCTTGATGCATAGAATATACTTTATTGCATTAACATCAAAAGACCAAGGTTCCGAAAAACTCGAACTATTTTTTAAAACTATTTTTATATTTAACACTTTTGCATGACATTTGCTCATATAAAAGCAAAAAAACCTTTTTCCTCACGTTTCAATATTTGCGCGGACAAAGGTAAATGGCATTGATAAAACCGAATTTAACCTGAAGTAGGAAATCCGTTTTAATATTTAATATTAATTTCATTTCCAACTTAATAATTAAGCGAGCACGTTATAACCTCGGCTCAATCTAGTCAGTGTGAATCGAATAGGTAGGTAAGTGTTGCACGAAAACATTGCATGTCAAACATTGTCCATGAGGTTGATAATGTCTCAATTCTGATTGGACCACGACTTTATTTCGATAGATTTGCTGGCCTGAATGAGCGATAATACACATACATAAACTCACGCCTTCTTACCAAAGGGGTAGCAGAAACTACAGAAAGTCACCTGCTAAAGGAGGGATAATGTCAATGGAAAGTCTTTAAAAGGCGTATTCAAGCACAATTTAATACCAACGTACTAAAAATGTAGGTAAGCTCGATATAATTTGCAGAGGTAGATTTAAGATAGGTGATGCAATAAATATTTATTTATTTAATACTATAAGGACACAAATGTACAGAGGCGGACTTAATGCCTTAAGCATTTTCTACCAATCAACCTCAATTGCTAGTTACAATGCAATTAATATAGGGAAAACAGAACTTCAATGTAAGTAAGTAAACGGAAAATTAATGAAAAAAATATTAAAATACAGAAACGAACATTGTTTAGTGATGAAGTTACAGATCCCGTCACGTAAAAGGAACGCTGAGGGACATGGAGGGGATGTGTTACAATGTTCTATACTATTACTAGGGATATTGTTTTATAATATCAGTGTAATTGTTTATTGTAGAATCATAATAGGTAAGAAAGAAAGAATGAAAAATAGGTTTATTTGTCACAGAAACACGTGCATGCAAAAAAAAGATAACTCTCACACATCTCTGATGTCTCTCTTGTCTCTAAGATAGCTCTGGTAATAATGTCAAATAAAAACAAACAAAATAGATCTATAATCACGTGCACAAAACAGAAAATAGTCGACAGCTGCACGTCATGACTGTGACAAGAAGGTACTACTGGTGGTAGGTAGGTACTTTACTAGCTACTTAGTACTTCTCAATAGGCTGGAATTAAATTAATCCCGCAGTGCGCAGGTACAGGCCAGCACTCTTCTTACGTGACGGGACCTATACCTAATTTATATTGAATTAGTAACACCGAATGAGTTTTTTTTTTTTTTAGTTTTTTTTAGTTTTTTTTTTTTAAGTAGGTATCATGATTCTAGGGTAGGTACCTACTGGCCAATTTTCGGGTCAAAATCTGGTCTTTTCATCCGCATAACAGGGAAATTATTCTTACCGGAATTTCCACAATTACGTTTGATGGTTTCCTACAGGAGAGTGTTATAATAATTTCCCTGTATTAAAACCCACAAAAAGTCCGCATGACTAATGGACAGTTGCACATTTTTTCCCATTGCTTGGCGTCGCACGCACATGTTTAATAAGAGCCAATTAAAATCAATTATTTAATATCATACCAGGCAATGAAAGGACGTAATGTCCGCTTTATGGCAAACATTAATAAATACTGATGGGAGGATAAATAGAGGGTATTTAACAAAATTAGGACGAGAAATAAAATACTTTTTTCGTTGAAGTTTTGTTTTAGGTCGTGTCGTCGAGGTCCGTTTTGTTAAAAGAAAAGACAGTGGTCCTCTTCTCATTAGAGGCTTTTATTTTTCTTAGTGACTCGTTCTTTTATCCATAATGAGACAACTTTTGGTCCTACAAAGCACAATTTGATGTCTAACTTTTGCCGCCATTAGAAGAATCATGGCTACACTAGCGTGATGAAAGGATGTATCAGTGGAGATGACTACCAAGCCTCTAGTGGGAGTAATTTTTTGTATTTACTCCTTGGGGTAAAATTATTAGGTAGGTACCTATGTATTATTCTTTTGGCCTCTTCTAAGCCTTGATATATCAGAAATAAATCATCAACAAATTTCCGTTCACAACTGGACAAAGACCAGTCAATCAATTTAAAAGTAAGTGCATACTATCTATATGTAAGTATACATACTGCCATTATAAAATTAAAGTCACTTTTTTGTGTCTGCTGCGTGACCGCGTTGTTCCTCTAAACTACGCAAAGCATTTTGATACGGTTTTCACTATCATTTAGAGAATTTATTCCGGAAAGTTTCTGTGTATATACATTAATATTAAACTTACGTATAAATAAAGAAATCTCCATGTTTTGTCAAGTCATAAGGACCGTGCGAAGCAGGGACGGGTCGCTAGTAGGTATAATTATGTACTTATGAGTTAATAGATACTTACATACTTACTTACATAATTATTTTCCCCCAACTCATTTTTTTTGTATTTTTGTGTTTTTCTTTGCGTCATCTTTACCGCAAATAAACGTATTTTCTTTTTTCTTTTCTTTTACTTAAAATGAAAAACTCAAAACCTGCAAACAACTGCCAGTTACAATAACCTAAAACAAAAATGTCTTCTTTTACACGCGGATCCTATTCCATGTCCCAAATATGGTACATTACGCATTACGAAGAGCACAACCGGTCAATTGAGCGAATTAAGACTATCTTAAGACTAAGCGTTGGATAGTGTCCCTTTGTTTGCGTCGCTAGCTGCTTCAATTAGATATTATGTAGTTTTAAACGATTCGGTTCCTCCCTAACTAATTCTGAGGGGTTTAAAATGTAGTTAAGTTTTTATATTTATCCAAAGCCCTGCATTTCTTGGAGCTGGTAGGTACCTAAGACTTGTTTCGATATGTTTTTATTTGAAAAACTTACAGCTAATAACAAAGGATGGAAGATTCATGGATATCTTAGTCGAATTAAGGTATCAGGCGTTAAGAATCTTGAAAGTCTGTTCATGTTACCCAACCTATGATGATTCTCACAGCAAAGTTCTGAAGAGAATACAGCAGAGGCTATACATATTTGTTGTATTCTACAACATGATACAAAAGAGGAAAAGTGAAAATATTTGCAATAGGATAAAAGGCGGTTTTATCGCTAAACTACTGCTGCTGCTGAAGCTGGGTGCAAAGCCTTTAGGGGGGCGACAGTTGACATCATTTAAAGCATTGTGATCCATACATTTCATAGACGAAGTCGGTTTTATTTTTATTTTTGACTGCTATTTCTAGGTTTTTTAACAAAACAGATTTCGTCTCAGACATGTATGGCTCAAAATTCTATACATGGTGTCAACTATCACCGCCTTAAGGCTTTGCAACCAGCTTCCAAACAACTTGTATAATCAGCCTACATTGTCCTACTGCAGGGCAAAGGCCTCCCTTTCCTTTTCCACTCAACTCGATCCTGAGTCCATAATCCATCATATAAGCGTCAAGTTCGTCCCGCCACCTACGCCTGGATCTTCCGCGATGGTGATAGACGTTTTCAAGAACTGATGCTGTGGTGGTCTTAGCCCACAATGCATCCGACATGCGGCAGTCGTGTCCGGCCCTGTCCCAATTGAACTTGGCTGCTTCATGGTGACGTCTGCGATTTGTATCTTAGAGCGCAGTATTGTGCTCCGTATTCGGTCGGTAAGTCGAACTCCAAGGACACTGCGCTCCAACGGTCGCTGGCAAACGTCGAGCCTGGTCCTCTGCTGAACTGTCAAAGACCAGGTTTGAGCACCGTATGTAAGGATAGGGAGAATTCACATGTCCATTAGTTTGCGGTTATGGTAAATTGGATGATCTCAATTCATAAATACAATTGAATAATCTAAATAGGTAATATGTGAGTATCCTGTACGTTACATACACTGATAAGAATATAATTTTGTGTTTTAAAACAACTTCCTGCGATTACTTATCTGTTTGCCAAATTGGGTAAATGTGGCTATACGTATTTATTCCTGCCTATCAAACTTAAAATTTAGCACATGCGCAATGTGTCATAGGCCATGCCTAAGGAGACAAAGTGCTTAATAGGTACTGCACCAATCACATTTCGTCAGGTCCCTACAACGTACCTATCTCTAGATGAAGCATATCAAAAGTGTCTAGGGATCAAGCATGTTTTTGCTAGGTAGGTACTAAAAACCTAGTTTTTTAATTATATTTCTCGTAACTCCTATGGATACTTTTTTAGTAAATTTCGTTTTTGAATTTCGGTCAAAAGATGAAGATCTTTTGTCAAGACGCATTCCTATATAATCCTGCAACGGGTTTCGAGGCCAAATCAGAAAAAAATCTGCCTTAATTCTAAGTTGAATCAATACAAAAGAACGTTATTAAAGAGAGAAGACGTCATTTGAGCCGAGAAGAATCGTGCCGAGCCCAATTCAGAGTCGTGGTAATATTGGAATCTGCTCCTTGGCAACGTGCTGTGGGAATCGCTCTGGGCACTACGCAGAGTGTTATACTCGTAAGTCGATTTTGAACACGTTACCGCATCACTGGCAGCGTGGCTGAGTGATGCTGCTCGACGAAATCGTACAATGACCACTATGATGTTGATTACGAGGCTTCATAGCTCTTCAAGGATGTTAATAAGCGATCAAACCATAAGAAATCACTTGCATGAAGTCAATCTCCGTTCCCGAAGGTCGCTACGTGTATCACCTTAATAGGTGATACACGTAGCGACCTTCGCTCTGCGATTGCAGGACTTAATAGTCCTGCAATCGCAGAGCCCGTTTACAATGGGCTCGTGAACATAGAAATTGGGCAGAAGTGAAGAGTGCAGTTTTGTGTGTTTGTCGGACGAATCTAGACGATACTAGACGTAAGAAATGATTTACCAAATGTTGTCATTCCTTTGCGGACCCAATTTAGTGCTTTATTCCTGCTTATGCATTAAAATGCATGTCCACACACTGCCAAAGTCGTTACAAACAGACTTGCCGCAGCTAATATCAATGTCCTACCATAGCCTGGTCCATCGCCTGATTTGAATCCGATTGAACACGCATGGGATATGCTTCAAAGAAAAGTTCTGCCAAATATGGATGTCATACACACAGTAAAAAATCGTTTTTGCCTGTTACAACGGACGCGCATTCCGCAACGTGATTTGGATGAACTCATATTGAGTATGCCGAATCGCTGCGACTGTGTTATACGCGTTAACGGCGGAAAAACAAACTATTAATTGTTTATTTTACGCAATGAAAATCTTTAAAAACTTTTATATTTTTTTTTTCGGAGACGGTCATTAGTACGGACACTAAACGAAGCGCAGCACGAGTTCCGTGAGGTGGTAGCACTGTCGCGATGACGTGCATTCTCGGCTAACTTCGTGCTATAACAGAGCCTGGCTGATGGAGGAGCGCCGATGGGACGAGTGGACACTTACCATTCTGCCTTCGAGGAGATCAGTACCTCCATCCTAGGAACTGTCACGCGTTCCGTATAGTGGTGTCGTGTACCTACAGTGTGTGATTCGCTAGTGTGATTAATTTGATTGTAAATTATAATTTGATTTGAACTGCAAACGGTTTTTCTATTGCGCAATAACCAACATTACCCATAGTACGCCCACAGTAATTAAAATATGGCTGATAATAACGAGAGACACGTACCTTCTCCGTTATATTATTATCACATTTTAATGTCAGGATTAACTAAGGTGAAAAATCCAGCATAAGCAAAAATTGCGAAATGTCTTTAATAATGCAAAAGCAGAGAGTACTTCGTCGAACATTTTGAAAATTTGAAAACATTTTATCTAATCAATCTAGATAGACATTTTTATTTAATTTCAATAGGGCAATAAAATATATATTTTTAAATACCTTGATCCCGATAGACACTTTTGATGTGTGTAGGTAGGTACCAAAATAAAGAATATTGCTTCAGACCAAAACCAAATTGTCTTAGGGCCCGTTCTTACGTACCACAACAACACCACATCGCAGCGACAAAATGTGGGTAAGCAGTTGCGTTGTGGTTGCGTTATCGCAAGTAGGTGCCATGAGGTTACATTGTGGCTAGTGTTTGCAGACAGCCAGCTCGTTGTGTTTGCGATGTGGCCGGCCGCTAGGGCGCGGTCTGGCTGGTGGTTGTGTTGTGGCTGCGACGTGGCATTGATGTCATCGGCATCGCCGACACGGTTGATTTTGACGGTCACATGTGGTCCGTGTGAATAAACTTACACACCGCTATATATCAAGCTATATATTTCCAGTATAAGCTGACCTCTCATTGTACGGAAATCCGATACAATGCCGTGTGTACGTGTGATCGGGCTCAAGTCACTTGTTTATTGCCTGGAAATTGCCAGACAGCTTAAGAATTTTAATGGCAATACCTAATATTAGGTGCCTAATCTTGCAAACCATGATTAACACTTACTCGTTTCGGTACTTACCGGGAATTAAGTCATAAGTCCATGTTTAGGTATCTTAATGATAATTATGTTAGTAGCTGTCAATTATAATAATAAATATAATCAATCTAGCCCCTATAACGATTATGTACCTATTGTATTCTCGAAAAGTACAATTTAACTCCCCATTCAATAAGGACCGTCCATCAACTGATTCCTTGTTATGTTTATGTATTTTTAAATTAAACAAATTATCCGAGATGAGGGGAGAATGTCCCTCATTAATTTCAACTGTTGGTTTACTACATTGAATTGGGTGCTGGGTGCTGCATAGAGGATAAGTTCCAGCTACCTTGTCATTTTTCTTAATTCAATACAGAGTAAAAAGCCACCTGAAAACCGCTAAGTGTGGCACATTTAGATCAACTCTAGGGGAGTTGTTCGGATATAAAGGACAAACCAGTAGGTAAAATGTGACATTACCACTGACATTTATGTCATCATATTATGTAGGTATTATTTAGGTACTTAAGGCCCGTCGTCCACGACGCTACTCGAAAGTACCAACGGCCACCCGGACCAACCGGACCGCCATTGAAATACCTACTAGCACTGCAACATTCTGGCTACCCATTACTGATTCGAGTTTTTAACTGGTTAGGGCCTGCGTCCACTGGCGACACGGCAGGGGATTCTTCAACATCACTACATTCAAGCGCATATTGACGACGACGATGCCGCGGCATGCGACGTCGTCCTTAGGCATTATCATTGTTTTTTAATTTTTTATTATACTATTAACTTATATTCCTACTCGTCACATAAAAACCGCTTGCCGTGCCGTGTCGTCAGTGGGTGCAGGCCCTAAGGTACTCTTGAGTAGCGTCGTGGCTGACGGGCCTAAGTGTAGCTGTGGTTCGATATTTTCGATCCCCCTTTAACCCCGTGGAATTCCAAATTTAATTCTAAGCACATGCCCAGATATGGTTCCAGATTTTTATCTTCGTAAGGACAATAGTGGTACCTCATGGTTTTTTTTTAAACAAGGGTCTGATCTAAACGCACAATGCTGACCTAACCCATTTTTATTATAACCTAACCAGCGCGGCTGCGGAGTAATTACGTAACATAACGGTAGGAATGGGTTTAATTTTGACAATTCAACAACATTCATTGCGTTAATTACGTTGTTGAGCAGACAACTTTTTCGAACATATGAAGCAATGGATTAGCAATAGGCTTCAAAATGATTCAGATTGTGATCGATAGTGTGTTACCAGGATCCTAATTGCGTGAAACACTATCAATCACAATCTGAATCATTTTGAAGCCTATTGCTAATCCATTGCTTCATATGTTCGAAAAACTTGTCTGCTAAATAACGTAAATAACGTAATGAATTTTGTTGAACTGTCAAAATGAAACCCATTCGTATTGTTAGTGTGTTACCGTAATAACCCCGCGGGTTAGAACTGTGACCAACTACGCGCAAGCAGAGCGAACGTACCTTTCAAGACAGATTTCTTAGTGAATAATTCTGATTTTTCAGCTGTCCACACGTAACTTCCCGTTAGCAATTTTACTGCTTAATATTTATTTAATTACCCATTTAAATATTTGTTATATCACTCATTTTTATTTAGTTTAATGCTTAGTTTTTACTGCCGAACTTGTTAATAATCATGGTTACCCTAACATATGACTCTTGACGAAATAAATGCGATCAGAACCGGCATCAATTTGTCTTAGGCATAACGGCGACAGTATGCAAACGGACGGTGCCGTATGTATGATGGATGACGAATCATACAATCTGTCTGCGACCTATACATAAATGTGCTAGTGATTATGTGTGAGATCTTAGGCAGATATTCTTTGGCATTACCTTCTACTTGATCATCGTGTTCGAAAACTAAAAAGCAGATGATGCCTCACTGCCTTCACATAAATATGCTCTCATCTTAGGAATCTAGTTGGAATTGAAAATTCCTGAAAATGCATACCTACAACTTCAAAGCTTAAACATATTCAGTTTCTAAAGTGACAAAATTGGGCGATAAAATTGAATAGCCTGCTGCTATAGATAGGTAGGCATCGATCAGGCTTTGAGCGACGGGCGATATATCACTTTATTTCACAAACGAATTTCAAAGCAACATGCAATATTAAAACGCGCCCTTCACATTTCTGCTCAAATGAAAGTTTCGTAGAAATCCTAACACAGTAAAATATTTATTTGGTTCACAAACTGAATTTACTCACAGTACCTAACGTTATTATCATGTGTTTGATCGTGCATTTAAATGGCTACTCGGCGTGACTTTACAGTTTAAAATGGTAGGCCATGCATTCAGCTGATTAATTGTTTAATTTACTCGGGAATATGGAATAATTTACGCTTTTGCTACTTCATAGAAAGGTTAAAAAAGGTGAACGTTTTAAAAGAACATAAATGTTACTTCGTGGCTACGTACCTACGAGTAAATACTTTTAGATTTTCTATTGAACTTTTTTACCCGTCTGGTAAGGGCTGTTTTACTAAGTAGCAATTTTCTTTTTTGTAAGCTCTTGCAATCCAATTTTAAAAGCAATACCTACACAGCTAACTATGATTATAAACTATTCTTGCTTATTGAATTTCAAATCGTACGCGTAAACGATGGATCTACAATAGCTGATGTCTACAACCTGTGGTAGGGTACCTACTGAAGAAGTTTAGAATAAAAGGAAGATAACTGCCTGCTTATCACTGAGGAAGGAACACTTTGAACAAACTCAGCTATACAATAAGATACACTCACGCATAAGAAACCTACACTCATTCAATGCATTCAAAACTCAGCTTGGACATTAGCAAACGGAAATTACTTGAAAAAAAAAAATGAATGCGGTGGGTGGGTTGAGTTTCGAGTAGTTTTAATTAGTCTGTGACGGATGTTGTCGAACCTAATATTAGTATTTAATTAAGTACCGGTAAAACGGGGTGAATAGGAACGCAGGGGTGAATCGTAACGAAACTTTAAAAGGGATTTTAACATTGAAATATTATAGTCTGTCGCCAAAAAGGACTCTAACGTGTATACTGTATTATAATTAACCGATTACGTGTCCCTGTTGGCAACAAATTATATTATTTAAATGTTAAAATTCCTTTTAAAGTTTCGTTACGATTCACCCCTGCGTTCCTATTCACCCCGTTTTACGGTAATAGTTATTGTTCTTAAGTAAGTGCCATGTTATGTTTTTATTGAGAATAAAGTTTCTTTAAACTTAATATGACACTCGGTAGACTGATGATATTGTGATAAACTGTTTTTTTTAACCCTAATTGCGTAACACACTTTCAATCACAATCTGAATCATTTTGAAAGATATTTCTAATCCATTGCTTCATAAGTTAGAAAAAATTGTGTACTCAACAACGTAAACAACGCAATGAATGTTGTTGAACTGTCAAAATGAAAGCCATTGCTACTGTTAGTGTGATACGCAAATACCCCTCCGCACTTACTTACTCTACCCCGAAAAAGTTTTCCCACCATCCCCTATTTGGTGGCTTTGGCTTCTTCTTTAAAAATAATGTTCTCTTCTTTTTTTCAGCCACCGTCCGAGCCATCGAGGTGGACATAACTAACGTCTGGAAGCCAGACTTGGGGTGGGAGATCAGTTGTTCCTGGGTGATACCTCCTGGCGATTCCTTGCAGTCAGTGCGACTGTTTCAAAATAACCAGCAGTTCCTGATTTATAGGCCTGAGGTAAGGAAGAATTTACCTACAAACAATTCGGATCAGACTTGTGTATCCTTAATTAACAAGAAAAACCACCAATAAGATTAGCCTCTGGGAGGAGCTTAACAAGGAGCACCGGTGGTTGCGACACAAGAGATCCCAGAGCCCCTCTGTGTGAGGTGAAAACAGTCACCGTGATGGTTTAAGCCGGTAAGAGTACCTACCTACGCCATATCTGTTTGTCTTCCCCTGACTGAAGGCAAGGTCCTGCAAGGGTCACGGATTGCTCGGAAGAGTTTCCGTGGCCCTGGCACACAGGCAAGTGAAGGAACACGGGTGGGTTTTAGTCGGTAAAAGTCTTACACGCCCTACCGCTTCACCCAGAGCGGGAGAGTTATTTAATGATTCCCCACCAAAAAAAAAAAAAGGCAAGGTACCTGCCTACATGAGATTATGATAGTTAATAGGTCATAAGAATTCCCCACCAAAAATATACAAAGTAATATCGTACCTGATTATTAGGAAAACCACCAAACGTCAAATGAGATCGTAACCAATTAGATGTTACAAATTCTTTTAAAAATGTGGCTATAAAACGAATTTACTTCGCAATATACCTACTTGGGTACAGGTAGCATATTATCTCATCCTTCCGGCCCTAAACGGATCAAAATGATTAAATTTTTGTTTACAAAAGGTCAGCCACCAAACATCCTGTTACTGAGTGTTCTAAATTTGGCAGTCCTCTCCTTTGTTAGATGTTTTTCAATTACAGAGAATTAAAATGTTTCGTTGTATCCGGAGATAATCTTCGTGAATACATATTACTGTATACTATTAAGAAGAAATATCTAGCTGCTAATGTAAGTTTAGAGGGTTTTTGAGATGGGACTTAAGGGTAGTTATAAACATCAGCTTTTGTTGACTACTTATCATTCTTTGGTAGACTGTGATACTTTTCAGCAATACTATCACTTGGTGTAAAATTACCTACAGCTGTAGGTACACGTATATTTTGCAAATATGTTTGGGTTAAATGAGACATGGTTACCGGGAGTCCCGGTAACCATGTCTCATTGAACTCGAACATATTCGGGACCTTATAAAAACAAATAAGTAGCTAACATTTTGCTCCGAAATCTTTTTCATTACTTTTGTTTATTCCTCAGTACCAATTTTTTCCTTGCAGTCCCATCTCAAAAACTCAACAATACAGCACCTTTTCGAATTCGCATCCTTATTTTCCTCACAGAACTTATTCCATTTTATCTCTACAGGTCGATGGCGGCAGCAGTCACATAGTGTACAGACGTGTAGAAGACATGATGTCCACAAACTGTGCTGTTACGAACGATGATCGACAAAAGGGCTCCTGTGTTTTAACCTTGGAACTGTACCAACCTCAGAGAGATGACATCAAAGTATCCTGTGAAGTGTCTGGTGAAAGACCCTATTTCAGATTAGAAAGGAAGGATTTTGTTGTTGAGAAATTCGGTAAGATATTATTATTCTCATCTCTGCACCAGGATACGCCATAAAGAGGGAGTTTTATGTACCTAAGTACCTACCTGGGGACTTTTATTTGGGAAAAAAATGGAAGCAGAGCAGACTATAGACAGAAATCGTAAATTGTTGAAGGAAATATCGAAGAACTGTACCCGTAGGAATTTCTTTTAGGAAACCTATGCTGTATGTTTTCTAATCACTACTTATACTTAAGTATATTAATTAATAAGCCGTGTGCCCGATGGGATTTCCTATCGGCAAAAATGGCGAACTTTCACACAATCTTTCATCCTCTCTTTAGCCTCTTTAGGGGATAAATTTTCAAAAATCCTTCTTTTGTGCTCACATTCGTTGCATAAAACTCTTGCGCAAAATTGCATGCTTTTACACGAAGCGGCGGGATAATTGCGTAACACGCTAACTCTAGGAATAGCTTTCATTTTGACAGTTCAACAGAATTCATTGCGTTATTTACGTTATTGAGCCGACTTCGAACTTATGAAGCAATGGATTAGCAATACTTATCCTTCAAAATGCTTCAGATTGTGATTGATAGTGTGTTACACAATTATAGTGCGGGTTAGGCTGTGCGTTGTCTCGTTAGTGAATGAATGAATGAAGTTAAGATAATAAACACGTACTAACTTCTTTTTACAGTGCCACCTACCGACGCTGTAATAACGGTTGGGTTAGTGAACGAAGAGACAGGTCGGGTCACACTTAACTGCAGTGCCGGTGGTGTTCCACTTCCCAACTTGATATGGACTATTGGTGACCAGCAGGTATGCATTCAAAAGTAGCTTATTATTGAATATGAGTGTAAAAACACGCAACGAATACTAAACGTGATCTTTTTTTTTGTACTGGACCGTACCTGGGAACCTTCTGGTTACGGAGATATTTGATGATTATTGTTAAGTAACTATATCATTCCTACAGTCGCGAATCACATTTTTATCAACATGTGACTTAAAACAGAGCTGCAATTTGGCGGGCTACAGCTGAGGATTCACTTTAAATGACGTCACCGCTTTCTTAGGGAACTCGAGATAATTATACTGCTTACTGGTAGTTAAACTTTAGTTAAAACTAGCATTTGCCCGCGTGGAGGTCGGAAATTACCCCACGGGGACGTGCTTCTGGGATAAAAAGTATCCTATGTCCTAACCCAAGTCCTGGCCTATCCATAACCTACCTGTCATCCAAATCCAGCCGCTAAAGCGTGAAAAAGTGACAGACAGGCAGTTTATTATCTGCGCTACCTAAATATTACCTCTCAAGATACGGACTCTGACTAAATTCCAATTCCTTAAATCTTTAGTCATTAGGAACAGGGTGTAAAGTTCACTCATCCATCTATAGAAAAGGGAGGACCTTCCGACCAGACGGGTGTTGTGTCTGGTGGTCAACTACCCGACGATTGATGTCGGGAAGTCTTATACAGGGAGCTTGGAAATTCGACCTATTCCTTGAAAAGGGGTTATACTAGAGGTCATTTCCAATAAATTAAGCCCCGCCAACTAGAGGTCGAAAATTAATGGTTTCGGAGTTACGCAGGTTTTTTAGATAATTGTTCAAGTTTTCAGATTGGTCACCAAAAAAAAACAATTTAAAAATAACCACTACTCTCTCGACACTTATTTGTTATTTTTCTGACTGATGATAAATGAGTGCTCATTTATAAAAAAAATAGATGCCCTAAATTCTAGTATAACCCCTTTCAAGGAATAGGTCGATTTTCCAAGCACACTGTATATGTTGATCGCGCGGTAAACTCTGCTTGCGTGATGCAGGATTTGTGTGACATCAGGTCTGTGATGCTTAGTTCGCATGTGGCGTTGTAAATACCGCCACAAATCTTAAAAAAGTGGTAAATATTTTTTTTAATAATAAAACCCGTGCGGCTGTTATACATATATTACTTAGCCACGAGCTCCTCACATGTACTTACTTATAACATAACAAAACATCACGCCTTGTTTCCCCGAAGGGTTGTGCAGAGGTGTACCTGTAGCACACCCACATTTCGCAAGTTATGTTTTAAGTCCCATGTAATAGGGGGCGAGCCTATTGCCATTAACCGAGCACAATTCCAGACTCCGGGCTGCTACTGAGAAATTCCTGATGGAAAAATCCAATAATACTTTCCCCGACCCGGGAATCGGACCCAGGATCTCATGCTCAGCAGTAGCGCTTGCGACCGCTACTCGCTTATAAATGGAAATATTAGTTCATAGTAATATCAGTTACATGTATGATACATCTTGATACCTTGGTAGAGATTGGACACCGGTGACGACAATGATTCATTAATTCTAGACATAAGTATACTGGCATTAGCAATGTCACATATCACAAGCCAACGCGAAAATCGGGATGTCACATATTACAGATACACCTCTACCTCAGAAAAATCCTATTTGACTCTGTTGGTGGATGATTTTGGAAAAACTGTGATACCACATGTCTCACAATTTTAATTGACGAGTACGTGTACCAATTTAAGTCAATCGACACAGAGAATAAAAAGTTTCACAGAAAGTTCAACCCCCCATTTCACCCGTTTAGGGGTGGAATTTCGAAAAACCCTTTCTTAGTGGATACTTTCTCTTCATAAAGACTACACCATCCAAATTTCATGTCTCTAGGACCAGCGATTAAGGCTGTGCGTTAATATGTCAGTCAGGACTTTGATTTTATACTTATAGATTGATAAATAAAACCTCCTTCTCCTTGCCTGTCTCGTTGGTCGTGGTCGTAAGCGCTACCCCTGAGCATGAAGTATTGGGTACGATTCCCGGGTCAAGCAGTGTCATTGGGTTTTCCATCTGCAATTTCCCAGTAGCAGCCCGGATTCTGTCCCCGGAGTCTGGATTTGAGCCTGGTTGATGGCAATAGGCTCGCCCCCTATTACATGGGAGTTATACGTAACTGGCGAAATGTGGGTGTATATGGGTGCACGTCTGTCTAAATCTTGGGGAAATATAGGCGCCATATTATTTACGTGTGTGTGTGACTAATAATATAAATTCTTTCGCCAGATACCCCGCGAATTCTCAAAGGGAGCTTGGAACGCAACGTCTAAGCTATGGCATACTTGGTCAGCTCTCTCTTATACGCCACCTAGCGCAAGTGCCGTCGTTTGTACGCCAGAGATCAGTAGGGCAGGCAAATTAGTGAAGGGACATGCTGCTGAGTATAGTGCGGCGAGGAATCTCAAGGGTATGTTTTCCATCATTATGCAAGTACAATATATAATCTAATTTATAATTGCGCGCCCCTCGACTGCTTTGTTCGTACGCATTTCAATTGCTCATATTATTATAGAACATTTATAGTGGAGGTGCATGCTCTCAAATAAAACGCCGCGTGCCACATTAGTCTAGTCATCTAGTGCTCAACTGAGCATGAGGTCCTGGGTTCGATTCTCAGGCTGGGTAAAGTGTTATTGGGTTTTTCGATCATGAATTTCTCAGTAGCAGCCCGGAGTCTGGATTTGTGCCCGGTTGATGGCAATAGGCTCGCCCCTTATAACATGGGACTTAAACATAACTGGCGAAATAATGTGTTTATACCTCTGCCTAACCCTTCTGGGAAAACAGGCGTGATGTGATTATACGAACATAAGTACGTTTTTTTTTTGTTGCAAGTAAGATTATGATATGAATAGTATCGATTGTAAAACTAAAAAGAATTTGGGTTTTTACTGACCCTACTATTCTAAACGGTTCTCTATCCATTTGCAAACAATTTTAAGACATAATATACATTGGCATAACGAAATTCATCATAATATTATTATGCATAAATGTTTAGCCATAATGTTTATTGCCCTAAATTAACCAAACCTAACCATTGTATTATGCCAAAGTATCATTATGCTAAAAAAATTGGGCGAAAACGGTTATGCCAAAAATATTAGTATAAAAAAATATGCGAAAAAAAGGGATCCCATTGTAAACTGTATAAAAAACAATGGATTGGAAAAATCATACCAATTTTACAAATACTGTTTTCTTTTTCAGGAGGCCTATTTAACACGATTATTACAATAATATCCCTGTTACTACTCAGATGATCAAAACTGGAGTCAAAGGCGAATACTTAAATAAAACCAAATAGTGATTTGTTCAATTTTATTTCGGCTGAATATCGTTGTGAACGATTGATCTTGAGGTTGAAGTTACAATAATTAGGTATTTGATCTCTTTTTCGTCGCTGTGGATCGCGACCACATACGACGCGTCTCTAAGTAATGCGGTCTTCTGCAGTTGGACCGCTGGGTCAATGCTGCCTCCAACAGCCTTCTTGATCGCATCTGACCATCTTGCCGGTTAGGACATGGGAAAACAATATTTTTATCTAATTATGCATGCATGCATAATATTCCATGCAGCCGCAGTCGCGACTATCATTAGAACAAACTTTAAATCAATTAACTCACTTTCACAATTAATACAAATTTTAGGAAAACGTTATGTCGTTAAATCACTAAATTTAAGCGAAAGATCGACTTATTGTAACTTCAACTTCTATGTTTTATTTTTGGCTCTTTTTAGAGATTCTTAATTGTTTTACATTTTATAATGTAGGTTACCATTTATATTATTTTTCTATTATAATAATTGAAATTCATAGTTATTATGCACTTAAAAAAACTACTTATTAAATGAGAGGAAGACCTTTGCCATTTATATTATATTATAATTAGAATATGACAAAGAAAAAAAAAACAATGGTAAAAGTCTCCCGCAATGAATGTGCACTTCAAAATATTTTTATTAATAAAATTCGTGACTATACATGTGTAAATAAATTTTGGACGTAACGCTTTTAAATAGAAGAAAATATTAATAATAGTAAAAAAAAAATCAAGCACCTTACAGGTACTGGAAGAATACATAAACATGTAAAAAATATCGTGACTAGGTCAAAAACATGAACTTGCTTGCAAAAAAAACTGCACCTTTTTTAATATTATATGATAAAATTATTCGAAACTGGCTTTGAAAACGGCATTTTGGCATAAATTGTGCGTAGATTTTTTGCAAGCAAGTGTAGATACTGAAAATAGATTTTTTTGTGAAGATCTGTTTGGTATGTTAGGAACATAATTTGTAGTTATTGAGACGTTTTGAATGATAGTTGAGTTTCATAGTACAGATTTATAAGTGTTTCTTTTTCTTATATTTACTTGATCTTAAGTAATGTGAAAAAGCCAGTTGTTACCCGCCCACCTATTTTAATTTTAAAGAAGATAACTATAATTTTGCATTTCCTACATTCCTTTAGATTTAGTTATAATCAAACTTAAACTCGCTGCACGCCGTATAAAATGTGAGAGCAGGACAGCACATATTGTGCGTTGCACTTACACGTATGTCCTATATGACTAAGAGGCTATAGGTATAGAGTGCAGACCTCTCATCGATAACTCACACTAGTAATTTGCCTAATTAGCGATAACAGCAAACGCCTTGGTTAATTGAAAGCGCCTGCAGCGAGTTTTTTCCCTAAGGACTCGATGCTACACAGTTTTAGTCGTGGGCCCACGGCCTCACCATATTTCGGTGTATACCGAAATTAGTTATTGTATATACATTTTAAGTGGAAATAAATGATTTAATTATGAGGATAAGCGTAAATTTTCTTTTTCGGTAACCTACAAAGATATTGTCTTGTCAGCAGAGGTAGCAGATTTGGCAATGTGCAGGTTTTTTTTTCCTATAGGTTCACGATCAACAACTTGAGTTTTCACCGAATGACGAATTAATACAACAATGGAATTATGAATGACTGATAAATCACGACCATATGTCCTAACAATGATTATTATCACAGTGCCTTCATACTTTGTCGTGGAAAATTCACTATAGTCAAAATTGTATTGACTTTATTTTTTACAAACCTAACGGTTTTGTCACTTATGTGTAACATTGGGCGTATCAGGGTTAGTTTGAATTGAATTACAGAATCATACAAACTTTATGGCGGCTCGCAACATCAGGCGAGTGGCTGCGGGGGTATACTGCGCAGCTAGTAGCGCACTTCGGACCCGCCATAAAGTTTGGCGCGTACTATAAGTATGGTTATTACCTACCCACAAATGACAATTTTACCCATTTTCCAAACAACAGCTCAACAAAACGATCTTATTTTGTTTTGATTTCTTAGATGACCACTTTATCTCGTCTCAGCCTTTAATATTGACTATAGCGAACTTTCTACGCCATTCAAACACAATGGTGTTTCTCAGTCGCCCCGCCTAGCGGGGCAATACAATAGTACCTACCTACGTACGAAGTTACAATGGAGGCCAAGATAAGACACTACATACAATTTATTAATTTTTTCCTCAAACCATAAGCGAAAAAACGCTGGTATTTGAGTCAGATAGTCCGCTATGTTTTGAATATAATTTAGACAAAAACAAAGATTAGATTAGATCAACCTTTGACCACTAGATACAACAGTACGATCGCTTTATAAATAAATAAATAAAACAGCGTGCTATCTTAAAAGGCTTAGACCAAAATGTTTCTCAATATACATTGTGCGGTTACGGTACATGTATGGCAAAGATAGGAAAGGATTAACGCTGCTCTATGAAATTATAAACAAAACACAGTGCACTAAAAAAAACACCGCCTCGTAAAATAAAATTATATCTGGAATGTACAAATTATGCCAACAGGTGGGTATACTTACGTAAATATACACGATACATACATACTTTAAATCAACAACATTATTCTACAAAAAATGCATTGTAAATCTGGCACAGAATATAATATTAAATGCATTTCAATTCTTAAGTTTAATATAATTAATAAATACAATTAAACTATACTCTCACTTGGCCTGGAATGTTTTGTGCGAAAGAAGTCAAATTATTACCGATCATTGCTTTAAAGAATTATTTCGGTACACTAGTAATTATTATTTATATTTTTTTAAGTATCGATATTTTAACAAGTTCGCTGCAAAAACACGATATTTACCGTAGAAATAAAGTCAACTCTCAGTTTCCATTTAAGGATATAATTTTAAATCGCTTGTGAATTTATAATATTTCAATAGTTTGATAACTGCTACAATATTATTGTAATCAATTGCAGATCTGTTTTTGAAATTTTCGCAATCGGGTAAAATCGAATTTAGCAACACGGGTGAAGCTTTCTCCTTCATTAATAAAATTTACCCACAGCAACAATGTTAACATAGTCATATATTTGCAGCTTTCATGATAACTAATCTTCTTTTTACAGACAAATATATAATTCGCGCAAAACTTTATGAGCTCTCGGAAGTTGCACGCGAGTGGCTGCGCAGTACGCATAATATAGGTGTCCGAGGGAACTTTTTCACTCTCACTCAACTGTACCATGCGCGGTTTCGTTCTCGGGCCTACGTTCAGAGGGCTCATAAAGTATTGCGCGAACTGTACTTCTTTACTTTTGCGGCAGAACTTGATAAGTACGGTATATTCCGTCAAATCTTTATTATTACTACATTTTTGTCCCAATTACTTAAGAACAATAATATATTCCAATAATATACATTGCACATTTCCTGACCGGTATTTAATTTTTATCATTGATTAATACATTAACGTTTAAGTCGTAACTAGCACATTTCAACACATATATGAGTGATATTGACTAGAAGGAACTACTTAAATCTAAAAATTTATTATTTGGCTAATTATAAGATTTATTCATCAAGTTACTCTACTATTCAGATCACACATAACTTCAATTTGATAGAACTTGTTATTTTTTTTGAGAAAAAATCTATATTTATTATTGTATACTTTTTCATGGCCGAATGAATGTGTTTTCATTCGATATACTAAAAGCTATACATTTGAAATCACATATTGTTTTTAATTATTAATAGAACAATTAAACCTTCGTTTAAGTAATAATAGGGGCTGGCACGGACATGTCGAAGCGCGTTTTCTATGAAAAGATCGCTTAAGAGGGCCCTTTCCGGTACGTCTATCGTCAACGCGAGCATGATTGAAAAGTATGTTATGTTTCATCCAACGTAATGTTTGAAAAAGAAGAAAGAGTGAGAACGCTATAACATCGAACGTAAATTGGCTCACAGAGATTTCACAAAACTTGTTCTTGGAAATATGCGTTTTTAAAGAAACCTTACAAGTTTTTGGAAAAAAAAAATTGTCATTTAGAATCTCTATTACAGCGAGGTTTGTACACGTTAATCGCCGGCTAAAATTTTATAATATTTTCAAAAAATGACATTGGTTTATATGATTGTTTCTAGTTCCATTTGTTTATATATACAAGTTTTATAGCGATATTTCATTGTTTTGGCTCTATTTTAGGTTTTTTTAAGTGCCGGGCATTGCGACCCGGCGCGGCCTAAACGGAATAATTATTACATTTAGGCCGCGCCGGTCAAAATGCCGGTCAGCGTACTTACGTACGCGTAATGTTCTATCGATGTATCTCTAAACTGACATACGTCTGTTACGCCCGGCACCGCGTGCCATAATGAATGCACAGCGCGGGAGTACACCACGCGCGCGGTTGTTGTTCCCGCTGCCCTTCACCCCTTTCACGTCTTCCCGTGTTGACCAATACGGATCTGTTTACGCCAGTTCGCGCTTATTTTGATAGTTAGTTGCACACTGTGATTTCGTTAGACAGAAAAATATCGTTTTATTGTCAAAATGGACGCTTTTTTTGATTTCGAGTTTACACAAGAACAATTACTTGTAATGGATACGGAATCGACCACACCACGAGTCAGAAGACAAAAACATGAGCTGAAGAAGAAAGAAGGTGCAGCAGTGTCAACAAGAAAATTTTGTCGCGATTGTTATAAAACAAATGTTCAGTTGTATGGAAGAAATACGGCCAAAAACAAAACAAAAAAGGTTTCTTGGTTTTGCACTATTTGTCCCGGAAATCCACATTTATGTCGACAATGTTTTGACAAATGCCACTAAAATGTTTCGATACCTATTTTGATTTACGTTAGAAAACCTTTTTTCACATCGAACACATTTTTTTTATTTTTTATTATCATTCTTTTTGCTTGCTTTAATTCAACTTGGAAACAAAATAAAAATGTTTAATTCGAAATCCTGTGTTTATTATTTTTTTTTTTTCTCTAAGTCCAAAAAGTAGGTATACCATAAAAAAATCAAAAAACCAAGTTGTTACAGGTGTTCATTAGGGCCGCGCCGGTCATATTATATGGTTTAATACGCAGCGTTTGCAATCTGCGGCGTGAACGGGCTTCGCAAATTAGGGTCTGCCGTGCCGGTCATTTTGATCCCCCACGGCTCCAATGGGTAGATGACGTGCCGGTCATTTTGACCCACCATGGCAGTTAACGTGTTAAGGATGTTTTCTTTCCTTTTTCAATGTATGAGTACATTATGAACGGCAAAAGTACAGATATTTGTGCAAAAAAAAGCCGGCTTTACTGAATTTGTTTCTCAAAAGAGTTTTTTTTTAAATTATTATATAGAAAACTAGATATAAACCAAAAGGTATCTGTGTTCAAAATATCTGGAGGAGAAATTGTTATAATGCCATAATCACGTACGAGCGTTTGTATAGGAATTATGACGGGTTGGCCACTCTTAAATCGCAAAAATACGTGGAATAACTTTCAAGGACATTCTCGGGCTTGCTCGCGCGTCTCTTACAACGTAAAGTCTGTACCGGCCCTAAGCCGAATGCATTTTCTGTGATACAATGTATCATATAATAAAAATACTAAATATTTCGGTACCTCTTTTACTGGAGGGAAAAGTAATAAAAAACTTATAATGTTGATTTATTTAAATGCAAAATTTGTGCGAACACGTTTGGATTAAGTTGTTATAATCCCGAATTAGGCTCGCAATTTATGGATCTTGAAGTAACTTGCGATATCATGTGATGCTTTGCCTTAGCAAACAAATACATTATTGCACCATTGTTGTTTTGAAAACTGACAAAACGAAAATTAACATTTGCGAGCCATTCCGATATCTTGGTAGAATCACCGGTAACACGAGGCAATCATAGATACTAAAAGCACCTTTTAGCTATTACACACTTTTTGTCCCAAAAAGGATTAAATAATAGATGAGAATCTATCAACCACTAAATAATCTTGTGAAAAAGCGTTTTTACTAAAGAAAATTAACCAAATACTTATTATAGCCCATTTTGGGAGATCTATGTTAGTATTTAATTATAATATTTCCAATATTTAAACTTTAAGATCCATAAAGAACGTTCTAGCTTGACGTCAATATAATCATACTCGTAGTACAACCTCATTAGATGGTACCTCTACTTAAGGTGCTGTCTGCAGCCAAGCTCTGAGCCCCCGAGCTCTCTCAGCCACTCCACCGTCTGAGTTATCTTGCATTACTGGTTCCGGCTAGAAAAGTATACGTATCTGTTTAAAGGGCATTATAGGGCTGCAAAAAAAACCTAAAAATAAATAGATTAGATAAAATTTATCGTCGAATGTCCAGTACATGAAATGAAGTTAGGTACATAAAGTGTAATTATTAATTCACTAGAATAGAATAGAATAGAATAGAATAGAATACTCTTTATTATGTACACCATAAAAATTACAGATATAAAAGTAGAAATTTTACATAGGGTGACACAATGGGCGGTCTTATCGCTAAAAGCGATCTTTTACTAGTGTAAACTGACAGACGCTAATGTCACTTTGTAAAATAATGTTGCCATATTTATTGTAATATTGATGCGTTCTGTTGATTGTGATTCAGCTCACTCACAAAAAGTTAATAGGAACATTTATTATAAAAAGTAAGTAATTATAATAACTACATAAATTCTATCAGAGACGATGTACTCGAATTATTGGGCTGGACATTATTGGGGCGGGAATTATTGCCTCCCTACGTGTCGCCACCCGCGCGTTCCTCTTGATTGTCGGTCCGTCTTGTTCGTCCCTGTTGTTTGTCATTCATTCGGCTGATAACCTCTGGTCTGAGTGCACGAATGTTTCTTTTGCTCACGCGCTGATTTCTTATTAAAATAATGTGATTTGATTCAGGACGTAATGAGAATGAATGAGTGAGTGATTGATGTCAATCTTCGTGTCACAACACTATTTTATTTTCATCAGAAACTGGTAACACCGTAAACGTCAGATTACTCCAGTGAATTAATAATGTAAACTTTAGTTGAGCTACACGGTTACTGACATATGCGCCCACTGACTGAACAGGGCCTCTCAAATCTGTGTGGTTCTTTCCTGACACTAACCTGCCTGGTCCTCATGTGGCCTGACCAGGATTATGTCTGGAATTTAACAGAAACTGTGGCCTCGAGTTTGTTACGGTGTTTCTTCTCAGAGTAGTCGAATAGGAAACACCAACCAAAATAAATTATGTTTGAAACTAGATGAGGTCTCATCTAGTTTTAAAACATAATTTATATTTGATGTGTAAAAGTGTTTTTAACCAATTTACAGAAATACATTTTTGACAGGGTGTCACAATGCCCGTCCTGAAAGTTCAATAACTGTGGACGAACGGAGGTCAGACTACAAAAAACAATGTGGGACAGGCTTTGCGGACTGCCGATAGAAGAGAAAATTAAGTAACTTGTGACTTGTATCGTCGAAGCGTGCGGTGACGATGACGCGAGTTTCACGCTTTTTGTTCACCCAAAAAGTACACATATATACACAGTATACATATAGCTCATGGAAAGGGTTCGGTGATGATGACGCGAGTTCCATGATTTTTGTTCACCCAAAAAGTGCTCAACTCGCCTAAAGAAGTTTTCACTTCAAAAAATTAGATTGAATCCGAACGCAAAATAACAAAGAAAAAAATTATAAAACTTATTTAATTATACAGTACTTACAGCTGATAACGTCATTCGTGTTTGTGATGTTGTGGCAGCATTGCACGAACTCGTTTCTGGTGAAGCTGTGAAACAAAGAAACATCGTTATTTACTTCCCTTTTGTACTGGTATCAATAACCTAACTTGTAAATCCAGCTCCTTGGGCACTTTTCCTATTGACAGCGATGAGGACAAATGAGCTCTTCTCATTTTTTATACAGAGTGACACGAGACATCGACGCGCAACCTAAATGATAAATGATTTTATTTCTGTAAATAGGTTTGTACAAACACTTTTACACGTCAATCATATTTTAAAACTAGATGAGGTCGGCGTTTCCTATCTGACTACTCTGAGAAGAAAGGCCGAAACAAACTCAGAGGTCACAGTCTCTTTTAAAGTCCAGACATAATCTTGGTCAGATCATGTAGATTTGTCTGAAATGGTCTTTTGAGGAAAAACCACACAGATTGAGTGGACCTGTCCAGTCAGTGCACGCATTTGTCAGTAATCGTGCAGCTCAACTCAGAACTTAAGGAGCTCAACGATTCAACGAACAATACCAAAGAAAGGACATTTGGGTAGGCCACAAAAATTACTCAAACCTGTTACCATGGATGCAGTACTCGATTCTGAAACCCCGGAGTTGAAATTTTGCGTCGGTTATTAAAAAAGATTTGCTGTTCAGTACATTTTGCCGCATAGGTATTGCAGTCTGTGGGGTAATCATACCCAAAAAGCAAACAACACACTGCGCATTCAATATAACAATGACTTCAGGGCGCTGTTGCGGCTTCCGCGCTACTGCAGTGCGTCAGGGATGTTCTACTGATGATTATTTCGCGATCATGCGCAAAAAAGTGGCATCAATGATGCGCAGAGTGAGGGGGAGCAGCAACGGCATTCTGAAGGTTTTTTCAGATAGGCTAGAAGGGCCTACAATGGATAGGTTTATCAAGCTACATGTCAGACATGGGGCTTGATAGATCTTGCTCTAATTGGATGCTGTGTTTTTGTTTTTTTTTTGTTCTCTTGTGTGTTACTACTAACATAGTTTGAAAGTTTTTTTTTTGGTAATACTAATACGCTATGGGCCTTCGATGCCTGAAAATAAACTTTTTATTTTTTTATTGCAATTGTAGCGGTATCAACATCGCCGCATGCGAGCTACACGTCATACTGACATTACGCAAATCCTGCATCGCGCAAGCAGAGTTTACCGCGCGACTAGCATATATACAACGTCCCGACATCAACCGTCGGGCAGTTGCCCACCAGACACAAGACCCGTCTGGTCGGAGGATCCTCCCTTTTCCATAGAGTATGAGTGAACTTTACACCCTGTTCCTCATACCTCTATACAGTTTTCTATAAACCAGCAGATATTTTTTTTTGATAACTGATGGATAATTTCTACGCTAGGGGTTCTAGAATCATGTGCCGAATTCATGGATTCAGTTTGCGCGTCGATGTCCCCGCCACCTTATATACTTGTATATAATATATTTATTTTAGTGTTAGCTTGTATGTAACATGTAACATCGTAATCACAAAACATTATTTGTAGTTTCATACAAAACTTCAATACCTACTCGACGGTGTATATCTGTCCCAGAGTGTCTATCCCCGAATGGGGGCAGATGGGAATTTTCGTATTTTTTGGGTGTTTTCGTTATTCCTATTGCATAATCTGTTCATGCCACAGCTGAGCGCGATAGGACTCCTCAGTATTCAGAATAAAATTTTAATTACAAAATATTTCGGGGGCGATAAAACTTTTAATTCCCATCTGTCCCTATTTATAAGTTCGGGGACAGATGACACGGAGACAGATAGGAACGATTTCGATGTCGGTCGAATTGAGAAAAATGTGGCGGTTCAATGGTCTGTACCACAACCTTCTGATACAGTCTGTATTGCATTTAAGCTTTTTTGGTTTCTATAAATAAAAAAAATGTAAATTAAACAAACGACGTAAGTAAACAGCTAGTTCAGTGCACGCTAACTCTTCGCTTATCCTGCTCTCCTGGTACCCACGATCTAGATCATGGTATTTCGGTCACGAGGGTGACACAAGCCTACGTCATCACCGCTGTGTTACCAGTAGTGTGTAATAATAACTCCCCAATCGCCTTTATTACCTGTGCGAATCCGATAAAACAAAGAAGTTTTAACTAACAATTACGTTGGTATATGTTTAAATTGAATTGTTTCGTTTGATTAGAAAAATGAAACGACAATTTAAATGGTTTATATATCTTTTTTAACAGAATGGTGACTGAAAATTCGTGTTTTGTTGCAATAAAGTGGCAACTGGATAGTGACTTAAGCATGTGTCACTGCCGGAATGCCAAACCTTGTTTTTTTGGACCATGATCTAGATCTGAACCTACTAAAATTAAAGATATTCGATCTTCAAATAATTACCAGTATGAGGTCGCCTAGCGTCCAGCGCTCGCCATATATCTCTGACGTCAGCGTGGAGAGCCCGCAGTGACCGTAGCACGGCCCCGCCTGCCTCGGCCGGCGCCGCTTCACTGCCAGATGATGCCTCGCTAGTCGTGGCCTCCTGGTATTCAAAAAAAGATTAGGCAAAGGAAGATCGCATAAGAGATTTAAAAATAGATATTCCAAATTCAACTTAGCAAGACGCTATTGTTAAAATTTCTCTTATTGTCAAATATGATCCTTTTGTTTACTTACGATTGTTTTATATTTATTTTATGTTTGTACAGAATAAACCACTTTTCTTTATTCTTCTTTTACTTTTACAAAACCAAAGTTATTTCTCATTTCAGTCTTAACCGGAAACCCCCCATTTAGAACAGTTTTCGATACCAGTACAGTTTCTACTTATACGTATTTATATTGGACAAGTAAGCAAGCTTTTCTATACAGAAAGTACGAATGCAACGAGAAAAGTAAAATCAAATTCTCAAAAATCAAAATAATTAATGTCAGCTTTAAGGAAGGCGAAATTGAAGGAATAATTATGGAAATAAGACGACAGCAGCGAAATCAACAAATTAACGAACCACAGATCTACAAAAAATAATATTACCATAAGACGACTAAAAGCAAATAAAATACAACAGCGAAGGAAATATCAAAAAAATAAGCCTATCGCTAACGAAATAAAGCTGAAAATTGCTTAAATAGAGGCAACACATATTCGAAAAAATAACCAATGAAAAAGCACTTTATGGTAGAACAAAAGATTGGAACGAAATAAAGCCGAAAATTGCTGAAAACACAACAAAATGGAGCAACAGATATGCGAAAAAATAACAAATGAAAAATGGAGAACAAAAATGTTGGAATTAGTTCGTCAGCAGAACCTGTATGAGTGGTGGAGGGTGTGTGTCGGCCAGACGACGCAATGCTCGTTCGATGTGTCGCAACCTTATCTCCTTTTCGCCTAGAAGCGCCCGCGCCCGGTGAAGTGCCACCTCAAGTTCTGTCACTTCACGTTCCTCCTGTTTTTATACAGGAATAGCATAAACAACCCTATAATGACCCTTCATTAATAACTACGACCTATCGCAGCACTGCTTATACGACTTACATCTTCTTCTTTAAAACATAATCTGTATGAGCATGTCATATCTTTCAAATTCTAAATTGTACTAATAGCTTACCGATGACGACACTGTACTATCATAATATCAGTGTCTCTTGAAACAGGGGTTAAATTAAATTAGCTAGCGAAATTCCCCAGACGTGATCGGTATCGATCTAAACAAGATAAAACATGACGTATATGAAGTTTATCCAAAACAGTCTTTGGGGACTGCTGATAGAAGTGACAACTAAGTAACTTGTCCATTGTATCGTCGAAGCGTGCGGTGACGATGACGCGAGTGAGTTTTTGTTCACCCTAAAAAGTACACGTATACACACAGTATACATATACCTCATTGAAAGCGTTCGGTGACGATGACGCGAGTTCCATGATTTTTGTTCACCCAAAAAGTGCTCAACGCGCCTAAAGAAGGTTTCACTTTAAAAAAAACTGGCTTTTCGGACTGATATTTCAAGTAAATTAAACTACCAGCGGTTGTTGACTCCAAAATAACCATCAAATTAATTTCGTTTTTGTTTTATCATGTTTAGATCGATAACCATCACGTCTGCAAAATTTCGCTAGCCAATTTAACAATGTATATGAAAAAAAAAACGAAATCGATATCTCGTATTTTCGCTGTTATTATTCCACTGATATGCTGATACACTTTCGTTACGTTACGATACACCTCTGCCCACCCTTTTGAAGTATAAATAGTGTAATTTTTTTATGTAATTTACTGATACAACTTACCGAAGGAGCTTTATGTGGTGACAATGACGCCCTAGTCTCTAGCAGAGCCGCTTTCCTTCGTTTCAACGCGGCGCGCGCACGTCGCATGCCTTCCCTCTCTACGAGCGCCCGATGACGCACGAACTCAAGTTCGGGTGTGTCCGCTGTTGCTACAGGACCTAATTTAAGCGAAATAAAAATCTTATATCATGCGTTTTTTCTAATAAAGAGGTCATTTTCTTTGTTGAAAATCAAGATTCATAAATTACAAGGTTTTAATGTAGAATCGTTAAAGCCGATATTAGGTACTAAACTCGAGTGAACGTTCATTTTTGTTTCATTCCACGTTCACACGACACTGACCAAAACATAGGAAGGAACGTTCATCCGATCCTTTCATTTAATTTTTCGATCATTTTTCGATCACGGTTTCCTAGGAGAGCGGTGGCCGCCATATGCGTCCGTAATGATAAATGATTTTATTTCAGTAAGTAGGTTAGTACGAAAGACATTTACACGTCAATCACGTGTTTTTTTTTTAAATCATATTTTGTGCTATCACAGACCATTTTTTGACACCTTAATGTCAAATACTCGTGAAAATTACTGATTTTCATGACGTCCGTTACAAATATGATGGAAACGCTCTTCAAGTAAACCTTTAGCTTTATGAATTCATTATTCACTTTTGTGGTCAGATCAGACATTGCACTTCGCATGAAAGGCAAAAATTTACATAAAAGTGAAGCGCCTGATTCCCACGATTTATGCTGTTTTAAGTAAAGTAATTTTTACGGACGCGTTGTTGTGTCTACGTAGTTTTACATAAATAGTTCTGTTAGGTTGATGCCTTCTAAAAACAATACTATACCTATTCATCAAATCGGGGGTGTTATGATTGACTTAGGCCACGTTGTTTGATACATAGTTAAGGCCTATTCAAACCTGAGCGATATTGGCTGCCGCTGTGGGTAGAGGTACATACCGCGCGGGTTTCGCTCAGGTATTTAGTATCAATTGCCGCGGCTAGAGCGACCTGAGCGATATTCGCTGCCGCTGTGGGTAGAGGTGTGGGTAGAGCGAAACTCGACTACCGCGCGTTATTCTACCCACAAGGATAGCGAAATCCGTTTTGGTGTGAACAGTAATATTACCGCATACCCACTGCGTTTTATCTGCCGCAGACGGTAGCGAATACCGCTTAGGTCTGAACAGTAATATTACCGCATACCCACTGGGTTTTCTCTGCCGCAGACGGTAGCGAATACCGCTTAGGTCTGAACAGTAATATTACCGCATACCCACTGCGTTTTATCTGCCGCAGACGGTAGCGAATACCGCTTAGGTCTGAACAGTAATATTACCGCATACCCACTGGGTTTTCTCTGCCGCAGACGGTAGCGAATACCGCTTAGGTCTGAACAGTAATATTACCGCATACCCACTGGGTTTTCTCTGCCGCAGACGGTAGCGAATACCGCTTAGGTCTGAACAGTAATATTACCGCATACCCACTGCGTTTTATCTGCCGCAGACGGTAGCGAATACCGCTTAGGTCTGAACAGTAATATTACCGCATACCCACTGGGTTTTCTCTGCCGCAGACGGTAGCGAATACCGCTTAGGTCTGAACAGTAATATTACCGCATACCCACTGCGTTTTATCTGCCGCAGACGGTAGCGAATACCGCTTAGGTCTGAACAGTAATATTACCGCATACCCACTGCGTTTTATCTGCCGCAGACGGTAGCGAATACCGCTTAGGTCTGAACAGTAATATTACCGCATACCCACTGGGTTTTCTCTGCCGCAGACGGTAGCGAATACCGCTTAGGTCTGAACAGTAATATTACCGCATACCCACTGGGTTTTCTCTGCCGCAGACGGTAGCGAATACCGCTTAGGTCTGAACAGTAATATTACCGCATACCCACTGGGTTTTCTCTGCCGCAGACGGTAGCGAATACCGCTTAGGTCTGAACAGTAATATTACCGCATACCCACTGGGTTTTCTCTGCCGCAGACGGTAGCGAATACCGCTTAGGTCTGAATAGGCCTTTAAACATGACCAATAGTCAATTTAACAATTAGTCACTTAAAATTTAAATATGTTAATAACTCAGATCAGTGGTCCGTGCATCGTGCAGTGAGAAATAGTAAAACGATAGCAAGCATTATAAGCCACGCCCACGTCTAGTGCCAGTATTAAATCAATTCTGGACTGGACGAAGATCCCCAACTTGCAAGTTAAATTAGTTTACGTAATTTAATATTTACTAACCATCGCGTATGCACATACAGAAGATCTACTTGTCTGCAAATAGAGCATTATTTATTTACATAAGATTTAATTTAGTTTTTTGCTGCTAACTTATTGTTAATTTATTAATTAGGTACATTAAGTATTTATGCACTTCTTAGTCTGAAGCACAGGTTCAACCTAGTTCAGGCGAATAAACAACTGTGCTCTATTTTACTAGATACTTTATTTTAAAACGTTGTTAAAAACAACGGGACCCTTAGGTCCCGTTGTTTCATACATAGTTAAACATGACCAATAGTCAATTTAACAAATTAGTCACTTGACAATGTACAGTCAAAAGCTGTCAAAGTTTAACCACTCTGTCTGCGCTTGATTAACTTTCATAGGAAATTGACAATTTTTGAACGATAGTTAGCTTAACCATTTGTCAAACAACATACGTATGTAATTTTTAACAAATTGTTAGTTTAACTAACGCATTTTAACTATTAGTATGTTTGACTACTGATCAAACAACGGGCCCTTACTATCGTCCGATATCAATAATGTATCTCAATCCTAATCATGATCTGACGTCTTTGACGACTGCTTGTGATTCGCCCTCCCATAGACCCAGATTGGCGAACTCGGCCGTTGTTTGGCTACAGACAAAGATCGGGATCAAAATTGGGATTGAGATACATTATTGGTATCGAGCGTTAATCTCTAAGTCAGTTCTTTTCATCTTTTAAAAGCTACGAACAACGTCCATGCGAAGAAAGGTAGCAAGATGAGCATGATTGAGCGAGGATAACCTTTACGTATTATTTTTATTGTCTTTGTCATCTAAAAAATATGAGGAAATATAGAACTGGTCCTTAAAAAACGTTTGACCTGCTGCTGCTGCTGGTGCACATTTTATTTTTAATATATGAGCTATTTTTATCTTTCCGGCATTTTCTCACAAGTAACTAAGCTGCACTAAGGGTACCCCGACCGAACCGACCGGCGAGCGCTACGTCCAAGTTGAAGAAAACAATGTCTTACCTAATTCAGCAAACGGGTATCGAAGACTGTAAGCCGGCTGACAAGCTAGATCTGGGAACTGATCTTCTAAATCATCTAATTTTCTCAACTGCTGCCGAAGAGATTCCAATGGACTCGACCAGCCCTCGCCACGTCTGATAGAGAAAAATAACAATTAGTTTAATAACGAAAATAGTATTATTATAATAATAATATACTTCAGGTGTCGATTCCGATTAAAATTTTGTCCGACCAGTGTGCAACCTGCCGTGTAATTGCATAAAACACTAACAGTAGGAATGGCTTTCATTTTGACAGTTCAACAACATTCATTGCGTTATTTGTGTTGTTGAGCAGACAAATTTTTCGAACATATGAAGCAATGGATTAGCAATAGGCTCCAAAATGATTCAGATTGTGATTGATAGTGTGTTATGCTATTAGAGCACTGGACAGCACTATCATTGCCTTCGTTTAAGGCGAAAGCGCCCGTGTAGACCACGAAATTAAAATTTCCGTACGTTTTTTTGCAATTTGCAGGTCAGCGTCATGTAGTATGTTGACACTCTGATTCGCGACCGTAACAAATATTTATTTACACAATTATAATCATTAGAATCATCAATACAACTCTCTAAGTTTGAAATGATCCCAAATGTCTCATGATTTCAAGAAATGTTCATTCAATAGGGTAATATGAACTTAGAAAAGTGTATTGATGATTTTGCAAATCGACAATCTGCGAACAAATATTTCTAGTGCCACTATATGCCCTAGTGCGGTCAGTCTTGGCTAGCATAAGAAATAGGTAACTGAAATAAATAAAAATAACTTACTTTGGTGAATAATTAAGACGCGACGTGGAGGCTGATTTTAATCTTGTAAAACACCTACGTCGGCCATGTCCTGAAATAAATAACACGAGTTAGCATAGTATCATCTAACAGCAGTAATTTATAAAATTATTTATATAATTTTTATTATAATTATTTATATAATTGTTATTATAATTATTTATATAATTTATAAAATTTAATCTAACAGCAGTAATTTATACATTTATGATACATATTCTTTGAGACTGCCTCGCTGGTCTAGTGGTCGCAAGCTCACTCTGAGCATGAGGTCCTGGGTTCGATTCCTGGGTCAGGCTATGTTATTGGGTTTTTCTGCCAGGAATTTCTCAGTAGCTCAAAGTCAAAGCATTTATTTCAAATAAACCAATTACAGGCACTTTTGAATTGTTAAGGGGTAGGTCAGTCAGAAAGATGAAGCTAGTTAGTTGCCCATTCCAAAGCGTAGTAGGTACCTATGGAGAAGAACGGGCATATCTTGCCCGTTCTTCTCCATGGACAGTCTTTTAAATCAAAATATGTATACAAAATATTGCTTACATCGTTCATGTTGAAATTATACATGTGAGAAGGATGCAGAACTTTAAAAGCGTCCGTAATAAAAAGACAAAAACAATTCAAATTTTAAATTAAAATAAGCCCGCAGTACGGAGTCTGGATTTCTGCCTGGTTGATGGCAATAGGCTCGCCCCCTATGTCATGGGACCGAAACATAACGGGCGAAATGTGGATGTACTACAGGGTACACCACTGCCCAAACCATCGGGGATTACATGCGTGATGTTATGTTATGTGTTATATTCTTTAAGAGCTTTTTAAAGAAGTAGCGACCAGTCCCTCCTACGCACGATTTTTTCGACTTGATGAAATATGGAGATTTATTTATTAGAAGTCGTGCGCCAGATGGAACTTCAAAAAATGACAAACGTACATACAAACGTTAATTCTCTATTTAACCCCTTTAGGGGATGAATTTCCAAGAATCCTTGCCCAGTGCTCACTTTCATTACATAAGGAACTCTTGTACAAAATGTCACAGCTGTTAGCGTGTAACAGTTTAGCCTGTGCGGTCTGTCAATGAATTTAAGATTTTAATGTGTAGTTATGTAAGTTTAATATTAATGTATTATACACAGAAACCTTTCAGAGTAAATTCTCTAAATGACGGTAAAAACCGCATCAAAATCTGTTGTTTAGTTTAGAAGAACAACGCGGTCACACAGTCAGACCCGAAAAGTGACTTAAATTTATAATCTTTATAGGTATACTTACGATATTCTTTAAGAAAAATGTGTAAAAAGAGTTTAAAATAACAAACAGTTTTGCAGGAACTCCAAGAGAGAATTGTGTAAAAAATATTTACCGTTGACATTTTCTTTAGGTTTTTCGTCGGCTGTTGTGGCATCAGATGAATCTTGGCAGTCAGTTGTCGCACCTACGAAGTATAGTAAATTACAACGTATGAAGTTTTTCTAAAGAAAATAAAGGTTATCTAAATATTGGCTGATTGGCAATTCTTACTCTTTAATTGGCATTTTCAGAAGTGCCTGTTAATGGTGTATACTTGAATACTATGTACTTTACATTAACTATATACCGGTAAAACGGGGTGAATAGGAACGCAGGGGTGAATCGTAACGAAACTTTAAAAGGGATTTTAACATTGAAATATTAGTCTGTCGCCAAAAAAAAAAAAAAATATATATAAAATTATATTATTTAAATGTTAAAATTCCTTTTAAAGTTTCGTTCCTATTCACCCCGTTTTACGGTACGTTACTAGACTTTATTCTTTACTTTAGCATTATGTAGTCTAAGTTGATTTTTGATTGACTGTCTGTTATTAATAAAAATCAATAATTATCAGGAAAAAAAAACAATCGCAATGGGAATTGAACTTTGTTATGACAGTGATTTTCTGTTCGCGAAATTTGAAAACTATCTGAGATTCTGAATTCAAAATAATATTCATAATAAAAGCACTGTTTTGACTTACACCCGGTTTCTGAATTGAGAATTTGAAGTTGAGAAATTGTAATTCTAGCAATACATAATAAGGTGATAGCCTGCAAAATTCAACATTTATTTGCGAATTTCGCGGGCTATCACATTAAGTAATGCTAAAGTAGAGTTTGACTGGTTCTCAACTACAAATTTCCATTTTTGAAAACGGGTGTTATATAGGGTACACACGCAGCGACTGTAGTCGCTGCTGATATCAAAAAATGAGAGAGACAAAAAAAGAGATGTCGAAATCACCATTGAATTCCTGGCAGCTAAAGTGGCTGCGTGTGTACCTAGCATTAGACCCCGGTAAGACAAGAAATATAATGAATAAAAAATAATAAAAAGTAAAAGTAACGTTCGTACTTATAGCATGTCGTCACCTGTATGTCTGTCGCGGCGGCGGCGCGGCGGCTCGCGGAACGCCACCGCCGCGCGCCGCTGCGCACGCGCGCGCGCGCCCGGCGCCGCCGCCGTGTCCGCGGGGGGCGCAGGCTGGAATTGAAATTGTTGATGTACACAAATGTTTACAATATTAGGGCCTTAAACTAAACGTATATCATCATTGGATTCTACCTGAACTAGGAATAAACCTGTATCTCAGGTATCTCACTCAAGGTATACATAAAAAAATATATCTAAAATTCCTTAAACAAATACTTACAGTAGTACCCAACTGATATGGCTTACCGATGTAACTGCGCAGAAGATGAATTTTCAAAGCGCGGAAAATGCTATTGACCAATCGGCACGCTCCACGCACCGCGCTTCGTTTTTCTGTACCGCTATTGGTCAGCGCGCGCCGCGTGGCATGTTAGTAGTTCTGATCGGAGGGGCGCGACTTGCGAGTGAGACGGAACTAACAGTTGCAGTGTATTATGAACCTTATAGAAGTGATCTAAGGTTGATTGTAAGTTTAAGCATTCTTTCGTTAATCTTCGGGGCCATACTTTCTTTTCTGTGCGAACGAAGATTCACGACGCGCCTTATCAGTTTGGTACCACTGTACTAAATTAATTATCTGACTATAAAGTATGGTTTTATTCAAATTAAAATAGTTCGCTTACTTAACAACTTTTCTGCATCATCATAGGTAAGTAAGACATATTTTGCAACCATGTTCTATGATGATTTTTGCAATTAAGCAATTTTTAATGCATAGGTACAAACAAAGTCGCTTTTATTTGGTTGTACAGAATTTGCCGTGTCAATAAAATGTAACAATTGCATAATTACAATTTGTAATACGAATTGTATAAACTAAAGTTAATTTTGTGTCTTATAATTTAGTACCTAAAAGGGCATTATACTTAAAAGTTAAGAACATAACATTGAATTAAATAAATAAAAAAGGCTTAGAAATAAACGTCGGCACTCTACGTCTATTCTTTGCAGGGCATTCTTGATCGCCTGTTTTGTGATTGCTGGGTTTTTTTAAATCGCAAGCATGTTGCACACTGTGAGGGTTCAGCATTTTTTCTGCACTCATTAGACTGGTGTCCCTGTTCTCCACAATGTCCACACATATGGGAAGCCTCCCGACATGTCTTTGCAGCATGTCCATACTGTTGACATTTAAAGCACCTGGTCACAAGTGTGAAGTCCCTCACTGGGCAGGATGTCCAATTGATGAACACTCGATTTTGGTTTATGAGCGTCTTTCTTATGCTAGCAGTTACTTCAAGTACAAAATTGCACGTGGGTCCCTCTTTTTTTACCCGACTTGTGACTTAGCTTTAGAGAGGCCATAAAAGAGTCACAGGGCAAATTAGGCAGTTTGTCGGCTATATTTTGCTCATAGATGCAATCGTAAGACTTCTTGATCACTTAAAATGGTCGGTACTCCTATTACTACAATTCTTTGTCTTCTCTTATGGGGCTCTTCCACTTTCAGGCCGGAACTACTTAACTGAGATGATTTCCTAAGTTTTTCAATGTCGTCTTTTGTCTCCGTGCTGATAATAACGCCCCCGTTTTTTGTTTTACGCAATCCTCTAACGTGCAATTTCATTTGTTCAGGGCATATAATTTTTTGGACAAGGGATTTAGTGTCGTCACCAGATTTTAATTTATCCGTCGGATAAATTCCAATACAGCTGAGATTATTGGGGCGCAAGTAATTATTTTTTATCAGTTTTTACCATGTCAGCGAACGAGACTTTTCCTACCATCGTTGGTTTGGCGCAGTTTTCTTGAACGCAAGCTTGAATTGTCGTCTGGAAATTTTCAAGGCAATCTGTGAGGTCACGTTTTTCTCTAAACATTAGAACAGAGTTTTGTACTTCTTTGGCCTTCAGCTTCAAGTCCTGGTAATAAACTGGCATTTGTGATATGCGATGCTCTACTTTGCGCGATACGGCATTGATCCTCAGCTTTTGCTCGGAGTTCAGCTTTCCTTTTTGAGCAATGTTACAGACTTCGTTCAGGCATTTTTCGATGGAGATCAACCAGTTACTAATGTCACTGGTGTGCCTCAATTTTTCCTTCAGCCGCATGGTAAGGTGTTTGAGGTTTTCCCGCGGGGCTCCTTGGAGGTGGGATACTCAGAGGGCTGTTTTCAATATTTGACATACTTAGTTCTTATATGTTTCTCATAATTATTTGTTATTCACTAAAGTAAAAGTAAAAAAGTAAATCACAAACTTAGCAGAAAAATGCGCGATTTGTTTTCTAGGTCACAGAACACTCGGTATGATTTTAACGTCATATAATAGCTAGGTAAATAATATTGCTTATGCACACGTCCGCTCTACTTGAGTGCCAGTAGAGATCTAGTCTGGCAGTAGAGAGGAAAATCGATCTTTGGGTATCTTATTAGCGTGTCGATGGCAATCTAAATTAAGTCAGCCCAGAATTTGACTACAAATTGTATTGTTATATACTCAAGCCAGTAGCATCCATCAGTTCCCGTAACGTGCAGACAACAGGACACGATTCTATGTGTCCCATTGTTTGTGGAACAGCACCACATTTCAAACAGACCAGGCGTTAACGCGCACACTGTGCGTCGCATTACCGCGAACCCACTGTACAGCTGGAGAACGGACGAGGACCGCGCAGCCGCGTCGCGTCTCCGCCCGCCAACTGCCGGCAGTCTGCTCGGGTCACTCGTCGAGAGCGTATCGCGCATCGCTTTACATAATTCGTTATTAAGTATTATCATTCTAAAGAGTAGACTCGCCTATTATTAAGCCCCTGATTAGAGTAACCCTAATATGCCTAACACTAAGAGCTAAGTTCAGTAAGTTTAGGACAACTCGCGTAACTGAGGTAATTTTTCATACTTTTGTGTAAACCGCAAACTATGAACAAAAGTATGAAAAATTACCTCAACTATGCAAGCTAACCTTTTTTTTTTTTTGATCCGGGGTGGAAAATCCTCATGGATGTCCCCCGCCCTGGGGGGGCGGAGGGGTCTGTCAGACTCTTACTGACTAAAAACCACCCCGGTGTTCCATCTCACACCTGCGCCGGGGGTCACGGGAACGTACGAATCTTCCGCAACCCCCGACTGGTGCCGGCCCGCCTCTGCGGGCCCCGTCCGGTCGAGCGCGGGGAGTGAGGTGTTTGACTCCCCCCGCGACGTCTAAGAGGGGGCGCGCGTGGAACACTACGCGCCGCCGCCTCGGGTCCTGATGTATGGGGGGCGACGGACGTTCCCAAGTCCGTCGTCCCTGGACCCATTTAGGGGGGCTGGAAGAGGGCGAGAGTTAACCTAACCTAAACTAACAGCTTAGCTCTTGTTCTGCAACCGGTTTTACACTCCAGGGCGAGTTCATCTGTGAATCTCTATCTAACCAGTTTTTTTTTTTAGGTATTTCAGCGGAATAATTCGCTACAATAGACGTCACATCCGAATATTTGTGCAAAATAAATCTTATGATAATGTCGCTACACGAAATTTTAATACATTCGTAGATATTTGCTACGAGTTAATTTGTTCATCCGTTTCAGATTGACGATACAGGAATAAATTATTGTTCATCCATGCCATCGAAGCCGTACGCAAAATACTTGCATTAACTTGGAGTTGCGTATACCAGCCCGTTTTATCATTCCCTATGTTCCATACCTACAAGAAGTTTTCTATCCTTCCGCATTTAACCGACCATACCAGATTTTCGGGATGATCGTTGGGGAAAACGAGTTCTAGAGTTCAGGCAGCGCGTTCAGGCAAACGTAGTGTAGGACGCTCACTCGCCAGGTGGAATGACGACTTGCGAAAGGCGGCTGGCAGAGACTGGATGAGGAGACCCGAAGATCGGGCTCAGTGGCGTTCACTAGGAAAGGCCTACGTCCAGCAGTGGACGAATCTAGGCTGATGATAATGATCTGATTTTCTATAAAAACTAGATCCGTAATTTGATTGCATTACACTCACATTTTCCCTCCTTAGTTTCCAGTCTTCATTATTATTGTCTAAGGGTTTGTGCGCGTTGCTCTCAGAGTACGAAGTTTCATTGTCATTGTATTTGACATTCGGGTTGTTATTGATTCGAGCTCGGGGCGGTTCGGGCTCGACGACAGCGCTTACTGACGTCTCGTTCAGTTCTTTACATCTGTGAAAAAATATTTTGTAACGAAAATGATAGATAGATAATATAAATATTCTTTATTACATACTAGCTTTTGGGCGCGGCTTCGCCCGCGTGGATGTCGGAAATTATCCCACGGGAACGTTCTACCGGGACAAAAAGTAGCCTATGTCCTTCTTCAGTATGCCATCTATCTCCTTGCCAAGTTTTATCGAAATCCGTTCAGTAGTTTAGGCGTGAAATGGTAACATACAGACAAAGTTACATTCGAAATTATAATATTATATCGACTAGAAGGCCATGGCACAACAATGCATTCAATGGGGCTGGCAAGTGAAAGCTGATCTCAGATGGCGCCACCACTATACGAACCCTTTTTACACGCTTCAGATTTCTTGACAATTTTCCGGTTTAGAACATGTATTCCACATGGAAAATATGTGAGTTGAAAGAAGAGTTAAGAAAAAGAGGCGCCTCTTTACGTGGACGGAAAGCAAACCTAATTGAAAGGCTCGCAGACTTTTTCAAAATATTGCGCTGGTTTATGATCCCTGAGAGAGCGATATTGCCTTTATCAAACAAATAATTTATGTATTTTATGAAGGAGTAATACAAGATGGATTAACTATCTGGGGAAGATCTCTAAACCTCCAGTAGGCTCAAAAGGCCTAGACCATTCCTTGTGGAGAACATGGGCACACAAGGGCGCACATTAATAGAATTTTAAGACCAAAAATTCACCATTCATTTGTTTGTTTGTGTATTATGGGCAGTCTGTTTTCTTTTAAGGTTTATTGAATCGCATTATCTTACATTATAGGTTATGTGATGCAGATAGGTATAGGTAACCTACAAATAAGAGGAAATAGTTTTTGACAACCTAGTCAAACTGAACGTAATCATTTTTAATAGATACCTGATTATTTACCAATCTTTTCATAGTCACTTTCCTTGAAATGTTTATGACACAATCTCGCCCCGCTTTTAGGCTCAAACTTCACTCGCCTTATCGCTTTGAGCTACATTTTTTTAAGTTTCTAATCTCGAGGAAACTGGTTGCCTCCAGTTTCTTTACAATTTGGTACACAACATTTCCTCAATAATTGTCTCTAATTATGAATTCACTACTAATTCCATACAAAAACTGCTTTTTTATTGGTCTGTGCGCTAGTAGCGCCACTTTCACAGTTGTCGGCCCCATTAGATTTAGCATCAGAAAAAAATTATAAACTTGGATATCTATAATGTGTTATTTACTCTGGTTTCCTGTATTGAGCAAAAAATGCTGATGTTAACTAGAAAAAGAGTATTTTTTATACCTTTCTAGAGATTGATTAGCTTTGTGTGAGTTCGATTTTTCTGTTTCCGATCCTGTGGTCATGCTCATCTCCCGTCTTTTGTTTCGGCGTTCTATTGACATCTAGAACAATAAAGAGAAATATTGGCTAGAGTGTTTTTACCACTACAAATGCAGACGTCTTCTTGAGTGGAAACCACGAATCAGCATTGCAATGTGGTCGATAGCAGCTAGATGATGAGAGTAGCCGGGAATCAAGTTAGATGGCGTGTGATTAGAGAGGCCTATGTCCAGAAATACACATATCGAGGAAAGGAACCCTCATAAGGAACAGGATGTAAAGTTCACTCATCCTCCATAGAAAAGGGAGAATCCTCCGACCAGACGGGTGTCGTGTCTGTTGGGCAACTGCCCGGCGATTGATGTCGGGACGTTATATATATGCTAGTTGCGCGGTAAACGCTGCTTGCGAGATGCAGGATTTTTGTGTGACATCAATGTGATGCGTAGTTCACATGTGGCGATGTAGATGGCGCCACAGACAGGATGAAGCTGTTGATGACTAGTCTTACCTTAACATCGTGCTTTAGCCGCACATACTTCTCCTTGAGACACTTGTACTTCTCCTGTAAGGCTCTCTCCTCTTTCAAGCGTGTGCCGGCCGCGCGCTCGCTGGCCAGACGAGATCGAACCTCTTCTAAGTGACATGCGTGTTGAGTTCGAAGTCTTTCAACCTGTACAGTAAAAATATTATTGAAATGTAATGATTTTTTTATGCTATAATTAGGATATCTGAATCACTTTTACACGTCATAATAGGTTGGAGGAACAGATTTTTCGTATTTTATAGGCATGAATTTGTTGTAAAATCTCTTTGGCTGTACTGCTTGTATCTGACTGGTTTTGATACCATTAAATAGAAGACATTTAAAAAAATAAAAAGTAAAGACGATTGCCCGCCATTTTTCAGTTGTTTTTCTGCCCGCCAAAATGAGTGAATCTAAAGAAGAAATCCGATACATTTTGAAGTTTTATTATAGGACAAAAGGAAAAATACGACACAAGCCGCGAAAAAAATGTGTGATGTTTATAAACTTAATGCAGTGTCAGTAAGAGTAGCACAAAGTTGTTTTCAGTCCTGGAATTTTGGTGTCAAAGATACAGCTCGCTGTGGTCCCCCTGTTATGGATAAAGTCGATGCCATTTTCATTCATACACAAGATCAATCTTTGTATTTCCCCGAAGGGTTCAATGATAAATGATTTTATTTCTGTAAGTAGGCTTGTACACACGGCTACACATCAAGTTAGACATCCTATATACCCATAACTACGCTACCAGCAATACAGAGAATTGTAGGAAAAGGACTGAGTATCGTGGCATCGGCTAATCATAGCATTTGCTGCGTTGCACCTACTCACACAGATGCACTTTTTTGTCACAATATTTTGCTACATTAGTTTCGCTCGTGTTCAGTGTTCTTTTCTATGCGACTCAGTTCCCAAAATAAATCGTCTATGCAAAATCGTTGTGTCGTAAAGAACGGAAAAACAGTTTAAAATTTATGATAAATATTAAGATTATTTTGGTTAAAAATGAAGAAATACATGTTTCAGTGATTTTATAAAATCAATGGCGGTAAAAGAGGGATTGAAATTTTGTATGAAAATCCGTCGTTTTGAAGTTAGATGTATGAAAGTTCATATTTAGCTTTTAGGTTGAAAATTAAAAAAATTATATATATTTCAGTGTTTTTGTAAAATCCACCCCTAATGTGGTAAAATAGGGGTATAAGTTTGTATGAAAACCCGAAATAAAGTAAATTTCAGAAATTAAACGCGTGCTAACCGTGGGAAAAGCTAGAAATCTCTACATAGACTCCGGGCTGCTATCTCTGAGCGAAAACCCAATTACACTAGGAATCGAATCCAGGACCTCATATTCATTAGTTGTACTTGAGATCGCTAGACCAACAAGGCATTTGCTGTGTATATTGCTTTACACAAAGCAAATTGGTTTGCTATTTTTAGATACCGATCACATCTGCGGAGTTTCGCTAGCTAATTTAATATGGCACTGTATACTTAGTCTGGCCATAAATACTGTTACAGTTAAAAATAAGAAAGATATTACATTTGAATTTGGAATCTGTCATTTTTATACGCTTGTTCATTGAGTTTTCTAATTTTGGCGCCAATACATTGTACAATATTTTGCGATATTAAAATGGAGTGGGGTGATAAAGAGAACCGAATCGCTGTGATTGCATTACACAAAGTTGGTATAGAGCCAAATGCAATTTTTAAAACTCTCCATACGCTTGGTATTAGTCAAATGTTTGTGTACCGGGCTATTAATAGGTACAATGAGACCTCCTCTGTTTGTGACAGCAAGAGATCTGGCCGTCCACGTAGTGTTCGTACGAAAAAGGTGGTCAAAGCAGTAAGGGAAAGAATTTGAAGAAATCCTGTCCGAAAGCAAAAGATTTTATCTCGGGAGATGAAGATAGCACCCAGAACCATGTCGCGTATTTTAAAAGATGACTTAGGATTTGCAGCCTATAAGAGACGCACTGGTCAGTTTTTAACTGATAATTTAAAAAAGAATAGGGTGGTAAAATCGAAACAACTACTGAAGCGGTACGCAAAGGGAGGTCACAGAAAATTTTTGTTTACGGATGAGAAAATCTTTACAATTGAGCAAAATTTTAACAAACAAAATGAACGTATGTATGCTCAAAGCTCTAAGGAAGCTTCCCAATTAGTCGACAGAGTGCAACGTGGGCATTATCCGACTTCAGTGATGGTTTGGTGGGGTGTTAGCTATGAAGGAGTGACTGAGCCATATTTTTGTGAAAAAGGTATCAAAACATCGGCACAAGTGTATCAAGATACCATTCTTGAGAAGGTAGTTAAGCCCCTTAACAAAACCATGTTCAATAACTAAGTATGGTCCTTCCAACAAGACTCGGCGCCGGGTCATAAAGCTCGCTCCACGCAGTCTTGGTTGGAAGTGAACGTTTCGAACTTCATCAGAGCTGAAGACTGGCCGTCGTCTAGTCCGGATCTTAATCCGCTGGATTATGATTTATGGTCAGTTTTAGAGAGTATGGCTTGCTCTAAACGCCATGATAATTTGGAGTCCCTAAAACAATCCATACGATTGGCAGTGAAGAATTTTCCCATGGAAAGAGTGCATCCTTCTATTGATAACTGGCCTCAACGTTTAAAGGACTGTATTGCAGCCAATGGAGACCACTTCGAATAAGCTTTTTATATTTTAAATTGTTTTATATTTATGTATTAAACTAACACACTGTAAAAGTAATAAATATTATTTGCAACAAAAAAAAAAATTTGTTTCTTCGTGACAATATTTATGGCAAGACTAGGTAGATAGAAAATAAAATAAAACCTGCGGACTAGTCGCGTAACACACTAACAGTAGGAACGGCTTTCATTTTGAGAGTTTAACAACATTCATTGCGTTATTTACGTTGTTGAACAGGCAATTTTTTCGACCATATGAAGCAATAGATTAGCAATAGGCTTCAAAATGATTCAGAGTGTATTATGCAATTAGGATGCCGGATAAACCCGGTTGTTATGTCTATATTTGTGCCCGGTTGATGGCAAAAGGGTCGCCCCTATTACATGAGACTTAAACATAACTGGGGAAATGTGGGTGTTACTATAGGTACACCTCTGCCTAAGCCTTCGGGGATTTCATGCGTGATATATGTTATGTATGTTTATAAAATATTAAGATTTTATTTCTCAACTAACCTCAGCTCTATAATCGTGCCTTAGGTCTGTGACTCTCGTAGTATGCTCCTCTCTCAGCGTCTCAATGGTAGCTCTGTTCTCTTCTATCATACGGCCTCGTTCTTTACTCAAGTTTGCTTGCAATTGGTCCCGCAGATCTAATAATGTGCGTTCGTTTTCTGAAAAAAATAAATATTATTATTGACATTACATTTTATTTGCGTCGGATTCTCTTGGAATCAATTACATCCGCCATGACCATGACCCATGATCATGTGGAGGAAATGGCGGACGTAATTACCTACGCCCTTGGTCTGGACCAGCTGGAACACCCATACCCCTTCTCCCTCTTCCCCTCTTACGTCGCCACCCGGCCGTGGTTATAGGCAACGTCACTGTGACGCATAAGCGGATCGTTCGGGTATATTTATACGCGCTACTTATACGTCGATAGGCCACCACGAAACATCGTACATCGAGGCGTTCAAAACCTTGGCCTTCATTATTAGAGTTTGTTCTAGCTTTCGTTCTCTAAAACCATTATAAGTTCTTTACTGTTGTCTAGTGCGTAGCCACCTTGAGTACGTCTCTCAAGTATGGAACCCTCAATATGAGATCTACAAATCTCGCATTGAGTCTGTTCAAAGGAAATTTTTCGGTACTTGGACTTCAAGGCTAGGCAATTATCAGTAGACTATGAGCACCGTTGTAAGCGATATCATTTCTTACCGTTGGAAGTAAGACGTAATATCAGTGATATCTGTTTTTTAGTGAACATCGCAAACGGCTCCGTCGAATGTCCCGAAATACTCAGCAAAATACTTCGTCGCAATAATTTAAACAACCTGAGAAAACAGCCGCTACTCAATGTACCATTCGCATCGACCAAGTACAGGCGCAACGCCTTCTGCATACGTAGTGTAATAGCTTTCAATAGTCTACCATCACACCTGGAAATTGATTTATTTTGCACCAGCGCACATAAAATTAAAAAGATTTTAAACAAGGAGTACTTTGGTGACATACATAAATAACTTTTAATTCCGATTTTAATATTGCACGACTTAACATACCTAATGTATTATATCGCCATACGTAATATGTTTATATTGTATTCTGTTACTTAGTCAAATCGCTGTAACTGGTCAACGCAAATAACGCGTAATTATGTAGATTTATACTTGTGGAAGCTTGTAATTAGCAAATGTCAAAACTTATGCAGGATATTCAAGATTGTTATTAGTCTGTAAGCTTTCTTAAAAAAAAAAAAAAAAACTGCTAAGTTTGGTCACCGAATTATAGTCGCGGATCAACTGCCACGGTATAATCCGCCGTCTTAAAATAGTTTAGTAGCAAGTCGCTTTATAATATTCAGTGAAGGCAAAGGGACTTTTACAAATACAATTTAATTACGAACATGGTATTTATGAAATTACTAGCTTCTGCCCGCGGCTTCGCCCGCGTGGATGTCAGAAATTATCCCACGGGAACGTGCTACCGGGACAAAAAGTAGCCTATGTCCTTCTTCAGTATGCCATCTATCTACTTGCCAAATTTTATCGAAATCTGTTCAGTGGTTTACGCGTGAAAAGGTAACACACAGACATAGTTTATGTCGAATTTATAATATTATTAGTATGGATTATTTAAAGTTACAGCATTTATTTCAAGACCATTAATTTACTGGTAACTTTTAACTTTCAAAAAGTCAGTCCAGTCAGTATGTTGAAGCTAGTTACTTGTTTCAGAATGCAGTTTTCTGTAATGAAAAATGGGATAGAAGCTTCATGTTTACTCTTTTAAATCTTGCATTTTAAAATAAATTAGTTTACCTATTTCCAACTGGCGTTGTTGTTCGATCAGCTTATCCCTGTACTGTAGATGTATTTTGTTCATATTGTCTAGATGTTGTCTCTCTGCTAATTCGATGTCTTGTTGATTTCGTTCGTCGAGTTCTAATGTCGCTTGTTCTAGGGTTTGTCTGTGTGTTTGTTCTGCTAAAGTTATTGCCTGAAAAGAGAAAATATTATCTTTTAAAAACAAAACAAAGATGCGTCTTAAAAAAAATCGTGGGCAGGGATACGTGCAAAATCAGATTATTTAATTATAAATTTACTTTATTTTAATTGAATGTTGTGATAAATTATAATAATTAATGTACTTCGTCGTCGTCGGGCATAGCAGGGATACACAACAGTTAACTTCGATACAACATGGTCTAAGGCTACGCGCGTACTACGAATTTTAAACCGCGAAATAAAATCGCTAACGAAAATATTTTATCAAGCGAAATCTGAAGCATTTTTTTACGGACGCTAGTATATTGGTATTGTTAACAGATTTACGATTATTATCCGCAACGATTAAAATTCGTAGTGCGCGCTAAGCCTAAGCACCTAAGTATTTATAAAACATAGTACAGTGACGAATTGACGACATTAGTTAAGTGTTTACAACAAAAAAGTTTCCAAAACCATACCTCATCCATCTCCCTCCGTTGCCTCTCAGCCTGTTCACTCAATCTCATTCTCTTCTCCGCTATAAACCTCTCCTCTGCTTCTCTCAACTCCTCTTGCAACTCTGCCCTTAACTTCCTCTCCCTAACCGACCACTCTACTCTAATACTCTCCAACTCTTTTTGTAAAGCTAACTCCAGTCTTCTCCTCTCATCTGCTTTGTTCCTCTCTATCAAATCTCTTGTCCCCATATCAGCAATCAAAGGGGACTTTATAGGCTTTTGAAAAGTCTCCTCTTGGGGCTCAAATTGGTACACTACAACTACATTGTCCGAACTAGATTTTCCTTGGGATAGTATTACTCCGTCTAACCTAGGACTCGTTAGGCCTTTTCCTATACTTGAAGCGGAATCTGAAGATTTTATTTGAGGTGATATTGACTTGTTTAACGGTTTAAAGGTCGATAAAGGACTCCAAGGCTTCGAGGCAAAGTCGAGTCGCGGTGACCTCATTTCTGAAGTCAGACTAGGTGTTGGCGAGACTTTTATTTGAGGAGACTTCATGTTAGAGAGTTCGTGAGATTTCGACTTCGACTCGTCATCTCGATTGGAAGTTTTCTTCGAGTCTTCGGAATCTGATGGTACTGCATTCGAAAAGTCTAATATAGGAACTTTAATTTTAGGTATTACTATATTTTCACTTGAACGATTTTTCTCTGAACTCATTGACTTTTTCTCTGAATTTTCTTCAGATTTCGGACTGTCTTTCTCTATTTCATTTTCGTTAACTTTTATGTCCCTTTCGTTAGAATCGTCAAGGTCATTTAGGTCTAGATTAGCGAACTCTCTGTCTGGAGAATCTATTGATGTTTCAGATTCTATACTCTCCATTAGATTTATTGATATTTTGCTCTTTTGGGGTATCATTGGTGATCTGTAAAAAATACCAACGTTATAGTCATGTAGTAAGTTATCAAAATATTGTCGTTCGCATGCACTAAGAAAGTATTAAGGTCGTCGAATATTTCGCTTAATAAAGTTTCAAAATTAAAACCAAATGTAATTTATTTAAACTAGGCTGAGAATCAGCACTTTTTGGGACGTCTAAATTACATAAGACAGTCCCCCAAAACGCCCGCCATTCATCACTTCCTAGTGTTTGCCTGACATTTGAAAATAAAGTCCTCTCTGGCACCTATAGGCATTTATAATACCCAAAGCTAAAACCCTTCAAATCGGGACACAACAACGCTATCTGGCGGCAGAAATAGGTATACGGTCCTTCACAAGGACCTTCTATAATGCATGAAGTCTGTCCAAATGTAACAAATATCTGCTTAACAATACTGTAAATTACGTTGATTTCAGAATGGCACTCTTGAAAATGTCGTAAAATTTTTAAAAGGAAACGAAACTAGGTAAAACAATTATTTCCGAAATCACATTAAATTGGGAACTAAAGAATTTTAAATGCATTTTATATACCTTGGCCTGGTCTCCTTTTCAGACAGCCCAGGTTCCTCCAAACTAACAGGTAAGGTATCTATATCGCCCGGTCGAACTAAGTCTGATATCTTCTGGAAATTCTTCTGAAATAGGTCGGGTTTGATATAGTCCCCTGCTGGTGGTCTTAGGACACGTCGACGTGGTGAAGTACCGCGGGCATGACTTTCACTTTCTGAAATAACAATAATAATATTTTTTATTCACAAAACATAAACTTTGACAAAAGGTGTACAGAATAGTAAAAAACAAAAAACTGTAGTACAATTTATAGATTGTGTAAAAGGTAGGTAGAGGTCGAAAGTCCAATAAAATAGGTACCCTGCCCCCCAAACTAGGAAAATCCTGTATCTTGGGCGGCAGTGTCTTCGCATTACAATACAAACAGGTCGAGCGATTTATGTGAGCATAAAAAATTCATTATAAATGATTTTTAATTATTAATTAGAGAATTGTCAAAGATAAGATTATGAACTGGTGAGATGAAAAACATTGTGTAGGAAAAGTACATATGTGTATGTAGTGTGTTTAGGTAGTGTGGTGATGTATGTATAAAGTGTATGTGGTGTGTTTAGGTAATGTCCCCCCCCGACCCTTGCTCGACGACGCGCCAGCCCGCGCCGTAGCTGAGCCTGTAGCTTTAAATTCCCTTGATAATAATAATATAATTTCGATCCAGCCTGTCCCACCTTGCTGCCCTCCCCTCAGTGACGCCCTAAGCCGAGGTTCGTACCCCACAGGGGGTGCCCTTAGCGTGCGGTCACCTAGTACTTAAGAATTTCGCCCCTGGCTGGAGGCTTTAAGTTAGTAGCTTAAGGCACCCACAGGCTTGCCCGGTTAAGTAGCCAAGACCTCAGTGGTCAAAACTACGAGCTGCCCAATAAGGAAAAAAAAAAAAAAAATTAGTTAATGTGGTGATGTATGTATGTTGTGTAGGTACATATGTGTGTGGGGTATCATGGCGTGTAATGAGTGTAGTGTGTATATGTAGGAAGTGTAGTGATTCACGTGTGCGAGGGGATGAGGGGGGTACTGTCGTAGTAAACAAGTGTAACTAAAGCTGCTTTATATTAGACTTTAAACCCCTTACTAATAATCACTGAGTAAAGTTAAGTCATTAAGGTGAATCCTTAGCTGTTGTTGTTCCACTTCAGAAGTTTCTTGAAATATTCTGAAATTTTTTTAGGTGGGACAAATTTCCAAAGTTTGACGATTGATATGAAATTTATGATTATTATTCAGTAATTCGCGAATTGCATTTTGATCAACATACGACGTAAAACGGAGCTGCAATTTGCAAAAAAAAAACAAAGAAAATTTGAATTTGGCGAGCTACAGCTGAGGATATGGTTACCGTTAAAATAATGATTTCTTGTATTGTACTTCTTTTAATTTTTATAATTTTGTGTAAAATTTTCGATACAATGTAAAAATTGTTATAGAAATAAATGAAATGAATGATTCACCTTAATAATGTCAGTGTTTGGGGTGCTACACACATTTTCGGGTCGGCGATATTTGTTTAGCAACAAAGCCGAACCGAATGAATCACGACACATATTCGGCTGCTGATCGGCATCTACCCTGGCTTAATCATGTTCGAGTCGGCTCGGTACAAGTTGAGCTAAGCCAAACGGGTTTTTCCGAACATATTTATTTTATACTAACGACGTAACAGTTAAGTAGTGCACGACACTACTTAACTAAACTAAGATACAAGTACTAACAGTATGGGACCGTTTTTTTTTTTAACTGAATTTCAAATATTAATACTCCGTTTATAAAACATAATTATTTAAGTACTACAACTTCAATAACATACCGTCAGAATCAGAATCTTTTCCAAGAACTGACAAACTTTGCTCCCTACTAAATATCCGCAGAGGATTGGGTCTTGATACCAACGGGGTTAAGAATCTTGGGTTCTTTAGCATTGCAGGGGGTGAAGCGGGTGATAACGGGGTGTCAGGAGGGGAGGGGAGAGCCGGTGGCCATTCAGGATCTAGGAGTGGTAAGGTAATGAGGTTTTAAATAAATGTAAAGCTATATAATATATACCATAATGTTTAGCAACAGGAATATGCATTTTTTATTTCACTTATTTTCTAAAGGACAGTAATATAAACCCAAGAAAAATATTGAAAGTCAAATTGAACTAGGTACTGCTAGGTCCCCATTTTTTTTTTTAACTACATTTTTCTACTACGTCCATTACTGTCGCGGTCACATTAAAATAATGAATTGTAAAATAAGTAAAGAATTAAAAATGAAAAAAAAATGCTATTTGTTTCTTGACTCCTATACAATGTATATTTAAATAATGAATAAGTTTTGAATTACTTGCATTCCCCTATTGCCGGCAACAATTATGCGCGATTATTATCCATATTCTTTCCAGTGTATACTGTGCTTGACACTATACCTATGCCTAAGTCGATTTACATTCAATAAAAAAAACAGCTAATACAAGAGCCATTTAAAAAAATAAAACCTAAGCTTAGGCCTAGAATTATGCCTGGTTAAAGAAAATACTAGTGTTAAATGTGGGTGTACAATGCATGTCTGCCTACCCTTTTAGCGAATACACGCGAGCCATTATGCTATGTTATAATACCGTTAGTGAAAATATCGATTTTCAACCATAGCGACAGTGAACTTTAATGTCAGTATCTTTAAATGCACGAAGCGTTTTGTAGCATATCATCAATTTATCATCGATTAAATAGTACTCCATCAGGAACTGTGCAAAACGCAATGTCAAGGACATTACTTTGACAAATATCTCCTACTAAACTACAGTTTGCATTGATTAAAACCAGTACCTACATATATTTTACTAGTGGCTCTGTGAGCTGTATACCTGGCGAGTCTGTCTTTAATTAGCTTAAAACTGAATAAATGGTCACCGCACTCCTTTAAACAAAATCTTTAAAACAAAAAGCGCGAAATGGCTGAAATATGTTTTAATTTTTTACGTTTTCAACCCCCATATCTCCGCCATTCTGAAATATTTCGCAAAACTGAATCGACAAAAAAAAACATATAATTATTGATCCTGCTCACAAAATTTCACGAGAATCGGTTGAGAAATGCGACCTGGGGGCCAAGTCTACTAATTAACAAACGTCACAATGGTCTCTGCATTGTTAGTTTTTGACAGATTTTGTATGGCAAATCTGTCAAAAACTCACAATGCAGAGTAGAGGAGAACAGCCATCCGCCGGACATCCGGACATACGAAAGCATTTTTGCCCAAGCTGAAACGGAGACGCTTTGCTCGCGCTTCGCGCTCTCTCGGTCAATTAATTTGGAACACCTTTAGTTTTTAATTCAAAAGGCCTACCTACTCCATTTAATCCGTTGTCAAATCTCATGACAATTTACCTAAGGGGTTTGTTATTTCGATCAAAGCTTTAAAGTAGACATTTTAGACCCCCAGTGTTTACAAATGGATAGTAGTATATTTAAAAAAAAAAACTGTTGTTCCACACATTTCGCCCATATAAGTATTGCACTTTTGTATGAAAAAGCTTTTTTTTTTTTAATAATCTACGTTTAATTTCAGCGCTGGTGGCTCTCAATCATATGCTTAATTCATGGCAACAGTTTGTGCTTCGATGTCCCTTTCATTGTGTACAATACAACATTTAAAAAAAAAGTAAATATAAACCACATACTCACCAAAAGAATCCCTTTCAGAACTAGACCAACTCTTCACCTCCCTCGGACTTTCAGTAGGCCGTGGCGGCAAAGGCGGTCTTGCAGCCAGAGGGGTCAACACAATCTGGTTCAACTGCGGCATGGCCGGCGATATTACCGGCGATGACGGCACGAATGGTGACGAATGAACGGGTGGTGATGAATTAACGAGCGGTGATGAATGAACGACTGGTGATGACGGGATGATCGGCGAAGGAATGGAAGGGTGCGGAGCGGCCGATATGATTGAGCTTTGACCATCGTTTTGCTCAGAAGAACTGTTTGAACCAGGACTGACGGTCGGTTCAGGTAGGTTTTCGAGTTTAAACCTGTAAATAATAATAAATAATTATATTTAGGACAACTTAAAGATCCATAAATTGTTAGTAAAGGTGCAGAATATTATTTGAATGCAAATGCTTTATATACTACTTCGAATAAAGCTGAAGAACTTGGTAACAGCAGTGATTTAATGCAAGACATTATTTTTATATATTTTTTACATACCACAGCGCAGGTGTTCGTCGTAAAGGTAGATAGGGGTGCATTACATTAATAATACACCCACATTTCGCCAGTTATATTTAAGTAGTAGTAAAGCGAATGAGTGAGTGAGTAACTCAATTGTTTTAATGAGTAGTGTTCCGATGCCCCTTATGAACTATGCGCCACTCATTGAATACAGCATCTAAGGTATTTGCGATCTAAGTTTCATATCACCTTACTGACCATGCAATTTTAACGATAATAATCGCTTACCTAACGCTTTTCCGATCCTCTTCAAAACTAACAGGCTGTTTCTGTCTCCCTATAAACATATTATCGACCTTCTTATGGTAAGTGTCTGTCATTTTCTCCCTCAATATTCCTTTAGGAGGATCACTCTTCGTGACTGAGTCTATAGGCAAAGATTTGTCTGTGTCGGGGCTGGGGAGATCCGATTTTGATGCTTTGAGAAACATACTGCCTTTGCCTGCAAAAACAACACAATTTGTTAGTATTTTAGGCGTTATCTTAACTCAGAGTTCGAGATTAAATAAAGGTAGAGTAATCGCACTAAGGTTTTATTTCCACAACTTTATTTAAAATCTTGCTGTTGCCTGCGACTTCTTCTGCGATCCAGGATGAAAAGTAGCCTATGTTCTTAGCCAGGTCATGGTCTATCTGTGTGCCAAATTTCATCAAAAATCCGTTCAGTAGTTTTTGCGTGAAACATCAATCCATCCATCCATCCATCCTCACAAACTTTAAAATTTATAATATTAGTAGGATTAATTTAATTAATTTTGGTTTCAAAATTAATCATATCGACAAAAATAATAAATCATTGAGCTAGAACATAAATAACATAACAGAACTTAAATAATGCCAAGCTTTATTCGTTTACCTTCATACAATAAGTACCTACAACAATCTATTGTGTGCAGAATGCCTTTGCGCTCTGAGCATAAAATATAGCGACGCGAAGGCATGACGCCAAATTTTTTTTTTGTTGTTATGGGTAATCCGCGGACAAACGAAAATTTGGCAATTCTCATTGTTCGATCAACTTTTAAAAAAGTCAAGTGAAAGTCAAATCATGTATTCCAAATAGGCACATAAAGGCACTTTTGAGCGCCAAAATTTACAAAGAAAATGTATTCATTCTAGTTGCCCCTTCCAAAAGGTAGTTTCGTATGGAGAAGAATGGGCATGAAACTTCACCGTTACTCTTTTACAAACTCTAAAGCAACTGTTTGGGTTCTTTTATAATTACCTGTCAACGTCAATCCCCGATCAATTTTGGTGGACATCAATAACGGATTGAAATTTTCTTCCTCAGGACTATTCAACACGTGCATCTTCAAATCAATCATCTCTGATTGCTGTTTAAATAATAATTTCGGTCTTTCGGCTCCAAAGGCGGGTCGACTAAGCAAGTCCCGATCCGACGTATTTCTCATGAGACTCGGTTTACCGGATAATGATCCATCTACGCTACGTCTTAAGGGTGATATTCGTGTTTCAGATAGTTTCTTGTCGAGTCTGCTAAGAGGTGATGGTGGTGGTCTTCCTAATGGTGCAAGTCGTCGTGGTCCAGTAAGTGTTGGGTTTTCTCTGACGTCAGAGGCATGGTTTTCGCTGTCAGTACTAAGCTCTTCATCGCTTTCGACTTTTGTTTCAACGCGTTCTAAGTGTTTTGTGTTCTCTTCAGATGTTAGAAGCTCCTGTGTGAAGTAGTAATGGGGTTAAAACTAAAATATACTTAATAATTTCGATAAGTCTGTGAAGGTGTTATAATTTTATAACTAATAAATATGTTAATCATGATAAATGATTTATTTCTGTAAATATGTTTGTACACACACTTTTACACATCAATCATATTTAAAAAAAACTAGATGAGGTCGGCGTTTCCTATCCGACTACTCTGAGAAGAAAGGCCGAAACAAACTCAGAACTCAGATTTTTCAGCATTTCGTCTGTAGATAAAATTATTAATTTCACTTGGTTGGCTGGATATATACGAGGGCGGCACTGAAAATTTCGGGAATCAAGGAAGTGACGTAACATTACTATTTAATAATGTATTTATTGCTTTTCGAAGTATTCTCCGCGAAATTTGACACATTTTTCCATACGATGGAACCAATCATTGAAGCAACCATTCCATTCGGAAGTTGGGGTCTCCAAAATGGCCGTTTTGTAGGCGTCCACAGCTTCTTCAGGTGATGAAAATCTCTGTCCACGCAATTTATTCTTTATTTTAGGGAAAGTATAGAAATCATTAGGGCTTAGGTCGGGGCTGTACGGCGGATGGTCTAATAATTCTATGTTTTCTTGCTCTGAAAACTCATTTGTTCTGTGCGCGGTGTGAGAACTCGCATTGTCGTGATGGAGGATGATGCGGCGGTTGCAGTTCTCTTTACGGAGTTCAGAAACGACCTATGGCAAATAAATGCTAGCATACCATTCTGCATTAACCCTTCTTTGTCCCTCAAGAGGAATAGTCGTAACATGGCCGGTTTTGGAGACAAACGTGGCCACCATTTTTTTTGCAACACTCCGTGAACGAACAATTCTTGTTGGCTTTAACTCATTTTCGAACACCCAAACCCGTGACTGGTTTTTTGTTTCGGGTTCGTACGCGTATATCCAGGATTCGTCACCTGATACGATGATGTATACAGCATTTGGGGATCCTGCGTGGAATCTTTCGAGAGTTCTGACGCACCAAGTAACACGAGCCGCTTTTTGCTCTTCACAGAGCGAATGCGGTATCCATCGGGAAAACAACTTTTTTACACCTAATTGTTCATGCAAGATTATTTGTATTTGACTCATGCCAATGTCTAAAGTTGCCTGAATTTCGTGGTATGTCACATGTCGATCTTCCTCAATCAGCTTACGCACAGCATCAACGTTTTCTTGGGTGACTGCAGTTTTGGGACGACCTTGAACGGGGATCATCACTGAGCTTGATACGTCCACGTTGAAATTCAGCAAACCAGCGATAAATTGTGGTTTTGGATGGGGCTTCATCACCAAATGCAGAAATCATCCGGTCAACACACTGTTTTTGTGTTAAACCACTTCGAAAGTCATAATAAATCATCGCTCTTGAATTTTTTCGAGTCAATTCCATTTTCTCAACGACTAAACAAGTTTGACAAAACCTTGTGACAAGACCGAGAATCTTTTTTTAAATAAATAAATGGTATTCGATTTTTAAAACCAAGGAATTTTTAATTAAAAAGATTTTAATATGACAGGAACAGTGGAAATATTCCATTCCCGATACTTTTAGTGCAGCCCTCGTACTTATAGATTGATATCCACTTAACGGCCTTAATTATATTGATTTGTATCAGTAGGCGATGAAGTCGTTTAAAAATGTTCAACATCTTTAATATAAGTTGTGAGTCCATCTGACCTAGCATCGAAGATGGAACATTCTTCAACAATAACACATATAACATTTTCTGAACCCAACAAAACCGGTCAAACGTCACAAGAAAACACACAATAATCAACAATACAGTGTCACAATACAAAAAAATCACAAAACAGGCATACACACAATCACAAAAGTTAATATTAAAGTAACAGGCGTGTCCAATTAGTTCAAATTAAAGGTAAATAGGGTTACAGCAAAGTTATCGCGCCGTAAAGACATCGTCAACTCGTAGATGTGAACTGACAGCCTTGGACATGCAACGATAGCTAACGACAATTCTTAGTGTACAAATCGATAATTCTGTTATTTACGTTATAGGAAATTTCTGTTCGATTGCGAGGCAAAATACGTGAGCTAGAAATTATTTATATTTAAAAATGGCAACGACATTAACTTGCTTGAAGGAGATGTTGAAGAAACGATGGAAGGACTGCATGAAAGATGATATGGCCAGCAAGGGGGTGACTATCGACTCGGTAGTCACCCCCTGTAAAATCTCCAACCCAAGGTCCTCAATAAAACTCGTATTAAGTGTAACAACACAGTATATTATAGTTCACCCAGAATACAGAATATCAACGAATTTTTTTTTTTTTTTGCTAATGGGCAACTCGTAGTTTTGACCACTGAGGTCTTGGCTACTTAACCGGTCAATCCTGTGGGTGCCTCAAGCTACTAACTTAAAGCCTCCAGCCAGGGGCGAAATTCTTAAACACTAGGTGACCGCACGCTAAGGGCACCCCCTGTGGGGTACGAACCTCGGCTTAGGGCGTCACTGAGGGGAGGGCAGCAAGGTGGGACAGGCTGGATCGAAATAATATTATTATTATTATTTCCTTTATTTAATTATATACATATAAATTATATTTTTAAATATTAGAATATATAACATATAAAAACATTTAAAAATATAAAAAATAGTAGCCCACCGGTATCGGGAACAGGGTCCAAGCTACCGGCGGTCAGGGCTCCAGAGAGAGGAACCTCCTAACAATGCGAGCCGTGTCCAGAAGTACCGCCTTCTAAATCAAGCCCTTGATCCAGCTGCCCAACGAGAGCCTCCTCAGGTGTTGGTCGAAGCTCTTGGCTATTAAGCCATTGGCTGTTACGACCATCGGCACAATGATCGCTGAGTCCACGTCCCACATGTCGACAACCTCGCGAGCCAAGTCAAGATACTTGATTTGTTTATCTTTCTCGGCTTTCACGAGGTTCCCGTCATGCGGAATCGTGATGTCAACGATCACTGCGCGCCGCTCTATTCGATCCACCACCACTATATCAGGCTTATTGGCAACAATAGTCCTGTCAGTGATGATGGATCGATCCCAGTATAATGTGATATGTCCATTTTCGAGAACTGGGTCGGGCACATACCTGTAGTATGGCACTTCCGATTCTACAAGGCTGTATTTCAGAGCAAGTTGCTGATGGAATATCCTGGCTACAAGCTTGTGTCTATGCAAGTACTCTTCGTTAGCTAGACGAGAACATCCGGAGATAATATGTCTGATTGATTCACCCGGACGGTGGCATGCCCGACAGATGTCAACCGTGCCGTCTTTCACAATAAATCTCCGGTAATTCTTCGTCATCATAACTTCGTCCATAATTGCACAGACAAAACCTTCGGTTTCTCCAAAGAGGTCACCGAAACGCAGCCAGGCTACGGACGCCAGTTGGTCTACATCAGGTCCATGTAGGCCCCGAAAAAAGCGTCCGTGAAGTTCCTTACTCTGCCATACTTCCATGCGATCATTAGTGTCAAGCACTACTGGTTTGCGCCAGTTCTCTTTAGCCAAGGAGAGCGGGGTGAGGCCCTTGTCCACTGTGACTACATCTCGATGCATCCCCACGTTGGCTTCTAAGAAATATTCCCTGAGACTGCATATCTCGCGATTGTGGAGGGTCTTAGCATTTAAAAAGCCTCGACCTCCACACTTTTGCGGGATATACAGCCTCATTACCGATGATCGTGGGTGATGCATTCGATTTGCAGTTAGCAGCGAACGGACCTTCTTATCCAGGGCGTCGAGTTTTGTCTGAGTCCATTTGAGTATGCCGAAAGAGTACATCAAAACTGGCATGACCCAACCGTTAAAGGCGGGCACCTTGTTTCCGCCTGATAAAAGACTATTAAATACTTTTTTCAGGCGGCCAAAGAAGAGTTCCTTTAACGACTGCTTCATGTCAGTACCATTAATGCCCAACGCTTCCGATATACCCAAATACTTATAGGTTTCGGATGCAGAGAGGGCTCTAAGGTTTATGGAATCCGAGAGTTGGGTTCCCACGGATTCCACAATCTCCCCTCGCTTTACATGCATGACCGCACATTTGTCCACACCAAATTCCATCCTGATGGCGCTACTGAAAGTTTCAGTTACTTTCAGCAGCTCCATCAGTTGCAAATTGTTGGGGGCAAAGAGTTTTAGGTCATCCATGTAGAGGAGGTGAGATATAACCTGACCACCTCTCCTCAGCCGATAGCCTGAATTCCTGAATTCTCCAGCAGTGTGCTTAGAGGATTCAAGGCTAAGCAGAACCAAAGTGGACTCAAACTATCACCCTGAAATATGCCTCGCTCGATCCTTATCGGTTCGCTATTCCTCTGAACATTTCGACATCCTGGATAGTGAAGGACCGTTCTCTATTGCCCCATACATGACTTCAGGAAGGTGCGCAGAGTTGAATCTACTTTATACAACTCCAGCACCCTCATAAGCCACGTATGTGGCACCGAGTCATAGGCCTTCTTGTAACCTATCCAAAATGTCGAAAGATCCTTTCGGGAACGACGAACCTGTTGGCTAATGGTCATATCAATGAGGAGTAGCTCCTTAGTACCACGGGACCCGTTCCTACATCCATTTTGAGAAGGAGACATGATGGAGTTGGTGTCTATATGGTTGTTAATTTTAGCTTTCAAAATGGATGTAAGAACTTTATAGACCATCGGTAAACACGTGATCGGCCTATAATTTTTGGGTTCCGCTGTGCTACCTGATTTATGGAGCAGGTGGGTAACTCCTGTTGTTAGGAACTGGGGTAGCGAACCAGACTCCAAAGCAATTTGGAACTGAGCCGCCAAGCGAGCGTGCCAACTTCCAGTTAGGGAACGGACGGACTGCACGAGCCACGTCTTGGGGGCAGATGGTAATAGCCCCCATTTCCGGTATTGGTTCGCAGGCTCGTTCGACTTCCCGAGTCCAATCACCTTCGGTGTGACTGACAGGCACCGACCAGATATTGCGCCAGAAAGAGCACATGGCATCATCATCTGGTAGGTACGTGTCAGTCACACCTTGATCCGGTCGTTCTCAATCCCTATAAACCCACCTTTCATCGCGCTGGAAGGTGCGATTCTGAGTGTATCGCTCCACTCGCCGCTTATACCTACGGATACGGTTCGCCCATGCATACACTTTCTGCTTCAGGAAGTCGATGCGCTCTGTGACACAGGACATATAATCCTGAGGACTGATATTGGTCCCTGCGAACGCGCGTCTCACAAAGCGCATCACTCTAGGGCGAGTGTTGCCCTCCCTGAAGCAGGTTAGTTAGCCGTTGAGCGCTCTGGCCCCACCAATACGGCGCTCAATTCTGCACTGCCAAGCTGGTACGGCTGGTCTCGGTCGTGTAGCTCTAGAGTCATTAGCAAATTTGACGTGAGCTACACAATACAGAAGCCGCGCAATACAGAATCGAATGAGTATCGGTGAGGTCTTCGCAATCATCAATATAGTTTGACAACTGCGAATCCAGAGTCGCCACCAGCGCCCTATTTTTGTTATGCATGGGCAAACGAGGTAAGCGTGGTCTAAGTTCGGGCGACATGAACCTATATTCCCGAATCGCACCCTCCAAAGCACTCCTCAGTTCCTCATTGCACTGGGTACTTACGTTTGTAGCCCTGTCATCCCTGCCCTCGTCCGCTTGGCTTGTTATAGGTTGTGGTAGTACTACAACAGTCTGCGACGGGGGGGCGATCACATGACTACTCTGTATTTCATTCCGCAGGCGATCAAGTAGTGTCATCCAACATATGATTACGTTGGATGACCCGCACCTGATCCGACAGTCGTTGTGCCGAAACGTTGACAGCTGGCTCAAGCACCTGAAAAAGAGAGAGCATCCGAACACGGTACGCGGTCAGATTGTTTCCCCCCTCTGTAGCCCCATAGTATGAGCGCATGACGTTTTCGTTAGTGGATCGTGTCCATCTCATGCGCCGCATGCCCTATCAGAGGCCGGTGGGCCTCGAGGTCCTAAACCGTCCGGCGGCCGGTGTCCTCCCCGTCGACGAGCAGGTGGTGGTGTCGTGGGCGGGGAAAAATATTCATCGCTCGAGCTCGACGCAACTACCGCGGCCGGTGTCGTCACAGCGCTCACAGTGGGGCTGGATACCGGCGGCGGCGAGGCGGTGCTGAGCGAAGAATCCGGAGTTTGTGGGCGTGCACGGCGTGCGGCTGATCTAGTCAACATATCTTCATTTTCCTATTTTCTTCTTGTTTTATCGGAGGTGACATCTGTCATGTCACCTCCGATCCGGCAGTTCTTGTTCAAATTTGTTACATTCTGATATTATGGCTCTTATTTGGTTTAAAAATAGTTTTTAGGTTTTATATTGGGTTTGAAATGATAAACTAGGTGAAACTAACTAGATGAAATTAGGAGTTGAAATTATTGTTACACAGTTTATATTTAAAAAATTGGAAAATTAGACGTTTCGTTGATATGGCGGTGTTGCCGTTATTATTATTATTATTATTATAAGGGGAATTTAAAGCTACAGGCTCAGCTACGGCGCGGGCTGGCGCGTCGTCGAGCAAGGGTCGGGGGGGACGAAAAATTATAAAATTTCTAAGCTACTTATACTTTGCTTGGTAACCAAACCATAGCGAGATGTAACTCGACGCCAACGCCATCTAGTTACAAAACAGGTACTAAATTTGTTAAATTAAATACGATATGGTTTTACACCCCCTTTCCAGGCATATCATCTCATTTAATCGACAGCTCGGTAGTAACGAGCTGACGATTATAGAAGTATGGAAGAAAATACATGTATGGCCAACCACAAATATTATTAAAAAAAAAAACATCATTTATCGTGACAGTTTTCCAGAAAAAATAAAAAACCCAAGTTTTTTCTCCAAGTACTTAGCATGGTATAATAATATACTTTGCCAGGTATAGCATTCCGGTCACAAGGGTGACACAAGCGTACGTCATCACCGCCGTGTTACCAGTAGTGTGTAATAATAACTCCCCAATCGCCATTATTACCTGTGCGAATCCGATAAAACAAAGAGATTATACCTAACAATTACGTTGGTATTGTTTAAATTGAATTGTTTCGTTTGATTAGAAAAATGAAACGACAATTTAAATGGTTTATAAATATTATTTAACAAAATGGTGACTGAATTATATATGTTTCCATAATTCGTGTTTTGTTGCAATAAAGTGGCAACTGGATAGTGACGTAAGCATGTGTCACTCCCGGAATGCCAGACCTTGTTTTCTTACACCATGGTACTTAGTAATCTACCTCTTAACGAAATTTTATTGAAATGAGATCAATAGTTTAACCGTGGAATCATACCAAACTAGAACACTCGTATTTAAAATGTTAACACTATGAGGTTTCCGACCTTAAGAGGTCACGGAAACTTCATATTACGTACTAGGTTTCGCCCACAGTTTGACCTGCGTGGAGGTTGGAAATTATCCCACGAGAACAATACGTTCCCGTGGGATAAAAAGTATCTTATTTCCTAACCAAATTTCATCAAAATCTGTACAGCAGTTAAGGCGTGAAAAGACGGACAGACAAACACAGTTACTTTCGCATTTATAATATTAAGTATTTATGGATGTTTTCACCGAAGGAAGAGCCTAGCCAGATGTGTATAATCGTGTACACATAGAGGTGAAGTTGAAATACTACCAAAGATAGAAGAAAGAAGATAGGCACGCTAATCGTCTGTTTACACTGACTTACGCACATGGAATTATACGGGTACACACGCACTTTGTAACGCTAGGCTGACTTAAGTATAGTAAACTAGCTACACGCCGCTGCTTCGCACTATTTTTACGACTTGACAAAACATCGAGATTTATTACTAGTTTTTGCTCCGGAAATTATCACACGGGAACGTACTACAAAGATAATAAGTATCCTATGTCCTAACCCAGGTCTTCGTCTACCTCCGCGCCACTATTCATTCAAATCCGTTCAGCCGTTTTAGCGTGAAAGCGTAAGAAACAAACTCACTTTCGTATTTATAATATTAAATTAAGATATATAATTTCAATAGAAATCTAGCGGCATCTACAACGCCACATGCGAGCTCCGCGTCACACTGACGTCACGCAAAATCCTGCATCGCGCAAGCAGAGTTGACCAGGCAACTAGCATATTATAACGACCCGACATCAATCGTCCGGCAGTTACCCAGCAGACACGACACCCGTATGGACGGAGGATCCTCCCTTTTCCATAAAGTATGGGTGAGCTTTACACCTTCTTCCTCATACCTCTATATTGTACCTACACATAATCTTAAATAAATTCTCTACGTGATGTTGAAAACTGTATCTAAATCCGATGCAAAGTTTAGAAGAACAAAGCGTTTCACACAGACAGACACGAAAGTCGACTTTTATTTAGGTATAATAATATAGAATAGAATGCTCTTTATTATGTACACCATAAAAATTACAGATATAAAAGTAGAAATTTACAGAACACAGAACATATACATACACATACATATTGATATGTACAGAAGCAGAATTTAATGGCCCTGATTAGTACGCTAAATGCTTGGCTTTTTGTTCTACGACTACGGGTCGTATCAATCCTCACGCGATACCTACAGTCGAGGTTGTGACATTTTTGTACTTCAATTTACTGCCAAAAATGTAATTTTTTTTTTCTAAGTTCTATTAAAAAAATTGAATATTATACAGCCCGATTCAAACTTTATGGCAGCTCCTGGGGTCCTACTCTCTAACGAAGATAAGGGTCTGTCCGAAAGTAATTTGATATTAGGAGTGAACCCTACACCTGATTAATTAACTTTTTCGGACAGGTAAAAACACATCGGGAGTAAGGACAACTGTCACATCGTGGTGTCAATCTTTGTTAGGTCGGGCCCCAAACTAATCTTATGTCCGTAGGTGATACGGAATAGGAAACGCCCGTTACGTCGATCGAAAGTACGGATTTCGTGCTAAGAGAGTAGACTCCCTGAAGTGCGCTACTCGATGCGCAGTACCTCACCCCACACCCCCGCTGACACGTGAATTTGGTACTGCGCAGCGACTCGTCTCATGTTCCAAGCCGCCATAAATTTTGAATCTTAGTTACCTAGGTAGATACTAAATGATTTGTACAGCCCGATTCAAACTGACACCTTGACGATTTGACATTGGTCTGGTGGCTATTGACCATATTGTACGTATCTTTGAATACATGTACGGACATGTCTTCAAAGATATGTACAATATGGTCAATATGTCATATTTTCAATAAATACTTTAGGAAAAAAGCGAGTGCGAGTTGGAGTCACGCACTAAGAGTTAATCACTGTGGCCCGGCCTGTGACTCATAATGTTGGTCCCTACACTGGGAAAGGGGTTAAGGCCTTTACAGCTGAGGGTAGATTATATTAGGAATTATAAATGATATTTATTCAATAAATTTGTTATTAATAACACTTTTACACGTTATTTCGGTGTTTCCTAGCCAACTACTCTGAGAAGAAACACCGAAAAAAAACTCAAGAGGTCAGTCACTTTTAAAGTGAATACAAAACTTGTAATGGTCAGATCATAATTATCGGAACCATGCAGGTAAATGTCTGAGGTGGCCTCTTGAGGAGGGAAACACACACATAGATTACCTTTCCTATTAAGACCCCATTATTTTTCATTTTCTGCGATTATTGTTTTGCTGAAAACGTATTTGTGTGAAAAATTTGTACGAGGCTACTCTTACAATTTTTATGGTTCCATTCTGGAAAAAAATACATATTATCTTTAATTTGAGACCATGATTGCCTCGCAGTTGTGATACCTAATTCATTTAATTGGTACCTGAAAAACAGCGGTATTTGTAGAAAAATGTGATAGCGTCCTTAAACTTGCATGTATTATAGAAATCTAGATGTTCTGTCAAATCCATAGGCTTCTAGTCAAATCGTAAAAACCGTGCGAAGCAAGATCGTGTCGCTACATAAATCAAAAAGAAGTTCGAAAATTAAAAACTTACCTGAACAGAAGCGCAGGTATCGTCTTGCATGGACGCATCCCGCGCCTTTTTCACCAATTCTCTATACACGTGGTCGAGGGGATGCTCCCATTGTGTGCTCTTTGTGTCTTCGTTGTAGTAGTAATGTGATTGTATCTTGTCGTCATAACTGTGTAGGCAGGGAATAAATTACAAATCAATCAATCTGCCTAGTTTTTTTGCCAACTACGTTGGGATCGGCTACCAGACTAACTAGATGCAGCTGAATACCAGTATTTAACATGGAGCGACTACTGCCTATCTGACCTCCACAACCTAGTTACTGGGTAACACGATACCACGTGGTGAGACTGGCTGTCAGACTTTTGGGCTTGATCATGGATGGATGGTAACCCATCCGCGAAACGATCGCGGCAAGCGTAGCTTAAGGCGACAATAAGTGCCAGCGACCTTGAGCGAGTGGGAGGAGCATGCGAAACTTTTAAGCAAATAAAACTGCACAGAGCGTTAGCGTCTACGCGGACATTGGTCAGCGATGCACCGCCGCCCGTCGCCCGCAAGACCCCCGCTTGAACGCGCATCAAGTTTATTCGCAAAAACAACCCACCTTGATTTATTAAACACAATACAAATAAAAGCCGAACACAAAAATTTGGGTAATTAAATTGCGTTTTAGATGGTACAGATTTCATGAAAATACGCCCGATAGTTTTTGCGTGATTATCGTTTTTGTGTTCGCGTTAGACATTACTTTACAAATTAATTATACTATGTTATAAAAATATAATTTCAAATATTCACATATCAAATTACGAATAAAATAGTCTAGTTTATCATATATTTTTTTTCAAACAAATAAGACTTATCGTTTAGACGTGATGTTCAATTTGAAATCATTAAAAGTCGTATATCTGCGCCTTAACCTTCGATCAACCCAAGCGGCTGTTATCATTTTCAGTGAATAAATTAGAAGATGAGAGGTGGAAAATTATTGTAGTGGAATGAAAAGGCTTGTGCAAACTCATGACATCCATCTATCTAAGTGAATGAAGTTTGCTTGCTAATCATTATTTCTAATTTTAAACACCCACTTGGATAGGTTTTGAATGCAGATGAAAACGAAGACAGAAAAATAAAACAAACAGACTGATCCACTTCTTGAATAAATACAACGGAAAATAATATAAACACCATGTTCCAGTGGTAGGTCAGTAGTTTTCAGAAACCGGTAAGACGGCCTGGTGTCCGCAACTCCACGTCAAAGCGCGTATTTTGCGTGCGTTTTCAGAAACTATACACAGATCAAGTAAGTTAGGTTCTCAACTTGTCACAATTTTCTTGATGTACAGAAGTGTAGACAGAAACAACAAAAGAAGGCTTAGGGGGATTTAACTCTTACTGATGGTAAAGATTATCTACAGGCCTATTTTTTATTAATTGGCGAAAGTTCACAGACGTCAAGGATATTTATAGCGATAAAATAAAACAAAACCATTATGTATGTAAACAGCTGACATGGAGCTATATTTGTTTTTATTGCTTAAGCAACTCCTCACCCATCATGCCTGTGAAGTTTCGCTAATTAAATGAAAAAGGCCTTGCATAAAGTAGTTCCGTATCAATAAGGCCAACTGGGTGTTACCTTTTATAATATTGTATTTTATTGCAGGATTTTTGTAGGTCTTGTCATAACTATTGACTTAATTTTACATAATTCGTTTGTAATTATCGCTTTAGCTCATGACATGGTAGTATTATAAATTATTTATAAAAATATTTGTGTTTCATGGAACTACTAAAATTCGAAAATTGTGAAAAAAGAACATGGTGTCACTTAATAAGTTTAGAAGATCAGTCTCTGAGGTACGGAAGTGCATACAATAAACATGCTTAGATATCACTCACTCATACCCTTCTACCTTCCATCTCTCGTGGTAACATTATGTATATCAGTTATTTTTAATTTCTAATTTTATTCTCTAATTGCAATTTATGTTTTTATAAGTATTTTAAGTTGTTTTGTGGTGAATGCTGTGTATACCTATAATAGGCATACATACCAGTACTTTTATTATGTTATTGTTATGTACTAATTTATTGTATGTACTGCTGTTGGTGTACCAAATAAATAAATAAATAAAATTATGAAGTAATTAAGGTAAGATCCTATGGTGTACTGAGAAGCTACAGCTAGAAGTACTGTTGTTGATGCTGAAATCTGGTTGAAGCTATCTTTTTGTATTTTAATGCTGACACAACAAAGAAGATTTTGTACTATACTAGCGATAATACACCTACTTTGTTCCACCACAGATTTAGCGAAACCACTTTAAAAACTCATACAAACGAAGCAAGTTGAGTAAGAAAAAGCTTGTAAAAATTTGAACCCACATGAACTTGATTTGGAACAAAAACTAATTTATAAATGCAGATAAGAAATCTAGAGTTAGGTACTAATTATATTCTGTGACTATGCTATTTTAATAAACCGTAGAACAAAAGAATAAGTACCTACCAGTCATGAAAATCTTTTTTTTTTTTTGACTTAAGGGTTCAGTTACAAAATGAATAATGTGAGACATTGTTCTAGTTTGTGTGTGTATTTTCGGTTTTTATTATTATTAGCCTTTAATGTTATACAACAGAGCAAGAGAACCCCTTCCCTCTTACCGCTTACTTACATATCTATGCTGTCTAGGACTAATCTTTAGGCACAAAAAGCTGCAAGTACAAAACAGTGAGTAGATTAGAGAAAGAAAAGAAGATAGTCTCTAGTTGGTTTCTTGCTACTTCCCATGATCCTTGAGCTGGTTTTTCCCTTGGCCAGAGGCAAAGCATTGCCTTACAATGTGGGCAATGCGGAGGAGTTATTCATTGCCATACAGTAAGGACAATTTATTGTTTTAATTTTTTATTTAATGTGTAGTTTGTATGTAGATTAGTTTAGAAAAAAAACAAGTAAGTAAGTAAATAAAAAAATAAGTTTGTTGTGTACTTACTAAGCTTTCCATGGAGCTGGTAGTGCTTGCATGAGTCCATCTTTAGCCAATGGCAGGAGATGGCTCTCACTTTCCGGATCAATGCCCAGTTGTGCAGCATAATCAGAGATTTCTACAATAACAACAATGTTTTTACATAAATGTGATTAAATAGTGAGATCACCATTTGTTAAGGCTTTCTAAATGTTGTTGATTTCAATTATAAACAAGTCTTAATACACTCAAAGGTATAGACAAAATGTTAAGGCGAATTTTAGAATGGAACATAAAACTTAAAGTTTGGATTAAGTACATTTTAAAGGGGTATGGATTAAGTACATTTTAAAGGGGTATACATTAAATCAATAATCATACAGAACATAATGAAGCGAAGGATTTCACAAAATTTAACCCTTACTTCTTTCATTTTACTCTCATAATTTTGAAACAGTCACATAGAAACTATGTTCAAATTAAAATTTCGGAACTCCAATTTGATCTTGATACAAATAAAAAGGTCCTATAAAACTTGATTGCTCGCTAAAATTTTTCTTATGAATTTCTAAAAGCTCAGGAAATTAAAACTAATAGCTAAAACAACAATATTTACGTTGAATAATTAATAAATTTTAATGAACGAACCCTCGGCCGATGGTTGACTGTTTTCATCGAATATTTCACGGCACACCACAGGCGATGACATCGTGCCACAATATCATTATTTCATTCTAAATACACATAGCCTGCCGTTGTACGCCAAAAAATTGTTTTCTTTTATATAATTCATAATTTAAATTCGATTTTTATTCGGCAACAAAATTCACCTTCCGCACACAAAAAATCCTGTCAGATTCAGATTAACTCTTTTTGACAAACTCAATAGTTTATTGCCAATAGATTGGATACCTACGAAATGAGTCTATTGCCATTTGAAAATTCATTCATTCCTATACCGTGAATAGGAAGCTTTGTGAACCGACTTGTTGGTTAGAATTAGAAATTATCAAAATGGCAACATTCATTAGCATTCAAATTCGACTTTGACATGTCACGATGGTGCGTTCAATACCTCTACTACTGAATGGTTTGCAAAACATTAAAGATATTTTTGAAAGGAACTTGTTTTATAAAATTAAATACTGCTTTTAATTTAGACACTATCTTCGTTTATTAAAACGAACATTTATTAAATTAAAAAAACTCTATTTATCTGAAAATTAAAAATTGAACCACATTGAAATAAATTCATAATTGTCTCAATGTTTGAAAGCAAGATCTGAATTTCTGAACGCAAGTTAGCAAAACAACCTCAATCGGTGAAGTAATCAGATTTTGTGTTAGCATTATTAAAATCTATAGGAGTAATATATTTTATAAAGATGGCATTAGTGAAAGACGTCGCGGCTTTATATCAAAATTTGAAAACTGAGTGGGCAAAGAAACCACGTAAACTCGACAAATGTGGTGAATTATTGAATAAAATAAAGGCAAGTTTTGAACGATGACTGGACACTAATCTTTGTTTCATCTAGACATTTCTCTAACTATACATCGTTTATTTACAGATTGCACTAACGCAGTTAACTTTCCTTCCGAGTAATAATACGGCGGCTAATCAGAAAGAATTGATTTTGGCCCGTGATGTGTTGGAAATTGGAGCTCAATGGGCAGTTGCTGCAAAGGATGTCAAAGCTTTTGAGCGATTCATGTCTCAGCTGAAGTGCTACTACTTTGACTACAAGTAAGCACAAACAATCACTAGGCTAGGCTGGCTCTAGTAATTTATCATACAGTTGTGACTGTTTTATGCTCATTTTTATGAAATAATTTTTGTGTTTGCTATTATCTATGCCTTAGGCATTTACTTCCTATACTTGTAACGAATTTCTTAATTATTGAGTCTAATTAGTATAATGACGAATTAGTAGTGTTTGTTATGAAATTTTATCCGAAATATGCATAATCCTGCTCTTATTTTTTTCAGTGTCTAGAGTTATGTACCTAGTAGCATTGTCACTGTAAATATAATTTTATATTGCAACTTGCAGAGACCATCTCCCAGAATCCGCATTCATGTACCAGCTTCTCGGTCTCAACTTATTGTTCCTGCTCTCTCAAAACCGTGTAGCTGAGTTCCACACGGAGTTGGAACGTCTTTCAGTAGATGTGATCAGGGCTGACCCTTATATCAGGCACCCATTGGCTCTGGAACAGTATTTGATGGAGGGCAGCTATAATAAGATCTTTTTGGCAAAGGTTTGTCTAGTGAACTATAAATAAAAATGAGTTGATCCCCTCAGCTGCTACCATGATAACTATTAATATTTTCTATACAGGACAATGTACCAGCAGAAAGCTACACCCTCTTCATGGATACCCTTTTAGACACGGTCCGAGGAGAAATCGCTGCATGCATTGAAAAAGCTTACTTGTGCATCTCATGCGCTGAGGCCGCTAGACGACTGAATCTGCCTTCACAACAAGCTGTGCATGAATATGGCAAGAAGGTATGAACATATTTATTGTAATTTTTCAAACAGTGTAATTTACCACATCTAACTACAGAAAATGACCTGCAGTGAAGGCGCACTTAATTTGTTAACTCCAGATAAGCATGTTCTTTTTGTTGCATTATAAGATAAACTCTGTCTCCTATTGTCTCTCTCACACTCCTTTTACAGTACCCAATGGAAAGGCCAGAATAAAACAGGACACTCATGTCTAGAATGATGATGATGATGCCTAACATCACCCACATCGGATATTTGTTACCCCTATTACAAAAAAAGGGTTAAGTGGTTTTGTTTGTGATTTGTGTTTTGATTTTAAATTATTAATTTCTTTAATGTTCCAGCGTAACTGGGTCCTTGGTGCAGACAACTGCTACCATTTCAACGCGGCTGAGGAGACCTGCGCAGCCGCCGCTGGAACACTGCCTTCTGCCGAACTTGCGGGACAGATTATCGAATACGCCGGCCATCTTGAAATGATTGTGTAGATAAGCTTAGATTTTAATGTACAATTCGTAATTAAATTTCATTTATTATAATTAATAAAGATGATATTTTTTTCTTACATGGCCCAGTGACCCTGTTTTCCGTAGATAAAGCTTTTGTCTTTTGGACCATGAATGACAATGTAATGCTACACATACACACTACACGCTCACTGCTACAGACATCTAAAGAATCGCTCACGACACACGTGCACTTTAGTCACCGGCAAATCAATTCAAAATAGTTTATTTCACATCCTACAACCTACATGGGCCATGGGCACTTATGAAACGTCAGAAGCTAGGTGCGGTGCGGCGACTTCCAAATATTACGTCCACACAGATTTTAACATCGCTAGCGACTGAAGTCGCTGCGTGTGTACCTAGCATCACACTCACGCTATAGCTAAAGCTCCGTACTCACATACGGTTTTACTCGATCGAGTAAAATTCACGGCACGGGCTTTCGTCCATTATCAGCATCATCGTGCATTTTTTCGGCATTTATCTATCGAGCGACGCTCGACGTACAGTATTCACCGAACCGTTCGAGCCACAAGTTGTCTGTTCAACAAAGGAGACAGTGGCAGCATTTAGCAAGCCTCGCAATTCTCAATTATAGAAGAAATAAAGAAAATAAAAGCTTCAAACATAAAAAGGTACTGGGTAAAATATTGGTTAGATCGCCGCTCTGATTAAAGTCACGTGAACTTGATTAAAGAGCTGTGTCCCGTAGGTTAGAACAATAATGATTTACGGAAGTCTGAAGGGATATACCTTATTATGAAGAATTACTTACCCATTAATGGAAAAGAGACGCTCGACACAAAAGACGCGTACATACGCTTGAGTCAAGCTCGACGGCTCGCTTCGAGTAGGTTGCGAAGGAACTTACATAATTATTTAATTCTATCGCATGCGAGCCTTCGAGTTGTGTATTTTGCGGTCCACACGTTGATTTTTAATTGTTTACGAGTAATTCCGAATGTGAGTATGGAGCTTTACGTGGAATTTTGCATTCAACCACAATAACTGTTAATAAAAAATATTAAATACCTACCTATAGTATCGATTGGAAATCCTCTTGTAAAGAAGTTTTCCTCCTTGAGTGTAATAAATGTCATGCTTATTTTAATCAGCTAACCTTTTTTGGAGCATTTGTAAAATAAAATCAAGGCACAATGGTGTATGTTGCAGTGTTGTACCTAGCTTTTTTTCATGTTAGATACTTCCCAAATGGGATCATTGAGGATATGAACTATATCCTCAATGATCCCATTTCCTAAGACGACCCACTGACCTATAATTCTGTTGGATTTAAAAACCAGTAAACCAGAACGACAGGTTTAAAACTAGATGAATCGATTCAGTGTAAAACAATTAATTACTTCGGTACATCGAAGGAAACACTCCTCAGTCTTAGATGTAGCCTGATGTTATAAGTTAGCGACAGTGGTGCCCCTCGTGTCGGCTAGTATCTATAAAGGAATCCGAATAAAAGGCAGAATCCATTATAGTTATATAATAATTACCATAATTTTACATTAAATTGTACACATTTCACCTGCACAGAATTAAATAGAATAGTTCTTAGCTAGCAGCTTGGACCTCTTGAGTTAATGAGTCCAAGTTGTTTAACTTTAACAGCTTGGTAAAATGCTCCAGAGCAAGTTTGAAGTTCCAGTTATTGATTTCCAAGCACCTGAAATGAAACATGCATTTAGTACTTACTGATTTTTAATCATACGGTTTTTTTACGATTAATTTAATAAATAAAATTAAGTTCGTAAAATTAAAAACCTTTCACTAATTTTTTTATCCATCGTTGTAAGTTTCATGAAAATTTTAAGAAATTTTTCCCGAAGATCCTCATCCGTCGTTGATTCTATTTTCAGATTAAAATTCTTTTGTGAAATCTGTAAGGAAAATAATAATATTAGAATAGGTTAACTTTAGTTATCATCGACGTAGTCCTAAATGATGTGTGAATAGGCAGCCTTAAAACCATGTGTAGCTAGTTATTTTTTTTCGTATGGCAATAATTTCATCGATTCAACGACGCCGCTGTCAAACATTGCGTTTTACGAAGAAGTAGTTTACAAATTCGATTATAAACGAAATTAATTTTATTACTTTATTCCGTACAAAATGAAGAAACACCAAACAAGACAAAAGACTATTAATGATCCGGTTATTGTGTCGCGTGTGAAGAATTACCTTGCTGAGAATGTGGACAAGACATTCGTCGATGTCAGCCAAATGGCGCGTTCATTGAAAGAGCGCTACCGCGAGTACAACAACAGGAGCGACAACGCCTTCTGTCAGATGGTGGAGAGTGCCTATAAAGTCGTATTACAAAGCTACGGACTTGACGGAGCTTCCACATCCGACGGATCAGAAGAAGAATCTGATTTAGAGCTATTAGACGAGAATAGTAGTGCATTGAACGACCGCCTGCTCGCCATGTACAAGATGCAGGATAAAAAACGGCCGGCAACGAACAGGCGCAACACAGATAAGACGGGGGAGCCTATAGATATATTGAGCAGCGATGAAGACGGCACTGCGGCGCCGAAACTACCGAAAATCAATGACCAAATTACTATAACCCCCCACATACCAATCAGAAACGCAAATAGTACGGCGACTGAGAGTACGCCCGCCAAATCGCATCAGAATCAACACACAAATGAGAAAAAGAGGAAAGTTGAATCAATCAAAATTGCACCACCAAAGAAAAAGATTGATATTGGCAATGTCAAAAGTGTTAAGGTTAGTTTTGAAGACATTGGTGGTATATCAGAAATCATCACCCAGATCTGTGATTTAATATTACATATGAAACATCCAGAGGTATACAGTCAATTAGGAATAAAAGCTCCTAGAGGGGCATTGTTACATGGGCCACCAGGGACAGGAAAAACTTTATTGGCACACGCAATTGCTGGAAAACTCCAACTGCCTATGATTGCCATTACAGGCACAGAGTTAGTAGGTGGAATGTCAGGAGAATCGGAGGAAAGAATTAGGGAGCTCTTTGAGAGGGCAGTTTCTGTTGCTCCTAGTGTGTTGTTTATCGATGAGATTGATGCGGTTTGTGGCAACAGAGTTCATGCTCAAAAAGACATGGAGAAGAGAATGGTTGCCCAGTTACTGGCATCCCTAGATTCATTGACTGATAATAATGCTTCTGTTCTCATACTTGCTGCCACAAACAATCCCGATGCCTTAGATCCTGCCCTCAGAAGGGCCGGACGACTCGAACAGGAAATCACATTAGGTATACCTTCATTACATGCCAGAAAAGAGATAATTTCTATTCTTTGTAAAAATATCGCTTTAGGTGAAGATGTGGACATGAATGTCTTAGCTCAAATAACTCCTGGGTTTGTTGGGGCTGATTTACAAGCACTTGTTAATAAGGCTAGCACTTATGCTGTTAAGAGGATTTTTACACAAATACAAGCATCTAAAGCTATACAAGAGACAAAACCAGCTGAAGTAACCCCAGCTAATGATGAAATAACAATTATACCAAATGGGGAAAAAGCAACTGAAGAAGCTACACCAAGTGCAGGTGATGCCCCTGAAAGTGTTCTAGAGCCTGTAATCCCACCAGTAGTACCTGAAGACCCCATAGAAGAATTGAGCGAAACAATTGTAAATACGGAAGAAAATCATATAACTGAACCTATCAAGATACCAGTAGATCCTGTTGATGAGGTATTACGCCTTCTTGAGGACATGCCTTACAGTCGGGAAGAGCTGAATGGGCTTGCTATCAGACATGAAGACTTTGTTAAAGCTCTTAAAACTACTAAACCTTGTGCTGTGCGAGAAGGTATTGTAACTGTCCCTGATGTAACATGGGACGATGTTGGATCTTTGAACCAGGTTCGTAAAGAGTTGCAGTTGGCTGTGTTAGCCCCAGTGAAGTATCCAGATCAGCTTGCAAAGCTTGGATTATCAGCTCCTAGTGGAGTATTACTTTGTGGACCTCCTGGTTGTGGTAAAACTTTATTGGCAAAGGCTGTCGCGAATGAAGCTGGAGTGAACTTTATTTCAGTGAAGGGTCCAGAGTTGTTGAACATGTATGTTGGTGAGAGTGAGAGAGCAGTTCGTACGTGTTTTAGACGTGCGCGAAACTCGGCTCCTTGCGTTATATTCTTCGACGAATTTGATGCCTTATGTCCGCGGCGTACGTCTCAAGACCATAATGGCGCTGCCCGTGTTGTAAATCAGTTGCTCACTGAAATGGACGGTATAGAATCCCGTGAAGGAGTTTTCGTGTTGGCAGCTTCGAATAGACCGGATATCATTGACCCTGCGGTGTTGAGACCGGGTCGTTTGGACCGCGTTATGTATGTCGGGATGCCGGCGAGGGAGGACCGGTTCGATATACTGCAGAAGCTTACCAAAGGTGGCACAAAGCCTCATCTGGGACCTGACGTAGATTTACAAGTTATTGCCGAACTCTCGGATGGATATACGGGTGCCGATCTGGCTGGCTTGGTGCGAGCGGCCGCAACGATTGCACTGACGAATCACATCGCAAATGGCACCCTTGACGGTGACATTTTTGTCACGTTCGAAGACTTCAGAACTGCGCTCGCGAAATGTAAACCATCTGTGTCGTCGAAAGAGCAGTTACATTATGAGAAGCTCAGATTGAAGTATGCATCGGGAGCTGACGATAGAGATATGGAAATGGAAACTGAGCCGCTAAATGAAGAATCTATGGACACCGTGTGAGAATCGTTCAGTTGTTTACAGACTTAACATTTTCTTTAGATTATCGCGGCCCTTATGTTAAGTATATTTCGTACCAATAGTGCCAACTTGTTCCTTTTAAGCAAATTGTTAGGTCTACTGTTAAGTCCATTTCGTTATTAAGAAAAACAATAAATGGAATGGTCAATAAGCTAACAATCAATGTGGAATACTATTTTCTGTGAATAATCAGAGTGATACAGGTAGTTATCTCATAAAGCTCTTTGTAAACAGCACATTTTAAATTCAAGGATATGAATAAAGATGATTATTTTTTCCTATAATTGTGTTTTTATTATCCTCCTTAGCATTTATGCGAAAATGTATTAGATACTATAATAATAGTAAAGGTCAAGGGACATAGCAATGCATAGCTAACATGGCATGCTTCAGTAGGTGCATTCAAAAATATCACGTACTTTATTTTGATAATATGAAGGTTTTATGAACATAATTTTGTTATGTTATTTAGTTACTTTATTATATACTTTTTTATATTTCACTTCTGAATGTGCCCATTGAAACTTAGAGCGGTAATTGTTTCATATTCGAATCCGCATCTCAACATGCAAATCCAATCAATACACGCGGCATTGAATGGAAGTAATATTCATAACAAATTCATGTTCGGATAATTTCCATTTGGCGCCGATGACGTCACATGTATGTAAGTTTGTTGAGTGCTATGCAAACCGAGTTTTACATATCCTAGTATTGTGAAATGAATAATCTGCCTAGCCTCTTCCCAACTACTTTGAGATCGGCAGCAGTCTAATCAGATGCTGAATATCAGTATTTTACATGAAGCGACTGCCTATCTGACCTCCATAACTCAGTTACTGGGTAACGCGATAGTCTCGATGGCCCTTGGTAAGACTGATTGTCAGTCTTGAGCTTCTGGAGTTCTGGCTACCCGTAATGACTGTCGAAGATCTATGCATGCTAGCTGGGACCAACGGCTTAACGTGCTTTCCGAGATCCAGAGGACTTCGATATGTAAGTAATGGATGCTCACTCATCCACGAACTGACCGCGGCAAGCATAGCTTTACCTTCGATCGACCGTGCGGCTGTTATCATTTATAGCCACGACTCTATTGTGAAATGAATAATGCAGAAAATATAAGGATTATAGCAAGTCCTCATGAAATATGTGGCTAGAAAGGGGTGACTACCGATATGGCGACTAATAGAGAAGTATAGAAGAACAAAAAAATAGGAAAAGGGCAAGATAATCAAAGATGATGAGCGAATCCTCGAATTATGTCAACTCTTTAATTTAAATACAGGGTGAAAGTGACATCGATGCGCAAACTGAAACCATAAATTCAGTACATGATTCTAGAGTAGGGCATGCAATTCCGGAATTCCGGAATTTCGTTACAATTTGTCTGATATCTCAACTCCGGAATTGAGAGGAGTAATATCGTAATTCCGATATTCATAGTGTTCCAAATTCATTGTTTTTTTTCCCGAATGCAACTATCTAACGTCTGTGTAACTTTCCAAGGAGCTAGCCAACCAGGTCTACAGTCCGTTCACAGCTATTTTACCTCTTAATTTATATCACTGTCATAATCACAGTGATCTTTATTGCCGTTGCAATAAGGTTGTTGTTGGGTTGCTGCCATTGACAAGTTTGTAAAATTCACTATGATCTTTATGGTCGGTACAATAAGGTTGCTATTGGATCCTACCACGTAACAGTTTATGCTCAAGTAACTTGAACGGAACAGTTTTTTGAGTTCTAAACTTCCGATGAACTTGCGAAGTCGTATAAAACAAAGATGACTACTATTAGCAGATGTGCTACACTATTTACACAATCCGGAAGACTTCTCTGCACAAGCAGTGGACGATACCTTTCCTAAACGCAATAAGGAAGGAATTTCTGATTCAAATAGGTATCGTATGTTTTTATTCATGATATTTCACGTTTAATTCTATTTTGATAGCCTTGTTGATTTTACTGTTTAAATGTGTAATTAAAGTTATAAGCGAGGAAAATTACCAAACATGTTTAATTTTGGATGTTACTAAAAATGATTTAGCACCAATTTCACCAAACTCTGCTGTTACTAAATGCTATACTAAGACATTTTGACGGGACTATTTTTCGTAGTGCGACAATCCATCAAATAATAACGGGACATTTAGAATAAACACAGTATGGTGAAACTGGCCCTAAAAGACCGATATAATTATAAATCTAGTTTGATTGAAATAAACCTTTTTCTATTCCTAGATAGAGATGGTTTCTCTATTAGAGACAATTAAAAGTTACCAGTTCCGGAACCAGTTCCGGAATTCCGGAATCAGATCTCCGGTATTGGAATTCAGTTCCGGAATTGATAACCTTCCGATATTGTATTGTTTTTGTTTCATTTACACTCAGCGGCAGGAAATGTGGCCGGAGCCCGGAATGTGGATTTATATATGTGAAAAAAAAAACTTAATTTAAGTACTCATTATATTTACACAAATAAATTTTAAACTAACCAAATTTCTTTTTTTAAATTAATTTGAAATTATTCACTTTAACCAAATTAAGAAGCTATTTAGCATTTATTTTAATTGAAAATCCCTTAAAATAGGTTTAGTTTGCGTAAATTCGCGTTTAGGGCTTGTGCTATATTTACTGCCGCTGAACGTATTAAATGCCGATACAGACACATCTGTGAAGGTAATGTCTTACCGTATTAACTCTGAACGCTGACCTCGCAGCTGCAGCGCTCGGTTCATGCCAGTACACCATTTCGTTTTGAATTTTATACTCTGTCCCGTCTTCGGAATGCAGTACTACTGTTCTAGTAAATGAAAGGAGGTGCTCGTCTTCAGCTAACGTATCCGTCGTCAGCTTAAGTACGCCGCTGATTCGAAGGACTGTTGTATTTTCCTGGTACAAAAAGATTATTTTTAACAACAAAACATGACATCAAATTTTTTTTCAGGTGAATCCTCTGTTTTACGTCCTATGTTGATCAAAATACGATTCGCGACTGTAGGAATGATATATTTACTGAATAATAATCATAAATTTCATATCAATCTTCAAACTTTGGAAATTTGTTCCACCTAAATCTTTGTCTGTATATTTCATATGAAAATTCTTATAGCGGCGGGCTACAACTAAGGATCCCCCTTAAGGCGAAACCTTCAGAGTAGCCAGCGAAATTCAAATTTTCTTACGTTTTTTGCAATTTGCAGGTCAGTATCAGGTTGTATTTTGATTAAAATATGATTTGCGACCGTAACAAATATAGCTTTACAGAATTATAATCATTAGAATCAGCAATACATCTCTCTAAGTTCATATTACTGTATGGAATGGCTATTGTACTTCTTTTAATTTTTATAATTATTGTGTAAAATTTTCGATACAATGTAAAAATTGTTATAGAAATAAATAAATAAATTACCTCCTTCCCTTTTTGTGTATATATATAGTATATGTATAATGTAGATATATATTATAGTAAATATGTATGTATGTGTATTATAAGTTTATATTCTGTTTAGGTACTTGTATACCTATTTTATTTATAAATACTTATGTTATCTTTTTAATATTTATTATTATCTCCTTTATTTCATTATATACATATAAATTATATTTTTAAATATTAGAATATAAAAAATATAAAAACATTTAAAAATATAAAAAATAGTAGCCCACCGATATCGGGAACAGGGTTTATTATTATTATTAGTAATGTCTGTTATATAGAGCACCTGCCATCTTATCTCTTCACCACCCATGGTTGACTGGTAGAGAATGCCTAAGGCATTAAGTCCGCCTTTGTATACTATTGTGTGCGAGAAGTTTTAATAAATAAATATACAAATAAATGAAATGAAATTTCATGTAATCATGTCATTTGACGCCAAAACTAACTTAAGAAGTTGACAGTGACCTGCAAATTGCAACAAAACGCAACAAAATTTGAATTTCGCGGGCTACCTTAGCGCATCCCCCTTAACATAGAAACCTAGATAACAGTCGATCTATTCTGTAAAAAACTCACCATGAGAACTTAGTTCAAGTGAAATTCGAAGGGACCTGTAATTAGTGTCAATCCCTAGCATCAGAGGGAATGACAGTTCACTTCATGCTCACTTCACCTAAGTTTTCAAGGTGAGATTTTTTACTGAATAGACTGGCTGTTTTCATGGCACATCGTTCTATTTCTGTCAAACGTTTAAAGTTGACAGAGACAGAATGATGTTTTAAATATTATTAAGCCCTAGGGCCCACTTGCACTACATATCACTAAATGCGTTAAAGGAGGAAGCGCCAGGGTAACCCGCGAGATTTAATATTTCTTACGTTTTTTGCAATTTGCAGGTCTGCAGGTTGTAGGTATGTTGAACAAAATAAGATACGCGACCATAATAAGTAGGTATGTATTTACAGAATTTTAATAATTAAAATCATCAACACAATACTCTAATAGGGTACCCTGGCGCTTCCCCCTTAACGAAAAACGTATTTTATGCCACGTGTGTTTTGTTTCTGTGAATCGTTTAAAGTAGAAACAGACAGAATGATGTTTTTAATATGTTTGGCAGTAAAAAGTAATTAAAACTTCGTTCTATAACTGTCAATCATTTTGAATATGACAGAGACAGAATTATGTTTAAAATTATAGTTTAGCGCTAAGCGCATTTAGTGCTCCGATTTAAGGTTCCTGAAAAAAAAAATGCTGAAGTTGATAACTTTGTTGAATGAATAACTATTGAGAGTTTATTGAGGATTTCAAAAACCAGACATTAGTTTACATCAGTCCATAGCTAATAAACGGTGGATTTTTGAGATGGGGCAGTTCGGGCAGGTACCTACCTCGGTTGGTCCGATAGTTATTTGATCCTTATAAGAAACAGGATCAAATGGCATCAATTTTTTTTTTTTAATCTGTGAATGCAGATCAAAATTTCTTAAAAAATTAAGGTCCTAAGACCGTTTTCCTGTATCTACAGCGATTAAGGTACCTGCCCTTACTGCCCGATCTCAAAAATCCACCCTGTATAATAGGTGTAAAAAGACGCCTATCAAAGCCGAGTCACTTGTTCTTCCCGTCATTGTATTTTTTTTTGTACTGGACCATACCTGGGTACCTTCTGATTATAATTAGATATTGAACCCATGCACCCACGCATGGGGGCGTTGCATGCACCCATAAGAACAATGTTTTGCGTGCGTTACATTGCGCACTACCGCAAACAGCGAATTTTCACACCAAAAATAAAAGTCGTTTTCCCAATAATTATTTTTGCCCAAAGTTACTTTGCTTGATCTACAGAATGTGTAGATCACAGATTCGTGATGGGTCTTTTTACACGCGGGTCTTGGACCCTGGCCCTGGTCCTGGTGGCCTTGGTTAAAATCTTCGTTTACTCACAGTATGATACAATGCATCCACGGTGAAGGTATACGGATCATGTTCGGTATGCGGCCACCTGTTTATAAGCTTGGTGATCGCCATCGCTCCAACAACAGAGTCGGTCTCCCCTTCATCTAGAAACCGTGCGTATAGGAACAGGTTTCTAAAATTCCTGTATATTTGACCATAGCCTGTAACAAGAAATACAGATGGCTTAGTAGATATTATTTTCACGCCTCTTGCTCAAAAAGTCCGTCATTGTAACGTACCAAAGCGGGGATAAAATTTAATAGTATATTTTCTTCTATGGGCAAAAGTTTTTTTTAATATTTATTTTTGTCTGTTACCAACGAGCCTACAAAAACGAAAAAGTCTTTATTCATAAGTAGAATAATCATAAATAAAGACTTGACTTATTACTGTTGCATAAAAAGAAGTTTTTTTTTTTAATGGAACTAAAAGCGGCGAGCTCTTTGGTAGAATGCGTGCATTGCGCTGCGGCTACAGAAGAAAAAAAAATGTTAACTATCTAATATTGTATTGGATTATTTTATTTACTCGCAGTCGTAGTGAAAAGTAGAGTGTAACACACGGCGCTAAAAACTCATTATAACTGGATTTTCTATTTACTCCCTCGGTAAAGCTCGGGAGTAAAAATGCCCATATATAATGGGTCTTTTTAGCCCCTTGTATAAAAATCTACTATTATTGAAAAGAGAGGAAGACTTCTGATCATGATGACAGTAATTAAATAAAATTCGAAAATCATTTCGAAATAAAACGACTGGTTACTCTAACCGACAGACGGTAAATACGTAAGGAGAGAACTGAGTTCTCGTATACCTATACGTGACAAAGTGTTATCGAAATTGATAGGAGGACTATATTCAAATACTTACGTAATTTATAACAGTATGTAATAGTCAAAGTGGCGTCGTCTTCATACATCCCTTGTATTAAAGACCTATGGTCCGGCCCAGAGTCGAACAACGGAAAGAATATTTCTAGAAACTTCTCCGTTACTTCTTGCGCTTCTTCCGGGCAGTAGTTCTGTTTGTGATTGAGTAGCTCACCCTTTTGTTGGATTGGTACGCCGTCCTGTAAAGAAATATACCGGCATGTATTTGATTGAACCTCAAACAATTCCCATTTTGCTTTCCTAGAAATATTAATAACACTCTTATATACAGGCTGGATTTTTGAGACGGGGCAGTAAGGGCCACTGCCCCGTCTCAAAAATCCAGCCTGTATATAATGAATGCGCCTCTTTTTGTGTTTAGTAAATCAAGCATACTATAACATTAAGAAGTTCCTAGAGGAAATATTTGTATTGACAAAGTTGCTTATTTGATTTGACATGATTATTGCTTACAGGTCTTATTAACTTATTTTTGTTTTTTATATATATATTTTTTTTGTTATTTTAAATTTATTACAATATTTTACCTATTATTCTTTAATTACCTACTTAATTTACTATTATTTTAAGAGAATGTTTTAATTAAAAATATTTCTTGACATTTGCACGTCACATCATGTGGCAAACATGTCTGTAACTATTAATGTTGTTACCATCCTATATGCATGTCTTTTCTTGTATGTATGACACATGTATAAGCAAATAATTTTTATCTTATCTTATCTGAACCTCAAATAATTCCTATTTTGGTATCCTAGTATCCTAAAAATAGTTAATAACCAACAACTGCGGCGCGCGACGCAACGGTCCAAAAGTTTTAGAGGATCAATTTATTAAATATTTCCCAAATATAAATCAGACGCGAACTAGCTTAAAAACAATGAAGGGCTTGAGGCTAAGTAACAGCTGTACGGGTCGATTGATCAAGGTTAAGCTATGGTTGCCGCGGCCGGTCTGTGGAAGTGTGATCGTTCATGGGTTCTGTAGCATGAACTCCTTAGTTGTAGGCCGCCAAATTCAAATTTTCTTTGGTTTTTTTTTACAAATTGCAGCCCTTTTTTACGTCGTATGTTGATCGAAATGCAATTCGCGACTGTAGGAATGATATATTTACTGAATAATAATCATAAATTTCATATCAATCGTCAAACTTTAGAAATTTGTTCCACCTAAGAATTCTCATTTGAAATATTCTGAATTTATATATTATTTATATACTTTTTTATTTTATTTTTGTATATCAACATTTACGCATGCACAATATTGTTTTTATCGACCGCAAAAATGAGTTTGTATTTCATAGTATTTCTCGAAAATACTATGGAACACCACCAAAAATATCCCATATCTCAAAAACTTTTGCCATAATTACAAAAGTCACTGTAAGCAATATAATAAAATTTTTAATTATGGGATCCAACAATACCCCATACGCTTATATCCATTGTTTTTTTTTTTATCTCTCGGTTACATGTATGGTGAGCGACATGAAGAAATTACGACAAAAACAATTAGGCGTGATAACCCCTAATTGTTTTTGTCTGACAACACCTTTGTTTAGTAGTGCACGGAATACACCTTCATTCCAATTTTTTACGATCTAGTGCAAATACTTTCCGAGCAAAATGGCTGTGCACATCTGGACGGATGGGCGGACGGACTTGAAATTATTAGGAGTTCCGTTTTTGTCATTTGGCTACGGAACCCTAAAAAGTTTTTTTTTATATGTAGGTACTCACAATTTCTACAACAGCAGGGAACATCATCCTAATGACTTTCACATAGTGTTGAGGATCAATATAGTCGTGGCACAGCGGGTTTCCTTCCAAGCGTATCGTCTTTAACGGCAGTTGTCTATCGTTCAGCAAAATTGTGATCTTCTCTAAACAATTATGTGACAGGTCCAGATGCTTCAATCTTGGTGTCACATTGATTAAGTCGAAGCCAGTTATGTTTCTGAAACAAAAAAAAATATACATACATAAAGAAATAAGATAAGATATATTTATTTGCATAAACATGTGTACACATACAAGAATAAAAAAAGCGTGCATACACATACATACATACATTAACTGACGCCTTCTTCCCATGGGGGTAGGCAGAAACTACAGAAAGCCTCCTGCTACGATCCTTACATACTTCTTTTGTCTGATTTACGTTCATACATCTGGTCATACACGCACGCCGGTTGTGAGTACTACGCACCGGACCTTTCTGAAGAACATCACCAATAAGGTCACTATATGTCTTCCTAGGGCGTCCCCTCCCGGCGTTTCCACTCACATCTGCCTTGTAAATACCTTTTGTTAGTCGCCCTCCATTTATCCTCTCAACATGACCAAACCATCTCAGCATACTCTTTTAAATTTTTGTCACTACATCTTCTTTTAAACCGCACTGTTGCCTTATCACATCATTCTTGCATTCGTGCATGCAAGATCTTTTTAATATTTTATTATTATTATTAGTAATGTCTGTTATACAGAGCACCTGCCATCTTATCTCTTCACCACCCTTGGTTGACTAGTAGAGAATGCCTAAGGCATTAAGTCCGCCTTTGTATACTATTGTGTGCGAGAAGTTTTAATAAATAAATAAATAAGATAACATAAAGAATACAGTACAGGTTCAGATATGTTGACATGTGAATATCACGCCTGTATTCTCCAAAGGGTTACACAGAGGTGTACCTATAGTACACCAGTTATGTTTTCACCTACATTTCGCCAGTTATGTTTAAGTCCCATGTAATAGGCGGCGAGCCTGTTCCCATCAACCGGGCACAAATACAGACTCCGGGCTGCTACTGAGAAATTCCAGATGGAAAAACCCAATAACAGTTTTTCCGATCCGGGAATCGAGCTCAGGACCACACGCTCAGTATCGCATGCGAACACTAGACCAATGAGGCATTAGAATTACATAAAATAACAATAATTCATATACTACCCTATTCTAATGCCCGCGGCTTGGCTCGGTCGTACCCGTGCCCGGGCTATTACCGGCATAAAATTAAGGTCACAACACGACATGTGTTGAGTATCGGTTTGTATTGCAAGTTGCTGTAATTTAATCACACCGTATGCATGTGTATATTTTTGTGGGCGGTACTGCGTACTTCATCCAAGCTTGACACTAGTTTTTCGCGGAATTTCAACTAAATACAGGGTGTAAGGGACAGCCCTCCGCAGATTCATGATGGGGTGAATTCAGTATATCATACTAAGATGACCGGTAAATGAAATAATTTCAGGAACGTTATGGGAATCCAATAAACCTGATTTGTTTTATTACCTCATACGGGTAGCGAACGGCGGGCAGCGCGCTCGCGCCACGTGATTGATTTCAACATCGATTGCTGTTTTATCATTATTTCAACTGTTTTATTTACATAATGGATACTGCGTACAGAGAATGTTATTTTACATTGAAATAAAGGAATAGTAACTGAAAAAATGAAAGGTTTCCTGAGTAAATTTCCGCTGGTCTATGATTCAAAATATAGAGCTGAATGCACCCTGTTAGTTTGCGGAGGGCTGTCAATTACACCCTGTATACACCTTTAGTTATTGTTTACCCTATAGCTGAAAAAGGGATACTGTACTCATCATTATGAACAACGTTTTCAACGGAACCAAACTTGAAACCGCGAAAAGACACCTGCTGCTCCCAACAAAATCAACATTATAAGCTGATTATTTATATATTTATTTATTTAAACTTCTTGCACATAATAACATACAAAAGCGGACTTAAGGGGAATGCGCCAAGGTAGCCCGCGAAATTCAAATTTTCTTACGTTTTTTGCAATTTGCAGGTCAGTATTAGGTCGTATGATGATCTAAATATGATTCGCGACCGTATCAAATATGGCTTTACAGAATTATAATCATTAGAATCAGCAATACAACTACTTAAGCTAGAATTGCCCTCAAGTGTCATGACTTCATGAAATAGTAATTCAATAGGGTAATATGAACTTATAGAGACGTATTGCTGATTCTAATGATTATAATTCTGTAAAGCCATATTTGTTGCGGTCGCGAATCATATTTTAATCAAAATACAACCTGACAGTGTTCTGCAAATTGCAAAAAACTTAACAAAATTTGAATTTCGCGGGCTACCCTGAAGAATCCGCCTAATGCCTTAGGCATTCGAACCTAGTATTCTATTCTATTCTATTCTAAGATTATGCTATCATAAGCATAGCATAATCTCGTATATTTTGATAAATTATGCGAAGATAAAAGTATGGAGCAGGATTGGTCCCATAGTAGTGGTCGTTCATAATGGTGGTTACAATGACCACTTTTCAGGTTTTCAGTTATTTCAATTACTCCTTATATAGAAACTGATTATTATTATTATATTTTTATGTTAGGAACATATCTCGGGACCATGGGGTCCCGGACCTTTGGAAGGCGTACGAGGGGCCGAGGCCAACTCGCAGAAGCCCCTTAGAAAATTTTAAATGGAATGAGGCACCTACCGACGATTATCCCTGTATGCACTGTGCAAGTGCACCCTACGACAACCCCCGGTTGGTGTCAGACTATTGCAGAATATAGAAACAAAAGTATTGGAGTATTCATTTGGGTAGCTTAAGTGGACTAGTTAACTAGGACTATGGAAACACTATGGCCCCTGCTTGACGAATGTTTTATATAAAATGGCAGGGGGGTGACTTGCACCAATACCAATTATTACACCAGACTTGGTCTCCGTAAGTCCTTTTTGGGTAACCACTTAAAACCAGCGCCGTGCTGTGGGTCCCCCATAGCACAGCATCATGCTGAGTGGAAGCCATCTTGTCACAGTCATGACGTGCAGCTGTCGACTATTTCTGTTTTGTGCTCGTGATTATAGATATACCTATTTTGTTTGTTTCTTTTTCGCATGCACGTGTTTCTGTGACAAATAAACCTATTTTTCTTTCTTTCTTTCTTTCACACTCAATAATGGGGCCCCGAAAACGGTCGCTAGCACATAGTGTCGTAGCGACAAGGGTGCAACATGTCCTAAGGTGCTTATGAGGAGTGGAGAGGTATCCCACGGCTATCAGGACAAATTATTACTTACGTAAGCCTGTTATGCGAGAGATTGAGCTCGACTAGCCGGTCCCACTCGACGGCGGTCTGCAGGAGCAGGCACTCGCTCTGGTTGTTCACACGGTTCAGCGGGAAGTATACGAAGTGGCTTATATCTGGAGTGAAGGTTTTTTTTAATAATATCTAGTAGAAGGATCTACAGTGCTACTAGGATGTTTTGGAGCTCAAATGACGTTGACAGGTAGGCGCAGTTCGTAAACAGAATTTTAACAGACAGGATTTTAATTCAGATTTGTTACAGTTGTAATGGCAATCATGTCATTTGGTTTAATAGGCTTTTATTTTTATGATTTTATTTATCTTTTATATAGATTCTTCTATATTTTGTGAATGTGAGAACGTTGAAGGCCTAACTTGTGTACCTGTTACTTGTTGACAGGCCTACACTGTCCTCCCATACCTATTAACACGGTAATTTGAAAACATCGTAAAGCTAATTATTTTTAAAAGAGTAACCGTGCACCTAGCTTCTGACGTTTCATAAGTGCCCAAGTAGGTTTATGTGAAATAAAATATTTTGGTTTGATTTGTGCAATTGAGACATTTGTGCAATTATTTTTTGAAATGTCACTTGAAATGTATTCAAAAAAACAAGATGGCGGCATTAGTTCTGATTTTGGCCGCGCGCCAAAGTAACCTTGTAGCGCTTTATCGATATGTTTTTTTTTAATATTGTAACTAGCTGTTTTGCCCGCAACTTCCTCTGCGCATATTTTGTATTTCATATTTTTTTAATAATCAATATCCAGGATGAAAATCAGGCTATGTCCTTTTCCAGGCCCCAGGCTACCTACCTGTCAAATTTCATGTCAATCTGTTCAGTGGTTTACAATTAAATTATTATTTTCATCTCACCCTCTTGCAAAGTAAAAGCACTCAAATTCAGCTTCTTATCCATGTAACCCATGACAATTCTCTTCCTCAGTATAATTCTGGGTATAAAATGTAGTTGCTCGGGTAAACCTGGTATAGATATTGTGATGGCCAATTCGACCCCGTCCTTGTGGATGTAGAAACCAGTCTTGTGTAGTACTACGAGCGCTGAACGACTACGCAGGACCAAGAACTTGCATTCATGTTGGTAGAACTGAAAAAAAGTAAACATTTTTACCCATTACATTTAGAACTTTGTATTGTGTATTTATTATACTTCTTATTTTTTATTATATTTTAGTATTAAAAATAAAAATTGAAATTCATTTATTTCAGGTACAGTCGCCAGCAGGTCAAGCTACACGAAACTGTCAAATTTCTCCAAACGATTTTAAACCTTAAAATGTCGGTAGTTAAGTTCAAAATTGAATGTGAAAATCTGACAGTTTGTGGTAACTTGATGTGCTGGCGACTGTACCATATAACCCATATTATAGAAGTATTTTAAATTATTGAACATTAAATACAAAATCACACATAATATAATACAAACGAATAAATACAATATAAATACAACATCAACACATAAATAAATCAAATTCAAATTCATATACAATCATAATTAATAAAATTCATATTCATTACAGTAGTCTCTTACGTGTGACACTGTATGTAACTTGTCTGTCACAGCAGTGTCGCACTTAGGGACAGTCCAACCTATTAGCTATCATAGTCAGAATGGAGTTGGAGCTCGCCCGCACTCTGCGCACAAGAGACGCGCGTATGCTGCACCGGTTGACGTCGTCACGTCAACGCCGGCTGTCGCTGAAAACTAGCGCTGGGGCTCTGTCTCGCATAGGGTCATAGCATTATGCTGAGCGATTGCCGTTTTGCGTGGATGTGACGCATATTTTTCCCCAACTTGTTATTTTTTTGGGTTTGTGTGTTTTGCTCTGCGTCACGTTTACCATAAATAGACGTATTTTATTTATTTTTTCTTCATTCTTTTTTTCACGAAGGTATACCCGAATAAAAGGATTTGGTCCTTGCTTGGGCTTTGTTTTGGCCTTTTTTGCTGAACTAAGCTTATTTGGCATACATTCCAACGGAATTAGCTTTTTAACCCGACTATGGCAAAGCCAAAAGGAAAGGTTATGATTTTACTATTGCATATATATTTTGAGAATATGTTGTGCTGTTTTAGGTCTGTGCTAAATAAATGTCTTTTCTTTCTTTTGCCATGGTCAAACGTTCGAGTGGGACTTATAACTTGTTTAGAAGAGGAGTGCGTTTCCACTGAAGCAATGATGTGGGAAGCGGAGACGTGGAGCTACCGACCAATCATATTGGTTGAAATCCACATCGTATCTGTCGTCTCGTCTGTGATTGGTCCATTCCTGTACGTCTCTGTTTCGCTCCGCTCGTCCCCACTTCAGTAAAGACTTGAAATAGCCAAAACGCGGTACGCAAGATATATAAGTACATAATATTATCATCTGCCTAACCTTTTGCCAAGTATGTTGGGGTCGGCTTCCAGTCTAACTAGATGCAACTGAATACCAGTGTTTTACATTGAGCGATGGCCTATCTGACCTTCACAATCCAATCAGACTTTAAACCTTTAACTACCCGTAACGACTGTCAAAGATCTACAAATGACAGCCGGGACTAACGGCTTAACGTGTTTTCCGAGTCTTAGTCTGTAATGGATGGTCTCCCATCCACGGAATGACCTTGGCAAACGTAGCTTTACCTTCTATCGATCCGTGTGGCTGTTATTATTACTTAGCCACGAGCCCCTAGATTAGTAATACATTTACAGGGTGCCAGGGACATCGACGCGCTAACTGTAAACATGAACTCAACACATGATTCTAGACACCTAGAGTAGATTTCTCGTCAGTTATCAAAAAAAAAAAAATAGCTTCAAAGAAAAGTGCAACACTGCGGTTAAAATGTATTAAATAGCAATTTTTTATTCAAATAACTGACTAAAAAAATAGAATAGAATAGAATACTCTTTATTATGTACACTATAAAAATTACAGATATACTCGTAAAAGTAGAAATTTTACATAGGGTGACACAATGGGCGGTCTTATACCTAAAAGCGATTTTTTACAGACAGCCTTTGGATGGCTTCAAGGGAGAAGGAGAGACAATAATGCAGGTAGTCAATGGTGTACCATTTACATATACAACAAATACATACATACATAAAATATATACTTATCTACATAATATAATATAAACTAAATGTAATGACAATGTTTAAGGAGAGAGGAAGTGTTTTTTAACCAGAATTTTAAAAGTGGACAGAGATTGAACACGCCTTATCGACATGGGCAAGGCATTCCATAACCGTACTGCTTGAACTGTAAAAGACTTGTCATAAAAACTGGTGGAATGCATCGGCATCTCTAGTCTTAAGTTTTCCGATGATCTCAGGTATCTATTATGTGTGTCATGAAGGAACTTGAAACGTTATTTAAGATAAGAGGGGGTGTTAGGGTTGAACAGAATACTGTAGAGCTGAAACAAGATATGAGAATTCCGGCGAAGACGTATGGGAAGCCACTTGAGCTTCGTACGAAATTCAGAAATGTGATCGTATTTGCGCAGGGCAAATATAAATATTATGCAAAAGTTTTGAAGTTGCTCAAGTTTATCGAGTCGAGTTTAGAATCATGTACTGAATCCATGGTAACAGGTTGCAAGTCGATATCCCTACCACCCTGTAAAAGGTGTTATTTAAAATATTGACAACCTCATAAGGGGTCATTGGCCTCATGATTTTGAACCACTTTAGGAATAAGCCTGTAATCGCAAATAACGAATCAGCTGCTCCATACATTTATGATGGGCCCATAGTAAAACTTGTTCATAATGATGAGTTCAATAACACCTAAAGAGGTTTTCAGCTGTTCAAATAATTCTTAGTATAGGTATTTTTTTCTGCAAGCAGTGCATAATTAGCCTATAATTTTCCCACTGCTGGGGCACAGGCCTCCTCTCTTCGAGAGGGAGTGGGCTGTAATCTAACACGCGGGCCCAGTGCGGGTTGGTAGATGTCACATGTCTTCGAATTTTTGGTTCTAAGACATGCCGGTTTCCTCACGCTGTTTTCTTCACCGTTTTGAGAGCAGAGGTGATAAAATTATTTACACAAAGTAAAGCGCCTGCCTGGGTTCGAACCCACGACCTACAACTCTTAAGTCGGGGCCGATACCACTGGGCCGCCACTGCTCTGCACTGCAAACAGTGGAGCTGTTCCAAATATCCGAAGTCCCAAACAGTCGTACTCAGCGCTTCTCCTCCACATTTACTATGCGCACATCCAAAGTGTGGAATTCACTGCTAGCGTCTGTGTTCCCTTCCACATTTAACCCGTATGCCTTCAAAGCAAAAGTGTACAGGCATCTTTTGGGCACGCACGTTCCATCATAGACCTCATCCATCGCTTTCCATCAGGCGTGATCGACGTCCGCAGCCACTTCAGCAATAAATAAAAAAAATTGTTACAGAAATTAGTCAAGAAATATCTGTGTATCTTACCTCAGTAAAACAAGGTATGAGACTATATCCCTTGACGCTATCAAGTACGGCGTCCAGCACACGCTCCTTTGTCCAGGTTGACGGGTAACCTTTGACCTGCAACATTCATTATTAACGTGATTAACAGCCCTTGGTTGACTGGTAGAGAATGCCTAAGGCATTAATACTCAATACTTTTATTGCATTCTACATGTAGGTATTCCTAGGTGGTAAACTTATAATTTGATCATAAGAACCCTGTCGGGCACTGCAAAATAAGTGAGTTAGGAGAGAGGAAGCATTTGTTAATTTTAAGCATTTGTAAAATTAAGTCCGCCTTTGTGTGCTACTGGTGCCGATTCTCTTGTACACCGAACTAAACTAACTAAACTATCACTAAAATTCCTTACTGTTGGCTATGAGAATCTTAGATCTATTCTGTCAAAAAATATCTCTAAATTTAAAAATAATTTTGACGCAACTAAACTTTAATTTTACAATCGCGACTCCACGTTTTACTTGTTTGCCCTACCCCGTGATTTTTTTAGAGCCGGAGGCACGCATTCGGGGCAGCCTCGACGTTTTATAATGGAATTTTTCACATTTTTTATGGAAAATAATTAAAAAAATGTTACCCACATGTAGAGTTTAAGGGGTTTAAGGGTTTCATAAAGGGGGTCGACATTTTCATTATTTTTGCGATAGGACACACCATTTTCGAGATAAAAGCAAAAAAAAAAATTAAAAAAAATACAGTACTGTTTTTGCACCTGCAGTCGAGGCGTTGTGTTGAATTTTAGATCATGACAACTTATCTTATTTCACACCTTTTTAATCGCGATTAAAAATAGCCAGATTTAGTTAGAAAACCAAAATTTTAGGTGAAAAACGTCAAATTCAGAATAGCATAATTGGCATTTTCACTGAACTAATAATTCAGTGCCATCTTAGTGCTGTCAAACTAAAATATAGTTAAGTTGTGTCACTTTAGTCTATTTCAGAATGAGAAATCGTCGTTTGACAGGAATAAACGAAATTTTAGTGATTTTTAGTCTAGTTTAGAGAGTTTTGTGACAACAGAGTCGGCACCATTGTGTGGGAGAAGTTTAAATAAATAACGTCTTATAAATCGATGAACGCCGGCTGCACGTACGAAAAAGCATGACTCATTGTCACGTTCCGCCTGAGGCGAGCGTGCAAGCGAGAGCGCGGAAAAAACGATAGAGAGGCACGATCGGCCTAAGCGTTCGGCTTGTGACGCATCTATCTCTCTTCCACTCCTTATGACGTTATCATGGTCTAAAAAACAAGGTCTGGCTTTCCAGGATTGACACATGCTTACGTCACTATCCAGTTGCCACTTTATTGCAACAAAACAAGAATTATGGAAACATTTTCAGTCACCATTCAGTTAAAAAATATTTAAAAAGCATTTAAATTGTCGTTTAGTTTTTCTACAAACAAAACAAAACAATTCAATTTAAACATATACCAACGTAATTGTTAAAACCTCATTGTTTTATCGGATTCGCACAGGTAATAAAGGCGGTTGGGGAGTTATTATTACACACTACTGGTAGCACAGCGGTGATGATGTAGGCATGTGTCTCCCACGTGACCACTGTGTCTCGGAATGCTAAACCTGGCGCCCTGGCGGAGTATATTATTATGCCATGGACGTTATCACGTAAAATTATCGTCCGTAAACCGACTTTACAGACAACCATTTTTTTTTCTTTCATTCTTTATCATAAAACAATAGCTTCTGCCCGCGACTTCGTCCCCGTGAAATTTCTTGTTCCCCCAAACCACCCCGTCGCATCGCATCGCCTGCCCGCGCTATTACTTCGTTTTCGCTTAGCGTGGTTTCTTACTTTTTTTTTCTTTTTGCTCGGCTCCTAAGAGTCCTAGCGTCCTTATTACAATGACATAAGGGTCACATGCATGACGCGCACTTGTAAATTTGCATTCTCTATACTTATTTTTTTTTTCTTTTACTTTTTTTCTAACTCACCGTAATTTGAACGTAAACGTTATCTTTTTCATACAGTTCCTCCATATTCGCCTGTTCAAGGATCATTGCGGACTGGAAGAAGATTAACAAAGATATTAATTTATTTAAATGAATAGAATACTTTTCATTATGTACCTAAACCTTCGATCAATAATTGTTCCCGATAAGCGCTTCAAAAACGGCCCGAAAAATAAGAACACAAATACTTTTGTGGTCTTATTTCAAATTGTATTGTCCAACGTTAAGACGTCAAAATTGTCACAGTGCGCGTTCAAAAGTTGTCTAAATAACCACCGTAACACCAAGATTTTGTAAGTAATATCTTTTTTTCGGTAAGTTTATATCATTATGTATGTGTTTTTCATAAAATTAAAATAATTAAATAGTAAATATAAATCATTTAGCAAATATTATGATTGTTTGATCAATGTTTGCGACAACGCGCCAACTATTGCAACAAACATCGACTGTTCTGGAACAGGGAATGCAGGGAGTGGTATTGTTATATAATAATATGTTATTTTTCATCTTTCCAAGTTAGATTTCCTCCGGATTGGTTCGAAATCAGACCAATCCGGAGTAAATCTAAATTAGAGAGATGTATTGATGATTCTTATGATTATAATTATGTAAATACACATTTGTTATTGTCGCGAATCATATTTTGATCAAGATACAACCTTACACTAACCTGCAAGTTGCAAAAAACGCAAGAAATGTTGAATTTCGCGGGCTGCCTCATCCACATCCCCGTTAAAGAGACCAATTACGATTGTCCAGATACATTACTTAAAGCATCCACCTCGCACGCACCTTCAGTGTTCTGAGCATTGGAAATGTCATACCATGAACTACGTCTAGTTCCAAAATAGAGTAAGCATGAAATTGTCAACAAAATGTTATTAACCTTATTGCTTAGGCTATAAGTTTCATTTTAGAATAAATATTTTTGTACTTATTATAAAAATGACTTTTTATTTATTGCTTTTACATTTTTCCGATGACAGAAGGACTTAGATATAAATATTTTGCAATTGTAATTAAAATTTATGCTTGGGTGTTATGGTTTATAATGAACTGATGTTGTTAATATTACAAAACCTTTTTCTATATTTCGTAGTATGACATGTAAATGTTTGTTTGTGTAAACGTGGCCACTTCAGCGACTTGTTTTTGTTCCTGATCCTGTATCTAGTGCTATTATTGATCGAAGTTAGACGGACTCATTTTGGCGGACAGGGCAGAAAAACAATTGAAAAATGGCGGGAAATCGTTTTTCCTTTCTTTTTTAAATGTCATCTATTTATTAGTATCAAAACCAGCCACATACAAACAGTACAGCAAAAGAGATTTTACTACAACAACTTTATACCTAAAAGACACAAAAAAAAAATACCCGCCCTATTATGTAGCTGTTTGGTCCTCTCTAGGGCGAAATAGAGGTTTTCAGTGACTGATGGTATTTATTAATAACTAAACTTTCAATACAATACATTTTAAAATAACATAACAACACGCCTGTAATCACCGAAGGGATAGGCAGAGTTCACCCACATTTCGCCAGTTATGTTTTAGTCCCATGTAAAAGGAGGCGAGCCTATTGCCATCAACCGGGTACAAATCCAAACATTTTGCCCGAACCGGGAATCAAACCCAGGAACTAATGTTCAGCTGTAGCGCTTGCGACCACTAGATCAACGAGGTAATTTGAAAATGAGGGTTTAAACCAGAAAAAAATAAAAAAAGTTAAGATAAGAGTCAACCTCGAAATCAAAAAATAAATTAAAAAATACTGTAGGTAATTTCTATTTTTTATTTTACATTACCCTAGAATTCCTTGCTGTAGCACTTTTCCGGATCATAACATTCTTCCTCCAAGGCCAAAACGGAAGGAATTTCACGACTGTCTCGTCAGTACTCATTATAATGTCCTGACGTAAATGGACCGGAGTGTACTTGTCCGGGTCATCGTCCGTTTCGTTCACCACTTCCCTGCAAGTTTGTTTGGCGTTAGAAAGAGATGGCAATATTTACTCATGACCGCACAGCAGCTAACAATACCTTGCGATCATGATCTAAAAAAACAAGGTCTGGCATTCCAGGAGTGACACATGCTTACGTCACTATCCAGTTGCCACTTTATTGCAACAAAACACGAATTATGGAAACATTTTCAGTTACCATTCTATTAAAAAATATAAGAAAGCATTTTAATTGTCGTTTCGTTTTTCGAATCAAACGAAACAATTCAATTTAAACATAATACCAACGTAATTGTTAGTTAAAACCTCATTGTTTTATCGGAATCGCACAGGTAATAAAGGCGTTTGGGGAGTTATCATTACACACTACTGGTAGCACAGCGGTGATGACGTAGGCTTGTGTCACCCACGTGACCACTGTGTCTCGGAATGCTATACCTGGCGAAGTATATTATTATACCATGATTGAAATCAATCAAGCGAGCACATAACGTCATCGAATGGAAATGTACAGTAATAATATTATATACTTTCATATCTGTCTATAATAAAAATGTTGCTCCCCTATGACAATGATATTATTTATTGCCATTTTTTTTGCTTTTGTTATTGTGCTTATACGAAATCGTGACTAATTAATTCCTATTTGTTTATGTGCTGTCTATAATTTATTGACATATTATTAACTATCAGTGTTTGGCATGAAATTGTGACGTCTACGTAACTATTGAATTTATTTTTGTTTCTATTTTGTTAATTGACATTCGATTACTTAAGCTATTTTGTATGCCCTTTGGCGGGACATAGTATGGATCAACTATTTTTTTTTAATACAACATCTGTATCATTTTTACCCTATGTTCACAAAATGAATAAATGAATTTTGAATTTGAACAGTTCATTCAAACAAATTGTACCCAGGATGGTTTAACTTTCATATTGCAATTTGAATTTGAACAGTTCATTCAAACAAATTGTACCCAGGATGGTTTAACTTTCATATTGTAATTTGAATTTGAACAGCTCATTCAAACAAATTGTACCCAGGATGGTTTAACTTTCATATTGTATTTTTTCTCTACCATTATCTGGGTCTGCCTACCCTTTTCACAACTATATTTGGGTCGGCTTCAAGTCTAAGCGGATGCAGCTAAATACCAGTATTTTACATGGATCGACTGCCTATCTAACCTCCACAACCCAATTACTGGGTAACACAATACCCCTTGGTAAGACTGGTTGTCAGACATTCGGGTTTCTGACTACCCGTAACGACTGTAAAAGATCTGCGAATGACAGTCGAAACCAACGGCTAAATGTGCTTCTCGAGGCACAGAGAGGTCTCGGTATGTAAACATGGTCACCCATCCGCGGACCAACCTCGGCAAGCGTAGCTTAACCGAATCGATCGACCCAGCTGTTATTACTTAGCCACGAGCCCCTCTTACGAGTATATTTTTGTTTTCTCTACCACTCCTTCTAAATCACCCACTGTCATACCTTACAGGTTGTTCCTTTTTCAAGTTCAAGTTTATAGTGAGCTTAGGTTTCTTTGGCTGAGATAGAGGGCCCAGTCTTTGGAAGGCACTTAAACGTTTCTGACCCGCTTGGTTCTGCTCGCACGATTCCGAGTCAAGTTCGGGTGGCTCTGAAAAATAAATGCAAATAAGCAAGACAAGACACAAGTATGAGTAGTACTAAGTTTTTTTTCTTTCTTTTCAAATGTAGGAAGTATTTTTTCTTCAGTAATGTCTTACTCCTGTATTCACCCGTTGTATGGCAGGTGGTTTCTATGACCACGGCATTCCCACCAAGTACAGACATCAGCACTGTCTAGGGATATTTCAGGTTTAGTATCATAACTTGAAAAGTACTGGCCATATATAAAAGATTTCAACGTCAATTTGTTCATGGCAAATTCAAATAAAAAGAAAAGAATGACGGAGACGGTAAAATTAAATTAACTTTATCACGATAAATTTTCGTCTCTGTGTTATAAAGACTAAATTGTTTTTAATCGAAATTTTATTTTTCTGAAAAGTTTAATAATATTTTTTCTATACCATGGCACGCCAACATTTAATCAGAGAAAAGATGTTGAGAGCAATAGTCATGCTGGAAGAGGGCGCGATCCAGTGCCATGTTGCTGATGCCATTGGCACCAGTCGAAGCGTCATATCAAGATTGTGGTCTCACTACCGAGACACTAGCGAGGTGGCTGAGGGGCTATCTGGGAATATTCGATTTACCACCGCAAGACAAGACCGCTTTTTACAAACCACGGCGAAAGACAACCTACCGCTACAGCTTATAGGCAATTGGTTTTGTTGCGTATATAAATAGTTGCGCAACTAGTATCTATCTATACAAATATCAGCCATAGATCCACCTTCTGGAATTGTAGGCAAAAATACCTACGTGCGCATCTCTGCGGCGCTGCATATTATTTAGTCGTCGTTTTGGTGTAACGCGTCACCGCCGCACGTTAAGTGTGCGCGGGATTAGTGCGTTTAGCTCCGCCCACATGCGCAAGGTCATTGGACCTCTATACACCTTAACGAAGCCGACAGTCACTTGTACTGCCCGTCATTGTTATATTTTATTTGTAGTGCAGCATACCTGGGAACCTTCTAGTTACGGAGATATTGAAGGTTAAAATTCCAACTTTTACTGATGTTTTTTTACGAAAACTAGTTTTTAATGTTATAAGTGTTATAAATCAACTTTAAACGTTACAGGTGCATGTACCCATAAACAAACAGCAAATTTTCACGCAAAAAAAAAAAGTTTCCCGGCAATTATTTTTGTGCGAAGTTACTAAGGTTGATGTACAGAATGCGTTGGTGACTGCTATATTTTTTTTTTTTTAAATGCGACAGTATTCTCTCTTTTTCGTCTTTTACCTAGAGAAGAAGAGAAAAACTTCTGAAAAAAAATACACAAATAATTGCTCCTTATTTATAAACGTCGCTTAAAGTTAAGTAATGATTAGCGTCTGCTTAACCATACATTTTTTGACGTTTATATGTCTCTTAACTTTAAGTACTTACCAGGATTCATTCCCTGTTCTGAATAAACATCCGAAGGCGAATACGCTTGTTCGACATCGACTGGGTGCTCTGTTTGAACAAATATTGGCGATATGTCCGGATTCATGTTATTATCACCAACGTTCACAGGCGGTGCTTGGGCAAATATTGGTGAATTTTGGTAGGCATTCTTATTAGGTTTACTCGGCCATATTGGCGAATCGGCGGTGACTGAAAGAAACACATATGTTTTTAATTATTCTAGTAGCCTTTGGGTATGGAACTCAAAACTCGCCACTCTCATCGTTTAACTCTCCCAGTTAATATTAAGACCATGTAAAAACTTACTCGGTAAACCGCTCGCTTCTAAATCCTTTTCTTGCTGTATTAGAAAACTTCTTGGTATTC